>PUFA01000270.1:0-1200000 GCA_003508835.1 Eonycteris spelaea | reverse complement strand
GAGTTTGCGGGGAGCTGGGGTGGGGAGCCCAGTGAGGCACCCAGGCTCGGGTGAGCATCTCGCAGGCAGGGACAAGGTCTGATCCATTCTGTGGCCCCGGCCCCGGCCCGGGGCCCAGGCTTTGGCCCGCGCTTCCTTCCTTGTGGAGTGAACGTGGCTCTGAGGCTGTTGGTGCCGCGCCCTCGACCGTCCACTGGTCTGCTGGCCCCACGCCGTCCGGGTCTCTGCGCCCCCACCCGTCGGGGTGCTGACCTGGTCCCCCCTGGCCTGCCTCAGACGGCCCGGTCCCTCCCCCATGTCCTCTCCACCACCCCCAGTTCACAACAGAGGCAGCAGGAGGGGCTGAGGCTGGAGCCAGGGTCACACCCCAGCACGCGAGTGTGCACACGACACACATCATGCCCACAAACGCCACGCACACCACCACACACATTCATGCTACACCCACGCTGCACACACACCCACGCTGCGCGCACACCCGCACACGCGCACATGCACACCCGCACACATACACACATATGTGCACACACGCACGCACGCACACACACGCACACGCACCCTAGTCTTTGCCTTTCCACCAGGGAGGAGGCCATTCATCATAGGCCATGCGTCCCAGGTCTGCCTCCCTCCTGGCCGCCCCCCGCCCCCCGCAACACACACCTGCCCCTCCTGGCACCTCGGTCACCCGCTCGCCTGTGACCCGCCCCGTCCTCAGGTGGCACGTCTGCCCTCCACACCTCCTCGCCCCTGTCGTCACACCCAGGCCTCCTACCAAAGCCAACGACGACAAGCCCAGCGCCCACATTTTCCTGAAACTAGTGGACACACTCTCTCCCCGTCACGGCGCTGCTGAGTGGGGTCCCGAGTGCCCCCTCCCCACTCGACACCCACCGCGAGATGCGCCAGGGCCCACAGTGGCGCTTCGTTAAATGCACAGGTCGGTTGGGGACACACCTGGATGTCAGAGGCCTTGCGAGGTGACAAAGCTGTGCCCCTTGCAGCCGTGTCAGTGACGGTGTCGATCGGGGCCACTCAGCTGCTGGGGTGTCAGAGAATGAGGCGGTGGTGACAGGGACTCGACCTGAGCTTGCACGCTGGTGGGCAGGGAAGGGCCAGAGCGGGTCACTCACAGCAGGAAGGGGGAGGGGCAAGGCCGATGGGGTGGCGGGGAGCTGCCCTCTGGCCCCCCACCCCGGGCTCTCAGAGGGCCGTCCAGCCTCCTGGATCTCGGCCGACTCCAGCCAGCCTCGCTGGGGAAGTCATTCTGGACACAGAGGCCGCAGGGGAGCCAAGCCCATGACAGAATCACCTGGCACCGTCTCCTGCTCTGCTCGTCTGCTTGGAGCAGACGCGAGCCCTCAGCCGCCTCGGGCTGGGGCGGAGGGGGCCGCTGGCAGGGTCCCTGTCCCCACTCACCGAATGCACGGAGACAGGGAGCAGGGATACGCGGGGGGTCCTTCCCATGGGTGGGGTGCCAGACTAGGTCCTCTCGGATTCTGCCCCATGGCCCCCCAGTCCCCACCGGGTGGGAATTGTTTGCCCCCCACCGAGATCCAGCTCAGAGTGGTGAAGTGGCTTGGCCAAAGACATGCAGCTGGCTGCACAGAGCCTGTGCCAGCCCAGCCGGGGGACCCTGGGGCCCACGTCGTGACCTCCGGGCAGCGATGGGCATGACAGTATCACTCCAGAGCTCAAGGCCAAAGCTGTCTGCCCAGGGCCCCACCCCCAGCACCCTGGGGCACCATGGAAACCACAGGAGGACCACTGGGGGGGGGGACAGCAGATCGGGTCGGCTGGACTCGGGGTCCTTGCTCACCCATCCCCAGAGCCCAGAGACGGTGCACCTGAATAACCGGATAAGCAGATGTACCCGGATAACCGGTCCCCAGGCTGGAAGAGGGGTCCGCTTCATCCTGGAAGTGCCTCTTCAAAGAGATTTTTTTCAAAACCATCTCTAAGGTATAGTTGCCCTGTGGCTGAACACAACAATTTTTTTTTCTTCTCTTTTACTCCCAGCACTTAGCACAGGGCACGACCAACCCCCGCTGGGCGCCCGGGGAGCAAATGAGTGAGTTCACAGTGTCCGGGCTGCCTCGTCTCGACAGGCTGCGTCCAAGAGGGAAACCAACCTAGGACGAAGCATGAGAGTTTGCAGAGGGGCTGACTGCCCGGGGCGCTTCCTCTGGGGACCCAGAGCAGACGAGGGACAAGAAGGCCTGACGAGTCTTTCTGCCTGTCCGTCCCCCCCGACCCCTGCTATCTTCGCCCTGGCAGGGCCAGGAGCTGGAAGCAGTGGACAAATCCCCCGTCCGGAATCCCCTGGCCCCTGGCCCTGGCTGTCACTGCCGGCTGCCCGTCTCTTCCAGCTGTTGGGAAGGACTGGCCTCCTGCTTTTGCCCATATGTCGGAAAACACCCGTGCCCCAGGGTAAGGGGCATGGCCGCCTGGGGCAGGCAGGTCACCTGAGAGGCTGAACCCACGCGTCATCATGCACAGCTGGGTGCTGGTCGGCGCTTAACGACCAGTTCGTTCTCCGGTGGCGATGAAAAGCTCTAATTTGTAGCATCTGCTGCCCATTTTCAGGGTGTAAATGCCGCCAACATGAGGTCACTGTGCTCGGAGTCAGGGAGGGACTCGTGGCGGCCACCGCGATGCAGGTTCTCGTCACACAGACACAGTCGTGGTAAAAGGGCTCTTCGGAGCACAGAGAGCCGCTAATGTAGCACAGTGACTGTGTTTGATACAATTTATTTAACTGTAAGTTTATATCATTTCGTTTTTTTTCCTGGCCGTGAGCCAGGGCGAGGTGGGCCCGGCACCTCTCGGTTACGGTTATGGATTCGTGTTAATGTGGGTTAGGAGAAGCATGACTCCTACACCCAAGGTTTGATCGCTTAGAGCAAGTCAGAGTTTTCTTTCAAAAAAAAAAAAAGAGTCAATTAAAATCGTATTAAGTAAATAGTCGTGGGGAGGGCGTTATGAGGACGAAAGGAACACCTAGGAACTGGAGTTTGGGAAATAAACGTGGCTTTATGGAAACGACTTCCATTATGACCTGTCTTGGGGACACAGAGAAATTAGCGGCAAGCCACAAGAGAGGCCATGCAATTAATTAACAAGTGAAAGTCATTCGACAATCAAAGAAACGCAAATGGCTTCCACCTGCGGGTGCCCCGTGCTGGAGAGCGGGCTGCCACACGTGTCCTCAGACGCTGGGGACGGTCCCTGTGGAAATGAGGCTGGCACTGGTATAAAGAGCCATAAAACTGTCTGTCACACTCCCGACGCAGTAATGCCTCTGCCTGGAATCTATCCTGAGGAAACAATTCAAAAAAGAGAAGACCACGGACACTTACAGGTGTGGGGGCCCACCGCGCGTTTCCCGGAGTAAATGTCTCCCCCTCGCAATGTTATTTGTCATAGTAAAAAAAAAAAAAAGAAAAAGAAAGAAAGAAAGAAAAACCTGCCAGCCCTACGCATGCCTCCCTGTGGGGGGTGGCTAAGCAAATGTGAGCCCACGGGGTCCGCACGACCGGGGAGCTGCTAAAATGATACTTAGAAAAATTAAATAAAACCGCAGGATATTGGCTACGTCAACGCTAAGTGAATAAAATTACGACGCCGAACCGCGTGTATGTCATTATTTGAAAAGCGTGGAAGCCTGTGCGTGAGAAAGCGGGGGACGCGACGCATCTGTCGTCAGGCGGAGGGAGCTGTGTGGCTCCTCTTCTCCCGGTCACTCCCGCCCTAATAGCCACGGCAATAACTCCAGGTAGCGTTGACCGAGGCGCCTGCCGCGTGCCAGCCCTGTTCTCCTCCTCACGGTCGTCCTGCGGAGCAAGGCGGCTCGCGTCCCTTGTACTGACGGGGAAACTGAGGCTCCGAGCAGTTAAAGGACTTGCCCGAGGCCCCCCGCCTACAAGTGCAAGGAGAATGGCCACCCAGCTGTGACTCTGAGACCACGCAGCTCACCCCTCTGCAGGCTCGCCGGAGCCCGGCCGTGAGACATTTGGAATAAAATTCCACTTAAAACAGCCTGCGCGTTGCATTTCCACCATTGGGGCAGCCGGGGCCTCCTCTGAGGAGGAAGAAGGCAGGTGGTGAGCTGTCAGGTGGGCGGACGGGGACCCCCGGCCACCTCAGCCCTTCCTCAGGGCTCCAGAGAGATTCCGAGGGCTGGGAGAGACCTTCGCAGATGGCGCAAGAGGGAGGAGAGAGACCCCGAAACCGAACCAAACCAACCCGCCTCCCAGCCCCCTGCGCCGGCATCCGCGGTGGAACCCGCACCGGGCTTGGCGAGCCCCAGACCTCACGGGCTTCGGGGGCTCCTCGGGGTCCCACCCGGGGATGAGGAAGCCAGTCCAGGGCTGCATGCTTTGCGAGCGTGACCTCCGGGTTCAGGCCTCACGGCAGGAGAAGGGCCAGTGCTTCCCGCGGCGAGACCGCGGGCTCTGGAGGCAGCCGGACCTGGGCGGCGTGACGTGCAGCCCAGCTGGGCAGCTCTGTGCAACGTCGCTAAGTCTCTGAGCCTCAGCTTCCTCCCCCTTACGTGGAGCGCAGGACGACTAAGCTGCAGTGCTGTTGGGGACGTGCAACTGCTCAGCCCAGTAGTTCCTCAAAAAACGGGAGATGCTGTCGTTAAAAAGAATGCAGTTCTTTCACGGATCCGACCCTAAGGAGCTGCCTACTACGTGCCAGGCGCTGGGCAGATGGGGTCGCATT
The DNA here is from genome assembly GCA_003508835.1 of Eonycteris spelaea. Classification (NCBI taxonomy): domain Eukaryota; kingdom Metazoa; phylum Chordata; class Mammalia; order Chiroptera; family Pteropodidae; genus Eonycteris; species Eonycteris spelaea. The sequence continues at coordinate 1,195,278 of PUFA01000270.1, read as the reverse complement.
CCTTCCACACCTGTATCGAGTGCCCGCTACAAGGTGCTGGGGGTGTGGCCGAGCGCTCCACAGACCAGTCCCCACTCCTGGGATGCCTTACAGCGGAGGAGACAGACAGACAGACAACAAAACAAACACAGGGACAGCCAGCAGGCGCCACGAGGAGACTGAGGGAGGAGGGGGAGGCTGTGTGTGCTGGGGGCCGTCGCTGCGCTGCAGACCTGGGCCGGGGAATGCCTCTCTGGTCGGGTGTACGCGGGCAGGCGCCGGGGCGAGGGAGGGAGCGAGCCCCCGCAGGTTTCTGAGAGGAGAGCGTTAGGCAGAGGGAGGGGCAGGTGCCCAGCCCAGAGGTGGGGGTGAGCTCGGGCAGCTCCAGGGACAGCAGGGAGGCCCGTGGGGCCGAAGCCAGTGGAGATGAGGACAAGGGGGGGGGCCGGGGAGGGTAGCAGATCGTGGCATGTGCCAGCGACAGGATTGGGGGTTCGTCTCCTAGTGCGAAGGGAACCGTCAGGCTCTGAGTTACGTTTTCTAAGGATGGCCCAGATCCGGTGAGGAGATGGACCAGAATGGCTGGTCTCAGCAGACGGACGCAGAGGCCAGACTCCGGGTTTGTGGCCCAGGAATCACTGATGGGACGCGTGAGGTGAGAAGAAGGGGTGAGTCAGGGGACCCTGGACGTGCTCGTTTGCAATGTCTGCCGAACACCCAGGCAGAGCTGCCTTGCCTGCGAGGACTCGGGGTTTGCACAGCTGAGCTTGGAGTCGGGGGAGATTGCCGTGGAGAAAGACCCAAGAATCAGGTGTGGATGGGTGGAACGATGGGGTTGGGGTGGGTGGGGGGTGTCCCTAGGGCTGGGTGCAGATGGAGAGAAAGGGGCCAGGGACCACGACAGGGAGGTGCCCCTGGGCTCCGCGATGCACCCCACGTCTCCTCAGCCCCTCACGTCCTTGGGGACGTCGCCTGAGCTGCTCTCTGCCTAGATGGCCTTTTCTGCACGTCCGGAAAACTCCTACTCACCCATTAAAACCCTTTTTTGGGTGTGGACTGCTCCCTGGCCAGCTGGTAGTCCACCCAGAGGGCTGAGGACCCCAGGGACAGCTGGCTCTGCCTTTAGTGTCACAGAAAGCCTGCCACACCATGGCGCAAGGCCAGGGTGAGGCGAGGGACACTCGCAGAGCAGTCTTGCTTTTCCCCTTCTCGCGTCCCCAGACAGCACCGTGCGATGCGGGGCCCATCGCCCTGCTTTCTGGCTGAGGGCAGTTTGGCTCAACCACCGGCTGGAGACCCCACCCCAGGTCGCGGAAAACAGGGAAGCAAGATCTGAACCCAGGGGCTGTCAGCCTCCAGCAGCCTTTGCATCTGACCACTCCGCTTCCTGCCCGTGAAAAAAAGAGCTTCGTGGCAGGTAGAGCTGTTCGAATGTAGATGCCTGGCTTCTGGAGGGCGTGACCCTGGGTCGCTGGGTGGCCCTCACCTGGGAGGGATGTGGAGGTGGGGGTGGTGTTTAACGTCATCGCGCAATGCTCTGAGCGGGGGAAGGAGAGCGGCCGCAGATGGGAAATCGGAAGCCCCCAGGTGGCCCGGCACAGGGCAGTGGGTCACCAAGACACAGACCATCCCCTCTCAGTGGACAATTAACGCAGCCATTAAAGCAGCGGCCACGAAAACCCCCCGATGACGCGAGATGCTCTCCAGGACAGGATGTGGCATTACAGGCCCCAGACACGGTTTTAGGTGAGGGTGGTGACGACCGTAAAGGGACGGTGGGCTGACCACGGCGCCGAGGCGGGCTGCTGCCTGCTCCCCCGTGTGCTCAGTGAGCACGGGCACTTTTACGATGAAAAATTGGACGTGAAAAGAGGGGACGCCGTGCCTGCTCCGCGGTGGAGAGCCGAGCGGGGGACGCAGCTCGGACGGGGAGAGGATCAGTAGGAGGGGTGCAGAGGGCACGTTCCAGGCTCATGCTCGTTAGCAGTGAGGACCCTGGGCTCAGGCCCGGGGCGGGAGCAACGGGGGGGGGGGGGGGGGGGGGGGGCAGGACCAGCCTGGTCACGTGACTCGAAAGGCCGCGGGGGATTTGAACTTAGGACGGCTCACGCTTCCCCTCTGCTCCGCTCTCCCAGTTCTCCTGCGGGTACGAGTGGGGAGACCCGCCCGCGTAGACTCCGGGCCCTTTGGAGGTGGCCTGGCCTTTTCTTCGGACCCCAGGGACGGGTGATCTAGGGACCCAGCCTGTTTCCTTCAAGGGCTGGGGTGGGGTCTCCGTTGGGCTTATGGTGGCCCTCGGGGCAGGGAAGGAGCAGAGAGAAGGCCCTTCAACCCCGAGACTTCCTGGAGGGCGTTTCTGGCCTCTCGTGGACTATTGTCAGGAAAGGGGGTTTTAGCAGAGAAAGAACTGATTATTAGAAAAAAGGCTCCTGAGAAACTGCTCCAGGACAGCCGCCCCCTGCGGAGACCCCGCGGCCCGCCCACACCCAGCCAGGCACAGGTGGTCCCACCAGGCACAGCCACTGTCCTAACTCCTGCTCGTCCTGCAAGACCGTTCCAGCTGCCACCAACTCCCGAAAGCGCCCCTGACACCCAGGCTGGGCAGGTGTCCTCCCAGCGTTCCCCACCCCCCATCACAGCCGATGGCTCGCCACCATCATCCACACCCAAGTCAACCTGACCGTGTGTCCAGGCACCGGGACAGGGGTGGGGGCGGGGCAGGTGCCCAAGGCTTCAGGGGCATCCAGAGGCCCACCTGCCTTCTCCGGCCAGGCTCCCTGGCTGAAGGGACCAGACCGGAGACCCGGCTTGATGGCCGAGCCGTCCTCCAGGCTGACCAGAGCAGACTGCCTGCGTTCAGATGCTGAGTCTGCTGGTGACCAGCTGAGGGACCTGGACCAGCCACCTAACCTCTCCGTGCCTCGGTTTCATCTGCTGTAAAATGGGGGCTCATCAGATAAGTGTTTGACAGTTGGGGCTGAGGCAACAAGCCAAGCAGACGAAATTCTCATTCCTCCCTCCAGCAGGGGTGGGGTGGGGACGGGGCATGGGGGCGCCCTGTCTGGGTGGCCGCACCTGCGCTCACGAGTTGGCTGTTATTTTTAATTCGCTCCCCAGCCCCAGACCCTGTGTGTTCCTCCTTGGGCCAAGCCCCCTGCTCTCCTTTCCTGAGAAGTCCAGCTGAGCATCTATGCCGTCCTCCCCAGGGGGAGGAGGGACGGGCCAGCTCATTGTGGAACAAAGGCATGTTGCCCGGGGAAAAGGGAGAAGTCGATGTTCCCTTCAGCCCCACTGTGCGCCCTCCTTCACCTCTCGTCACCACCGTCCAGGGGAGGGACTGAGACTCAGAGAGGCCCAGCGACTCCTCTGAGGGTCCACAGCTGGGAGGCCTCTGGTTCTGGGCCTTTCTGTCACCCTGTCACCGCCCCCCTCCCAAAGGGTCCCCCACTGGTCATGGAGCAGCGACAGTGAACAAACACCGTCACCAAAGCCGAGGGAGCAAGATGAAACAGAGCTGGTGAAGGAGGGGGTGGCCTTCCTGGCAAACGAGGCTGGGGTGGCGGGAGGCCAGGCCCCAGCCGGGAAGGGCCGGCATTGGAGGGACAGGCCCAGCACGTCCCAGTCCAGCTGGAAGCCCCAAGGATCTGACACTCCAGCCTGGCCGGGACGTTCCCTGACTTCTGAGTGCCAACCTGGAGGCCTCCTTGGCATCGGATGTGATGCCAAAGAAAGGGGATATTTGGTCACCCTTTTCTCTTCTAATTCTCTGGAATGTCTCGCTGTTGGCCTGTGTCCTCCGTGCAGAAACCAGACACCAAGGCCTCACCGCAGAGCCGGGAAGGAAGTGAGTCAGGACAGAGCTTCTGGGGTGGCGTGAACCCGAGACCCCGTGGGAGGCACGAACGAGTTCTGCAGAGAGCTGGAAGGTGGGGCGCCCCTCTGCCCAGGACACCTGCTGCGCCCTCGCCCCAGGGTTCACCTCACATGCACTCGGCCCCGCCTGGCCACACCCTTCCCACTGCGCCCCCAGCCCAGGCTCCATCACGTGCCCGTTTGCCTTGCGTCCCCAGCACTCCGCACAGAGCTGGGGTGGTGGCTGCTTGGGAAACTGGAGCCCAGTGGGACAACGTAAAGGAAGATGGGCACACACACCCCGGTGTCCTCTCCGCAGCCTGTCACACAGGTGTAGGGAACTGCGGACTCGGAGGGCGGGAAGCCTGCAGCAAGTGGGGCGCGGGCAGGGGGCTCGGGAGCCGGGCTGCTCGGTCTGCGGGGGACTTTGGGGAAACGCCTCTGCCCATCGGTGCCGCCGGGGCTGCCGTGGGAGTTCCAGAGCCCGGAACGCTGCAGGTGCTCCTGAAGCCACGGGCAGCCGGTGGGCGGCCCCGCGAGGGGAGGTCCGCTTGCCCCTCCGAGTCCGTCATCCCCTCTCCGAGCCTCACCTGGCCCCCGGAGCAGGAAGCTCCTCGCTCAAGGTCACGCCACACATGGGGGCGGTGCAGAGCAGGAGCGGGAAGGTGCCGCGTGAAGCCCTGTCCCACATGGCGTCCCTGTCAGGTTCCGACGGCCGTTTCCGAGGCAGCGCTCATGTGACTACGGCCACTCCGTTCCGGGCCCCCACGGGAACCGGGGGGCACCGGGGGAACCGGGAGGGACACAAAGCGGTGCCGAGCTCCGCCGATGACCGTCGCCCGCCCGGCTCTGCAGAGCTCAGGACCGCGAGCTCAGTCTCTCATTCAGAGGCGGAGAACGCGGACTTGGGGCAGGGGCCCGCCGGGCGAGGCGCGTGCTTTCCCCTTTGCAGCCCGCGCCCTGGAACCCCGCTGTGATGCGCGGCGCCAGCCTGCACACAGCAGGCGCCCAACGTGTGCAGGGGGAGAAGCCGGAGACGAAGGCGGCGGCAGAGGGGACCGCGAGGGGAGGCCGGGACCGGCGGCGGCGCCAGCGAGGGGGAGGCGGGCAGAGGCTCCGTCCTCAGACACGCGGCCAGTGGTGACGATGCTGTCCCGCCGTCCTCGAACAGTGGTGCCAACCGGCATCACCCTCCCATGTCCTCGAACGGTGGTGCCAGCCCGCATCACCCTAGTTAGGGGTTCCTAGGGCGTAGGCTCCGGATGAGACACATGAATTTATTCTGACAAACGCCCACATTTCAGGGAACCCCACCATCAGGGCCGGACGTGTCACCGTCTGTAATGCCGGGGTTGGGGGGCGGGGCTGTGCCTCTCCTGCCCGCTCCTCAAGGGGAAGCCAGCCTCTTCCCCACCCACCCCCTCTGCACTACCAGGAGCCCGGCGTGGGGCGCCCGCCCATGGGACCGGAACCGGCTCAGTCGAGAGTTGCCGAATGTTGCTGAGCGAGGCTGGTCTTCGCCTCCCGCAGGATAGATGGGCCGATTATTCGATCGATAAGCACGAGCTGATTTAAGTGTACCTGATTAATTATTTACGTCGTTCATGATTGGAAAGGTCACTACCCATTAGCTGTTTAAGTCATCGTTAAGGAGCTCGGTCTCATCTCCTGCGAGAACGCAGCAACAGTAAACTGAGCACCTACTATGTGCCCTGCTGTTTAATCCTCAGGACAAGCTCCGGGGCGGGGGAGGGGCGTTCTCACTCTCTTCTCTTCTGAATTAAGGGGGGCGGTGAAGTAACTTGCCTGAAGCCATGAGCTGGTGAGCAGCAGAGCTGCGACAGGAGCCTGGCTCAGGGTCCCTGCAAAGCCCACGGACCCGGCAGTGACCACAGTGTCGTTAGGGTTTTGCACCCGGATCTTGCAGTCTGGGCTCAGTATTCAGAGCCCTGGGACCGTGGGCCCATGACTGCAGCTCGGCCCACCCGTCATCTGGTCCCTTGACTGGGGCATCTGCGTTCAGCCTGCCCCTGTGCTTGGTGCTGACCACCTGCACAGTGGGTTCCTGCTCCAAACCGCACAGACCCTCCTCTCTCTCTGCACCCCTGCACTGCCCAGAGACCCCCGGGCTAGGTTATTCCCCCCTCCCCCGCACACACACACAGACTGGGACTGGGCAGACGTGAGCGGCAGGTAGGGGGCCAGACTGGACCGTGCCCTTTGGGCAGGGGCAGCCACCCCGAGGCCACCGCCGAGGCCCCACCTCCCTCACCCGCTCCCTTCCCTGCCCCTGAGACATCGCCGAGCAGCCTGCGTGCGCCGCACGGCCTCGGATGGGCCTCTGTGACTAGCGCCCGTGCACGATGGAACCCAGTCATGCGTTCGCTTCCTATCCTCATTCTGAAGAAAACTCTTCTCCCCGAGCCCCTGACAGATCAAGTCGCTTCCTTTGACCGAACTGTGAGACCTTGGGGAGGCTTCCGCTTTCCCCTTTCGCCTCGGCAGCCAGGAAACTCCCGCCTCCGTTCAATGCTCCCACACCAGGTTCTAACTCTGATCCTCTCGAAAGCACCCGTCTCCCCCTCTCACGTCGACCTTCCCGTCCAGGCCCGTGCTGTCGCCACAGGCAGCTTCAAATCCTTCTTGGCACATAGGATAAGCAAATAATCGGGTGCCCGACGAGCCAAACACGGGGGCAGCAATGACCTGGTAGTTTCCAAGCTTTTCAAAGACAAGTGACCCTGGGGGCCGGGGGGTGGGCTGGGCCCCGATCGCAACCACTCACCAGGCGGACGAGCTCTGGAAGGCCACCAGCGGGGGGCTGTGCGTGTCTCCCAGCAGTGTGTGCACGGCCTGCGGGGCGCGGGCGCGGGCCCCGGGGCGGCTGGGGCTGCGGGGCCGGCTGCGCTGGCCGGGGCCCCCGCGCGGGGCGCCCCCACCGCCGGGGGTCCTGTCTCATCCACCGTCCGCGGAGGCCCCAGCGCGCCAGGTAGACCTTGCAGATGTCGTAGTTCATTGCCGAGTAATACAGCAGGTCCAGCAGCAGCAGCATGAGGACGAAGAAGCCGTAGATCCACACCCCCAGCAGCGCCGTGTAATTGCTACGGGAAAGCAACAGCAGAGCGGGCTGAGAGGGAAGCCACGAGCCACGGGGACCCGCTGGGGCCGGAGGTCATCGCCACGGTGACCCTCTGTGGTGCAGGGGCAGCGGTCCTGGCTCCCTCTCCTCACACCGCCCTCTACTTCCTGTCCCCTCACCCGCCCTGCTCGCTTCCCCCCAGATTCCCGGAATCCGCTGGCCTGGGCCCTGACCCCGCCTGAGCACCTCCCAGGACCCCTAGTTCTTTGGTGGGCACCCTGGGGGACCGCTCCCCCCACCACTAACCTCTGTAAGCCTTCGCCCAGACCACGAACACTTGGAGGCCATCCACTTTCTCCTTGTGGAGGGAATTCTCAGTTGGGCATTTGGGGTTGCCAGGATGAGGCGGCCCCTACCTTCACCCCCATGCCCCACCCCACATTGGTGCCCGCTGTCTCCTGTGGGTGCCCCCTGCGTGCTGACCCTCCCGGCCTTTGCTTACAGTATTCCTGCCTCCTGGGATGTTCTCACTCCCTTCACCCTGCCCCCTGCCCACTGCCAGCTCTCGTCCATCCTACTGGGCCCAGGGCAAACACAGGAAGTCTGTCCTTTTAGCACAAACCAGCCCAAGCCCCGCCTCTCAGCCCCCACATGGGGCCACCTTACTCCCACACGCGCTGTGTGGGATTCAGCCAGGGCACCCCGCACGCCGGACCAGACACTTCCATCCTGCTCCGCCGTTTCCTCTCTCCCAGAAACCCTGGAAACAGGGCTTCAGCTCAGCCACCCTCCCACACCACACACAGCAGCCACGGGGTCTGCCCCTCCCACCTGTCCCCAGCCTCGCAGACCCTCCCTCTACCTCCTCCGCCCCGCCCCCCACTCGGGCCTCTTTGCCACGCACCACCAGACTGTGCTCGATGGGGGTCTCGGGGGTCCCTGACACGGGCTTTCCTATCCCTTCATCCAACATTTCCCCAGCAAGGGCTGCTCCGCCCTCCAGAGGCAGAGACAGAGGGTTTTAAGCTGCACTGCTCATGGCCCCTTTGCGCAAGCCTGCTCCCCGGCCAAACGTCTCCTCCCTGAAAGGCCACCTCCCCCAGGAAGCCTTCCAGACACGCTGCCCCTCCTCTAGCCTGAGGACCCCGCAAGCCCAGCCCCCACCACCTAGAGCCATGCTGTCCCTCCTCCCAACTAGGTCTGGTCAGGGTCCCCCTCGAGCCCTGGGCTTGCCGCTGGCACTGGGGCTGCCGTGCTCCGAGGAGGGCTCGCCACGGACTGTGGCTGTGAAGGGCCCGGTGTGTTAATCTCTCGAACGCCGCCTCCACCTGCTCCCTGCTGTGGGCATCTGTTCAGGTGAGTGTGTGTGGGCGGGTGGTGGACAGGCAGAGCCAGCGTCCAGCCTCGCTGCCCACATGCGACAGGGCAGGACCCTCCCGCCAGGCCCGGTCTTGCTGTGTGTCCTGGGCCTACAGGGGATGCAGTGAAGCCCCTCCCGGCCTAGATCCAGACTCTGGATCTTCCCGGCGTGGGGCAGGGGTGGGGGTGGGAGGAGGAAAGGCCTCCGTGTGCCCCGAGCACAGGCATGGGGCAGGCATTGATTGGCAGGTGCTCGGGCCTTAGTATCTGCTTGAGGAACCAGTAACCCAACAATACTGCCCAATTCCAGCCGCCACCCTCCTGAGGCCTGCGATAGACCGAGGGCTTACTCAGGCTAAGGTGTAAATGACTGACAGCCGCATTCCACGAGGAAGCTAGATGCTCCCGGAGACAGCTGGATGTGGAATCCCTCCGAGGGAGCGGAGGCCGCAGCCCGTCTGGCCTGCTGGGGCAGGAGTCTTGGGGTGGATGTGCGCAAGGGACTGGCTACGGGCCCCAGCACACCACGCAGCCTCCCCTGGAGGCCCCCAGATTGGCCCTAAGCCTCGGGCTTTCCCTCAGTGGTTCCCACGGCAGCAGCCATGGGGGCTGAGGGAAGGGAGCGGGCGGCTGTTCGCAGATACTGCCCTGCAGGGAGCGAGGCCTCCACGCCAGCTGGGGTTGGCGGCTGGACTGCAGCTAGGCCCGGGAACTCGGGACGGAGAAACCACACCCGTGACACAAGCAGCAGCCGTGAGCATCACTCCGCGTGCTTCCCCCCTCTCGGCCCATCTCACGCTCCAGGAAGCCAGGACCGTTGCTACCATCCCCAGCCCCAACGTACAGATGGAAAACCGAGGTTTGCAGGAATTAAAAGCACGTCTAAAGTCACACAGCCATTACATGGCAGAGCCAGGATTGGAACCCAGGACTCGGCCCCAGAGCACACATTTCTAACCACTGTCCTATCCCGCCGTGGACAGGTGCCACCCAGCTTCTCCGGACAGACAAGCCGCCGCCAGGTCTGCGCCGTGCCTCTGCCTGGAACTCGCTCCCCACCTGCTGCACCTGGCCGGCCCTGCCTCCATGTCCTAGTGCAGCCATCCCCTCCTCAGGAAGCCTGCCTTGATGTCCTGTGTTGGGTCCAACCCCTCCCCGGGGCTTCCAAAAACATACTGCATGGTCTTTGCTGTTCTGTAGGGCTGTCTGCACCCCGAGATCGGAGCTCCTCGAGGCTGGGGTTGGGGTCCACCCTGTCCTCGTGTGCCCAGCACTCGGCCTGGGGCTGCTCCGCATGTTACTTGAGCTAACGCACATCAGGTGCTCACGGCGAGCTGGTGACCGTGGTGGCCTTGATATTAATAACTTTGTCACTGGACTGTATGTACCTTCTCTGTGCATGTTCACGAAGAGTTAATAGTCCTAGCAGCAATGACAACATGCCGGCACCCGGTGCTTCTGAAACTTCGCAGCAACACCGTGAGTTAGGAGACAGTCTCCCCAATTTACAGACGAGGCAGTGAGGCCCAGAGAGACCAAGTCACTGGCCAAAGGCCACTCAGCTCGGCTGGAAAATGGCCGCACTGGGATTTGGACCCAGGTCCAGCTGACCTCGAGGTGTGCCCGATCTTGGGGAAATCTCAAGGTCGAGCTGGGACAGACGTGCAGGGAGGGTTCCTGTGTCTGTGCGGCGGGCACACTCATCCCGACTCGCCCTTCTCCAGGGCCTGAGCCCAGGCCCAGTCACCCCCGCCCAGCGTCCTGCACCTCAGCGTGGCATTGTCCTCACGCCCTAGGTTTCTGCTTGGTCTGCAGGCCTCAGCCGCCGGCCCGCTGGAACTGGTGCCGGGGACGGGGACCCGTGGCCTGACCTCACGGCCCTCCCTCCCGCCTGCCACCTTCACTCACTCCCACGTCCCCGCAGAGAAGACCGCCCCCGAGGTGGCGGCCGGCTGGAAAGCCAGGCCCAGGCGGCTCTCCCGCCTCCGTGACCTGCCCTCTCCACGGTCAGCTGGCTGCGAGGATCCTGGCTTCTTAAATTCAATTTAAAAAAGGTGAGCTGGAAATTCGTTCCGTCCAGATGCAGACGTCTTTTTGAGTGTGTGCCTGTGTTTTATAAACGGCAGAAGATAAAGCAGAGGCTGTTTTACGGGGCAAGACGCAAAGCCGGCCACAGCCACAGGTTTCCAGCATCTCCTGGGATAGTTTACTGATTCCGATCTTTTGGCGTTTCTCATGCAATAAGCAAAACCGTCTCCGGTGGGGGAATCTCGCTGAACCCCTTCTGGGGACGGGAGCAGGCAGGTCAGCAGGAGGAGCCGCCACGGCCACCTCGAAGCCCCGTCACCACCCGTAGGCGGGCCCCGTGAGGACGGAGTTGGTGAGCTCCCGAGGCCGGTGGCCCAGAAAAGAACATGGGCTCAGCTGACCTCACCTGAAACATCCCTTCACCGAGCCACTTGAGAGGTGACCTGCGAATCAGTGCGCCCAGTTAACCTGGTGACGCAATTCCGGGCCCGAGAAGCCGGGGCTGTGCGTGCAAACTGCAGCTCGGCAGAATGCTGCCGCGGTGACCCGGGCGACCACGCTCTGCTTTCGCCATCTGTAAAATGCTCCCTGGGTGTGGTGGGGAGGCTAAACGGGACAACCCGTCGGCCCAGGCGTGCTGGCTCCCGCGGTTCAGGCTCAGATGGAGTGTTCCGTGATCTAGGCCCAGAGAGGAAAAGTGACCTGCCCAAGGTCACACAGCAGGGCCGAGGTTGTCTGGTGTCCTGGAGGAGCATGGGCTTTGGGCCCATGAAGTAGAGTCCACTAGACCCACTGTCCTTTCGTGCGGGCCTGCCCAGGGGATCCGTCCTGTGCCTCTTCCCGCCCTGCGGGTGACGGGGCCGACCGAGTGATGTGCCGTGGCCGAGCAAACACGAGTGGAAGTGTCACAGCTGTCTCTGAGCGGGGTCCCCCTTTGGTTTTGCCACCAGTCTTGGCCGTGCGGACAGCCCACAGCAGCTAGGGACTGCTCGATCAGCCTGGGTCCCAGGACGCATCACGCACAGACTCACAGGCGGCCTAAGATGGACGTGCCCTGCGAGTCAAAACCAAGCCTGTGTGTCCCGCGCCCTGGGGACGCGGCCTGCTCGTCCTGTCGGCACAAGCAGGCCTGGATGACCGACACCACCATCTCAGCCCTGCTCTCCCGCCTGGGCTGTGTGACCGCAGGCAAGTGTCCACTCTCTCTGAGGCTCGGCCCGGTGCGATGGGGCCGGCAGGACCCTCTTCAGAGACGGCCACGCCTCCGTGTGGGTGGAGACGTGCGAGGCCCCTCGCGACACCCCAAATGCCCACACCTTCATTCATCTGCGTCCCTCGCCTGGCGTGGTGGACCGCGGTCAGATCAGGAAACATCTTGGGTTCAAGAACGTCCTCGGTCTTCACAAGGCGGCCGGTGTTTGTGCAGGTCCTGTGGCCACCGGGCATCGATGGGGCTGGGCAGCTGGCAAGAACATCCAGAAGTTTCCGATGCTGCTCTGGGCTGGATGCAGAGCCTGAAGCGTACGGGGTGGCGACGTAAAGTCCGTGGGGCCCGCCCGTGGGGAGGAAGCCCAGGGCACCAGGTCCTCAGGCCCGGCCGACAGCCACTCGCTGGCCGTCCGCGTGGCTGAAATGCCCTGCACACTGCGAGCGGACAGCTCTCGGGGGAAGCGGTTTTCTGTACGGACAGTGACGCTCTTCCACGCCGCGCTCCGAGGCTTCTCCGTGGTCCCGGACGCCCCCTCCACGCACCCACTGCAGAAGCACCAACACCACCACCTGTACAAGACTCCGCCCCCGCCACCTCTGCCAGGGGACGCTCCCTGTCCCCACGGAGGGCTGCCCGCTGCCCCCGGCCGCGTGTGCAGGGCCGTGGTCTGGTCTGGCGGGCGTTGCCAGCTTCCCGCCCAGGACCCGGCACGGGAGGGCCTGCAGGGCACAGCTGAACACCCAGGGCCGGAAGTGGCATCTCGGCGCAGCGGTGGGCTGGGCGGGGCTGCCCTTCTCGCTCCGCCCACCTTCCCACCCGGCAGCCAGAACCACAACCAACCATCCCGCCCCGCCGGCAACTGCAGAGATGAACGCGTCTTCAGACGCGCTCTCCCAGCAGGCGGGCGAGGCGGGCAGTCCTGGCTGCGGATGGACCCCACGCGTCGTCCGGGCCGGGGCTGCCCTGCTCCACCTGAGGTGGGCCGCCGCGGGCACGGACTTGTCCGGGACGTTGGAACATCGGGGCGCTCAGCTGAGGCCTGGCGCGTCCCCGGCATCGGACACGTCGTGGCTTTCTCGAGGCGCCGGGGTGGGTGGGGCGTGGCAGGGCCCGGCAGCCAGAACAAGGGCCCCAGCCTCCCGCAGGTCTCGCCTGTAGCTAGAACAGGCGAGGGCACAGGTCTGGGCCCAGGCCGGCCCGCCTGCCCTCCTTCCTGTCCGAGTAGCTGTGAGGATTAATGACACGACCCAGGTGCCTCCCCCAGGAGATGACCAGCCTGGGGCCCCAAAGGGCAGGACGGTCCCAGAGGTAGACGACCTGGCTGCCCTTGTATGCCCAGGGCCACACGGGACCTCCTGGCCTCGCAGGCCTGCCCCTGCTCCCAGCTCCCTATGCAGTTCTGGGCTGTCAGCCCGGTCGCCCCCTCTCTGCCATGGCCTCTCCTGGACGCAAGGCCCTGGTCCCGCTCAGGCTCAGGCCTTCTCCCCAGGGACCCTGCACTCAGCTAGCTGGACAGGAGCTTCCAGGGCCGACCTGAGCTCTGGACTGCTCGTCCCCTGGGTGACCCCAGGCTCCCTACTCAGAAGGCCCCAGTCACTATCATGGCTTCTGTGGTGTCCTGGGTTCTTGTCCTATGCACCATCCATGAGCACAAACTCAGCCTGAAGTCCTCAGGGCCCCTCCCTGCCCCAAGAGGAATTCCGAGGGGGTGGCGGGGTGTTCCTGCCCAGCCCCCCGCTGCCTCTCCCCACGGTTCCCCCAGCACTTCTGCACTTCAAGAGCAAGAACCGCGTTAAACGGATCTTCAGTATTTCCGTTCCTCCGAGAGGACAGGCCTTGATGTTTCGTTCCAGGTCTTCATGAGCTGCAGCCCGGGCCCACTGTGCTGACAGGATGGCGTTCCGTGCGAAACCCCTTGTAAATGTGCCGATTATAGAAATCCATGGGCTTCAAAACGAGGATCCCAGACACCAGTCGCCAGAGAAGTCTGGGTGTCTGGCCAAGCCCGGTCTTCTGTCTGGCTTTCTGCCGGCAACTATGACACATCGGGGTCCTCACCCCAGACCCAGCACTGCCCTCCCGCCTCAGGCAACCATCGTTGGTCTTATAAAAGGCTCGGGTCAGATTCCAGGCCTTGAGACAGACAGGCCTTGCTGAGTGTGACTTCACACACAGAAATTATTCTAAGGCTCGAGCAGAGGCGAATACAGCCACACTTGCATTTGAGGAAGGGATGAGGGGAGATTGGATAAGAATTCAATCTCCGGTCTGATCAAAGGAAAAAGACTTCCCTGAGTTGCCCTGGCGGGGTGGCCAAGAACTCAAGATCCCAGCATCAGGGAGATGGGGGCTCAGGCCTTCACCCTCTCCGGTGGGGCCACTAGTCCCTTTAACAGTCACTCAACAAACATTCCTTCCACGTGTATATATTCACCCCAAGAATCAGCCTCAGGCTTATTGGGGAAATATTTAAAGCATCCTCATGAAAGTCAGGAAGAAGATAAGAATCCCTGACAACTTTAAAGACTGTTTTAGAGGTCTTCTTTAGAGAAAAAGAAGCAAGGCACAAAAATTGGAAAAGAGACAGTTATCATTGTTTGCACGTGGCATAATTAAACCTTTGAGAATCAACTGAAAAAGTATTACAAAGATAAGAAATTTCAGTAAAGTGGCGGAAGACCCTATTTATAATAGCAGCATAAAAAGAAATTGAGTAGGAATAAATGTAAAAGATCTCTGCAATATCTATATGAAGAAAACTCCAAAATTCTGTGAAAGAAGATTTGAACAAATGGAAAGACATATCGTATTCCTGGATAGGAAGATTCAGCGACATGAAAAGTCAATTCTCCTTGAATTAATTTATGAATTCAACACAATCTCAGTAAAAAATACTAACTGGATTTTTTTTTTTTTTTTTTTTTTGGCAAGGGCTATGCAAGCTAATTCTGGAGTTCTGTGGCAAAAAAGCCAGGGAAATAGAGGGAGAAGACTTTCAGACATATTCAAAACTACAGCCGTAGTGGTGAACATAGTAAGATGCTAACACACGGATAGACAGGCCAATGAACTTAACACTCAGTACTTAATACTTTAATAGTTAAATTTAGTGTATGTATACTAGGATAGGATAAGTTTGCATTTCACATTAGGGAAAAGATGGACAATTCAATGGACGGTATTGAGCAAACTAGCTACCCATTTGGGAAAATATATAAAGTTTGATTCCTACCTCAAAATTTACATCCAAAGAAATTTCTGACCAATCAAAGATTCGAAGGCAAAAAATTAAAACAGAAAAGAAGTAAAAGAAAACGTGAGAGAATTTTTAATGACCTCAGAGTAGGAAAAGCCTTTCGCAGTATCCTACAAAACCCAGAAGACATTTTTAAAAAAAGGTACAATTTGATTAGATAACAATTAAAAATTAAGCATGAGAAAAGAATCGCAGTTTGAAGACACACTAAGAAAATATTCGTAATGCATATTTCCTTCATATATAAAGAGTTCATGTAAATAAATAATGCAACGGCCAAAAATTCAACAGGAAAATGGCGAAGGACATAAACAGCTAGCTCGCAGTGAAAGAGATCCAAATGTCTCTCAAATGCGTGTAAAGGCGATCAGTTTCCCTCAGAATGAGAGAAACGTGTGCTGTTTTGATTTTAGCATATTCCTACCGCTTTTCTGCTTGGAAACCCCTCTTCCTTTAGCGTGGTCCTGGTCTCAGGTGTTTCAATCACCCTAAGGTAAGGGGATGCATTGGATTGATCTCCGGGTCAAGAGTGTCAATCAACATTTGTTGAACAAATAAGGCAGGCCGGAAGGCAGGAACTTGGGTCTCATTGATTCCAGGCCCAAGCACTTTTGGCCTGACAGGTTCCGCACAGTCGACCTCATTTAACTTTTGCTACAGTCCTGAGAGGTAGGCAGCGCGTGCCCACTTCTCGGATAAGAAGGCTAACGCCCGGAGGGCAGAACGGGCCGGAAAACCCGGTTACCTGAAGACTCTCCAGACTCCTTCCGGGCCCACCCACCTTCACTCGACAGCTGCCCCAGGGGGCGGGGTGAGTGGCCGGCACCCTGCCTTGACTGGGGCCCCGGCGGCGGTGGGGTCGTGGCCCCGGCGTGGCACTTACTTGTGCATGTAGCCCTCGGAGCCGGCCGTGAGGTTTGCCTGCATCACCGCCTGGAACTCCGTCTCGTTGCAGCAGTATTTGAAGACCGTGTTGTTATGGTGACAGCAAAGGATGAAGGTTTTGTTGTCCGAGAGCCGAGGGCAGTGGAAGCCAAAGTGGTAGCGGCCTTTGTAGTCCGTGTATGGCTCACAGACCCGGAAATGCACGGACAGGACTGGAAGACAGAGCCGCCAGCCTCAGTGGGGTCCTTCACCAAGCCCAGCTGCCCAAGACCCTCGCCAGTCTACGCGTGCCAGGGGCGGGGCCTGGTCGGTCTTTCCGAGGGTCCTGCTTGCCTCTTCTCTCCCTGGGGGTCCAGTGCAAGCCTCACTGTGCCAGGAAGCCGCCTCTGGGCTCCCATTACCTTCCAGAACTCTCTCGATCACAGCCCTACTTACACTATGACCTCCAGACTCGGGGCTCCTGGGAGCAGGGCTATGTCTGAAGCCTCCGGTGGCTCTGCACACAGCAGGCGCTCGACTAGGAAACATTAACTGAGCGCCTACTACGTGCCTCACAGGCGCCATCTCGTTTGATCCACTTAGCCACTGTAGCAGGCCGGTCTGGGATCTGCAGTGACTACCTGAGCCGGTAAGCGGTGGTGGGTGGGAACCCATCCTGGGCCTGCCTGGATGTGGAAGCTGGCTTTAAAAACCTCTATTGCTGTGTAGACAGTGGGGAGGGGCTGGCCTGGGTGGTGACTACACGGGTGCCGGGTGCCCACCGTGGAGAAAGGCTGTCCCCTCCGTACCTTGGTTTCTACTCGAGCAGTGCCCTAGACCGAGAGGTCCCCAGGGGCCTGCCCCAGCTGCCCCCGCCTCCCAGTGGGGAGCTGCCCTAGCCCGGGAGGCAGGCCCCCGCTCAGCCGCCGATGCTGCAGCCCTGCTGATGCTGATAACAAGGGAGAAAGCCTGAGCGAAGATAACAATGGAAAAAAACCTGGAGCCGCTGTCTCCAGCTTAATTAGTATCTTCATAAAAGGGATCGCTGTATCTAATTTGTATCGCTGAAAAGGGGCCTCGTTGGCTGAGTGCATTTCTCCAACCACAAAGGCACAAGCTCCTCTGGCTGGTTGAAAACTGTCTCCGTGAGAAGCGATTAGAATGCAGCCCACACAGCTCCCGCACCCGCCGGGGCCGCCCAAGGAGGGTCCCAGCTGAGCACGCTGGCTGGTGGGCGGCCTGGGTGGCCTGGGCGGCCTTGTGAAATCCTCTGCCCCGTCCCCAAGGTCCAGCACCCTCTTCCATGGGGGTGGTGGGGGGGGTGTGGGGGGCACGACCACTGTGGGACAAGGGACCCAGTGCTTCAGGAGTCAGGGCAGCTCCAGGCCCCCTTCTCAGCCTCGACCTTGGGAAACGGAAGACCCCCTTTTGGGGTACGGAGGTCCCTAAGTATGCCCCGTCTTACAGAGTGAAATGAGGTGGCTGCACCGTCTTGTTTCGTCTGTGCGCTCCCACCACACAGAGGAGGAAACCGAGGCTCAGGGCAGCGGTTCCAAAGTGTGGTCCCTGACCCGCACGCCCTCTGAGGGCTGGGCAGGAATGCTGGTTCTCAGGCCCCTCGGCGGGCCTGAATCAGAGTGCCTGAATCGGGGGTGCTGATGGGTGTGGGTTGGCAACCCACTGGCCTCGGGAATGACGTGCTGGAGACGGGCAATGAGCAAGGTGCGTGAGGGGCCGAGGGAAAGGTCGAAAGACAGAGACAGAGCGGGAAAGAGAGAGAGGGAGACAGAGGGAGAGACAGACAGACGGAGATGGAGACAGAGAGAGGGAGAGAGACCGAGACGGAGCAGAAGTAGAGCAGAGAGAGGGAGAGAGAGTCAGAGATGGAGGGAGAGACAGAGAGACAGACAGAGAGTAGGCACCTTGCTCTGAGCAGGCTGAGCCCTGCTGGGGACGCCGGCTGTCGGGACTAGGCCGGGCTCCTCCGGGTGGCCGGGTCTCGTGTGGAGCAACGGGACGACTTGGTTTCTGCCGTCTTTGTAAATAGGAGATTGAGAGGCCACCTGCAGCCCCAGCTGGGGTCACGGGGACAGCCTAGGCGGCCGGCGGGTGCTGGGAGGTGAGGACCCGGCATCATGCTGCTGGGGTTCGAATCCTAGCCCCTCCCGAGACGTGTGGTCTCAGGCGAGTCAGCGCCCTCCGCAAGCCTCAGTTTCCTCAACTGTACATTGGGTGCGACTGACTCTCAGGTGAGGGGAGAGAATTCGCAGGCCGCTCCCAGGGCTGGCAGGTGCTGGGGGCGCAGCACACAGTAGGTTCTCAGTGCTCAGCAGCCCCTCACGAGGGGATGCCCGTGGGGCAGGGGACTAGGGGAACCCCCTGTCAAGCCCAGAACCCCGGCTGGGCTGTCCCTGACCCTGAGCAAGGACCCCCTGCCCCCCACGACTCCCCCCCCGTGGGGCCCCCAGAGAGGCCCTACCTGCCGGGATCAGCAGCGAGAGGGCGGTGAGCACATTCAGGGACTGCTGGCCACAAATGGTCATCGTTTGGCTTGCATCGGTCCGTCGAGAGCTGCCTGCGTAACGAGATCCAGCAGAGGCGGGTGTGGGCGGCCGGGAGGCTCCGGCTGCATGGCCCACGGCGGGGGGCCGCGGTGCGGGCAGGGCCGGGAGTTTGCCGGGGGCCGGGGCCGGCGTGGAGGGTGGAAACGCGCCATCCAATTTCCTTTCTGGAATGAACGACCCTCCCCCGCCAGTCAACTGTCGCCTCCTTTTCTTGTCACGGCAAAATGAGATTTAATCCAAGGGGGACGGGCGTCTCGGGTGGTGGGAATCGACGTGGGGCGGGCGAGGCGGCGGGCAGGGCGAGCCCACGGGGCCGAGGACGGCGGCCGGTGCTCCTGCCCCTCCGGGGTGCGCGGGCCCCAGGTGTTCTCACTAACAGCGACTTCTGCTAAGTGTGCATCAGGCCAGGCGCCTTCCGGGCAATCGGGACACAGCGGTGAACAAACAGACCCGAAGGAGAACCACACAGAAACTGCCTTCCCCGGCTGGCGCCCCGGCGGGGACGCTGACGGCGCACAGACAGACAGACAAAGGAAATTGTAAAACGCTCCGAGCCTCCTGAGGATGCACCGCAAAGAACGGAAAGCGGGGACCCAAACAGACACCTGCACCCCAGGCTCATGAATCACACGCGCCGGAGGGAGGAAGCGCCCCGGGCGTCCACCCACGGAGGCGGGAAAAACCGAAACGCGGTCCAGCTGGATGGACGGGGAATGTTATTCAGCCTTAGAAAGGAAGGAAACCCTGGCCTTGCGGTGCCCCCACGAGGGCCGAGCGCAGCACAGGCAGAGACAGAGGGGAGAAGGCGGGGCCACCAGGGGCTGGGGAGGCGGGTGGCGAGTCAGTGTTCCCAGGGGGCAGTGTCGTTTTGGGGAGATGAGGGGTTCCGGGGATGGATGGGGGTGACGGCGGCACAGCCGTGTGGATGGACCGAATGCCACCGGCCGGTGCACTTAAAAATAGTTAAAATAGGTAAATCGTACGTAATGTGTGTTTTACCACAATATAAAAAGCAAACGAAGCGGTGGGGAGGAGTGGGCGCAGAGCGGTGGCGTGGGAGCCGCTTCAGACAGGGCGGCGGGGCCGGCCTCGCTTCACAGGCGGCGGCTGGGCACACGTGGCAGAGGTCGGGGCAGGAGGAAGGGGGTGGCGGACCGGGGTCGGCCAGTGCACAGGCCCTGCGGCGGGAGCACGGGGCGGCCAGTGAGGCCAGCGGGGCGGGGCAGAGACGCGGTTGTGGGCCCAACGCGGTCCTGCGTGCCACCCTCGGGGCACCCCATGACAGGGCACGAATCATGTCTCCCCCAAAATGCACATGTTGAAGTCCTAACCCCCAGCGACTCAGCGGGGCCCTGTTTGGAATCGGGGTTGTGAGGTGTGCTTAGCTAAGATGAGGTCACACTGGAGCGGGGCGGGCTGTCACCAGACACAGCTGGCGTCCCCACAGAGAGGGAGGGAACCTGGACACAGATGCCCACGCAGGGGGAAGTCATACGAAGGTGGAGACAGATCGGGGCAATGAGTCCACAGGCCAGTGAACCCCAAAGATCACCGGCAAACCCCCAGAAACTAGGGGAGAGCCCTGGACAGTCTCCCCCAGAGCTCCTGGCAGGAGGCAGGCAGCCTGCGAACACCTTGACCTCGACCTTGGCCTCCGGCCTCCGGGCTGTGATTATGGTGGTGTCAGCACCCCGTCTGCAGGGCTGCAGGACCCCCACACACCCTCACGCAGGGCTGGCTGCCCCGGGAGGGGCTCAGGCTGCCACTGAGGCCACTGCCTCTGTGGAGGCCCCATGGGCCCTGCTGGCCGGGCTGCTCCGCCATCGGCAGAGCGAGTTTCTGTGGGCTCCCCGCCCCCTCCGTCCTGATTCTGGTGCCAATGTCACCCTGTGTCCCCTTTGGGGAGGCCCTAACCCCCTCTTGGAGGACGGTCCGAGAGAGGCACACACAACAGAGATGTGCTTCCAGAGAATACAGGACACTGGGCAGGGCCACGCACAGACCACGGGAGTGGGCCCCTGACCGCCCAGCCTGGCCCGGGGTGCCACGGGGGCCTGGCCCTGGGCGGGCCCCAGGGACTCCCCAGAAGCAGGTTTGTCCTCGCCATCAAGAACAGGAAGCCGGGTCAGCGAGACTCAGGGACGCCAGCCAGGCCCGCTGAATCTGCTCAGCAGCGGGCAGAGCAGAACGCCACCCGATGCTGGTGTCTTCCGAGCAAGGAGACAGGGCCGGGTTCAAGACCGAGCCCCAGGAGCTCAGTATCTGGCCCTGGCCCTGCTCTCTGGGCTCAGTCTTATCCCTGCAGCACGGGCAGCGGGTGGCACCAAGGACCAAGGGTGCCAGGTGCTATTCTGAAGTTTGAGTCATAATAAGAAAAGGGGGTGGCTTGACCCAAGGATAAAGCCAAAATGCCTTACACGGCAATTGCTCCTGGGGACAGGCAGCGGGCCTCGGGGACGGCCGACCTCTCTCTCCAGCAGGCCTCTCTGCTCCCACCCCGAAGCAGCAGGCTCTGCCCCTCTCTGCCCCTCGGACTGTAAGCTGCTTAATTGCTCTGAGCCTGGGCGTCCTCCCAGCCTCCCTCAGGGCCCTCCTGGGAGGATGAAGCAGATTAAAGCACTTGAAAGTGCTTAAGAAAGGATTTCTACGGGGAACCTGGGGATCAGCCCTGGAAGACACACCGCGGGGCGTGGGGAGTGACAGCCCCCCTCACTCCCCGGCCCCTGCGGCCCCATTCTACAGATGGGGAAGCCGAGGCCAGCAGACAGGTACGGGGAGGGGAGGTGGGCAGAGATGGGTCTCCAGACTCCGGGCCCTTCTGGCCCCTGTAGGGTGGGGCCGCCCTGCTTTTAGAGCTGAGGCTCACGTCTGAGAGCCGGTGAGTTTGTCGAATGAATACCATAGGGAGGGAAGACCGACCACCACTGCCGTGGACCCAGCCCCACCTCCCGCTGCTCCCACTCCCTGCAAAGCCCTGTACATACTGGGGTGGGGAGGCTGTTTAGGGTCCTGGTTCCCACAGACTGGTCGAGAAGTCCAGCCAGCCACCGCCGGCCCCGGGCCCTGAGGCTTGTCTGGGGGGGCTGAAGCCACAGTGGCCTCGGGGACTGTTGTGAGCCTCACGGTCACCTGTGAGTGTTTGGCTGCAGGCGTACCCACCGCAGACATACCCTGCCACAACACATGGTCCGTCCCCCCGTCCAGCAGTGCACTCCCTGTGGTCTGCTCAGCGTCCTCGGCCACCCCTAGGGCTGCTGAGCCAAGGCTGGGGTGGGGAGCGTCTGGGTTGAGGGTGCTGTCCCCCCCCCAAACACCCTTGCAGGCCCCCAAGGCAGGTCTGGTGCCGGCTCTGTGGTAGGAGAAGCTACACGAGTGTCCGGAAAGTTCCATAAAATTCCATTTCCAACATCCAAGGCAGCAAAGCCTGCAAGCCAGGGCCCCTCCCCCGGCCGGGTCAGGGGCTCTACGGCCGCCGGACCCACTGGCTGTGGTCCCCGGCGGGTTTCCACGAGGGGCTGGCCTCGGGGACTGCGGGACCAATAGAGCTGATATCCACAAGGCCAAGAGCATCACATCGGCCCCTCCGAGGGGTCTGTGGAGGGAGAGACCTGGATGCAGGGTCTGGGAGCTCAGGTGAGGAGGACATGCCGCGCTGTCAGGTACCGCCACCTGGGACCCCCACAGGTGATGTCTGCGGGAAGCTGCTCCAGCAGCTGCAGGCAAGGGGGCTGGAAGGGTGAGCACCCTCACCCCACCTGGCCCTGCCGTGGGTGCTGTAGCCTCGGGGGCTGCCACCCGGGGTCTAGCTTTTGCCTGTCACGTGTACTGGAGCTGTCCGCTGTGTTATCTCAGGTACCCCTCCCCCCATCAGCCTGGTGAGGTAGATCATCTCATAAAGACAAAACTGAGGCTCAGAGAGATGAAGTGACTTGCCCAAGGTCACACAGCCACTCAGCGGCTCAGACAGGAGGTCAACTCAGCCTCCAAACTCACCCCCCTCCTGTCACGGTGTAAGTTTCCGGGGCTTCCCGAGGCCCCCCCAGAAAGCACATATACCACAGACAGATTAGATTTATCATCCAGGTTCTATTTCTTTGAAAATTGGTAAACTGCCCATAATGGTAGCTCACGGCTAACAATAAAACTCAAATAACTGGAAGACCATTTTGGATGAGTGGGACTCTCCTGAGCTCTGACCGCATCCGGAATCACGAGTCGGGCACGAACCTCTGTGGTCCACCCCCCGGGTCAGCCGGGGACTGCTGTTCCCAAATTTGAGGATTATTTTTAAACACTGAATTTGGCGAGGCTGGAGAAGAGAGGAAGGAGGGCATGTGAAGAGAAACAGAGCCGGGGAAGATGAATTAAACCCCAGCGGGAACAACAACAGATCTGTTTTCGGGGCAGGCGGGCTGGCAGGGGAGAGGAGGGTGGGGGAAGGGTCTCGGGGCTGTGCAGGATGGGGGTGCCATGGACACCTCAGGTCCGGAGGCCTGGAGATTCCACATCCTCTCTCGGTGCCAGGCCCGCCCCTTCTCGGCCACCAGCCATCCCCTGGGCGTGGCCAAGCACATCACCTCTTGCCTGGACCAGGTCAAGGTTCAGCACGGCCTGAAAGCTGAGCCCCCCGGCGGGGGGGGGGGGGCGCCGCACTGCCTGGGGCCAAGTCCCAGTTCCACCTTTTGTAACCTCACCCCATGTGCCCTGTGACATGTCTCCTCAGTGTCCTTGGCCTTAGAATGGGGATAAAAATTGTCTCGAATTCCTAGACTCCTGTGACAATCGAAGCACTTGAAACAGGACTGGTGCGGAGTGGGTGCTCAGGAAGTGCCTCTTCGGGGCGATGGCTCCTTGCCACTCGCAGGCTCTGTCCCAGCCGCTTCCACTAACCCAGGTCCTAGGTGGCCCCCAAGGCCAGCTCTCCGAGGTACCCAGCCGCCCACCCGCCTGTCTCCCCCTAGGAGCCTCGGCAGCTCCAGGTTGAAGTCCACCTCACTCCTCAGGCCCCACGGGGCCCTGGCCCTTGCTGCCGCCTCCTACTGTCTCTGCTCCTCTGGGCCTTAGCACATGCCGTTCCCCATGCGGGGGACATCCTTCCCCTCTCCCACATGGACACTCTTCTTCTTCTTGTCATTGGTACTAGTATGCACACTACGAATTAAAAATGACACGAGGGCAGGGCCCTTGGGGACCTCACGAACAGTCCCGTGGTCAACAGGAGCCCAGCAGACAGGTACGGGGGAGACAGCGGCTGATGGCCAGTCGTCCCTGGGCGGCGGAGTACGCCGAGTGGCCCTCGCTCACTTCCGCCCACACCCTGGGCTGCGTGATCACCAATCCGGGCTGCAGGTGCAGGGTGAGGGCCAGAGCCAGGATTCAGACCCCATGCTCGGTTCCTGTGCCCTGTCTACACAGACTGATGAGCATGTTCACACCCCAGGCAGCACGCGTGTGCACCTGCACACGCGTGCAAGCACACACGCGATCAGCAGTGCGCTGTTTAACATCCGGCAAGCTCCCAGTTCCCAGGGCCTTTCCCCGGCGGTGGCGTGTGAACTGTTTTCTGGATAACATCCACTTAGCGGTAATGAAATCTCGCTCTGCAACGCGAAGCCGGGAATCAGCACTTCGGGAGGCACGACACCTGTCTGAAGCAAGGCCAGAGGGTGTCGTCCTGACCCCAGGTGCCTGCAGGAGGGAGCGGCGGGTGGTGGGGAGGGGGCTGGCGCACACGCACGCAGGACGGACACAGGCTGGAGAACTACTCCGCCCCCGCGTGCCTGGGCTCCGGGCTGCACGGCCAGCAGTGCCGGTCACCGTGAGCTGTGCCCCCGGCTGGCACCCAGCCCCG
Organism: Eonycteris spelaea; assembly: GCA_003508835.1. NCBI lineage: Eukaryota > Metazoa > Chordata > Mammalia > Chiroptera > Pteropodidae > Eonycteris > Eonycteris spelaea. The sequence continues at coordinate 1,171,236 of PUFA01000270.1, read as the reverse complement.
CGCCTGCCCCTCACCCACATAGTAGGGACTTCGTAAACGCGTGTTGGACTGGCAAATAAATGGAGCTCCAGTTTTCAGATACTAAAGCATGACTCAGCGAGGGAAAGTGATTTGCCGGAAACTAAGAGGCGGCAGGGCCCGGATCCGAGCCCGGGTCTGTCTGACTCCAGACAGGGGCCCACAGCAGGTGCCGGGTGACGGACGGCCTGGGCTTCGGAGTCAACCTCTCCTCGCCTGGGTGCAAGCCCTGCCCCCTACTAGCTGGATGTTCTGGCCAAGGTACGTCACTGGCCTCAGTTTCTCCATCTGTAAAATGGGCACCGGACCCCCACCTTGCTGGGGTGCTGAAGGAAGATGGAAAGGACCAGAAGCGGCACATCCGGCAAGGGCCCCATAAATGGCTCCTCCCTGGACTCGCCCACGGTTGCTGCAAAGCCAGTGGTTCAGGTGGCTGAGAGGCCGCGGTGGGGCCTCAGCCAATGGAAGCGTGTTTGAACACCACGCCGCCCGTGGACCCGAGCCCCACTCTGCCCGGGAACCCGAGCCCCATGCCGCCCGCCGACCCGAACGCCACGCCGCACGCAGACCCAAGTGCCACGCCACCCGGAAACCCGAACGCCACGCCGCACGCAGACCCGAGCGCCACGCGCCCCTGGACCGCACCCTCTCCTGCTGCGCATGGGCCTTTAGTCAGCACAAACTTCCTCCTGCCCACCTGTGGGGCGATGGCTTCCCCGCCTGGTGCAAGCCCCTCCGGCGGGGAGGCTCCGTGTCTCTGTAAACCCGCACCGTGCTTGGCGCACAGTAGGTGCTGAGTAAATGTCCACCGACACTCAGCGGTCTGCATGTCACACGTCTGCTTTGCTGCAAAGCGGGAACTTTCAGACCCGGGCAGAGAGTCCGTGGTGAAACCGGTGCTGAGACCGGGTCTCAGCTTTACTGCCACCATCGGGGTGACCTCAGCTCCAGCCAAGAAACTTCTGGGGGATGGCTCAGACCTGCACCTGCACCCCAGACCCCGCGCCAGGTGGGGTCGTTTGGGGAGGGAGAAGTGTGCTCTGCAGACTGCAGTGTGGGGTGTCGGCCGGGTATCATGCTTGGGGCGGCGTGCGGGCTACCCCCACCGTCATCCCCGGGGGGCCTCCTGCCCTCAGCAGCACCCGCCCACCCACTGGGCTCTGGGTTCAAGTCCCAACTCTGGCTCGTTTCTCCACGGCCCCCTGCCTGCTGAGGCCCCGCATGGACGCTCCGCTGTGTCCTTGGGCCCCGCCAGGCCACAGGACGAGCGGCACCCACACCCCGCAGCTTCCGCCGGGCCCTCGGAAGCTGGCGGCCCTCTGCCTCTCTGTGCTCCCCCATTATTTTGCCGCACCATGGAGATAAAACAACCTGGAAATCCCAGAGGCATCCTTCACCCGCTGGGGGAACGCAAAAACGCCTCGCGAAGAATGAATCACTTAAACTGTCAGCGGGGAGAGGAAAGACAGGCCCGCGGACACCCGTCAGAGGGAGCCTCGCCAGGCAGGCTCTCCGCCCAGATTCTTTCCGTCGTGTGAGGGGCCCTGGCCCAGGGACCCGCCCTCGTGGGGGAGAACAGGGGCCAGTTTCCCACCTGTAAAGGGACAACAAGCCCACCTTGGGGGTGTTGGGAGGGGCTGAGGAGGTGATGGAGGCATGCACACATTCACTCATTCACCCGCACCGAGTGCGAAGCCAGCGAGGCTCTCTCTGCACTGGGGGCGGCAGGCACTGCGGTGGGCTGAGCTGACCCATTGCAGCCCATGACGCCAACCGAATGCCCTCAGGCTGTGACTCGGGCATCCCCGCCTGCCCCAGGACCCTCACCCCACCTGGGTCCCGGGGCTCGAGGAAGCTGAAGTCGACAGGTAAGCAGGCCTTATCCAGACCGGCGAGGGCCGGCCTGGGGAGACAGCACCTGGCAGCTCCCCTAGCACGTGCACGGCCAAGAGGCGGGACAGAGCTGGGGATGAGGCCAGCGGGGAGGAGGGGAGGGAGGGAGGAGAGGAAGGGAGACGAGGGCCCAGGGCAGTGCTCCTGGCACCTAGCGGGCTCTGACGGCCCCTGCAGGGCCCGCCCCACCACCCATGAGGGCCGCCATAAGCTAGGGTCCTGGTCTTCTCGGTGAGGAGGGGCGGGAACGAGGAAAGTGAAGTGGGGAGGGGTGAGCCATTTGAGCACCTACTGCGTGCCAGGCACTTCTTGCATTCTTGGGTGGTCTGATGGGGGAGGGGGTGGGGGCGGGGAGGTGCTGGCCCAGCTCCCACGGCAGCCAGCCACAGCTCTGTGGCTGGCTTCTGGGTCCGTGCGCCCTGTCCTCTGCCTGGCCAGCCAGTGTGTGCACAGGAAGGGGTGGGGCCTGGGTGGGAGGGGAGACTGGAAAGTGTGCTGTGTGCAAAGCAGAGGTCACCAGGCAGGGCGGGGCAGGGCACCTGAAGGGGGAAGGAGCTAAGAGCATGGGTGGGGGTTGGGCAGGGAGGGGCTGGAGTTGGTGGAGGTGGGACCTTCACACTCCTTCCCCCACTCCCTCTGTCCTCCCTCCTCCACAGTCGGTGAAGCACGAGGCTTGTTCCCAGCATCCAACCCTCTATTCCCACCCACCCTCTGTGCTGGGCTCTTGACATGAGGACCCCGAGGCACAGAGATGCTCAGCCACTCACCCAAGGTCACACAGCAGGTCAGTGGTGGAACAGGGTCACAAGCAGGTGGCCCGGGGCCAGCATCTATGTGCCCCCACAGGGCTCCCAGCCTTCCACTCAGAGCCTGCCCTTCCTCCCTCCTCCGGCATGTGACTGCACTGAGGCCCGCACACAGGGACCCCGGCTCCTGGCTGAGCTCAGCAGGGCTCACTCCCGAAGGAGCCCGCACCCACACCTGTGCATGGTGTGGACCTGGGGACTTCTTAGCCGCTCAGCTCTGGGACTCAGAGGCCAGAAACCCTGGCTCTCCGAGGCTGCTGACCTCCCTCGCTCCCCATCACTATCAGCCCTAAACCCCAATGCACGGAGGGTGACTCGGGCAGGCCTTGTATAGGCAAAGGAGCGTTTCCCAGCGCTGGCGGCCTGCCTGTGTGGAAGGAACTCAGCTTGTCCTGCCGCGGTGGGTGGGGTGGGGGCGGGGAACTGGAGAGAGCTGTGGCCTGGGCGGCCACCTGGGGACTGTTCCCGCTGCCAGGCTATCTGCCTCTGTGTCATCCCACACGGCACCCCCAGAGAGTCCCACCTCACAGGGAAGCCAGCTGAGGACAGGCCCCAAAGATCTTGCCCACAGAAAGAGGCCAAGGTGGGGTTCTAGGGCCTGCACCTGGGCTAACGCTTCCATGCGTGCATGCGTCCGTGCGTGTGCATGTCCATGTGTGAGCATGTGTGTGCATGCATATGCATGTGTGAGAGTCCCTCCCGAGGCCCTGAGGCCGGCTGCACTGGCCCCTCCGCGCCAACCCCTGCCCCTGCGAGGTGGGTACGTGAGTGCATTTGGTCCCCACGTCAGCCCTCTGAGGAAGGAAAACGAGGCACAGAGAGCCCAGCGTCCCTGACTCTAAAGCGGAGTGGACCCTCCCGGCTGCCATGGCCTCTCGTGGCCCCCTCCAGCCCATCCCCACCGGAAGCAGAGAACCTCCCTGCCAGGGAGGGCTGCCTGATCCACTTGCTGTGGGAGACACATCGGTGGCTTCCACGACCATCTAGACACAGCCAGTGGGTCCACTGGCCTCTACAGTCACATCTTGGTTCCTCTGCCATGCCCTCAGCCGTATTTCTGTCATGGCCAGTGCCATGAGTGGCATTTAAAGCCAGGCCACCAAGGAGGCCAGTTCCCTCTGCCTCCCTCCCATCGCTGAACACCTGCCTGTCCTGAGCCGGGCCAGAGAAAGGCCTCCTTCCTGGTCTCTGAAAGACGTGAGTGCTCTACTTCGGGCAGACAGAGTGCTGACTGGCCTGGGTGCCCCTTACCTAGCCATGGTCCAGGTGACAGTGGCAACACAGAGTGGCAAGTGCCATGAGGGGGAACCAGAGGGCTGTGGGAGCCCGGGGGAGGTGCCCGACCCTGCCTGATGGGGTTGGGTATTCATTTAATCATCACAAGTAGAAAGAATTATGATTATCACCAATTTACAGATGAGGAAACTGAGGCCCAGAGAGTGTAGGTAACTTATCCTGGGTTGCCCAGTTAATTTGTGGAGGAGCTGGGTCACCTCAGTCCAGGAGACTGGCAGTGGACCCCTGAAGCTTGAGTAAGAGGGTGTTCCCAGCAGAGAAACTGGCACAAAGTCAGAGTGAGGGTGAGGGTTTACGCAGAACCGTAAACACGGGGCGAGTTTCGTGCAGTGCTTACCAAGGTCGGGGCTTCCCTCCCCCTGCCTCTGGCCTGCACAGAACCAGAATCGGAACTGGAAGGCAGGGCTCTGAGCTTGTGGCCTGAACACTTGAGCTCGACCCCCTTCAGCCCTTGGGACCTATCAGATTAGGTCCAGGGTGGGGGCAAGGAATGTGCACCTTTACCGGCTTTCAGGAGGATTCTGATGCTTGCTCAATCTGAGAACTACTGGGTTAGATCAGGAGACTTGCTCTGTAAAGGGCCAGACAGCAGATGTCATCGGATCTGTGGGCCATCGGGTCTGGGGCCACACCTCAACTCTGCCTATGTAGCAAGGAAAGCCAGAGACAATACTGAGCACGTGGCTGAGGTGGTGTTCTAATAAAACTTTATTAACAAACCAGGCAGCTCCAGTTTTCGAACACTTGCTATAGCCTTGACTCCAAAGTCCAGTCCACAGACAAGCACCCGTGCACCTCCTGGGGTCTGGCTGGAAAGGCCACCCGCCCGCCGAATCCGAGGCCCGATGCCGAGCCGTCCCCAGGCGCCTGCAGGGCCGAGCAGCCCTGAGCCAGGGCACGTGCAGGGAGCGGGCGGCAGCTAACGGGCCCTGTGGGCTCCTCCTGGGTCTGATTGGGGAGAAGGGGCCGGAAGGGCGCAGGGGGAGGGCCTGCGAGCGAGGCACAACAAACGGTGGCACCAGCGTGGCTAACTGGCAGCAGCTGCGGCTGCGACCAGAGACTTGTCAGCTGTGATTAAGCGAAGCTGCCTGTAGGCCAACTTCAAAATTATGCAAATAGAGCTGCAACAGAGACCACAAGGATGGCACCCCGCCCGCGCCCCATCGCAACCCGGCACTCTCAACCACCCCCCCCCCACCGGCCTGGAGGGCCCATGTCCACGAGCCTCCCCTGGACCCAGCTCCGCGCTGGGAGTTAACAAGCCTCCTGCCCACACTCCCTGTAATTGGCACCAAAGACGCTGAGCAGGTGAGCCAGCAACCGCCCCAGAGGGCCAGGCAGGGACCGACGCACGTCTCAGAAATGTCAGCCGCCCCGCTGGTGAGGAGCACTAGCCAGCAGTGAGCCAGACCTGGCCTTTCCCCAGATGCTCAACACCCAGCAGGACTCCCTCCTGGCAGTGGCCAGACAGCAGGGCAAACAGGATGCTTCCCAAGGCAGCAGGAAGTGGCTCTCGACCATCTTCCCCGAGCACTTACAAACCCTTGCTCACTGCCGCCAGCTCTCCCGCGCCCAGACCTGAGCAGACAATGGCCTCCTCCCACTCATCTCCACTCCCGAGGTCCCTAGCACCCCCACACATGTTGCACTCCAAACTAGACTTCTCAGCCATCTCCAGCTCAAGGTCCCCCACAGGGCTTTGCTGCCTTTCTCTGCTGTCCCCTCCCACAGCCGATCTCCACGGAAGAGTGAGTGGTCAGTCACCGGACCGGCGTGAGGGGCGGAGGCCAGGAGAGAGAAAAGACTCCCTCTCGTGCATGCCTCCTAAGACACACTCCCCGAGTCCTCATCCGTGTCTTAGGAGATCTGGGGAGAAGCCCAGCCCAAGCCTGAAGTCACCACAACCAAGCATCATCAGGTGTCTGGCTCAGAGCTGGGCTTTGGGGTCAGCATGAACTGCTCTGAGCCATTTCACTGGCATCCTTCTCTTCCTGTCTGCTCCCTCCTTTCCCAGTCTTGGGGTTCCTCCCCAACAGTCAGCACCAGCCAGCACTTCCTCTAAGTCCACTTCTGCCTGTCCATCCCAAATTAGAGACCCATTCTGATTCTGAGCTTGCATCTTGGAAACAAAAGAATCACTAATAAAAGTCTCTGCCAGTGTCCACTGAGTGGCAGGAGCCCCCCGGCCACCCCCTGCGGACCTGACACAGAAGATGCTTGAGAGGGAGCAGGGCCTAGGCAAGAGCACAGGCCCCACCACCCAGGGAGCTCCACCGGGTCACCCGGTCCCTTAGCGCAGAGCCTGGTGCTGGAGGATGAGCTTTTACCACGTAGGTCCCTCATGCGCCAAATGCCACTCCCTAGCGCTCCACAGCAGGCTTCCAGCTTTTCAAAAACGAGTATCGCTTGTAACGGAGAAAACTGCTACATTGTATAGCATAGGTTGACATCTAGATAAACAGCATTATGGAAGTCGAATCCGCTTTCGAGAACGTAACATAAAAGGGCATGTAGGAGAGAGCCCTCTCTGAGGCACCCAGTCAGGACTGGGGTGCGGAGGCGGGGTTCCACAAGGAGGCAGGCACTGGGCCCGAGCCAGCGGTGGCCACAGCGTGGCTGACCGAGCACCAAAAGTGCAGGCTGGCCTGGGGGAGGGGACTCGGCTGCCCTATGACCCTGGACACGTGACATAGCGTCTCTGGCCTCTCCCTGTAAAGTGGGGTGCCAACCCCAGCCTCATGTGGGTGGTGTGAGCACTAAATGAGACAATATATGCAAAACCAGGACCGTGCTGCGGGGGCAGGGGCGGTAGGCAAACACGGCCCCCACCCCGGCCCTTCCCCTCCTCAGGGTTTGCTTAGAGCTGTCACTGTGTTCTCTTAGCTGAGTTTCACGTGACCCTGAGAAGTGGCTCTCAGATGGAGACACTTGGAAGCTCAGAGAGGCCGTCATTTCTGGGGGACAAGAGGCATGCAGGCCATCCACGCCGGCACCCAGGTCTCCGGATTCTCTGCTCGGGCTCCCGCACGATGCTGCGCTGGCCACAGCCAGCACGACCCGCACGTCTCCAGCCACAGGCCCCAGGCTGCAGAGGCTGACCCCAAACGAGAGTTACGCCCTACATAGCAACTAACTGGCCTCCCGCACAGTGCAAAGGGGAGAGAGCACTTCCCGAGCACCACGGCGTGGCCAGCCCCAGGGCAGGCATTTGACCTCGTCCCCTGGGCCTCAGGCTCTTGGCCTTGGCCATTTGGGGAGGAAGTGGTGGTGGGAAGAGAGCTGCCTCTTCCCGAAACCAAACCAGCGGGAATCCCCCCTCTCCCAATGCCCAGGGGAAACAGAAGAGCACATTTTTTTGCAATCGGCATGTCCCACTCCCCCGCCCCCCGCCCCGTCCCCCATACTGAGGCGGTCCCAAGAGTGAGCCCCTGTTTGAACTCCTCCAGACATAGAACTCAAACCGCCACAGCCTTGCGGGAGCCCGTTCCCTCTGGGGGACAGTTCGGGCTGTGAAAGCTGGGGTGGGGGGCAGGGATCTGTACCCCTGCCCCCACCCTGCGCTGGCCTGGCCCCACACGGAACATGCTTATTTTAAAACGATCAGCATTTGGCTCAAGTCATGAAAAACTAAACGTGGGAGTTGTGTCATAAGGGACCGTGCCTGGGAAGAGAGGGGTCGCTGGCGTGGGAGGTCCCAGATGCCTCGGACCTAATTCTGGCCTCAGGGACAGGGTGGGTGGGGGACATCGAGGTCTCGGGGTGGCAGATCTGGTCCCAGTTCCTCCTCTACCACGAACAGACGTGTGAGAGCAGGTGCCTCCTTCACGACCTGTTTCCCTCCTGCCCTTCCCTCCCTTCTTCCCCTCTTCCATCCATTGTCCGGGCAAGAAACGTTCACTGAGCACCTACTATGTGCCAGTTCCAACTGCAGCCCTGAGGACACAGGACTGAACTAGACAGACACACCGTCCTTGGCATGGAGAGGCCTTGGTCTGGCACGCAGGGGATGCTCCGTGCCTCCCACCCACGTCTGCCTGGGAGGGACGCCCTCAGGGAGCCTGTCTTGTCCACCCCTGAGGCCCCTGCAGACGCCTGGCTCCCCCAGGCCGGAGCCCAGCCTGATGCCCCTCTGAGCCTCCCGGTTGCCCAGCCCAGCCCCGGGCATGGAAGCGGAGGGGGCAAGAAGCAGGGGATTGAGTAGGTAGGTTTGAACAGTGAGAGACGGGGGACTGGTGGGTGAGGAGGTGAAGGGCCCCGGCCACAGCTCGGACAGTCCGCGAATAAACTCCAGCTCATCCCTCTTCCCAACTGTGAGGGAGAGAAAATAGCTTTCACACTATATTTTCTGATTTTTTTCACTTCACTGCTTCTAAATCGATCCAGAACAGATTGTCTAATTGTTTGAATTTCAGGAGAAAAGCCTTCTACTCTCTCTCTCTCCTCTCTCTCTCTCTCTCTCTCTCTTGTCCTGCCCAGCGCTCTGCCAGGCCTTGGCCCTTCCCAGCTGACCCCGCTCCCCGGCCAGGCCTCGGCTGGATGTCCGGCTGCCCTGGGATCACCCACTGGCCTGGGGACCTGCAGGAGATGCAGAGGGGCTGCTAGGGGTGGGGTGAGGGTCTGCACTCCCAGGTGACCTCATGCCCAGGACCACTGACAATATCCCACGCCCTAAACAGAAGCTTTGCTGCCCCAGCGAGGGGGGGGCTCACCAGGAACCTGGCAGCCGGGGTGGAGCTGGAGGCTGCAGCCTGCCTTCCTCTCCCATCGGCAAAGCCCTGTGGGTGCTGGGCTGGGCCACACCACCCGTGAAGGACTGTCACTGTCCCCACCCAGTGTCATCTCCGGCACCTACAGGATCGACTGGTCCAGGCTGCCTGGGACCTCCCTGATGCTCCGCCCCTTTCCCGAGGCAGGATTGCTCCCTGTCCTTTGTCCCTCACGCAGGACTCACATCCAGGGCAGAAAGGCCACCTGGGCTCAGTCTTTCTGTGGACCGAGGCTCAGGAAGGCAAGCCCTGGGTGCAGCCGCAAGCATGACAACCACAAGACATGCGCTGGGGCGAACGGCTTGCTCACGCCCTTCTGAGGAGCGGCGGTGGAACCCAGACTCTGGATGTTAAAGACCCGGGCGTCCCCGACCTCTGGGCCCAGACGATGGCACCCAGACAACCCAGGGCAGCTTCTCCGGCTGCTCCCAGGCCCCACCCCGCTCCAAGGGGCTTGCTTCCCACGCCTCTCTCCCCCCCTACAAGGAATTCAAATCGCGGTGACAGTGACAAACGACGGGAACGTGTGGAGGGCGCCCTCCTGGAGCACTATGCCTCAGTAACCCTCACCCAGCCACGGACCTGCTGTGGACCCCATTTTACAGAGGAGGAAACTGAGGCAGAGGGGAGTGCGGTGGCTGAGCAAGGCCACACAGTGGCGAGCGGCAAGCACGGGGGTGTGGCGGCCTCGCACGCCCATGCCAGCACCCCTTCCGACCCCCCAGCGTATTCTGCCTCCCGCTGTGGGAAGACCCGGATGCTAGCTTTGCTCTTCAGCAGGTGCGCGCCACGGAAGCCACGCCCCTCCTCTGAGCCGCAGGCCGGAACGGCAAACCTGTCCTTGCTGACAGAGTGTTCCGGGGATTAAACCCCGTGTGTTTGCAAGCACCACGGCGGCTTCGGTGGGGACCAGAGACGGACGGGGGAGGGGCGTCTCCCCAGCAGATCAGGACTCTGGGGGGCCTGGGCCCTTCTGCGGCTCAGCAGGCCTAATTCCGCCCCCTGGTCAATGGCCTCTTCCTCCCCACCCCTCCCTTGACCCTGTACCCCGGGTCCCCACAGGCTTGCCTGCAGCATGCCTCCCCCTGCTCAGAAACCTGCAGTGCAACTTGTCACCCACGATACAGAGCCCAAACATCTCCTCTGCCGTTCGGTGTGCAGCAGCCCCCCTTATCCATGGGGAGTGCATTCCGAGACCCCCAGCGGATGCCTGAGGCCACAGATGCTACCAAACCCCACATCTGCTGTTGTTGTCCACACATGCGCACCTCTGATGATGTTTCATTTGTAACTTGGGCACAGTAACAGATTAAGAACAATAACTAATAATAAGAGAGAACAATTAGAACACACTGTACTCAGCACGATGTTCGGCGAAATAAGGAGGATGTGAACACAGGCCCTGCGGTACCAGACGGTCGATCTGACCACGGAGGAAGCCGTGAAAGGGCCGGCGGGCGGGGAGACGCGGGACAAAGTCCGGGCCGGCCGGGTGGGACGGCGCGAGGCTTCATCACGCCACTCAGAATGGTGCACAATTGAAAACGTATCAATTGTTCGTTTCTGGAATTTTCCATTTAATATTTTCAGACTGTGGTTGCCCGTGAATAACAGAATCTGCAGAAAGTGAAAGTGCAGATGGGAGGGACTACTGTACCTTCACAACTGAAACACTGCGCTCAAACACGTCACCTTCGCACATGGCCCGGCCCCCCAGGAAGGCAAGCGTTGTCTCCGTGTTCTGGAGGAGGGCCCAGGGACTCGGGCGCCTGGGGACTTCCCTATGCTAAAGAGGAAGCCACAGTCTGAACTCGGCCCTGTTCAGCACCGGAACCAAACTGTTGGGGACACCAAGGGGCCTGGGGACCCCAGATTTGGGCCATGCCTAGTCCCCCAAAACTGGGACAATGAGTGTTCCTGCAGAGAAGACAGGTCACATCTGGCTACAAGACTCACCTCTCACGGCCTCAAAGGGAAGCCGCTGCCCCAGGCCTTCAGCCCCTTTCTGAGCCATCCTGATCTTAGGTGTGTAATGTTTCTTGACAGCCATCATTCATTGATTCATTCATTCATTCAAACATTCGTTCATTCACTCGCTCATCCATCCATCCATATATCCGTCTATCTATCCACCTACCCATCCATCCATCCATCCATCCATCCATTCATCCATCCATCCATCTATCCCTTCATTCACGGACATGTTCAAAGACACATGGGCCAGGTGCTGGCTACAGAGCTAAACCAGGAACGAGGCGGTCTCCACCCTTTGAGGACAGCGAGAAGCTCCACCACTTCTCTGTTTCCTGGGTATTAGTTACTCCGTGTAGTTGTGGCGATAAGAGTAACAGTAGTATTTACTGAGCACTTACTATGTGCTAGTCTCCACCACCCATGTTCCTAGAATCACAACTCATTAATTCTTGCAAGAACCCTGTGAGGTAAGTGCCTGTCCCATTTTTAGATAAAGAAACTGAGGCTCAGAGAGGTAATGCAACTTGCCCAAGGTCACACAGCATTAGTGGCAGAAACTGGGATTCAAACTCGGAGAGTCCCTCCAGAACTTGGGGGGTACTAAATATCACTATATGATTGATCCAGGAGCCCTGAATGTTACAACCTTACCTCTAACCCTCACGGCCAGCCTTGCAAGTTGTCACTGTTGTCGACATTATCAACCCTATGCTGAAAATGAGGACACTGAGGCTCAGAGAGTGACAGGAGCAGCCTGACATTGGCCACAGGTGGGAGGGGGAGCTGGGGTGTGAAGCCAGGTGGCTGAGCTGGAGCCAGCTCTGTGGTTGCCATGGCACTGGGCAGGCACCACCACGATCGAACAGCTGGCTTGATTAATTAATTTCCACTGACAGCGCAGCCCCTGCTCCGGGGCCCAGGGATGATCCGGCTTGGTTCCTGCCTGGCTCCTTCACTGGAGGGCCGGAGAAATAGTAAGAATAGCCTCAAAGTTCCTCTTAATAGTAATAAAGGGAGAGTACAGATTGCTGAGGGTCTTTGCACACACGCTGTGTGCTTCACTGAGCTCCTTCTGCAAATGTATCTCATCCGGTGCGCACGATAACCCATTTTGCGGAGGAGAAAACTGAGGCTTGGAGGGTAGGTCACTTACCCAGGGTCCCAGAGTTGGGAGGGAGCAGAGGGACGCGCGCCAGGAGCCTGCCTCCAGCTCCACTGGTTCCCCGAGGATGGGCCTCGGCTCAGAGGCTCAGCTCCTTCCCCAAAGGCCTTGTGGTCCCAGGGATCAGATTCTGAAAAGCGATGCCCAGACGAAGCCACATTGCTGTCCTCCTCCCTGAAAAATCTCAGTAACAAAAACCTTCAGAAGCCAGCCCAGGGAGAGTGAGCCGCAGGCTGAACACCACTAGCCCGGCCTCGGGGGCTCGGGAAGGTGCCAGGCTTCCTGCAAAGGGGCAGAGAGCCTTTCTGGGTGCAGAGACCGTGGCTCAGAGCCAGACCATGTCCCGAAGCCTGGAAGCCCTGTATGAGGAGGAGCAAGGCTCAGGTGGCCGGAGAAAAGAGTCACGTAGAGTGTGGCCTGTGTGGTCCTTTGATTTTTTTTTTAGAATTTCCGTGTAACGGCGTGCCGCACTGCGCCCCATCCCCACAGAGCCCACCTGATCCGGGACCTCGGGTTTCAGAGGCCTGTCTGGCTGCTACCCTGGCCACCTCGCTTCCCCTCCGGACTCTGTTCTCCTTCGGGAGACGCGGAGGTCAGCCTCGGGGTTGCCCGAGGGTGCTGGAGGAGAATGTGTATCGAAAGGGCTTCATAACAAAGGAACCTGAAAACGTTAAAATCTGAAGATGTCACTGAGAGGCCATGCCTGTCCGAGACCCACCTCAAGGCTTTCCTTAGGCTACTTCTCTTCCTGAATGTCTTCCGCCCCCTTCCGCCTGGCACACTCCTACCCAGCCTTCAAGACTCAAGCCAGAAGTTAACCTCCTCCGGGAAGCCCTCCCTGACCCCTCAGGCAGGGTGGGGCCTCGCAGATGCCTGGTTTCCTTCTCTCCTCCTGCCCCCAACGAACAAACACACACCAAAACCCACCAGGGAAGGGTCCTCTTTGTATCGTCCCTTGTCCCCTGGGCCTAGCACTGTGTCCGGCACAGGGTGGGTGCTCCGGAAATGTGGGCGAAAGCTAGCTGTGTTTTCCGCTGCTCTGTAAACCCAGCTGCACGCAGAGATTCTCCCGACAAGCGGAAGGAGCCCGAAGTGAAAGCAAATCACAGTCGTTTCTGTAACGCGCTCAGGGGGCCGCGGAGGAAAAGCCTGCACGGGAGTATGGGAGGAATTGCCTTTATTTTTAATTTGTGCCAATATCTAAGAAAGCAGCACTTTATTTTGAGCCCATTATGCGACGAGGAGCTTGGATCTGGCGCAGGAGACAAACTTTCCCAGCCCGGTTTCCCCATGCAAATCTCACAGCGGCTCAGAGCGCCATGCGGCCCGCCCGCCGGGTGTCCCTCTGGGGCTTGCCAGGGAGGAGTGATCAGATTATGTAGCTGGGTTTTAAAAGATCACTGTTTGTCTCATTTTCCAGGGAAGTGTGAACCAAGAAAAAAAATTTTTTTTCCCCTCCCCAAAGAGCTTCCAGAACTTAATTCGGTGTTAAATGGGTGTAATTTGGGAAACCCGTGCATTATTTTTAATTTCTGGAAGGCGAGTTTGCCCGCATCTGCGGAGGTGGCTGTGCGTGGGGACAGATGGGTGGTGGTGGGAGCCTGCGCCCCAGGCGGGGAGGGGAGGGGGGCAGGCTGCCGGGAGAGTGGAGAGGCGCAGTAAATGCTCCATTCATGTCTGACTCCGGGAACTATGGGAGGGGAGGCATTTGCATTTCTCTCCTTTCTCTGGCTCCTGCTTCTCTGCTGGCTCCGATGGCCAGGGAGGGAGGGAAGGATTCTGAAGCCTCACTTCTGAAGCGAGAACCTTGGGGGTTTGCGTGCAAATTTCATCGTCCAAGGAGCGTTGGCACCCCCTCCCCCTACTCCAAGCTGCGGCCTCAGAGGCCTCTGGACAATGCCTATCAGGTTCGCACCAGATCAGCGAAGGCCCTCGCCTTGCAGGATGCCCGCGGCACTGTGACTTCAAGCGTGTTGCCAGCCTGCTCTGGGCCTCAGTGTCCCCATCTGTATGTGGGTGAGCAGACAAGCCTCGATCCCCCCTCCCCACCATGCTGAAGCCGTCACAGCACACCCCAGGGGCCTCCGAGATGCTGAGGTCGCTCCCTCTCTCTGCCTCCCAGCTACAGGCTGTGGAGAGTGGCGGCTCCCACGCTGAAGACCCCGCCAGCTCCTCTTCCCTCATGACCCTCATGGCCCCGCCTTGCCGAACGGGAAAGCCCAGGCCCAGAGGGCACGTGCTTCGCCAGTGAGTGGCGAAGTCAATGCCCAGAGCAGGCCCGTCCCAAATTTCTGATCTGGTCACCACCAAGGAGAAGGGGGGAGGGGCCTATCACAAGGGGGCCGGCATGTGGAAGGGGTACAGTAGCAGGGTCAGGGGTGCCAAGTCGGACATCAAACGGATCCTGAGCCTTGGTCGTGTCCCAGCAAGAGGTTCTCTAGGAGGGGTCTGAGGGGCCTTGGGGTCTCCTTTATCTCCCCAAGGGGGTGTGTGCTAGAGGAAGGGAGAGATGGGACCTTCTCCCCACCAGGCTCACCAGGGCAAGAGCCACACCAACAGAGCGAGTGGCACCTGATGTCCCCAGGATAGCATGGCCCAGGGTGGGCAGGCCCTCCAGTCACCCTCCGCACTGTCACAGGCTCCAAATGTTCAGGACCCCACCTTAGGTTTAGGAAGCAAGGCCCCACTGTTCTTAGGGGTTGAGTATTATTTCAGTAACTTCTAGAAAGAGCAGCTGGACTGGGAAAAGCCACTCTGGGGGAGCTGGGGCTGGGCTTCTTAGTTCATTCTAAGATCAGTGTGAATTTTCTGTGTGACTCAGCTGGGGAGAAGCTAAAGCAACAGAGACTGGATTAACAGAGGTCGAGCATCCTCATGAAGGGAGGTGATATCTTTCATCTGAGAAGAGACGGGCCACACTCTGGATCTGTCCAGAGGGGATAAACAGGACAGTGACAAGGATGTGCGGATTGGAGAGGTCCTGCCCTGCAGTGGCTCACCGCACTGTGTCTCCAGAGTGATGGTGACCAGCAGGAGACAGGTGTGGCCGGCCTCGGGGCAGTTATCTTGCAGTTGTTAGGGGCACCACTCAAGCTGGTCATTTTTAACCTCTCTGAGCCCGTTTTCTCATTTGGACAACGGAATCAATACTTGCCAGCTTACGGGGCTGGCGTGAGGATGAAATGAGAGGATGGGGCTCGGTGCTTGCTCAGCCGGGTGCCTGGCACGTGGCGGGCCGACCGGCTTCGCTGTCAAGTGCAATCCTAGCGCCCCGAGGTGCAGTCCTGCGCATGCGTCAGCCAAGCCCGTGCGGCGGCGACGCAGCCAGATCTGGTGCGCACTTGCTACCTTCCCCTCCCTCCTAAGGGACAAGGCCCCGACCCTGAGGCAGCCAGCCGCCCCCATCCCCACCCTCCCACACACAGCAAGGAGGGAAGGGAGGAGGGGCAGGTCAGGGGTTCAGTGTCTTAGAGCTGGAGAGTAGACTCCTTTAGTCCAAAGGACCCCTCCCTCCCCTCTACCCACCCCAGCCGCGGGCCCCCACCCACGGGCCCTGTCAGCAGGCATTTCCCCTCCTCCCTGCCCGCCCTGCTCTCTGAACCCTCACCCAGGTCAAGCGGTACTGGGGCCCAGCTCCCCTGCCCTGGCCCTACTCCCGCTGCACCGTGACCCTCTGGTCTTCAATCTGGCGACCTCAACCCCCAGCTCCCGGCCCCAGAGTCCGCAGCTCTCCCCCTCCCACAGGGGTCTCTGCCCAGAGCACCATCCGCCTCTCCCTTCTTGCAGCTGATTCATACCAGCCTCTGGACCGGGACCCCCCACTCGGGCTCTCTGGGGCAGACGCTCCCCACCTGCGTCCTGCAGCACCTTGACTTCTCCCAGGCAGAGATCCAACCCCACTGGTTTGTCGAGGGGTGGGGGTGGGGGGGCGTTTCCTCAAGAGCTGCCAAGGGCAGAGCTGACGCCTTCAGCGGCAGACATGGGGGGCTCACTGAGGAAGGGGAGGGAAGTCATGGACGGATGGATATCAGACCGAGGGAGTGGCTCCCCACGGTCTCCGGCCTCCCAGGGGCAGGCCTCACTCCCTTTCTCTCTCACAAAGGTCTGAGCAGCACTGGCCCTGCCCCCACCCCTCCCGTCCAGTCCAGCTGTCCCGAGAAGCTCCAGGGTGGGTGTCCCAGGAGACTGGGTGTGGGACACACGCACACACACCACACCACCATGGCTCCAAGCCAAACGGCCTCCCCTCGCCTTCCTGGGACAGCAGTCCAACACCTCCTAGATGCCTGAGACAGAGCCAGGAATTCAGTGTGACAGCGACATTAAAGAAACAGGCGAAAGCCCTCATCTGGGCCACCCAGCTGCAGCGAACTCTCCGGCCTCCTCCTGCTCCATGCTCCGCCCCCAGCCAGGACAGGATTGCTCCTGGGGAGGTGTCCCGCCCCAAGCAGCAGTCACACATCCAGGGGAAGGTGGGGGAGGGACTCCCCCAATTCTGGGCGACCCTGACCAGAGTGAGGATTGTCCTGGGCTGACACCGGGGTTTGAGGGTTTTTCTGAATCTGGTTTTGAATAGCATTTCCCACCGAACCCCGCAACTGGCCCGTAGATGAGAAGTCCCCACGTCCCCATATCCCCGCTGGGCTGCCTGCCCCCTGGCTCAGCAACTCTGACGGGTGAGGAAACAAGAGTGACATTGGAGCTCCCTTTAGCCTGGGTCTGGGTGTGTCAGTCACAGCTGGGGGTGAGCGTCCCAAGCCACCAGTGACTGAGGACATCTTAGGGGTCCATGCTGGGGTCCAGGCCCCGATTGTATAGACGAGGAAACGGAGGCCCAGAGAGGGGCAGCCAACTGCCTGGGGTCACACAGGCAGCAGCACGGTCAGACCTGCGGTGACCTCACAGCAACCTTCAGAGATGGCAATGGCTCTCATGCTACTTTACAGATGGGGAGACGAGGCTCAGAGTGGCCCAGCACCTTGCTCAAGGTCACACAGCCCGGGGAAGAGGGCTGGAGGCGCCCCGCCGGGATTCCTGGGGCATGGCTGCTTTTCCCACCCTGTCCGGGCTTCCTTGGGCAGAAGCCATCGCTAAGCCAGAGGATCAGAGAGGCTGGGAGAGAGGCAGGGCAGACAGAGGATTACAGACATGTACTCCCACTGCAGGTTACGTAACTCCCCTTCCCCGCCCCACCGCCCCGGGGGTGCGGCCGGCACCCCGCACCTCCAACCGACCCCGATCCCCTGCAGACCCGGCTGGGCCCACAAACCACCGGCAGCGACTCTCCAAAGACATGACAGTTGGAGGTGCCAGGGCGCGCTTGCTTTTTTCCCTCCTTTCTTGTTCCCTCCGGCTGAGTAACAAATACTAATACTAATAATGATAATAATAATTATAATAAATAGAACCTGAAGACGCTTGGGGTCTCGTTGCCATGGCAACCGCTGGCGCTAATGAGCTTCCGAGGCCGCCTCCGGCCACCCGGCCCCAGGCGCGGGATCAATATTGATTCGGCCCCGGGAGGCGGCGGCGGCTCTGCTGGGACCACGCGGCGGACGGGGAGAGAGGGGCGAGCACTCGAAGGGGCCTTTCGGGCCGCCCACGCCGCCCAGCTAGGACCCCCGGAGCCGGCCGGGTCCTCGGCGTGGCTGGGGAACCCTGCCCGACGCGCGCGGGGCTCCCGGCTCGCTGCGCTCCTGGACTCGGTGCTCGCACGCCGGTCCCGCCTCGGACGCGGATCCCGGCCCCGCAGGCGCGTCCCGGCACTGCGCGCCCCGGACCGCCCGGCAGACCCGGGCCCCGTCCTCTGCAGGGCTGAGTGACCCCGACAGGGATGAGCCCTGACGCGGACCCCGATGCCGGGGCACCGGCTGCCCGACACGGCTCCTGCCACCAGATTCTTCTCCTGGGCGCCCCCCACCCCGCCCCTTGCCAGAGCAGTCCGGACCCCCAGTGCTCCGAACCCGCCTCTCCCAGTGCGCCCACCCCTCCCGCCCCGGTCGCCTGCACCCCTTTCCTGGGAGCCCAGGCGCCGAAGACCCCGCCCCCCACTCGCCGGGACCCTCCTCCGCGGGAGCTCCGCCCACCGGCCCCCAGCCCGAAGCGCGGGGACCCCGGCCCGGCGCGCCCTCCCCCGCGCGGCCCGCCCGGGGCGCCGCTCACCTTGTGCTCGCCGCCCGCTCGCTCCTCGCTCCGCCGCGGGGAGCCGGCCCGCAGGGCTGCGCCGCCTGCCGGGGTCCGGGCCGCCCACGCCGCCGCCGCCGCCGCCGCCGCCGCAACAGTTGTCCCGACTCCGGGGGCTGCGGGGACTCGGGGTCTCCGGGCCGGCGCCAGGAAGGTGCCCGCTTCCAGGCGCGCGGGGCGCGGCGCGGCGCTCGGGCTCGGGCCGGCGCTGGCGCTCCGGCTGGGGGTCCGGCCGCCGGCCGCGTGCCCCGCCGCCCGCCCGCGGCTACTGGGCGGCCCGAGCCGCCCGCCCGCCAGCCGCCCGCGCCCCGCGCCGCGCCCGCCGCCGCGCTCATGCTCGCCGGGCCCGGCGCTCGCCGCCGCCGCCACTTCACTCTTTGCCGCCCGCGTGCGCTCGCGCCCTCTCTGCTGCCCCCTCGCCGAGCTCGCGGCGGCTCCCAGCCGGCCGGCCGCGCCGCCGGCGCCCCCTCTGCTGCGCCCCGGCAGCTCGCGCGCCCCGCTCCTCTCCCTCCTCTGTCTGTCTGTCTCTCTGTTTCTGTCTCTCTCTCTCTCTCCTCTCTTCTCTCTCTCTCTCTCTCTCTCTCTCTCTCTCTCTCTCTCTCTCTCTCAATCTCTCTCTCTCTCTCTCTCTCCCCACCCCGTCTCTCTCCTCTCCTCCCCTTTCCTCTGCTCCTTGTTTCTTTCGCAAGCCCTCGCCCCCCCTTGCGCCCCCCCCCCTCGGGCTTCTCTTAGTTTGCTCCTTTAGCAGTCGCTTCCTTCTTTCCCTCTGTCGTGCATCTTCTTCTCAGCATCTTTTTTCCCCCCTTCTTTTCCTTTCTTCGGCTCCTCCTCCCTCCCTCTACTTTTTCCTTCTTCCTCTTTTTCCTCCGCTTTTGCTTTGTTGCCTCTTCCTTGTCTCCCTCCCTCGCTCCTTCCCTTCCTTCTCTCCTCCCCTCTGCCCACCTGCCTCTGACTCTCTGTCTCTCCCCGGCCAGCCCCACACGCTCACCTGGGTGCTCGCTGGTGTCAGGCCAGGCTGGACCAGGGGCTCTCCCAGCCGCCCCTCCCGGGCGGGAACACCCCACGCCCTGCCAGGTGCTGGCTGTCCTTGCAGCCCCTCCTGCACCCTGCTGCAGGGGGACCCCACCCCGCAGGGCACCTCCCTGCTGCCCTTGTCAAGCTAGACATTCCTTTTCCTCAGACCCCACCGAGGCGGTCAGGTGGTCCGTGTCAGGGTCAAACCGGGCCCAAGAATCTTTCACGGGGAACCCTCTGTCCAGCTTCCAAGGAAAAAGCCCAACTTCTCTGACTGCTGCAGTGGCGGGTGCCCGGGTCGCCCTCTCCTGCTTCAGAGTTCTTCACCTCTGCTCCCAGCAGCCCCTGTTTCCTGTCAGCCCTCCCCCCGCCCCATTTCACACCTCACCTGCAGGTCACTCAGAGAGGGCACGTTGCAGCCCCGTCACCATCACCAGAGTGGCGATGAGGATGAGGATGGAGGTTTGGGGAGAGGGAGTGGGTCCGAGGGCACGTCGACCCCCCCACTCCACCCACCCCTCGCCGACGCCATCACCCCTCACTGGGTTGCATCTGGCGTCATTGTCACAGACCCATCGAACCTCACCAGACACTGGGCTGAGCCCTTTACACACTTCGTTTGATTTATTCCTCACCTCAGCCTTGGGCGGGTCCTCCCCATTTCACAGGTGGGACGGCTGGGGCTCAGCGAGGTTAGCGCACTCGCCCTGAGCCACGCAGCTCACCAGGGGCAGAACCCCGGCTCTAGCCCGGACCCCCTGACTTCCCGGCCCAGGTTCCACACCTGTGCCTCACTCCCGGGTCACCGCACGTCCCTGGAGCAGCCTCATCCTCGGCTAGTCAGCCCTCCAGGGACAGACTCCTGACCGTCGAGATCCAGAGGCGTCTTGTCCTCTGCTCCTTTCAAGGGTAAGAGAGGGGGCTGCACTGGGTGCCTCGGCAGGCCGGGAGGATGGGGGTGGAACAGTGCCAGGGTGCCCCCTGCAGGAAGCCAGTGGCCCAGGCATGCATGCCCCTCTTCTCCTCTGTGGATGTGGTTTGAGCGGCCGCCGGGGGACTGGACACTGAATCTACCCTGATGGACCCGATGTGGACCCTGCCCGTGGGAACCGTCTTCGGCCAGGGCCAGACACTGCCCGGGAACCCATTAGCAAGGTGAAGTCTGGGCCACAGCCAAAGGCTTGACTGTGGGGGGAGGCGGTGTCATCGAGTGGCTAGACTCGTGGATTTGGAGCAAGAGGGTGCTTCGTCCCTAACTAGCCATCTGGCCCTTGGCACAGAACCTCCCCAAATGTCGGCTTTCTTCCTAAAGCGAAGGCCACAGCAGTGCCTCCCTCATGGGATGTTTCGAGGATTAAATGAGACAGGCTACGTAAAGCACTTTGTCTGCCACCTGCAAACCACCCCCAAGACATGGGGGGACCACGATCATCCCGTGTTATGATGGGAACCAAGGACCAGAGAGATTAAGAAACAGGCTGGAGGTCCCAGTGCTCTGGGGTCAGTGGAGGGGTGGGGCAGGGCTTGGGTGGAGTGCTGACCACCTTCTGAGCTTCCGGCCCGCAGAGGCTGAGTTCTGGGGCCACTGAGATGGCGCAGTTTGTGTGCGTGTGGCGGGGGGAAGGGGTATGGTATATATGTGGTACAGGTGTGTGTTCTGTGTTCTGTTTGAGTGTGGGGGGGGTGTGTGCCCCATGTGTGAAGAATCTGTGTGCCTCTACGTGTGCAGTCAGGGCATGTTGAAAGCCTCCTCATTCAAGAGAGGCTCCCCTCCCACACCCTCTCCCCCTCACACCACTGAGCAGGGCTCTGTGCCTCTCCTGGGCCTGGGTGTGGTGCCGGACACCCAGGGACGAGACGACCTCACTGCCCAGAGAAGCCCGCACCCACCCCCAGGTGGGTGATGCGCAGGACATTAAGCCTCCGTCAACGCCCATGTTCTGCAGGCTGAAACACAGTCCCCCCTCCCTGGCATCCGAGGCCCTGTCCTGGTGGCCCAGCCTCCTCCGCAGCCAGGGGCCCTGAGCTCTGGCCACACCAAGCCCACTGGTCACTGGGGCTGAGTCGGCCCCTGCCTGGACGTATCCCACCTCCGTATGCGCCTGCCCTGTGCAGGGCTGGCTGCCCCGCTGTGCCCCCAGCGCCCTGCCGTCGGCCTCGCACGGGGGCAAAGCTGCTGTGCCTCCCTGAACCTCAGTTTCCTCATTCGCAAAATGCGGGGACTCTCCCCACCTCCAAGGATCACCATGAGGATGAAATGAGAGACTGTATCGAACAGGAAACAGCCTTGTTGATTATCCGCAAATACGTGCCCGGCACTGAGTAGGTACTTTATCTGTATCGGTCTCCCTCTGTTCTTCCGGGAGGTCGTGGGCGGGCAGGAGGGAATGCCGGCTTTGGAACTGGTCAGATTTGGAGATAATCCCAGCTCGGCCTCTCTCGCCCCCTGAGCACTGCTTTCATGTGGCTCCTGCAACCAGTGACCGCAAACGTGGTGACTCAGAGCAGCACGCATGTGTTCCCTCCCAGCTCTGGAGGCCGGAAATCTCAGAATCAGTGCCTCCGGGCTGAAGTTGCGGTGTTGGCAGGGATGCCTCTCTTGAGGTCAAGGGGAAAATCCTTCCAGCTCCGGGTGGCTGCCGGCATCCTTGGCTTGTGGCCGCACCACCGTGACCTTCAAGACCGGTGTCAGCCGGTCTCTCCTCGATCCTCACGTGGCCTGCTCCTCTGTGTGTGTAAAGCCCCCTCCGCCCCTCCCCGTCAGCGGGGCACCGTGGTTGCGTCGACGGGCCCCAGAGAATGCTGGGCCATCTCCCATCTTGCGATCCTTGACTTACCCACATCTGCAAAGCTCCTATTTCCTTCGTGCCTCCAGGTTCCGAGGATTAGGACAGGAGGGTCTCTCTGGGGGCAGGGAACATTCACAGCCTCCCCTCTGTGTGCCTCCGTGGGGCAGGACGGGGAGGGAGGGGCTCGGAGGGCCCGCTGGTGGAATTGGGTGTGATGAGCCTGTGAACTGGCATCCCTGGAGCCATTCAGCAAATCTACTCTGGGCCGGGCTGGGCTGGGGTGGGGAAGTGGGGAGGGGAGGGGCGCAGGTAATTACTCAGAGGGCTTGGAACCGTTTCTGGGGCTCCACGTTCACCGTTGCCTTTAATCCGCCCTATTTACTATTTCTCTGCCTTCGGGAGGCCTGGTCCCCGCCATGGCCACTGCTCCCCCCTCCTCCCCGCCTTGGATGGGCGGCGGGCGGGCAGCCTGGCGGATGACTCACGTTTCTCGCCGTGTAGAGCAGCCTTTTCAAAGGGCTGGCTGGGGAGGAAGCTAAATTTAAAGCCAGGCTTCCCGAGAAGATCACCTGCCACGTCAAAATCGCTGTCATTTAATTAGAAGTTGGGGGCACAAGGCATGCAGCGGGGGGCCCAGGCCCAAGCGCACCGGCGGGCGGGAGGAGGGCACTCGCAGGCCGAGGCCCTGGGCGGGTGGGGGAGGGGCTCCAGCATGAGCGTGACAGCTGGTCCCCGGCTCCCGAGTCATCGCTGCCCTTCCCCCGCCTTCCTCGGGGAGCCACTCCACCGCCTGGAGGACCCCCAAGTCCCTCCTTTTCCCTCTTCGAGATCTTAGGGTTCCAACCCCAAGCCCTTACTCCCTAAATTCAAGACATAAGGAACCGGGGCTCAGAGAGGTTTTGAAACCTGCCCCCAACGTCACCCATCGAGAAACGTGGCCAAGCGGGATTTGAAGTGCCAGCCTGGCTCGAGGGCGTGTGTCTTGGGTCCCTCTTCCAGAGTGGTTGGGGCGGTGGGCAAGTCACGTACCTCTTGAGCCTGTTTCCTCACCAGCCCAAATGGGCTGAAGTGCCCATGCCGTCGGTACAGAGATCCCCCTTGTCTACCTGGAGGAGACGGGCGGGAGCTGGGGAGACTGGGCCCAGGGCTGCTGGTGGGAGGAGGAACGGCCCGCCCCCTGCTCTCTGCCCGCCGGCCTTGCCTCTCTGAGGCGTGAGGCCTGCGAGGTCCCCACCACCCTTGGCCCCCTCTGCTCCCACTCTCCCAGCTGGCTGTGTGGCAGCAAAGCCACAGTCTCCCAGCGGCTGCAGGGCTGGGTCACATGGGCAGAAGGGCCGGCCGGTGGTTAGGGACGCCGGCTCTGGAGCCAGAGCGGTGAGCTTGTACCCCACACCCACCGCAGCCTGGGCCGTGCTCTCGGCCTGTTTGCTGGTCTGTAAGATACTGGGGTCTTGACTGCTCGGGGCCAGGCACATAGTAGGTGCTCTGTGTGTGGAAGCCGCAGCGATGGCAGACCAGAGGCGGGGGCTGGTCACCAGGTCCGGGAAACCCCTCCCCGAGCCAGAGGAGGGTTTGCCAGAGCCCACGGCCCCCAGCCTCTGCGGAGACGCCTCCTCCCTGCTCCTGCCTGCCCCCTCCTGCCCCAAGGTGAGAACGGTTTCCATTCTGGCCCCGGGAGAAGGCCTGGCAGGACCATCAACAGCCCTCAGAGCTGGGAGGAGACAGGGCTTCCGTTGGCATCAAAAGTGCCCATGGCAAGCCCAGCCCCCACCCCCACCCCCACCCCTTGGTGTTGCTCTGGATCGCATGAAGTGGCGCAAGGGTTTTGCAGATTGATTAAGATTATCAGTCAGTGGTCGGGTGATTATCCTGTGCACCTGATCTAGTCACACGAGCCCTTTGCGGCAGAGCATTTTCTCCCATTTTCTCCAGCATTTCTGGCAACAGAAGAGGACGTCAAAGAGAGGCCAGCGTGAGAAGGGGGGTCCCCCACCAGGGACGAGCTGGTGCTGAGACGGAGGGGTTGCGGGACAAGCAGCCCCCAACCAACAACTGGGAAGAAATAGCAACCTCAGTCCTGCAACCATCAGGGTGTGCATTCTGCAGGCACCCCGAAGGGGCCTGGGAGACGGCCCCCATAGGCGCCCAGCTCGGCTGGTGCCAGAGAAGTCACCGAGCCCACCCCGACTGCTGACCTACGGAACCGTGGGGTCATGAATGGCGGCCGTTTTAAGCTGCTAAATTTGTTACACAGAAATCGAGAAAACAGTATACTCATGCCTGTCGCTTACGTGTTTATGGGGTGACGATCCTTACAGCGCATCCCTTCCGCCTCAGACCCCTGGGGCGCTCTTCGTAAGGCACAACCCTGACCTAGCCACCCCTCTGCCTGCAGACCTGCCGTGGTCACCCCTCCAGGAGGACGTGTGAGTCCCTGGCTTGGCAGCCAAGGCTCTCTGCGTCCTGCCTCACGTGGGCTGTGGGCACTTCTGTTCAGAGTGCAGCTCGGGTCCCTCATTGGACATGTGGATCGCCAGGGCTTCCTGTTCTCAGGTGGGCACCGGATGCTCTCAGGTGTTTCTCCTTGAAAGACGCCTTCTGAGACTTGGTTCTGGGGGTATCGGGACATGTGGGCCACCGTTATGGTGGCGAGTTCCACATTTTAGACATTCAAACCGGGGAAGAAAGGACACAATCCCGATCAGCCTGGAGGACGCTGGCGGCCAGGGCCTTGCTACATGTTTGGGTGGCTGATTCTACCCACAGGCATCACTCCCAGGAAAATGCCAGATTCCAGATGTCCGCCCTGCACCCCTGCCTGCACCTGGCCCCTGGGGCTCAGAGCCTGCTGGTGCCCCCGAGTCAAGAACAGCTGTGTGGCCCCAGGCCCCTGGGAGCGTGTCTGCCATTCGGAACCATTGGGGCCAAGAGGGGTCAGGGGGACACCCACCTGCCCTGACTACTCAGAGCTGAAAACCAAGCGTCCCCGGGGACTCGGCGTGTCCTTGGCCTCTGTTTCCTCATTTGTCCACTGTCAGTGATGATAACCTCTCAGGTCACGCCAGGCTCTGTTTTTAGTTTCTCAGTGCATTTTAAGTCATGACAAGCCTAATGGGAGAGGAGCTGCGACCGATCTGTCATTACAACAGTCTCGCCTGTGAGGTGCTGAGAATGGAGGTGACACGCTGTGTCCCCAGCACTCGGGGCGCAGGAGGAGCTGGTGTCTGAGGGAGCCCTGCCTTCGCCACCATGCACCCTTGGCTTGGATCCTGGCCTCCCAGCTGCCAGTTGCTGGCCCTGAGCAAATTGGTTTCCTCCAGCCTCAGCCCAGGGCTCAAAGAAGTGCAGCGCTGTGGGGAGGCGGAGCGGAGAAACCGCCACCCAGACTTCGGATCCCCTGCTGGGTCTGCCCCCGAGGACCCTCGCTCCCACCCGAACCCCTGGCATCAGCACGTATGGGAGGACAGCATCACTTCGCCGCGTCTGCCCGGGTTAGGATCCCGCCGTGGCTGGCAGCCCTCACGGGCTCGCTGCATGTCACCACTGCGTCTCAGACCCAGCGTGCAGAGGACGAGAATTAATATGATGCAAATTGGTAGGTTGAGCCAAGCGCCCCAAGCTGGAGGCCTAATTTCCACACAGCCCAGCACTCCCCGCGGGCAGGTCCGGGAATAACAACAACAACACTGGTAATCAGGATAATTGGCAGGGCAGGCCTCCCCCCCCCCCCGCCCCCGCCCGTTCACACCTCGGAAGATGGCAGGCAGCAGAGGCAGGGAGCTGCCCAGGTCTCAGAGCTGCAGGAAGGGCCCAGAGCAGAGGCCTTGTCCATGCCTGAAGTCACCCTGCTTGTGACAGGCAGGCCACAGGGCAGAAACCTGAGGGCTCTTTCTGGCACCTCGGGCCACCCCTTCTCAGAAGCCTCTGTCTCGGGGGACTACGGTGGGGTCTTTGTTCTAAAGACTGGTCATTTTAAATCAGCCTTGGCCAGAGCAAGAGTCTCACGTTTGTAGCCCTGTGGCCCTGGACAGGTCACCCAGCCTTCAATATGAAGATCCGCCATTTGCCTGAATCAGCCAGAAGTGGGGCTTCTCCTCTCTCCTCCCATCCTGGGCTCAGCAAATACACAATGAACTGAGGTAAGGCTTCCAGTTTTCAGGTGCTCTGTGCCCCTACGGGGTCACTTGGAGGGTCTTCCTGGACCTCACAACCATCCTAGAAGTTGCTTCTATGCACTCCTACTTGGCAAAACAGGCCCAGAGAGGTTAAGTGACTTGTTCAGGGTCACACAGCTGAAAAGTGGTAGAGCTGAGATTTGAACCTGGGTCCGGCCTGCCCCAGGCCCAGGCTCTTGACTTTGATGGAATGAGGAACAGAGTTCAGAGTCCTGGAGGGGGAGCACATCCCGGCTCTGCCTCCCCAGGCCTCAGTTTCCCCACCTGCTGCAGCCGGGCCCCTCCAGTTCAGACCATGGAAGGGCCTGTCAGGCTCGGCCCAGTTCGGGCTTTTTGTGGGCTCAGCCCAGGCATCAGGAGGCAGGTTGTCTGGGGTGTGACAGCTCAGGCCTCGTGGCTGGGGTCGAAATTCCAGGCTTCTTTGATTTTGCTGAGCAGCCTCTCTAAATGCTGTAAATTGTTTGGCTTGGCCTCACAGAACGACCTTCATTATGGCAGAATCTCGTGTTTCCACAGAGCCCAGGGGAAGAGGAGGCTTTGGTGGTGGGTTCCAGCATCTGTCTGAATTCCGTTCTGGTGAGGCTCCCGGCTGTGGGGAAGCCGGCCCTGGCCCGGGCAGTAGGGTGGAGCCCGTGGCCCCGGCCAGGTGGCCCCCGCCTGTCCGGCCGCCTGCCAGCCAGAGCCTGTTCACTGGTCAACATCTGCGATGAATCAGAACCTCCGAAGGGCTGCTCGGGGGCCTGACAGGCTGTGGCCGGGGCAGGGAGGGGAGGGGAAGGAGGAGAGAAGGGTGCGCCTGTGGCCACGCGGCCACGCTCTGTCCGAGGGCTCCCCTGGCTGTCCTAGGCCAGCCGAGCCCTGGTTCCTTGGAAGAGGGGGAAGAGAAAGGAAACTCCAGCTTCCAGGCCCCGAGTCACTCACCCCATGTGGGCCTGGAGCTTTGCCAACATGTCCTCGTGAGCCCACCAGCGCCCCCATAAGCGAGGCATTGTTATTTTTGCAGGATTTCGGCTGAAAAGAGGGAGAATCAGAGAGGTCAGGACCTTGCCCAGGGTCACACAGCAAGTGGGTAGAAGCTGCCGCCTGCCCTGTGTTAGATTTCTGGGTTCAGAACCATTCATACCAACATCGCTTTCTTGATCAGAGAAAATGTGGCCTCACTTTGGGGTCCAGGAGATGCCTCGGTCTCATTCCCGAGGGGCCAGGCCCTGTGCCCTGAGTTGTGTTCACATCCTGCTCTACAGTCTCCTCAGGACATGATGCCTGGCACTAGGTCCCGGCCCGACAAGCAGGTGGACAGCCTTTTGCCCCAGAGTACTGTGGGAACATCCTGGGGCACCACCTGCAGAGATGGTGCTCCAGAACCACGGTAGGAACCCCAGCTTCAGATGAGGAAACCGAAGCTCAGAAGGATCCAGAGATTGGCCCAAGGCCACCAGCACATGAAGCCTTCTTGCCACCTTAGTGAGCCCACCAGTGCCCTCAGAGCAACGGAAAGTCTTGGACGAATCACTTTCCCTCTCTGAGCCTCTATTTCTTCATCTTCGAAATGGGGATGACAGCATCTACCTTTCAGGGACCTTCTGGTAAACGGTCAGCGTAGTCAGTGCCTTAGCACCAAGCCTGCACACAGTGGGGCCTCTACACTCTCCCAGCCTCTGTCCCTGCTAGTAGCTAATGCCCACAGCCACTATTTCACTGCTCATTATAACAGCTACTGGATTATAAGCACCTAGTGCGTGCAAGGCACTTTGCATCATTGTCATAAAAATAACTACCACTGGTCTTCGAGCTTCGTGGAGGACATCGACATTAAAGAGTCTGCTGCCTGGACGTGTCCCTGGCCCACTGGGCCATCCTGCAAACGGGAGCCAAAGGGATCTAGGGGAAACCCAGGTCTGCGAGTGCCACTTTCCTACTCCAAACCCTGCCACGGCTCCTCCGCCACCCCCACCCCCCCCCCCCCGCCTTCAGGATAAAGTCTGGATTCCATCTGTCACCGAGCCTCTCCTGTCACCACTCTGGGCTCGCTCAGTCCCTCACCTTCTCTTCCCGGACTGTCGCTTCTGTGCCTCTTCATCTCTCGGGTCCCAGGCCATTTGTCTCCTCCTCCCGGAAGTCATCTCTGAGCCCAGGCCGGGCCTCTGCCTCCTCTGGGCTTCCCGCCCATCGCAGCCCTGATCACACTGAGTGACACTCTCTGTCTGTGCTTCTGTCCCCACCAAGAGCTCCTTGAGGGCTGGCCTGGGTCTGACTCGGCGCGGTGTCCCCAGCAGCCCTCAGCACAGGGCCCAGCGCAGAGCGGCCTCTTTGTGAGAAGTTGTGTAAGTGCTTCTGACAGGCCTGGGCTCAGCCAGCCAGCCCAGGAGGCCGGAAGCCATGACACCCTTCTCAGCCCCCCCCCCCGGGACACCCAGCGTGCAGTCTGGTCATGTCTGCAACTTGGCGCCAATATTTTATTAATAAGCACATTTGGCATTTGCCTTGCACCTTTTATCCTCAGCTCTCCGAGCGCACCCCAACTTTAATTAATTCTCCCCACACCCCAAGTCAGCGGCTCTTCCCACGGCGGATAATGACGCGTGAAGGCCTCTCTGTAAAGGTTGCGTGATTAATTCCACGGGGTGTAATTAGGATCCGCTCTTCTCCACCTCCTGGGTTCCCCAACCCCCCAGTCCCTAATCCTCAACTCCCCTGAGCAGCCAACAGGTAGACTCTAGCCGTCAGCATGGAGTCCTAGTTTTATTATTGTTATTATGAAACCACGCATAAGTGTGCTGTCTCAATGGCTTGGTTTTGCCACTAGAAAAAATAACAGGATAATTTTTGCAGAGGTGACACAGGCAACCCAGAGGGGCAGCAGGTGGAATGGAGCGGCACTGGAGCCTGGTTTGTGCAAGCTAGCTGGGTGCACTGGGGTTGGGGAGGCCCCTGGGGAATCCCGGTTTTAGACAGCTCTCCCTCCCCCAGGAAGGCTTCCATGATTAGTCTGCAAAGCCTGGCCTTTTCTGCCTCCCTCTGGCTTTTAGAGCAGAGGCCCCCGTTCCGATAGGTGATGGCTCTGTGTTGGTATGTCCTTCCCAACAATGCTGAGAGCCCTGTGTCAGATTCAAGTTTCCACGACTTTGAATCCTGGGAGAGGAGCCGAGGACTGGGCATTCAGTAGATGGGTACTTGTAGATGGGTGAAGGAATGTGGGAATGAATGAAAAGATGCTGAGTAAGTTGAAAGGGTGGATGTGTAGATGGGAAGATAACGGGTAGGTGTGTGGATAATGAATGGATTACGGGTAGGGGGCGGATGGATGGATGGATGGATGGATGGATGGATGGACGGACGGATAGATGATGGGTGAGCGGGCTCATGGAAAGATGAATGTGTAGAGGATGTGGGGAGATGGAGAGCTTCATGCAGAGATAAATGAAGTGACGGGTTGATGGATAGATGGATAAGTAAGTGAGTGATGGGTACGTGGCTGATGAGTTAATGGGTGAACGATGAGTGGGTGAGTCTGCGGATAGACAATGACAACAGCAATAATAGTTTGCCCACAGCTAATATTTATCGAGGTGCCAGGCGCCGCTGCAAGCATTTCACGTGTGTTAATTAACTCGAGTAATGCTTGTATGATCGCTAGGGGAGAATGCATGTTGGGTTGGGAGATAGAACGTTTGTCTCGGTGGGGGGACAGGGAGGCAGGTGGCTGGCTGAACACGTGTGTTGTGATGGAGAGGTGAACGGGTTTCAATCACAGAGAGACGGAGTGCCAGGCGGCTGGTAAGTGAGGAGTGGAGAGAGCAGTGGGCAAGAGGCTCGATGTGGATCCCGATACTTCTCTGCCTGCTCCCCCTCAGAGAAGGGCATTTCCACCCACTAGACACCCGCATCAGGAATCTGGCGTCACCCTCGGCCTCTGTCTCTGCCACCCCCCTCCAACCTCTTGGATTTCTAGCCATCTAGACTCCAACTTTAGACCCCACCAATTCTTGCTAGATTTGGCCCTAGTGCCCCCCCCCCTTAGCTGCCCCGGCCCCTCCCACGCCCCCTCCACGTGGCAGCCAGGGAGATCCCACCCAAACATAGTGCTCATTCCTAACTCAAGACCTCCTCGGGTCCCCCACACCCATGGACACCCAGCCTCCTCGGTGCACCCAGCACCTCATAGCCAGTGACTATGGACGCACCAGAGGTGCTGATTTCCTCTGGGACAGGTGTGTCAGGCCCCCAGGTCACTGCTCCCATGGAACCTCCTCCAGAAAACAGGTCCCCGCCATCCCCCTCAGGGTCCGGGGACATCTCCTCTCTTTCTGGTGCTCCTGCCTCAGCCGCCATCTTCGAGTGAGCACGGAGGTGTGCAGCCTGGCGTCTGGAGTCACTGCTGGGCCAACCCTGAGCTCCGCCTCGGCCGACTTCCTCGTGTGTAACAGGGACACACAAGACTTAGGTGCGCAGCCGTTGCGAGGACTAGATGAAGCACGGACGGGCCTCTGCTGGCGGCTGACGCAGAGGAAGTTCTTCGTAACCGGCTGGCGGTGGTTGCCATTAGCAAAGTGTCTTCTGCCTTCCCTCGCCAAACAGCAAATTTCTCAGAAGGAAGGTGGGGGCCCCTGCACAGGTCAATCAATGCATTCAACACAGATGGAGCCTGTCCTCCGCGCCAGGCGCTGTCCTGGGTGCTGGCCACGCACCGCGAACACGGCACTCTGGGCCCTCGGCCCCCGGAGGAGAATGGTGCCCGGACGGTGCCATCAGGTATCTGCCTCACCGGCAGCACACAGGACAAGCGAAGGGGTCTGGGGCAGGCTTCCCGCCTGGCTGCTCGGGCTGGCCCTCCCTGGGGACTTGCCCTCTGGAGCAGGGCGGACTGCGGACCGGGCGCTCCTTCAGTGTGTCCCGGTCCAAGTCGCTTCTCTCGCGGGGGCAGAAGCTAAGAATAGCCGCCCCTCCCACAGTCCCCGCTGCAGGAGCACAAGGCTGTGCCCCCCCACCCCCCCGCGGGCGGCCTGGCGCCTCTGGCCGGGGCTGCGCCCTGCCACTGTCTGCTGCGAGGCAGCAGAGGGCCGGAAGGGCTGAGTCTCCGTCTCTGGAAGTGCTGAGCCCACACTCGGCCGCTGTCCTCGAGGTCGCGGGAGCAGGGGAAGGTGTTTGAATCTGGCTCTGCCACTTCCGAGCGCCTGACCTTCCGTGAGTCACCTGTCATTCCAGGTGGGAAACCGTCTCTGTCTCTCAGATGAGGACACGGTCACACTCTCAATTCAAGGCGTGGAGCTGGCTCGTGGTCCCCACCCTGATCT
This sequence comes from Eonycteris spelaea, assembly GCA_003508835.1. Classification (NCBI taxonomy): domain Eukaryota; kingdom Metazoa; phylum Chordata; class Mammalia; order Chiroptera; family Pteropodidae; genus Eonycteris; species Eonycteris spelaea. Next base: position 1,139,866 of record PUFA01000270.1, on the reverse strand, counting down.
CGCCTCCCACCTCGGGACTCGGGACTCGGGACTCAGAGGGTGGCGGCCCTTGTCCCCGGCCCCGCCTCCACTCCCCGGCTTTGCCAAGTGCACGCACCCGCCTTGGCCTCCCCTAATTCCGTGTGAGCAGGCAGGAGCATCTAACAGCCTTAGGGACAAACGTAGGGACAGACCCCAGGGATTTAGGGACAAACTTTGTGACCTCAGACCAGTGGGTTGACCTTCCCCAGCCGGTTTCCCCCGATGTAAAATGGGGACTCTGCCCCGACATGGAAGGAGGTGTAGAGCTGTGGTATGAGATACACACGTAAAGTGGCACGTAGTCAGTTCTTCTGAAGCACACAGTAGGAGCTTGGTGCTGGTGTCGCGCTTCCTTGTAGAAAGGGCTGGGCGTGGTGATTGGCACCAACGCCCTCTGCAGGGCCGACTGGGTAGGAGAGAAGTGGCATGCCCTCTGTGTCTCTGAGTGGCAGGGCTGGGACCAGCAGGGAGACTGTTTGTGTGGCTTAAGGGGCACAGCCCCGAGTGTTGGAGCCGAGGGAGACAGTCAGAATGAGCGGGCTTCCCCACCCCCCAGAGAGATCACCCCATTCCTAGGGGCAACCAAGCGCGGCCTGGTCCTCGGCTGTGCAGGGACGTGGCAACGGAGACTCAGGCACACAAGGGCCAGTGTCTGCCCTGGGGTTCCCTGACGCTGGGGTTTATCTGGATCCGGGGCCGGTAGAGACGGGCTGTGTAGACTGTGGCCTGCCAATCAGATCTGACCCTTCCAGGCCGCCGCCCCGGACTCGTCCCTCCTGCCATGGCCCAGTGGGTAAGGGGGAAAGGTGGGATGGTGGTGGCCCCGCACACCCCAGTCCCTGGCCCCAGGGCGGGGAGGGGGGATGGCCAGGAGGCCGGTGCCACCAGCTGGGTGCGCGTGGACTGGGGGCCAGAGGGAATGAGGCCTGGGATAAACAAACACTCCGTGTGCTTCCGCTCGTCCTGTGCGGGGTGCTGACTGATGACCCTGGTCTGGGGCTCAGAGGGGTTAGGTGACCCCTGCAGGTACCCGTAGGTGCCAGGGTGGGACCCTAGCCCATCTCCGGCCGCCGCTGCCCCCGAAGGTGTCGTCCTGACGAGGTGTCGTGACCAGGCAGGTGGGCCCAGCTCCGGGCTCGGAGCTCTGCAGCCAGGAGCGGGGAAGACCCTGCAGCTGCCCAGCCTCCCAGCTGCAGGGGAGCGCACACGTGTCCGCCACCTGTGTCCTGGCCTTGCAGTCGGGAAGGTGGGCTTCCGCAAGGCTTAGGGCCGCCTCCCTCAGGCAGCCGTCTGTGCCTCCTCTCCCCCTTCCTAATAACCCCTTCCTGCCTCGGGGATGTTTCACGCAGTGGATGTAATGAGGCTCGGTTTCTGCATTAAGGCCTCAGCTTAAAACCCACCCGCCGTGGCTGGAAGAAGAATTCGTTCATTCAACTAGGATGGAGTGGAGCAGCTCACCGGAGAGGAGGTGGCCGGTGGAAATTCTTGGTCACACTTATAACCTTGCCCCTTCCTCTTCTGCCCTCTCTCGTCCATCTATGGGCCTCCGAGTCCCAAATCTCTGGGCCAACTCTCTCTCCTGAGTGCCTAACACATGCCACCTACTGTCCAGGCCCCTGGGTCTGCGGGCAGGTTTGAGACGGAGCCCGGCCCCCTTCTGTCCCTGTGTTCCCTCCCAGCAGCCCAGGCTCCATCTGCCCTCCAATCAGACGCCTCTCCCAGCCTCTCCCAGGTGCTCCGGGCTCCACCTCGTAACCACTGCTGGCTTCCGTCCACTTCCGCCCACTCTGGCCCGGCCCACCACGGCAGCTGCTCCGGGCACCCGGCTCCCTGCTCCCCCGCTGAGAGCCAAGGCCCGTGTCTGGCCAGCAGGAGCCGCGTGAAATGCAGAGCTGAGGTTCTGACCAAAGCCTCAGCCCCTCAGCGCACAGCGAGGTGTCAGCGAGGCGGGGTCCCCAGAGCTGCCGGGAGAACCCCCACTTTCTAAACCTCCGTGCGGCCTTGCCCCGCCCCGACCTCAGGTACGCCGACGCCAGGGAGGTTTTCCAGTTGTTTTCAGGGATCGCAGAATCTCTGGGGAGGAGCCGTGGCTCACACGCCCCACCCCGTCCCCGTCGGCTCTCCACGAGGAGCCCGAGGTGATGCCTTTGAAGGCAGAGTGCCCATGTCCCTGGGTGCTCAAGACCTCCGTGTCCCCGTGCCACCCAGAGCCAAGCCCAGCTCAGGGCCTCCAACCCCAGCAGGCGTTTGCCCTACGACACTCACACAGCCGACTGGCTCACCGCCTCTCGATCTAGACTGTCGGATCCTCTGTAAGACATCAGCCAGGGCGTCTCAGCCCGCCCCCACCCCGCCCCCCACGCCCCATAAGGACCCCCTTCCCCTTTCCTTTCGTCTTATAATTGCCCCCCACGGTGGAAGCGCCCTTTGACCGCTGCCCTTGGCTTCCTTGTTACGTTGTCACAGATACCCTGCCTACCCATCTGACATTTGGAAACACGAGGGCTGGGGTCTCTATCTGCCTGCTTCCTGCTGTCCCCTGAGGCCTGGCACATAGTAGGCCCGCAGCGAAATTTGCTGAACGAACATACGAGGATTCTGCAAAGCATCAGACAGAGCACGGGCAGGGAGCCAGGCCGGCGCGCTCAACTGTGCCAGTGTGTGTGTGTGGTGAGTGTGTGTGAGTGTGTGTGTGTGAGAGAGAGTGTGTGAGTGTGTGTGTGAGTTTGTGTGTGTGTGAGAGAGAGTGTGTGTGTGTGAGAGAGTGTGTGTGTGTGTGAGAGAGAGTGTGTGTGTGTGTGTTTAAAATATTTTTGTTTCATTTATCAGAAATCAAGTGTGTGTCAAGCACAGTAATACATCTAAATGGGTTGATTAATGCACAAGGAAGAAAGTGATACTTTGTGGCAATTAGACGAAGCCATGGAAGATTTGGAAATATTGTGATCCCTTTTGTGGTTTTCGCAAACAGGGTTTCTATTCATAGTGATTCCCCGTCTCTCTTGACGGCCCTTCCCGGGGTTTCATGATATTGTTACATAAAGTGATTTCAATGATGAAAATCTTGCAGTTTGTTCTTGCCAGTTTGAGAGCCAGGCTGCTCGTTCGGAGGCTGAGGTCTCTCCTGCCGGTAGATGTGGAGGTGGTGGGGAACGAGCCAGGGTCAGAGTTGGGGTCCTAGGCGGGCCCGCGAGGGGCCCGCCCACCCAGAGGCCTCCTGCCCCTCCCCTCCACACCGGTGCCGTCCCCCCTTGCCACCCCATCATGCCGAGCAGCAGACGCCTGCCTCGGGGCCTTTGCACTGGCTGGGCCCACTTCCGGGAGTTCTGCTCTCCCAGGATATCTCTGCGGCTAGCCTCCTGCTTCCTGCCTGCCCTGGGGGGCACGTCTTTTTAGAGGGGCGGCTCTCGAGGCCCCCCTCACCTCCTGTCAATTACGCCTGCCTCCTCAGCTTTTTCTCCCCGAGGCCTTTCCCTGCCGTCTGCAATATGACATGTGTACTTGCTTGTTTGTGAGGGGTGAATGGAGTCTTTCGGAGGTGGGGAGGGGTCAGATCTGGTGGCTGAGGGGAGGGAGAGGTGAGGACAACCCGGCTTTACGATGTGAGGAAGGGGGTAGGGGTGGAACCATTTGCTTTGACAGGGAACCGAGGTGATACCTCCCTGACAAGCGACTGGTTTCCCCGGGCACGCAATGCTCCCATCGGTCCCCTGCTCCAGCCGGCCAGTCCCCAGGGCCTGCCTGGCATTCAGGCTGGCCTCGCTGATTCTGTGGCTGGCCCAGCTTACCTGCAGCCCCACCTCAGGCATCCTCACATTGCCCTTATGGGTTACCTAGTGTCCCCCCAAATTCATATGTTGAAGCCCTAACCCCCAGTACCTCGCGCGTGGGACTTTGCATGCAAATAAGCTCGTCGCAGATGTAATGCATTGAGCTGAGACCGTACTGGAGTATGTCCGAGTCCCACGTGACCGCTGTCCTTGTAGGAGGCGGACCGGTGGACACGATCACGCATGCAGGGGAACGCCACGTGAGCACGAAGGCGGGGACCAGGGGTGCATCTACAAGCCAGCGAACACCGAAGGTTGCCGGGGGCCCCCCGAAGCTGGGGAGACCTGAAGACTTCTCCCCTGAAGGCCTCCGAAGAAACTGGCCCTGCCCGCACCTGGATGATCTGCCTCCAGGTGATGAGAGCACAGGTTCTGTTGTTTCAAGACACCGGGTCTGTGGTGCCTCCTCGAGCAGCCCTAGGGCTCTAACCGGGTCAGAGGGCTGGCCTGGCCGGGCCTGCCACGGTCCCCCTCCAGCCCGCCCTGTCTACAGCAGTCTCATTTGCAGGTGACACTCCTCTTCATTGCTCGACAGGTCTGTGATGTCTCCTTTTAAAAATTAGGATAATATACCTGCCTCCACGCTGTCAGAGCCTTCCGTAAAATAGTCGAGAATGCACCTGGCTCGTAGTAAGGCCCGGAGCTGAGGTGTGGCAGTTTATTTTTATGGCCTTTGTTGCTAATAGTGTTGTTGTAATGAGCTGTCAGTGGCCACAGGGTTCTCCTCCCGCAGCCCTGTGCAGGAGAGGTGGCTGCCCGGAGGCGGCGGCGAGATTTGCGTACATTCATTCATTCCTTCATTCAGACACACCTGCCACCAAGGAGGGAGGGAAGCCACAGTGATCGAAGCGCAGCCTGATCCGGACTCTGATGGCAGGACCCCAAGAGCTACGGGGCCCAGGAGGCGCCTGATTCAGCCGGGGATAGGGCAGGGTGTGCAGAGAAGGAGTCACGGAGCCGGGACTTTTGAAATAAACAGAAAAGGGAGGAATTAGGTGTGTCCGGGCTCTCAGCTCCCACGCCCATTTGCAGCGTGAACCTGGGATGGCCCCGCACCGTCTCTGGGTCTCCCCGCATCTGAAACACAGGCCACCAAGAGCCCGTCCCCAGGAAAGCTTAGAGCCCTCACGCTTGCCAAGTCTCACTGTCCCCAGCCCTACCTTGGAAGCCAACCAAAGTAAAAACGCAGATTGCCTGTGAGGCACGAGGGGGCGGCGGGAAAGGGGGGGGTGCTCGCCGCAGACATTCTGGCCAGTTCTGAGAGCCGCGTGCCTGGGGATAAGAAAAGAAACGCCTGACAAACATCTCCAGCGTTTCGGTCTCCTGCCCAGCTGTTCCAGTGGAGGAGGGAACAAAGCATCAAGCTAGTCTCGCTGAAGACCCACACCCTGCGGGGCCGAGCCGCGGAGCGACAGCTTCCCGGTCCTTTCATTCCTCGGGCCCTGTGGCTGGCCACCTGCCTGTCCTTTTTGAGCACCAAAATAGACAGACAGACGGAGAACGGGCGGGGCAGACGTAGCCATTCCTGAGTGCGGCTCCCGCTCGCTGCCACCTGGGGTTTCGCTGCCCCCCTCCCCCCCATTCCCCCCTGTCCCCGTTGGAGGACAGACAACCCCCACAACGCGCACGCTTCCTTCGCTGGCGGATTTCAGGCATCTCGCAAACAGGAGCCAGAGAAAGAGAAAACCACACACACGTTTGCTGAGCCCCTGCTCCGCTGGGCACAATGCCGTCTGCGCTACGCGTGAGGTTCCTACACGCCTCTGCACCCCCTTTACAGATGTGGGCTAAGGCAGCGGTCCCCAACCTCTGTGGCACCAGGGCCCGGTGCTCCGATGAGAATCTAACACCGATGATCTGAGGCGGAGCCGAGGCGGTGACGCTGCTGGGGGCGGCTGCAGATGCGGATGAAGCTTCGGCTCCCTCACCGCTCACCTCCTGCTGTGTGGCCCGTTCCAAACAGGCCACGGACCGTCCAGGTCCCCATGCCCTGGGGTGGGGAACGCCTGGCCTGAGGACCAGGGCGCAGAGAGCTTGCTTAGGCATCAGCAGAAAGCAAGCCTTTCTGAATGGCCCGCAGGACTCTCCCTAAAATGCCTGGGACTGAAGTACCAAGGGTGGGGGATGAAGAGCTAGGGGCTCCCTGCCCCTCCGCCAACCCAGGCGTGAGTGCAGGCCCGCACTGCCCCTCCGGGGCCATGAACTGACTCGGTTTCCGCCGTGAAGGGGGCCCCCGAGGGCGTTGTGTGCTGCACGGAGCAGTGACCCACGCGGAAGCCTCACTCCCCGCGAGAGCTTCCTCCTGACCACCAGCCTGCACCCTGGGGCCGAGACCGAGCTGGCACACAGCAGGCCGACCACACCAAGGGCCTTGGGGGGAGAAAATTCCAGCTGAGACCAAGACAAATGTTCTCTGCTGCTGCAGCTCCCTGCCTTGCGGGCCATCTCGGGCGGCTGGCAGCTGCGCGGCCACAGCGGCGGGGAGCGAGGAATTCCGAGCGGGGTGCCGAGGGCGTTCTGCATGCGGTGAGGGCGTGTCCTCGCAGGGTACTTCTGGGAGGCGCAGTGACAGGCGGCAGCCCTGGCACGGAGCGGGGCGGGCAGCCAGGACACGCACAAGCTGGATCTGTCCCGCCACCCCGAGGAACCCCACCCACCTCCACCGTGACCCAGTCCCGGGACAGCTGAGGACTCCACAATTAGCTTGGGCGCCTCCAGCGGACGGGGCGAGTCAGCTCGGCGCGGCCGTCACACGGAGGCTGGCAGGGCCCACGCCAGACGGAGGACGTGGCCCTGTGCTGGGCCTCGGTGTCCAGACCTGCCATAAGCTGCCTTCCTGCACAGCGACTGCGTCACCCCAGGGAGCGACTGTGCCTCGTGTCATCCACGCTGTGGCCAACATTCCTGAACAGCAGTGGGGTGCTGAGCGGGGGGGGGGGGCGACATTGGGGGCGCCATGGTAAATGGGTCTCGTTCTGTGCCCGAGAGCCTGTGCCAGGACTGGGCCCCGGCTGGACCCCCAACCTAATTTAAAGCAATGGCTCGTGTCGCAGCCCCCAAAGGCGGCTCCCGGGGAGTCTAGAACTTCCCTGGCCACTTTAGGAAGCTGTTGCGGCTTCGGCTTCATGGGAAGCTGATGGGCTCTGGATTGAGCCAGGCCTGGGTCCAAGTCTCGCCTCAGCCCCTGGCTGACTGTGTGACACAGGCCAGTCACAGTCGCTCCTCGGTTTCTCCGTGGGAGACAGAGCTCTCAGTGTTGGGGGGGGGGAAGCATTTTTATAGGGGTCACCAGGGTAGTGATCCTCAGGCTCGGCATGATGGTGCTCCCTAAATCCTAGAATGACGATGAATCACCAGTGTTATGGACTGAACTGTGTACCCCACCATCCACACGCCGAAGTCCTAAACCCCAGCACCTCAAAATGCGACTGTATTTGGAGATGGGACTTTAGAGAGGTGAGTTAGGGTAAGTGAGATCATTCAGGTAGGCCTTCATCGAAAGCGACTTACATCCTTTTAAGAGGAGGTGATTAGGACGCAGACAGGTCCAGAGGGATGACCGTGCGAGGACATCGGCAGAGGCTGGCTGTCTAGATTCACGGAGAAAGGCTCAGAAGGAACCGGCCCTGCCGACATCTTGGTCTTGGCCTCTGGCCTCCTGAACGGTGACGATAAGTTTGTTGTTTCAAGCAGCCCGGTCTGAGGCGCTTTGTTACGGCAGCTGAGCAAACGGACACAAGCACTGTGGATGTTCGAAGAATAAAATGACGATCAGACCCTCTCAGACTCAAGCCCACCTGCCGGCTGCCAGCCGTGGGACCTTCGATGACACGTGTGGAGGGAGCAGATCCCCACCGCACACCCCGGAGCCCCTTCGTGCCAACCCAGAGAGGACCCCAAATACTTTTCTCAGGAAATCTGGCTACCATCCCGACGGGGGCAAGGCCAGGCTTCGTTGCAATCAGGTCCTGACATCCAGCTCCGAGGACTGTCCCTGAGGAAGCTCTGAGCCAAAGACGTTTACTGCGGTGATCGTGACCATAAATCGTTTGGAGAAATAAACGGTTCAGCGCGCCTCGTGGGTCCATTTGGGAGAGTCTGACGTAGCTTCAACTAACTCCGTCTGTCAGGAAATTCCAGAGGGAAGTGGGCAGAGGGGACCGGCTCCCGGTGACGCTGTTTACGGGTCATCTTGTTCATGCCTCTCATCATCCTAAGTGAGGCTTTTATTCCTACTTTACGAGGCTGAAGGACACACCTAGGACCACACTGCCGGTATGTAGCAGGACCGAGTTTAAGCCACCAAAAAGGAAGAACAAATTTGCAGAGGAGCATAGAAGCGAGGGGACCCACCATGGTGACTGCAGAGGGAGGTGCCGTGGATGGATGAGGGGACGGAGATTGGCGAGTTCGTCTTCCTCGACCTCTCCTCCAATGCACCTTTTCCATTCACAATGGAGAGGAAAAGGCCATGTCTTGGCTGTCCAATCACGGGCCGAGGCCTGGCTGAGTGTCCCCTCCCGTGGGGTCCCTCCTCCGGGCGCCCGTTGGCCTTGGGCTCAGAAGGCTGTGATTTACGTCCTGGGAGTCTCGAAGGCAGACACCGTGCCTCTCTGACTCCCCGCCCCCAGGACCTAGTGCAAGGCTCCCCACAGACAGTGACGGTGACCATACACGCTGACATTGCGGGCCAGGTGCCAGCCCCGCTCTGCGCCTCCCTCGTGCCCAATTCCCCAGGCGAATGCCGTGCTCAGGCCCATTTCACAGATGAGGAGACCGGGGCCCCAGAGAGGTTAAGCGACGTGCCCAGGGCAAACGCCTGGAAGTGAGGGTGCAGAATCCGCCCACGGCGCTTGGGCCCCAAGCCGGAGCATGACCACGGGGCTCCCCTGCCTCTCAGCTCAGGGTTGTTGAGTTACTCCGCTGCCAGTGAGCACTGTGGGATCTGGAGCCAAACTCCCCCTGGCTGGCTGGGCTCGGGTCCTCAGCAGTGAGCCGGGCCCCCTCCCTGCCATCAGCACCTGGCACTGGTTTCTACTGGATCTCCCTCTCTGCGGGGGCAGGGAGGGCCGCCTCTGCTCCGGTGCCTGGCTCACGCTCCCAGGCATGGCAGGTGGCCCCTCCCTTCCCTCTCTGGCTGGCGCCCTGCCTTAGGGAGCCTCCAGCTGGGCCATGTGCGTGCCTGCCGTGCCGTGCAGGCAAGCCCGGGAGTTCAGGAGCTCAGAGTGGGAGCGGCAGGCTCACACCCAGAATGCGAGGTCCCTTGGTCCGGGACAGCCCCCACCCTGCGGACGGGCTGGCCGGCCCAGCTGGTAACGAGGGGTCCCTGGGGAGAGGGGCCTGGACAGCACCCCGCGTCCTTGCAGGGCATTCCGGAGTCCCGTCAGGCTCCCGGCTAACGCCGTGTGAGTGAGCGCAGCAACTACCTGCCCTGGGGAGCCACCTCGTGTCACACGAGTGTGTGTGGGTGCCCCGAGCCCCTGACGCGGAAGGCTCCTTCGCCAGACAGCCACGTTCACTACCCCACTTCACAGACGAAGGTGACTGAGGCCCAGAGGAAGCAGCCACCTGCCTGGAGCCCGCCCTCCGAGCTGCCCGCCAACCCTCAGAGGGGCTGGGCTCCTGCAGGACCCTGCCCCACCAGCAGCTGTTCACACACCCTGCCTTTGCTCACATCAGCGTATTGGGACCACCCGAATCCCATGTCCTGCGGGGGGCTGGCCCTGGCCTAAAGAGAGAGGAGTTGGGCAGGGCCCAGGGCAAGGTGACATCTTCCAAGGCAGTACAGGGGGTACAGAGAGGGCTTCCCATGGGCAACCCACCCCTAGAGATGCACCAGCCACCCCCAAGTCCTCCGCAGTGGGAGGAGGCGGAGCGAAGCACAGGAGAAGCCTGCTGAGCTGAGCCGGGGTGGGCAAGAGCTTTAAACCCATGAGAGTCGAAGACTAATGTTAGACCCTTCTGGCCTCCGTGTGACCCAAAAAGCGCCTGGGGAAAAAACTAGGGGAAATCCCCGTGGTGTTCCTACAAGCGTGGGAAGGATGAGTCGGCCAGGGGGGGAATGCGGGGTTGGAAGCGGCGAAGAATGAAGCCGGCCCACCCTGGCCCCACCGAGAGCCAAGTCCGTGGCAGGGCTTCCTAGGAAAATAACGTTCGCCAGGGGCGAGGAGCCCTCAGCCAGGCGATGGGCGTCGGGGGCTGGGAGTGTCCGCAGGCCCCGTGCCCTCTACCGGGAGACCCAGACCGGGCTCTCACACGTGCCCTTGTCACGCCCCCCTGGATGGCAGTGAGTGGGGCACCACACCCGTCCTGGCCGGCGGTCCTGAGGCCCAGGCCCCTGCGACACGGCCGTTGACCCCGAGCCAGGGCACGTCCGGAAGGGCCCTTGTCTCTGACCCAGAAGCTTCAGACGGGTCTCAGATGAAGACATCTCGCCCCATAACCGATGTTTTGCGGAAGCCGGCTTCGGTCTCCAGTCATTCCCGACGACTGAGGTCGGGGGAGTCTTGCTGACCCCGTCAGGGGAGGTGGACCTTAGAAACGCAGCGAGTGGCCAGGGAGCAACTGAAAACTGCATCGTTGCGTTTAGTCTTGTATCTTACTGTGTGAATCTCTCCGCATGACGTGCGATAGGATACAATGTGTATTTATATGTTAATGATCCATAGACCACACCCGTGATTCGTAGTCTACAGCAAGGATCGTCAACACACTTTTCATTTTCTTCACAAAGGCCTGAATTGAGACACAGCCCAGACACTAGTTACAGTTATCCCGTCTGGGACCTCCTCCACCCGCTGCAGTCATGGTTTCCTGGGTGGGCAAGAAGGTTGGGTGTCCCTTCCCCAGACAAAGTCATTAAATCTGGCCTGACTCTCATGGTGATGTGGGAGCCCATTTACAGGTGAGAACACTGAGGCTCAGAAAGACGAGGCGGGCTGTTCCCAGTCCTATGGCGGACACGAGGCAGGCCAGCACATCGCCCAGGCCAGCACCTTGGACTTCCGCCCCGTGAGACTGCACCAGAATTAATGCCATGCCCTCCCGCACTGGTGGGGGACAGACCCCGCTTCACTGGCCCCTGGCTCCACCGCTGGCCCCCAGCTCTCCTTCCCTGCAGCCCCTCCCGAGCAGCGACCCACGGGGGAGACAGCTGGGAACCCCTGCAGGGCAGGGTCTGCATCCAGAGGCTCTGGAGAGTTGTAGAACCTGACCTTGAATCATTCCTGGGGCAGATGGCAGAGAGATAATGGGGCACAGGTGGAGGCCCCTTGGGAGGGACCAGTGTGGCCCTATTTTCAAGGCTGGCATTGGGCCAGAAGAAGGGAGTTGAGTTGGTTTGTGCAGCAGGGGTTAGAGGCTGGGCCTTTGCAGCCACGAGGACATTTGTCAGCTGCTCCCAACCTGATTAATCCCTCCGTTGCCTCAGGGGGACCTGGAGGCCCAGGCAGCAGCTGAGGCCCCTCTCCTTCCTCCATCTGTCAGGGCCAAGTGCGCTGCATGGGGAGGTGGCTAGAAGGAGGTAGGCATGTGTGCACGCGTACATGTGTGTGTGCATGTGTGTGTGCATGTGTGTATCGGCGTGTGCACGAACGCATGTGCATGTGTGCACACATGTGTGTGCATGTGTCTGTGTGTGCATGCATGTGTGCGTGTGTGTGCATATGTGTCCGTGTGTGCTTGCATGCGTGCATGTGTGCGTTGCGTGCTTGCATGTGTGTGTGCGTGCATGTATGTGTGTGTGTGTGCGTGTGCAGGGAATGCTGGGTTGGGGCACGGATCCTTCCTCCTCCCTGGGAGGAGGTTTGGGAGGCCTGGGACAGTGCGATGAAAAGTCCTCCTCGGGCTGCATCACACAGATCTGCTCATGAGTGACACTCAGACCAAGCCTGGCAGCTCACCTCCAGGCCGGGCGGGGGCAGTGGCCAGCAGGGCGTCGGGCCTCTCTTCCGGCCTCAGCCAGCCGCGCGCAGCAGCCCGGGACTGTGGGCCTGCAGCAACCTGCCTGCCGCCTGGGCCTTTGCACTTGCTCTCCCCTCTGCCCGAGTGCCTCAGAGTTCGCCTTTTGATCTTCGAGGCCGCCGTGCACCCAGCCACGCTGCAGGTGTGCAGCACGAGGCACCTTCCCCGGGACCCTGCCAGCCCGCTCCGCCCAGGGCAGCCAGCCCGTGTCCCGCCCCCCATGCGCTCTGCTGTGATTGGCACTCACAGCGTCTCTACTGTCTGCTCTCCCCAGGATGTCACCTTCACAAGGACAGGGACTTTTGTCTATTTCGTCCCACCGCTGTGTCCCTGCTCCCTAGAATCGCTCCTGGCACACGGTGGAAGGCTGACTTCACAACCGCTGGGCAAGTGGGCGAGAAACAGAAGTGGATTTGTGAGCCCCACGCTTTCAGGACGGCAGACAGAGACCAGGAGTAATTAACCCCATTCTGCCAGTAAGAAAAACTAAGGTTCAGAAAGAAAGCAATTTGCCCGGCTGAGCTCTCAGACAGTCAGGGGCAGGGGCGGGTGGGAGCCCAGACCCCAGCCTGCCGGGGCCGGCACCCCGTGCGTGGTCACTCAGATGGCCTTCGGGGCGAGCCAGCTGGACAACAGGCGCAGAGCTCGTGGGAGGCCCACGGCGGTGAGGCAGCCCCCGGTCGAGCTGCAGCCCTTTGCGGGGGACGCCACACGCTCGTCCCCGAGGACGTGCAATTGCAGCTTGACGTGCGCGGAGCCAGTCTGCGCTCAGGACGTTTGAGCTGAGGCCCAAAGGGCAGGAGGAGGCAGCGCTGCGTGGACAGGGCGGAGGAACGCGTTCCCGGGCTGCGGGCACAGCTGGTGCGAAGGCCCCGAGGCAGGCGGGGCCTCCGGATGTATTTGAGAATATGCAGGACTTTCGGGGGGCCCGAGCCGAGATGGGGAGAGGGGCTAGGTGGTCCCAGGTGGGCAAGTGTACGCCAAAGCCCACCGGGCTTTCTGGCCACACTGAGATGTTTGTCTTTATCAGAAGATAATGGGGCCCTCGAAGATTTTGTGGGGCGAGGTTGCCAGACTTAGGGCCCCAGGGCTGGGTGTTGGGGAGTCTCTCTGGCCCCCAGCCCCGGTCTCCTGGAGCCCGGGCCCCGCCGGATAAGGGAGCACTTAGAGCATGTCTCCAGCAACACCCAACCAGATGCCGGGCGTCGGCTGCATTTGTGGCCTGTCGAAGCCTCAGACGTTGGGAGTGATTTTCCTGGGGCCAGGAACGGGCTGCAATGGCACAAGCGAGAGCAGAGCGTGACGTGGCATTGGGGACGTGAGGCGTCACGACGCAGCTCAGGGTCCTGGGGTGGCAGCAGGCTGGGGTGCCCGGTCCAGGGCCCTGCCAGGAAGGCACCAGAGCACACGTCCTTCGGCTGAGTCACAAACACTCCTGAACCCGGCTGAATGTGCCGCCCAAATTCGCGTCCACTTGGACCCTCAGAAGGGGCCTGGTTTGAAATGAGCATCTTTGCAGATGTAGTTAGTTAAGATGAGGTCAGCGTGGAGCAGGGTGGGCCCCGAATCCGGTGACCAGTGTCCTCATCAGGAGGCCACGTGGCGAGAGACAGACGTAGATGGGGAAGGAGGCAGAGACCGGAGCGCCGCGGCCGTGAGCCAGGGACGCGGGCCGCCTCCGGGAGCTGGCGGGGCGGGAAGGACCCCCGGCCCGCCGGAGCCTTCGGAGGGAGAGGGGCCTGCCGACACCTGGGTTCTGGGCCTCCGGCCTCCGGGACTGTGAGAGAATGAATTTGTGTTGCTTTAAGGCACCCAGTCTGTGGTCATTTGCTATGGTGGCCCCAGGACACTGCCAGCTGCCAGCGGGCTCCAGCCCCTGGGGACACCCGGAGTTACCGTGGTGAAGAGCCCTCTGAGCGGCACTCGCCGTTTTAGAAAATCTCCTGTGAAAGGAAAGCGTTTCCCCCGCACTGTGCCAGGGGCCAGCCCTCCAGGGAGCACCGTCCGCCCTGCGCTGTGCCCTGCAGGGCACTTGTCCCACAGCACAGGGGAAGCAGGGGCCCTCAGGGGTGTGTGGCAGCTTGCTGGGCCCGCTCTTCCCGACGTGGCCTGGGGGAGGAGGGCGGGGAGGGCTCCCGGCAGCAGGAGCTTGTCCTTGTGGCTGGTGGAGTCCCGCACCCTCTGGCAGGCGAGGCCGAGGGCGCGGTGCCACCTCTGGTCCTCCTCCAGGCTGCTACGCTCACGGCTCCCGCAGCCACCACCAGGGAGGGGCTTGCCTCTGACGCACGCTGCCCTGGTCCTGACAGAGGGTGGGCGAGGGCGGGGGCCGCGGGAGCCCGGGGGGCAGCCTTGGGACTCGTCCAGTGACCCCGTTAGCGCTGGGTCCAGGCATGTCAGCTGTGGGGAGCAGATGGGCTGGGGCCCGGGGAGCACCCTCCCCTCCAGCCTGCTGGGCGCAGAGCGGTAGGTCCCTGTCGGCTTTGGGCCTGGGGGACGCAGGTTTCCCCTCTGCTCCTGGTGAGACAAATGCACATAAATCAACTTATCCCCTCGGCAACCCGCGATCATTCTCAGCGCTGGGCAACGCTGGGAACACAAAGCTCCCAGCTGGCAGAGGAGGTGGACAAGGGCGTGAACGATGCCCACGGAGTGGTCAGGGTCCGGGTGGGGACGTACAGGAAGAACGTCCGGGCCCCCGAGTTGAGGCCCGCGGGGGCCTGGGGGAGCAGACGTCAGCCCGGTGGTGGTGAGTGTGAGTCGGCGCCTCGGAGGGACAGTCCGCATCCATCATCGACTCCTGTCCACCCCATCTAATAAATCACCACGACGGCATCTCTCTCGGTCCATCTATTTCTGCCATCTCCACTGCCACCAGCTGAGTGGAAGCTGGCATCGCCTCGTGCCTGCCCCGTTTCCTGATCTCCCAGCGAAAAGGAAGGTGTGACGAGATGCAGGGAACATCTTTTAGAGGCACAGGAGAGCTGCAGAGGCAGCCAGGGCTGCAGGGCCCGAGGCCCCAGCGAGGAGGGACACGCACCGAGCTGAGGCCGACAGTCCGCCCCGTCGATACGCAGGCAGCTGCCCCAGGAACCAAGCGGAAAAGCAGGCGGGAAGCGGCAGCTCATCGGCGCGCTTGGAAATCTGCGGGGCTGAGAGACAAACGTGCAGTGTGGGCTACCAGGACGTCCAGCACTGGAGGATCCAAATCCCAGGAGAGAAAAAAAAAACAGCGCAGAGGAGGGGAGTCCCTTACTCTCTCCATCGCTCCTCTGCGAAACGTGCCAAACCCTACGCAGCATGAGCCTCGCAGAAAGTGGCTGCTCCGAGACTGAAAATCTGAGCAGAACTTCTGGCGGATTTCTGGTCATGAGGACAAAGGCATGAGAGTCCAGGGACCACCCAGGAAGGACACCACAGTCTCGGTCGGACCCTTGGACGCGTGGGCCCCAGGAACAGGGCACGTCGGGGAGGAAGCGTGTCTGAGGAAGGACTCAAGCCAAGGCAGACTCATCCCCAGCCCTGACTGGATTAAGGTTCTCTCTCCATATCTGAATGCTTCCGGAAGCTAATGTAAACCTCCTCAAGAGGATTGCAAAACACTAACGGGACTCTACGAGTTTGTACAAGTGTTCAACATTCACTAAAAAATTCCCAGGCATACCAGGAACCGGAACAAGAGGGGGAAAAAAACCAGGCAAAACAAACAACCCATTGGCGGGTCAAATGCTGGAGTCATCGAACACAGATATAAACATTATTGTGACTCACGTCCAAGAAAATAGATGGCAAGATGAAGAATTTCAGCCCAAAGCTGGAATATACAAAGAAGCGGCGAATGGAAAAGCTCGATCTGAAAAATATAATAACCGAAAACGAGCATTCAGCAGATGGGGTTGAGAGCAAAGTGGGCTAGCTGAACAGTGAGTCGAGTAACTGGAAGATAAGTGAGTAGGACATATCTATATTAAAGCACAGAGCAAGAAAAGAAGGAAAAATACAGAAAAAATGGTAAAAGACCACCAGTGGGAACCAGTTAAAAGATCCAACACATATACAATTGGGATCTCAGAAGGGAGAAGGGAAAGTAAACCAGGCAGAAACAATATTGGGGGGAAAAGTACTTTCTAAGAAGTCTCCAAATCTGATGAAAGCTATCAAGCCGCGATTCAAGAAGTTAATGACCCCCCAGCCCCCAAACCACACCTAGGCACGTCACAGCAAAACCGAAGACAAAGAGCAAGTCTTAGGGCAGCCAGAGAAGGAAGACGCGGTACCTTCAAGCAAGCATCAGTGAGACCGACAGGTGACATTCTCAACGACAATGCCACAACCCAGAAGACTGGAGCTGAGCACCTCGAAAGCATTGAAAGAAAATAACTGCCAACCCAGAATTACGGCCCTTACGAAAAGCTCCTTCGGAAACAGAAGCCAGACGCCGAAGAGCGGAGACCAGCTGACCCACAGACCCCATCAGAGAGAAGACGGTTTTCAGCCAGGATATTGTGGTGCACATTGTTACGCGGCAATGACTGACGAACACGAAAGATGAGTGGAAGGACAACTAAAGGCCAAATGTCAAAGACGGGAAAACCTTCAAGCAAAATCGTAGCCAGGTAGAACCTGGCTAAACATACAAACAGCTGACGATCGAGGTGGGGTTCCTCTGGGAACGCAAGGGGGGCCGGACGTTTGACAGTCAAGCAACGTGGTTCGCCACGCTAGAGCACTGTGACAGGCAACCGCGTGTTTATCTCGATGCCTGCAGGCCAGCGTTGAACAACTTTCAGCATCCGTTTGTGGCTTTTATGATGTTCGCGATCTGGGGATCGAGGACGCGTCATTAATCCGCTCAAAGTTATCTGTGAAACCTTTGGCGAGCCTAACGCTTAAGGATGAAAGATTGAAAACGTGCCCCCTGAGGTCAGGAATGAGTCGGGGGCACGCACTATCGCCACATCTGTGCAAGACGAAGCCAGTGCAGAAGGCAAAAGCAAAGAACGAGGACTGGAAAAAAAAAAAAGAAAGAAAAGTGTCAGCAGGTATAGATGACATGCTTGGTGATAAGAGATTATTCAAAAGGAGCCACAGATAATCCATTGGAACGCACACATTTAGCAAGTTTGCCAGAGACAAGGTCGACACACCCTAATCCACCACATTTCCGCACGCCGCCCTCAAGTAATTAGGAAATGACATTTTAAGAAGTCATTGATAATAACTTCAAAAACGCAGAGCGCCCAAGGATAAATGGAAGTCAGCTACACAGAAAAATCGGAACATGATGGAGAGAAATCAAATAAGAGCTTTAGAAAGTGGAGAGAGATGTTCATGGGCAAAAAGAGTCAACGTCGTAAAAAATCTTAATTCTACCCCAATTGACCCATACATTCGCTGTCCTCCCAATCAAAATCCCAGCGGGCTCGTGTGTGTGTGTGTGTGTGTGTGTGTGTGCGCGCGCGCACATTAATAAGCTAATCCTAATAGCTATGTGGAAATCAAAAGGACTTATAATATGCAAAACAATCTCAAGAAACAAGAAGAAAGCAGGAACTCAAAGTACCGGATGCGAGACTAACCACCCAGTCAAACACGGATGTCCATTTGAGCGAAGGCAAAGGAGTGCCTGAGGGCAGGGGAGCTGGCAGCCTCGTGGAGGGGGCAGTGTGACCGCCCGAAGGAATGGGCTCAGAAAGCACAGGTGTGCAGGCAGGTGCACGCGGGGTGAGGAGAGCACCCGCTGTTCTCCGGGCGCCACACCAAACGCTTTGCAAACTTGAAAACTCAGGGCAGTCACATGACTGCAGATGACTCAGCTGAGGCTCAGAGCGACAAAGCCTCTTTTCCAGAGTCACGTAGATCCAACTCTGTAACCTGTGCCTCAGGTAACAGACCAGCCTGGGCCAGAGAGGATACCCCAGGGGCGGTCGGGGCCACGTGGGCGGGGCTGTGTCCTGGAAAGCAGAGCCCCCCAGCATGGCTTGCCCAGTGTCTCCAGGGCAGGGCTCTGTCCTCCTCCTGCCGGCCTGTGGCTCCTACAGGCTGGGTGGCCCACGGCACAGGTGTCTCCGCTTAAACGGCAGGATTCAAGGGCAGCAGGAGGCTTGGGGCGGGGAGAGGTGCCCCAGCAATAGTCTAAGTGCTGTGCTCTTTAAGTGGGAAGCTCGGCCAGCGCTCGAAGATGCAAAATAAAAATTGCTCTCAGCAGACTGGCTGTTCATCCAGCTATTCCAACCCTGCCCGTAGGCTGACCCGAATGTTGGCTTCAAAGAATTTTCTCTCTTTCTGTGCACCCCAGGGTCACACAGGGGCCCCGGAGGACAAAAGCGTGGCTGTCCATCTAGGAACGAGGGAGGACTTAGCCCCGGAACCGCAGCAGGCCGCGGAACTGGGTCAGCAACAGGAGGGCCAGGTCTACCCCATTCTTGTTCGGCCCGATGGGCCCCGGGCGAGGTCGGCCTCAGCTTCCTCTTCCGTGAAATGGGAACATCACCCACCTCGCTGGGGTACTGGTCAAGGAGGGTGCTCAGAGCATAGCAGGTGCACAGGAAACAGATGTTTCAGTCCTCATGGGCCTGTGGAGCTGAAGGGCTTATGGACTGCTATTGCTTGCCCAAGTCACACACAAGGGGTTGGTGGCCCCAAGCCCTTCCGTGCCCCTAGACCCATTCGCTACTGGACCCCAGAGAGCAGAGCAGCCTTTCGGGGAATGAAGGGGTCCCCAGCATCACACAGGCCCTGCATGGAGCCTCGAGCTCTTTTTAGCAAACAGCTGCCCAGGCGACAGGAACTGGGGGAGGGGGGCAGTTTCTGCTCGGCAGAGGAAGGAGTAGGGATCAGGGGCGTCAGTTACCTGGATGTCCCCATGACACCAGGAGTAGTGCGGACACTGGTCCCCAGGGTCAGCGGCCCCTCTCAGCGGCCAAAAGGCCCTGTGGCTTCCTGGGCACACGTGAGTTTGCACGCCTGTTGGTTCTCACACCTAGGAAGCTACGTGGCCTCGGGCGACGTCACTGCTCTGGGCCGCGGTGTCCTCGGCAGTGACATGGCATCGCTATGGGTGCTCTGCGTAGAACGCTGAGGGGATGCTTAGAACGGGGCCGGGCGCCTGCCGCTGCTGCACGTGTTTCGCTGCTATTGTTGTTAGTGTAGTTGTTGTTTTTATAGTGGCTTTCTGGCAAGAAGGAGCATGGGGGACTAGGAAGAGACGGGGCTCTGGGGCGGAGGAGTCTAGTTGCCCGGTGCCCCCACCATGTCACTTCCCCTCACACCCCTTGGACAGGTGAGCGGTGGCTGGATCACCAGGACTGTGGAGAACAGTGGTGAGCACCCCGTCACCAGAGGTATGCAAGCCTCGGTGCTAGATTAGAGGGGTGGGCTGCCGGGTCAGGGGGTGCCCGCCTCTTGAGAAGGGAGAAGCAGTCTGGCACCCCACAGGATGAGCCCGCAGGCATCCGTGCCTCAGTTTCTCTACCTAAGAATGAGATGACGACAGCAGCCCCAGATGACAGTGTGTGCCTCGCTGCAGTGCCTGGCAGAGTGCTAGTGCGGAGGGACACCAGCTAGGATTGCCGCCACCCCCTCAGAGGGCCTGGATGGACAGCGCTCAGACCTGCAGCTGCGCGGCTAGCCCTCCCCAGGCGGGCAGCACAGTCGGGAGGCTGGGGGTGGGGAGCGGATGCTCAGCTTCTCAGAGGCATTAGTCTTGTTCCCGGATCTCAATTATCATTCCTAGACCGCAGGGCGGCTTTATGGAGTGGAAAAAATCCATTAAGGTTTTTAAAGCAAAGCTCAAGACATAATCACCTCATTGTCAGGGTCTTTACGTGCTGGGCTGGGCTGACCCCTCCCCACCCACCTCTGGCCTGGCTCAGGTAGGGGCTGTGCTTGTCAGGTAAGCCAGGTCCCTGCGGCCTCAGCTGGTGGATGACACACTCCAGACACCCCAGATGATTTCCGGGGATGCTCTTTCCCCAGTTTCAGCCACAAATTGATCTGGCCTCTCCCGGCTCATCTGTCCTCCCAAGTAACCTTTATGAGTCTGAGTCTGGCCTTGCCTTTCTCCTGCCCGAAGTCCCCAGCGGCCCCTGGGGCGGATGGCGTCCAGACCCTCTGATGCGGCTTAGGCAGCCGCCAGCCGGCGACTCCCAGTCTGAGAGCAAGGGCCCCCTGGGGCAGCCTCGGCTGGAATCCCTGCTCTGCCGCTTCCCAGCAGGGCACCCAGCCTCCCAGAACCCCAGAGTCCTCATCTGAAAGTGGTGTAAAAGGACCAGATGCAGGAAGAGGGGGGGAGGGTTGCTGCTGAGAGAATGAGGTGACACAGAGGGGAGGAGTGCCCTGTTGTCACCGAATCTCCTGACCACAGCACCCCGACTCTCACTGCTCAGCCTTGCCGTGCCCTGGTTGCGCCTCATTCCTGGCCTGGCTGGCTGACGAGGAGGTATCTGTTCAGGGCTCCCTCTTCCAGGAAGCCCTCCCTGATTACCTGGAGCAGCCCCAGGCTTCCCCAACACAGCAGGGAGCTCCCTGCCTCTGTGGAAAGGGTGATTCCCCTCAAGGTCAGGGCCCACCTCTGGGTCCCCAGCACCCAAGCAGGCACAGAGTGGTGTCCCCTAGGGCTGGTTGATCTGACACAGCATCCGGAAGCTTCTAACAGAGCTCGGAGCACGTCCAAACCCTCGGTGGCTTTGGGCCGCCCCGCTGGCCTGGTCTTCGAGGCCCACTGCAGTTGGCTCGAAGGGTGGGTCCACCTCCTTCATGCCTCAGGCCTTTGCACCTGAGGTTCCGCTGTCTGCAATGCCCCTCCTCCCTCTTCCTCATCCCTCCTGCTAGTCATCCCCAGTCCATCCTCCAGATCAGGAGTCCCCACCCCCTAGCCGAGACACGACCAGTTCACGGCCCACCAGGCCCCGGGCCACACAGCAGGAAGTGAGCAGCCCGCAAGTGAGTGAAGCTTCATCTGTACCTGCAGCCGCTCCCCAGCACCAGCATCCCGCCTCAGCTCCGCCTCAGATCCTCAGGCGTTAGATTCTCACAGGCACACCGGTCCCTGGTGCCAAGAGGGTTGGGGACCGCCGCTGGAGCTCCCTGCTCAGGGGGGACTCCCTCCCTCCGGTGGCCTAGGAGCAGTTTCCGCCTCCTCCCTGGGCAGTGTGCCCACGGGCACAGGCCTCTGCGAGGCATTGACATCTTCCCGGGAGAGCCCTGGTGCCCAAGGTGCTTAATAAATATTGCTTAAACCAACGAGCGGCAGATCCTATTGTTATTCCTATAAGTGGGATGAAACTGAGCTCAGAGGGGAACGACCCCCCCCCCGGGTTCCAGGCTTTTCCAGGCAGAGCTGGGGTTAGAACCCCCAGGGCTGGAGGGTCTTCACCACCAGCGGGCGTGCTGCAGAGGGGACCAGTGCTGCAAAATGGGGCACACGTACCCCTGTCACCGGGAGCTGGGGTCCCCCCCGTGCCAGGGGGACAGCGATGGGGAAGCTCCACAGGAGGGGGCCCCCTCTGAGACAGAACTTTCTAGAAGGCAGAGCTGTCTTCCTTAAGAGCAGCCTGCCTGGGTAGACGGCGAGGCGAGTGACGTTGGGTGCTCTCGGGTGGGAGGGCAGGAGGGCGAGGGACAGGCTGAGCTCAGAGCCACCCGTAGCATGGAGCTGTGGGAACGCAGGGACCACACCTGGGCCTCGCCGCGGCCCTGTCATTTCCTCCCGCCCTGACCTCACCTGACAACTATTGAGAACCCGTGTCTGCAGCCTCGCGGGGCTGTGGCTTGTCCATCCGTCTATCTCCGCCGCCCAGCGAAGAGCACCCACCATGAGCCAGACTCTGGGGCCCCGGAAGTGGGCGAACCAGGCAATTTCGTAGGGGACGAGCGACTGTCGGGGGAGACAGACAGACGCACGGCACTAATGAGTATAAAAGATTAGCGGGAGCTCTGGGGTGAGGGTGGGGGGCGGGGGGTGGACGCAGGCGGCCAAGGGGGCACAGATGGCCTGGAGGGGGCAGGGGGACCGGGAGGGTGCTTCCCACAGACACCGGGCAGGACACGAGTGCTGAAAGACAGGGACGAGTCGACCAGGGAAGGAAGGGAGGGTGTTCCGGGCGGAGGGACAGAGGCGTGGAGGGGCGAAGGTCAGGCCCAGTGGAGAGGTGAGGCCGGGGCTCAGGATGGCGTGTGGGAAAGGGGCCGCAGGGGTCAGCAGGGGTGGCGTGGGGCGAGGGAGCAGGCCGGACGGGCCCTCGCACCGTGGGGGACGGGGAGCGTGAGAGACCGTTCAGCAGGAGGCAATGGATGACGCGGGCAGGTTTGGGTCTCGGGAAGTTGGCCCCTGGCATCCAGCAGGTGCCTTTCGTCAGAGAGCCTGACCGGCCTTCCCGAGGGGGGGGGGACGACCACGAGAGTGTCCAGAGGGCGCTGGGCAGGGCGGGCGGGCGCGGCCTCCTCCCCTTCCGCCATTGCGTTTGCCGAAGGGCCCGCCCGCGCCGTGAGAAACGGGCCCTGCGGGCGGCCGCTCCCCTCACAGGTTTGAAAGTGCTCCTGATTGAAACCGGAACGGGGAAGGAGGAATTCAAACGCCGTCAATCCCTTCCCGTCGCCTGGATTAGCTGCCAGGAGCGTAATGATTCTCATTAATACCACTAGCTTTCCTCAGACTTGATTGTAATTACGCTCCAGCCCACATTCCCCTCTGCGGGGTGAGGCTGAGCTGAGCGCACATTAATCAAATCAAGTGATCACATCGGAACCCGATGGCCTGAACTCGGAGCCTCTGCCCAGGGCGAGGCCGGAGGGCGGCCCGGAGCCCTCTCCCCTGGGGCGGGATGTCCATGCTGATGAGGGGTGAAGAAGGAGGAGCAGAGGGGATGCCGCCTCCTGCAGCCGCCCGGCCCACCTACCCCTTTCGCACTCATCACCTGCTGGGCCCTCACAACCGCTCCTGGGGGCAGGAACATTGTGTGCATTTGCAGATGAGCAGAGCCTCCTCGGCTCAGAGAGGTCCAGCGACTGACTTCCCGAAGGTCGTGTAGCAGGGGGATAGTCAATTTCACACCAGAGTCTGCTGACCCTTAGCCAACCTTCTGTTTCCTCTGCATCCTGATTGTCCCCCTGGGAAGCAGGTGGGTAGAGGGCGGGTGCTGGGAGGAAGAAGGAAGCAGAGAAAGAGGTGTGAGAGCGGCGAGAGGCAGGCTGCTTGGCCTGGCCACTGGCTGACACCTGGACCCCCCCCCCCCCACCGTAGACAACATTCCTTTCACTAAGTGGCACGGGCCCACGACCCGACCCACCAGGAAGCCGGCCTGGGACCAGTGCTGAGCCACGCTGCATGTCACCTGACGAGGCACAGCAGGAGGCCCCCAACCCCCGCTCCGGAGCCCGGACAGCAGAGAGCCAGCCAGCGGGACAGCTAACGATGCAGCCACGGGCCTCACCCGGCCACCGCCCCAGAACAGAAATACATACGCCGAGTCACCCCCCTTCCCAGCTCCCCCACAACTGCCGAGGAGTGGGTGAACTGCCTGACGGAGGAGTGGGTCCTGCCCGGGACGTCAGGGAGAAGAGTAATGCTCTACTGTTTGCTTTCGGGGAAAGAAACAAAATACTGTAAATACCACTTGCCAGGGAAAACAGCCAGGGGCCCTGTGAGGGTGGCTTCCCGCCCAAGATGGGGCTCGGCTCTGGACTGACCTCCCCGGGGCCACCGAAGTGCGGGTGCACGGAGGAAGACCGCCCGGCTGTGTCAGTAAGGGAGGAAAGGGGCCACCGGTTAGCTCCCTGGCGGGCTGGGCAGCATCACGCTGCAGAGATTGGAGGGGACAGGGAGCACGAGTCTCCCCAGCTGTGAACAAGTAGAAGGACGGCACTGGTCAGCGTGCAGGAGTCGGGGCCGGTTTGGGGTGGGGCGGGCAGGTCTGGTCCCTCCTCTCCCATCCGGAGCTACTGGTGACAGTGACCTTCGATTCCCCCTGACCAGGGGCAGTGTACCTGGGCGGGTCCTGCTGAGTGCCAAGTGTGAGAGAAGCAAAGAAACGAGGGAGAACCCTTGGGGTGCTCAGGATACAGAAGATTGCTGAAATCAACAAAAATAGACTCGCAGCAGGGCTGAATGCCCTCACGGCCTCCCCCGGGAATCAAGTTGGTGTTTTGAAGGCTCGCGAAGCTACCTCCGGAACACGGGACAAAGGCACCGAGACAGAAGGGAACAAAAAAGAACCGAACTAAGGGACGTGGCCGTTTGATCTCGAGATTCAGCAGCATCCGGCAGCAGCCCTGGAGCAAGCGAGGGACAACGGGGAAGAGAAATCAGAGTTTAAGAAATAACAATGGAAGAAGCCCCGCCCCCACCCCGTGGTTATAGATCAAATGTGCCGGATAAGCGTGGAACAGGACTAATGATGGAAGAACACCCACACTGGCGGAACTCAGGATGACAACAGAAAGCTCACGCTGGGAAGAGCAGCTTCAGGACAAGGGAACTAGAGTCGGCCACGGAGGCAGGAAGACAATCAGGCAAGGTCGGCAGAGTTCTGAAGGACGGAGTTCTGCACCCAGCTGGACCACCTGCAGAGATGGAGGCGAAACGGACCAGGAGGAAGGCAGCCGGCTCACCCCCTGCCCTGCGCGCACGCACGAGTCCGGGCCGCGTGCACACACACGAATGCAGGAGTCCGGGCCGCGTGCACACATCGTCCAGGGGACCCCGTTCTGAGGAAGCCGAGGCCAAGGAGAAGGCCCCATGGGTGGGCGGACGGGGCTGCGGAGGCCATGAGGAGCGGTGAGACCACGAAGCGGGTCAGATGTACGTGCAGCTCGCTGCTTGGCAGGTTCTCCTCCAGGGGGCCACGTTTTCGAAAGCTGGGCCCCCACTTCCGGTCAGCGGCAGGCCCACTCACACTTCACAGCTCCCGGTGGGATAATCGTTACATAATGCTAAGGTCCGTCGTCAGCCCTAGTTACGAATTTCCAACCGGTGGACTTGGTCCCTTGACAAAGTGCAGGTGAGTGATCGTTGGTTGTCCCGCCTGGAATATTCCCGCCCTCCACCTTGCCGGTGGAGCGGCCCCACGCGGGGGTGGGCCGCAGGGGCGGAAAGGACCACGGGCTTTACCCTCAAGGCTGGCCGGAGTGGGCATGCGGAGAGGCTGAGACGGACGCCTTTGCTCATTGGCTCAATGGACTCTTCCTACCCTGTGCCCACTGAGGGCCATGGCCCTGGGGTCACAACCGCGGGAGGGTCAGACAAGAAACCCACGGCAGAGGAGAGGAACACCAGGGTGGCCGAGAACTTCGAAGCCACTGGGTGAGAGTGTCCGAGAGGGTACCTCAGAAGGGACATGCAGGGGAGGCCCCTGGGGAGGGATTTTAAAGCCCAGAGTGAGCGGCAAGAAGGAGCCAGCAGGGGAAGGACTTCCTGTCCAGCAAACAGCCGTTGCAGGGCCAGGGCCGAGGGACTGAGAGGGACGAGAGAGGGCCAGTGAGGCTGCAAGTGTGAGAGACCCCAGGGCCAGTTCCGTGTGCTCCGGGGCCTCAGTGGGGTCTGCCCTTGCCCCTCTGTGCTGTGGGTGTGTGTTGAGAGATTGTAAGAGGGGAGAGCCCTGCCCGATGAGCTCCCTCTGGCCATTGGCCAGAGCGGGGTGGGGCCGGGGGGTGCGGTCAGCAAGCGGTGGTCTGCGTTCTAAATCGCAGGGTCGACAGGAGCCTTACTGAGGAGGGAGGTGGAGGGACGCAGGAGCGAGGGGCCGAGCGTGGGCGAGCGAGCCCGGCATTTCAGAGCAGGAGCCAGGAGACATGGTGTGGAGTCGATAAGAACGAGGCGGAAGTGTATTATGTAGTTATAAAGGGAATGCAGAGCAGAGCTGGGAGCAGAGACAGAGCAGCCACGGCTCAGGGAGAGGGGCTGGGAGCCCGCTGGCTTATACTCTTACAGTTTCCATGAGATTTGCATATGCATCAGACACAGTCATGTGCGGATGTCACTTTCGATTAAAAGGGGGGTGGGCAGGGAGACTGGAAAGAAGTTGCCAGCCCCCCCCCACCCACCAAAGCAGTAGCCAGCTTAATGCCAGGGGCGGAGTGGGGGTCATTGTAGGTGCTGTGCAGAGAAGCCGACAGGGTGGCTGGTGGGGGGAGGGAAAGGGTAGTGGCATTGAGACCCCACCTGGAAGATGAGGAGGGGTCAGGCCTGGGGGCGGGGGTTTGCCACGAATCAGGGGAAAGGAACAGAGGGAAGAACAGCAAGTGTGAGTCGCAGCACAGAGCCTGGACAGGACGAGGCACCACGTGTGAGGCCCCTCGAGGAAGCAGATGTCGTTGTGCCGTGGGGGAAGTGGGCGGCAGGGCAGCCCGCGGGAGAGACCTCACTCAGCCCTGGCCGGGAGCTGGTCCCTGGCTGGGAACTTGTCCCTGGGCGAGGGCCATTGATGGCCATAAGTCCGGCGTTACGTTTGGAATTCAGAACAACATCACAACAGCCACGAAGGCCGGTGGACGCTGGCTCTGTGCCAGGCACCACGCTGAGGCTGAATGAGGCTGATCTAGTTACTCTTGGTGACAAACCCGCGTCATTCTGCCCATTTTGGAGATGAGAAGAGTGGAGCCCAGAGAGCTGATCGGCTCTCCCGAAGTTGGGGAGCTGGTCAACGGCAGAGCTGGGGTTTGAGCCCGGCAAGCCCAGCTGCCCGCAGTCCACTCTCATCCCCGCCTCTTGCAGGGGGCGGGGCTGTCCCCCCAGGTCCCCTGCGTCCCAGCCCAGCAGACAAAGGCAGAGACGTGGACCCTGTTCCTTCGAGGGGGCTTTGGGTCCTGGACCAGCTGCAGGAGGTGTCCCCTGGAGTTTGAAACCCAATTAAATGAATAGCGCACGAAGAGATCCGGAAGCTCGGAAGCCACCTGGCTGCGGAGCCCGCGGCAGTGAGCGGCGGCTCCTTGAGGGAACACGCCGCTCCCGGTGCTCGCTCACCGCGGAAAACACGCACCAGCACGCCGGGAAGTGACGCCCCCACACTCGAGCCGGTGCGGGCCCGGCGCTCCGCCTGTCAATACCACGGAGGCCGAGCCTCGGGGCGGAAATGGCCCTGGCTGTGCCACCGTCGGTAAGTCACTCTGCCTCCTGAGTCCCAGCACCTCGACTGTGAAACGGGTCACCATCGGCGTGTGGCATGGCCGAGCCGGCAAACCCAAGAGGGCGCGGGCGGCCGATGCGCTCAGGTGACCAGGGACCACGTTGCACCGCCCCCGCCCCACCGTCTTGCGTCAGCTTCCAGGGTTCCCACCAACCTCGCTCCTACCCCCAGGCCTCGGCACGCGCTGTTCCCTGCCCCCAGGATGCTGTTCCCCGCACCCTCTCGCTAACTCCAGCACGTCTCAGCTCAGACGCCACTGCCTCCGTGAGGGCGTGCCCTGCTCGCCCGTCTATACCGGGAGGTGGCTGTCCTTCCCTACAGGGCCAGGCCGCCCGACCCTACCTGGCTGTAGCATAGCACCCACCAAGGGCTGTCACTATGCTCTGAGCCTCCGCTGTCTGCCAGCCCCCCCCCCCCCTTCCCCCGCTTGCCTTCTCTCTCCCTGCCGTCTGTCCCGTTAACCGGTGTGAGCATTCTGGGCCCCATTTGACAGATGAGGCCACTCGGAGCACAGAGAGCTTGAGTCTCTTGTCTGTGGTCGCACAGCCACTGAGTGCTGTGCAGCGTCCTGCCGAGAGAGGCCGTAAGTGGGTGACTGAGCCGGCCGGCATCTTGGTGGCTGACCCCTGGGTCCCAGCAGCTCTGCCCACCCTGTTCCTTGGCTTGGGGGTGGCAGATCCTGGAAAAGTATGAGTCTGAAAAGGGCCGCTAGACGACACCCATGCCCTCCTCGGCAACGGAACGGCTTTAATAAGAAGGCACAACGAGCCT
Organism: Eonycteris spelaea; assembly: GCA_003508835.1. Lineage (NCBI taxonomy): Eukaryota > Metazoa > Chordata > Mammalia > Chiroptera > Pteropodidae > Eonycteris > Eonycteris spelaea. The sequence continues at coordinate 1,112,163 of PUFA01000270.1, read as the reverse complement.
GAATTGTCCTCTGGTCTTTCATCCGTTCCGACCCCCGTTCTCTGCCCGCCTCTGGGGGGGCTAATTGGCAGGCGAGCGCAGGAACTTGCAGGTTGCAGCTCGGGCCGTGAAAGCGCCTGATCTTGGCGCGATCGCACGGCTTGGGAGTGGCTCTTGGAGGCCGGCTTGGCTCTGATACACAAACCTCAAAGTGCTTGCTGCCAGGCGAGAAAGTCTGGCACCGGGCGGGAAAGGGACGTTAAGCCCCTCTGATCCTGGCCAGGAAGGGCAGGGGGAGGGTCAGCTCTGTGGTCAGGTGGCCAGGACTGGACATGAACCCCAACAGTGCAGGCTGGGAGGCCTCCCGGGCAGCAGAATTCCTGGCGTTTACGGCACGGTGTTCCCCAAAAGCACTCGCCGTCCACGTGGCTCGGTCTCTGCAAAGGGTCGCGTTCTGCACACGTCCGTTTCTTCCTCCGCCTCCCAGGCCCCCGGCCTCTCCTTCGCCTGGCCCCACGGCTCCCCGGCCTGGCGGTTTTATCATCCCCCATGCACTCTGCCCACGAGCAGAGCAGCCCAGGCGCCGACCCCGGGACAGGCCCTGTCCCCTTGCCCTGCTCTTGCCCTCCCTCTCTCTCATTTTCCCAATTCGGCGTCTCAGAAATCCAGGAACCGCTGGCCTCGCAGGACTGTCCCTAAGGCCTTGCGAGGGGAGCAGGCTGGGAGGGGAGGCGGACTGAGTCCCCGCACCCCTGCAGCATCGCCGCGTCCCGGCGACGGCTCGAGGAGAGCTCCTCCGTGTCGGGCTGGCGCAGCCACTGTCCCCAACCTCGCGGAGCCCGGCAGGGGGACACGGGTGTCCTCCAGGGGCCACTCCTCCTGAAAGTCTGTGCGGGCCCCGGGAAGGGGGGAAGAGGGAGGAGGTCAGGGCGGCTTCACGGAGGAGCGGGTGTTCGTATCGGGAATTTGCCGGCGAGATCGGCCCCCTCGAAACAGAGGGAACGGCAAGAGCAGAGGCCGGGGACCGGCTGAGCGCAGGCCGGCGGTGGCAGAGGACGTGGGGGCCGAAGGACGGGGACCTGAGCGTGGCATTTAGCGATAGGCAAGCAGGGGAGAGGAGGGAACCGTGCGCATGGCAGAGGGGACGCGTGTGCAGAGGGCCTGGGGGACGTGGGACCCCCGGACAGCCATGGCAGCCGGCACCAGCCTGCGTGGCCTCGGGGCCCGGCGCCCCAGCTGAGGGACGTCCTCGCGGTCACGCGCGCCGGCTGCCCCCACGCCAGGCGTGGTGTTACAGCCGAGGACGTCACGTAGCGTGGCCGAGGCTGCCGAGGTCAGGGGGGTGGCGGGGGGTCCGGGCCTGGGTCTGCCTCTGTCCAAAGCCCATCGGGCCTCGGGCCTTGGGCCACTTCCACTGCCCCCAGCACCTCAAGAGCTCAGTCGGTCCCTTCGGCACCCAGCACGGGCTCACCCAGCTCTGGGCCACCTGGTGAGCTCGGCAGAGACGCGTGTGCGCCCCTTCGTGCCGGCTCTTCTCGGGGCCTGCGGAGCACACGTGAGTGCCGCTCGGCCCCTGCCGCCAGCGAGGGGGGCGAGGCCCTCCCTCCCTCTGGGCCGCATCTGCAGACTGGGGATGTCCAGACAGCCCCCTCTGCGGGCAGTGCCCTGCTGAGCCTGGACCCAGAGTCTCCGCACCGGGTGAAGGAATCACCAGTGTCCAGTCACCGCTTCTCAGGCCTCTCCACGCAGAAGTCCAAGGCCCTGCGTTGCTACACGTCACCGGTGGCTTCGGACTTGTTCCCTCGTCCTGGGAGCCCAGTGCCCCGCGGGCGAGGTGACGTCAGCGCCCCGTGCAGGGCCAGAGGCGTGCAGGGCTGGAGGTGTGCAGGGCGGAGGGTGGCAGGGGTGCGCAGGAGATGGCAGGCTCCGTAAAGGCCAGTCCTTCCCTCTGTCACCAGCACTACCGCCACTTGGGGATGACACGGTCCCAGAGGAGCCCAGGGGAGGAGGGCTCAGGCTGGGCCGGCGCCGAGGGCCCGCCGAGGCCTCGGGGCCTGGCATGAAGTGCCTCTGGCCACCAGGTCCTGTAGGACCATCACGAGCAACGCCCAGGGCCCAGGCACGGGGGGCAAAGGAGAGAATCGGTCAGCTCCACCCGGCGGCTCTTGTTGACTGTGTCTGACAGAGGGGAGGGAGCAGCCTGCTCACCTGCCTTTTAGAGGAAGCACGGAAAACGTTAATATATGAAATTGCTGAAGAGGACACTTCTGTTTCGGGGGCCACTCAAGGCCGAGAGACACAGGAGGAGGGAGACAGGGCTCTGCAGAGAGAGACAGGTGGATGCTGGAGGAGACGGGGCCAGGCCTGCGCGGGGGACAGGGCTGAGGGGGCGGAGGAGAGCTGGGGCGTCCCTGGGGAGACCTGGGTGTGGCCCCCCAGGCTGGCAGCAGGGTGTCGCCGCTCCCGGTGGGCCAGTGTGCCCCTGCCCAGGCTGGCCTCGGGGACCACGCCGTTGGAAGGAGGAAGGTGTCCCCAAGCCTGGTCACCGCTCCTCAGCTGGGCAGTCAGGACTTGGATTGGCAGGAGGTCTGAGTGCCCCCCGGGGTCCAGAGGGGTTTCTCAGAGATAAGCCCTGTGGGGGTGTTGAGCTGTGCCCCCCGTGAGCGGGAGCGCTCCGGGGGTGGGGGCCCTCTGTGGGGAGCCAGCGGGGGCCAGGCTGGCCCCCTCCCTGGCCCCTTCCCATCCCCTCCAAACCGAGCAGCCCCTAGAAGATTTTATATGCACGCTCAGCAAAGGAAAGCTACATGGCCGTGGCGCCCCCTCCAGGTTGCCCTCAAGACTTGCCAAGGTCACCCGGGATTGGAATTGGAACGAGGTCCTCTACGAGAGGTGCCTGGGGGACAGCCAGCATCTTCCAGAAAGCCCCACGGGCCTGGCCCCACGGTGCTAAGCGCCTCGAGCTCATTGACTCACCCCGTCCTCGCACAACTCCATGAGATGCTCATTTACAGGCTGGGAAACTGAGTCAAGGTCTCGTCCTGACAAGGGGCAGGGCCGGGGTTTGAACCCAGGCCCTCTGGCCCCAGGGCCCCCTGTATACTGCCTCGTGCACGTAGTAGGCTCTCAATGAGGGCCCCTTCTGAAGCAGGCAGGGACAATGACTGAGGAAAAGGGGAAAGGTCCTCACCATAGGATGGGGAATGACAGCCAATGAACACTTTCTCCCAAGCTGGCTTGCACAGGATCCCTCTTCTATGTTCGATCACTTTTTTTTTTTTAAATGTGGACTCAGATCTTTCCTTTTCAAGTTGGACATGATGTTGGCGTCCCCTGGGACTCCAGTGGTGGAAGGCTGGCGGCCCTGGTTAATGGGACTCCCACGGGTGCCCTGACAGCCGGCGGTGCCGTGCCCCCTGGGGACCACACTCTGGGCTGGAGGCTGTCTCACTCTGGAGCCCCTGCTCCTGCAGGGAGAGCAGGCAGCCTGTCCCTGCAGGTGACCTCCGGGGTCACTCGGCTCCTGTTTGCCTTCAGAGCCTCTGCACTGCGGCACGTCGGAAGTGACCGACCTTGCTCCTCTCCCCCTCCCTGATCTCCCGCTGCGACATGTCACTGCTGCCCTGTCCTGTCCTGTGCGCACAGGGCTGGCACCTCCCCCTGCATTTTCATACCGTCTTCCTTCTCGGTTCTCCCAGCCCTGCTGGAGGATTGTCCCAAAGGGGTCGTCGCCCATTTTGCAGATGGGTAGACGGAGCCTCTGCCGGCTGAGGGCTGTGCCCAAGTGCACATGGCCAAAACACACTGGCAGCTGCTCTGAAATCCAGGCCCTTCTGTCTCCCGGTCGCCCTGCCTGGAAGGGGCGTGTGTGGGGACAGGGGACACGGGGAGCAAATGCCTCTCACATAGGATGTGTCCCTTTAAACGTCCTCCCTGCCCAGGACGGTGAAGTCTCAGGAGATGCTGAACTGTTTAACTCGGGAAAATAACCCTCTCCACTTGGAGGCTTTGAACCGCTGGCATTTAAATACCTTCCTAGCTTAAGGGCATTTGGGCTGTGTGTTCTCTATTTTATGGATTAATGTGAACAGAGCTTATTTGTGAGTGACCTTTAAGCCACCACCCGCCCCTTCTCCCTGCTGGCTGGGCAATTTTGCAGAGCCTCCCGGCCCCCAGGCTCTGCCACCAGGGACGAGTAAAGAGCAGGACAATTATAATTCAAGTAAGGCAGTTACTACTTCGTGTAGAGCTGGTGGGGGGGGGGGTGTGGGGGGACACTTCAGGGACATCTCAGGGAGGAACTCAGGCACAGGCGAATTGCCATCAGAAGGGCCCTGGAGCATCACTGCCTGCCGTGTCCAGGACCAGGGGGACAGACAGTCTGCTCATCCAGTGGCAGCAGGACCGGCCATCGGCTTTCCTGCCTCCAGGCCTTTGCCCGGGCAGTGTTCCCTTGCACGGTACCCCCCGACCCCTCCTCTGCCTGCCGAAGTCCCTGACGGGGCCACCTCCCCTGTGCAGACTTTCTGGTCCCTTCAGTGACACGTGAGCGCTCCCCTGTCTCTGCTCGATTTCTGTCCCTGGACTCCCTAAGCTGAGAGGAATGCCTGGGTGCTGACTTCCCCTCTTGACCCTGAACTTGCCCTTATCTTGGTGATATTTGCATCATTGGGGCTCTGCGGTCCAGAGAGCCTCAGGCACAGGGAGTCCTCAGGGAGCACCGGGCTGGGGGCCAGCGTGTGATGATGCATCGGGGACAGCGTGGGAGATGAGTATGGCTGTGGAGGACGGGGGCCCTCGTCCCCATTCTCCGTACCTGCCTCCGCCCTGTGGCCTTGTGGCGCCCCCGGTAGGACAGGTAGAGCCTGCACCCTCGCCCTGCCCACGCGGGGCATGGAGGGGGATGCGGGCCGAGGGATGTGAGCACAGAGGCAGCTTCGCGTGGCCTCTTGCTCTTTGGCCACGGCCAAGCGGAGAGGAGGCCCCAGAGCGAGGACGCGGAGCAGAGCCACAGGCAGCTGCCCCTGCAGCCCGACCACGCCCAGCCAAGACCAGCCACGTCCAGACCCGGAGTGGGCGCGCCCCTGGGGTGGTTGCGGAAGCCACTGACATTTCTGGTGTCCTTGCAGCTGTGCGGACCAGGACGGGGACACCCCAAGACGGACGCACCCTTCCACCTGGGGCAGGTTCATTGGGACGAAAGGGCGAAATGAGAAGCCCAGCAGAGCACCCATGGGGCAGAGATCGCCCTCGGCTTCTACAGCGGTGTGTGGTGGGGGCGGTGACTGCAGGACAGGGCGCCAGCCCTGGAGGCGAGGGCGTCCGTCGGGTGGCTGCAGGCCTCTGCTGGGGCAGCACGTACAGCAGAGCAACGGTGCCCGAGGCAGGACGTTTATCACGTGGCCAGCAGGGACCATGGGGACCCCGGGGAGGCCCCCACAGCAGCCCCGCCCGCTGACCTGCAGTTTCCTCTCCTGTACTTTCAGTCACCCATGGTCAACCGAGGTGCGAAAATATCACCCGGAAAATCCCAGAAACAAACAAACAATAAGTTTTGAGTTGAACGGCATTCTGAGTAGCGTGGTGAACTGTTGCGCCATCCGGCTCCACCCCACCCACCAGGGCGTGATCACCCCTTTGTCCCGCGCATCCACATGGTGTCTGCTCCCGACTTGTCACTCAGTAGCTGTCTCGGCTTTCAGAGCGACTGTCACAGTATCACAGTGCTTGGGTTCAGGTCACCTTTATTTACTTACTAAGAGCCCCAAAGTGCAAGAGTAGAGATGCGGCCATTCGGACGTGCCCAAGAGAAGCCGTAAGGTGCTTCCTTTAAGTGAAAAGGAGTTTATAGTATAAGAAGGTATTTTAGAGAGAGAGAGAGAGAGAGAGAGAGAGAGAGAGAGAGACCACATTCACGTAGCTTTTGTTACAGTGTGTTGTTATAATCGTTCTATTTTTTTTAGTTATTGCTGTTAGTCTCTTCCTGTGCCTAATTTATACATCGATCTCTATCATAGGTACGTACATATAGGAAAAAGCATAGTAGATACAGAGTTCAGTACCATCCTCTGTTTCAGGCATGCGGGGGTCTTGGGAATGTGTCCCCCGGGATGGGGGGGCCAGCGCTGCTTCGAATACGCACCCCTCTTCTGAATTAAAGCTTCATTTCACTGAGCTGTGTCTTTCTGCAGAATTGTATTCTGAGCCGAGGGGCTGGGTATATAAGACAGATCTTGCGGGGTGCTCCGGCCTGGCGTCTGTCTGGGGACACCGGGCACAGAGGGCGTGAGGCGGTATTTGCAGGAAGGACGCGCCCCGCCTGAGACCCAGCGGCCTCTCTCCACTGCCCACCACGGGCCTTTTCCACAGGCCACGCGTCTTCCTCCAGCCGCCTTGCTGGATGGACATCCCGACACCCCCCTGCGCCCCGGCTGAACCAGCAGGGCTGCGGGGCGGCGTGACAGAGGCCTGGGTCACACCCAGGCCACCCCGAATCTTCCCAACTAATCCCACTCTCTGCTATGTGCCCGGGAAAGGCTCGGGGTGAGAGCAGGGGTCAGGGACAGGCTCTGATGAATGACGGGAGGCGGGGGAGGCAGCCAGCAGCTCCCCCACCCCAGTCCACCCAGCCGGGGCCCCACCTTCCCCTCCCAGGCTCGGGAAGACATCACATTAGCATGAATCACCTTGCCTCTAGGTGACTATCCTGCGCAGGGACCAGGCACAGAAATCACTTAGGCAGAAATTCCGATGTGACAGCCCCTCCGAGCACCGGGGACGAAGGCGCAGAGCACCCAGCTTGGTCCCACCAGGCCCAGCTCCATGCCCGAAGCAGCCCCCACCGAAGCGGTTTGCTTTTGCAGGCCTTGACGTGTGACACGTTACCTGGAGGCCCTCCCAGGGAGCTGTGTCCCCCAGGGCTTTCTCCCCATCTTCCCAGACAATCTCCCCCAGACAGGGCTCCGGGAAGCCCAGCCGCCACCTCCCATCAGGCCAGGGCCTCAGGCCCACCCACCCTGGAGCAAGGTGGGGGCACTTCTCCCCCGAAGGCACCAGACTCAGCAGCCTGGCCCGCCTCCCAGACTCCTCCACCTGCTTCCTGCAAACCCGTCAACCTGCAGCCAGATCTAATTAAGCCAGCAGGACTGACATTTGGGCGGTGGCCAAGAGTATTCAGAGCTGGAAAGGGCAGGCGATTCCCACCCAGGCTGGGGCCTGGAGGGGGAGGCCAGAGGCGGCGAGGTCTCCTCCAGAGGAAAGCTGGGGCCCCATCAGGACTCCTGGGGTTCAGGGTGACACAGAGCCCCCCACCTCGGCGGAGCCCTCTCCCGCTCCCAAGCCCAAGCTCTTGCGTCCTCCAGGGGCACAGACCCTTTGGGACGTGAGAAGACGCCCCCTTACCTGCGCCGAGGCTTGTCGCGCCCAACACCTGGAGGGTGTCCAGGGGTCCCAGGTCCTCGCCGCCGGCCCCTTTCCGGGGACCAAGCCCCCGTGTCCCTCTGTGGAGAACAGCACGTCACAGGTCAAGGCACGTGAGGTATGCGTGGTGTGTGTGCCTGTGTGTGCGTGGGCGGGGGCGCCTCCCGGAGCCAGGGCTCAAATATTCCTCGCTGCCACCTGCCACCGGCCCGTCCCAGGGGCCGGCGGCCCGAGATAGGGGCGCTTCACCCAGGACAGGCTGGCCGTCACGGCCAGGGGTGTCAGGCGGCAGCTCCTGCTCCCCGGGCTCCCGTCCCCCGCTCCCAGCTGAAGCAAGTGGTTTATTTCTAGAGTCTGGCTGAGATTTCCAGCGGCCAAACTCGCTCATCCCTGGGCATTTTCTGGAAGAGGGAGACAGAGGCAGTTCAGGATGTGGTCCTCGGCGTCCTCGTCTGAGGATGCGGGCTGGACCGGAGGTCTCCAAGAGGACCGGCCCCGCCTCAGTGGCCGTGCCTGGGACTCAGCGGGCCGAGCGCCTCCCTGCCTTAGGCGGCCTTCGGTCTCCACATCTCGAAGAGGCAAGAGGGCGTCGGGCCCCGCAGTCCAGCGCAGGGCCGGAATCGAAGCATCGGTCAGAACAGGGCAGAGCCATAGCTGCCCATCCACCACACGCTCCTCCCCGACCGGGCCGAGGTCACCGGAGGGGGGACCCCGTCTGCCTCCTCACCAGTGCATCTGTTCCATAGGAGCTGCACACAGTAGGTGCTCAGTCAACAGTGAGTAAGGGGAATATGCCACGTCCCTATGTCCACAGTTGGTCTCCGAATCACGTGCACCCACTGGATGGGTGTGGAGCCCTGGGCCCAGAAGGGCGAGGCACCAGAGCCCCCTGGGGTGGCTCAGGCCCTCCTCGCTCCCCACCCCACCTCCTGTCAGGCGGCACCCCGGATGTTCATTCCCCTTTCCTCGTCTCGGGGCTGTGCATGTCCCCAGCGCTGTCCCCGATGCTCCGACCGCCAGGTGCTCTGTAAACGTCATCGCCTTGCATACCTGATGGGCCGCTGATGGCTGCTGGGAGCCAGCCGCGGGGCCTCCCCGCCTTCCGAAGTTCCTCGGTGTCCCAGGGGAGAACTCGGGGAGACCCCGCCGTTCCTACACAGGAGGCACACCTCCTGACACCTCCCGACACTCCTGACACTCTCGACACCTCCCGACCTGGCTGGGCCTGGCTCCCGCGCCTGCCAAGCCAGCTGGAGGCTGCGGCTTGCCCTGTGCGACCGACCGCTGTTTGCTCGTAGGGCAGGAGTTTGCCAGTCTCTCTGCCTGTGTTTGCTGAACGTGCTTTCCCAGCAGGGTGACCCCGGCTTCGCGGACTCCGCCTCAGGGGAGGGTGTGGGCCAAGCCGCCCCTCACAGAGCCAGCACGGGCCCTTTACGGGACGCAGGACTCAGCCATCCTGCCTGCCGCCCTCCTGGAGAAGCTCCCCCATGCCAGGGACCCCTGACCTTCCTTCCGCAGCCCCCAGACCCAAGGCCACCTCCTTGGCATTGGAGACACCAGTTGCTCTGACTCTGGGGGCCCCTCCTGCCCCATGTTCCTCTCCTGGGGACAGGAGGCAGGTCACCTGGACACTGTGAGGCAGCTGCAGGCACTGGGGTACCCCCCTCAGGGAGAGGGGTGTAAGCCACCCCGGGGCCTCCTCCAAGCCCAGGGCTGCTTGGAAGGGGTGGGATGGGGGGGTCTCATCTCCCACTCCTTAACCAGGACCGTGCACCCCTAGGGAGCTGACCGAGCCTGGCCGGCGGTCCCTGCTAGGACTGGGGAGGTGGGATCATGTCTGTCCTCACTGCACTCTGGAACCCCTGCCCCAACCCCCCGTCCCCCCCACCGCTACCCCACCCCATCCCTGGCAGTCATGTGCCTTCCAGGTAGGGCGCCCTCCAGCTCAGGTGCCTCAGAGCACCTGTCCAGGAGAACCTGAGCTTCGTGCCCCTGACTCATCTCCTCCGTCCTCCGTCAGGGCGGGAACTTGCACTAGGGCCACTGTAAGCCCGGGGCCCTGGGGACCCTCACTTCCCGTTCGCTGGTCAAATGAGCAAATCAGCTGGGCCAGTGTTTGCAACCTCATGCTAAGGGACTGGATGACAAGCTGTGACTGTAGCAGAGTTTGGTTTTGCTGCAGACGGACACTGAGGGTCGCAGGTCGGGGGGCGGGGGTGGGGAGCGACGCCATCTGGAGCCCAGCGGAGTCTGCCCGCGCGGGGCGCCCTTGCTTCCTGTGGGCAAGCACACGGTCACACGTGGCGGCGTGACATAAATGTCGGGGGGAAGGTGGACGAGTTTGTTCATCTGTCATCGTTCGTCCTTGCAGTCAGCAAACACTGTCGAGCACCTACTGTGTGCCGGGCACTCTCGGTGCTGGGGTCCTGGGAGGACCCGGCGGGACAGCGTCTGCTTTCGGGCAGATGCTTGGAACAATGCGCAAACCAGGTGACTGCAGACACGGGGGAGGGGACGTGAGAGCAGAGCCTGGCAGCAGACAGAGAGGACGAGGGGATGGGCGAGACTAAAGGGACTCCCCCCCAAAAGGACACACCCCCTTTCACAGGTGAGTGGCTCCATGTGTTGGCAGGGTCCGCTGTCACTCGCGAGGCCTGAGACCCTGTCCCTGCTCACAGGACTCGGCCTAAATCCGGGGGTTTGTGCCCTAGTCCAAACAGCTGAGGGGTCCCAGGGATGGTCACCCTCCAGGGGCAGAACCCAGGCCCCCCCCACTCCATGAATTATGCCTGTCCCACATTTGGGCACCTGGTGGGCCCCACATTTCCCCAGGATTGATCTTCGTGATTTGATGACCACTACACTCCAACGCAGGCCAAGTCCAAGGTTTCAACTACTGGGTCTCCTTCTTCAGAGGGCTGTCACGATCCACCCACCCCCAGAGAGGGAAGAGGTGGTGACGTTAGCCTCCCAGCTGCTGGTCTAACGCCAGCCCCCTCTACGGGGCAGGAGAGCCGGAAACACAGCAACACCAAACGACACACAGAGAAATACACAGAGGGAGAGGTGGTTCACACGGGAGATGTAGACAGACAACGGAGGAAGGAGGATGGGAGACGTGACAGAGGGAGGCACGAGAGAGAGGTGGGAACAGAGGCGGGAAGGAGAGGGGGCCAGAGAGACCCTAATAGGGACAGCTGGGGTTCTAGAAGGGGGGCCGAGGCAGAGGGGAAGCAGACAGTGACTGGTGGATACTCACTGTCAATCTGGTTACCTGGAGGGAGAGGGAAGACCCTCGGGCCCAGTGTCCGAGGAGGGGCTCCTCCACGCCCTCCGCTCCACGGGGCCCCCCTGACAGGCGGTTCCTCGCGGCTCAGCCTGCCCTGCCCTGAATGCGCCTGGCTCGGTCAGGGCCCTCAAGCCCTGATGGGGGCCTGAGGGGCCCAGCAGCACCTCAGGAGGAGCCAGGGACCAGAATGGGCACGATGGGGCCCGAGCCGGAGCAGGTTTTTGCACCATTTGTTGAAAAGACTGTCCTTTCTCCACCCTGTTCATTTTTTGTTATTAAAAAAAATCCCTGTTCTTAAGTTTGGATAATTTTTATTGTTATTGGCCTTTGTGTTAAGGTCCTTATCTCCCACATCCTGTTGCCTCTAATACACTGGGAAACCCATTCAGCGAACTTTTCACTGCTGTTACCGGACTTTTTAGTTCTAGAGTTTGCATTGTTTAAAGTTTTTTATTCTTCCGCTGAGATGTTCTATGTGTTCACTCACTAATACCACATCCTTTAATCTCTTAAACACGTTTTTCCTTGAATTCTTTGAACATGCTTGTAACGGCTCCTTTAAAGTCTTTGTCTGCTGAGCCCAACTTCAGGGCCATCTTAAGTTCAAGTTCTACCGACTGATCTTTTTCCTTGACTGTCAATCACACGTTGCTGTCTCTTTGTGTATCTAGTGACGTTGTGATTGAACGATGGGCCTTGCGGACAAGCTGTTGTAGAGATACTGGATTCTGCTATTTTCCTCTAAAGGGCAGTGTCTTGTTTTCGCAGGCCGTTAAATGACTAGCTGATCACTTTGAACTTACATAGACTTGGTTTGTACTGTGTTCTCGTGGGCGTGGAGACAGCCAGCGGGTGTCCTAAGACCCTCTCAGCTGGAAATTACCTCTGAACTCTGTTTTTCCTGCAGATCGTTGGGGGCCTGGTCTTAGGCTTTGTTGGCGTGGCGGGGGGGTGCTAGTGTAACTCCTCCAAGCTGGACATCCAGTGATCTCCAACTCTGCTCCCCCTTGCTCAGCTCAAACCTCTGGGGTTCCTATTGAAGTCCCACAGGGCTGCTCTCTGAAAGTCTCTGCTGACCTTGCGCTGAGACAACCACCACTCGCCCTTCAGCGCTAGACCCAGCGAGAGGACCCCACGTTGGCTCCCGGGCCTCTCTTTGCACACTTCCTCCGCGATTTCTTTTCTGCTGGCCCAAACTCCCACTGAGCTCTGCCCAGGCCCCAGGTCCCCACACTGTGCCTAGAAAGAGAACAGGGGTTGCGGGCTCCCCTGGGAGCTGGCCTTCTCCGAGAACCACAGCCTCACCCCGCCTCCTGCCCACCACCTGCACGTCCTTAACCCAGTTTCACGATTGCTGACCAGGAAGGAGGATAGCCCCACATCCATTATTCTGTCTTGGCCAAACGCAGAACTCCCTCGTGGCTTCATGTCCTGCTGATAGTCACTCTCTAGCCTCTGATGCTACCTAGAATAGTATGCAAAGTCCTTACTTGGCTCCAGCGCTATAAAATCCCTCCCCTCTCCCATATCACCTGTCACTCTGCACCTTCATTCAGCTCCCACACAGACACCTCCCTTTTTGTCCCTGGAGCCCACCAAGCTCTTCGATGCCCAGGGCTTGGCCTTGTTCCAGCCGCCGGAATGTTCTGATCCCAGGTCTCCACGTGGCTGGTTCCTCCTCACTACTCAGGTCTCAGGTCAAAATCTCCACCTCCTTAAAGAGTGTTTCTCCTTGACCAGTCTTCATCCCCAAACCCCAAATCCATCATTTATTTTCCCTTTGACACCGACTGCCATCCAAAACTATCATGCTTATTCACAGGTCTGTTCGCTTGTCCTCTGCCTCCCGGAGCAGAACATCCTCGCCAGGAGGCAGAAAGCCTGGCCTCCCTCCACCACGTCCACGCTGTCCACGGCCTCGTCATGAGAACAGTCGGCTTCTGGTGTTTTAATTGACTCCCCCTGCCCACCTTCTGACAACAGTCTAGCATCTGTAAGCTCTTGGTGAGTATTTCCTGAATGAGTCATTTTTTGATGGAGCTGGTAGGGATCCCTCCGGCACCCCAGGCCTTCCAGCCCTCTGCTCTCCCCCAGGCACCCTCCTCCTGAAGGCCCTGAAGGCTCCCTCCCTGCACACTCATTCGTTTTAGCCAGGTAGAACTAAGCAAACATCTTTCTATGACGGGGCTGCGTCTATCAGAACCTGAACGACGCTCCCACACTTGGGCCCGGGACAGAGGGGCCGGCGGAGGTCCACAGGCAGGCCTGAGACTTGGGCAACCGAGGGCACGCGGGTCCCGCTTAGGGCTGGTTTCAGAGTCTGGTCCCAGGAACGCGCGTGACTGATGGGAACAAGTCCGTGGGATCCGGAAGTCAAGACAGGGCCTTGCGTCCCCACAGCCAGAAGTGAAGGGGGTTGTGCAGCCTCGGGGGGGGGGGGGTCAGGAGGGCCCGGCGCTAGCGGGCGGCAGCCAGTTCTTCAGTCCATCCCGCTGCACAGGGAAGTCACTGGGGAGCTGGAAAAATATGCTGGTACTGTGCCCGGCCTTCACGCAACCCCAACCAATTTCATGAGAATCTCTGGGAGCCGCCTGGCACCCGCACTGTTAATAGGGCCCGCGGTGGAGCATGTGCGCATGCGCGGAGCCCGCAGGTGCACCCGACCGTCCCAGCTCCGCACCCTGCCGCCTTCTCCCCCACCACCGCGCCCCGGCAGTGGACAGGCTGACCTCCTTGCGGCTTAATTAACTCTTCGTAAATTCTAAATCGAGGGTGATAGCTTTTTTCCGACTGACAGTTCCCCACGTAATTGATATTGGTTGTTTCCTGTTCCCAGAGGCAGTTGGGAAATAAGAAATCTCACCTGCTATTAAGCCTGATCTTTGTCGAAGACCATCCGAACGGGGCGGGGGACTCAGGGGCCTCCCGCGCAGACACCCCCCACACACACACATCTTGCTCTTTTCTCCTCTGCTGTGGCCCCTGGGGGTGTGGACTGGCCGACAGAACCCTTGAGAGTCTGCCCCTCCTCAAAAATACCAGTCTTCCTTAAAAATGAATAAGTGTTTCCTAAAAGCCATTCTCCAGAACGTTCTAGAGAGCCAGCTTCTTCTGTAGCGACCCCCTGCTGGGCCACTGTCTGGGAGGAGAGGACACAGGGCAGTTCTCGGCTCACGGCTCTCCTCTGCTTCAGAAAGCCACGCGGCTCCCGGGCCCCACTCCTGAGAGTCACAGCAGCAGCGCCTGCCCCCCGCTCACGGGGGAGTGGGGAGTAAACGAGGAAGGGCGTGTGGAAGCGCCTCAGACACGCTGGGCACCCGCTTGCTGTCGCCGCCAGGGCAGCTCGGAGGTGGCAGCCCCGCTCGAAACAAGGGGGCAGCGCACCCGGGACTCGCCGGAGCCCACGCCCGTGGTGAGAAGCTTCTGGGGGTGTGAGTCAAGCTGCCACTCACACCCCGCATTGTTCTCCTCATTTAGCGGGGAACTTTGGGCTAATTATAGAAGTGCAATAATTACCAGGGCCAGCGTACTCTGCACAGTGTAATCCATGAAAAGCCAGCTGGCACGCTGCGGGGTGCTTCTCCCCACGAGGGTTCCGGAAGCTCCAGGCTGTGGTTCCATCCCGGGCCCTGACCACCCCGACAACCCCCTGCGACCCCTCGCAGTCTCGCCTCTTCCCCACGGCTCGGCTGGGCTCGGCTGGTGACGCCTGGCTTTCCAGAGGTCAAGGGCACAAGCTCGACCCTAGGGACACAGTCAGCTTGTCTCGGGCCTGTCGCGATTTCCATGGTCCTCTGGCAAGAAAGGGATCCCAGCTCTTCCCAAGCCCAGGCCTGGAAAACCCCTGGCGATCCTCTTTCCTCTTCTGCCGACGTCCTTGGAGACGCTGCCGGCAAGTGCCGCCGGCTCCCGACGGGAACTCGGAGCCCTTGCCAGTGGGTCCCGGGCAGCTTCCAGCAGCTGAGCTGAGAGCCAGGCGAGGCGCCAGCCCCTCCTTAAGCCTTTCAGCTCTGAGAGAACCCAAGAGAAGCCTAAGAGGTGGAGGGGAGGTGGATTGCAATGTGTGTGGGGGGGCTCTCCTTAGGAAAGGGGGAGGGGAGGAAGGACCCAGGGGGAAGCGTGACCATGTCATCTGCCCCAGACTGCCCCGCCTGCTGCTCAGGTCCTCACGTGCCTCCCTGCCTCCCATAACCCCCTTCGGCCCCCTACGTGCTGGTGCCCTTTGAGGGGCAAGCACGGCAGAGGCCCGGGTGGCCCCGAGTCGAGTCCCAGCTCTTGGGCAGTCACCTGCTGACTCTGCACCTTGCCCTGGTCTGTGCGGCCAGTGCAGCACGTCCTGCCTGGAAGGACCGTTGTGAGATGGGCTCGCGGGCGATGTTCGGTTGATTTCAGGATTCACCGTCTAACGCCTCCGGACTCACGATGCATCTTACGATCAGTGGTGTGTCACGGTTTAACTGTCAGTATTTTAAAAAACTCTTAGAGATCTGTAAAATCACAGTCTTTGATTGGTTGAAATACGGTGTGCAAAGCACGAGGATTGTGCCTGGCACGTAGTAAGGCTAACGGGCGTTAGCAATTATTATTTCAAACTCCAGATCTTGTTCTATGCCTCCGGTTCAAATAAGGCAAATAAAAATCACTGTAAACAGGTGATCACTGTAAGCTGGGCTCCTCCCCAAGAGTACTCGGGGGGGGGGGGCAGGACCTGATTCGTACTTCCTCTGGGGGGGAGGGCTGCCGGCCTGCTGCCACCTCGGGTCCCACCACACCAGGACCGTCCTTGTCCAGATGCTTCACGAAAGGACACTCTGCTCAGTATATTGATTATTTTTCTCAAAAGACCATTTTGCTGAGACGATGTTTGTTGGTAGTGTAATATTCCACCACACAAATGGTCTGTACTTTTCCCGAAAAGCCCCTAAAATCGGTAGCCAGGCCTGGTTCCAATTTCCCGTAATATACAGAATTTCCTTGTTCTGAGGGCCACCACTCCTCCCGCCCCCAGGATAAAGTCCTTCCGGCAAGGGCCAGATTTTTCAAGGCCTGTCTTCTTCGCTCCTTGTAATCCTTGCAGTTTGGGAATGGTTATCCCGCTTTGCAGAAGAGGAGAATCGTCGTCGTCAGCATTTCTCCATTGAGGTCACTGAGGAAGCTGTGGCAGACCAGGACTCTGCAAGGAACTGTCGCTATTTTATGACCTGGAAAAGGCTCTGTGCCCCACTCCTGGCTTGAAACCCCTGTCTCCAGGCCCCGAGTGCTGAGAAGTCTGGGGAAAACCTGAAAAGGTCCGCTGTAGTGAGGCTTATCTGAGTTCCGCACCAACAGTGCATGACAAAGTTTGAAGCCTCGGGCACCTCCCTCCCTGCATGTGTTTATTCTGGTCCTCCAGCGGTGGCAGGTCCGATGTCATTTTCAGCTGTACCTGCACCTCCAGGCTTTTCTCATGAGCTTCCTCTCTCAGCCCCAGTGGCTGACCCACCACTCACCAGACTGTGAATTAATTACGAGCAGACACCACAGCCTCTGTCAAAGAACGCAGGAAAGCAATTTTAGAAAAGAAACTCGTTTTTTCGCCTGGCGGCTTTCATTGTGGGAGAAAGGGACAGTAATGAATTACAGCAGAGCTATTCTGGGGCGCCTGTGGGGGCTGGGAGAAGCCCGGCCTCATTACAGTCAGGGAGCTCAGGCCCGGGATGCACACAGCCAGCCAGGCAAGGGCCTGGGGCCTGGACCCTCCTCTCCTGAGTGTCCTTAGGCCAGAAGGTTTAGGGGGTGGCGTCCTGGGTTAGGGTTCCTGGAAACGGAGATGGGATTCGGCACAGAAGGCGGGGTGCGGGAGGGCTCCCGGCAGATGCTGAGATGGATGGAAGGGGGCCCCAAAAGGTATGTCCACGTCCTGGCCCCTGGAACCTATGCAGGTGACTTTCTTTGGAAAAGGGGCCCTCATGGATGTCACCAGGTGGAAGATCTCAAGCTGAGATCCTCCTGGATTATCTGGATGGGCCCTCACTCCAGTGACAAGTGTCCTGCTAAGACAGGGGTCCCCACCCGTGGCTGTGGATCAAGCTTCATCTGTATCGGCAGCCGCTCCCCAGCGCCAGCATCCCGCCTCAGCTCCGCCTCAGATCATCAGGCCTTAGATTCTCATAGGAGCACCGTCCTGGTGCCACAAAGGTTGGGGACGGCTGTGTTAAGAAAAGGGAAGACACAGAAAGAGTCACGTGACCACAGAGGCAGAGGCTGGAGGGATGTGACCACAAACCCAGGTCTGTCTCCAGCAGGCAGGAGCAGGAAGTGGCAGGACGGATGGCCTCTGCCCAGCAGCGCTGGGAGCGCCTCGGCCCTGCCCACACCTTGGTTCTGGACTTCTGGCCGCAGGGACAGGAGAGAGAGCTGTTTCTGTTGCTTTAAGCCCTGACTCTGGTACTCTGCTTTGGCAGCCCCAAGATACAAGTGCACCCCGTCAGTGTCCGGGAGTGGGGAGGCGGCTTGGCAGGAGGGAAAAGCTGGCCCTGCAATCCTACAGGAAGCTCCAGGGCTGAGGACACAGTCAGAGGTGTCCCCACCTGAAGCCAGAAGGCTGGGCTTTGTCCCTCTGCCTCGGCCACCGGGCCGCCCTCTGGGAGGGGGTGGCACCGGGAGAGGAGCGGTCGCCTGCACAGAGGGCAGTTTTATGATGGCGGGCGCAGCAGGTGACAGGAGGGACGGGGGACAGGTGGTGGCACGCCAGCCCAAGGAGCATCTGGGCAACACGCCACAGTTTCCACGGCGGAAAAGCTGACGAAGTCGTCTGCATAAAAGTAGAAAAGTCCTATATGGCGAAAGGATGAAAACACAGCGAAAAAGACAGATGCGGAGGAAGAGACGCATTTGGGACAAATGTAACAAAAACGTAATAGCCTTTTTTTTCTTTTTGCAGAGAATGTGCTAGAAAGAAAAAGGAAAACACAAACAACAGAAAAAGGGGTAAAATTTGAACAAGAAAAAATAAATAAAACATGTTCAACTTCACTAGCGATCAGGGAACTGACTGACAATTAAAACGACGCCGTGTTAGTTCTCACGCAGAAGGAAGAGGGGAAAAAGAGCGAGGGTGCGGCTGCGGGGGCTCTGGCGCTTCCCCCGCCCCCCGTTCGGATGGGGGTGCTCGGGGTCTGCTTCCCAGGAGGGCCGGCAGCCTCCAAAGCCTTCAGGGGAGAGTTCACTCGCGCGCCCTCACGTGAAACCCTCCCCGGGCGCAAGGAGACGGGTGCATATCTTGCCGTGACATCGCTCGTCTCGAGGAGAAACGGGGACACCGGGTGGGAGCCCCCAGGGCGAGGACGCGCCGGCCAGCTGGGCCGCGGTCTTCCCGCGCATGCGTGTAGAGATGGCAGCGCTGTGCATCCTGCTTCGGGAAGATGCCCGGGCGTGGTCCCGTGAAGACCATCCAAAGGCCAGCCCTGCACGTGTGCGGGACGGTGGGGGGGGGGGGTGGCCACACGTCCCCGCTCTCCGCCGGGTCTGCTTCATACCGCCCCACTCCCGCCAGCCTCCCCCCCACAGCCTCCCACCCCCGCCACTCCCCCACTGGCTTTTCACCTGAGGCTTCCCTGCTCCCTCGCCCAGCCTCTCCCAGTGAACCAGACGCCCTCTGGCCTGTGCTGTCACATGGCGAGTCGGTGATAGTCCCCCAAGGGTCCTACAAGATGAGCTACCAAGAAGGCATCCTGAGGTCAGTTTGCCCCACTGAACCTCGCTGAAGGGTGCACAGTGCACCTTGGGCACACGTGTGGCTGGAATGCTGGCCCACGAGGCGTGGACTTTGCCACGGTTGACAGTGACAGTCTCCAGAGACCATCCCGAGGGGCTCAGACTCAGGCCCACCGAGCCCCGTGCCTGGGCCTTGCACGCAGTAGGTGCTCAGGAATTCTACGCTGAATCAAGTCCTGGAAGAAAGAGGCTGGCGTTTCCAAACTCGCATGGCCCCAGAATCCGCGATTCAACGAGCATTTGTCAAACACCCAGCAAAGCAGATTCTCCAAACACATTCTGACCCAAGTCGGCGGGATCCGAGCCCATCGGTGGGACGCAGAGGCCCCGGCAAGTGGCATTCTTGCCCAGATGCCCGGAGCTGGGCCGAGTTGTGACTGCAAACAGAGTCATCTTTAAAAATGCACCTCAGGGCGCACTGGTGCCACTCAAAACCTGCCCACGGCTCCCCCCTCCCCCAGGAGAGCCCAATTCCTGTGGGCCTGGGGATGACCCTCCCGCCAGGGAGCTATGGGAGCAAAGGCCACCCCGAGGAGTGACGCTGTGGATGCCGAGTGGAGACATTCTCGGAGAGCTGGCTGAGTGAGACAGGAGGGAGCTCGGGGCTGGGGGGCGGTGAGGGGGAGGGGTTCTTCACCTTGGAGGGGGCCGAGCCTGGTCGCATGGGGAGGAGGCAGAGCTGGAATGGGAGGGGGGTCTTCCCTTCTCCCTACCCCACACATGCTTGTCCCGCCGGCCCTGGGGCTGGCACCCCCCACCCTCCTGTCCTGGGGGTCCTGGGCGTCCCCTCCCAGGGACGCTGTGATTTGCTGCCGGTTCTCCTCCCCGCACCCACAGCCCAGTGCGTCCACCGCTGGAGCACCCACGTCAGGGGCGGGAGAGACAGTCCGTGCGTGCTGGGTCCAGGGAGACAGACGCTGCTGGATTCAGCCTGATTTGCTCTTGAATTACAGACAAGGGGCAGCAAAAGGAAACAAAGCCCCGTGGGGGAGGCAAGCCTGCCGGCCTGGGGTGCTCCTCCCCCAGCGAATGACGGCAGGACCCTGACTCCCGCTGGAAGGCCCCCCCATGGGCCTGCACCCTCCCCCGCGCTGGCGACCCCTTGCCTCTCCCCCTCACCCCACACCGTGCCGCACGAGGAAGAAATCTTCTGATAACGTTTGGTGTCTGCCTCTACTCCTTCAGCAGCGACTTCCAAGATTTACTGGGATTTCCCCGACATGGTTTGACAGTTTCTTTGAGGAATTGGACCGTTTAGCTGCAGAACTGAATTTATCTGCGAGTGGCGCGTCCCGGTCCCCGAGCCGCCAGGCTCCTCTTCATGCCAGCTCTTGGGGACGAGCCACCCTCCCGCTTTGCTGTTGACACTAAGTGGTGGCCCAGAGCGGGGAGCCAGCCGGGGGCGGCCCACGCTGCAGTCACAGGCCTCTCCGAGGGCTGTGGAGTGTGCGGTGTACAAGCTTGTGCTCGTTAGACTAGGGTCTGGGGAAAAGCGATTCTGGAGCTGACTCAGAGAAGTGGAGGGGATTTCGGGGGGAGGGAAGAGAGCTGGAGCTCAGCCCTGCACCCTGGGAGGGTCCTCCTCTCTGGCAGAGGCACAGATGTTGCCTTTGTAAAGCCGGGGCCCGGGGGGTGGGGTGGTGTTGGGGGAGCTGGGTTAGAGAGGATGAGGACAAAGTCCTGTCTTCACCCTGAGAATTCTCCACTTCCCCTCAGTGTCGAAGGTCACACGGCCTCCCGCACCTGGCACCCCCTCCCCAGTGCACCTGGGGCGCAGGTGCTGGCGGACCGGCTCCCGGCTCACCTCCCGCCTGTCGGGGAAGCTGGCCCGAGCCCCCGTGCGGGGTCCTCCCAGCGCTTGGTGCAGACCCCAATAGCACGGGGAACACGCTAACCACGGCGCCCTGCCTGGGGGCCTGCCTTCTGCTCCAGGTGCGTCGTCCCTGCGTCCACCACGACACCAAGGACAAAGGCACGGAAGCTGTGTGCGCGAGCCTCCCTCTGCAACACGCCAGGTGCTGCCGAGAGCCGGGTCCGCACCGCTGCAGGACGCACCTGCCAGCCGCTCCCTCCACAGACACCTCTTAGAAGCCAGAGCTGATGAACAAGGCGGCCGAGGCGCCTCGCTCCGAAGCAGGTGACGGACGAGCCGTGGGATGGCAGTCGGGCCACAGGCTGCGCGAACCCCCGGCCCCCGCTGTCTCGGGCTCCTGTCTCCGGCTGCTGAACCAGACGCCAAAGGCCACAAAAGAAAAGACAGGCTTAGCGCGCTCTGTGGAAGCAAACGGCAGGAACTGTCATCTAGTGCTGGGAGGCGAAGGGCGGGCGGCAGGAAGGGAAGAGGGCAGGGGGAGGGGTGGAGGGATGACAGGAGAGAGAAAGCGGGGGACGAGGGGAGAGAAGCTTTGGCAGTTCTTGGAGGAAGGACCTCGATTCTCGAGAGGAGCATGACCACTGCCCTGTGGAGCCTTGCAGGGGAAGCCAGGCCTCTGATGAATCATCCTTGCTGTTCTCGGGGCTGCGGATGGGGGTGCTGTCTGGCGAGGTCTCCAGAAAAGCCCTGGGATGCTCCGGGGGCCAGGATGCTGGGGTGCTTAGAGACTCAGAGACTGTCAGATCACCCCACAGCCCGTCTGCCCCCCAAGCCCAGGGAAATACAAGTGGGCCCAGCGCCCCAGGGGTGGGGGAATGGTCAGTGAAAGGAGAAAGCCCAGCCCCACGGGCCACGTGCACGTGGGGTCCCTTGGGGTTCTCCAGGACCGGGCCCACCAGGCATTTCACAGTGAACCTTGTGGTATCTGTGGACGGACAGTTCTGCCCATGTGCCAAGCCTCGGCTCTGTGGGTGTCCACAGGACACCCCCAGTCTGGTGGAGGCTGACCAGAGAAAAATGGAGATGTGGGCTTGGCCTCGGACGAGTGACCTCTTTGAGGATCACGTTCCCTAGCTGTAAAACTGAAGTCACACCAAGATGGGCTGCCCCGTGGAGCTCCCATGAGCCTTCAGCGAGCTCCCGTGGGGAAGTCTCCACGGAGCCTGGACGTGGCTCGTTCCCCCCGCCCCCGGAGGACCGAACAAGTCAGGCTGTGGGCACGTGGTTGGCCCTTGACCCACATCAGCAACATTATTTTCACTTTTAATGCTTCCCTTGCAGGGAGGGACTCAGGCGATGGCCCCGCAAGTAGGGTTTCAGGGGTCAACCCTGCGGGAAAACTGTTGCAGGATGTGGCCCTTGACTTGGTGTGAGCAGGTGCGTGAGATCCGGACCTACTGGGCTTTGGCATCAGAGACGGGGGTTCAAATCCCAGCCCTGCCTCAGTTACTCGTGGGACCCTGAGCCACAGAGAATTAACCGGGACGGCCCGCAGAGGGGCCAGCGTGGCACGTGACACGCAGTGGCCAGTCCACAGACACCCGCTTCTCCCCCTCCTCCCCAGCACCCAGGACGACGCCCCTGGGTGTGCCAGGTGCTGGAATGCTGCGTGAGCACGGCCAGCCAGCCCTGCCCTCACGTCGGGTGAAGACCAGAGAGGGAGATTATGAACAGGTGGCAAATGCGTGAGACAAGAGGGACACCCAATGCGTTCTCACCGACACGCGTTGGTTCAACACGTATTCACCGAGCGTGTGCTGCGTGCCAGGTGCTGATCGGGAAAACAAAAATCGCTAACACGTCTCGAACGCTCGCTGGGTGCTCAGGATGGCGCCTCTGTTTCCCCGCTGAAGCCTCGCAACAGGCCTGGGGTCGGTCCTCTTGCGACCCCCGTTTGATGGATGAGGAAACAGGCCCGGGGAGGTTGAATTCCTTGCCAGGCTGCTGGGTGATGATGGAGCCTGTGGCCACATCAGTAGCAGCCTCCCGCTGGACACTGGGTCCTCCAAGGGTGACATGCCCCCTGTGCTCCCGGAGCCCAAATCCTGGCGGAGGGGCAGAGTGTGTGTGTGTGTGTGTGTGTGTGTGTGTGTGTGTGTGACAGTCATCAGGCAGCTCCATTGCTTCAGGGCTTGGAAGGAGGGGACCTGAGAGGGTCATCTGTCGTCAGGGACTGCCAGGTGGGTAAGATCAGGGAAGGCTTCCTAGAGGAAGTGATGCTCGCGCCAAGATCTGAGTCAAGCAAGAATTAACCAGGTTCAGGGAAGAGAGAAGCTCCTCATCCTACTCATCCAACTCATCCGTTAAGGCCCAGCTTGCCTCCTCCAGGAAGCCCTCCTTGCCTTCTCCCAAGCCTGTCTCCCACGCTACAGCTGCATATCTCCCTCTGAGCCTGAGGGTCCTTCAGACTGAGATCTGCCATAGGACATAATCTGGGCTGGCTTTTCTGCGTCCCCAGTATCACACTGCCCTGGGCACAGGAATCATGGAAAGGCTGGAAGATGGCAAGTAGTGTGGGCTGAGGCCAGAGGATGGCCTGGCCGAGGGCCCATTTGTGTCATGGGTGAGATGCTCCCAGGAGTTCTGGGGGCCCAGGCTGCCCTGCTGCTTGGGGTGATTTTAGGCCAGTGACCTGCCCACCCCTGACTAGCCGCCGATGCTGCTCCGAGTTTAGGCTGAGCAGCCGGGCAGGTGGTCCTGTCCTTGAGCTGGGGGAAGCTAGAATGGGTATCTCTCCAGGCCGGGCTTGCCGATGGCCTCTCTTGGAGGAAGTGGGGCATGTGCGTGTCCAGACCCTGGCTGCCCGTTCCAGAAGAGAGATTCCCTCTGTGTCGCCTTCGTCCTTAGCTTGTGCCCAGAAGTGCACGGTGTCTTTCGGCTAGAGGGCAGAGGCTGCCCAGCTGCCAACTGAAGTGGCATTTGCTCAAAACATTCTCACTCCCTCTCCTTTACAGACTGAGCGGTGACTCATCGCCATGACGAGGGACAAGCCTGCTCCGAGGGAGAGTCCGAGCCGGGGGCAGGGGTGCCAGAAAAATAAAGTCACACTAACAGCAGGATAAACAGCAAACCCACTCGTGCCAAAGGCCGAGAGCGTCCAGGAGCGGCCGCGTGCTGGGGGGCTCGGCCTGGCACTTAATCCCTCTGACCTCGGCTTCCCCGTTGGTAAAGGGACGGGGCCTTGGTTCCCACCCCACAGCGTGCCGTGATCGAGAAGTCAGGTATCACGTGCGCAGCCCCTCCCCGGTGTGTGGCACCTGGCGATGTGCAATACATGGGAAGCTCCCGCACTCAGAATATGTCACGGCGTCTGCCACCAGGGCGACCTGGGATGAGCCTCAGAAACCCAGGATGGCCAAAAAATGGGTCTCGCTTATTGCCCGCTTTTGTGAATGGAGGGGGAAATTACTCCTGAAACCTTGTAACCACGGCCAGCCCTCATTTGGGGTCAAAGGGACACTTCCAGCCCTATCTGTAAAAACTTGGGGCTGAGAACTTAGATTAAAACTGCTTCTTCTCGCAAACAAATGCAAATCCCTCTGGAAGCATCCCCCTGGAAGGCAAACAGGAAGATGGGACACCGGGGAAGATGAGCATCCTACAGCGGAAGTCACTGAACACAAGTTGTGAGAACCAGCAGAAACCGCACGGAGCCGAATCCACCCGCGGTGGCTCCAGAAAACAGAAAATTAGAGGACGCATATAAAGCAAGTTTTTTCAGAAATATGGCTAAAGGAACAACAAAAAAAAGGGTCGAAAATGCAAATTAGGACTAGAAGATTCTAAAACGACTTGAGCAGATTTGAATTAGAACCAAATAAAATTTCTAGAAGTTAATGAAACAGCCGAGGTGTAGCTTGGAGCCATCCCTTTTGGAAAACAACTTGATGTTACCTAGTAATTGGGAAGATGAGACTAGCCGGGAATTTCACGTCAGTATTTTTTAGAGACCTTCTTGCCCGTATACACCAGGAAATTGGGCAGAAATGTCCCTGGGAGCACAAGTTTGTAATCACACACACACACACACACACACACACACACACACACACACACACACACAGACAGACACAGCAAACTTTTTTTAAAAAAGGCAAGAACTTTTCCATGGACAGAGCCGTCCGTCTCTGAGCAGGGCTGGCCTGTGAGGTGGTGAGCCGCCCGTCACCTGCTGGATGATGAGCTGAGACCCTAGGCTCCCTGTGAGGATGCTGTGCTCTGAGGCCTCGTTTTGCTCTGGGCTTTTTTGATCACAGGGCCCCTGTCTGATTTCTCTCTGGAGTCTCGCAGGTGACCTGACTCACACGGTCCATGGACGTGGAAGGCATCCAAGCCACGCGTCTGTCTGGCCTTGCAGACCGAGCTGGCCAAGGACAGTGCCGCTGCCCTTTGTCCTCGGCTCACCAATCTGAGCAACCTGCCTGGCGGGGGGACCGTCCCCTCTCCAGGGCCAGACAGGCCCGCTGACCATTCCTGTCGGAGCCACGTCTGGGCCACGTGACACTGGCAAGTAGTTCCGACCCGCTGAGCCACGGTCTGCTCATTTGTGTAATGAAGAAAAGAACAGCTCCTTCTAAAGGCTGCTGTAGGGACCTGTGCAATTTTATGGAGAGAATGTTCTGTGTCACTGTGGGGGCGTGACCGGCCTTCTGGGGCCGGAGGGTTTTGTGTCTGAATCACCTTCCTAGGAGGGTGGCCACGGCTCAGCATTGTCCTCAGCAGTGGGGTCCCCTCTGGACGGGAAGAGGCCCTGAGGTCTGGCCCCGACTAGGCCACCAATTCCCAGGTGGCTGGGGAGACACTGCAGCCCTCTCTGTGCCTCAGTTTCCCCGGGGAAAGGCTACTCGGTCCCCTCCTGGGCCTACTGCTTCCTGGCTGGGTGAGGCAGCTCGTCTCCCTGGCCTCGGTGTCCTCGTCCGTGACGGGGTAGAGAGGCCGCCTCGTGGGCCGTGTGAGGAGCACACGTGTCCCTGCACGCTGGGCTCCTGGCTGCCTTGCCCGTTCCCCAGTTCCACAAACACTCAGGGACCCACCGAGGGCCAGGCCCAGGGTCTGGACATGAGTCACACGGTCAGAGGCAGAGCCGGTGGCACAGACCCGACACACCAACCTGCCGCCCCTCCTGCTCTTCCCCACGCGGTCCGGCTGGAAACTCCCTGAGATTTTCACCGCTGCCTCCCCCGCCCGGCCCCCTGCATGTGGCATGGTGGTGAGGCGTGGAGATGGGGGGTTCTCCTGGCACCGGGCACCCGGTTCCCCCACCCCCAGGTCCTGCCCGGCCCCTACTTCCTGCCAGGGGGCAGGGGAGGGGGAGGGTCGGTGGGTTTGCCACACAAGCTCTGTTAAGTACACGGCGTCCGCAAACACAACTTTGTGATGAAGGATGGGGCACACGGCTGTCAGCAGGGGTCCCCTGCTTCTCGGGGACCTGGCTGAAATTGGTCCAAACGCCACCTCTCCTCCTGTGTGACGTCCAGTGCCCTCCCCATCCCAGCCGCCAATGGATTCCCGTTTCCGCAAGCCTGTTTGGGAGGCTCTGTTGCTTGCAACCCGACGAGGCCAAGGCTGGCCCATGACAGTGAGTCTCCAAACTGTGGAGCGCATTCTCTCTACCTCTCTACAGGGACCCACGGAGCTCTGGGAGCTGGTGGCGGCTCTTGCTGCTCTTACGAGGGCCAGGCCCACACCTGAAGGAGAGCAGGATGCGGGAATGACAAAGATCTGGGTCGCCAATGACATTGAGAGCCGCCAGACTCACCCTCACCAGAAGCCCGATCCCCGCTGGACACCGCGGTCCCGTGACTCGATTTCCCTCTATTTCTCTGTCCCTGTGCCACAGTGAACTCCTTCCAGACGTGATGGATGCCGTACCTGGAAGAGATCTCAGTCTCCCTCCTTCAGGGACAGAACAGGTGCATTTGTGCAGGTGAGGACAGCTTTGGACATTCCTGCACGGGAGAAGGATCGGGATGAATCTTGGGTGCCCCCGGGGTGGCCTGTACCATAATGGTTCGTTACTTCCTGGCACCTGTGTCTTCCCACAGCCCCCATCGAATTTTCCCTTTTACAAGGTGAGCAACCTGAGGCTCCGACGAGATAGTGAACCCCCCAGTGGGCACTAAGTTAGAAGTCAGATCAAGACACCGTCTCCAGTGCCCTTGGCCTGATCACGTGACCATCGGCCTTCGGTCCTGAGACCACGTGACCCACGCGCTGCGGCGCGTGTGAGTGAGTTGGAGGGAGCAAACTGCGTTTCAGGCTCGGTTAGGACATTTAAGTCTCAGAACTGGGCCGTGGCTGGAGGATGCCCTAGACCTTCATCTGGAGAGACGGGCCCCTCGACGAGTGGGACCAGCCGTTGTCCCCTGATGCGAGGATTCTCACGTGCGCCTTTCCAGGGGCCAGAGGGAGCTGCGAGCCACTCGTTCCCAGAAAACGGGGGTTCAGCAGCCTTCCTGTCCAGAAAGAAGGCCGAGCGAAGTGCAGTGGGGAAGGCACAGGTGTGGCTCCGAGCCCTCCGATACCCATGCAGGTGGATGCGGGCTGGGGCGGCAGTGGGCGCTTCGGGGCCAGACAGAGGCATTTCGACTGCTGTGATAAGAAGGCTTAACTTCCTCCGGCGGCCTCTGGTCAGGCAGCCAGGATGTCTGCCTTCTTGTTCTCCTTACAGACAGGCCTTCAGGCCCAGGCCAAAGGTTATTTCGCTGTTTTCACATTCCGGGGGTTTGAGGCAGGCGACGTGCAGGCGGTTCCTCCGGGGTGGCAGCTCCGGCTCCATATCACAGTGGCTCTGTTTAGTTGTTTTTACACGGGGGGGAGAAGGGGTGAAGCTGACATTTGAGGTGGGACCTCAGGGCTGTGCTGGACACAGGCAGAGGGAGCTGAGGGGGGCGGCACCTATGTGAGTGTGTGCGTGCGTCCCCGTGTGTGTCCCGTGTGCACGCATGCACGCAGGCGTGCCCCGTGTGGGCCGGGTGTGCACACGTGTGTGGGCTCATGGCGGGATAAACGACGGGGCGGCCCCGTAGGCAGCATCCGGCCGCCGTCCCGCGATGGCGTGAGCCGGGGGAAGCCGTGCGGCCAGGGGGAGCATCGTCCCTGGGCCTGTCGTCTCGGCCACATCCGGGCAGGGGCCTGGGGAGGGTCGGGCCTTTCGGTGTCTCTCGGGGGTCAGGGCTGTTAGAACGGAGCCCCCGCCGTCCTGTCTGCCGGGACTCCTGCTGCCCCGAGTTCCAGGTGGTCCCTGAGCACTTGGCTTTTAAAGACTCGGGGGGCTGGGGACGAAGGCTGAGGTTCTTTCTGAGTTGTGGCCTTGAATTTGGACATCAGCCTTGAGACGTCTGTGCCTTAGCAACCGCCTTCCCCAGCGAGGTCGCCCCCTGGCCCCGGGTTACCTGTGGGCCGAGCGAGCCACAGCAGTGTGGTCTCCAGGCCGGGCCGCACCTGTGGGAGCCCTCCCAGGGGGTTCTGGGGTCACCTGTGTCAGCTCAGCCAGGCGCGTGGAGCGGAGTACCAGGAGGTCCAGACGCTGCCGGCCAGCCCCCAGGCCCTCCCCCACCGCAGCTCCCAGCGCCCAGCTCCGCTCCCGGGAACCCCAGCTTGATCAGCTTCCTTTTCTCTGTCTCCAGCTTTGCCTCCATGGGAGCCTGCTGAGCACTGTCCGGGGCAGCCACTGTCTTCCCACATCCAGATGCTTCTCCGCCAAAGCCCGGAGACCTCACCTTCGGTGAGGTCCCAGGGGACGGTTCGGCGAGCTGCTTTGCTCCCACGGGACGAGGGCGGTGGTCCCAGAGAGGCCCCCAGTGCCAGGCCCTCTCTGCTCTGCCCATCGCACACCAGCAGGCTCCGTTCCCTGCCGCCTGGCTCCAGGAAGCCCAAAGGGCTTCGTTTCTCATCTGAACGCTGCCGGCTCAGCTCCCTGACTGCCATCTCCAGGCAGATGGAACACCCCGCTAGTCCTGCCTAAGACAGAGTCCTGGGCCCAGCCGAAGAAGGGGCGGGGGCAGGGGGGCTTGTTTCATCCGGGGGAAAGTCCAGGGGACGGCTTCGGCCGGTTCAGTCCAACAAAGGGCGCTCTTCTGTCCTTCCGGAACGCTGTCCTCCTTCACCGTGACTACAAAGCCCCGTGCTCACACAACGGCGGCTGAGGTCAAGACGCCACCTTTGCATTCCGGGCAGGAAGAGCCACGAAGATAAATGGAGACAGGCGATGGCAGCTAAGTCCGGTACTTTTGCAAAGCTTCCCCAGTGATTTTCACTCACACCTTGTTCGGCCAGAATACTGCCGCCCCCGGCTATAAGGGGGACCAGGAGAGCAAGCAGTCTAAACGTCTAAACGGGCGGACGTACGCAGCTCTGCCTCGGATCGGGGAGTGTGGCCATCGGCTAGGCAACGCGCGGTGTCTCTTACCGCCTCTGAGCATGCACTCTGCCTTCGATTACCTCCGAAACAGGGCGCTCGCTCTCCCTCGGGGTGGGTGGGTGGCAGCCGGGACCCCTGAGAGGAGGCAGCAGAACCCCGGGCTCGGGGTCCAGAGCCCACGAAGCCCGGCTCGGGGGCGGACTCGGCGCCTGGCAATCGCACAGGCTCACGGGACTCTGTGCCTCTCATCAAGAGCTCTCGGTGCCACTCATCACGGCTGACACATTCATCCTGTCACAGGTCCGGGCAGCCTCAGCCACAGGGACCGTCTCCAAGACAAATCACCGCCTGGACCGCGTGGCCGCCTTCCCTTATCTCCGCATAACCGGCCTCATGGGGTGATAAACAACCCGGGTTGAAATGTCGCTTCTGCAAATCGAACTCTGTGGGGCAGAAGGACAACCATTACATGAATTATGTTCCAAAATTTTCCATTTGTCTCCCGCCTGCCGCTCCGGCTCCCGGCCAGGCGAGTCGGTGTGTGTTTGCGAATGCACGATTCTGGCTCGGCCCTGGCTTCCTCTTCTGGGGGCTCCCTCCCCGCTATCTGCGGGGCCTCTGCTCTCCACCCCTCCCTGCGGGCTCATCTGAAGGAGGGACTTGTCCAGGTGTAAACGCTGGGCCTTAGACTCACCTGGGTTTGACTGCTGCGGGGCCCAACCCGGGGACAGGGACAGGGACAAAGGCTAAGAGCAGCTGGGGCCCCAGAGCCAATTAGCATATTATGCTAATCCTGGCGTTCTCAGGTTACCTGCATAATGGCTGGTCTATTTTTAAAGCCACCAAAAGGGATTAGTTTCAGCTAATGTAAGTTCTCCTCCAGCTACAGCAACCGCTCTTTGATTTGTGCTATTCCTAGAGAAGGGACCTGTTTATATTAGATGGGGTGGAGACTGGGCCGGAGAAAGGCCTGGGCAGGGGCCACTCCACTCCCCACAGACCTCTGGGGTACACAGCTGACCCCACACCAGGCAGCAGGTCCCAGGAGGTAGGGGCAGTGGGTCAGCACCTTCAACTCCGCACAGAAAGGCTGGGCCCGGAGGCAGACCGACGGAAGTCCTCCAGGATGCCCGGGAGGGGAGAGGGCGGAGGCCGGGGACAGATGCTGGGCCCTGGCCCTTCCTTCACTTGCCCCTGAGCTCTGACCCCGAGGGCAACCATGACAGCACAACTCCCGTGACCACGCGTGCCTGTCTGCCGTCCCCCCCCCCAGGGCCACGCCAGGATTCACCTGGAGTGCCTCCCCCGGGGCGTGGGCAGGGCCGCTGCCCCGCCACGCCCCCACTGCTCCCAAGAGTGACAAGGTGCCCCAGAACCAAGTTCACCCGGAGGACAGCGGTGGCCGGCGGTCACGCCAGGGTGAGATGTGCAACACAGTGCACCGCCTTTTCAGAGGACGCTGGGGAAGAGTGGTTACAAGCGTGGTGCTGTTTTTTGTTAAAAACGAACACGTGTGTGCACACACACTCACATGCACACTCGCACACACACATGCACACATGCATGCACATGCACACACGCACACACGCACACATGTGCACACTCACGCGCACTCACACATGCTCACACACTCATGCACATGCACACTCACACACGCACACGCTCACATTCACACACATGCACACATACGCTCACGCACACAGACGCACACACACACGTGCACACTCACACACACTCACGCGCACAGCTGCGATGGGGGAGTCGGCCGGGAGGGACAGCCACGTGTTGGGAGCCGGCAGCCTGGATCCCCAGGAGGCCAGCGCTGTGGACCGGCACCTCCCCCCTCCCTGCCTCTGTCTGTCCATCCGCGTTCTCCACAACCGCGCGTTCCTCCCATGCACCAAAGGTCTGATTCAGGGCTTTGCCTTTGCTGTTCCTCTGCGGGGGACGATGGTGGGGAAAGGGGGGCGTTCCTCTTATACCCCCACCCCCACAGGCTTCCCCCTCCCCTCCTGAGGTCTCCGCTAAAGGGGGATGGCCCCCAGGAAAGCGCCCACTCCCACCGGGGCCGTCTCCTTCCCAGGAGTGTGGCCCCGTAAGAGCGGGGTGTCTGCTAGTGCATGCTGTGACCTCAGCCCCTAGAGCAGGCCTGGCCCACGGGAAGGGCTCAGAAACGGGTGTTTTCTCTCCCAGGCTGCCAAACAGCTCAGTGGGGAAGCATCATCTTCGCGACAGATGGCCCCGGGACAACCAGACCTCCAGGTGAACAGGAAGAAGACGCACCCCTACCTCACGCCCCATGTGACAATTGACTCAAAACGGATCAGTGACCTAAAAAGGGCTAAACCTATACAACTCTTAAGAGAAAACGTAGGGGTAAAGACTGGATTGAGCAGTGTTTCTAAAATACGATGCGGAAAGCGCAAGCAAGCAATATATATATATATATATATATATATATATATATATATAAATTGGACTTTATCAAGATTGAAAGCTTTCGCGCCATCGAGAAAAGGAAAAGACGCCCCACAGAATGGGCGAAAATGTTCGCAAACCGCATGCTCACTGAGTAACGACACGACACGTCTGTCCCTTCATTCCCAGTTCTCATCACTTCCTTCTTCGCATGGCCTTGTGACACTGTCCGGGTTGTTATTCCAGACCCACCCATGTTCATTGAAGTGGGCAGAGCAGCCTTCCCTGTCTTGCTGCCATGCCCAAAAAGGCAGTTTTCAACATTTCGCCAATAAAGGCACGTCTCTATAGATTTTGGGGGTAGATACCTCGTATCCGATTAAGGAATTTCTTTATATTACTAGTTTTCTACGAGTTTCTTTGTTTTTTCATGAACGGATATTCAACTTTATTAAATGTGTTGTTCTGCAGCTCTTAAAACAGCCATGGGATTTTTCTCCTTTAATCTCTCAGTACAGCAAAAACACTTAAGTCTACAATGTTAAATCTATGTTGGGTTTGGTTATTTTTTTTTAAATATTTTGTTTAGAATTTTGCCCATCATCTTTCTCTCTCATATTGTCCTTTCTCTCTCTCTCTCTCTCTTTTTTTTAAAATCACGTTAAACTGGTCCCACAAAGCGAGTTGGCAATCTCCCTTTCTTTCTCTGGCAGGGTTTGCGTAAGGCATTATTTTTCCGTAAGTGTAAGGTAGAATTCTCTGGCGAAGCCATCTGGACCCGGACTTTCTCTGTGGGAAGGTTTCGAGTTACAGATTCGACGGTTATAAGATTGTTCACATTTTCCCTTTCTTTCTGTGCCAATTTTGGAGCATCGTGTTTTTCTAGAAACGTATCCATTTCGTGTAAAATCGCCTACTAAATTGTCACGGCTTATTTCATGGCAGCCTCTGTAGCTGCTCTGATAACTTACCTCATTCTTGGTGGCCTGGAGCAACACGGACTTATTTTCTTATGGTCTGGAAGCCTGGAGACCAAAATGGCTCATACTCAGCCGAAATTAAGAGGGCAGTAGGACCCTGCTGCCCCCCCATCCCCCCCCCCCGCCCCTGAGTCTTAGGGAAGAATCCATTTCTCTGGCTTTTCCAGCTGCTAGCGCCCACCTGTCTTCCTCAGCTCTGGCCGGCCCCTCATCTTCCAAGTGCCTCCTCCAAGCTCCGCCTCCATCATCCGTCTCCTCTCCTCCCCTGCTGCCTCCCTTGTGATCACGTTAGGGGCCCACCAGGTAGGCCAGAATGCTCTGCCTTAACCGAATCACATCTGCAAAGCCACTTTGCCCTACGAGGTCACTGGTTCCAGAGATGAGGCCCTGAACGTTCCCTCAGGGTCATTCTTCAGCCCACCGCACCCTCTTCCTATCTCTTTCATGCCCTCAGGGTCTGTCATGTCTGCCTTTGCATTCCCGATTTGGTATCTGTCTCTTTTCTCTTTTTCTCCTGGGCCAATCTCTCCAGAGATTGTTCTATCAGTCTTGCAGATAAGGGTGACCGGCCAGACCAGACTTGGGCGTGCACAAAGGGAAAACCAGCGACAGGAGCCATCCTCAGGGGGCGGGCCTCCGGAAGCCTTCCCTGCAAGCTCACAAAGGTCTAACTTGGAGAGGGACCATCCACCTGCCCCTGGGCCGTGGGGCTTTGACGCTGCAAAATAAGGGAAGTACCAGCCCTTTCCTGGCAGGTCATGGGCCAAGATCAACAGTGGCCTGTGATGCGCACACCCGGGGCCCCAGCTCTGTCCTGCCAGTTCAGGTCTGAGGTTCGCTGGCAGCTCCCAGGTGCGATGGGGCTGGAAACCAACCGCTTTTCAATTGGCCAGAACAACTGTCCTAAGCAACTTGGCTCTACCCGACTGTAATTGCACTGTGCACCAAGCCTACTTTTTGGCTGGAGGCCAGTCTTCTGTGAAATAGGCTCAGACAAGTTAACCCTTGTCTCTCAAATATTTCTAAAGAACCAATATCTGTTTTTGTTAATTTTCTGATACTTTTCTATTTCAGTCATTTCAGGAATCACCTTAATTATTTCCTCCTATTTCTTTTGGCTTGATTCTTCTGTTTCTTTGGGTGGTTTCGTTTTTTTGTTTGTTTGTTTTGTTTTGTTTTGTTTTGTTTTTAACTCCTTGAGATGGATCATTTTCTCAGCCGTGGTTATATTTTAAAGTAATTATTTATGACCATAACTTTCTCCCTAAGCTCTGCTTACCTGACTCCCACATGTGTCGAGGTGCTTTGCTTTTATTATTATTATTATTATTATTATTATTATTATTATTATTCAAATACTTTCTAATTCACATAATGATGTTTTCCTTGACTTACGGATTACTCAGATGGGCATTTCATTCATGGCTCTCTTGTTGTTACTGATTTATAATTGCCCTGTGTCAGACTTTTGTGTATAACTTCATTCCTTTGAAATTTATTAGGTTTTGTTTTATGGCCAAAAAATAAGGCCATTTTTTTAAATGTCTCATCTGTGCTTAAAAACATCGTATATTCTACAACTGAAATAAGTTTCTTTGCATGTCAGTTAGGTCAAGTACATGGTATGTTTCGAATCCTCCGTATCCACCCTGATTTTTTCCGTTTATTATATCAGCTACTGAGCTTTCGCAGCACACGTGTGACTTGGCTGCTGCCTATGGTTCTGTCCATTTTGCTCTAGATGTATTGAGGCTGTGTTGTTCGGTACATACAGATTTAGAATTGTCATATTTTTCTGTGACTAGAGCTTTATCGCTAGAGTGTTTCCATCTTCCAATAATTTATAATTATTAATAATTTATAATAAGTTTATAATTTTTAAATAAAGCTTTACTGCCTTTTGGTTAGTGATTGCATGATATACACTTTTCCATCCTTTTATTTTTTATTTTTCTGCCTTCTTAGATTTTGACCATGTCTCTTGTACACAGCATAAAAGAGTTTTGAAGACACATTCTGACCATCTTTGCCTTTCGACTGCAGAATTTGGCCCATTTTAGTCTAATTTCTGATATATTTGGTTTACATCTATTGCCTAACCTTGTCTGTGCCCCTTTTGCTCTCAGTTCTTGCCTTTTGGGATCTCTTGAATGTTTTTTATTATTCCATTTTACCCTCTCTGCTTATTTTATTATAGTTTCCCTAGAAATGCCAATGCTTGGCCTTTACTTATTAGACCAGGATATCATTGCTTCTTTTCCATGTTCTCAGGCACTGCGAGGTCTTTTAACTTCCTTTATCCCCCTCATAAGTTATACGCTCTTATGTGTGTTTGCGTCTGTTAGTCCCGAGTATATTTTAAGCTCCATCAGAATGTACAGACAGCCCACATTCATTTAGATTTTTTTAACAGATTTATTTGATATAGAGCAAATTTACTGAGATATAATTTGCACAAGACAAAGTTCTCTTTCCTGTTCAAAGTGTACAATTCATTCATTGTGGTTAAGTTTAGTTATGGAATTATACGGCCATTGTCATTACCAATTTTAGGACATTTTTATCATCCCCACCCCCCCAAAAAAACCCTACACTAAAGGGATCAAAGGACTATCAGGGATGAGCTGGGAGGCAGAGAGACAAGACACATCAAATAGGAACATGAGAAGAACATTTCCCAGTGTGAATTCTGAGATATCTTAGGCCTAAAAGAAGATCAGAGGAAGAAAAATGATTTCTGTATTTTAATAAGGCAGTTAGGGAGCTAAATGTTCTTAGACATTCTAAATGAACATTGGCAATTTCAAGGTTCAGAGAATTCTATAAAAAAAAGAGGGAATAAACTTGATTTTGTCCACTATTTCTGGTACATAAAGCTCGGTTTCCAGCCAATACCTGTCTAGAGCCCAGGAAATATAAGTGTTGTTGTGGCTCGCTCAAATCTAAGACCCACGGAGCCAATCGAGATGAATTGTGAGCCTTTATTAGCTGGCCTGTGACTGACTCTACCTCGCAGGGTTAGAGGAGATCAGCCCTGAGCTTCCAGAAGAGGCAGTTTATAAACCCTGAGCTTCCAGAAGAGGCAGTTTATAAGCCCTGAGCTTCCAGAAGAGGCAATTTATAAAGCCTAAAACCACATCAAATAACAAGCAGGTTTACAGAAGCAGAAGTTGGCCATTAGCATATCTTTGCACAGAGTCTCCTAGAACCACACCCTGGTTAACATTAAACAAGCAGATTACAGAAGCAGAAGTTGGCCCTTTGAAAATTTTCCACCCTTAGCAGCGTTTTTAAGGTGTAAGCTGGAAAGTGGATTCTGTCTCACTTATTAGAAAGTTGGAGGAAGGAAACGATAAAAACATAAGCAGAAATCAATGACTAAGAAACAAAAAAAAAAAACCCAATAAAATGCGTTAAATAAATAGCTGATTCTTTAAAAATAAATAAATACAATAGTCAATCTCTGACCAATGTAACCAACAATGACCAAAAAAAAAAAAGACAGTAGATTAAATTAGGAGGAAAAGGGACTTAGACAATTCAGAGGAGGTTTTCAAAAGCAGAGAATAACATGCGCAATTTTATGCTGATAAATTTGAAAATCTCCGTGAAATGAACAATTTCCTATCAAAATACCCAAAATGATTAAAGTAGAAGTAGCTGATTTGGGATGAGAAAAAAAACATGTCACTTATCATTTGGTCCCTAATAGCAGAAATTCCAGTCAATTAAATTTAATGAGAAAATAAATGAGTGGGTGGGGTCCTCAATGAGGAAACCCGGATCTCCCTAAAAACCCGGAGGCACGGACAGGAAACCACTGGAATCGTGGACGATGGAGAATGGTAGCCAGAAGGAAAAGAGGGTGAAGCCCGGTAACAATCAGAGAACGGAGGGTAAAGGAGACGCAGTTAAACCAAGTGATCAGTGAGAAACCCACAAGACCGTGTGCAGGCAACTCCCCGGCCGGGCCGTGAAACAGGGCTGGCGCCAGGGTGAGGCCAGTGGGGCCCGCAGTTTCAGGGGCGCCCTCGCAGTCTCTGGCCCGAGAGGGAGCACCCCCTTAAACGGGGTGGGAGGAGGAGGTGTGTGTGAACTTCTGCGTCACATAGGTATTTCATCACGAAAGCTCCGAAAGGGACACACGAAATGCCAACGTGCATAAAGGCTTCCTTACACGTTTTCCCCGGCACATCTCTGCACTGTTTAACTTTTTGCGAGTATGCATCGTTTTGTACTTAAACAACTGTCTTTAAAACCGAGATGAGAGGAACGTACACTCTTTCTCTAGGTAGGCGGAAGATTGTAGGTTAGTTTTATTGTTACCATTATACTCTATTTTCTACCTTTTCTATAATGAACATGTAGGTCATAGAAAACATAAAAGTTTTACGTTTATAAAATAGAACAAATCAATAAACGTTATGAAAAGTTACGTCCAGGAGAAATAATAAGTGGGTATAAACAGCCAACACATTTGTGAAAGGGAGTGGTGATGAGAAGTTACTCTATCAACTATTTAAAATAAAAATACTATGAATCACAAATATAAAGAGCTGTTTTCCTTTCTCCTCTTGTTTTTAAAAAGTCGATTCAGGTTTAGGATGTAGAAAGCCACAAGAGAATACCACTCCCAATCTCGCAATGAGAAAAAACTGCCTCATCTACAGAATCAGAATTTTTCTTGGGCCCGTGAGAGCTGAGATCATGGGAAATGAAGGAGGTGAATTCTAAATGGCGGCCAGCCCCTCCCAGGAGGGACAGACACAGGGACGGTTCACCTTTAGCAGAGCACGGAGAAAAAGGGGCTGCCATCAAGACAGGTAAGGAGAAAATGCCCACATTTAGTAAATTCTTAAAGGCTGAATACGGGATAGGGCGATGGTTTAGAATTACTGGGAGCCCCAGGCACAGTGGAGGCCACGCTCACTCCTGAGCTCCCCCTCGGTGCCGCCAGAATAGTGGGGACAGGTCAGGAGGAGGCCGAGAAAGCTGCCTGTTCCCTGATGCACAAACTTGCCAAGCCACGCCCTCCCCCCCCCCTGTAAAACAGAAGCCTGAAGCCACGGGGGTAGGGGCCGGCACAGCCCAACCTGGAGGGCCAGGGCAGACTCACAGCTTCTGGTGAAGAGAATAAGCTATGCTCCAGACTCAAAACTTGAAAAAAAGAAGGGCAAATTAAACCCAGAGTAAGCAGGAGGAAGGAAATAATCGAGATCACAGCAGGAATCAATGATATGGCAAACGGGAGCAGGGGGCAAATCGGTCAAATATATGGGACTTCACACAGATCAATAAAATTGATCAACTTCTAATTGGAATAATCAGAAATAAAAAAAAGAAAGAAAAACTAGAGAAGACACAAATGACCACCGTTATGCAACAAAAGAGATCCCACAGACTGCAAAAAGATCACAAAGGAATATTATGAAGAACTTTTGCAAACAGATTTGCTAACTTTGCTAAGAGGGACGAAGTCCCTGAAAGACGCCACAGGACCGAAGCCCGCTGAACGAGAAACGATGACTGCTTAGACGGCTAAAGCGAACGACACCCTGTCACCGCGAAGGAAAACTCCCGGCCCAGTGGTCTCACTTGAAATTTCTATCAAACGCTTAAGGAAGAAACAATCCCGTCTCTCACACCCTCATTCAGAAACTGCAGAGGGGAACAGCTCCCAACCTGCTCTGGGCGGTGAGCCCCGCCCCAGGGACACAGACTCTGCAGAAAAGCAAATGACTGACCAATATCCCTACTGATTAATAAACCCAGAAGATACTGGAAAACATCAGCAGATCAAACGTAACCTTTACGAAAAGGGTAACGCTTGGTTTATCACTCGAACATCAGTTTAATTCACCATGTTCACAGAATAAAAGAGAAAAAAGATATGCTTGTTTAAATCAATGTGGAAAAAGCAGTCGCAAAATTCGGCACCCATATGGTTTATTTTTAAAACTCTCACAAGTTAGAGATGGATGGAAATTTCATGAATCTGAGAAAGGGCATGCATAAGGAACCTTCCAGATAGCATCACACCCAGTGGTGAAATATCAGCCATCTTCCCCAAAGACCAGCAGTGAGGCCAGCTGCCCACTCTCGTGACCTGTGCGTGACATCGTACTGGATGTCTTAGACAGCGCAAAAAGGCAGGAAAGAACTAAAAGGCACAGAGAAGGAAAAGACCGGCCTAAACTCTCATTATCCACAGACCATATGATCGTGTGTGCAGAAAACCCTAAAGAATCTGGAAAATAAATAGCAGAACTAACAAATGAATAAAGCAAAGACACAGCATAGAAGCCGATACGAATATTAGTTTGGGTTTTACACATTAGCAAAAAACAACTGCAAAATAAAATTTTAAAAAATTTAATTCCATTTACGGTAGCGTCAAGAATCCTAAAATCCTCAAATGAATACAGTCACATAAGATGTGTAAGGCCGCTAACGTAAAGCTGCTGGGAAAAATGGAAGAAGTCCTAAATAAAGAGAGAGCGAAACCTCCTTCGTGTATCGGAAGACTCGATGTTATTAAAATGTCAGTTCTCCCTCCCTTTAATCTGTAGGTTTAATTTCTTCCCAGCCATGGTCCCAGCAGGCTTTTTAAACAGAAATTGATAACCATGATTCTAAAATTTATATGGAATTGCAAAGGACCTGAAATGTATCTGTGCCAATAGAACTGTGGTTGCTGAACCGGGGGACCTAAATCTTTAGTGTTACTTGATTTTCATAAATTTAAATAGCCACATGTGTCTGGTGACCTAGAGCATCCAGCGCAGTCTTGAAAGGGAAAGACACATTTGCGGAATTTACACTCCGAGTTCAAAGCTTGCTACAAAGGCCCAGTAATCAAGACGGCATGGTGCTGGCGTGGGAACACACGGAAAGACTAATGGAACAGAATCAGAGGCCAGAAGTCCACCCGCCGTATTTGGTCAGTTGACTTAAACAAAGTCACCAAAGCGGTCCAGTGGAGAAACAGGAAGTCTTCCGACAAGTGGTTCTAAAACGATCGGACATCCAGATGGGGGAAAAAAAAACAAAAACATTTTGACTCCACCTCGTGTCACCCACAAAGTATTCGAGATGAATCAGCGTCCTACATCTAAGAGTTAAGACTTCTATTTTTTAGAAGTTGCAGAGTATCTCTGTGTCCCGGGGGACTGAGGACTGGGGAACAGCCCTCAGGGACTGCTGGGTGGCGACGTCCAGCCTCCGGACCGGGCGTGGGCTACCACGGTGCAGGCATTTTTTCAAAACTGCTCGGATGGTACACTTGAGACTGATGCTTTCATTATGTTTAGCTGACCCCCTTCCCTAATAAAGCCTTTCACGGGTCTTGACGCCCGCCGGTGACCTGCACGCCGAGGCGCTTGGGCGTGAACCCCTTGCCTGCGTGCCGCAGGTTCGTCGTGGGGCCAAGTCTTTGTCTCGTCGTCACGCCTTTGGCCTCTAGGACAGTGCCTGCCACACAGCACATGGAAGTCATCGTGACTGGCCCGTGTGGCACAGGCCTGAGGCTCACAGCTGTTATCCGTCGTGCGGTCCTTCTGGTCAACCTCTGAACTGCCGCTGGGCAGCTTCTCTGCCAGGCCCTGGGCTGGTACTGGGCACGCTGATCAGCTCTGCCCTCGAGGAGAACAGAGTCCGGGTGGGGGGTGGGATGTAAGCTCAGTAAGATCGTGAAGTGACGATGGTCAGTAGGTGTGCATGGGACGTAGGGGCACAGCCAGGACCCCTAACCCAGCCTGGCTGTTCAGGGAGGGCTTTGAGGGAGGATGGTCTGATCCTTGTCTTACACAGGGCTAAGAGCACACACAGTGGGGCAGGAAGGAAGGGTGACACAGGTAGTGGTGGCAGACACAGAGAGCCAGCGGAGAGGGTTTGGGGGTGTGATGAAGGCGATAAGGCAAGCATGACACCCAGGTTCCTGGCCTGAGGACAATGTGGATGGAGCCACCACCGCTGGGCGGAGACCCCTCAGGGGGCCTTCGGGGCATGGGGTGGAATTGCGCCAGGTTGGGGTCATGGGAGCGCACTGAGGATGGAGCCCAGTCTCCAGCCTCAAACTGGACCACGCCATAGGGTTGGCTGGCGGGCCACAGCACCTACCTCTGCCACCAGCAGCGTGGGGCGGGTCCGCATCAACCCTGGGGGGAGACAGTAGGGTGCTGTGAGCTCTCCTGGACTCTTCCAACAGGCGCAGATTTTCACCCGTTCCCAAAGCAGCAGCTGTAGAGAAGCCTGCAGTGGGGTCGGCAGGGGCGGGCCTTCCGCTGGTGGGGAGGGGTCCCCGGTCCCGCAGTCCCCCGCCCCGCACACAGCTCCCCAGAGCATCCACACCTTTCCAGCCTTGCACCTGCTACCGACATTTTGGGAAAATCTTAGAATTTTTTAAGTTCATCTGGTAAGAACGGCAAAGAAAACCTGAAGGAGAAACCTTACGTGATATGAATGCAAATTAGAAAACTAAAACCATTTTTTAAAGATAAATGGGTCAATAGATAAAAGTTGGTCCTATAATAGGTACGATTTTCAAATGTGATGAATAACACACATCAAACAGGGGAAGAGTCGATGAGCTCAGGACATTTGAAGTATTTAGGGCCTCACCTCACCCTACTCGCCAAATTAATTCCAGAACTGGTTGTGGATTCTGAAAAGACCTTAACTTTCAAGCAGCAAGAGAACCTCGCGGGCTCTCGAATGCGAACGTGGTCTCCCAGGCCAGCGGTTCCCACGCAGGCAGGTGGGCGGGCGGGCGAGCCTTCTTGGGCCTGGGAGGCAAACGGTGTCCCGTGACACTGAGAGGTCCCGTGCCTTTCCGCGTCTCACGCGTGCACAGTGGAGCTTGTCAAAGGCTGCGTGACATCTGAGCTCACCACACGCAGAAGCAGGTCCAAGGCTCCAGCTGTCGTCTATTAAGCCAGACGTCAACGAAATTTGCAAAAACCTGAAGCCACGCCCTTCTTCTAAAATTCTGAGAAATGGACTTTTCATGAAAATATGCTATTTACGTTAACATGTGTAATGAGTTCACTAAAACTATTGGAAAACATTCTCCATTTTTATTTGTAAGACAATACATATTGGTAAAACCCACATAAGGAAAAGCTCTTCGGGGTCCTTGATGTTTTCACCTGTGCAAAGGGGTTCGGAGACCGAAAGGTGGGAGGGCCACTCTCGGCCCACGGCCCGTCGGCAAGGCCTGGTGCAGCCACCGCGGACCCCAGCGCCCCGCACGTCGTCCGCCCCAGTCCGAGAACGTTCCCCGGGTGCATACGCTGTGCCCGGGCGGGCATGGCCACGGGACCATGAGTCAGCCATGACCAAAAGGACAAAACGCACCTGCCTGCCTGCGTTAGCCTGGTGGGCACGGCGCCCAGCGAGGAAACGCACCGCCTACATGCGAGGTGAAGCTTCAGGGACACGCACACCCGGCACACCAAGAAAACGTGGACGCCATGCAGCACACGTGACGCACGACAGTTTAATACCTTTAATGCAGAACGAGCTCATACAGATTTATCAGACCCCAGTGGATAAAGACACTGTGACGAGCCACAAACGAGGACACACACCTGCGTCACACGAAAAGGTGTTAAAACGTTGCTAGAAATCAAAGAAATGCCAACTCAAACAAAATGCTGGGTTTTTTTTCTCATTATCAAATCAGCAAATATGTAGCCAGACGACAAGACTCAGTGCTGGCAAGATGGTAAACGGCACATCCATCCTCGCTGGTGGCAGTGCGACTGACACGTTCTTAGGACGCTTTGTCCCATACTTAAGAGCCTCAGCGGTTTTCGTATTTCGTATATTTTAATTCGATAGTCCCACTCGGAGAATCCACCCGGAAGACAATGGGACGCTGGGAAAAAGCTTTCTGCAAGACCTTCATTCATCTCTAACAGCGAGTCATCAGGAACAGCAGAGCGCTCACAC
This sequence comes from Eonycteris spelaea, assembly GCA_003508835.1. Classification (NCBI taxonomy): domain Eukaryota; kingdom Metazoa; phylum Chordata; class Mammalia; order Chiroptera; family Pteropodidae; genus Eonycteris; species Eonycteris spelaea. The sequence continues at coordinate 1,070,140 of PUFA01000270.1, read as the reverse complement.
TGGCACCGCGGCCCCCTGCGTGACGGAAGTGCGCGGCCATTTCAAAATAAACTTAGTAATCATAGAGGAGGGGAGAAACCTGGAAGGAAAAACACCAGAAAGCTGTATTTCACCCTTCTCTTTCCTGTTTTCCAAAGCGTCCACAATGTGTAGGTTTGCTGAGAAGACCCAGGAGGCTGTAACTTGCTGACGTGAGCGACATCGCAGTGAGGAGCCGGGTCCCCACCATCTCTGCTGCATCTGTGCTGTGCCAACCACCACCACGCCAGGCGCTGTGACTGAGATGACAGGGGACCCCGCCTTCGCCCTGCCCCACGCCTCCACCCCCCGGGCCCTACCTCCTGCCACCGTCTCTACGCGCCTCACCTAATGCTTCGGAGCAGTGGCGAGCTCCGTCTTCAGCTCTGGCTGCAAAACACGACACCGGCAAGGACAGCGCCCCCCTTCCCCCCAAAAGCCCCACTCCCGTTAGGCGGCCCCAGCACGCGTCCCCTTACACAACTGCAGGGCTTGCTCCCTGAAGGCGACCTTAGGCACACGCCCAGCTCTCCCCCAGAACTGTTCACTTTCCTCCGGGCCCAACCTCCGGCCCGTGGTCATCCAGGGGCTGGTTCCCCCCGCTTGGCACCAGAAGCTCGTGCATCAGGAAAGTCTCGCCTGCACGCTCATGGGCATTCTCGCCTTCCTCGTTCTCACTGACTCTGCAGAGACTGACCTGAGACCAGCGGAATGGGTCTTTGCTTGCTTTTTCCTAGAAGTCACTGAAGAAATACTTTGGGGCACTGTCATTCCCAAGGTCACCTTATGTATCGGGCCAGGAAGTCACCCCTTTTTCTGAATCTCACCTCAAATGACGCCCTGTTACGCAATGAAGCTTACTCACCACATGGCTTTGGTGGGGACCAGAGAGCGGTCACAATGCGGCCAATCTCAACACCACGAACAACATAAAACTGTCCCTCACATGCAGCTGAACCCTCCTGCCTGTGCCTTTTAGAAACCGATACCTGTTCCCTTAAATTTAGAGAAATTACAACCCCGAAGTATGTACAAAGCAGCTCCCCTCCCCCACTTCCTTCTTGGGCGTCACCCTCCCAGCCACTGCGGCCTCCATCTGGGCCACCTGGAGCTCAGGTCCCACCCTGTGGGGCTGGGGACGGGGTGTCTTCTACGGGAGCCAGTGGCCTGCCTGGGTGGACCGTCTTCCGAGCGCAGTGTGGGGGCCGCGCCCTGCGCCTCTCTCATCCGCTCCTTTCCAAAGCCGCAGGAAGCGGTCAAGGGCACAGCTGTGCAACAGCTCCGGTCCTACGCCACAAAACACGAGTGCCAAGACAGAGAGCCAGAGCTGCAGCCCGAGACGTGACAACCCATGTGTGAAGGGCCAGGTCACAGCTAAGGACTGGCGGGTGGCATGGCCAGCCCCGCCCACAGTAAGCAGCATGACAGAAACCAGCGCCAGCGCAGACACAGCACTTCTACGCAGGGGTCGCCGAGACGGCAGAGTCCCCGCCCTGCTCCCACACGGGGTCCCCTAACCCCGGCTGGGCTGGGCCCCGTGGGAATCTCCACGGTACGATTACCACTGCAGCTTCCTTTTCCCGGGCGTCACTGTCCCCTGCATCTGTGGCCACCTCCCCCTGGCAGGCAGACAAGAAAACAGAGCAGAGAGAGAAAATGCCCTGCACAGCCCCCCTTGGGGGCCCCCACCCCGGTGGCTCCACTGCGCCCTCCCCACTCACGACTGAGGAGCACCATGGTCCCACCTGACCAGCCTTGGCTGGAGTTTGGGGGGCCTGTGGCCTGCATTCAGGCACCTGTTCAGCAGGGCGAGCGGGCTAACAGAGTTTACAATTAGCGGGTGACAGGGAGCCACGAACACCAGTGACCACTGGATACCCTTGACCTTGCAAGGCAGTGGTCGCTTCAGGAACGCAGTCACTTTTCCCAGCATAGGGAAGTATGCATGGGTCCTCGGACCCAAGCCCTGGGCATCCCGAGACATGTCTTTGGGTGGGCGCAGAGTCTGTCCTTCCGCAGTCAAGCCAGGACCGTTAGGACGGGGCAGATGAGCCCACGGTCACACACCCCTTCCTCCTCATTGTCCAGGTGGTCACGGAAATCCAGTTCGTTTGATGTTGAAATATGGCGGGAGCATCACGTTCCAAAGGGTTTGGCCAAGTCTCACTTAGAAGGCGATTTCTGGGCATTGCCCGTGAGGAAGCACAAGGCCATCCACCACTAAGAGGTGTAATCTGTCCCTTGGAATTAGGACACAGGTGCCGGTTCTGCACTGTCATCACACAAGGACAGAGGTAGTCTGCAGCTCTTTTTTCCTTTACGAATGCCACACGGCCCTGGTGGCCAGAGGCCAGCACCCCCTGGCCTTACCTGCTTACGGGTGCATCCTGGAGGAACTGGGCCTCCAGCTGTCACAGTTCATGTTTCCTCGGACGAAGGCCGGGCAGCTGACGGACGGCCCCAGCACGGGGAGGGCTCGCTACGTGGAGGCTCTGGCGACCTAGAGACAGTGTGGGTGGCCGAGGGGCTTGGGTGAAAGCCACATGTCACCTGGAGGAGGGAACAAGTCTCAAACCAGAGAAGGCCCACCACCATGGCACAGGGTGACTGCACACTAGCAGCTCGTGGTGGCTCTTCCTGGAGGTCCAGGGCAGCAGAATGGGCCACTGGCGTCCCCTCGGCCTGCAGTGGGTCTCAGTGTACATGTGCGCACTGCAGCAGCCTGACGGGACTGCCCAGCTCCACAGTCACGACGACCTTCTGCGGCAGGCAAGTTCCTGCTCCCTGAAATCCCTGGCGCCATCAGAACACCGGCAGCTAACGCCAGGCATCAGAGGAGGTGCGTCCTCCAGGTGCCCCCCACTACGGGCGGCCTCTCCAGGGGGTACAGTGGGCGCACTGCCTGCCTACTGCACGCACAGTGAAGCTGGCCCCAAAATGCTAGAACTATGCCCCCAGCAGGGGCGAGGCCCCTGCCTGCGACACTGGGCCCTGGAAGAGCTGCTGATCACCTATGGGTGGGAAGCCAGACTCCCCTTTCCAGGTCCCCACATGAAGCCACTGGCCTGGCCAAAGGGGCTTCTGTCAACAGTGAGGACAGGGAACCAGTGGGAGCTGCCGTGGGGTCTGCACAGGGAGGAATAGGGGGCATCTGTGAACTGAGTCAGGCTGGAGGGGTCGTCAGCCCAGATGGTCCCCAGAGTAGTGTGGAGTCAGTGTGACTGGGATGTGGCCGCCGGAAGAGCTGGGGTTGCAAGCGAGAGAGGAAATACATGCACTGAAGCGTGGGTACAAACCTAGCAGGGACACTAGGCAGCGAGCGAGGTGGTAACAGGGCACCCGGGAGTATGAAGGAAGATCTTCTGGAACAGGTCTGGAGAGGCAGAAAGGGACGTCTTCCAACAAGGAGACGCTGTTGTAGGACGTTTCTTCTGCGCGGCAAAGGGGTATGCTACCTGGTGGCTGCAGATGCGACCAGGGCGGTGGCCGGTTCTTAGAGGTTCCGGGCTCGGGTGGGCAGGGCCGGAGCTGGACTAGTCCCGCTGGAGGCTGGATGCACCGGGCAGGGCCCCGTGCCCGCGGCGGCCAGTTGGCGGCACAGCATCTGCCGCTCACGCACAGCGCGATTGGAGGCAGAAGTCTTCCTGATTTGCGCGCGCCGCGCGTGCCGGAGCGGAGACTTATAGGTTCTCCGCAACTCTGCCAGGAACCCCTGGTAGTTGTTTCGCAAGGGGCTGTCAGGTTGCATGTGGGGGATCGCCCACTTCTCTGCCTCCCCGGTCAGCCGGGACACAAGGAATGCCACCCGCTCCGCCTCACCAGGAAAGCGGGAGGCCTGGAAGATCATGAACCTGTCCATCTGCATCAAGAACCCTGCTAACTGGCCCGGGTCTCCAGAAAAAGGCTCAGGCAGAGAGGTCGGAGGCGTGGTCATGGGTCGGGCCCCATTTGAGGTAATTGCTGAGATGGGCGGGGTGATCTGCAGCGCACCCGGAATCCGAGCCCTAGTGCGTAACAGGGTCAGCTCTGCCATCACGCTCTCCAGCATGTTGGTGAGATTGGCCTTCTCTGCCCGGAGGGTGGAGGCCTCCCGCCTCAGCGCAGAGTTGGTGAGGCGCAGGGACGTTAGCGTGTCGATGACGTCATCCATTTGGGCACTGGTAGAGGCTGCAGAGGCTGGGGTTTCAGCTTTTGACGTCTGGGGTTGGACCATGTTGGCAGAGGTCGGCCAAAGGCTAAGTGAGACTGACGCGATAGGAAAGGGGGGGGGTAACCTAGAACCTGAGGGCCTGTGATGCTAAATTGGGTAGACCCGGACAGGAAGGAGGAAAAGGCTGGGGTTCAAGGCTCAGAGTGAAGGCAGGTCAGATGGAGCCGAAAGATGAGAACAGCAGGGACAAGGCAGGCGGTGCAGGCCTCGGGGATCCCCGATTCCGGATGCAGCTCCTTTATCGCGGGTCTCACAAGGCCAAGTCCGGTTGCACAGGAGGCTGGATTTGTTCTGGGGCCTGAAGGATGAAAAAATGTTTTTGAAAATGTTTCGATTGCAGAAAAAGGGGTCGAAGTAGGGGCCGCGGCGTGGGTGGGGCAAAGAGCAGGCGGCGAGGCGGGCGCCGGGCCCGAGGCCCCCTCCCGGCGCGGGGCCGGCGCCCACCTGGGGCAGAACAAAGGGCGGACGCACCTGCGGCGGCGCCGAGGCCTGGGGCGGGCGGCGGGCGCGTACCTGGGTCTCCGCGGCTTCCTCCGCGGCTCCGTCTGCCGCGCCGGCCGCAGCCAAGATGGCACGATCGCGGGACGCGGGCAGGCGGATGAGTCACAGCGGCGGTCCGCCGGAACTGCTTCCCGGTCAGGTCGGGTCAGGTCAGGCCGCGGCCGCCGCAGCGGCGGGAGGCGCGAGCGCGGGGCCTCGGGCGGGATCAGGAGCTGGGCCGCCGCCGGGGTCGCAGCGGAGGGCGGGTCACGGCGCGGCCTCGAGGGGCGGGGCCGGCGCGACGGCGGCAGTGGCGGCGGCGGGTGGGCCTCGCGCAGTCCCCGCTTGTTGCCATGGAGACCGCCCGCCCGCTCCAGCGCGCGCCAGCGGCGGCCGAGGCCCCGCCCCGGAAGTGGCGCGCGCAGACTCGCACCCTTGCGGTCCCGTCAACAGCGCCGCGACCTCCCTCCGCAGCCAATCAGAGATGACTGAGGTTAGTGTTACTTAATAATAATCGCAGTAAGTACCTCCTTTCTTTAATTCTCTTTAATTCTTTAATTTCTCTTTAATTCTTCCCAAGGCTGCTTGCAAAGCTCTTCTTGTATATGTTGTATCCTTTTTTTATGTAGGTTGTATTTTTATATTTTAACCTGAATGCAAATTTAATATAATATCTATTAATTGTAGCAAGTTTTGATGTCAGAGAAGTCTAAAAAATTAAAAAACTTCCTATCACCTAGATCCCTTCACTTGGAGAGAACAAATTGCAACATTTCCCTAGTTCCATCTAGTCATTTTTCTGATATATTCTCTTACAAATACTAATTTTAGCACCTTCCGAACTATTTTGTACACTTAACACACTGAATTTTTCCCATTAAAGATATTTCAAAAGCCCGATTTTCAAATGCTTCCTCGTGTTCCACTGAAATTGTGTACCACAATTTAACCATGCTCCTTTTGATGGCTTGCTACCTTATTTTCCATGTGGAAGATTTATAAACCATACTTGTCTATAAATCCCAGCTTCTTTCTCTGCCAGTTTATCCGGGGTAAAAGCCAATGGGTGAAATTAGTGGGCCAAAGATTGAGCTATTTGGCTCAGGACCTGGTTGCCTAGCTGCCTCCGAACATCAGTTCCAGGCCCGGGCATGGCTGGAGAGAGAAGACACCCCCTTGCCAGTCTTCCGTGGACACAGTCTTCAAAGAGGTGCTGGCCACCGGCAGCCATCTGCGCACACTCCTCAGGCAGGTCTGGGACAGAGGCAGCTTCACTTGTGCCTTTACAGTTCTCACTTCTATAAAATGGGAACTGGGTCACGAGGGTGTGAGTCCTTGGAGAGGATAACCTAGCCATCCCCTCAGTTGTGTGTACCACATTATGCCAAAGGATACGCTTTTTGTGACCAGCCGAAAATTTCTAGGGCATAAGGCAAGGGGGAAAGGAGGCAGTATTTCTTTAAAGTACCTCCATGGACTCTCCCCAATCAGCTGGGGGCAGGAGCTGTGTTAATCTTGACTAACGGCTGCAGAAATTGGCCTGGGCCGCTCTACCCCTCCCCCACCTCTTCCAAACACATCCAGGAATCTGCGTCCACTCCTGTGCGTCACCCCATTGGTCTCTCTTCTCTCACAGCCAGGGTTGTACCTTCCCAGGGCCCTGGACACATGAATGGAGTGTCTGCTGCAGGTGTGATTGACACCATGTCTTAAATTCCCAGGTACACTGAAATAAGGTACACCAGATCTCTCCCCTTGAAACAACACTAAGCTGAACATCTAAAATTCAACAAAATCACCCAAAATGACAAACCCCTGGCTAGTCTCAGTAAAGAAAAAAGAAAAAGGACACAAACGAAATCAGGGATGAAAGAGGGGAAATTATGACAGACAATGCAGAAATGCAAAGGATCATACAAGAATACTATGAAAAAGTATATAACACCACACTTAATAACCTAGAAGAAATGAAACAGTACTTAGAAAAATACAATATTCCTAGACTGAATCAGAAGAACTGGAAAATCTAAATAAACTGATCAGCAGTATGGAAATTGAAACAGTCATCAAAAACCTACCCCAAAATAAAGTCCAGGACCAGATGGCCTCATCAGTGAATTCTACCAAACATTCAAAGATTTAGTACCTATTCTACTCAAACTCTTCCAAAAAATCAAAGAGGAGGCAATACCTCCCAACTCATTTTATAAGGTCAGTATCACCCTGATACCAAAACCTGGTAAAGATACTAGTGAACCGAATACAGCAACATATTAAAAAGATTACACACCACGATCAAGTGGGTTTCATCCTAGAGGCACAAGGATGGATCAACATATGCAAATCAATTAATATGACATCAAATAAATTAAAAAATAAGAATCATATGATCACATCAATAGATGCAGAAAAAGTCTTCGACAAGATACAGCATCCATTTATGATCAAAACACTTAACAAAATCAGTATTGAAGGAAAATACCTTAATATAATAAAGGCCACATATGACAAGCCCTCAGCCAACATTATACTAAATGGTGAAAAAGTAAAAACCTTCCCTCTAAGGTCAGGAACAAGGCAAGGCTGTCCATTATCGCTACTGTTATTCAATATAACATTGGAGGTCCTAGCAAGTGCAATCAGGCAAGAGAAAGATATAAAAGGCATCCAAATAGGAAACAAAGAAGTCAAACTGTCACTATTTGTGGAGGACATGATTCTCTATATCGAAAACCCTAGAGACTCCACAAGAACACTACTAGAAACAATAAGCAAATGCTGTGAAGTTTTTGGATACGAAATCAATGTTCAAAAATCCATAGTGTTTTTATACTCTAATAAGGAAGTGTCAGAAAAAGAAGTGGGAAAAATAATTCCTTTTGAAATTAAACAAAAATAATAAAATACCTAGGAATAAATCTAACGAAACATGTGAAGGACCATATAATGAAAACTATAAGACTCTATTAAAAGGAAATCGAAGAAGATACATACGACCTGAAATAATAAAATGCGCAGAAGAAAAACATAGGAACTAAACTCAAGGACCTTAAAGAGGATTTTGGACTTAAAGAGGATTTTATGAATTTGACTCAAAGGCAAGGAGAAGTAAAAGCAAAAATAAATGAATGGGACTACATAACTAAAAAGCTTCTGCTCAGCAAAAGAAACTGTCAACAAGGTAAAGAGACAACCATCCAAATGGGAAAATATATTTGCAAGCAACATCTCCAATAAGGGCCTAATATCCAAAATATACAAAGAACTCACATGACTCAATAACAACAAACAAACAAACTATCCAATCAAAAAATGGGCAGAGGACCTGAACAGACACTTCTCCCTAAGGACATACAAATGGCCAACAAATATATGAAAAGATGCTCAACATCGCTAGCTATTAGGGAAATGCAAATCAAAACCACAATGAGATACCATCTCACACCTGTTAGAATGGCTATAATCAACAGGACAAGTAAACAAATGTTGGAGAGGATGCGGAGAAAAAGGAACCCTCATACACTGCTGGTGGGACTGCAAATTGGTACAGCCACTATGGAAAACAGTATGGAGGTTCCTCAAAAAACTAAGAATTGATCTACCATATGATCCAGCAATCCCTCTACTGGGTATTTACCCCAAAGACTTGAAAACCCATATCCGAAAAGATATTTGCACACTGATGTTCATAGCAGCATTATTCACAGTGGCCAGGACATGGAAGCAACCGAAGTGTCCTACGATAGATTTGGCTAAAGAAGCTGTGGTGCATACATACAATGGAATATACTCAGCCATAAGAAGAGTGAAATACTGCCATTTGCGACAACATGGATGACCTCGAGATAATCATGCTAAGTGAAATAAGCCAGACAGAAAAAGTTGAAAATCACATGATATCACTTTAGGATATAAACCTAAAAGCAACAAATGAATAGGACAAACAGACTCGTGGACATGGACAATAGGCTAGTAGTTGCAGAGGGGACGTGGGGAGGAGGAAAATAAATAAAATGATGAATGAATGTATGTATGTTTTTTAAAAATTCAAAATAAAAGATGGTGAGGAAGAGGCAGACTGACTAGGTTGCTCAGGACCCAAGGAATGACATGGTAGTGGCTTGGTGTTCTTTTGCATCACGTATCTCAGACTTAGAGCTGAAGAAGCTGGCAGCCTGGAAATGCCAATGAGGGCAGACAAGTCTGCCCCTAAAGCCTGCTCTCTCAAGCCGAAGAACCAGGAAAAGAACAGCCTAAGAAGACAGAAAACATGTAGGCAATAACCACTCTACTCCAGCCAAACACCACAGGAAAACTGGTGGCCCGCCGGCACACGTGCCAACAAAGGCTAAGAGAGGAGCCTGAACTCACACGCTCGCCAAGCTAAGATGAGGTGCTGAGGTGGTACGAGAGAAGGCCCCAAACTCCCAGAATCTGATTGAATACATTCATCCGCACAGCCAAGAAGCTCACGAATCTCTAAGTAGGATAAACTCAAAACACCTAGATGCATCATAAGCGAGATCTCAAAGGTCAACAACAAAGAGAAAATCTTGAAAGCATCAAGAGAGAAGTTAGTGATCGTGTATAAGATGCCATCAATAAAATTAGCGTCTGGTTTCTCATCAGAAACCATGGAAGTCAGAAGGCAGTGGAGGACAGATTCAGAGTGCTGAAAGAAAGACTATCAACCAGGAATTCTATGTCCAGCAGAACTACCTCTCAAAAACTGAAAGAAAAATCAGGACAGTCTCAAGTAAATACAACTAGAGAGTATCCATCACTAGCAGACCTGCCCTACAAAAAGCAATAAAGCAAGGTCTTTCAGACTGACATGAAGGGGCCTTAGGCTGTAACTGGAATTCACACGCAGAATTAAGGGCATAAATAAAGCTACACAAGGTCAATATAACATATAAAAGCCAGTGTAAGTGCGTGTGTGTGTAAGTCTATTTTCTCGTTTTCTTTAAAAAGACGACTACGTGAAGCAATAATTAGAAATCTGTCTGCGAGCACACAGTATACACACATGCAATCTGCATGACGACAGTAGCACAAACGGCAGGGAGGAGATGGAGCTATTTGGGATGACAGTTTTCTAAACTACTGAACTAAGTTGGTATTAGTCCCAACAAAATTTTTATAAATTAAGATGTTAATTGTAATCCTCGGGGCAGCCAGTAGGAATATAAGTCAAAAAATACGAGTAAGAAATGACAAGGTAATTAAAATGGTACACTGGAAAATATCTACGTCCCATGACAGGAGGTAGGAAAGGAGGAATAGAGCGGGGGAAAGTAACAAATAACAAAAGGGAAGAGGCAAATCCTACCTTATCCGCAATACGTCAAGTGCAAATGGATTAAACGCTTTAATTAAAAGGTTGAGTTTGGCTAATGGTTTTTTTTTTTAATGACCCAACTCAATGCTGTCTATAAGAGACACACTTTAGGTTCAAAGACACAAATTAGTTGAAAATGAATGAATGAAAAATGATATACCATTCAAAGTAACCAAAAGAGAACTGGAGTGCTAACATCAGACAAAACAGACTTTAAGGCAAAAATCATTACTAGAGAAAACGAAGGACATTTTGTAATGATAAAAAGGTCAACCCATCGAGACAACAGTTATGAACATACAGTCATTCAGCATAGATGCATAGATCCATGGTTCTATATTAAACCCAGAAATAGAACCCAGAAATAGAATGCGTATAGAATATAGAACCCAGAAATAGGCCCATATAAATATGCTAACCTCATTTTTGGTAGAGGCAAAGTTAATCCAATGGTGATGGAGTAACAGAACAATCAAAGGTTAAAAAAAAAAAAATCTCAATCTAAGTCTCATATCTTCTTCAAAAATTACCTGAAAATGGATCACAGACTTAAATGCAAAACATAAAACTAAGTAAATGTAAATGCAGTGTAGGGCGAGGCAAAGAAGTCTTAGGTTTGACACCAAGAGCATGGATCGTGAGGGGAAACACTGATAAATTGGACCCCAGCACAATTAAAACTTTTACTCGTGAGAATCTGTTAAGAGGGTGGAAGCACAAGTTAGAAACAGAGAAAATATTTGCAAACTACATATGCTACAAAGGACTTGCATCTAGAACATATAAAGAACTCTCAAAACTCAACAGTAAAACCGAACGACCCAATTGGAAAACGGGCCAAAGACGTGGACAGACATTTCGCCCAAGAGGATATACAAATGGCACATAAGCACGTGAAAAAGTGTTTACCATCCATTAAGAAAATGAAAATTAAAGCCATAACGCGGTATCCGTAAATATCGGAATGGCTACCATAAAAATAGTGACACGCCAGATGCCAGTGAGGACGCAGAGAAACTAGACGCGTTGCTGGTGGGAGTGTGGAACGGGGACAGCCACTCGGACATGGTTTGGCCGTGTCTTTGAAAGCTGACGTGCACCCGCCATTCAACCCGGCAACTGCATTTACCCCAGAAACGCGAACACTTGAGGGGCCCTGTGGCCAAAGGGAGGAGCAGGGCTGGCGACCGAACGGGCGTCCTCTGTGTTCGACTGTACCACAGTCAGCAGGGCTGTGACGTCGCGCTGTGATTTTGCAAGGCGTTACCACTGGGGGAAACCGTGGCAAGGGTCCGCGGGTCTGTCTGGGTTCTTCCGACAACCGTATGTGAAGTGGGCTTGGTGGGGAGGCATCGCTGCGAGTTGCCTTTGAGGGACCTTTTCTATATCTTTGAGTGGGATGTCAGGCCGGCTCTGGGCCTGTGGCTCTGGGCTTCCAGGGAGAGGTCCATTGGACGGTCATGGGTAGACAGACCATATTAAAGTGAGGAAGAGAGTGTAAACAGAAAGAAGGTCAAGAATTGTGCACCCACCGCTTAGAGGTCTAGGAAAGGGTAGGAGCCTGCTAAAGAGCCATCAAGGGCCAGAAGGGAATTAGGGGAAAACTCAGAAGCCAACAACGGGCTTCAGGCAGGAGGGTGGCCAGCCACGTCAAAGTTTTCACACGGGCAGGCTCGCCATTCAAACCGGGACGCTTCTGAGAGCAAAAGAAGTGACTAAAGATAATTAAAATAATGCATGTTCTGAAACATTATTTACAGTTAGTCTATTATACTAATGGACCTGTCGCTGTGGCCACATTGCTATTTTTCTGAAGAATGCTTTTGTCTTCAATATGGTTTTATTCTTCTCTGTTTTATCATAAAATTGCTTGCAGTCTTACTCCAAGTTGCAGTCTGCAGCTATGAGTTTAAATCTGTTGATATTTTCAATTAACTTATCTTTGTAGACTATATTTTAATTGAGAAATTCTCCTCCTACGGGTACTAAGGAACCAGGTAAGCTCCGAAAAAGCTAATAAATGGAGGATAGCCTTAATTGTATTTTTGTATGTGTGTGCTGAAATGTATAACTCTTCTAGTTCAAATACCTCCATAGGTTCAAAAAAACAAATATTTTTATAAACAAAAGCTTGTCCTCATCAAAATTTATTATTATTTTGAATGTTTCATCAGATTTAGGTGCTGCAAAATTGTAGGCCTTCTGGATTTTCTTCCATCCCAGTACAAAATATAAATTTTTATCTGAATAAAACTAAGAATCTCATCAAGTGATTCTTCCCACATGTTGAGATGTTCCAACAACGATTATGGAATTTGAAAATCGGACCTTGAACACCCTTGGAGTGCTCAGCATTTAATATCTTCGGCTCCTCCCTTGCTTGTGTAGGGATGGATTCCAGCATTTTCCTATTGGCAAGGACAGTTTCTAATAATTGCAGTTCATTAAAGCTTCAAAGCTCGGGATTCTTGGCACTCACTTAACAAACACTTTGATTAAAGATTTCCTGCGGATTGCAAACACGACTCAACAGAAATTCAGAGGACTTCTTCACGAGGGTTCAGTCCCTCCGTAAGGGTGTCAGGTGGGTGTACAAATAGGTCTTCGAGAGCTCAATATTGAAGAGTCCGATTGATCACTGCAGCAAAGACCAAAAGGACACACTGGGAGCCTGAGTCTGTTTTTGTACCCAACACTAACTTTGTCATGAAAATGTTTGTAGCCTAATTTCCCTGCGTATGTATAAAAATATTTCTAAACATCGACAATTACAGCTTCTACGTTCATCGATAAAATATCACATTATTTGGATGCGAGTATGAATCACACATTCACTGCCAAGTACATCTGTGCTCCACTGGTGTTTTAATTTGGGGAAAAATCTTGCTTTTTATCAGGACACCGTTGTCAGTTGTCTCCATTATTAATTTCTCTTGATTAACCTGGTCCTGAGCTTGTCTTTTGTCTTCTCCTTGGACCCAGGCTAACACCGATCCCTTTGGAAAATAATTTGGCATGAACTAGGAAAGGTGAGAATGGCCAGGGCTGAGAGGCCTTCCCTAAATCTCATGCACAAGTGCCCCGTTCATAGAGGCTGTGTTTGTAACAGCAAAAACCGAGAAATAACACAAACACTCATCAACAGTAGGCTGAAAAAATCAAGTGGAATAATAATAAATAGCAGTAATTCTCAAATTTTAGCATCTATCAGAATCACCGAGAGGGGCAACGGACCCCACACAGAGCTTCCGATTCATTTAGTAGGTCTGGGTAGGGGGTACCCAAGCGTTTGCATTTCTAACAAGGCCTCAGATGATGCTGATGCGGCCGGTCTGGGGAACCCACTTTGGGAACCACTGCTGCAGAAGAATGAAAATCAATGAGCTGCTCGCACCAGGATGTGTCCCCCAAACCATGATGAATGAAGGAAGATGTGAGGCGTGCGTGCTGTATCTTCTCTTTATGCAAAGCTCAGTTTTGGGGGAAGCGAACCTTATCTCTTTCAGGTCAAGGTGGTCACTGTGCTAAGTAAAACCAGGCTGTCACCCTGAACTTCAGGACCGTGATCACCTCGGGGCAGGGACAGAGCGCATCGTACGGGAGAGACACGTATGGAGTGCTCTAGACCACCGGCGACAGCGGTTCTTGACCTGGGCAGGAAACACACAGATGTGTTCTTCAGCGACTATTCACTAAACCGTCCGCTTGTGCTTTGGCCCTCGCCTCTCTGTGCATTATATTTCACGACGCAAAGTTTTGTTTTCGTTTTTGTTTTAAAGAGAGAATATTGGAGGAGGAAGATTAGATTGGAGGCAGCAAGCAGGGCACCTTTTGCGATTTTTCATGCTCCTGGATGAGGCCAGCGCCTCCCCCTTTTGCTTCTGGATCCTTCTACTACGGTCCCTCCCCTGTTCCAGGTCCTCATTCTGGCCGTTCTGCCCGCTTTCTCACTCCATCAATTTTTCCTTTCCCAGCGGATTAGTCACATGGGCATACAAACCTAATGTTATCTCTCCATCAGCTGTCTCGTGACCCCACGACCCCTCCTGCTGCTGCCCACTCTCTCCTGCCTTTTTCCGAGAAAACTTGTCGAATGTAGGGGCACACAATTCAGCCCGTAATTGGGAGGCAGGTCATTAGCTGAGAGGGATAAACAGGTGAGGAGGTGTGAGGACGAGAAGGTGGCGTGAAATTGTCGCCGGGTAGAGCATCATGGCTGGGGTGAGGGGAGGGTGGTGGCCAGGTCATTTTAAAGGCCCATCTGAGGATGGTGACCCTGATCAACTTCCTCCCCTGTTACATGCTGTTTTTTATTTTGTTCTTTTTCTGACATCTTCAGTTAGATACTTAGCTCATTCATTTTCCTTTCTTCATATGGAATTGTGGCACAGAGAGAAAAGGCAATACACAGTTGTATCCATGTGGGATAGAGAACAGGACTTGCTGGGCAATCTCACAAGTCCAGGGATGGTGAGAGAAGACCCATAGTGCCTGGTACTCCCAGCACCCCACACGGGCTCTGCAGCCCGAGCTGGGCTGCGGGACGCAGGGGAGGAGTGCTCCCTGCCTGCTTCTCTGCCTTCTTGTCGTCAAACATGAGACACCATTACGGGTACAGAGAATGCCCTTGGGGCTTAGGCAACAAACACCCCAGAGCGAGTGCTGTCTGTACAGGGGCTTGTCCTGGAATGCCAGCTGGTGGCCTTGGGGTCAAATGAGGTGTTGGGTTTGTGCTGCTGGGAGAAGGGGAGCCCCTGCCCCTAGGACAACGGAAAAACCAGAGTCATTTACGAAACAACGCTGTTTGTCCCTCCACATAAGGTAAGTATTTGAGGCTGTAAATTTGCCTCTAAATAGTGCTTTAGCTGCATCCCTTGGTTTCGATATTTTGTATTTTTGTCTTCATTCAGTTATTTTCTAATAGTCTAATCTTTGACCTATGAACTATGTGGAAGCATACTCTTTATTTTCAAACATAGATTTTTCTAATTAGCTAGAGATTGTTTATTCAAACTTACAAGCATTGTGATCAGAGAATGATCCAGTCTGCGGTCCATTTTCATAAATGCCCTTGTGTATTTGAAAGAATTTGTATTCTACAGTTATCTGGCTTTGGATTCTACCTATGTCCCTTAGATTAAGTTTAGTGATTTTGTTAGTCAGCTGTTCTTTGTCTTTCCTAATTTTTCATCTGTTTAATCCATCAGTTGCTGAGAGAGGTCTTAAAAATCCCCAATGGTGATGGCTCCATCTCTTTGTAATTCTGTCAATTTTTGTTTTATATGTTTTGTTGCTCTATTATTAGGTACATACAAAATTTTAATTGCTACATATTCCTAGCTAATTGAACATTTTATCATTATGAGCGGTACTTTTAATTTCTGGTGTGATGTTTTATATTAAAATCAATTGGTCTGAGGTCAGTATAGTTATAGACTTTTTAAATTAGTGGTTTTCAATTTTTTCTGCCCTTCTGTCTTAGGTGTGTCTGTTGGTAATAGCATGGAGCTAGATTTTTTTTTAAATCCGATATGACGATGTTTACATCTTAACTAGAGTTTACAAGTTTGCTTCACTTGTATTTATTATGATTACGATTCGATTCGAGTTCATTTCTAACATACCGTGTGTTTTCAAATCGTCCCGCCGATTCTGTGTTTTTCTACCCTTTCTGAATTTCGTTTGGACTGAGTTCTTTTTCCTTTTTCAGTGTTCTCATCTATCGATTTGGAAGTTGTACTCCATTTTCCTTCCTTTGGTAGTTACCCTATTCATTTTTAACAAGGAGCCCTAAGACTTGTGACGGTCTTTGCTCCTTTTCTGAACAAGACGAGAACCTTCACCACGTTGACTCTGACCACTCCCCTCCCGCGGTCCGTTACCGGTTGTGTTTACGCTCACCCACATGTTCACCTCTGTCTTTGCGCACCATTCTCATCCTCCATCTGACCTTTCCCTAAGAAGCGCTTTCCTTCTGCTCGAATTCTCTCTGGTGAAGGTCTCTTCGGGCAAATCTCGCAGGTGTTTGAATGTTTGGAGATGTCTTTGTTGCACCTTCGTTCTCCAAAGGCATTTCTGCTAGATAGGCAGTTACTATCTTCCTGCATATAGAAGATATTTTCCACTGTTTCCAGACCACCGTTTTTGCTAGTGAAAGGCAAGCATCATTCTCAGCCCCACGTTAAGTGCGAATTTCTTTATTCCGTTTGGAGTTCATTGGGATTCCTGATTTCAAGGATCTATGTCTCACATTGGTTCTGGAAATGTGTCAGGAAACATCTCAAATATCACTCAGCCGCACGCATTCATTACTCTTCTTCCGAAACACAGAGGCTGTTAGTCCTGCTCAGTCTACAATCTCTGTCTGTTCTCTGTCTCGTGAGGTCTCTTTTGTATGCCCCGTCACTGTTCCACTGCGCTATGTTCTGGATCATTTTTTTTTTCAGGTATATTTTCCAGTTCATTTATTGTTTTCACTTTCCTCTGCTGTGTTGGAGGATGTGGCAGGTTTATTTGTAGACATTAAGCAAAAATTAATTGCACGTGGATTAGAGACCTAAAAATGAGTAGCAGAATTCTAAAACTTTTAGAAGAAACCGGAGGAGAATATCTTTTTTTTTTTTTTTTTTGCCAGAGGGTTAGGAAGGGCCCCTCAAGTAAGACACCAAGACTCAAGCTACAAGGAAGAAACTGCGAAATTCAGTTCATCAAAATGTAACACTTCTGCACACACTCATGCACGCACACACGCACACACACGGCATGAAATGAAGGCAAGCCAAAGTAAAGACGAGAGAAGATGATTGCACAAGTGATAACCAGCAAAGATCAATATTCAGGATATACAGTGTCCACCAATCAAGAAGAGAAAGAGAAATGATCCCACAGAAAAATGAAGAAAGACTCCAAAGAGACATTTCCTAGGAGAGGGAACGCCAAAAGGCCAGTAAAAGGATTTGAAAAAAAAAAGTCCAGCTTCACTAGCAATCGGGAAGATTTTGTTTATTATAGATCTTGTTTATTATAGGCACAGTGCTGCCATAATTCTAAGACACAAGTTAAATCCACGGCGGACGGCCACATTCTCGTGCTGTCTCTGAGGCGGGCGCGGGTGTGGGTCCCCTGGCCAATGCTGTCTCCTCCACCCGAGTCTCACGGGCACACCAAGTCCCTGCACAGCCATTCTTCACGAAGGACAGCGGTCCTTGCCCCGCCCCATCCTTACCCCCCGAAACATGTGCTCCAGCCCGATTTTCACATTTACCTTTAAATTGATAAGTGACATCCTCATGTTGTTATTGATTCTTAGATTTAAGCATTATCTAGCCGCTTCCGGTTATGGAAGATGGTGATTTCGCGTCCCGTTGTGGCTACGAACGCCATACGATCACACTACACACACACGCGCGCACACACACACACACACACACACACACACAGGCTTCCTTTCTTTCCTCCCAAGATATTTATACTATAACTGTGGTTTGATCAATATGCGTATAGCCATCTCCTCTCCTGCTTCCCAGATCTTATTTCCATAACGTCTCCTCCTGTGCTCTTTGTCCTTGTGCGTAAATGTCTTTTTTAAAAATCACAGGTTTTAATGCCACGCTAGTGGGTTTGAGGAGGGAGGGTAAGCAGTAGTTTCACAGACCACCTTCAGCATCCTGATTTCCACCCCGATGTCTTCATCTATTTTTATCTTGTTTATTATAGGCACAGTGCTGCCATAATTCTGAGGCACATGATTTTTCCAAGTGTAACTGTTTCTGAAATGAGAGAATTCATCGTGCAACTGGTGTCAAGGAGCTGGCCCGTCCCCAGGCCCGGGGGACCTAGGGAGACCGCCCACCGCCCACTTTCCCCAGGACGGAGGGCATCCTGGCATAGGACTTTTCATCTCAAAACCTGGATGAGTCGGCTGTCCTGCTCAAGGTGACCTAGTTACAGAGGCCAGAGCTGTGACCTCCGCCCCGCCTAGGTGCCACCCGTCCTCGTCACCTCAGTTTATCTGTGGACGCTGGCAGCCCCATAAGCATTTAAATTTGAACCTAGAGGGTGGCTCTCTAGTGTGGTGGTCAGCACGTCTGCTTTGCACACAGAAGGTCCTGGGTTCGCGCGCCAGGTGGAGCCATGGACCATACCCCGGGTGCGCCAGGCCCCTGGAGTGCCCTGGGGGCGCTGCCCCCGCCTCCGCCCCGCCGTGCACTCTGCGAGCCTGTGGGAGGAGACACCCCACCTCCAGAGATCCAGTTCTTAAGGGGAAATGACAACATCCATAAGGTCAGGGGTAGAAGCTGGGGAGTTGTTAAAGAGGGGAAAAAAATTCGAACCTAATATTTTGAACCTAATAACTGGCCAGGATGGCTCACAGAATTCAGGAAAGCAGTGGGCTTACTAGGTCACTGGTTTATTGTAAAAGATACAGGCTTAGGGTGGGGTGTAGGACAGAGACGCACAGGGCAGGGTGTGGGGTTGAGGCGAGGGCCCCCACCTCGCCCTCCTCCCCATGCACCATCCTCCCGGACCCTCCACTTGTTCAGCAACCCCGAGGCTCCCCAAACCCCATCCTTTAGGCTTTTTATGGGGCTTGTTCTGTAAGTGTGATTGGTTAATTGTTAGTCATCGGTGAGCGACTCAGCCTGCAGACGCTCTCCCCTCCCTGGACGTCAGAGATGGCGGAGGGGGGCTGCATGTTCCACCTGTCTAATCACTTGGTTGTTCCCTGGCTCCCAGCCCCCGTCCTTAGGGGCTTTTCAAAAGTCACCTCCCTGATAGACACTCAAGTGTATAGCGGCTTCTTCTGAATAACAGAGACCACCTCTTTCACTTTTATCGCTCTCATCACTTAGGAAATGTCAGGGGTTTTGGAGCTCTGTGCCAGGAACTGGTACAAAGACCAAATGTATATGTTTCACCTTATTGAGCAGAACATTACAATAGGAGAAATGATGAAGCATGAAAACCGAAGTCCTCTCTTAGTTTGATTCCTCATGTTGCCCACGAGGAATCATCTTTATGGAAATAAAGCCTCATGGGAAGCTGTCCACGTGGTCGGCTGTTGAAAACACAAGTCAACGTCTACACTTGGGTGGGTTTCTTTTGTGTCTTTTTTGAGACTTATCTGTGAAACCATGTCAGTATCTGTATCGGTCAGCGACAGTCACAATAGTGCTGCGTAACAAACTACGCCCCACTCGCCCGCGGGTTTAAACACCAGCCATCACTTTTCTCTCTTGTGCTTGTGATCGGCGGGGTCAGCTGACGAGAACTGGCCTGGGCTTGACTCAAAGCCGCAGGTTGAACCGAGGCGCGTTCCACCGATGTTCGTTCGGAAGTGGAGGTTGAAGAGGTAGCAGCTACCCGGGGGGAGCGCTCCTCACGGGGCGGCAGGCGCCCTGATGGCAGCCCAGTTCACAAGCACATTCGAGCCTTTGCTGCAGCACAAATGCAAGCGTCCATGTGGCCAAAACAAGTCGCATGGCCAAGGCCAAGGTCAAGGAGCAGAGAATTAGGGTCACCCACCATGGAGCCAAAGCAGGTCACGTGATCAGACCCAGCCTCAGTGAGGTGACGCGTGCTCCTGCATGGAGGTGGGGGGCAGGGAGTGAGGACCCTGGAATGGTCATCTAATCTGTCTCAGCCCCTTCGTGCTCACGGCTCGCCTCTAAATTGGCAGCCATGGACCCAGAAAAGAACCTCGGTTTCAGTCGCTGGTGATGACGATTGCCTCTTTCTTTACGGTACTTCCCCTCGCTACCCCCCTGAAATGAATGGTGCATTACTTCTTCAATTATATTTCATGTCAGGCCATCCTAAACGCGGTCTCCAAATTCCGTGAGTTTATTCCCAGGCTATAAAAACACACAAAAAGACTGCAAATTAATTGGGTGTAATTCCTGCTCCTGTCACAGACCTGCCAATGCATTAAAGACAGGTGACATTGCCAAATTTCTCAGAATAGATTCTAGAAGTTCCAGGGCTTGGAGAGATTCTGGTAACCGATTCATCTGTCAAAAGGACTATCATTCAGGAGTCAGCATCCCTCTGTCTAAAGCGTCTGGCTGCCTTTCAGAAGACGCTGTTGAAATTCTGGTGATAAGTAATTCAATGAAGGAGGAAAAAATGAAATTCGCGCCCCATACCCGCCTCCCCACCTCCCCACCTCCGCCGTCCCGAGTCTGAAAGGCCAGGAGGGGTCAGGTCGCAAACACCCGGTCTGGGAAGCAGCAGGGTGGTGTCCCATGCAACAGCCAGGTGGGATTCCGAAGACATTTCCAGCTGGAATTTCAATGCAGGGACCAGGAAGAAACTGAGGACGTGAGGCAGCATTGCGTGGACGGGGCATGCGCCTGTGGGTGACCGGGCCTTGATCTTGCCCTGACAGTCGTTGTCCCATGGCGGAATGTGGCTATAGCGCCCCCATGACAAGACCGAGGAACAACGCCAGCCATGCCCCAGACTGTTACAAGTCAAGTTACTCACGGGGAGTGGACGGCGACCCTGACAGTCTGCGCAGCTAATCTCCGCTCCCGGACCATGGTACGTCCCGTTGTTTTCACAGTAAAGCGTGGGTACTAATGATTGACGAGACAAAGGGACGAAGGAGGCAGTAGGTGCCAGGGACCACCCTCCTGGTGTCTCGTGCTGGGTGGCTGCCTCGCATCGATGCTGACACCCGTCTGATATTTATCTACGGTGTTGTCATACCTTTCTGGCCATTACGGACAAGAATCTTTGCAGCTACGTTGTGTGATTTCAAGGAGCACGGAGAATCGTGAACCAGAAGGCTCTGGTCTGCTGTTGGAGATAAGCAACGTTGGCCAGAGTTCACGGCATGAAAAACCTGCGTAGAGAAGCGATCACGGGACGCAACGATGGCCTTCGCTTTGTTCCCTGCAGCATCACTCGTTCGTTTCCTGAGAGAATACTGTCTCATCGACGGAACCCTCGGGCCTGGAGCCGTCCTCGGGATAGGGAAACGGAATTTGTACATCAGCCCGAATCTTCTGGGGAAGAAGGCTGAGGGTGGGCGGAGGGATGGATGAGCAGATAACACAGCTCGTGAGCCATAACGCGCTCGGGAAGCTGCGTGAGTCGGGGTGCAGTCTGCAAGTTCCGGAGCTGAGGGTCACAGGTAGGGACGTAGCCAGGAAAGGTGGAGGAGGGTGCTCAAGTGACGGGCTCCAGGGACCAGAGAGCCCGTGCGCCTGGCCCTTCCTTGGGGAGCTTCCCTTAGGAGGAGGGTGAGGGCTGGCAGGCAGGACGCCCTTCCGGTCAGGCCTCTCGACACGCAGACGGGCCTGGCCAGCCACACTGGTCCAGACCTGGGGCTGCGGCTGCGAACAGGACAGACCCACGTCCTGCTCTCAATGGAGTCTGCACTGCAGCAGAGGTAGGGCGGACAGCGAACGCACAGAGAAGCGAACACGCGGCCGAGACAAGCCCGGAGAGTTCCAGGTGCCACGTGATGCCATCCGGTGCTTGGACGCTCTCTGGGGCTGGGCTGCGGGGCAAGAACGTCCTTCGGTGGCGTAGGGGGCTCTGCCAGCCAGGTGAGGAGGTCGGGCTCTGCTAGGAGGGACACGGGAATGCTTTGGGTGTCTGGACTGGGGGTGGCAGTAGGGTCTCTGTGTGCCCGGACTGTGGGCGCACAGCAGCGTTCCCCAGCCAGGCAGAGAGGCCAGCCACAACCCCCCAAGCCGACCCACCCACTTGAACTGGTTCCATCACAGACCACCTTTCAGTTTGCTATTTAACGAACTACTTTAAGTTTACCTTTAAATCAAAATTCACTTAAATGAAGACCGGAAGTGCGTGATCTAGGCTCAGGGCGGGCAGCGCTAGGCCCTCGTTCCAGGACCGCATTCAGAATAAGCCGCATCTTCTCCGCGTCTCTCCCCAAGCGCGGGCACGGTACCCGGCTGAGGCCTGACCGACGGGTTCAGCTGGTGTAGACACGACGAGCCACTTTAAGAGTCGGACAGTTGATTATCGACATAGATAGTGAATGGAAGAGGAGCCAAAGGTGCCAGCCCCCGGGGTGCGTGTCCCACGCACCCAAGAGGAGGGTCCTGAGACGAAGGGGCTGTGACGCGCTCAGACGTGGGACGGTCCAGCCTACAGCTCAGCATCGAGCGGACAGGACCGGACGTGGCAGCCTCACCAGACGCCAGGAAGCCGGGCGACAGTGGGAATGCTTTAGGACGCGTGCCCCAGGGACCCCCGAGACGGGCGAGGGAGGGCCTGTTAGCACACTGCCCGCACCCGTCACTGGGTGAGCGCCGCTCCCAGCGGGCGGTCACCCTCCGTGCTGGCCGGGCTGGGCCTCGCCCCCGCGTGCAGGCCAGGGGAAGGCGTGGGCCTATATTCCACAGCGTGTGGCCTGAGCCAGCCACGGACGTTTCTGGACCTCTGCGTCCACCTCTGCATCACAGGGGTAACAGGAGCCCTGGCTCAGATCCTCCCAGGCCACCCCGGCGCCCCACCCCGGTGCCCCACCTCAGGCGGTCGCTGCGGGCTGCTGCTGCCGCTCAGCCTCTGACAACCCCTAAGTCCCTCACTGCTGAGCCTCGGGCTCCCGCCGAGGCCAGGGGGGCTCCCTCCGCCTTCCCACCGGGGATCCTCGAAGGGAACAGAGTCGCGCCCCTTCAAACATTTCTCGGCCATCTGGCGCGGGTCGGCGGAGGGCCGGGAGGGCACCCCGTTTCGGGTCATCCAGGTGGCGCACGTCAGGGGCCGTGGTGGGTGGGGCTGAGCCCACTGCCCGCAGCAACCCCCGCGCCTCCCTCCCTCACCCTGCGCCCTTCCTCCGGCTCCCCATGCGATTCGAGGTGCCGGTGGGATCGACCTGCCCTGCACAATGGTCCGGAGCCGGGCCGTAGCCGAGCTCTGCTGACCGGGACAGGTGTGCGCTTTGAAATGCCACGCAGGCGGGTGACGCAGGCGGGGAAGGGGCGTGAGGCTGCAGGAGTCTGCCGGGTACCGGAACAATGCTGTGTGGGCGTCGGGCCCAGGGGCAGGGGCAGATGGGGAGGCAGCGGTGGCCCTGCGGGGAGGTGGTCAGGCTGCACGCACTGGGAAGAGCTGAATCCTCCAGGATTTAGTGACAAGGTGGGAGAGGAAGGTGAGGGAGAGGGACTGACTTCCACACTGAGCGGCTGTGGGGTGTGGGTGTGGGTGCGGGTGCCAGTCGTGGGGGTGACCAGATGTGGGGACCGCCACCCTCCTTGTCCTGGTCCGGGGCCTGGCCATGACCCCCAGGGGCAGGCCTCTGTGGAGGGAGAGAAGGGCAGCAGATCCCCCAGCCCGAACAACTTAGGGGGGTGTTTTCTCCAGGGCATCATCCACTTTTTAAAAGCAATTAAAGTGAAGGCAATGCTTTCAAAATGAACAGCAATGATGATCATTTCCTGTAAGTCTGAGGGATGAAATTATTCTAAATTTCTATGGAGGTGGCTGTGGCCGTCTCTAGAATGAAGAGCTTGAGGCGTCGAGTTTCTCTCCTAACTCATTATTTCTACCGAATCGGAAGAATCCAACTCGCAATGACCGGCCCCAACAGTGGCAAGGATCGCACGGTGACATGGTGGCTCTCTGACAATTATGGAAGCGGACGTCAAAGGTGGCAGTCGACTTGGAGAGATTCCATACACACACGCACACCCACGGAACGGGTTAGTAACCTACTCTAATAATCACAAGATATGTTAATAACCTAATGCAAAGCTCACGGGGACCTACTTCCTCAGCTGGCCACCTGGGCAGATGCTGGGAGGTGAGCCCCGAGGAGGTAACGGCGACAGGCTCCTCGCCCACTTTTTTTCCGTGCTCAGTTCTGCAAACACTTTACTTAAATGCGTCGGATCCTCAATTCCTTTTCCCAGCAGTTCTCAGTATGGTGGTGGTTCTTAAGGCATCTGTGACTTTTCTGTCCTCCAGGGACAGATCCGGGGTCTCGGTGACACTCGAAGATACTAACAGATCCTCAACATCCTCGAAGGAGCCACTCGACATCCCAGGGGTGGCGCTTCCTCAGTGTGACGTGTCAAGGCGGCTTTCCTTTCCTCCGCTCTCCCGCGTGACGGTTTGGCACCTGCTGCCTGTCGCCTCGCGGGGAGGATCGGCCGACGCCCGCTCAGCGGCCGCGGTGGGGCGCGTTGGTTCTGCGTGACGTTCCCTTCGACTCTCCCTGCCGACTCTTTGCTGTGCGTGAAAGTCGGCGGGTCGTGACCTCCGGCCCCCAGGGCGAACTCCTTCCTCACTGGTCATCCCGTCGGAACTGGTTCCGAGGACCCTTCCCAGTTCGCAGCGGCCACCACGAAACGATGCAACTAATTTCGCTTCGCGGAAGACCTCTTTCCCCGAAATGGGGGCTTTTCGTGGTGGAGGAAGAAAAAGCCACTTGTCGGCCACACGGGGGCAGAGGCTGTCGGACACGGTGACGGGTGCGCGTGGGGCCAGCAGGCGCCGCTGCTGACCGGCCGGGTCACCTCGGGCCAGCCAGCTTCCCGCCGTGGGCCTCCGGCTGGCCAGCTGTAAAATGTGGAGCATTAAGTATGTTTTGTTAACTAAGCCAATAATGGCTTATCGTTCAAAAGTAGGGGTGGCCTAATCCTTGCGACGTCTTCCGCGCGCACCAGATGGGGGGCTCGCCCGGGGGTCCTCTCCGGTTCCTCCCGGACGTGACGTTCGGCGTGAACTTGTGCTTCGTTGAGAAGCAGGACCCTCGCTTCCTGTGCCGTGGCTGCAGAGAGGGGGCTTTGAAGGATGTCGCTTTGGTCTGGTTGCAGCCTTTATGGGTAAAATTAGTCACTTTTGCACTGGCACATCCCGTTTTGAGCTCGTTCTGAAAAACCGCGCCGCTTCGCCACAGGGACCTCTAGGTGAATTTTAAGCAGTGGGATCTGCCTCGGCCTCAGGCTGCTGTTTGAGAAAGTTTCATAACCAATCACGTCCCAAGACCGGGGACGAGAGTCCGCCGTGAAGTCGATTTTTCAGATACTTCAACTTAGCGCATCCTTATGCGTGCTTGTTCCTGGCTGCTGGGGCAAAGCCACCGTGTGGGCAGAGCCGTGTCCCCAGGACCCACACAGCCACGTCCTGCTGTGCGTTTCGGGTCGTGGGCTCACCGCGTCCTCGTCGTCCCGCAGACGTCATAACTGTGCTTCCGGCGTGGAACGAGCCACTCCGGCCCCTGACGCATCTCCGTGCATGAGGAATTTACAAATTACGACCTTAATAAACGCAAACCAATCACGGGAACGATGGGAGGGAAACGCGGTGAGGATACAGCGCCGAGACAAGCCGCCTCCCTCGCTCACTGACCGTCCCCGCCGCGCTCCGGGCAGCGCCGTGGCTGTGCGTCCTCTGTCTCTTCCGTGGACCAGTGTTGGCTCGTAGGTGAGTGAACGAGGAATGCTACGCCGTGCCCGGGGGCCCTAGCCACCCTGGCACTGCTGAGTCGCGTGCCGTGCGTGCCTGGGCGGGTTTTCCCGGCTCTGTCAAGACGAGCGTGTTCCCGCGGCCACTGCAGACGCACCCTGGACCCTGGACCGTGGCGAGGAGCGCCGAGGCCTCGGACGAGCACGCGGAAGCCCCGGGACGCGAGGCCGGCGGGGCCCTGGGCTCCGGCAGACTCCGACCTTCGCTCCCCGGCGGCGGCGGACAGCCCCCAACGTCAGGACCCGGGTTTAACTGGCAGGCGTCTCCGGGCACACGCAGCCCCAGGATGCATCTGGAACGCAGGGAGATGGCAGCTGTCAATCAGCTGCACAACCAGAGACGAGAGCAGCCAGGCTCCCTCCCACGCTGCTCACGCCCCATGGGGGGCGGGGGGGGGGGACCCGACTTCCTGGACGGGGCGGTAGCTGGGCACCCTGGGCCCGCTGCCCCCCAGGGGTGCACCTGGTAGTGGCCGTGATGGGGCCCCGGGCACTAGAGATTTGGGTGCCGGAAAGGGACGTGCCGCTGGGCGGGCCAGCGCTGGGCTCGGGACGAGGGAGGGTTTCATCGGTGTCCCTCTTGGTAGCCTTTTCGAAGCACTCAATTATCCCAGACCTGGTCCCGCCGGGACCTCGGCCTGCTGAAACCCCAGGCTCGTTAAACACGTCTGATAGCAGCTTGTCGCCCAGACCGGAGCCTGAGCAGGCAGTGAGAAGAGCCTTTACAGTGCCAATTAGAAGGTCGTCGCCGGCAGGACTGGAGGCCTGTGTTCGCCTGTCAAGAATTTTTCATTCGTGCTGTTATTTCCTCAAGCCGGTCCCCGCTGCGGGGGCGGGGCGGGGGCGGGGCGGAGCCTAACTATGAGAGCGGGCTCTCCAGGCGACTCCCGGGGTCTTCATCTTAACGCACGCGCAGGCCCTGCCCAAAGCACTGTCATGTGTCACTTAACTCTCAACAACCCTGCTCGCTCCCTTCCCACTTACAAATAGGGAAACTGAGGCACAGAGAGGCGCGGTCTCGCGTCCAAGGTCGCACATCTAGTGAGGGTCCAAGCCAGGATTCTGAGGCTGGTGACGAGACCCCGGAGTCCAAAGCCACGCGGGCCGGGTCCCCGGTGCCTTTGCTCCTGCCCCACTCCCCCCCCACAACGCCCCTCCCGTCCGCCAGGCCCACCTGCTCGGCCTCGCCACTCAGCTCAAACGCAGCGTCTTCTGGAGCGGCTTCCTGAGGTCCCCGGCGACGGGTGCTCCTGCCTCTCAGTCTCCCAGGCCCACCTCGCTCTCCCCCGTCCAGCCAGCGTCCCCTCTGTGTGTCCAGGGCAGGAGCTCGGAATGTCCGTGGAGGAGGAAGCGGCGGGGAAGAAAGGGAAGAGGCGTCACGTGCCCGGGTCGGCGTTCTCAGAGCTCAGCGGCCATCCGCCGGGGCTGGCTCCACCTGGGTCCCAGTCCCCAAGCCCAGCCATCCCAGCTGCCCAGCCAGGCAGCACTGTGCCCTGCAGAATGATGACGGCGATGACAGTAGTTGTCCTCAATGGCCCACTTGCTCTGTTTGGGGGCATCGGACACATCGAGTCACCCCGCGAGGTGGGCGGGACCACGCACGTTACAGGCGTAGCAATGGAGACACAGAGAGGTGTAATCGCTTGCTCGGGTCACACAGCCAGGAGTCAAGTCCCTGGACGCCTGGCTTGCGGGCCAGGGCACTGAGCCGCTGTCGGAGACGGCCGTGGCGGGACCGGAACCCTCCGCTGGCCCCCAGCAGCCCCGCCCTCACCCCGCCCCTCCCGGAGGCATCCGTGCTCCACCAGCCTGTGCTCCTTCCTGCGTCTCTGCACGGGAGGCCCCCGAACCTGGGGCCTTCGCCGGGTCAGGCAACTGCAGATCGAGGAAAGTCAGTACTAAGTTTTAGGGCTTGGGGTCTGTAGGGGTCAAGGCCAGAGTTAGACTTTGCTTAGCATTCTCAGAGTGTGGTACAGAGTGGACATAGGTCTTGGAGGGAGGGAAGGGCGGGCGAGTGGATGGGTGGGTGGATGGATTGTTGAGTGGCTGGATGTGGAGGTGGGTCGGGGAGTGAGTGGGTGGATGTGGAGGTGGTGAGTGGATGAGAGGTGAACACAGGAATGGAGGGGAAGAATAGAACTATACCCTGTGCTTTGATACGACATTAGTTTTTTTCTTCTATGGCAGGCTGACCCCTCACTCTCACCCTGCCCTGCCCCAACAATGTCAGGCTCCGCCTCTTCCCCCGAGCCCCCTCTGCCTCAGCCGCAAGCACCACGTGTGCTCGGCCTCTGGGTCTGTGTTCGTCCCCCCACCCAAGCGTGAGACCCCGAGAGCGGATCCCGTGGGACCGCGGATGGCCTTGGCCAGCGCCCTCGTGTGCCTGGCCCCTGCTCCACGCCCCGCCCCCCACAGAGAGTCGTCCGCATCCCCACGGAAGGGTGCACGGGACTGTGCCTGAGAGACAGAGACCCCTGCCCTGGTGGAGGCTAAGGCCGTGGCCTTCGCTGACGTGCGCTCCAGGGACGGGGCAGCTCCAGGAGCGAGGGAGCGCCCAGGGCCTGGCGCGCAGTGGGGGCACACAGTAGGTGCACACAGAGGGTGCACTCCATGGGCCCATTTGCTTGGGGGGCCCAGCCAGAGCCGGGGGAGGTGGGTGGGCGGATCATCCGCAGGAGACCCAGAAACACCAGCCATCAGCACAGCAGCCCCAGAAGGATTGTTCACGAAAACTAGGTCAGTCTGGAAACAAAGCACGCCATCAGCTTCAGATCTTTTGTGGCCCATGAATGCAGACCGAGATTCAAACGCTTCGCGGTACAGAAAGCCCGAACCCTCGCCACGGGGGTGGGGGCCACCGACACTGACCCCGTCACTGCGGACCCCCAAGAACGGCGCTGTGAAGGGCCCAGCGCTCCTGGCGCACACGGGGGCACGGGCCCGGCTGGGCTCTGCTCTGGCTCCCCCTGCCATTGGCCCCTTCGCCCAGCTCGGCACAGAGCACCCGCTGTGTCCCCAGTGGCCAGTGCGGGGCCTGGCCACCCACAACGAGCAGTCATGTCCTCCACGTCCTTCAGGCCCGTGATGCGGAGGAAGTGGCTTCGTTCCAGCAGTGGCTCCAAACCCCGGTGGAGGTGCTGAAGACACAGGCTGCACTGGGCTGACCCCCCGTCCCCCCGCTCCCCCCGCCCTCCCCCCATCCCCCGGGCCCTCGGCCCTCGCTCACTGGAAGCCTGCCCGTCAGGGGGCGGCCAGGACCCCCCGCTGCCCCAGGACCCCCCAGCTGCCAAGACAGCTGTGAGGCTGAATAATTTATAAGCCTCCTACATGGGGCACTGGGAAAATATTTCACCAGAGTCCAGATTATTCAGCAAAGTTGGCGTCACGCAGGGTTGCCCTTCCTCGAGGCGCCACCGAGGGAGTTGGCCTTTCTTAAAAATAGAAGTGTCGTTATCAGCTCTCATTCATCAGGTACCAGAGAGGCCCTTCTCCAATGCACAGCCCCCCCCCCCACACACACACTCTGCCTCCCTGGAAACCCCTCCATTCCCCCACATCGGTCGTGAGACAAAGTCGGCAGGATCAGCTTGGAGGGCGCCCCAGCCCACGCCCTACGGTGACTTCTCTCTGTCCTCCCTGAGGAAGTGACATTTGAAGTGAGACCAGTAACACTTAATTTGAAAAAAAAAAAAATGAGGCAAAGAGTATTTCCAGCAGAGAAGACAGACAGACGGACACAGGCCCTGAAGCGGGAGGGGGCTTGCTCTTTCTCTCTGTGGGACCCCAGGCCCACCGCCCCAGGCCCCCCGTCCTTGCACTGACTTGGGGTCGTGTTCCTGCGTTCTGGCCAGGGGAATGGGCCATGCTCCCGCCTGCTTTCCCGCTGCAGTATCCACAGAGACCAGGCATTGACAATAAAAGCATCCTGGGTACCTGCGTCACCGTATGGAGGCCCCCGGAGAGCGACCAGCTTGCATTAAACTTTTTGTGAAAAGAGAGTGCGTGTGAAGCCCCTGAGGTTAAGACCTCGCCCATCATCACCTGTCCCAGACCGACTGCTTCAATGAACAAACGAATGAAGAAGGTTTTCCAGAGCATCCGTGGCCAGCAGTGAGGAGCATGGGAGGGAGAAATCCAGCCTTTCCCTGCATTTAAATGTCGGCTAAGACCACAATAATTAGAGCACTCAGAGGTCACCCAGAACAGCGATTTCCAAATAGTGCTTCCAGGAACCCCGTGTTGGATGAGGCGACTCGGGGCCACGGAAGGGGTGAGTAGTGAGCAGGGGTGGGTGGGGAGGGAGAAGGTCAAACAAGACCCTGAAACGACCAGAGAAACCTCCCTTTGTCCATTTACATGATGGGACTTCGAACCAAGTCTCACTTGAAAAAATGGTCCTGTCGCTTAAAACATCAATTTAA
The DNA here is from genome assembly GCA_003508835.1 of Eonycteris spelaea. NCBI lineage: Eukaryota > Metazoa > Chordata > Mammalia > Chiroptera > Pteropodidae > Eonycteris > Eonycteris spelaea. The sequence goes on along the minus strand of PUFA01000270.1, from coordinate 1,040,227 downwards.
AACTCCGAACGCTGGTCTGGCCCAGCACTGTCCATACAGTAGCCACTCGCTGCACACGTGTGGTTATTGTGACTTGACTCCTCCCAACTGAGATGTCCCTCAAGCATGAAATACACAACCAGATTTTCAAGACTCTGCACCAAAACGATCATGTGGAATAGCGGTGGCCTCTGGGGCGGGCCCGGCAGCGCGGGGGCCAGCAGAGAAGGCCAGTACGGAGAAGAAACGGCCAAGAACAAGCTGGAACCTCCTCGGCACTCCGGACGGAATCCTTGTGTCCGACCACGGAGCATGTACAGAAAGTAACACTGCAACTTCCTTCCGCCTCCCCAGTCCCATGAATTATCCCCTTGGGGCCGATTTCTCATGCCAGCTCCACGCGGAAGGGGGTTCTGTCAGTCACGCTCACAGCGGCACAAGCCCCAGCACGCTGGGCCACAGGGACCCGCCGAACTCGCCCGGGTCGTCTGTCTCCCCAGGCCGCTGTGGAGAACCGAAGACCTTCCCAACACCGATCCTTCGTATAGAGCTTTCTCCGACCCCGGATTCATGTCTTTGCCCCTGGCATTCTGAAAGGCCAAGGTCATAGGTCTTGGGATTGTTCTATTTTCATCAGTTTTCCTGGGCGCTCAGTGGTGGAGAAAGTTTTTAAATTGTTCCGTGGATCATTTCTCCCCACCCTCCGCCCCCCACCCGCCCCCGCCTTCACGTAACTTCAGTATTGGGGTGTTTACTTCCCAGACTTCTCTCTGGGTTTCTTATCTTTTCTATTTTCCACCTCTGTGTTTTCTGCTCTGCTTTCTATAAGATTGAAGTATACGTTGTTTCTTGATCTGACTGCGCTTTTCATTTCTGCCACGAGATTTTTTTTTTTTTTCTACGAATTCTTTTAGTTCTCTGAATGTCCCTGTTCATGGCACTGTGTTCTTATCTACAGACCTCTTATCCTCTGAGCATATCAGTGAAAAATCAATACTTCCATTTCTCATAAACGCGCAGCCTACGAGCACAGAATTCCGCTTCTAGGCATCTGTCCAGTTAACAGACGCAAGCGTGTGTCCACATCGACTTTTAGAGGATGCCCATGGCGGCTGTGCGTGTGTGAGAGCCAAGAATTGTCAACAGCCCAAATGTCCCTCAACAGGAAAATGAATAAATCAAGTACGTTATGTCTGAACGCTGGAATATTGTCCAGCCGTGACAGCAGCAACCTACCGACAGGTGCGACCACGCGGCTGGCTCTCAGCCTCCCTGCGTCGAGGGGCAGGAGGCAGGTACAACAGAGGACGTGCTGTGCGATCCATTTCCGTGGAGGCTGGAACAGGCAGGACTTACTGATGAAGCCAGAGCTCAGAGCAGTGTGGGCCTGTGCGGGAGGGGCGGGCAGGTGCTGGGAACGGGGATTACGCGTGACGGGGGCTGGGGAGAGGCTCTGTAGGCGGATGGGACCGTTTGACAGGTATGTGTTACACAGCTGTGTGCGTTTGTCAAAACTCATCAGACGGCGCTCTTAAGATCTGTGCACTTCACTGAATGTAGATTTCATTAAGGGAAAAAAAAAAAAACCCAAGACAGAAAGAAAAGAAAAAAGCCAATTGGAAGCACTGAGCCCTTGAGCAGCATTTGCCAACTGTGGTCTTCGCTGTCAGGCGATCTGGCCGGGCCATTTCCCTGGGGACCATTTGGGTGCAGAGTGCCAGGTCTGTCCACTTGGAAAGGTTGGGGTCCTACAATGACCCGACCTCCTGCCTGCTGGGTATGAGGCTGGCTGCTGGTTTTCCAGCCACGGCAGGGATGAATAGGGCACGGTTCTTACTAGTCCATATGTCCCTGCTTTCAGTGGTCCTCCATCCTCTCGTGTTCCTGATACCCCAAGTCTAGAGGCTCCTGCTTTATACTCACTGTGGTCTGAATATGTGTGTTGCCCCAAGATTCGTAGGTTGAAATCCTATTGTCCAACGAGATGCTATCAGGAGGCGGGGCCTCTGGGAGGCGGTGATGTCACGGGGGTGGAGGCCTCAGGACCGGGGTCAACACCCTTATAAAAGAGGTCCCAGAGCCTTCTCACGCCTCCCACCATGTGAGGACATCGTGAGGGGCCGGCTCGGGGCCCAGGAAGCGGGGGCTGGCCAGCACACAAGCACGCCGGGGCCTTGACCTCGGCCTCCCCCCAGACCTGTGAGGAGGAGCACACGTGTGTTGTTTAGGAGCCACCCAGGCTGGGCATTTCGTTGCAGCATCCTGAAAAGACTAGGACAGTCCCCGCTCAGGACGGGTCACGGGATTTCTGCCGGGCTCAGGGAGGGGCGGTCGCCCAGTCGAGCGCGCGGAGCAGGGAGGCTCGCCGCTGTCGTCGCGAACGCTCCCGCTTCCGGAAGCGCGGGCTGCCGCCGGTGCCTGAGTCTCGCGTGGCCTCTCAGCGTTCCACGCCGCCAGCCGAGGTCCGGCTTTCTTGGCCCTGCCCAGCGAGTTGCTGCGCATTCCACCGGCTTCCAAAATGCTTCCTTGGTCTCCTCTCTTTTTCTCTTTGCAGCTGAGAGTGATGCTTTCAGAGTGATCCTTCCAAGAATCCGGGTGAGGCTTCAAGAAGACACTAATGTACACACTGGAGGCGTTTATGCCACCAGCTTTCCTGGAAGGCCCAGCCTTTGCTCTGTCCTGCCTGCGGTGACACAGCTTTAATCCTCGTGGTTGCAACAGGGCTGCTCCTGCTCTGGGCATCAAATCCGCATTCCAGGCAGGAAGAAGAAGGGTTTGTGCCAGTTGAGGCCAGCAGACTTTCTCTTACATCAGGTGCCCACGCTTAGCTGCAAGGGAGTCCAGTAACACCTACTTTTCTGTGGTCACGTCGCCACTCCAAACGAGACACATTCTGTTTACCATGGAGAATGGAGATTTCCACATCCTGCTTAGGCCACGTGCCCATTCCCGAGTCAATCACTGAGCCCAGAGGGAATGGAGCACCCCGTTGGGTGGCCCAGGTTGTACGCCCACTCCCATAACAGCAGAGTGGTTTGGGGGTTGGCGCAGCATTAAGTGGGGGAGAGTTGATTCCCTAGAGGAAACGTGCTGACCCCAAGGCTAGGGTAATGGTGGCCTACATTTTGCTGAGCTTGGTGGAAAAGTGACTGTGAACCACAGGACCCTGGCCACCATGGGAAGCCCCACCTCCTTGGGGTCAGGCGACTCCGAAGGGGTCTACACATTTGCATATGGCAAAGGCTGTCACAGGACACAGTCATTCTGGAGACGGAACCTGAGGCCTCACTAGGAAAGTCGCTGATGGTCCCACGTCGGTGCTGGGCATGTCCGAGGACCATCGCTGACCTGTGCCCACTGGGGACCATGGGCTCACCTGGGGGATGGCTGGACATGGACCCGTAGGGGCTCCGGTGGGTTCCCGCTCTCCTGCCCCAGCACTGACATCCCGAGTGCCTGGCGCCTGGGCCTGGACCATCAGCCAGGTACAAACAGGACAGGCACCCAGACCCCCCGCCACTCATGTCCACCCTGCATTTCCGTGCCCACCGCGCCCACCAGCCAGAAGCCAGAGCCCGGGACCTCGCGTGGGGCGGCACTTCGCACGGGACGAGGGCTCTTCTGTCGGTTTTCGTCATCCACTCTGCGTGACAGAAGGCACGTTGCTGGAAGTGGCATGGCTGCTCGGAGAAGCGGAGCGGCCTGCCGGGGGCCACGCGGCAATAAGCGCCAGGCCCAGCTGCCACCAGAGGCCCCTCAGGCCTCTGCTCCCGACGGCCGCCCACAGAGCAGGGGTGCTGGCTCTCCGGGCCCGTCCACCAGGGAGGGATCACGAAGGCCTGCGGAGGCACCTGATCGGATGACGCACCCCAGGGTGCCCGGGACTCTGCGAGCTTGTCATCATTCACAGCTATGCCACAGTAAAGTGTGACAGACCTGTGCCAGGCTCAGTGGGACCCCACATCCTCCAGAGGGGGAGCATAGCTGTGCTCACTCTAGAGAGACTCCCCCTCAGGGAGCAGGATGTGGGTGGCAGAGGGAATTCCTAGGACAAAGGCCACGGGGGTCGCCGAGAAGACACCTCCATGGGCCGAGCCACCCAGGCTCCCGTGGCTGGCATTCTGCCTCGGCCTGGAAGAAACTCCCCTCACAAGGTAGGTCGTCCCGCATGTGGAGGGAGAAGCTTAGGGTGGAGGAAGAAGGGACAGAGTGACGAGCAGTAGGGTGGTTGCCTGGAGCCAGGCACGCTGTCTGGCCTTCCAACCCAGCAGCGGGGCCGACAAGGGTGCTCAGCAGGCCTCGGTGGTGCCGTCGGCCGAATGATGGCCCCGAGGATATTCATATCCTGACCCCCGGAACCTGGGAGTCTGTCGCTCTGCGTGGTCAAAGGGACTTTGGAGACGTTGCAGAGGGCAGACCCCAGGGTGGCTAATCAGAGCAGGACGGGCTGTAACACAGGGCGTCAGGCATCCACATGTCTCAGAGACCCACCTGGGGCACCGCATGTGGCCAGGAACTAACTCCTCACTGCCCAGGTGCTCTCGTGTGAGCCCACTGCTGCCTCAGCTGTACCCCAAGGCCAACCCCAAGGCTGACCCTAAGGCTGACCCTAAGGCTATACCCCAAGACTGACCCCAAGGCTGTCCTCCGAAGCTGTACCCCAAGACCGACCCCAAGGCTGACCCCAAGGCCATCCTCTGAAGCCGACTCTGAGGCCTTCCCCCAAGGCCGACCCCGAGGCCGTCCCCCAAAGTTGTACCCCAAGACTGACCCCAAGGCCATCCCCAAGACTGACCCTAGATCATCCCCCGAGGCCGACCTCGAGGCTGTACCCCAAGACTGACCCTGAGGCCGTCCCCCAAGGCCCACAACCAAGGCAGTCTCAGGGTGACTTCTTTTTATCAGCACCATCCCGAGGTCCCTGTAGGCTGCTTTTAGAGGCGTCTCGCCCTCTGTGTGTCCTGGGAGGGGCTGGCAGGACACCCCGCACCTCGGCCCCTGGGAGCTGTGCCTATGAATCCAGCCTAGCTTTTAAAATCGGCGTAATTTATGTGTTGCATGTGTTATATGTGCTCTACATACACACACACCTGTGATTCACACACGTGCACATAACTCCGCGTGGGGGTGAGGGGGTGACTCCTGGACGCTCCACAGTAAGGCTCCTGAGGCACCGCCGGTCTGCCCAGCGTGTGCAGAACGGAGGCCCGTGGGCCGGCTGGGTTCTCGGTCACAGCCGAATCGCACCGTCCCCGCCCTGAGGACGTGCTGTTGTGGGGCTGGTGGGGAAGCCTGGGAAGCAGTGGCAGGGGACAGACTCCGTATCCTGACGACAGGAACACGGGGCGGGGGCGGGAACTGACCCAGCGTTCGCCCTGCCTCTCCCGTCGGAAGGTGCCCCCTGGAAGACAAACAGGAGCTATTCCGGAAAACCAGGGTGAACGGCACGACAGGACCAGCCCATTGCCATTCTGCACCCCGTCCCCGTGAGTCCATGGCCCGAGTGTCAGCCTCAGCAGGAGGAGGACCAGATGTGGCAGCCCCCAAAGGACACCACGATGACCAGCCCGCGGGAGCAGGACACTGAGAGTGATGATGTGCCCCCAGAAAGATGGAAGAAGGGGTTAAGACTAGAAGCCTCTATGCCAACCGCCACAGCAGCCACATTTCCTGATTGAATACCTGGCGATTACATCCGTAGGCTATTGTTTAGCTCTGTTCCCACAAGAAAGAGTAGGAGGAATTTATGGGAAACATGGTATGGGAATCTGCTTCCGTGCCCCCGCTTACGCATCATATCAGACCACCATTTGGTGACGGGTAACGAGTAGATGATGTATAGATCCATTGTGATTGGGATATAGTAATTAATGGATTTGGGGGTATAAAACTGTGGACCTGAAATGGGTCGAGGCTGCTCCTTTGGAAGGACAGCCGCCGGCTATTAAACTGCCTCTAATGTCAAAGCACTCAGGTCGAGTCTGGTTTCCGGTCACAACACGAGGATGGGGAGCGCGCCGCACGGCCCGGCAGCTGCGGTCAGCAACGGCCGCACCGGGCAAGTCCACGGTCCCGCCGCCCCCCGTCTCCAGCCAACACGTTAAGGAAAATGAAGGGGGGGGACCCCTGTGAATCGAGAGAGACTCGCAGGACATCGGAGGCTCTGAAGGCTGCCGGCTTCTGCGTGGGAGGTACAACCGCAGAGAAACGCAGCAACTGAGCCCCGCGGAGGTCAGAACAGAGGTCGACGAGGGGGGAAGCGGGGGGCTGCGAGGGGCCTCTGGGCGGGCCGGCCTCTCCCGCCCGTCTGCGGCCACGCCATGCCCACACCTGCCTTCCGGCCCCAAACTCGCCCTGGCTTTCCCTTCTCCAGGCCTTTGCCGGAAGAGCCCTTGAATGCCTCATTCTGTCTGCCTGCTGCCTCCTCTGGGAAGTCCTCCCGGATGACCTGCACCCCAGTAGAGCAAGCCCTCTCCCAGCCCTGGACCCCACCAGCCTGTGATACCCTCAAAGCTGGGCCTGATTTGCGTCCGCGTCCCCACTGTCCAGCCCGGCCTCGCTCTGCTGGCCTCCCAGACACAGACATCACCAGACCCTCAGATGGCAAATGTCAAAGTCATGCACCCGCGGCCACAAGCTAGTAAAAGGCAGAACAGGATGAGTCCACGTCACTGCCTGTGCTCTTTCTTTGCACGGAGAGCTCCTGGGGCAGCAGAAGAAGCGAGACTGGGCAGCCCGCAGGGGGCAGGGGGTGCACTGAGAATCCACCCCGCACCCCGGAGCCATTCCCGGGCAGAAACAGCCCGGAAGAGGCAAGGTCACGACAAGAGAATGGCTTGGAGCCTGGCGAGCGCTGTCTGTCGCCAACGCCATGGCAAAGACCATCCGAGCACAGCCCCACCTCCCCAGCGGCAGCTGCCTGGGCGCAGAGATGTGAGCCTCCGAATCGAATCAAGACTGTGCGGCTGTGCCCTGAAGATAACGGAGCCCCTCAGCCCGTGGCTCTGAGCCAGGACCCGGGCTGCGGATTAGCGAGCAGACGTGGCGTGCCTCTGTGCCTCCCGGGAGCCGCGACCGCTGAGCCGTGACCGCTGAGCCCTGCCACAGTGCAGAGCAACCCACGTGACCGCCAACCAGGCTGCCCGCCGTCGGGAGCTGGAAGGTCCAGCCCCCGCTCTGAAACAGGGACGTAAAACTCCGTTTATTGCCACATTAATGCTGCCTAACAAACCACCCCGACGACACTCAGAGACTCCAAATGTGACTCGATTCGGCTCCCAGTGCGGCCCCTCAGGCTGGGCTCTGCCGTGTGGTTCTTCCGGCCTCGGCAGCACTCACAGGGACACCCTGTGGCCTCTCGCGTCTCTGCGCTTGACGGTCTTGGTTGTTGCCTGGGGCACGGTGGCACGGAATCGGGACATGATTCCAGGGTCCCTGTGCCGGGCTCCTGGGAGCAGCTCCATGCCTCACAGGCTTTTCCAGCCCTGGGGAGTAGGGAGGGTGGCAGGGGGCAGAATGGCAGGAAAGGTGACTCCGCTCCAGGATGGGTCCCCAAAACAATGGCTCTGCCCATCATGGGACAGTGTTGCTATGGTGATGGGACAGGGTGTCAAGCGTGAAGGGGCTTGTGAAGGGAGTTGCAAGGGCCAGAGGGCAGTTTCTACTCAGAGCCGGAGTTGACCTCTGACTCCCTGCTCCATGGCCAGCCCAGGAGCCCTGCCCCCTGCCCCGGGGTGGCACAGGGGACCAGCCCTCTCTCCCTGGCACCCCAGTCCCAGTACAGGCCCCCGGAGACTCTCAGCGCCGCCCCAGCAATTTGCAGGAGGCTGTATCCAACTAATAAGTGGGTAACTGGATCCATTGTTCAAAAGTTATCTTTAGACAAGAGCATTTCTCAAGTTTAATTAACGTGTCAGCGGCGCCGGTGCGCGAGACGGCGCCAACACGGTCGAGATGACACTAATTCCTCTGCATTCACGCCAGCTCGGCAGCGAGCTGGGGGCGGGAACTAGACCCCCAGTGCCACCCCCACGGGGAAACAGCCGATTTCCCCCCCTCCCCCCGCCAGCAAATTAAACACGTGCTGCCGCCTGAGGGCGGAGGCCGAGAGCAGAGCAGATAGGACGCCCCGGCTGCCCGGGCTGAGAGGTCGCACGCCCTCCACGAGGCCCGCCTCCTGCACCGGGCCGGGCGCTGCCCCCGGGACGGGGCCCTCACCTGCCAGCTCCGGGAAGTGACACCAAGTCCCCACGGGTCTATCTTCCGGCTTTAAGGGGAAGATCCCGGGGTGACGTAGAATCTTATTCAGAGTCCCTGCATGGGTGGGGTTTGGGCACAGCCCCCCCGCCCCCGCTCAGCACCCCTCACTCCCTGAACCCCGGCTCCCAGCAGGGCAGTGGCCACTCTGCCGTGCCCAGGCGCCATCCACCCCGGCCTTTACAGACAGGTCCCCGGGGGGCTCGGTCACACCGCTGTGAGACGTCCAGACGCAGCCGGCAGCGTGCGGGGGCAGGGGGCCGGGCCAGCACCACAGGGCCCCACAGCGCACTTCGGCCAGTCTCCGTGCCCCTCTGGGCCTCGGTTCCCTCACCTGTAGCATGCGGGGTGAGGGGAACGAGCCGGGGCCCTCCCACCTCCAGGTCTCGGCATTTCTGAGTACGGAGGCCGACTCGGGAGCATGGGAGGCATTGTCTGAGGTTCTCACCAATCCGCTTGCCTACCAGGAGGTGGGGGGTGTTCCTCAGGTTTGGGGCCTGAAATGAAGAAGCAGATTCTTCCTCAAGAGCCTAAGGGTACCCCCCTCCCTGAGAGCTGGGGTCACCTCTAAAACTCTTGTCGTTTTATGTCCGAAGGACCCTGGGAGGTTCCCGTGACTGAGCTTTGCCCTGTCCCTCCGTCCCTCTGGGAGAGTGATCACAGGACACCACGCCCCACTGCCATTGCCCGGTGGCACTGCCTAACGGTTTATTAAGCTGTCAGGGCCACCCGGTCCCCTGAGAAGTTTCCACCGCATCTCATCTGCATAATCTTCCAAGCGCTGTACGGTGGACAGTTCTGGCTCAGAGACAGCGAGGCACCAGCACAGTCACGCCTGGCTAAGTCCCCGTCACCTCAGGCCCAGACATCCCAAATGCCCTCACTGGACCCCAACTCTCCCACGCTGCAGCCCCCAGCCACCTGGCACCCTCCTGGGGAACCTCTCCCTACTTTACCAGCCAGAACTGGTCTTGCTCCGTAGCAGGAAAACCTGAAGCTTGAACAAGTTGGAAGCTGACTCGTTCTCCCAAGCTCGGGGGCGGGACACCCAGAGCCAGCATGCTAGCTGCTCACGCACCGAACACACTAGCATTTGTGTTTCTGCTCCACCATCCCGAACACGTGGCTTCTGTCCTCAGGGCCACCTCGTAGCCCAAGAGGGCTGCCGGAGTGCCAGCCATTGCATTCTCATCACGGAGACCCGGTTCTCCCACGAAAACAAGTCACGTGACATCCTTGAAGTCACAGTTAGGACGTGGCAGCCCAGGATTTGAAACCTGATCTAACGCTGGTCGCAGGAATCCCTCTCCAAACCCTAGCACGCGGCCCATACCAGCACCCCCTTTCGGTGCCCGCATGGGCTTAGAAACTGGAGCGCCAGCCAACATGGAGAAGGGGACATATCATATTTCACTCCTCTGCTGGGAGCTAGAGCTCACGCCAGGACCCCTCCAGGGCACGGCCAGCTGTGCCCACTAGGGACCTCCGCCCTGTGCTTCCGCCCACACTTGAACTACCCACTCCTCGTGCATCAGGGACGACGGAGCTTCGAGAAACTCGGATGTGGAAGGTGTTTAGAAAATCGCTCAGGATTCCAGAGGAAGGTGCTGGAGAGAATCTACGGCACGGGGGGGCGGGGCGGGGTGGGGACATCTCATCAGAGGAGGACAGAGCACACGGCGGGACCTGGCTGCCACACTCTGGGGCGGTAATGTCCCTGTCAGGGCTTTGGCGGGCGCAAGAGCCAAGGAGACCCCCACACCCGACCAAGGTCGCGGAGGGATTTCACTGTGTGGCCCCTAAACCCATGCCTGCCGGGCCCCTCAGAACGTGACTTTATTCGGAAATAAGGTCTTTGCAGGTACAATTAGTTAAGGACCTTGAGATGAGAGCATCCTGGATTTAGCGCGGGCGCCACACCCCACGACTAGTGTCTTTAGAAGGAGAGGACACAGACACACAGAGGAGGGGCCGGGTGAGGATGGAGGGGGAGACCTGAGTGACTCCACCACCAGCCGGGGAGCACCTAGGGCCCCCAGGAGCTGGAAGGGGCAGGAAGGGCCCTCCCCGGAACTTTCAGAAGGAGCAGCCCCTGCGGACGCTCAGGGGCTGGTGGGGTGCTCAGGGAAGTCATCCAGGCCACCCTGCCGCTTTCAGCACTGGTCGCCTCACGGTCACAGAATGGCTGCTGGCAATCCAAACATCACACCCACATTCTAGGCAGAACGAGAGCGAGCTACCGGTGGCTCTGCCCACGGCCGTCGTGACGGTGCCAGAAGGCATCAGGAGGACCGGCAATGCGCGGAGCTCGTAAAGACAGCTGTGTCCTCGCTTTGTCCCCTCCGCGAAGGGCCCACTTGAAACAGGACCCGACAGAGCCGCTTCGAAGCTAACCTAACATTGGGTGTCGTGAGGTTCTATGATCTCTGGCCCCATTGTCCCTCTTGCCCCGTATGTGATGAAAGGGCCCTGGTCCTAGGCTCAGAGGTGCCTGTCCCCGGCTGTGCGCTGACTCTGAGCGGCGTCTGCTGGGTCCTGGCCTGCTCCAAGGCTCGGTTTGCCCCTTGCTCAGTACAGGATGACTAAGGTCCTTCCAGCTTGCGTGGGACCCAAGGGAGACGTCATCAGCGCCAATTTCCTGCTATTATTGAGTATCTGTTATTATCAGAAAAAAACACAATTGTGTCTGCTCCTGTCTCTGCCAGGACGAGAGAGCCCCAGCCTCGTTCACGTCCAAGATCAAAGCATGAGCTCACTCCCCTGGCAGCCATCCCCTGCCCCCTGCCTCCCTGAGCATCGGAGGGGAGGGGATGACACCGCCTGCTTCTGTTCTGACCCTGTCCCATCAGCGGCTGAGTTCAGCGTCCACCGAGGTTCCCCCTGGGCCAGGTGCGCAGGTACAGCCGAGCCCTTGCCCTGGGCTCATCTAGCAGGAAACACAGGAGGTAGACGCAGGCAACTCCAGCGTCCTGGTGGGTGGGTGAGAGATGTGCCGGTGGCGAGGGGTGGGGCCCTCTGGTGACTGGACCTGGAGATCAGGGACCGCTTCATGGAGGAAGTGGCCTTTTAGCCGGGGCGGGACTTCAGGTTTGGGCTGCCGGGAGTGGCAGGGGAAGGGGAAGCCAGGCAGGAAAAGCAGCAGGAGCAAAAGCAGGCGGGCCCAAAAGGGGCGGGGAGTGTGGGGGAGCTGCGAGGAGACACCAAGCGAGCCCTTACTCCCGCCCTCTTGCGGGTGGGGAGACTGAGGCCCGGCCGAGCGATCCACCCAAGGTCACACCGATCATGAGGGACCAAGACCAGGCAGGTGAAGTCGGCTGATAGAGTAAGGATGCAGTGATAGAAAACAGGAAACTCCAGGAAAGAAGAAATGGGGGGGAGGTGGGGGGTTGCAAGGAACCGGGGAACCTGCATTTCTCATCTGAAGACACGTGGGTGAAAATCCGTGTGCCGGCCTCCTGCAGGCCAGCGATGAAGCTCATTTTGTCCTTTCCTCTTGATTGGCTTCAGCCGGGAACCCCCATTCACCCCTCACCCTGATAAGGCTCTGCGTACCCCTTCTCCGGCTGCCTCTCCCTCTGCTGACCTTCCTTTTCATCCACTGTGTCCCTGGGACTTACGACCCCTGGACCCTCGAACTTCCAATGACTGTCACCTTCACGTCCCATCAGCAACCAGCCCCAGTCTGTCCCCAGAGCACCCTGCTACCCTAGTGGGCTCCCTCTCAGGGGGCCATCCCACCTCCCATACCCCCCTGACCACCAAGGCCTCCTGATTCCTCATAGCTGCTCTCAGGCCATGCTCCCTCCATCCTCCCTACATGCCCCCACACCCAGCTCAGCCTGTCACAATCTATCACTCACCAGCTCATTGCAGTCACCACCTACCCCAGGTCACGCTCTGCTGCTCCTTGAAGATTTTAGCTCCTGGATCAGTCACTCCCTCCAATGTCACTCCCTACATCGGAATGACATTGGCGAGAGTCACACCATGCACTTGATCCTTCCCACAGCCAACCTGGCCTGTGGGACCGGGGCCCCCTCTCCTTCCGTGAGCTTTCCTCCACCTGACCTCAGCCGCCCACTCCCGGCATCAGGACTGAGTTCAAATCCCTAAGGACCCGCATGGCACAGGTGGTAGCCCACCAGGCCTGGCTCGCCCAGTGTCCACCCTGCCTGCGATGTCCTCCCCAGTCACCAAAGCCCACCACCCCGCCTCGGTGCACCACACCCCACCCCACCTCTGGCTCACCCCTCTAGCACCCCAACTTCCACCGTCCCCTAAACCTCCAGAGCAAAGCGAATCTTGACAACGGCAACGTGGTGGTGCCCTGAGCGCCACCCCGTTTGGACCAGAGAGAGGACGTGGCTGAGCGGGGACACCGGGCACGGGATGGCGTGGCTGGGCCGAGTCTCTCCCATCCGCAGGACGGCTCCCCAGCTGCAAGCTGCTCTGTGCGGGTGCCCCCGGCAGGAGAGCCCCACAAAGGGGCGAGCCCCTGTGTAGACATTCGGCACCATCTCAGGGGGAGACACAGCCCGGTTTCCAACCAGGGACCCAGGGACCGGAAGGCATCGCCTCCGCTGTGCCCCACGGAAGGGCCACAGCAGAGAGCCGCCGAGGACCAAAGAAGCCGGCCTCCAGGGAGCGGGGAGCCGCTCCCAGGGCGAGTGGCTCGCGGTGAGCGTGCATCATTTCGCAAGCACTGCGACACGCGATGTTCAAAGACAAACAAAAGAGGAAAATACAAAGAGAAGCTGGGAGCAAATACGCCCATACACCAGAACAAATGGGCTGTCTGCACCAAGTCACCCGAGCGTGAGCAAGATGAGAAGCTGCCATGGCAACGGGCAAACACCGCATCCAAGAGGGAACGGGAGGAGGGACGCGTGGTGGATGCAACAGAGAGACCAACAGCCCGAGCCCAGCGAAATCAGCCAAGCAACAGAAGGCGAGTCCCGCGCCCCCACCCCCCCCCCGCGCCGCGCCCCCGTCTGCTTCACACTGTAGAGCTGAGAACGTGAATTCCACAAACTAGAAACTCACAGGGGCGATAATCAGACAACAGGAGGAAAGGGGAAGGGGGACTCCGGGCCCCAGAAAGACAGTGAGGACGAAGTGTGCTCGTGGACCTAACGAATGAGAAGCCGCCAAGAACCTCGTCTCCTCCCCGACTTTGGCCAAACGACCCCTTCTGGCTGAGGTCCCCCCCGCCACCCCTCCCCACCCCCGCTTCGGTTCCCTCAGAGCCCTTATCGACGCCACACGGGCTCTGTGCCGTATTTACTTGTCTTATCATCTCTCTACCCGCAGTTTCCAAGAGGGAGACGTCTGCCTGCCTTGCTCACTGATGCGTCCTCAACACCAAGACAGGCGTCTGGCGAACAGCAAGAACCGATAAAAGCGCGGGGGATGGATGCGCGAGCAGCAGAGACGCGGACGAAAATGGAATGAACGATACGGAGGAAAACGCCGGGATAATCACAGAGATAGGCGAGAATCAGACCCAAGTCCAGGGGCGCAGAAACGATCCAACACAAGGGTAATGGGAACCCCTGACTCACGGCCCCCCGTAAATGCTCCGAAGCACGCGGCAAGCATGGCATGCGAGAGAGGCTCCTTGAAGTGGAGAAATAATTCAACGCGAAATTCAAAACAGCGCGCCGTGTTTCGGAAAAGCCTGGAATACCGCGCACATATTTCTTGGCGAAGTTGTGAATTTCAAGAAAACAGAACCCTGCAAAGCATTTGGGATGAAAAAGAAAAACTGTTTACAAGGAGGAAACCGCCTCCAGGAGAGGCCCCCACAGCCGCCCCGTCTTCTTCGTCAAACCTCCAAGCACCAAGTTCTGTTTACACCCAGGATGCTGTTTGTAAATACAGGCATCTGACAGAAAGAACTTAGGGAAGACAGACCCACAAGCACTTCCTGGGGGCGGGGGGTGGGGGGGAATGTAAATAAATTATGATAAAATCCAGACAACTGAAGAACTGGTGAATATCCCATCAACTTAGATATGCAACCGGTAGGAAACAATTATAAAAATTAGGGTTACAGAAGAGAAATGTGAGCGTCATAAACTGAGATAATGTCACAAACAAAAAGCCTATGACAACCAGGAGCTAAAAGGAAGGGAGGTGGTGGGCGGGGATGAGGGTGCTTATTTCACAGCAGGAAAATAATGGCACTGTCGAAAACTGTCACCAGTGGGTAAACAAATATCTATAATCATTCCAATCTTTTAAGGCTTTTCAGAATCTCTTTTTTACCATAAAGGGACCTTTAAGAAATAGTTTACTTGAAATGAACAATTTGCCTTCCATTTCTTCTCAATTTTACCCAGACGCAGGTAAAAATTAAATATCTTTTATATTTAAAATGCAGTATTAAAAGTCATGTCGGGCGAGATAACGTTTTCACAAAACCGGCAATGCAGGCTGCGCATCCCAGATCTGCCCCTCGGGCACCTGATAGGACCACACGTCCCCATGTCCTCGACGCCGGGCGTGGCCACGTGGCCTGCTCCGGCCCGTGGCACGTGAGGAGACGGTGCTGTCCCTCCAGGGGCAAGGCCGGAAAGCCACTGAGCCCCGTGGGCTGCTCGTCAGGCAGCGCACCTGGGTGATTCTGACAGAGACCCTGAAAACAGGAGCAGCTGTTTCAACAAGAAGGAAGAGGGAGGGGAAGGGAGGGGGGAGGGAGAAAAATAGAAGTAAATATGTCAAAATGGTCACGTGGTTCACTCTGTGAGGCAGAAGCCCCCTGCGTTAGTCCTTTGACCTTTGACGTTTGGACCAGAGAGGGTGAGAGGGGGCCTGAGGGCTCAGAGCGGAGGCAGGGACTACGCCTTCCTTCGGGGGAGGGAGAGGGGAATGAGGCCCCATGGCCCCCCCCCCCCCCCGGCGATCGCTCTGGGCTGGCAGAGGCAAGCGTTGCCTCCTCATTGCCGCCTCCCATTCTCTAGAACCTTCCGCGGAGTCCCGTGGTGGCTGACGGGAGAGGGTGCTTTGGGGACATCGGGAGCCTGAAGTGAACGGGAAGCGCACTGGGGTCCACGCAGGCGGAGAGACAGGAAGAGACCTGCAGGGATGGGTCTGAGGAGCTGGGCTCTGAGTGACAGGACACGGGGCGAAGTGAGGGAACACTGCCGGGAGTGGGGTGCACCCGTCGCACCAAGGGAAGGAGTCGGGGGGTAACGGACGCCGGGCCCCAGCCATCTCACCCCATTCCATTTTCGACACGGGGAGGGAAGGAATTCGTGTCCCCGCAGTGCAGAGAAGACAGGCCCAGAGGGAAGCGTGGTCGCTCCTGAGGCCGCGCAGCCGAGAGGCGCAAAGCGGGGCCCACCCCCAGGTGGGCGTCTGCCCCCACGGGAGGTGGCGGGAAGGGCCTGAGGCCCGCGGATGGGAGCACGGACGATGGCCCAGGTGGAGGTCCCCCTCTGCTTGCATCTACACAGGGCCCCGTTCTGAGGGGGCACCCCCTCACCGGCTGGGGCCCATTATGCCGCCATCACCCCGTGGCACCCTCCCTGAGACCTCCTGGTCTCACGGCTCAGGAGGAGCCCAGCAGGTGGCAGGACTAGGTCCTAGGCCAACTGGCAAGCCGCTGGGCCTCCAGCAGGCCTCCCAGCCTGGGTCGCCATGCCCAGGCCTCCAATGGTCACAGCTCCATGTGCCTCCTCACCCCCCCCCCCGCTGGCAGAGGGAGGAGCCACCAGCACCACCCAGGTTGGCGTTATCCATCCCCAAACCCGGATCAGCGCCCACCAAGTGCCCACCCACCTCCAACGCTCAGAGAAAAAGTTGATCCCCCTTCGCGTTCTGCAGAGTCTGTCCACCCCGGTGCCAGCAGACGGCCCCCCCAAAACCCTCTGCCCCACTCTGCACCCGGCATGCCCCACCCGGGCCCCTGTCCTCACCACCGGACCCTAGGCCTCCCTGCTGACGGTCCCCCTAAATGTTACTATACTTCAGGGCTCCTTCTTCTTTGCAGAAGACTCCAGAGCTAAAAATACAGAGGCAGGTAGGGGGAGCCAGGTGTGTGGAGGACTAAGGTGCAGCGTGGTGAGGTCACCTGCGCCAGGCACGGGGGCAGCGAGGGTGCCAGACCTCCCACGCAGACCGTCGCCCAGAGTCGTGCCTTTAACCCCTGACCCTGTGGCTCCGCAGGCCGGTGAGCACCAGGGACCAGGAGCCGGGGGCAGAGCCGGGGTCTGCGTCTCCGGCACGTTCCTGGTGGCGCCGGCGTCTCGCGGACGCTGCTCCTGAAGGCACAGGGACCCTGCCGGCTACGGATCACTAACGGGGGCTAACAACAGGGCCTGAATCCCAGAGCCGGAAGACGGCTCGGCTCAGGACGGGCTGCCTCCTTACACGCCGGCCGCTCCACACACAGCGGTTTGACCAGTAGTGCCACTGTCCCATTGGCGCACGGACACTGGCATCGCCGGGGTCCTTGGGTGGTGTCTGAGGTGACTTCTGACTCAAACGCATTCTTCCGGAAGAACGCGTTGGTGCGGACGTGTCCGTGCCTCACCTTCGTCCCGAGGTTCTGAGAGGAGTTGAGGAAGCACCTTGGCAGGGACCACAATGGCCACCTGGCTGCCCTGCCATCCTGAGGCTCGGCCCCAGTGCCCCCTGCCCAGCCGCACCTGAGCACACGGAGCCCCGCCCCGTGAGCCAGCCTGGGCCTGTGTGGGGAAGGGTCCGTCCTATCGGCTGGAGTCTGCCCCCCGTGGCCTCTGCACCAGGACCGGCTTCACCCTGGGGGCCTCAGACCGCAGGCCGCCTGCCCCGGGGACCAGGCCTGGCCCCCCGCCTGCGCTTCCTCCGCTGTCCCGAGGGAGGCACCTGACCGACCCCCGAGCCCCCTGCAGCAGGCTTCTCCAGCTCGGGGCTTAATGGAGAAAAATGGTTTCCTGATAAAATATTCATGCCAGGCCAAGCCTAAAATAGGCGGACAAGGAAGGAGGGTGACTTTGGTTCAGCACAAAGGAGATGACGTGAAGCCACGAGGCTGGCTGCTCTGAGCTGTCCCTGTGCCCCCTCCCCACCCCACCAAAGGCCCTGAGAACCCCCCCAAGGCAGACTTCATGGGCACCCGGGGCCGCCCACGAAGAAGGACCCTCATGTGTTTAACGCTCTGCGATCACCATCTTGAAATTCTCCACAGTCCGAGCGAGGGGAGCACGGTTTCGTTTCGCACCACACCCTGTGAGTTATGTGGTGTCCTGGCTGTCTGGGAAGAGCTAAATCTGGGCACACACATGCTGTCCTCTCGGGCAGGGCCACGTCAGGTGACGACCACAGCCTCCCAGTGTCACCGGCACATACGTCACCTCATCCCATCCTCGAGCCGGCCTCAGGAGTGAGATCGGCAGCAATTCCAGAACGGTGACCGTCGCTCGTGGGCGCTGGCCCCCAGCTCTGTGCCCAGCCGCTTCCCCGGTCACCTCACCCGACCCGGCCTCGGAGGTGACTCCTCCTCTCCCCCCACGACGAAAAGCTGTGCCCCAGAAGCCGAGCCCCTTGTGCGATGCTTTGGAGACCATGAGTGGCGGATATGGAATGTTCTAGAACTGACAGAGGCCAGGGTGGCTGAAAGAGGAGAGGAGAGCAGTTGGCAAGGTCAGAGGGGCCGCCACGGACTCGGAGCTCAAGGCGGGGGTCTGGGTCTGGAGCCGAAGGCATTCGGATGCGGCCACCAGCACGCTCTGCTCAGAGGGTCCTGCCCTGGGACTTGTGATTTGAAGAACTGACTCTGGGGGCGGGACCATGGGGGACAGACAGAGTCCCCACCCACTGTCTGCACGGAAGCACGTGTCCCCTCCCACAACAGACCACAAAGCCCCCTCCGGTGTCCCCAGACGCTCCTCCGGAAGTGCCCCCACCCCCAGAGGCAGCCCCTGCCCTGGCCGCTTAGATCCGGGGGCTTTGCCGATAGCCGAGTCCTCTGAGGGCTGAGTGGCCCGGGGGTCTGGGCTGCGCTCTCGTCAGCAGCGTTCATTGTCACAACCCCTGCACCGGCTTGACCAGCGTCCTGCCACAAGTCACGTCCGCCCGGGACCCGTGACAGGGCCTTCCTTGGAAACAGGGTCCCTGCAGATGGACTCGAGTTAACTGAGGCCACACGGGAGTGGTGGTAGGGAGGGGTGCCTAGTTCAATGTTCAATGACCAGAGTCCTTAGAAGGAGGGAAGAGACCGGAGCAGGAGATGCTGCCATAAGCTGGGGGTGTGGCGGCCCCCAGGAGCTGGAAGGGGCAGGAAGGCCCCTCCCCTGGAGCCTGCAGGGCGAGGGTGGCCCTGCCCACACCTGGAGTCTGGACTTCTGGCTCCAGAGGGTGAGGGGATGGATTTCTGTGCCTTCAGTCCCCCGTCAATGGCTGTTTGCCCCAGACTGAGAACACGGCCTGCTAATGGCGTGTGGCACGCCTGCCAAGCCGATGAGGAGACCCCGGAAGCGCCCCCCAAGCCCAGAGCAGGAAGGGCAGGACCCCTCCCACGCAAGAGGTGCCGGGAACCCAGCACTGGTCACCAGTCCCCCCACCCCACCCCACCTGGTCCCTGGCCCAGACTGTCCTAGATTGTCCCCTTCTCTCTCCGATGCCATGGGCCACCGTGTAGCCACGTCACAGCGACTGACCTCATCCCTCCCCAGGGGCTTCTCACCTTACTCGGAGTAAAAGCCAAAGTCCACACGAGACCCCCAGGCCCTGCACTACCCATCCCCGCACGGCCCAGGTAGCTTCACAGCTCACCCTCTCGCCTCTCCGTCTTTGCTCAAATGTCACCTTATCATGAGGCCGTTCCTTGTTACTGAATGCAAACGTGACGGGAGGTGACGAGCCTGATGGTGCAGGGCCCTGTGAGGACATTTGCTCGGCCCCGAAAGAGATGGAGAGGTCCCACATTCCAGCTCGGGTGACGAGGGAGCTGCTGAGGCCAGGGAGTGGGGACAGGGTGTGGGGGCAGGGGAGGGAGCAGGGACTCACGTTTAGAGGGATCGCAATAATGCAAACAAGGGGGGAGGACGGCCTGTACGGGGGGGGGGGGTGGACCGTGCCGGCGGGAACGTGGCCAGCTTCCAGCTCTGTTCCAAAGATGGAGCCGCTGAGATTTGCCGATGGATTCGCCGTGGGTGTTAGGGAAAGAGAGGAGTCAGGGTGACCCCCAGACTTTGGATCTGAACCGCTGGAAGAATGGAGCAGGTTCAGGGGACCACAGGGGTGACAGTGTGACTGGCAGTCCACTCTTGGACACCCAAGGGGAACGCCAGGGTGGCGGGTAGGTGGACGAGTTTAAGATTCAAAGGAGAGGTCCGGGCTGGAGAGATGGTTCTGGGGGGACCTGAGAGGCTGGGTGGGTTTTCCCAGGGAAGGGGTGCCAAGAGAGAACAGGGGACGACATCGGATGTCAGGGAGATGAGGGGCACGCAGCGAGCAGCGTGGCCAGTGCGTCGTGGGGCTGGGGTTTTGAGACTCGAAACCGAGGGTGTCAGGGAGGAGGAAAGGATGATGGTCTGACATATCGGCGGAAGGAAGGAAGGAAGGAGGGAAGGAAGGAAGGAAGGAAGGAGGGAGGAGGGAGGGAGGGAGGGAAGGGAGGGAGGGAGGGAGGGAGGGAAGGAAGGAGGAGGGAGGGAGGGGGAGGGAGGGAGGGAAGGACGGAGTCAGTGAGTGAGTGACCAGGAAACTACACTTTGGCGATTGACCATAGGAGCCGCCCAGACCCCCCCCTCCCTGCGCAGAGCCCCCCCCGCCCCGGATGGTGGCCCTATGCTGTCCCTGAGGCTTTCGTCCCCTCTTGTCATCTCACGCCATTGATGGCAGCTTCTCCCGGGAGACCACCAAATTACGACGCAAATGTCACACCATTTGGTCGGAGGCGGCGGTCACCACAGTCACCGTGGCTGTCTGTGCTTATCCGCCGGCGGTAACTCTGCGGGCGCCCGAGAGAACAGCTTCCCAGCCAGTTCGCAGCCTGACATACACAGGCCCTTCGCAGCCAGGGAGCAGGCTGGGGCTCGCTCCCCACTCGGTCTGCTCCTGCGGGCCCCAGGGGTCTCGAGTCAGAGGTGGGAGGAGTGGGGGCGGGGGAGCGGGGGGGGGCTGGGGCGGGGCGTCTGGGACAGTGGTGGGAGCATCTCCCCCCACCCCGGTGACGGTGACCACCATCGGAACGCCATGCTTTTCTCCTTCTGACGCTTCAGCTTTAACACACTCTCACGCTCATTTTCTCACACGGTCACAGAAGGAAGAGCGTGTGGCGGGCACCCAGCCCCACCGGGCCCATGAGGAGGGCACATGGGGAGCCTGCCGCGGCTCACCTCGGATGGCGGACCAGGAGACCCCCGGGAAGAACTCCCCGAAAGCAGCGGTCCCCAAGCTTTTTGGCCCCAGGGCCCGGCACTCCTGTGAGGATCTAACGCCTGAGGAGCTGAGGCGGAGATGCCAGTGCTGGGAGCGGCTGCAGATACAGATGAAGCTTCTCTAGGCCGCCGCCGCTCACCTCCTGCTGTGCAGCCCGGTTCCTAACAGGCTACGGACCGGTACCGGTCCACGACCCCGGGTCTGGGGACCCCTGACCTAAAGACCTAGGGAGAGGGCATGGCAATCCGGCCCGACTTGCCTGGCCTGGCTTACCGGTGGTCAGGGCTGCTGGCCCTCAGAGCAACATGTCTCCCTCACCCTTGACCTGGGCGGCGGCTGCTGGACAAGCTTGGTGAAATGTTAACACCAACAGCCCCGGCCGAATGCGGCCGACCGAGATGCAGAATCTTGGTGCCCACGTCACGGCCTGCAGATCACAGATGAGGACGCTGAGCCTGGCCCGGCCGGCACCTGCTGGGCAGCCCGCAGGCGGTCACCCCTGCTCCCCGGGGGCGGCCGGCACTCCCGGCCCCGCTCAGCCCATGGCCTTGTGCGCCTTCTCCCCACCCCCCACCGACCCACGCCCGGAGGAAGGCATGACTGTGATCAGTCCAACGGTGACCTGGAGCCGGCACTGGTCAGCAGGACTCTGGCCGGCCTCGGTGGACAGCAGGCAAGTGGGGGTATCGTCCCGCTCGGGCCCACAGCAGTGGCATCTAGGGCTTTAGGAGTGCTGATGGCTGCGGTGGCAGGACAGGGGAAAGTCTCAGTAATAACCGTCCCCCCTTCTTTCCCCTGTGTGCCCCCTCTCCCAGGGGCCACCCCCGGGCTGGTAAAGTGGCCAGGGACGTCCCGGGCGGGAAGGCCCTGGGGCGGGGGTCAGGGATCAGCATGTATGGACCGTCTTCCTCCTCTGCTGCTGGCTCTGCCTGGTAAGAGATAGCCCTGGGTGGCCAGGGCGCCCCTGAGCCCCACAGAAGGGTCGACTGGGAAGAGAGGGCCAGGCCCCCGGGCTGCCCCAGGGGTGCAGGCAGCAGGCAGGGCTCAGGGGAGCAGCTGGCGGGCAGGGGCAGGGGCGTTCATGAATGGGCCAGAGGCTAAAGTGATCAGGGTGAGGGAACCACCTACCTTCGCATTCGCCCTGAGGGGCTGAGATGAGTCTCCCCCATTTCCCGGATGAAGAAGCAGATGGGGGAGAGTCAAGTGACGTGCTCACAGTCACACAGCCCAGAACCCAGGTCTGAGGGGCCACCTTCCTGATGCTGCACGCACCCCCGGCCCCAGGCCCAGTTTCTGCACCCACACTGCATTTCCAACACTTCCGCTTCCGGTATCACCGGGAGTGCGGCCTCAGCCGGCGGGCTGTCCACAGCGGCCACACCAGCCCCCTCTCGAGGCGTCAGGACAAGCCGACAAAGCGGGACGTGCCCTTCCAGGTGACCCTCTGAGAGGTCAGGACGAGGGGTGGCGGGCCCCCGTCAGGAAGCCCCTCTGCGGGGGTCATCCTTGCTAGGAGTCTGGAGACCACCCCCCTGGCTGGGTGCCCTCCCCTCACCCGGCCTCGGTCTCCCGGGCGGCAGGATGCGGTAATTACAGAATCAACTCTGGGACTTCAAGAGGACGATGAGTCAAGCCTAAGACAGCACACTGAGGAGGTCCAGGTGCTGGGCAGATGTGGGGGATCATTCCTGCGCCTGGGCGGTTGCCATGGTGACGGGCGCTTCGTGGTGCGTGAGTAAATAGCCACAGCCCACTGGAGCAGCTGGTCCTGTCTCATCCAACATCTCCAAGACAGGTGCGCCCGACGGTGTACACGCCCCCGGCCCCCGTCGCCCCGCCGGGGCTCTCTACCGCCTGGACCACCCCCCGCCCCATCTTCCTGAGCACGGTTTAAACTCAGACAACGCCCACCACCAACAACCCCTCAGCAGCTGTTCCCTAAAAGTGTCCCGGGGCCAAACGCAGCCTCAGACCCAGCCATCCTCAAGATGCTCGAGGCCGTGTGGGGGGTGGGCAGGACGTGAGCCTGTCCCCAGAGTGCGGTAGGGGCTGCGGTGGACAAGGACAGACCTGAGCTACGTACGGGTGATCACCAACCTCCAAGAGAGAAAAAGCTCTGTCCTGCCAAGCACACCGACCCCAACCACACCGCCTCCCCCAGCTTCCTCGGCCCCCTAACAGGGACCACCTCACAGTCCGCAGAGCCCGACACCAGGGGCTGACAGTGCCTGGCCCCCACCTCCTTGCCCCAGTCCACACTCAGCGAACAGCAGCAGATAAACACGTTTCCCTGAATCCCGCCAGGCTGGTGGGCAGGGGGCATCGCTAAGGCTATTTCGTGGACTCAGTCTCACTCACATTGCAGAAATGCCCCCAAGCCTTTCTGCGTGCCTGCCAGAGCCTGCCACTGTCACCAGGGACCCAGCAGCGAGTGGCAAGCCCAGCCCCGCCGGGGGAGAGAGAGGGCGCCCATACACGTGGCCCCGTGTGCCTAACAGACGAGGCCCGGAGGGACAATCGTGGTGCAACTTATTGCAAATATTTATTATAAGGCCGATGGGAGACAGTACTGTGGCCCTCAAGCCGCGCAGACCCAGTGAAACAAAAAGGAAAGAAAGAAAAGGGAATAAGGAGCGGAGGGAGGGGCGCAGGTGGCTCCAGGCGCCCCCATGGGCCCAGGGTGAGGCCGTCTTTGGACCCTCAGCCCAACCAGCCTCCGGGGGTAGCAGCAGGAGAGGGCGCGGGGCCCAGGCCCCGCGGGGACTTCCCTGATTGTGCCCGGCTCTCATCCCCCGGGCCCTGGGGATGGGCGAGGGGTCCTCTGCTGAGAGAGAGGGACGGAAGTCCCTGACACAGCCCCGGGCCAGCACTCTGCCTGCCTGGAGCCCGCACAGCTAGGGGAGGACGGGGGGCCGGGAGGCCAGGAGCCCAGGGCCCTTCCGGCCACAGCGAGGACTTCGGGTCAGCCGGGGAGTGTTGAGGGCAACGTGAGGGGCCCCGTCTTGCATTTCGACAGACTCTCTCTGACGATGGAGACGCTGTGCAGTAGCTGCCTTAGGGGTATGTTCAGGAGACCGGACCCATGGGACTGGCCGCGGGCTGAGGACTCGGAGGCGCCTGGGGGGTGGGGGAGGGCTGGGCTCCGGAGCAGCAGAGCGAGCCCCCACCCCCGGCCCTGGCCGCCCATCTCCAGGTGAGTGACGCCCAGGCACAAAGCCCCACGAAGGCCACTGCTCCTGGAGGCCCAGCTTGCGAATTGGGTCTAATGGCTTGGAAACGATCGGCCGTGGAGCGTCCGACCCCGGGAGACCTTGGTTCCCGCCAGGAGTGGAAAACCGCTAAGTGGCAGTGACACGGAGCAGAAATGACGCTGGCTCAAGGGGCAAAGGGCTGCTCCGCTCCCAGGCTCAGGGCTTGGCCTGCCCCCTGCCCAGAAGGCTCCAGTGTCCCCAAGTCCCTGCCCTCCGCTGGCCAGAATTCGGTAGGACCTTTGACCCCCCTTAAGCACAATGCGAGCTGACACAGGTGGCGTCCCACAGACCCAGGTGGTACCAAACACGGAGCCAGTCAGGCCACTGAAACCGGCTTCCCAACCCCGTGACTCAGCAGCCAAGCACCGGTTGTAACCGTCAGAGACACACACATGCACACACACAGCCAGAGTCACCACACGTCTCCTGCCGCGTGAGACGCCCCGCCCCGGGCAGAGGGCCCTGTGCCCGCGCGAAGCCCGTGGGATGCACTTCGAGGTCACGCCCTCAGTCGACACCCGTGGGAGACTCCTTGTGGCAGCTCAGTGGAACCTCCAACAACAACAGGTGTCCGAGAGACCGTTCACTTCCAAGAAACTCTGCGACTCAAGTCCAGACTCACGAGGGGCGACTCCCAAATAAAAGCCACACCAGATCCTTAAGCAACAAGCCAAGGCCCGAGACGACCAAGCCTGGCGGGTGCATTGCTTGGAACGGAAGGACAGCCATTGCCTTCGCTGATTATCGTGTTGGCAGAGGTCGGCCCAGGCCTCAGACTGTCCGCCCTGCGAACACCAGGGGCGGCCTCGGGCGCAGCTGCAGTGAGCACACGGTCCCGCTCACGAGGGGGACGAGCAGTGGGCAGGGGGCGCTTGCTGCGTCGTGGTCCGGCAATGC
Organism: Eonycteris spelaea; assembly: GCA_003508835.1. Lineage (NCBI taxonomy): Eukaryota > Metazoa > Chordata > Mammalia > Chiroptera > Pteropodidae > Eonycteris > Eonycteris spelaea. The sequence goes on along the minus strand of PUFA01000270.1, from coordinate 1,015,475 downwards.
TGTCTTGGCGAGCTGTTTCTCCCTCTTCCTGACAGTGCGACGCGAGGACCCCGCCTCCTCCGCTTGATTTCGTGAGGGTCAGGGCGGAAACGCAGCCCCGGGAGCTGCAGGAGGCTGCCTCCGGGCCGAGGGGCTCGCAGCCCATTCGGCAAACATTCATCGTCCCCTAAACACCACGGTCAGCCAGAGGACCCGATCTGGCTCGGCGAGGGGCGGGCGCCGGGAAGGGGGCAGGCGGCTCGCGGAAGGGAGCGCACGGAGCCGCTGTCCCAGGAGGAGCGGATTTCACAGCCACAACTTCCCAGGCACCGTTGCTGGCCGGCGGGTGTCTGGTGTGGAGCTTGACCTGATGACAAACTTCTGGTCACCTCCGAGACTACCCGGATTGGCAGGGCCCTAGAGATCATCTCACCCAACTTTGCCATGGTCCGTTTGGGGAGACGGAGGCCCCAGGGAGGGGAGCGGGAACCGTGCTGGGCTCCCGAGGTGGCCCCTGTGGCTGGGAGAGCCCCTCCCCCACCCGCGCCCCCCAACCACCAGGAGTGGAAAGAGCTAAATTCTCACTTAATAGCGGGATGCTTCGGGGCTCATTACCATGATGCAAATTAATATTTATTATGCAATTATTCATCTTTGTAATTGCCAGTATTTCAAAGGGAGCACAGAGGCTTTAATTAGAACACTTTGAATAATATGAAACCAGAATGTCAGCGTGAGATGTGCCCCTCTTCCCTCCGGCAGCCCCCCCCCACCCCGTGTCCCTGCCTCTGGAAGGTTCCCAGGACCTGGGTCCACAGAAGCGCTGCCTCCCACAGGGACGCTCGGCTGGCGTTTTGGCCCGATTTTAAAATTCTGACTTCGGGAAACCTGGGGGCATCAGAAGCCGGAAACCGAGACTCGAGGGCCCGGTGGTTGGTGGGGAATGCTGCAGAACACCCCTAGGGCAGGCGGCAGAGGGTCCCGGGGGGCCGCGGGGGACCCAGGGTCACCGCGGCCACCGCCCGCCCGGCCGGGGTCCCCGCCAGCTCTCCTCACCTCTGCCAGCCACCCCGGGTTTCCTTCCGTGCATTCCCGCCTCCTAACTCCACTCAACAAATATTTATTGAGCCTTCTTAAGTGTGTTTTCCCCGTCTAGCTTCCCAGAACGTTTTCAAATATTGGACTTTTTGGTGGCAGCCTAAGAGGGTCAGAAGGCGGGGGGGGGGGGGGGGGGGAGTTTTTTTAAAGCGAGATTCGGAAGCCGGAGACAGTCCGCCCGGAGGCAGCAGGAGCCCGCCTGCCTGCAGCCCTGTCGCCGTCCGAGCGGACCGTGGGCCTCGGCCACGTTTCTCACACAGGCCAGAGCGTGGAAGCCGCAGACCAGTCAGGGAGCAGAGGCGGGGACCTGGGGAGGAGGGCGAGACTGAGCAGAGATGGAGCGGAGGGGCCGTTAGCAACGGGGGTCGGGGGGGGGGGTGCCGGGGCACGATGCCCGGTGTCCAGCTCGGGTGGCTGAGATGGTGACACCTGAGGAAGGTGGCAAGCTCAGGGTGGGGTGCCCTGAGGGGCCTCTGGGTGGAGACGCTAAGGCTGGGTGACGGACGTGGGTCACGGGAGGGTCTAGGCAACGTCCCAGACTTGAGAGTCATCGTAGCAGAGATGCCGGGAGGCCTGGGCGTGCTCCGGACGGCCCCAGGAGAGGCGCAGGGGGCCAGAGCAGCCAGACACGGTCCTGACACATGCAGCGGAGCAGCCAGAGGAAGGCGAGCGTGGGGGACGGGGGGGCCGCGCACCCCGACTCGCACGGGGGGGAGCTCCAGCCGGCGCGCTGCGTCGGGTCAGGTGCAGAAGGCGGGGAGCTGTGCTCGAATTGCACCCCTCGGAAGGTGTTGCAGCCCTAACGCCCAGCACCTGTGAGTAGACGGTATTTGGAGAAGGGTCCTTGCAGACGACGACGGAGTTAAGCTGAGGACATTCGGGCGGAGCCAATGACTGTGTCCTTACGAAAGGGGGACTTGAGACACAGAGACAGACACACACAGAGGCAGGCAGGAGGCAGCCGTCTGCAAGCCCGAGGCCCCCGGAAGCTGGGGGCAAGGCATGCGCAGCTCTCCCTCAGAGCCTCCGGAGGGACCAGCCCACCGACACCCCGATCTGGGACTTGCAGCCTCCAGGCTGTGAGACAGTGAATGTCCGTTGTTTAAGGGCCAGGGACTAGGGTGTCCCGGGACACTGAGAGGGGGGTCGGGGTGATGATGCTGAGGGATGATGATGGCGGAGAGGGAAGAGAGAGGATGTGTACCCCAGCTGCCGCCCGGAGGGGGGGGGCTCCTCGCACCTGCCCCCTCAGCCGGGAGAGCCCGCAGCCTCGGGAGGATAGCAGGTGAGTCAGCAGGTGAGTCGGCAGGTGGACGGAAGAGTGCCCGGCACCCCCACCCACCTCACTGGCCCGCGCGACACAGCATTTCACGATCAAAACCCTGGAACAGGAGGCAGCTGAACAGGACCCTGGATTCATTTACCCTGCGGCCTCCAAGCCCAGGTGCCCCCCTGGGAGAAGCTGAGGAGCGGGGACCTCGGAGAGGGCCACCGCGAGGGCATATCAAGGGCCGTCCTGGGCAGCTGGGGCTTTGCCGGCGAAGGCCCTGGGTTTAGTCCCCGGTTCTCACGCCCACCTGCTCTGTGAAGGCCAGGTGCGGCCTCAGCGACTCCGTCTGCAAAATGAGCATTAGAAACCCTCCCCCGACCGCACGCAGGTCACCAGCCAAGAGGCCTCTGCGGGGCTGCCCGGCACGGCGGCCTCCTCCGGTCCCAAAGAGACCCCTATGGGACCTCCTTTCTCTTGACCACCTGACCTGAGCTCACCTGGGCTTGTGACAACAGCTAGAGCAAAGCGGGGTCCAGACGCCCTCTCACGTAACCCTCCCGAGGGCAGGGTGGCTGGACTCGAGGACCCGCCAGGAGAGGTCAGCCCGGTGCGGCTCTGGGGCCAGGCCAGCCTCTCCTGTCCCCGACAGAGAGCGGAGCCGGTGGCACCTCTTCGTAAGACAGCCCTGGACTCCAAGTCAGGCCCTGTCTGGCCGTGCGCCCCAGGAGAGAGTCCCTGCACCTCACGGAGCCTCCTCATCCACAAAACGGGACGAGCCGCCCAACAGCAGGGTCCCCGAGCCGAGGCTCCTGCAGCTGGGACTTGGAAAACAGTGTGGTGACGGGGCTCTGGAGGCCAGCAGCCTGTGACCCCCTCAGCCCGCACGCAGCTTACCATGCACAGGACAGGACCCCGGGGGAGGGGGCAGACCCCGCCCCACACCCAGCAGGGTGCTCTGTCATTCAGGCAGGGCCAGCCGAAGCCAGGTTCCTCTCCCTTCACCTGCCCGCAGCTCCCAGACCAGCCGGCCGCGTGTGGCCTCCCCCAGCCTGCCACTCTGGGGGATGGGGTGCCCGGGAGGGGCTCTGTCCCCACTCGTCCAGGGGCCGGCACATAAGGAGTTCCTTGGATTCTTTCTGGGCTGACATCACTGAATCCTCCACCGTGGGCCGTGTGGGTGCTCACAGAGGCCTGGGTGGGTCCCCGCTCCTCATGAGAGCAGGGCAGAGTGGCCAGGTCCCCCTGTCACAGCCCATCCTCCTCCTGTCCACAGCCCCTCCCCCGGTTTCCAGCAGCCCGCTCACTCAGCAGGGTCCCCCTTCCCTGTCCCCAGCCCCCGTCACTGGGAAGAAGCCCAGGACCTCCCTCTGGGCAGGTCCCCAGGACGAGGCTGGACTCTGCTCTGCAAATAGTCACCAACAATGACGGCAACAGTAGTAACAGCCTCACACGTCTGTCTGGCACTGCCACCTCTCGGCCCTCCGTGGCAGTGGGACAGTGAGGCTCAGAAGGAAGTCACTTGTCCCAGCCCCACCGCCCAGCAGGGTCAGAGCTGAGAAACCAGAGCTCACGCAGGCCAGCTGGCCCCGCCGCCCGGCCCGCGGCCTGGCCTCCCACAGACCAAATGTGAGCTTCGTGAGGAGGTGGGCTCGGGCAGTGTGGGCAGGCCCACCGGCAGCGCCAGGGCTCTGAGGGTTCATCAGCGACCTCCCACTGACGAAGAGCTGGCCCCCACCTGGTGACCAGATGAATCTTACAGCCCCTCCCCGCACTCACCTCGGATGAAAGCCTCTGGCTTGCAGGGGGGACCCTATAGCTCAGCTGGGCATCTAAGCCAGCCCTCCAGGTGAGCAAGGGGGAGTCCCAGCTAGGTGGGAGAGCTGGGAGGGCGTAGACGCCCCTGCACCTGGAACCGGGTGGGCACACTAACAATAACAATGATAAGTTAACCGGATGAGATTGTTATTTTTTGTTAGTCAGAAAGGACCGTAGGTTGGCAATTTCATAGAGTTCAGTCTGACAATGATAACAAAAGTGTTCTGCGTGCTTACCACGTATCCGGCGTTGTTCTAAGTTCTTCGCCTGTGTTTACGGGTTTAGAGCTCGAGACTCCTCCGTCGGCTGGTTGACGATGAGGAAGCTGGGCCCGGAGAAGTGAGGTGGTTAACGCCCGTCACACCGCTCATGTCCGCCTGTCGGGATGGCTGTGCCAACACCACACGTTGGTGAAAAGGTGAGGAGACCAGCTCGCTCCGACGTTGCGGGTGTGATGGTGTGAGTCACCGTGCAGCTGCCCTGGAGAACGGTTTGACCGTCTCTCAGAAATCTAAAATGCGGCTACCGTGCGCCCCGGCATTTGCATTCCTGGGCATTCGTCTCAGAGAAATGGAAATTGTGGTCATGCAAACACCTGCACGTACATGTTCGCGACAGCTCGCTACCTGATGGCCCGAACCAGAGTCGGCCCAGGTGTTCTCCAATAAAAGGACGGTCAGATGAACTGGGGTCCATCCCGCCCCAGGACACCACTCGGCAGAGGAGAGGAAGGAGCCGCCGGTGCAGAACACACCGGAAGGAACTCCCGGTGGACAAAGCGATGCCCACAGCTTCCACGCACTGTGATCCCATTCGCACGGCACTTTGGGAATGACATTATTGTGCAGGTGGAGGACCAAGCAGAGGTCGCCAGGGCTGAGCGACGGAGGGGGGAGGTGGGTGAGGTTACAAAGAGTGACCTCCGGTCCTCACGGGCCGGGGAGGCTCAGCCTCTGGGCTGTGGAGGGGTCACGGGCCTGTGCCCAGGCGGTGAGGTTGGGCAGCGCTCACACGCACACGTACACGCACGTACACGCAAGTGCAATTAAAAGGGGGACCGTCCGCCTGGATCAGTGGGTGGCGTCAAAGTCGGCAGCCTCATTCGCTTCTTCCACTCGTTTTGCAGAATGGGGCCAAATGAGCAGAAACGGAGCATAAAGTCCAAAGGATGCCCCTGCGTTGTTTCTTGCGACTACGCCATCTCAAAATGTGTAAGTATTATATTTTAAATGCCCCCTCCCCCCCAAAAAAGGCTGTCACAGCCCGGAGGAGCCTGAGGGGACGTGACCGTTTACACGTGACATCGCATCCTAGACAGGATCCTAAAACAGGGGGGAAAAAGACACCAGGGGAGGACTAAGGTAATCCGAGTGAAGTGTGGGCTCACTCACGAGACCGCGGCCCACGGCGGCTGGGAAGGCTCAGGCGGGACCTCGGCGCCCGGGCGGACGGCGGCTAGCTCTCTCCGCGCTGCCTTCTTGCTCTGCTGCAGATCTGAAAGTGCTCCGAAAAATAAAGCCTATTTGTTTTAATTGTTTTAAGATGCCAAGCGACAACTTCACCAAAAGTTTGGAAGTAATCTGCTGAAGCTAACCATGCTCCCCCCGAAAATCCCACCCAGTAAGTACACCCCAGTCATGGGAGCACACGCTCCCTGAGAGGCATAGAGGAACATGCATAGCATCTTTTTTTCCAAACAGCCAAATGCTGAAAGCAAAACCAATCTCCATCAATGGAAGAGGGATAAGAAATCATGGTCCATTCGCGTATTAGAATAATACAACTAAAAAGGGGGGGGGGAATGCTATATGAAAGAAAAAGGGTGGATTTGTTAAAGATAATTTTGAACAAAAGAATTCAGAGAGAAATAAGTCTGAACTGAGTGATTCCAGGTAAGAACAGGCAAAGCTGTCTATGGCGACAGAAGCCAGAGGATTACCTGTGTGGGAAGGTGTCCACGGAGAAGGGACAGAAAATGAAAGAGAAAATGAATAAATAAGTAAGAATAAATTCAAAAGCAGAAAATCACACACGTTATGGATGAATGTTTGTGTCCCCCCAAAATGCGTGTGGTGAAGCCCTCCTCCCCATGTGGCGGTGCTATGAGATGGGGCCTTTGGGGAGGTGACTAGGATAAGACGAGGTGACGAAGGTGGGGTCCCCATGATCAGCTTGGCACCCTTACAAGAAGAGACCCGAGCCCACTCTCTCTCCACCACGTGAGGACACAGCGAGAAGGTCACTGTTTGCAACCCAAAGAGGGGGGACCCTCGCCAGAAACCCACCATGCTGGCACCCTGATCTCAGGCTCCCAGACTCCAGCACCGAGCAAATCAGCAGCTGCTGCGTGAGCCTCCCAAGCCGACTGAGAGGAACAGAGCCGACAGGAGATGACGTACGTATCTCACGCGCTCCGTCGTGACGAACAGGCTCACTCAATCGTGGATGCGGACCAGACCCATGATCTGCAAGCCGGGCCCAAGAAAGCCGGGTGGGCAGTCCCAGGCCGAGCCCAGAGTCTGAGAACCAGAGGACCGGGAGCACGTGTCCAAGGGCGGGAGCAGCGGGAGCCTGCGCTTCCTCCGGCTGCCCTTCTTCTCTATTCAGACCCTCGGTAGGGGACGAGGCCCGCCCCACGTCATCAGTGAGGATGGTCTTTTTACTCAGTCTGCCGAGTCAAACGCTAAACTCCTCCTCGGAACACACAGACACACCCAGAAATAACTTTCACAGCCATGGGGGCAGCCCGCGGAGCGCAGGCGAGGTGACACCTGGAATTAACCATCACAACACGGCAGGAAACGGGCAAAGCCGGGCAGGAACCTGGACGTCTGGTTTGCAGCCGAGGCTTTCACCGTGACCACCCACCCTCGCTTTCCCAAGGAGGACTCAGGGGACCTGGGCCACAGCCCTCCCAGGGGGCCGCAGGACGTTGCCGGAAGCCAGCTTACTGTCTACACTTCGCACGAGATGGCATCATGCCGTGGCCGTCTGTCCTGTGCTTAGTGAGACAGGCAGCAGCACCCCCGGCCCCACACGGTAACGCCCATAGCCTCCCCCAGGCAGTGTGACACCCGAAATGCCCACAGACATCGTCAAGGATGCCTTAGGGGCAAAGGCGCCCGGGCCGAGCCCTGCTGCTGTTGGAGAAGGTGGCACACAGCCAGAGGTTAATGCCGAGGGAATCTAAGGGGAATAGTAATTAAAGCGACGCTGATAAATGCAACAGTAACAGTCACTGTGGAAACAACAGCCATGTGACCGTCCCAGGAGTTATGGCAGCCTCAGAAGCGGCGGCAGCAGCCGGCCGGGCGAGAGGCGTGGCCGGCACGACCCAGTGCCGGAGTTCACTGATCGCCGAGGCCCTGGTGTCCGCTGCCCAGAGCAGCCTCTCGACGCCACCTTCCTCTGAAAAGGCCACCACGTCCCAGAGCAAAGGCACAGCAGAGCGTCTGGCCCGCGCCTGACGCGCTCTGCAGTGAAAGGGAAATCTGTGAGTGTGGGTTTGGGGACAGAAGCATCTGGGGACGGCGGGACATCCACTGTGTGACCATCCCACACAGCCGTGACCACCAACCCCCACATCTCTGAAAGGGGCCTCTCTGGACGCCTGCCGGCCGTGAGGGGCTCCCGGGCCCGGCTGGGTAGGGGGCTCCGGAGGCCCCGTCCCGCGGTGCTGTCCACGTGTGTGCCCCTGAGGGCAAAGCGGGTCCTCGGCCTCCAGCCTCCCCCTCCAGGGCACTGGGGCCACTCGAAACTTTGAGGCACCCTCCCTTCTGCATGGGCCGAGAAACGGAGGAGGGAAGTGTATACAGGAAGGGCTCTGCCCTCTGGTTCTGGAATCTTCCACCCCACACACACTCACCCTCCCGTGGGAAACGACAACCAGGACGGGAACCACAGGCTCAGCCGATGGGGAGGCGGTCTTCCCAGGGGCCTGTGCACACGGCCCCGGCTACCGCCTATTCCCACAGGCCCGGACCTCTGCATCTCCTCCCACGTCTGATCCTCAAAGGGACCCCGGATGGCCCCTGGTGACAGCCACACTGTGTGCCACACACCATGGGCACGGCCTGTTTGCGTGGTTGCTAGGAGGTTTCCATGGCAACATGTAGGGCTGAGGGCAGCCTGGCAGCTTCAGGCCCCACCCCTCCCCATGGGGAGCCGGGTACCCACCCACCCCGTGGCCCTCTCCAGAACCGGCCACCCTGCTGGGGGGGGGGGGGCGGACCTCCACAGAGCTTTGGGAAGCCGATGCACCAGGAGCGCTGGGTGAACGGAGCAGGAGGAAGGGCATGGTGGCCGGGCGGCGACCGGGATGCAGAGTCCCCAGGACGACCCCTGCTCCAGCGAGGGGTCCGCACTTGATGTCAGCTCCTCCGGCCACCCCTGAGCCTCGTGTACGGTGGTGGCTGAGTCTTCCTCAGGCCGCAGATGAGAAAACTGAGGCTCTGAGGCTCTGAGGGTACGGAGCCCTGACCCCAGGCAGAGACGCTTGGCCTGTCGTCGGCGCGCCCAGTGCCGGCTGGGCCTGACCACCGTCCTCCAGCCCTGTGCTGGTGGCCTCCGTCTGAAGGGGAGACCCAGGCACAGAGAGGCCAAGGGTCCAGGCCCCGGCCATACGGCTCAAAGGGGGTGGCTGAGTCTGCAGGGAGTGGGGGACCTGTCGGGATGCAGCCGAAGCACGAGATGCAGCCCCGGGGGAGACAGAGCCCAGGGGGCACGCTGACGTAGACCAGCAGCCTGTAATTAAACACCTAGGAAACGGGGCTGCAGAGCTGCGTGAGACTCGGCAGGGAGCAGTGTGCGGGGGCGGCGGCGGACGAGCGGAATGGGCAGAGCGCTGAGCCTGTCCTCAGTCCCCGGCTGCAGGCAGCGCCCCGCCCCAATGCTGCCCCCCCCCCCGTGCTGGGGTGTAGACACTGCCCCCAATGGCCCCTGTGCCTGGTGCAGGCACTGCCCCTGCTGCTCGCCGCCTGGTCACAGCCCATCCCTTTGCCGTCTCAACGCGTCTCTTAAGAGGTCAGGCAAGGGAGGCTTGTACCCGGGCACACAGGGAAACTGAGGCCCAGAGAGGCTAAGAGAGTGTCTACGGCGCGCCAGCCTCAGAGAGGTAGATCTGGCCCCGGACATGGTTCCCCTGCCTCCTGGCCCTCGAGTTTCCACTGAAACCCACGTCAGTTACCCCGACAGCCTCTGACCTGTGCCCAGCGCCGAGCCGGGCGGGGGGGGGGGGGGGTGAGGGGGGGAAGGCCTGGCCAACGCCATGGCACGGGGCAGGTCCTTGTGAACGGGGCAGGAAGAGCAGCCGTCACCAGCGCGTGTGGCAGGTGGGGAAACCAAGGCGCAAGGCGGGAAGGGCAGGTCCCAGGGCCCCTGCCCCTGAGCCATGGAAACCCCTCACCCCCACGACTCGTGCCTCTATCCCACAGCCCCCACCCAGAGAGAGGAAGAGCTGGGTCAGAATAAAAGCCCTGAGAGACCGATGGCCAGCCGGGTGGTGAGGGTGGAGCCCCTGCCATCACTCCCCCACCCTGCGTCTGCAGGTGGGGGTGCTGAGGCTTCTGCTCCCTCTGAGGAGGCAGCGTTGCTATGGTGACCACCGTTCCCTGGCAACCAAGCTGCATCGTCCTGGGCACCTGCTGGCTCTCTGGCTCTGGGCATGGACGTGTGTCCAGAAGCCCCCAAGTCTAAGAAAACCCACCTGTGGGGACAAGCCAGATGAGCCAGGCAAGGGGGGATGAGCAGAGACCCCCCCCCCGGGTCTGGGAGGATCAGAAGTGCAACCATCCCACACGAGCCTTGCATGTTTCTTCAAAACCGGAAATAAGTGTATCGATTTACGGGATAATAAAAATAACATTGCAAAAACATTTCTTTCCATGCACGCAAAGGTGAGAGTCAGCACTGCCGTCTCCGCCCGCACGGCGCGTTAGGAGGAAAGGCGAGCCAGGCTCCACCAGGGACCAGGCTCCACAGGCTCGTCGGACGCGCCCGCCTGGCGCTGTGTCCACGCAGCCAGGGTCCTGGAGGGGACTTGCCGAGTGAGCCCAGGACTCCTGCTCAGCCAGGACAGCCACCAGGCTCCCAAAATCCGAGACCTGGGCGTAAGGGAGGGAGCACCCCGCTCCATGGGGAAGGGGCAGGCTCTAGGGCATGGAGTTCAAAGGGAAGACAAAGCATGCGCTGCCAGGAAATCAGGGTGGGCTTCCTGGAGGAGGCTCCCCCTTTGGCCTGAGATTAGAAAGATGAAATGGGTTAGGAAATGGAAATAACCTAGAAAGAGAAGAAGGGAACTTAAAGAAGACCACGCGTGTGGACATAGGGGTGGAGGTGGGACTGGCCACCCAGAGTCCCGCCGAGTCCGGTGGGGACACAGGGAAGGCTGGAGGGAGGGGTGGGGAGGAGAGCAGGAGGAAGTGGGGGGCGGAGGGCGTCCTGGGAACGGCACACTGGCTGAGTGCTGACGTGTGCCAGGCTCGCTTTACACCGAGCACGCACTGCACACCTGGGCTCCGCGCTGGCCCCACGTCACAGCGCGGCAAGCCAGGGTCCGAGACGCTCTCTAAAACTGTCCAAAGACAGTGGCCAATGAGTGGCCGCGCCCTGGTAGAGCCCCATCTGACCTCAGTGCCCACTGCCCATTCCGGACACTATTTGTCTCAGAAAGGTCTCCTGGGGCCTCAGGCCACCCGCTCTCTCTCGAGTGTACTCAGCGGCTCTGGGACCTCTCCTGGGGACATCTGGTTTGTGTCTGGGCCCGTGCTGACTGCCCGAAGCCCAGCACACGTGTGAGAGAGTGGGCCTGCCCTTCGGAGGCGCTGAGCTGGGGGCGGCTTTGCAGGCCAGGAGGCGGTGGGACACCCGGAGGGTGAGGCCCCTCTGCCGCGGGAGGCTCCTCAGCATGACGGCGCTGTCCTTGCAGCCTGGAGGACAGGTGTCCCTCACAGGTGTGAAGCCGCAGGCCGGCCTGCTGCCTGCCCTCTAAGGTTCAACGAGCACTGAAGCCGAACTCACTGAAATGAGCATGCGCCACATGACGGGCTGTGCGCAACCAAGGGGCAGGCAACGGAGAGGCCTTCGTCTGCGGGTCCCCTAACATGGCCGGGGCCGCGCGGGCCCCGGGCTGGGGGGACACCGGAGGCCACGTGCAGACCGTCAGCGCGTGGAGGGGACTTGGGGAGTGGGCTGGGACCGGGTGCTGCCGGTGCCGAGGGCGTGGGAAACACCCACGAAGAAGTAAGTGACCCAGGAGAGAGGCCCCCGCACCTCGCTCAGGAGGGGGCTGAAGACGTCGCCCGGCCGGGCCGGGGCTGGGTACCTGGGTTCCGGTGCTCCTGGTGGCTCTGCCCGACAGGCTTGGGGACTGCAGTGGGGTGGATGTCCAAGTCCTAAGCCTTGGATTCTGTGACGGTGACCTTACTTGGTGAAAGGGGATTTGCATCCCGGGTCACCTGGTGGGACCTACTTCCCGCAAGTGTCCTCGTAAGGGGAGAAGACACAGAGAGGCCACATGAAGACCGAGGCAGAGACTGGACGATGTGGCCAGAAGCCGAGTTGCGCCCGGCGGCCAGGAAGTCGCTCCCCCAGAGGGCCAGAGGGAGCTCCGCCCTCCCGACCTGGGTTGGGACTTCTGGCCCCAGATCTCTGAGGGGACGGATTCGCGTTGTTTTAGGCGCCCCCCGTTTGTGGCAGTTGGTTACGGAGCCCCGGGACACTGGCGCGGGGGCCCTGGGCGGCAGCTGCACCTCTGTACCCAGCCGGGAGCCAGCACCCGCCCAAGCTCCGCCCCCTGGGTATGATGGACAGGCGAGGGTGGGTGCCCAGAGCAGGAGGGTGTGGCCCAGCCTAGTCCGGGAGTGGCAGGAGGAGGGCCTGACACTGCTCTCCAATACACGCTCCACTGCCTGACCCCCTCATGAAGAGCCACCACCACGGCTGATGCCCCACGGTACCCCCCCTCGTCCCGAAGTGTCACCCGCAGCAGGACCTGGCCACGGAATGCAGAAAGGAGCCAGGCTAGATCCCCCCTAGGGCCCCACTCAGGCCAAATGCGGCGAGAGCGGAGGCCCAGGAGGGGAGGGTCCCCCGCAGGCCGTGGGGACTGCGAGGGCGCCTGGAGCCCCGACCCGGTGGCCCGCGCGCGCTCCGCGCCCTGCCCACAGCAGCGGCCCGGAGCCGGTTCCCAGGCTCGCCTCGCTCCACGGGGCCACGGCGCCCCCTGCTGGCGGCCGCGCCTTCGCAGGTCCCAGCCCAGACGGGAGCCCAGGCCGGTGACGCCGGGAGCCCGGGGGAGGTCGCTTCCCCTCCCAGAGCCTGTTTGCTCATCTGTAAAATGGACATTGACAGCCCCGTCCTCCCGTCGGGGCCCCGTGAGCATTCACAGGGCAGTGGACCAGGGCTCGCTGGCAGAGCGCTCGCATGTGGTGGGAGCGCTCGGCCTCCGCGTGTGCTGCTTGGTCAGGCACAGGGAGCCCACGCTCCGAAGGGACAGAGCCTGGTTTTCTGGTTTCCGTCACTATCTTTAAATTTAACCATTTTGAGCAAAGACTCCTCGCGTCCACTTTTCGCTAGGCCCCGCAGATCACGTCCTGATTTTGCGTATAGGAACCACTATTTGGGGACCTCGAGCTGTGGATTGGGGCAGCGCCCCAGGCTGACAGCTGAGCGGGGCGCCCCTAACTGGGCCTGTGCAGAGACCTTCCCTAGGGGACCTTCCCTGACCCGCTGTTGAGAAAGACGCCCCCTAGGCTCTCTCACCCCGGGCCTCCCTCCCACAGCCGGACCTCCTGACGCTGGGCCCTGGACCAGGTCCAATGGTCCCACGCACAGCAAGAAGGATTTGCTGCTGTGCTAAACGGTGAACCCTGGGGGTGCTGAGAAGGTGCAGGTGTGGGTGCTCCAGCTCCACCCCAACAGGGCCCACAACTGGAGCGGTCTTCCTCCAAACCTGCTCTGGATGGCGCCTGCCCGCCCAGGTTGTCCACGAAGGGATCTGTGGTACTCTGCTGCCACCTGGTGGCGGATTGGGAGAAGGCGGCGTACCCACCAGGTAAGCGAAGGGCTGGGACCCAGGTGGGTGGGGCGGAACCGCCCATGCCGGGTGTGAGTTTCCGGATGCTTCAGACCGCCCAACCGCTGTCCTGGTCTCAGCGCCCTTCTCCAAGTAATTGCGTTGTCTGCTCTCTGTGTGGACGAGGGACCGAGGAGAAGCGAACAAGGTGATGTGGCCGGTGAGCGACAGGGACTCCCACGTGGTCATTTAAAAGCCAAAGTTCCTCCCAGAGCCCCCAGCCAAGGTCAAGCCATCTCCATCTCTGACCTGAAGTTTAAACTGTAAATCAGAGCCTGCTGCTCCCTGCTGAAACACCTTCCAGTCACCTCCCCTGTCCTGGGGTATAACCTCCACTCCTCCCGGGCTCTGAGCACCCGGAGTCTCCTCACGCCCTCACCTCACCTGGGTCCTCTGCTCCAGACCCTCCGCTGTGCTCCGTCCTCCTGCCCGGCCTTTGCACAGGCTTTTCCCTGTGCAGAAGCAGTCACCCGGCCACGCCCACTGCTCTCACCTGGCCCCAGCAGAGCCTCTGTGACCCCCCCCAGCCCTGCCTCCCCCTGGCACTCCGGGCCAGACCCCTCCTGGGGAGAGCTGTCAGCTTCCAGGGAAGAGGCATTTGGCTGGCATTTGCCAAACGGTGGTACCAGGTTGTCCCCCTTAGCTGCCACCTTCTCTCAACTGCCTTCAAGGGCAGCCCTACCAGTGACCCCCACTTTGGGCTCCCCAGTCCTGATGAGGGTTTTAGGGTCCATGCAAGAAGTCTAATTCTGTCTCGTTCCTTTGTCACCCAAGCACATTTGCTGAATGACCCAGGGCCCCAGGAACAAAGTCATCATCTCTCCATGGCCTCACGGAGGGGAAAAGCCACCTACATCTTAACTGTACTAAGAAGGCAACCAAGGTGTCCCCACACACACACACACACACAGGTGAGGAATGAATAAACCGTGGTCCATCCAGACCGGGAGGTCGTATTCAGCACTGAAAAGAAAAGAGCTGTCCGGCCGTGAAAAGACCTGAAGGAAACTTAAAAGCCGTCTGGCACGGAACGCAGCCGGCCTGACGTCGCACAGCACGTGACCCCGCGTGTCTAACGCCCCGGAAAAGGCAACACTGTGGAGACAGCGAACAGATCGGTGGCTAGGACCAGCACTGGACAACAATAAAGAGGCTTCAACCCAAAAGAAAAGCCAGTGGGTGCCAGGGGTTCGGGTGAGGGAGGGGTGAACAGGGGGCACACAGAGGGTCTTAGGGCGGTAACACGGCTCTGCCCGGTGCTATAATGGGGGACACGTGTCATTACACATCTGCCCAAACCCCCAGAATGTACACCACCCAGAGTGAACTGTAATGTGAACCATGGACTTGGGGACAATGACATGCCTGTGGAGGTTCACCACGTGTAACAAGTGTACCACTCTGCTGGGGGTTCACCACGTGTAACAAGTGTACCTGCTGGGGGGGTTTGATGGGGGGAGCCTGTCGGGGGTAAGAATTCTCTATACTTCCCGTAATTTTACTGTGAACCCAAACCCCTCTAAAAAATGTCTGTTAATGTTAAATATTTTTAAGTCAGATGAGAAGTGCAATAAAGGAGGCGCGGCACCTCTGGGGTTGGGGGCTGAGTGAGCCGGGGCCCCGTTGTACCCGGTAGACTAGGGATGGCCAAGTCTCCTATTGACCCAGCAAAGCCACATTCAGTGCCTGCGTGGCGGGTGGGGGGGCCCTGGATGGAGCCTCCAGGGTGGGTCCGTGCAAGGCTGGGGTCCGGGTTCGAGTGGAGGATGGCCAGGACAGGTCAGTTCCTTCCTGATGGCTGAACTGGATTGTTGACACAGCAGGGGCGGTCCCCAGCACTTCCGGCGAGCAGCGGCCGCCTCGTTGCGATGGGCAGTCTGCCCAGGTGAACAAGGTACTGTTCCGATAAAGGGTTTTTCAGAACATCCCGAGACAATAAAGTGCTTTGCAACGTGATCTTTCTGGGCAAGAAAGTTCTAGAATGGTCAAGCCTGAGTTCTTGTTGAATGAGCTGCGTGTTGCAGGCAGTTTCTTCTCGGGCCCTCAAGACAGGGCGCGGGACGGGCCAGCAAGAGCAAAGGCTGGGCTGCAAAGTGTGGAACTCGGGGTGTGGGGGCGAACCGTATGAGGCCTCAGTGTTCCCATTCGCCAAGTGGAGTCTGGGCCGGCGTAGATCCACAGGCTCCACCAGCTCTGCCGAGTGGGTCTGTTGGAAGCCAGGCTGGGGGTGGGGGCTGGGAAGTTGTCCACAGGCACAGGTTGAATCCAGATGTTCCAACACCCTGTCCAGCCCTCTCCCTGGCCCCCTCCCTCACCAAGAACCTGTGTGTTGTGGTGCGATCCAATCTAAGACCCATGGAGCCAATTGAGATGAACTGTGAGCCTTTATTAACGGCCAGCAACTGACTCTCTACCACGCAGGGTTAGAGGAGATCAGCCCCGAGCTTCCAGAGGAGACAGCTTATAAAGCCTAAAACCACATCAAACAAGCAAGCAGGTTCACAGAACCAGAAGTTGGCCATTAGCATATCTTTGCACAGGACGTCTCCTAGAGCTACACCCTGGTTTACATTAAACAAGCAAGCTGATGACAGAAGCAGAAGTTGGCCATTTGAAAATTTTCCACCCTTACCACTATGCTGAGAGGGGAGGGAGGCCAGGAAGCCCGGGGTGGGGGCGGGGAGTGGGGGCTGGGTCGCTAAAGCTATGACCCCCTCCTTCCCACCTCCCACAGCTAACCAGTGACAGGCCCTCACTCCTCTACCCCCGCCCATGGCTCCTTGTCCCTCGGCCATCCCCAGCCCCTGCCTCCTCTCCTTGCATCTCCCTGGACTTAACCCACCCCCTCAAATCCATGCTCCATGCTGAGGTCACTCATCTGCTCCAACCACCGCTCCCCCCCCATCGCTCCTTCTTGCCCCCCACATAAAGGCCTTTCACCCTTAAAATCTAAGCTACCTGTTTGCAGAAATTGGTCCCAAAATTATAAGGAGAAGCCAGGGGCTCCGAAAAGCCAAATTATCTTGAAAAGGAACAGAACGGGAGGGCTCCCACTTCCCCATTTCAAAATCTACAAAACTGCAGGGGTCGAGACCACGTGATGCTCACGGAGGAAAGGTGTGTCGGTCCCAGGAGTAGACGGAGGGCCCGGGAGCAAACCCATCCGTGCACGACCCAGCGGTGCACGGCTGGTTGACATTTACCGAGAATGCCAGGGCGGTCACTGGAGAAGGAGAGCCTTCAACAAGGGGGGCTGAGACACGGACAGCCACATGCAGAAGAATGAAGTTGGACCGCTGTCTCACGCCACACACAGAAATTAACTCAAGACGGATCAGAGACCTAAATGGAAGAGGTGCGCCTATAAAACGCTTAAAACAGGTACAAACCTTTGTGTTCTCCGAGGAGGCAACAGGTTTTTCGATACGACCCCAAAAGTACAGCGACCCGCGGAGAAATAGATATATCGGGGTTTATCAAAATTAAAGCCTGTTGTGCTTTACAGGTGGCTGATAAGCACAGGAGAAGATGCTCCACGTAGTTAGTCATTAGGAAAATGGAAATCAAACCACAATGAGATACCGCCTTATACCCACTGGGATGGGTGTAAAAGAGAGGAAGGTAGAGAGAAGGAAGGAGGGAGGGAGGGAGGGAGGAAGGAAGGAAGGAAAAGGAAAGACGGACGGAGGGAGGAAAGAGGTAAACAGACGATAACAAGTGTTGACAAAAGTGTGAAGTCAGAACCCTAATATACTGTGGGGGGTGTAAATTGGTACAGTTATTTTAAAAAACAGCCTGGCGGTTAAACATCGAGTCATGGAATGGCCCAGCAGCCGCACCCCTGGGTACAGACTCTCGAGAACAGACAGCATGTCTCCACACGGAATTCTGCAGAACGTCGTAACGATCCCCACGTCCAGCGACCGGTGGAGGGGCAGGCAGCACGCGGTGCCCACCTCTGACGGGATGGCGCCCCGGCACACGCAGGAGTGAAGGCCGACACCAGCGACCGCGTGGGTGCACCTCGAAAACCTTACGCCAGACGCAGACCCTGCGTTTCCAGTCATGGGGCCTCAGGGGAACAGGCGCTCACAGAGACAGAAGCAGGTGGATTGGACCCTCTCAGACCTCACCCTGTGTGTCTCTGGCTGGCCGTTCGTCTGTGTTCTTTATCATACCCTTTAGTAAACAGTCGACTGTGTCTCTCTGAGTCCTGGGAGCTACTCTAGCAAATAATCAAATCCCACGGGGAAGGGGTACTCGGTCACAGGACCCCCAATGCGTAGCAAAGTCAGACAGATGTTACGGGGAACCCGGGACCTAGTTGCAGTTGGCATCTGAGGTGGGGGGCCGTCTCGTGGGGCTGACGCCTCCACCCATGGGATCTGAAGCCACCTTGACGCGGACAGCCTCCGGACAGAGTTAAACTGCAGGGCACCAGCAGGCAGGATGAGCAGAGCTGGGGAGCCGGCCCCCAGGGACAAGCCGGCAACAGCATAAGGACAGGAAGGGCACTGCGAGGAGGCCAGGAGGACTCACAGGGGCTGTGGCCACAGGGATGGGGAGGGCTCCCCACAGGAGGCGCTCGTGCCTCAGAAACCTGAGGGTAAAAGGAGGCGCCCCGCTGAGGGGGAGGGGGCGCGGCAGGGGCAGTGGGAGAGGCGCCTCCAGGAGCAAAGGGCTTGGGCCAGAAACCCGAGGCGGGTGGGGGGGCGGGGGGGCCCAAGGCCAAACCTGGGGTCTGGAGCTTGAGGCGGGGCCGAGCTGGGGTGGGTCTCAGCACCTGAACGAGGTGAGGACCCCCACTGGACGGGCCGGAGAGGGTGGCCGCGGGGCTGGGCAGTGAGCCGCACAGAAACAGCTGCTCCGACGTCCGACCTCCCTCCGCTCAATCTGCGCACCTCCCCGCCCTCGGCAGCGGGCTCGGGGAAATGGGCCCACAGAGACAGAAGCCAGAGGGGTCGGGGTGACTGAGCTGCACTGGAGGGCAGGGGAGAGGGGCCCTGAAGGGGCGGAGACCAGGGGCGGGGAGAGGGGGGCCACTGAGGAGCTGGGAGCAGGGGCAGGAAGAGTCTTAGGGCCCCGAGATGGCAGCAGATCCCAAGCAGGAGTGACCAGACAACGTCGCCGTGTTTCCCCGCGGGATGGTCTGTGGGTCGGTCTGTGGGTCAGTCTGTCGGTCAGTCTGCGAGTCCGTCTGTGGGTTTGTCTGTGGGTCGGTCTGTGGGTCCGTCTGTGGGTCGGTCTGTGGGTTGGTCTGCGGGTCTGTCTGTGGGTCGGTCTGTGGGTCGGTCTGTCGGTCAGTCTGTCGGTCAGTCTGTGGGTCAATCTGTCAGTCGGTCTGCGGGTCGGTCTGTCGGTCGGTCTGTCGGTCAGTCTGCGGGTCCGTCTGCGGGTTGGTCTGTGGGTCGGTCTGCGGGTCAGTCTGCGGGTCCGTCTGTGGGTCCATCTGCGGGTTGGTCTGCGGGTCCGTCTGTGGGTCGTCTGTGGGTCTGTCTGCGGGTCAGTCCGTGGGTCCGTCTGTGGGTCAGTCTGTGGGTCGATCGGCGGGTCCATCTGTGGGTCCGTCTGTGGGTCAGTCTGTGGGTCCGTCTGCGGGTCGGTCTGTGGGTCTGTCTGTGGGTCCGTCCGTGGGTCCGTCTGTGGGTCTGTCTGCGGGTCCGTCTGCGGGTCCGTCTGTGGGTCCGTCTGTGGGTCCGTCTGTGGGTCAGTCTGTGGGTCGGTCTGCGGGTCGGTCTGTGGGTCGGTCTGTGGGTCCCTCCGTGGGTCCGTCTGTGGGTCAGTCCGTGGGTCAGTCTGCGGGTCCGTCTGTGGGTCCGTCTGCGGGTCCGTCTGCGGGTCCGTCTGTGGGTCCGTCTGTGGGTCTGTCTGCGGGTCCGTCTGTGGGTCCACGCGGTGCCTGGGTGGACTGCAGTTCACTTCACTCATCTCTCCGCCGCTCTGGGCGCGAGCCGTGCCGGCGGCTTCTTCCTGTCCACTGCGCGGCTGCTCTTGGCCCATGAGGCAACCGCGCGACGTGTTCTCCTGCTCTCCACAGAATACGCGTTTATCGCCAGACTCTGAGAAATGCTCATTTGGAAACTTAGGGGGAAAAAAAAAACCCAAACCAGAAACTCCCCAGATGGTCATCGCTGACAGCGAGTGAGCGCGCCTCCTCCCGGCCTTCTCTTCTCTCTGCCTGTTACGTCCACAGGTACAGCGCCTGACTCCTAGCCGCCCTTCATCGCATGGGCGGCCCCCGTGTCTTTAGAACCTCTCCGTAACCCTGATTCTAGCGGCGGCGTCACAGCCCCGCGGAAGGGTGTGCAACCCCGTTGCGATGCACTTTTGCTGGGCATTTAAGGGGTACCTGCTTCGAGCGCCAGCGACGCTCAGACCGGCAGTGCGAGGCTCTCCTACGTTCCTGCCTTCCGAACATTCCTCAGCGTGGGTTTCCAGACATGGAATCGTTGGGTCAGCTCCGTTCCTGAGACGTGCAGCAAGTTTGCAGGGGTTTGCAGGGGGTTGCAGGGGTTTGCAGGGGTTTGCAGGGGTTGCAGGGGGTTGCAGGGGTTGCCGGAGTTCGTGTTCCCATTCACACCAGAGGGGGCGCTCCACCCGTGGCATCCAGCCTGGTAGGACACATGTTCTCATCGCCTGTGACCGAGCCTGCCTGACCCTGCTGGGCAGTCACCCCCACCCCACCCCCACCAGGATGAGTCACCTGGCCATCTGCACGTTCTTGTCCTCATAGCCCACCTTCCCGCCAGGCAGGGGGTGGGACACACTGTCCTCCCCCATCTGAAGCCCCCCCGCCCCTTCCCGGAACAACTGCAGGAACGTCCCGTTTAAGCGGAGACCGTTTCAGATGGCATGCTGAGGAGAGAGGGGGTTCGTCTAGGCCCCCGTGCCTCAGCACCTCTTCCTGCTTGGGAGGCCCATTGCGGGGGGCGGGGGGGGGACACCCAGCTCCGCTTCCACAAGGAAGGAGGCTGAGGGCTGCAGCGCCGAGCACCCCCCCCCACCAGCCCTGGCTGGCCCCTGTCATCATGTGTTCACTCGCTCATCCACCCACTTGTTGGCCGATGTCCCTCACATCCTCGGCGTCAGGGCTGGGCTGAGGACGGAGAAATAAATCAGACAAACCCTCTCGCCAAGTTCCTGTCAGGCTCCGGAGGAGAGAAACCCGAGACGTGTAATCACATTCGCACGGTTGTCGGAAACATATTTTCTGAGTACTGACCGCGGGTCACAAACCGTGCTGGGAGAGTCACATTCTAAGAATCCTGTGAGCAGCCGACCAAATGTGTCCCAGGCTCTTGTTCACCGAGGCAGACGGAAGTCCTGTGAGGGCCACTGCCCACCCCCGGTCACAGCCAGCCACCAGCAGGAAGCCAGGACCTCTCCGTCCAGCCCTCTGGCTTGGCCAATGTCCCACAGGGCAGTCAGAGAGGCCGAGAGTTCCTGCCTCCAGGGTCACGGGCACAGGCCCCTCGAGCCCCTGGGGGGCAGGGTCAGCGGGGACCGCGTGCCAGCACCTGTCGGGGTAGCCGGGGAGGGCTGGGTTCCTGCAGGCAGCCTGAGCAGGAAGCAGCTGTGGGAAGCTGGGAGGGGGTGGGGGGGCAGCGGTCACCTCTGCAGCCCACCGTCCCGGAAGCCGGGGCGGGGACGCTGCTGCAGAGTGTACCACGCCCGGCCCCAGGGCCTGCCAGTCCCCGCTGGGCGGCCACGGCCCCGCTCTCACCCTGCTCCAACCCGACGGCCACGACGGGGGCCAGCTCGTGAGCACAGAGGCCGAGAGCCCCGCTCGAGGCGGCCGTGTCCCTGTGGCTGGACGAGATGGGCAGTTCCAGGCAGAGAAGGACAAGTCCCCCACGGAAAGGCCCGCTTCTAAAGAAAAGGGAGTGAGAGTTGGCAGATTTCTCCCCTAACCAACCTCAGCGTGGTCTGGGTCCGGCTTCCTGCCGTAATACTCTTCTAAGCTAGGGACCCAGCTCCACCCCCCAGAACCTAGCCCCTGGGCGCATGGTCCAGCCGAAGCAGCAGAGAGGGGAAGAGGGAGGCCCTGAGACAGCTCTTTCTCCAGCTTGAATGCCACAGCGAGAGCTCAGGTGACACCGGCCCCCCGCGAGCCCGGGACGGAGTCCACTGAGCAAGGCAGGGGAGGTGTCGTAGCAAGGCGCACCCAGGACCCCTCATCAGGAGGCTGCCTGTGGGCAGTGTGCGTCCAGGGCGCAGACTCTTCCAGACAGACCAGGGTAGTGCCCCGGGAGCCCCTGCCCCAGTAGCCGGCGACGGCAGTAAAGGGTGAGCATCGGCCCTGTGCTGGCCGGGTGCCAGCCAGAGTCCTGCTCACATGGCTCGAACCATCTCGGCACGTGACAGATGAGGGAACCGAGGGCCCGGGAGGTAAACGACGTGCTCGAGATCACACAGCTCGGCGGGCAGAGCCAGGACGCGGCCCCAGACCTGGCTCCTCCCTGGAGGAGCCGCGACGGAGGACCTACCCCGGGGCAGGACGCGGGCTCGGGGCCCGCCCTCCTGTCCACACGCCGGCCCAGGTGGCTTGTGTCTGTACACGTCATTTTATTCAACGAGCTTTGACCGAAGTCTGCGCTCCATTTCTCCCTCCTCTCGAAACTGCCCAGCCCTGTCCGCTGCTGCGGGTGCCGGGGTTGGGGGCGGTGCGGGGGGGTGGGCAGTGCCTCAGGTCCTGGGGGACGGAAGGCTTGACCACAAAGTGCTGCCCCCGGCTCGCTTACCCCTCACGACCGCCCTGTGAGCGGGCGGCTCATGCGTGGCCACTGCCCGCCCCCCCGGGCTGGACATAGGCCAGGCCCTCGTCTCATTCCCATTTCACGGACGAGGCTCCCAGAGGCGGCCAAGAACCCACAGCCTCCACGGTGAAGCCCTGGCTCTTTGCACCGAGCCATGCCCCTCCCGACGTACGTTTTCTGTCTCCCCGTTGTCACGTCCAGAAGCCAGTCTGGGACAAACTCAACAAGGACATGCAGTCAATGCAGAAGGGAGTGGAAGGCCTTCGGCGAGGGCCGGAGCCACAGCAGCCATTATTCCTGCCCCTAGGAGATTTTCTGCCGAGACCCCAAACATCCAGGTCAGCAAGACGCCACTGGATCCAAATCTTACCCCTGGAGCTCTGGGGGTACATTCTCCCAGAGAATGGGGGCAGGGAGGCTCTGGAGTCCCCCTTACTTGTAGCGAACAGCTCCTCTGTGCCACGCAGCCATCAGCCAGGAGCCATGTGGGCCGAGGAGGGCCCGGTGGCCCCTGTGTACTCAGAGGCTGTGAGACAGGAGAGGACCCCTGAACTCAGGAACCTGAGCGTTTTGTGGGGGCAGTGGGCATGCCTGCCCCTGCTCCAGATGGAGAAAGAAGCCCTGTGTTTCCAGGCCATTCACGTGCACGTTGAGTAATGTCCCCCCAAAACGTCATGGCCACCCAGGACCTGCGAGTGTGACCCGGTTTGGAAAGAGGGTCTTTGCAGATTAATCGAGGGAAGGTGAGTAGCACTGGACTCGGGGGGCCCTTAATGCAGCATGACTGACGTCCCCATAAGGAGGACGGGAAGACGGCCACGTGGTGCCGGAGGCGAGACCAGAGGGCTGCTGCCGGGAGCCAAGGATGGCGGGGGACAGGACCGCCCAGAAGTTGGGGAGGCGGGAAGGCCGCCCCCCGGAGCCTTCGGAGGGGGTGCGGCCGGCTGACACCTTGATTCTGGACCCCTGGCTTCCAGAACTGCGAGCGAACACATCTCTGCTGTTTTGACACACCTCCATTTCAGGTCCTCTGTTAGGGCCTTCGTGGGAACTAATACCTCATTGCACAAAATCCTCGTGGCGGGGGCGGGGGTGGCGTCTTCTACCCGCCCACACCCTGCAACGCTTTCTCGTGGGGATCGAAGCCGGCAGGTGCACTGGGATCCAGCCATCCCCCAGGATGGCGCACGGTGGCATTCCCCCTCTTGGTAGGGGAAACTTTTGTACCGGCGAAGAAAATTTTAAATGTTTATGTCAGATCATTGCTACATATTGGGCTTCCACCAAGATTGTTTGAAGAAGGGTTTCCGTGGGTTTCACGCCTTAACAGCTGGCCCGCCTAACCCCACCCCTGCTCAGCAGACAGCTCAGAGAAGGGCAGGGCTTTGCCCCAGGCAGAGTTAGTCGTTCCCGGCTCTGGCCTGAGAGGGACCTCCACAGTTAGTCCCCGATTTCCGCTCATCAGAAGTGAGGTCAAAGCAGAAGGCAGGGGGCCTGGCCCAGCCGAATCTGGCCGTGACCAGGGCGAGGAATGCGAGGTGCTGCCAGGGCCCCGCCAGCTGGGCAGGGCCGACGCCTCTGCTGATGGGCCGAAGCATGTTTTTATCACACAGCCTCCTTCCGCCATCTCCGCCCCTTCCCTCCTGTCTGACCACAGAGAACAGCCACGTGTGTGACACCCGCCGCCTCGCAGACTTCCATCCGAGGCTTTTCAGAGTCCTGTGTGGGCTGGCTGCAGCTTGAGGGACTGCCGTTGTCCCCTGTGCTGGCCCTGCTCTCTCCGCTCGTCCCCCCGTCCTGCCCTCTCCCCGGGGTACACCCCTCGGCCCCCTGGCAGGTCCTCAGAGAGGTTTCCAAGGTCCTGCTGTCCCCACGCAGCCTCCAAGTCCAGCCGTTGTCCCCCCCTCCAAGTCCCATCGTGGGGCCGACACCCGCCTTCGCTCCCTGAGTCCCCACACCTGACTCCCCCAGGAAGGCTCAGAGGGGCTGGTCCCTCCCCTTCCCACACAGTTCAGGGTCAGGGCCCCAGCCAGAGCTCGTGCTGCGTTTCCCCTCTTAAATCATCCCGGCTGGCTTCTGCCAGCCGCTACAGGATGTTCCCGTCTCAGTCCACTTTGCCTGCCAGGGAAGGACACGGGTGTCCCCACCATCCAGCTCTGCAGGCCTAGGGCTCTTTCCAGGCCTCTCCTGTGTCCACTCCCTCGCCCCGCCTCCCAGCTCCCTCCCCTCCCACGTCAGAGAAACCCCAGCCCAGAGAGGCAGGTGACGGTGATGAGCCCCAGGCCGCACCACTGTCCTGTCTGGACCCTGCCACGCCCCCGGCCTTTCCCTGGTGGAGAGCGGAGCTGACAGTATCTCCCAGCTCAAGGGTGGAGCAGGTCGGTCACCATGGCCATGGTCCATGGTGGGAATGGGTGTGGACCCCACAGGCCAATGAGAGTCAGCCCAGGATCCCTGCCAGATGCCCTTTCGAGTGGGGTTGCTGAGCCGAGAGGCTGGAGCTGCCCCCGGCCACCCCTAGGGGAGGGTCTGCCTGAAGACAGGCTGTCCCCAAGGGAGGCCCCAGCGACAGCCCTGGAGCACGCGACCCCGTAGCTCCTGAGGCTACCGCTCCATGTGTCGATGACATGGGCCAGCTGACACATTTCCACTTGTGTGTGTTGGGGGGGGGGGCCAGTTTAAGCCATAAGTGTAGAGGAATGAAACAAGCACTTTTTGAACCATTGAGATCATCGTGATCAATTCCGCATACTCTCTCTTGTGAATTTCACGGCAAGAGATTCTTATCTTCGTTAAACTGAGTCAGAGAGAAATGACTCGCCCAAGGTCACCCGCTAGCAAGTGGCAGCCCTTCCAGCCAAATCCCTTGACCTCCCATTAATGCTCCCTCCCCCACAGAGGTATCTGGAAACTTCCGCCTGACTCGAGCTGGGACAGAGTGCCCGCTCTGTGTGGGGGAGGGAGGGACGAGCCAGATGCCGCAGGGGTGAGGAGGGACCGCTGAGTCACTGACAGCGACAGAGAAGGAAGAATCTCCTTCCTCCACCCATCGTAGGACCTCTGGCTGGAACTGGAAATCCGCCCGGCAAAGACGGATCCATGAGAGAAAAGCAGAGGAGTTCATGAGCATGCGCGTCACACACGTGCCGAGGCGCTCCCGCCGCGGGTGACCCAGAGGGGCGGCTGGAACTCGGCTTCTCTGCCACTTTAGACTAAAACGAGGAAAAGGAATGGTGGGGGGAGGGGGGCAAGTGATGGGAAGATGGCCGGCAACGTGTGGCGGGGGGGGTGTTTCGTCAGGTTTGCTCTGTGGCTTCAGGTAGGTGCCTTCTCCACTGACAGCAGCTGCTAAGACACCGCCTTTTCCTGGGCCCGAGGGAGCGTCCCACATTTAAATTTTTTTTTTTTTTTTTTTTTACAACAGAGAAGAAAAGCTTTATTAGAAGGGAAAGTACACGTCCAGATGAGGAAGCGGGCCTGAGCAAGAGCAGGGTGGCTCAAAAGACCACATCACACACTTAAGGAAGAAATAATACCAGTCTCATATTAAAAAAAAAAAAAAGAAAGAAACCTTCAGAAACTAGAGGAGGAAGGAGCACACGCAAAACACTCGAACGAGTGAAGATTATCCCGAAACCAAAACTCAGCAAGGACAATGTGAACATAAGAGAGAAAAATTACAGAGCAATATTGCTCATGACCATATATGCAAAATCCTTAACACAATTTTAGCAAATCGAATCCAGCAGGATACACAAAGGATAACGAATTGTGACGAAGTGGACTTTTTTTTTTTGCAGAACTGCAAGGTTGGCTTAATGTTCAAAATCAATCGTGACTCGCTTAGTTAACAGGAAAAAGGGTACGACATCATACGATTTCGACAAACGCAAGAAAGCAGGTGACCAAATTCACTCGCGACGAAAACAACAAAAAAAAACGTTTTTCATTTTCAGCCATTTAGGAATAGAGGGAATTTCACCCGCTGGATAAAGAAGCGGCAAGAAAACCCACAACTGACATCACAGGGAATGCGGAGAGGGCCAGGAAGGGGACAGGACATCCGCTGTCCCCACTTCCGGGTCCCTGGTGCTGGGGGTCCTGGCCAGTCTCCGGGTGCCAGCAGCCAGGTCGTCCAGGCAGGAAACCCCAAGGAATCTACAAAAGGCCCCAGGCCTGGCCTCAGGCAGGGAGGGAGGAGAAGGTCCTCGCATTGAAGGCGGTTTGGGGGGCTGGGGGTCCAGGAATACGGAACGTGGAAGGGCACTGAGGGGACCCTCTGCCCAGGAGGCCGCCCAGGAGGCCGAGTTGTTTGAAGGCACATTGGGCCGGGCTCGTTCTGTTTGGGAAATAGGAAAGCAGTGATTGAAGACAGATTCTTGGCGGGACTGCCTGGCTCGCTGGCCTCGGGTGCTTGGACCCAGTGCAAGGGGCCAAGAGCCAGCGTCTCAGAGTATGCATTGGAGGGGTGGGGGTGGGGGCTGGCTGCGTGTGAAAGGCCTCTCAGCTCAGACCCCTTTTTATCCCCAAGTTATAACCAGCACAGTAGGGGGTGGGGCAGCCTGCAGCCAGAGCCATTCCCACGGGAGGGGTGAGTGAGGGATCCCAGGAGGGGCATCTGGCCCGGGGCCGCAGGCTGGGCCCAGAGCCCAGAGCTGAGCCCGAGACCCTCGCGGGCAGGCCGCAGGCACAGAGTCCCCAGAGCTCTGTCCTCTGCGGGGAGCCTCGTGTCACGGGCCTTGACATACCAAGTGGTTTCCAGATCCGGTTTCTACACTGCAACTCCCCCTCCCCCCGGAGCTCCCCAGGGTTCCCGTTCCGTGTCCCAGCCAGCCCCAAACTCAGAGCCCAGCATGGATGAGGCAAGTGGAATTGAACGAGACTCAGCCCCGCTGTGACCAGGGGGCCAGCGGTCCGGGCCAAAGCTGAAGACAGAGGGACGCCTGGTTTTCAGCTGGGACAAGGGCTGGGAGCAGATGAGTCCAGTGGAGAAGCCAGACCAGTGGGCGGACGTCAGGCAGCCTGTCACTCCCGGCTGGAGCGCCCGCCCCTCCAGTCCAGTCTGGTGCACAGATGAGGTACACAGATGAGATGTGCATTTGTCCAAATGTCTCTTGGTGCTGACTTCGTGCAGTGCTCTGCAAGGTACATCTGTCATTTGCGAGACCTCACCGTACCTGCTGTGGGCCAAGCCTTGTGCTGCACAGCACCCTGGGGGCCCAGAGCTGAAGGCCAGGCTCCCTACCTCCGAGGACTTTCCAACCTGGGGAAGAGGAGGAGGAGGTGGGGAAGGTGCCTGACACCACTGCCGTGGATCACGGCTTCCTGGCCACCCAGCTCCTGCTGTATAATTCACAAGTGCTTGCCCCGGGGTCAGGAGGGACCTGAATGCTCACCCAGCGCCATCTCGCAAAGCATCTGAGACAAAAGGTCAAGTCTGAGCCGCTAAAGGTGAAAAGGAAAGCAGAGTGCACAATGGGGAAGACGCATGCAAATGTCACGTTATTATTACTCAGAAAACCTTACTTTCCTTTCAAGTCACAAAATGCTACACAGCACCTACCTCTGGAGTCTGCAGTCACAGATCCGAGGGGGCAGGGTGGTCAAGGTGGCAGACAAGATGAGGCCCCGGCTGATCCCGAGGGTGGCCAGAGCCGGCAGAGGGTGTCCGGGCAGAGGCGAGAGGGGCTTCCTGGCCTGCCTGCCCCCACGCCAGCTTCTCGGGGTGTCTGCCTCTCCCCGGGGCAGCTCTGGGGTTTGCAGCAGGAATCCATCTTTCTTCATGTGCCCAGCGCTCACGGGAAGGTCCGTGAGAAGAGCCCCCTGGGCGCGAAGGCATGGAACACTATAAAGGGTGCTTGGCAGGTGTGGGGTGCCGTGGGGAGCGTCAGAGCTGCAGGCTTGTGTTCCAGCTCTTCCACTGAGGCACTGGTGGGGTTGCCTTGTTCTGTTCTTTCCCTTATAATTTAAGTTGTTGTGTGTGCATAATATTTCTCGTAACATTTTAAGCACTCTAGAGGAGGAAAATCAACCCTGAAGCACCAGCTAGTCTCCTGGCCCAAGAGCCCCTGGACGGAAGGCCAAGGAACAGGGATCCGGGCCAGGGGCAGAGTGAGGCCATGCGGTGGGACACCCAGCACCCAGTCCCGGCCTTACAGTGCGCCGGCTTCTTCTGGCTGTGCTGACAAATGGCCACAAAGCTACGGGCTCAACACAACACAAGCTTATCCTCTTCCAGTTCTGGGGGTCGGAGTCGCAGGGCTGCTTGGTTCCTGGAGGCCCTGGGGCAGAACCTCCCTCCTTGGCCCTTCCAGGTCCTAGGGGCACGCGCCTCCTACGACTCACAGCCGCTTCCTCCATCTCTGAAGCCAGAGCATAGCATCCTCCAGTGTCCCCTTCCGTTTCCATCGTCACCTCTTCCTCTTCTCACTCTGAACCTCCTGCCTCCTTCTTGTTAGCCTTGTGATGACATCGGGCCCACCGGATAATCCAAGATCATCTGTCTGGCCGAAGAGCCTTAATCACGTCTGCAGAGTTCCTTTTACCATAAAAAAGGAATCTCTATTCACACGCTCCAGGGGTTAGCACGTGGACATCTTGCAGGGGGAGGATATTCCAAGTCTGACACACCATGTGACCCTGGGCAAGTCACTGCATGTTGCTGGCCTCTGTCTCCCTGTCTGTAGTGACCAAGGAGGAGTCCCCAAAGGTCCCCATGTGGAGAGCCATCGGCATCTGCGGCTTTCTTTCAGCCCCACTAGGGTACCAGATGCTCTCTTGGCCAAGTGGGGGTGTTAGGAGACCCCCAGAGGGCCCCAGTCTCCACAGGGGGCAGTGATGGGAAGCAGAATCACCCACCAGAGGATGAAACTTTTCACAGGGCTTTAGATTGGCAAAGCGCCTTCCTCATTAAATACTTTTCAGTGACTCAATCATCCAATGAATACATGCAGAACAAACCTGTGAACCTGCAGGTGCGGCCATGCTCGCTGTAGGACAAGGAGCCTGAGGCTCAGAGTGGACAGGTTGCCTGACATGGTGGGTCTCGGCCGTGGCCATGCTGACTGAGCCTGTCGGCTCCCAGCCCCAGACAGTCCTGGCACACAGTGGGCGCTGGCCTCCTCCACGCACCCAGAGAGCGAGGGACGGAAATGAAAGGTCAGGGGGCCGCGGTGTGGGGGAGGCTCACCACAGAGCAGCTCCGAGAAGACACACACACATGCACGTACGCACACACACGCACGTGCACACAGGGGTTTCCTGCCAGGTGCACAGGACACACAGTTCTCCCTGGGCTGCGGGAAGAGGCAGATGAGCATGATGGAGCACAGCCACCTGCGTGCTCTCCAGGGGTCAGCTGCCTTCGGGACCACCTGGGTCACGTTCACGGCAACCCCCAGTCCTGGGCCCCTCAGAGAAGAAGAGCTCAAAACTCCATAAACAAGACATGTGGGCTTTAAATCAAGGGACCCCATGTTCAAACACTGGCTCTGTCCTTACCTGCTGCATGGTCCTGTGCATTTTTTTTTTTTTTACGACTTTATTTTTTAGGGCAGTTTTAGGTTTACAGCAAAACTGAGTGGAAGGAACAGCGATTTCCCATACCCCCACTTCTCCCCACACCCACGCAGCCCCCGCACCAGCAACACCCCCAGGAGAGTCTGTTACAACCAAGGAACCTGCACAGATGCATCATCACCCAAAATCCAGTTTACATTAGGGTACTCGGAAATCTATGCTTGTTTGCCATTGGTATAGCTTCTTTGGTCAGGTGTCTATTTTAAGGTCTTCGGCTGAGCATGTTTTATCACCCCTCAATTTCCAATTCTGTAAAGTGGCAAAAATAATACCTGTTTCAGTCGGGGTCCCAGTAGAATTTACCCCGGGTGGTCCACACAAGGGGTGTGACTTAGAGGGACCGCTTACAGAGAGAGGCATGGGCAGAGACAGGCAGTTCCGGGAAGCTGCCGTCATCCCCCGGGCTGGAGGAAAAGGCAGAGGACATGGTGTTTCCAGTGGGAGCTGGTGGGAGCTGCAGCCGTGGGGGGCCTCCCGGCAGGGCCTGTGGTCACAAAGGGACATAGCCAGTGGCAGCTCTGCGGCAGTGGGCAGTAGGAGGAAACATCCACCCTCTGTCCTCTGTCTCTGATCGCCGGCAGCCACCTCCCACTGGCCAGACCCAACCAGGCACCAGAGGGGGGTGCAGTCCACCAGGTGGGCACAGCAAATGAATCCGGGGAGCAGGCGGTGCCATAAATGAACAGTGACAAGCACGACTTATTATCAGGGTCATTCACGCACTCATTCCTTCAACAAATATCTGTTAGGCACCTTCTTGGTGTCTGACGCTGCCCTGACTGCCTAAAGGGACACTTTAGAGGAAGGAAAGACTCAAATCCCCTCTCTCGGGGGAATTTAGATCTTACTAGACAAACTAACCAATAAAGAAATAATCAACTGCAGCCTCGGATGCCGAGCCCAGGTATAAAAAGGGAAAGACACGGCAGGGCGAGAGAAGAGAAGGTGGCGGAGAGGCCACAGCGGGCAGCCCAGAGGAGGACACACTCACCACGTGTTTGCTCCAGCCGGTCCCTCTGCTCAGACTGCCCTTCACCTCTGGCCTGCCCTGACCTGCCACCCAGGTGGACTTGCTGTCCCAGGTAGACGCCATCAGCAACTCCCTCTCCCAGCCTCTAGTCACCAGGAAGGCCTGCCGTCCCACCCGGCCCATTTTGACACTGCTTCTGGGGTCAGGTGGCTTAACCTCAAACAAGCAGGACGATGGGAGAGAAAGGTGTTTAGTGCTGGATGTGCACGTAAATATTCGCATGCTTGCGTTTCGAAACTGACACAATCACGGCCCATGTTCGTGTAAGAACCAGCAACCGTCACACCAGTCGCCACAGTGCCCAGCCAGGCCGTCTGCTCCCCCGCACCCCAGGACCTCCTGTAACCCACCAAGCACCCGCGGGTGCAGAGGACTGGTCCAGGAGCCACCTCCGTCCTCATGCAGCGTCACAAAGGAGACAGGGCGAGCCTTTTCAAATGAAAGGTGAACCCTTTTTAGACACCCTGGGGTGTGGGACCGGGGCGGGGCGCTGGGTGCGTGGTCTGGGGCACCGGGCGTCAGCGAGGTCCGCGGGGCAGAGCTTCTCAAACTGCGGGGAGCTTGGGAATCACCCGGAGGGCTTTTTAACTCCCAGATTCCTAGGCCCCATCCCCAGAGTCTGTAAGTCTGGGTGTGGCCCAAGAATTCGAATTTCTAGCAAGTTCGAGGGTGAAGCCCACAGAGCAGGTCGGGGCACACTTTGGGAACCACAGCCCTGGGCGATTGAGATGCTGGAAGCGTTCTTCCTGTGCTCCATCTGGCCCCTGGCCCAGGGCAGGGACTGAGTCTGACGGTCCGCTATTCCCTCCGGGCTCCCAGCGCCCCGCACAGGCCGGGGCTTGGGGAGGGGGCGCTCAGAGGACGTTAGAAGACCCCCGCGGGGTGCTTTACTGGCCAGAGAGCAGGATCCGGCGGCGGGGATAACCAGGGACGCCCCCTTCCTCGGCAGGCACCGCCCACAGCCTGCGCAGTGCACGGGGGTGGGGAATCCGGGGAGGGCACCCCTGGCCCCCGGCTCCCAGCTCGGCCCTGTCCTCGGCGGGCCCTGCTCGGTGGGCGTGACCGCGGCCCAGCTCGTCGCCTGACGCGGGTCTCCCCGCAGCCGGGGGTCCCGGGGGCCGCGCCCGCGGCGGGCGCCCGGCGCCGGCCCGGGGGCGGGGCGGGGCGGGGCGGGGCCTCCGCGGCCCCCTCCCCCGGCCCCGGGCTCCGGCTCTGCGCGCGGTGGCAGCTGCGGCGGCGGCGGCGCGGGTGCCAAGGTGAGCGGCGGCGAGGGGTCCCGGAGGCCCCGCCGGGGAGGGGACTGGGTGGGCCGGGGTGGCACGCGCGCCCCTGCGGAAGGCGGGGGCCCAGGACGGCGCCGGCGGAGTGGCGTGTGTGTGTGTGTGTGTGTGTGTGTGTGTGTGTGTGTGTGTGTGTGTGTGTCGCGCCGAATATGGGGACCTGGGGTGGGGTGGGGTGAGGGTCGGGAGGCCCCCACTGGGTGGGGGTCCAGCCTCTCCCACCTAGACTCCTGGGACCTCCCAAGCTCATCCTCTCTCCCAGGCTCTCTCGCTCCCCCCCGCCCCGCCCCCCTTTCCTTCTGTCTCTGACTTTCTCTGAGTCTCGGAGTACGTCTGTCCAGCCTCCTGTCCAGCCGCCTCATTTCCTGACCTCCCTTCCCCACACTGGCTGCTCCCCGTGGTAGCCCTCTCTCTCTTTCCACTGCGCCCCTTAATTCAGCAAACAAAGATGGTGAGGAGCGAGACACCTCCTTCAGGAGCCTGTCCTGGCTCGGGGGCGTGGGGCCCCACCCCTCCGGCCTCTGGCCTGGGCCTCCAGCCCTGCAGAGCGTGGGGGTGGGTTTGGGGCAGAGGCCTCAGGGCTGGAGCATGTGGGAGTGTGTGCCCTGGGAGCCTGGGGACAGTCCCCACATACTTCCCTTGAGAGGTGGCACACCGGGCAGACCTGCCTCATCAGAGGTCTGGCCTCTGGCAAAATCGGATCATGCACCAGACCCAGTTCCCACGGGCAGGGCCGGAGGCTTTCTAAGATTTTCCCCAAAGGCGCCCAGGTAGGGAGAACTTGCTGGGCTGGGAGAGGGTCCCCCCATGGGTCACAGGGCGTGGTTCCAGCCCGGCTGGCTAGGCCACTTCCTGCAGGCTGCTTCCACTTCCCCGCCCGCGGCGGGGGCACAGGGAGGTGCGTGTGCAGCTGCCCTGAGGACCGCGTGGCCCTCGGAGTGGTGGCCCACAGAGGACCAGTGCTGTCCGGGCAATTGGCGACGCTCTTTGCCAAATCATGGCTGTGCCTGAGTTCCTCAGATCCCAGAGGCCGTTCCTTGGACCGCACCTGGAGGGGAAAGGGGTCCCCAGACCTCCTGCACCGGGCCCAGCCCGGGAACCCTTCCTGGGCTGCTAGGGACTCTGGGAGTGGGGTCCGGGGCTGCTGCATTGATTGTCCTCTTTAATGACGGTGCTTGACAAAATGCCTATTTCCGGGCTCCTGTGCTGACCTGCAATGGGGGTACCAGGACTCTGCATTTTACAAACATCCCCCGCCCCTCACGCGCCCCATTCCGACGCTCATTCCTGTGAGCACCACAGGCTGGTGGCATTGGATGATGGACCAAGGTCATATACACAGCTCCCTCTGGCTGACAGGCAGTGGGGCGACCCAAGAGGGCCCTCCTAGGGGCTAAGGCCCTACTACATGCCTGGGCACGCTACTCCCCTCTCTGACCCCAAGTCCCCATCCGCCAGAGAAGGTTAGGACCTCCCGAGGGGTTTTCCTGCCACATAGCCTGGGATTGTTTAAATTGTGTGTGTGTGGGGGGTTGGTGGGGTGTTCTGTAGTGTCGGGCAGACCCGAGTCAGCGTCCAAGGCCATCGCTGGCTGTCCATGCAGCCTGAGCAAATCACTTTTCTTCTCTGAGCCTCTTTTTCCTCACCCCAAAACTGGGCATCGTATTACCCACCGCTTCCGGGTCGCAGGGGCACGGTGCCCGGAGCACCATGAGTCCGTCGTGAGCGTGGGTATAACGGCCATGACAGCGGTCGGAACTGCATGTGTATCTGGCTATTTTAACTGTCTGGGGACAGGGACAGTCACATGGACTTAATTTCTCACGGCAGGGAAAGCAGTCCATGCAGAAACATTTGTCAGCTAATGGATTTTTCTCTTTTTTTGTCTCTAATGGACGGCTTAAAAGGTCTGGTTTGGTTGAGCCGAATTGGCCGGGCAGAGTCAGGTGGCGTTTTGTGGGGTCTGGCT
This sequence comes from Eonycteris spelaea, assembly GCA_003508835.1. Classification (NCBI taxonomy): domain Eukaryota; kingdom Metazoa; phylum Chordata; class Mammalia; order Chiroptera; family Pteropodidae; genus Eonycteris; species Eonycteris spelaea. The sequence continues at coordinate 981,627 of PUFA01000270.1, read as the reverse complement.
GGGCTGCTGGGCCAGCTCTCTTGCTCAAGGCAGGCACCAGGAGATAGCACCCATGTGTCCCCGGCGACTCCCAGCTGAGTCAGGAGAGCAGAAGCCCAGGAGGCACCGGGCAAGGAGAAAGCCCAGGGTAACCCCCTCCCCAGGTACTGCAAGCTGTGGGTTTTCACAGACATGGACAAAATCATCTTTCGGGACACCTATGAGGGGAGCAGAGCTCTCGGGAGATGCCCGTGGAGGGACAGAGAGACCCGTTCACTCACGGACTCGCGCACTCATTCACATGGGCCTCCTCAGTCTCGGCAGATGGCAAGGGCGTCCCCAGCGAGGCCAAGAGACTCGCATAGAAAGGGAGGCCAGAGACGCAAGGTGGGCAGGGAGCTACCGGGTGAGGTGGTGGCGTCAGTGTCCTCGCAGTCGAACAGCTGGTCAGGACATTTTGCTTTAGATTCAGGAAGCCCAGGTGGCCCACAGGGGGACCAGCCTCACCCCCAACCCCAGGTCGGAGTCAGGAGATGTGAATTGGAACCTTGGGCTCCTGTGAAGTCGTGGGTTAGTGGAACAGGAGGTGGTTTTCTGGTGACAGTACAACCCTGTTTAACGACACCCCTCTTTTATGTCTCAAAGTCGAATCTTGGTTGGGGAGCACCTAGCCAGGTGGGGGCTTTGAAGTCTGTGTGAGCGCAGTTCCGGTGACCCTGGGCTCCCTCATTCTTGGGGGAGCAGCCCCGGGGCTGGGGCTGCCTATAAACCTATAAACTTCGGCTTCGGCCTCGGAGGAGCCAGCAGGGGCTGCGAAGGCTGGGGCCCCCAGACTCGGGTCCACTGCTGTAAACCTCGGCTTAGCAGCTGTGTGGCCTTGGGAAAGCTACCTAACCTCTCTGAGCGCCAGCCGCCTCGTTTGCAAAGTGGAGATTGGAATGAAGAGTTTAGGTGATTGGGAGCAGGGGCCCTGGAGCCAGGCTGCTCGGGTTTGAGTCCTGGCCCCACGTCCGACCCGCTGTATGACCTTGGCAAGTCACAAACCTCGGTCTGCCTCAGTTTCCTCATCTATAAGGTGGTGATAGCTGCATAAGGGGTGAGGATTAATTACGCGGCTTCACGTGAGCTGCTTGGGGCAGCGCCCTCTGCTGGGTTTGCAGTGCTGAGAGGCCCACCCGCGGAGAGGCGGCGAGGGTCGTCCGAGGTCAGCATCACGACGGTCATGTCCATCTCGTCCCCCCTGCAGATCAAACCTGAGGCCGAGAGAGGAGAAAGCTCTCGGCACAGAAGGGCAGACAGACAGGAGGTGCCCGATAAATCCTAGACTGGCACCAATCCCATTTAATTATAAAACCAACATGGCCACGTTGTATAGTCTGGAAAAGAGACCCCAATTTTACCTGTCACCGCACCCCCCCGAACATCATTTTTTTCAATAAGTGTATCTTGACGTAGAACTATTTTTCTATGGTGTCATCCCACTACCCGTTAAGGTTCATGTCCTGTATTTTTTTTCTTAATTTAATACCACGGGTTTGTTCCCTGATCCCCAAATAGTCCAGCAGTCCCGAAATAGCGAAGGCGATTTGTTTTGTGGCCACACGACGTCCTGTTTGATGGATGTCCCATTGCTGACTCTGACTCGGACCGTCCCCCGCCCTTGGACACTTCCACCTGGACAGCCATGTAAAAAGCAGGTGTTGACCCAGAAGTCACACCCCAAAGGACGGCTGGTCAGCCCTGCCAGGCTGTGTGGCCTTGAGCAGGGCCCTGCCCCTCTCTGTCTCTGGTTCCTGCTCTGCACTGAAATGGGGGGTGAGAAGCCCACATCGCAGGGAGACAGGATCGGGGGTGGGGGGCGCGGGGGGTGGCATCAAGTATGTGGCTCTAGGCAGGGGCTTGAAATGCAGTAGCTATTATTACTGCTGTGGTAATGGTTATCATCACCGGTTTAGTTAGGTCCTATCTCCCCAGCTGAATCATGGATCCCAGCAAGCCTGGGACCTGTGTGTCCCACGTCCCGCCCCAGACATGCTCAGGAACATTTGCCGATTTGAATCCTGATGTTCAGGTCTCAAATAGAATGAGTCTCCGTGTGGGCGAGGTACCGGGCCATTTCCACAATCCCACCTTGTCCTCAGAGAGCGGGACAGGCCTGCCCAGGGTCACCCAGTGGCAAAGGGAGAGCCCAGAGGAGGTGGTGGTGGGACTGGACCAGCAGGATGGGGCACTTGACGAGGCCAAGGGGCAGAGGGCTGGTGTTCTGGGCATGATGATGAGGAAGATGGGCCTGGCAGAGCCCAGCACCCGCATCGGGCGGGGCTGACGTGGGCGAGGCTCTCAGGGCATTCCCCGAGGTGAGCTGGCCTGAAGTCACAGAGGGTCAGGAATGAGCTAGCTGTGTGGGCTCCTGACCTTACCCTGCCGCCCCCTGCCATCGAGGCAGGAAGGGGTGCTCTGTGGGCTGCAGACACCATCCTGGGAACTGCTCTGTGAGCAGTGATAAAATATTTATCAGAGATGCGGGCAGCTGGGCTTCCCCACACGAGTCCTGCTGAGTCATGGGGAGCCCGGGGAGCCCCCAGCCTGCTCCCTCCTCATCCCTCTTCAGCCCTCTGCCCTTGGGCCACGTGGATGCCTCCTAATACGTAAGCCATTCTGCTGCCCACGGGCCAGGGCACCCAGCAAGGTCAGCACCGAGGGTTCCAGAGCTCTCCCAGCGGGAGGACAGGCTTGGGCCAAGGTCACAGGCAGAGGGAGCCAGCAGCCGGGACCCCCGCACCCACCCCTGCGGCGTCACACCTCCACAGTGCTCGTGGGCCCAGTGAGGTAGGTCCTCTTGCACCCCTTCGGCAGTGGGGACACTGGGACCCAGAGCCGGGGCGCCGTAGTCTGGCCTCACAGCCGCCAGGGGCCAGCTCTGGCGCTGGTCAGTCCGACTGTGCTGCCCCCGCCCGTGCCCGGCTGCGTCCTTGCCGCGAATCGGGGCCCAGGGGCCTCTCCTCCTCCATGCCGTGGAGCCGTGACTCCAGGTTTGTCGCTTTGATTTCCAGAGTAACAGCACAGCAAAAACAGTGGCAGATGGCGTCTTCCGACTGCTGCCTGCAGGGCCCGGACAGCAGGGCTTCCGACTCTTGTTCGCTCATTCATAAACCACGTCCTGGAGCTGGGAGCCAGCGTCCTGGGCACCGGGGAGCAGTGGGGGATGCTTACCCCGTATGGCAGGAGCCCACGGAACCAGAACGTTCTGGGTGCAGCACCCGGGCCCACATACTGATTACGTGCGTGCTGCGTGACCCCTGACAGGTTGTTCTGCCTCTCTGAGCCTCGGGCTCCGAAGGGGAATGCGGGCAAACTCTGCTTTTTCGAGAGAGGATCACACCTGTGCCGTTCTCTGTCACATGCTCGCACCCGCCTGTGACAGGCACTGACTGGCCTTTGGAACGGGTCCGTTTCCCAGAGAAGTCCCAGCAGGCTTTGCAGTTGGCTCTCCCAGGAAGCAAGCTGGTGCCAGGGGTGGGGGGGTCTTTGGGTCTGATGGTTGAAGGTGGAAGATTTTTCTGAGCTAAGGTCTGAAGGGAACTGGTCCCCGGAACCAGTGCTTGCCACCAACAGCCATTAGAGGGAGCAGTCACACGCAAGGTGTTACTGTGACTCTGGGAGTGGCTTGCACCCAGGTCCCTGCTGCCCCCTCAGCCTGCTCCTGCCTGCAGGTCACAGTCCTGCTCGCTCTCCGCCTTTCCCTCCCTCCTCTGAGCCTCCACCTTCTGTTTCTCTGCCTGGGATTCTGTTTTTCTCTTCTTCACCTGGGGCTTCGGTTGGTTCTTTAAACCCCTCCCCCTCCAGGAAGACTCCCTGACTGCCCCATGTCCATCCCAGGCAGGGCAGGCTGGTGCCCCTCCCATGCCCCCCACCCTGGCATCTTGGCTCATGTCTTCAATCCAGCACTAGCATCTCCTGCTGGAATTTCCTGTTTCTTGGTCTCCTTGGGCTCGAAGGGCCAGACTCTGCTCGATTCATCTCTGGGTCCCAGGGCCAAGCCCAGGGCTTGCGCAGAGCGGGAATGAGAAGCGAGCGAGTGAGTTCTCATGGACGTCCAGGCGGGGCAGGGTTTCAGGAACCTGGCAGAGGCAGGGGTCAGCCTGTAAGGGGCGCTCCACCTGGCCTGTCTGCGGACAGGGACTTCATCCTCCTGACCTTCCGAGATGGAAACCAGCATCTCTGGGGCTGAGACTTTTGGGGGTGGGGTGCAGAGCCCTGGGGGTCGGGAGTGCTGGCCTCCCAGCCCGAGCCCCTCCTCTTGGGGCCGTGTGCCCTTGAGTGACTCGCCCCTCTGTCGGGCCTCAGGTCCCTTTTGCAAACCCAGCACTGATTCGTTCTAGGGACACAGGCAAGCAGGCAGGCGGGCGTGCCGTGGTGGGCGTCCTGCGCCCCTGGGTCCCAGCCCAGCACAGGAAGAAGCCTGGGCGGAAGCACGCCGAGACAGACAGACATGGCTCGCCCTGGCGGCTCGTTCCCTCTTCCAACGGTTTTGTATTTTTCAAATTTTCTGGAGTTCACCCAGTGACTTCGCAGGTGTATTGAGAGCCTCGTGCTAAACCCTGTCATGGGGACGCAGCCCCCGCCCGCTGGGACACTCTGTCAGTTGGGGGGAGGCTGACGGGACACAGACCCGTGGTGTGATGGTGCTGTCACAGAGGGAAGCCCAGAGGCGGCCCCGGCCCAGCCTGCAGGCTCGCGGAAGTGGCGGCTGGCTGGGGATGGGTTTGCGAGGGAGGCGCGTGTGCCAGGCCCAGTGAGTGCTGTGTGGCTGGGCCCGGAGGAGGGTGAGGTAGACGGCGAGAGACCAGGTCCTGAGTGACTGCAGGGGACGGCTCCTGACGGAATCACGAGAAGTGCACACACGTGCACGCATGCACACATGCACACACATGCCTGCACGTGCATGCACGCACACACGCACACACACGCACGCACACACGAAGGCCCCACACCAGGCGAGGTGGGGCCCCTTGCACTGCGAAGCCCGCGACAGCCTTACCCCGACCCTGTGGGGCAGGCAGTGCCGTGTCCTCATTTTACAGGGTGCCAAGCCATAGTGAGGGACAGAGCTGCACTTCCAACCCAGGTCTGTTTGTCCTTAGGACCCGACTTGGAGCAGCTGGCCTCCCCTGCAGCCATTGCTTGTCACTGTGCCTCCCCGGGCTCTGTCTTGTCCTGTGTCGAGTGGGGATTAGAATGCGGCATCATAGACCACATCAGCACCATTCCTAGAACTGATTCGGAAGCCCACCCCTTGAGTCCTCACCGGGCCCCCCATCCCTTGCCTGTGGTTGCCACACTGCTCACCTGGGTCCCTAGTCAGAGGGACAAGACCGAAGCACACGAGGCACCTCGGGGACAGGGCTCTAAGGAGGACAAGCCACAGGAATGGGAAATGCATTGCATTTCACAAGACCAACCGGAAGGCGCCTCGAGCAGCAGCCGAAAGGTCCTGGCAGACACAACCCCAGATGCCGACCCAGGGGCGTAGGCCGCAGCCCCAGGTGGTGGGGATGAAGCGGGGCGGTCTGACAGGGACTCAGGCTGCCCTGGGCCCCCAGGACTGAGGTCTGGCGGGGACCACGTCTGCCCAGAGTCACAGAGGGGGCAGGGCCAGCACAGGTGAGACGCCCTCTGCCCTACCCAGTGGTGAGAAGGACCAGCGAAGGAAAAAGGCCTCACTGACAGTCGGGGTCGGCCGCCAGCACCTTGGTCCGGGCTCTGATGGTCATTGTAGGCAGTGGGTGGGCGACAGGAAAGAGGGGAGGGGGAGGCCTCCCTCCAGGCCCCACCTGGGGCCCCATCCTTCTTCCCTGGCCAACCTTGCCCCCTATGGGTTCTCAGCTGCATGAGCAGAGTAGACAGAGAAGGTGGGGTTGGCTGGGCGCCCTGGATGCGGTCTGGGCCACTGGGCCGTAGACTCCGTGACGTGCCCAGTGTGGGCCTCTGGGCCCCACAGGTAGGAGGAGGACGTCCCCCCACCGCCCCCCACAGCCCGTTGACCTCCCAAGGCACGTGCGAAGGCCAAAGGAACACCGAGGCCGGCACGGGGCGAGAGCTTTGGCCGAGGTCGGGTTCAGGCTGTGCCTGAACTCGGGGCCCGGCACGTGTCAGGTTCCCAGCAGAGACGTGCTGCGTGAAAAGGAGGGAACGTGGCAGCAGCCTTCGGTGAGTCGCAGTGCCCTCACGGCCCCTGTGTCCTCAGCGGAGGGGCCACAGATGGCCTGCCCCGCCTGGGAATGCTGTGGAGATCGGCCCAGTATGTGGGGAGTGGGCCCACGGCTTCCAGGGGCCTGGACGGGACTGTCCCCAAACGCGGGTGTGTGCGTGGTGGGCAGGGCTCACGGAGAAGGCGTTGGTGGATGAGGGCACCCCGGGTAGGGCTTTGCAGGATGATCAGGAGTTGGCCAAGCAGCCCAGGCTCAGGGGAAGGTTATCCCGGACAGAACGAAGGACAGTATGTGGACAGGAACTGGGCCTGGCCTCCAAGGACAGAACCTTTTGCCAGGATCTTGACCTCCACCTTAATTTATTCAGGAGGCCTCAAGGAGACTTCTGGCTTCTACTTCCTCTCCCCTCAAGACCGCCCCAGAGGCTGGTGGCCTAGGCTCCCTGCAAGGGCTTTGGAGCTTGGACCCCACACTCACCCTTTTGTCTCATCCCCACAGTGAGGCCCTAGAGACCCCTTCCTGCCACCTGCCCCTGGTGTCTGGGGAAATCCCTTGGGCTGAGCCAGTGGCGGGGGGGGGGGGGCCGTGCAGCTGTTGTGAGGCTGCCTGACAGCCTCGGCTCCCCAGGCAGAGATGTGTCACCTCCATCCCCCGCCCCCTCCGACCTGCCACCCACTCTGGGAGCCACAGAGAAAGAGCCCAGACTTCGCTGACTGAGAACCAGAAACTAGCGGGACGATGTGGAGGAGGGCCCCCGGGGCCCGCGGCCCTCCACGCCCACACTCCCACTCAGAGGGAGCTCACAGAGAGCAGGCACCAGCCACGTCCACTGCCAGCGCCTGGTTCCGGCAGCCTGGGGTGAGGGGCACTGTCTGGGCCCTGGTGTCCACCCTCCGTGCCCCCGGTGACGCCAGGATGCTCCATTAGCTGCTGTCCTGGGAACTCCCAGGCCGACGTGAACGCCCCGCCCCACGCACCCCTGCCCCCATGTCCACAGGCCCGGCGTCTTCTGCCAAGGACCCTGGTTAACTTATGTTGTTATATAGTGTCAAAATGTCTATAGTGTCTTTTAATTATTGTGACCTACACTGGGTACTGGGGAGGGGGGATGGCCACGTGCTGTCCCCTGAGACAGGCTCCTCCTCCTGCTTGAAACAGACTTTTGGGGCCCCCGACACCACCGAGTCATACGCACTGTCCCTCTGCGCCAAGTGCCCCCGCCGAGACCCCGCCCGCCCTGTCAGCAGCTCTCCTTCCCTCGGGTGGCTCATGGGGCCATGGGGGTTTCTCCCTGAGCTTCGGCTCTAAGCACTGTGCCTGAGTGAGGCCGAGGGCCCCCACCCAGCCCTGGGGCACACCCCACCAGCCCCCACAGTCAGAGCAGATGAAACCGAAGGACCCTTTTCAGTAACCACCATCCGTGCCACCAAGGTGAGGCGAGCACAAGCTCACGCCATCCCCGGGGCGGCCCGGTCCCCGCCTTACAGACAGGGAGACCGAGGCTCAGGGGATGCAGCAGGTGAGAAGTGGGAGCAAGCAGTGGGGTGGCCGCACTTGGGGCCCCAGAGGGTCTGGGCCTGAGGCCAGCCAGGTGGAGGAAGGCAGGCTGGGGCCGGGGCTTTTCCGCCGACCAGCCTCCCGTGGCCAAGGAGCAGGAGCTGTAGCCTGGCCGCATCTCAGCGCCCTGCTGGACGGGGCGGGGCGGGGGTCCCAGAGGCCTCCAGCTCCCAGTCCACATCCGTGGGCATTTCTGCCATGGCCACAACCTCACGAGGCCATGTCATCATCCCACGTGACACCCCCCAGGTGGCACTCCTGGGGACGGTAGAGCCAGCTGGGACACTCAAGCTGGGCAGAGCCCGGGGGCTGGCGAGGCCTGGGGTGGAGGGGTGGGGACAGGGGGCAGAGTGCGCAGTCAGGAGGTCCGAACCCAGGTGGTGGGCTTCCCGTGCAGACCCCCTCGCCCACCCCGAGGCGGGCAGCGTGGCACCCACTCTCCTCCCCACCCTGCATCTCCCGCACCGCCCCCCATGCCCTTTGGCTTCATTCTAAGTCCAGCGCCTGGGGTTCTGGGCGGTGTTGGGCCTGTGCCAGGGGGACACCCTGTCTCTGTGAGCACCAGCCCTGGCCTCCCATCCAGGGGACAGGTCTGGGGACAGCAAGTGCATCGGAGCAAAGGGCGTGGGAGTAACGGGACATTGAGGGGCCTGAGAAGCCTCGGCCTGTGTGGCTTGTGCTGTCCCCTCCAGGGCCCCTCCCCGTGGACTGTTGTGACATTCCACCTGGACGGTGCCTGGTGCCCGTAGCTGCTGAGCACAGGGCTGGCCCCTGGGCATGTCCCTGCTGGTGCTCCCGTCACCGCTGCTGGTCAGTCCTCTCCCTGTCTCACCCCTGCTGAGCGAGGTCAGCCCTCCAGGCCCGACCACAATGTCACTGCCGCTGGAGGCTCTTTAGAACAACCCTGATGCAGTCCATGTCCTTCTCAGGAGCCCTGGAACCACCCCGCCTCCCATGGGGACACGTGGCAGCCGCTGGGGACAGGCTCTGGCACGCAGAAGGTGCTCACAGCTACTGATGACTCGGTGGCAGAGGCAGGAGTGACAGGGTGAGGTGCGTGGCCTCCAGGTCAGAGCTGGCCCCGATCTCAGCCCTCCCACTAACCTGCTGTGCAGCGAGGCAGGTCAGTTCCCTCCTCCGGGCTCGGTCTCCTCGTCCTGGAACTCTGGCCGGTAGGGCTGTCCCCGGAGGGAGGGCGTCGGCGTGCCCCGCACCCTGTAGGCCCTTAGCATTCGCTGCTTTTCCCCGGCTGTTGGCACAGCCGTGCCCGTGGGGGCCCCGCGGGCCTCAGTCTTCCCGCCTCTAAAGTGGACCGCGGGGCTAGCTGAACTCCAGGGGCCCCTGGGCCTGGCTTCCTGTGGGCGACGGCGGGGTGGGGAGGGTCTGGGAACAAGGTCACCCTGCATCCGTCCTCAGAGGCCCCGACTCACTTCCTCCTGCTTTGATGATGTCGAAACGGAAAGGAGGTCCAGGTGGGTTTTGTTAAACGCCCTTTCTTAGCCCCCTGGGCCGGTCCCCCAACTCAAACCGAGTCTGTGGACAAGGGAAGTCCAGGAACCAGCTGTGGGAGGAGGGCTGGTGGTCTTGGGGACCTGGGGGACATGCCCCTTGCCCCGCCCCCACAGACACCGTGGAAGGGGATCCTCCCAGGCTCCTCGGGAGCCGAGTCTGAGGGCTGGTGCTATTCTGCTGCGTGGGCTGCGGGGGAAACACCCCCGTCCGATGCCGCGGCTCTGCGGGCCCCCACCTCGCCCCCGCCCCAGCCTCGGCAGCAGCAGCCCTGCGCTCCAGAGATGCCCGCCTCCGAGGGCATCGCAGTGGCGTGATTGTGCGTGCACATTCTTCAGCTCTGGGCTTGGCTCTTCGAAAACGCTCGTGGTGTGTAAAGTCTGTGCTCATGTCATCGCTACCGTCACCATCGACGTGCATCTGGATTGTTCAGAAGTGCCTGTGGGGTCCGGGACACGCTTGCGAAAGGGGCTGGGTTTTGACCCTGAGCTTCCTAGCCAGCAGAGCAAAGAGGGAAAGAGGCTCCCTCGCGAGACGCGTCTTGCCCGTGAGATGAAAGCACAGCTTTTCCCCCCGTGGTGAGGCCCGAGGGGCGGCCGCCCGAGGAGCCCTCGTAAAGGGTCCCCGTGCGATGTGCTGAGTGGCGTCCTCAGTGCTCGTGTGGTCCGGCTTGATCCAAGGACCCAGGGTCTGGAGCAGAGTCCTCAGGCTCTCCTGACTGCCGGGGACGGGAGGGGGCGGCGTCCTCCGGGGTCTATGAGCGGGGCCCAGTGAGGCCCATGACCCTGAGACGACTGAAGTGTCACGTGTGACCTGCAAAGTCCGTGAGTTCGCCTGGCTCTGTACTGGAGCCACGCAGGTTTAACTGCAGGAGTAATGCTCTCTGTCCTCCACGCCAAATGTCTGGGTGCCACAGATGCTCCCCACAGACGGTCCAGCGGTGCCCGCTCCTCAGCTTTCCCCCAGCCCCTTGCAGAGAAGCCCCCGAAAGCCACACTCCCCTCCCCCGAGGAAAAGGCACACTCACGTGCAGACACTATCAGAGGTTCCCTGAAAATCTCCAGGGCCCGGCCTGGCAGGCTGCGGTCCAGGGCCGAGGGGCACTGCGTATGCCCTGGACGTGCTCATGAATATGACTCCAGCTGGGCTCTGGTCAGGCGTGGAGTGGCAGAAAGTTCCAGTTCATCTCGAAGTGCATCGGTCCTGTGCAGGGCCAGGTGTGGGATGGGAGTGGACTTCCGTGGCCAGCACCCTCCCACACACGCCCAGGCCCTTGAGTCAGTCGGACTTTTCCACAGACTGGGGGACACCACGGGAGGACAGGGAAGTCGACAACGGATGCTCCCCACTCCCGGCTCCCGTCCCCCTCACACCTCCGTAGGTCCCCGGTAAGCTGGTACCACCACGCCCCACGCCCCAGACCCTGGCTTCCTAATAGGCATCTGGGTTTTTGACATCTGCCGATGTAAGAATGTCCAGACACGCACAGAATTTTAGTAAAAATTGGTATGAAACAGAGGCAAGATCTCAACAGACTTAAAAAGCATGCTTCCCAGAAATGATGGTTTGCCGCTGCTTTTCTGCATGGGGCCTTCAGGTGGGAGCGGGAGGATGACAGGAGAGGAAGCCAGGCAGGGACAGGATTGCAGGAGGTCGAGGAGATTTTGTGCTCCCTGGAAGGTCGTCACCTTTAGCAGGAGGGATCTGAAAAGTGGCATTTCAAAGAGGTGGTAAGCTACCTGCAGAAAGGACAGGCAGGCCTGGCTCAGGGCGAAGCCGAGGTTTTTCCTGCAGAAGGTCTAGGCCTGGGGCGGGGCTGCCCGCCGTGACCTGCCCAGTTAGGAATTTATGATCGGACCGCCCTGCGAGCGCACTTCCCATGGAACACCTTTTCCGTCCTCACATCTTGTTCTGTGCTCGTTTTCCTTCGTCTTTGATGAGGTCAAGGAAATGCATCTTGCAGCCTCGTTCCAATCGTTTCTTGGCAGAAGCTCTTAGGAATTGCATTTTTTTGTAGCGTGTGCCCCCCCCCCCACGGTGGTCTGTTTCCTTGGGTGATGTGTACTTTGAGACCCTGCGTGTATTTCCAGCTGAGCTGTTTCTGTGGAGACCCGGGAGGCCTGGCTTGTGGGCCTGCCTCCCCCTGCCCTGCTGCCCCGCCCCCAACCCATTACTAGGGGTGCGGCCCCTCGAGACCCCAGCTTTGTGGGAAGAGCTCAGTTGCATCCTCCCTGGCATCCTGCTTGCTCAGGGTCTTATCTCCAGGCTGCTGGGTTTCACCTCTCTGTCCCGACACCCCCTCCTCCCGCTCCAAGGCTGCCGCTCCTCCTTACTGCCAAGCTTTTAGGGCTCATGTTTTCCCGCGACAACTATTATACTAATTAGAATACAATCCGTAGAGTGGGATCCTTAAGAATGTAGACTCTGGAGCCAGATGTCCCGGGCTGGGACCCCAGCTCCGCCAGCATGGGATGTGCTCCGTTTCTTCGTCTGTGAAATGGGGGTGTCGATGGTGGGGATTGCTGTGTCAGCGTAAGGAACAGCCAAACCTGTTGAGAACGTGTGTGAGAGTTTATCCATGTTACACTGACGACCGTGCTGGGGAGCAAAGTCTCAGATGCTCCCGAGAGTGATGGTTTTACAGTTTCTTTTATACGTTTGAAATTAAGGAGGGGACGCAAGGAAGATGACAGGAAGGTGGGAGACAGTCAGGTACAGGATAGTTTAAAAGAGCGTGTGCTCTCTGGAGAGCAGTTAAGCCTTCCAGGGGTCGAGAGAAGAGGCATTTCAAAGCTATGTTAACCTAGATGCAGAAACAAGGGACAGGCCTTGCTTCAGGCAGAGAAAACCATTGCGAGACTCTACCCGTGACCTGCCCAGTTGGGAATGTATGATCAGATCACCCTGCGAGGTTGCTGTCAGTCAGAGTATTACAGAGCCACAGCTGCAAGGGACAGAGGGCCTGGCACATTAAGGCACTGAGAACGTCACTCTGCATGTATCATTGCACATTTTAAGCATTATACTGGCCTTCACACAATCAACATTACCTATGTTATAACTATAGTGATAATATCATCTTAGTAATAAGGGTAATAATTAGTCCGGCCGCTGGTGTCTTCCCTCACTTCCTTACGAGCTCAGTTATGCTTCTGGAAGCTCTTTGTAATGTTTCTTCCTGGCGTTCCTCGGAGATAGGTCAGAAGGAGCTCCCCCCACCCCGCCCCCTCTGCCCCGTGTAGTTCTCTAAGTCATCTGCCTCTCAGTGGTCGGTGCAAACGAATCATGACACTCCCCGTGGATGTGGGTGCCGGCTCCATAGCCAGCAGCACCTGCAGAGCCTGCTACGACGTTCCTATCTCTAGTTCTCCTGCGAAACTGCAGGGAAACTGCAGGCCATCGGGAAGTCCAGGGGAATCCAGCTCGGCCACCTCCCAGCTCAAGGACTCCTCTTCCCATCTGAGCGGATCCTCCCTCCCTGGCCCTCAGGGCCAGGGAATTCCTACGGGATCTTTGTAAGATAACGCAGTCTGTCATACCTACCTGAGGTCTGAGTAATCGGGCTGGGTAATCAGGCGGGTGGACAGTTCTGGCACAATCTACACCAAGTACAGGGGACCGAATCTCTAAGTGACCTCACCGCAGGTCAGATCGGGTCTTGTGGCCAAAGGAGCCTCTCGTATTTCTGGATGGTGGAGGAGGTCGTTCAGGGCGGGACGGGGCCTGGACTCGACTCCAACGAGGACAAATGGGGAGTCATGGCCAAGGGCAGCAGGGTTCGTGGGTAGGAAAGTACTAAGAGGCAGCGTCTGGGCTTGGGGGAGGCTTGTGACGTCAACGCAACAGAATTCTTGCTGTAGGCGGGCCAGGGCATCGGAGACCAGAGGTGGGGAGTTTTTCTAGATGGACCCAGCAAGATTCTTGCTCAAAGTGGATTCTATGCGGAGGAAGGAGGAAGCCCAAGGTCGGGCCTCCTCCAGCAGGGGACTTTGGGGAGCTCGAGGAGAGTTAGGTCAAGGTGCTTGTCATTGTCGCGGTCCCTGGGGCCAGAGCACCCAGTCTGACGGAGGAGGCGGGCCCAGCCCTGACATCCTAACGTAAGGCAGATGGAGGACGACCTGGGGGTTGTCGGCCAAGTTGCTGTCAAGAGGAGGAAGCACGGCAGTGCAGGGGTGGGGCCCTGGGACTCCCGGGAAGCCTGGCGCCGAGTCGGGCCAGCTGGCGATAGTGGCCGTGCACGTGCGTGCCAGGCGCCTTCTCAGCGTTGCACAGCCGCGAATGCAGATACAGCCTTGGAGCCGGTAGAGAGGAAAGCGTCATGACCGTCGGGGTTCAGAACGAGTCACCCCAAGACGCGCCTCGAATGGGCCCTTCCCCCTAACTACCTAGAAGAATTTGAAGCCTCCCTCATAATAAGAGATTATCAGAGGTCACCTTTTTTGACCCACCTGTATGGCAGGGCAAACTACGAATTACTGAACGCGTGTGTTTATCCTGCGATGACCCCCTGAAGCCCCCAGGCGCCTCGCTTCCTCCCCAGCTCAGGAGTCTCATACGCCATGTTCCTTCTCTGACTCTGAGCCTCTCGGGCACGCGGGGGCCGTCCTGTAGGTGAGGTTCCCATACACGTGTGTGGATTAAACTGGGTTATTTTCTCTCGCTGCTCTACCTCATGGCTATTTGACGATTAGACCAGCGACAAGAACCTGGAGGGTCGAGGGCAGTTTCTTCCTCCTCCACATTCTCATGTCTCAGATGAGGAAACTGAGGCACAGTTAAACAATTTAGCAGCCCAAGCGGTCTGCTGCGGATCTGTGGCGGCCTGCTCCACGGCCCACGCCCTGATCACGACACTCTCGCCTCTCGCGGTTGGAGGGAGTGGGGGAAGGTGGCTTGGGCGGAGGGCAGAGCCTGGGGAGAGGCCCGGAGTGGGGCGCAGGCTGCGAGTCTGGAGAACAAGCCGCAGCTTTGTCTTCTGCTCGTGGGGAGGGGAAGGACGGGGCCCGGAGGGCTGAGTGGGAGATGACGCAGAAGCGGAAGGAACGGAAGTCTGTGCTCAGACTGCAGAGGGTCTTGGGCACCCGGCTTGCAAACCGGGAGTTCGCCCTGCAAGCAGAGGGCCTCGCCTGAAGCTCCAGAGCAGGCGGTGCGGGTCACACGCGGCGGGCTGAGTGACCGCTGGCGGCAAGGTGCAGCCCAGCCTGCTGCGAGGCTCAGGCCGGGAGGCCCGTCTGGGGAGGGGGTGGCAGCGGAGGGGTAGGACACGTGCTTGCTGGCCCCGCTGGGCTGGGAGGATGACAGAGGGCAGCAGTGGACCCAGCCTCCTCCAGGTGAAAGCATTCGGCCCACAGCCCACCTGGAATGAGACCCCAGCATCCACTCACCCTGCCCCTCGCCAGCCTGTGACGTGAGGATCTGGGACCTCAGCATCCGCCTTGGTGGGGACATGTGGGCCCGGCCGGCTGGGATGGGTTCTCACTAGGGGTCCCTGTCACACCCCATGCAGACAGCCCTCCCCCCTCCCCGTCCGGAGAACCTCAGCAGCGGGGTTTCCTTCCTTCGGCCCCTTTGGTCCCTCCCTTCATGGGCTCCAGACCGCATTTCTGCAGAAGCGGTGGCGGGGTGGGGGCGGCCAGTGGAACCCCCCCTGGGGGGGCACCTTTCACCATGAGCGGTGACCTGACACCACCGCCTCACTGGGCAACCTGGGCGATGTTTATAAAGTCACCGAAGCCGGCCAGGTTGTCATACCTCCATGTCCTCCTTACCTGGCCGGCTCTGAGTCCCTGTCTTGCGGGCCCTTTGGGAGAGTAGTGAGGTGGTGAGTGAGTGAAAAAGCACTTCCTTAGGCCCAGTGTCCCCGCCAAGCCCTGCCCGTTACCCCCCAAGCCCTCCCCATTACCTCGGGCTCCCCCCCCGGGGCTTTTCCGTGTCAGAGTGTGTTCTGCTGTCTGGAGGAGTAAGTAGCCCTTCCTTCCAAGGATTCTTCTAAGAAAAGGCTGCTGGCCAAGAAGGTGCCTTGTGGAAAATACAAAGCTGGACGGACGTCAAGTCCGGTCGGTCCAGCCCTGCCCTGTGTGGCCTCCGTCTACACGTCTGCGCAGTGCGGGTGACCGGGGGGCCTGCCTCGCAGGGCTGCCGCCGAAGTCCGGGGCAGGACGTGCATTTGCAGCCCCGGGCCCTGTGGGCACAGCGCTGTACGCTCAGCTCAGAGCCAGGGCTGCCAGGCCTCCGGCGGGAGCCGCCTGCTCCCTCCCCCTCTCCCGGGGGCCGTGCGTTCCTATTGGAGAAGGCTGGAGCAGGGGAACGAGGGTGTGTCCAGTTCGCAGGCCACTGGGGCTGGACCTTGCCCCATCTGGGCGCGTGGGTCAAAGCTCGAGCCTGGGGAGAGCCGGCCCTGTTTGAGGAGGGGTGACGTGCCCGGGGATTCGGGCCGCGTGGCTCACAGCAGGAATTTGTTTCTGGGTTCTGGGGGCTAGAAGTCTCAAATCAAGGTGTTGGCGGGGCCAGGAATCCTTCCTGTCCTTCCAGCTTCCGGCGACTGCTGGCGATCCTTGGCCTGTGGCTGCATCCCCGCCCCCCCCATCTCTGCCCCCTCTGCACAACATGGCCGGTCTCCCTTCATGTCTCTCTCTCTGCATCGCCGCACGGCTTTCCTGTGAAGACGTCAGTCATTGAATTCAGGTGTGGTCTCATCTCAACTTGATGACCTCTGCAAAGACCCCGTGTTGGCATGCGATCACACTCACAGGGCTGGGGGGTTAGGACTTCTGCACGTCTTTTGGGGGCCGTCCGCACAGCCTGGGACTCGGCCCGCCGGGCAGACTGCTTTCTCTGTGTCCAGCTCAGTGAGTGGTGCGGGACCAGGCAGGCGGGGTCATTCTCTGAACAGGCGGCTGGACAGGACAGCACCTGCGAGGTGGTAGCCTAGCTCTCCCCACCCCATGCCCCCCTGCCAGCGTCACCTCTGTCCACGATGTCGATTAAAAGAAAGAAATGGCAGCTGCTGTTTATTCGGGGCCTGCTCCGGGCTGGGGCCCTGGCAGACACACACCGTCCTCATTCGCGTGGGAAGTTGTCACGGGCGCCGATGCTGAAGCCCGTGGGCCTGGGTTTGAATCCTGGCCCGGCCATGTGACCTTGGACCTGTCACTTCACTTTTCGGGTCCCCAGCTGGCTCACCGGTTAGCTGGGATGATGGGGTGTAGCTGTAGAATTGCTATGGAAATTAAGGGTGGATGCGGCAACCTGCCCAGTGTGGGTGCTCCTCACGCCTAATCCCAAGCAACGCTGGAGTCCCCGAGGGCGACGTGGGCTCACCTGATGTCGGCAGCCCCGACGCGGCAACCTGTCTGCCGTGCGGCCACACAATGGCCAGCGGTTACTAGCCTTCGGCGTGCTCCCCATGACTCTGCGCATTGTCTCGTCCCACCTCGCCCCGTCGTGGGCCAGGTATGTCACCATCCCTGTCCATCCCAGAGAAAGGAGGGGATGGCTCCCCGAGCCCGACACACCGCTGAGCCCTCCCTGGGCGTCTGGGACCCTGGGATGCGGAGCCCCTGCCCCGGGGCTCCCCAGTCCACAGGACTTTCCTAGTCAGATTTGGGGGAGCAGCAGGCCTCACCACCAGGGGCAGAAGTGCCCCCTTGAAGCCCGCGGTGTGTGGGATGGGCAGGGCCGAGGCAGGCGCCAGGCGGGGACCAAAAGCTGGTGGCTGTCTCTCCCTCCAGCTCAGCTGGCCCGGCTCCAGCCTCCGCCATGCCGCCTGCTGACTCTGACTCTGTGCACGCGCCTCGGCTCCCGAGCCTCAGCTCCTCTGTCTGTGACCCCCGCCTACGAGGACCAGATGAGGCAGGAGGACCGGAGTGGCCGCCCCTCTGCCTCTAAGCCGCTCCCCCGGCCTCCTCCCCACTGGGCCCCTCTGGGGTGAACTAACCATCTCCACCCTCCTTAGCGTACGGGCTGGGGCCCCAGAGCTGGCAAATTCATCCAGGTGGACCAGAAGCCCCGAGCCCTGGCTTCCGGAGCGGTACCCTGAGCTCCCCCACCCCGAGATGTTCTGTGGCGGTCCCCAGGCAGACTTTGCCTCAAAGGCCCTAATCCCGGGTTCCCAGCAGGGGCCAGGCCCATCCTGCAAAGCATCGCCCGTCCCAGCACTGTGCCCGTGAAACCTCTGGACTGGCCCCTTGGCACGGCCGTTCCGCCCAGATCGAAGACACCAGGGTCACCGTCTCCGGCCACAGCTACAGGAAGCATGTGGCCTTTAGGCTTTACCAGTCCTCATGTCCCCCACCCCTCAAATCACCCATGGCAGCTGTGGGGTGAAGGCGGGGGCCCCAACCCTGGACTTCATCCATCTTACAGATGGGCAGACTGAGGCCCCAGAGATCACTTGACTTGATGGCAGGGCTGGGTGAACCCCGGTTCTGGCTTCCTCTCCCATCAGAAGGACAAGCTTTGCAGATATCAGGGTCCCCTTGCCAACTAGGGTCCTAGACCAGCTCCTGACACCCTGCTGGCAGAGGGGGGAGAGTTTGGAATGAAGTTGGGGTCCTGGGGGAGGAGAGGCCATGGTCGATACCATCAGGTTGCCCTGGCAGCTCTGGGGGTGCATGCATGGGTCCCCTAGTCTCCCATCCCCTTTACTCTTCCCCTCCCTTAGTCCCAGACACAGAAGCATGCTCCCAGGGGCCACCGCTCAATACAGTTGTCCAGTCCCCTGCCCTTATCATGCTGGAAGGCCCCACACGTGAGCCGAGGGCCTGCTGGAGCCCCACGCCTGCCTGCGGGGGCAGCAGCGCAGTGAGAGCCATCACGTGGGGCCTCAGGCCCAGGAGGCCTGGTCATCTGATGCTTCCTGGGAAGCCAGAAATCAGGGTTTCCATGTCAATCTCTTCTCTGTAAAACCTTGGCTGCATGTAGTTCTGGTTTTCGTCCCCACCCCCCTGACACACACACACACACACACACACACACACACATGCATGCACACACACACACCCACACACACACATTTAGGGGCTGGACAGCGTCTTTGGCACCCGATTGCCCCTGCTCTTGGGAAGGAGGGTGATGGCTTTGTCCCCTCCAAGCCTCTGTGTCTGATCCTGGCCCTGGGAGCTGGCTGCTTCCCTGGGCTGTCAACCCACCGCCACCACCGCACCAAGTCCCTTTCTGCCTGTCACCAGCCCTTCAGAGCAGCAGCATCCTCGCCTGAGTCCCCCTTGCATCTGACCTAAGGCCGCTGGATGTGGCCTGGGGTCGGGGCTGGGTGGTTACAGCTAATTCCTTAACACTGACCCAGAGCTGGCTTTTAAACCCTTGGGCCATTCCTAACTCTGGAATTTATTGCAGACCACTCCTCCCAGGCCTCTGCTACACCCACAGCCCCTTAAAGCAATTCCCCCTCCCAGCTACCCCTCTCCTCCCCTCGGCCTGCCTCCCATCTTTCCTGAGTTTCTAATCTTGAGCCGTCCCACCTCCTCCCATCCAGCCGGCCTCTCCTGCCACTGGGCCCCATCTGCCTAGAGCTTCCCACCCCCGTGTGCTGAGCAGACAGAGCCAGCCCTCTGCCCAGAGCCTGCCTCCGGCCCGGCAAAGCCTTTCTCCCCCTCCCACCCGGGCACCCTCTGCTGCTTCTCACCAGGGGCAGTACCGTGGTTCTGTCTCTGTCTGGCCCGTGTGGCACCTTTCACAAAGCATTTGTGCCAATCTGGTCTAATTTAATCCCTCCCTCCTGTGGGATAGGTGTTTATCCAGCCATTCGAACACATGCTACTGCATGCCTACTGTGTGCGGAGCGAGGAGATGTAGACATCAGCCAGTCGCCACAGTGACAGTGACTGGCTTATGGCATAAGGTGGAAAAGTCACTGAACAACCAGAGAGCAACCCCTGAACCTAACCAAGGTGAAGGCAGTCAGGGAAGGGGAGGCGACCGTCGCTGAAAGATATTCTGGGGCAAGGAAGCGAAGGGACAGGCGGGGAAGCGAGGGGACAGGCGGGGAAGGCCCCTTCAAGGGTTCCAGGCTCAACTTCATCCTCAGGGCAGTGGGGACCCACAGCAGCACCCAGCAAGGATCACTCCAGCCACTGACAGGGAGAGCGGCTTGTCTAGTGACCTGTATGGCCCTGGGGAGAGCAGGCAGGAGGTATCTGTCGTCCAGGCCATGGACACTACCAGCTCTGCCTGGACAGGTGACAGTGAGGGTGAAGGGAGCAGAATCAGTAGACGATTCTAAAGTAAAGAGGCAAGAAAAACACTGGGGGCTTGACGGAGTAAGGGCGACGGTGGGGGGTGACCTGCCAGGCCACGCGGGTCTCACCCTCGGGGA
Source organism: Eonycteris spelaea (assembly GCA_003508835.1). Classification (NCBI taxonomy): domain Eukaryota; kingdom Metazoa; phylum Chordata; class Mammalia; order Chiroptera; family Pteropodidae; genus Eonycteris; species Eonycteris spelaea. The sequence goes on along the minus strand of PUFA01000270.1, from coordinate 962,037 downwards.
TGGCGGCTCTGAAAGCCAAAGGTCGCCACACCCTCAATTTTGATCTCAGGGTCAAGGAGTTTGTTGGTCATGACTGCCTCCCTAGGACAAGGGTAATATCTGGCACATAGTAAGTGCTCAGGAAACGCCGGTTGATTCAAACTGGACAGTGTCTGCTCACGAGGCTCTCGCATACCTTAGCCGGGACTCTCCTGCGTCCTTGGCTCCTCCGTGGGGCCTTGGCGACCCCCATCCACTGCCTCCTTCATGCTGCGGTGCGGGTTCCTGCCTCTGAGTGGGTGTGATCATGCCACCCCACACTGAGTCAGACTGAGGGAGCTGGTGGGCAGCTGTGTCCCACCCTCACCCCGTGGTGTGGAACCTCTTTCTCGGGGGCAGGTGCTTTAGTTCTGCCACCAAGGGTGGAGTGTAAGGTGCATGCACTCTGGGACAGGTGACTCATTGGTCCCTGGGCCACAGTTTGTCCCGTACAGTGTGGGTGCCAGGGGGCCCTCTGAGCACGCGCCTCATGCTGAAACTCTAGGATCAGCCCCTCCTCTGCCCACAGTGATTCACACAGGAAGCATTTATGGGAAAACGTGGATGGGGCTGGGGCTCTGGTGACACCTGGGCTTGCTCAGCACAGGCAAAGCTTTGGGAGCGGCCCGAGGTGACATGAGGGCAGCGTTGCTGTCTTGCTGTCTGATGGAGGGGACAGGAAGCGGGTGAGCCCTGTGGGAACCTCAGAAGCTGGGGGGGTTTGTGCTATGTGCTCAGGAGGCCTGGGTTAGGCCCAGCTTTGCCATTTGTAGCAAGGCTGTGGTGGTCTCTGCCCTGGGGGTCCACTCCTGATTCCCCAACTCCCCAACCTGGAACTCCTGCAGGCTAGGGGAGGACAATTAGAGTTGCCAGAGTGGGGTGGGGTCCTGGCCTGAGGCACCCCAGAGTGCTAAAGGCTTCCACACAGTCTTCATGAGAACCACAGGGAGGTCTGTGTCCATGAGGCGGCATCTCGAGGGGTCTGTGTGAACACAGCCTTTGTGGGGAGGGATGCGGAGGACGGGGTGACTTTGGTTGAGGCACTGAGGAGCGGGAGACTTCTTGGGGGGCACGGGTCCGCCGAGCATCGTATGGGTGTGTCCGCAGTGGCTGGGAGGGTGCTTGAGGTCGAGTTGTGTGTACCGTGTATGCTGGTTTCCTGTGGGCACGTGTGGCCCTCAGAAGAGCCGAGCAGGTCAAAGGCGTGACTGCGAAAGGGCCGACTCAGGGGATTTGAGGCGCGGACCAGCCTCGCCCCAGCTCGTGGCACACCCCCATCGGCCCCGCCTCTCCCCGGTCCCGCCCCCGCGCTCCCAGCCTCCTTCCCGTCCGCCCTCGGCCTCAGGCCCCGCCCCTCCCTCCCGGCCCCGCCCCTGCCCCGCCCCCGGCCTCTGTTTGCGCCGGGTCTGAGCTGCCCGCCGCGCTCCTGGAGCTCCACGCTGCCGCCGCCAGGAGCAATGATTAACCTGGAGGGCCGGCGGGTGCCGGGCCCGGGGCAGAGGCGCGGGGCCGGGGCGGGCCCCTGGAGGGCCGCTCGGCTTCCTGCTCTCGCCCAAGTTTCCTCGTAGAGGGCGCAGCGCCGGCCGCGGCCCGCGGCGCGGCGTGGCGCAGGGCGCGGCGCCGGGCGCGCGTGGGCGCGGAGCGGGCCTCCGGGGTCACCATGAGGACTCTCCGCAGGTTGAAGTTCATGAGTTCGCCCAGCCTCAGTGACCTGGGCAAGAGAGAGCCGGCCGCCGCCGCCGCGGACGAGCGGGGCACGCAGCAGCGCCGGGCCTGCGCCAACGCCACCTGGAACAGGTAAGGCCGCGCCCTCCCGGCCCGCCCGCGAGCCGCGGGCCTCAGAGCCCGGCGAGGGGAGCCCTGGAGCCGGGCCGCGGGCGGGGGCCGGCCCCCTGCGCGGAGGAGTGCCGTGGGCACTGCGGCACTTGTGCCAATCTGCAAGTTTGCAGAGAACTTGCTCCGCCAGAGTTGTACGGGCCGGGAGGGAAGTTCAGTGCAACGTGTTTCTAGAACGAAGGGACGAAACCGCGCCCGGCTGGTGGGCGGCGGGGCGGGCGGGGGCCCGCGTGCCCGTCTCCCACCCGGGGTTCTCCCCCCGGGGTCTGCCCACGGCTCGGCTCCTGTGCTCATGGCAACCTGGGAGGTCATAGAGCAGGAAATATTTTTCCCATTTCGCAGATGAGCCTCATTGGCACAGTCCGTGCGTTGCCGCCGCGCTTCCTGTCTGCGTTAAGGTCCTTTTGACCAGGGTTGGGCCTGGTGGTTTTCCCCTGAGCGGCCCCTGTCCTCCCAGCTGTCGCAGGGGTGCAGCAGCTGCCCCGCATTCCTGAGACGACCCTCCCCGGGGGCCATTCCCAGACAGGCAGGGGCGTGGGAAGCCCCTCCACTCCCAGCTTTGTTTGAAGAGCAAGGCTGGGATCCAGAAAAGAGACGGTTTGTTTAGTGGGATTCTCCAGCGTGTCTGCTCATGGGCCCTTTTCAAAAATAGATTATTTCCACCAAAAGGAAAAGGAGAGGGGAGGGGAAGAGAGGGAAGCAGGCTGTTCAGGGTGGCTGGGGATGCCGTCCCCCCACCACGCACACCTGGCACGGAAATCTTGCCAGATGCTCCACGGTCTGCAGTCTCGGCCACGCTTCATGAGCACGGGGGTGGGCGGGGGCCTGGCAGCCTGAGATCCACCTGTGTGCACCAGGCAGGACACCGCCATCCAGCCGCCCGCCCACGTGCTTGTCTTCTGCCCCCTCCCAAGCTTCAAAGTGCTTGAGGGCTGGGATGTGGCTGCCTCAGTTTCCCTACCTGTCAGTGGGCATGCACATTCCTCCTCACAGGACCCATGTGGGGGCCAGGGAAAGGACTCTATCTGGGGAATCTCGTCCACCATATGACCACACACTGTCTTAAAAGTCGTCTCCTCTCCTGTCCCAGAATCGAGGTAGAAGCAGGCTTCCTCCCCCTGTCTCTGCTGTGGTTTAGTGGAAGGCGCCAGACAGACTTAGTTCAAATCCCAGTTCCGTGTGGCCTGGAGGAAGTCACTTAACCTCTCTGGTCCTCCACTTCCTATCCCACAAACGGGCTAAAAAGAACGCCTACCTCACAGGGCCGGTGTGGCGATTAAATGTGGAGATGGGTGTTAAAGCCCTCAGCGCAGGGCCTGGCACGTGGTGGGTCCTCGGTGACTTAAAACTGAAGACACAACTCATGTCGGGGTGGGACTGTAGGGCTGGGGTGTGGGAGAGCACCTCAGGAGTCTGCTACTTCCTGAGCTTCACAGGCTGCAGCTTTGTGAGCCCCCCTTCCCGCCAGCCGGAGTCTTCTGTGTGGTCCGCCCTGCTGGGGGTCCCTAGGTAGAGGTGGGGGCACCCTGAGGCCAGCTGAGGGTATTGCCTGTAGGGAGCGGCCACCTGGGTCCCTCATCCACTTTTGAAGGAACTTTGGAACCTCAGCGCTGTTCTGCCCCTGGGCCTCGCAGGCAGCAGGGGACCATCCCCTCCCCAGAGCCAGCACCTAAAGGCTCCCGGTCCCCACTCCTGCGTGCTGGTGCCCTTCAGCTCATGTGTCCACCCTCATAGCCCAGGGAGGGAGATATTACTACCACCCCCATTTAGGGCTGCTGAGGGGACACAGCCCCAGGAGACCCGCCCACTTAGGAGCAGGCCCTCTGCTCTCCCGGCGGGAGAGGGACTGAGCCAGGTCTCTGAGCGAGAACCGCGGGGCTGCCCAGTCTGCGGCTGGCCCTGCCTTGCTGAGCTGATTCTTCGTTTTGAGCCCAAGCTGCGCCCCTTTTACCTGTGGGACCGCAGCAGCGTCCAGGGGCTGCTGCAATAGCGCCACAAACCAGGTGGCTTTCAAACAAGAGGAAAACTTGATTCTCTCACAGTACTGGAGGCCAGAAGTCCAAATCAAGGTGTCGGTGGGGCCGCGCCCCGTCTGGAGGCTCCAGGGGAGGGTCCTTCCTGCTCCCTCAGCTCCTGGTGCATCCTTGACTGCCGGCCGTGTCTCTCCGGTCTCCGGTGAGGTCTCCACGTGGCCTTCTCTTCTGTGTCTAAACTGCCCTCCCGTCTCCCTCAGTCATTGGGTAGGGCCCACCCTATATCCAGGGTGACTTCGTTTGAAGATCCTTAACTGATTACATCTGGGCAGACCCTGTGTCCAGTGAGATCTGAAGTTTCAGGTGGACGTGAATGTCTAGGGGACACTATTCGACCCTCTGCAGTGACACTGGGCACATCCCCTCAGTCCCTGTGCCTCTGTTTCCTCATCAAACATGAGAGAAAACACACCTCTCGCCCTTGTGAGGATGGGATCCATGCACTCACTGAGCCATTCATTCATTCATTCACTCACTCATTCACTCACTCACTCACTCACCGGCACTGGGCAGGGCCCGGGGCAGAGTCAGCAGCCTTCCGGAGCTTAGAGCGGCTGGAGGGAGTCAGGACATAAACAAGGACACAAGTGACCCCATGAGGTCTTTGCAGGTCGGGTTTAGTCTGGGAAGATGAACCTGGTGACAGGCGAGTACTGACCACTGGTGGCCAGCAACCCGTGGTCCGTCCTTCCCCCATGAATGTTGATTCTGTCGCTGTGCGGGCAACGGTTGCCTGGCTGGTGGACGCCCGGCCGGCCGGCCGCCAGGGTACCCCGCAGACGGCAGATTGGGGCTGTCAGAGGTGTTTCCTCAGCACCGTTATGGGGCGGTTTCCCGCCTGTGCCAAGCCGTGTGCTAGGGCTGCAGAGAGGCTGGGGGAGTGGGTTAGAAGGCTCACGTGCACTCCTCCCTGGAGTCCCTGGCACATGTCCCCTGGTCCTCTCAGGCAGCCCCAGTTAGCGACCCTGTGTGTGCGGGGCCTCTAGCTCCATGAAGGTCATGTTCTGAGATGAGGGGGCAGCTGTAGGATGGGAAGGACCGCCCCAAAGCCCAGCATGAGTCCCCTCCAGGTGTGTTTGGGACCGCAGCAGCCCAAATACTTGAGGTTCGGGGGCCTGGCACCCACCCCGCCTTCCAGATGTTATAGCAGAGGCCCCACGTAGACTGTGTGCCCACGTGGTATCTGTGACCCGTGTCACTCCCCAAAAACCCACCTCCAGGTCTGGGGTCTGAAGCCACTGCCCAGGGACACATGTGAGTTCCTCTACCCCTGGGGCTGGGCAGCCTGGCTGTTAGGGGTGAAGCCTGGAGGCTGGATTGACAAGGTTAAGGATCTTCGGCTGAGGAGGGTCTCCAGGTGGCCCAGTGCCGTCACAGGGGTTTTTATGGGAGGGAGGCAGGGTGCTCAGGCAGAGGGGGCGATGTGTGGACGGAGGGGGACACTGAGCCAAGGACAGCGGGCGCCTCTAGAAGCTGGCGAGGGCTGGGAAACAGATTCTCCCGGGAGCCTCCAGAAGGAGCCAGCCATCCACACCTCGACTTCAGCCCCGACACTGAGTCAGAACTTCAGCCTCCAGAATTATAAGAAAACAACTTCGGCTGTTTCCAGCCACGAGGCTCGTGGTCTTCTGTTCCAGTGGCCACAGGACACACGCCCACTGGGCGTCCCTTCCCCCACCCGTGCCTGGGCCACCGCCTCTCCCACCCGCAGCGTCCAGAACCTGGCCTTGCAGCCAGGAACGTGGGAATGTGAGGCCCAGGCAGCCGTGGAAGGACAGGCGCATGCCACTGTCCCCTCTGCAGCCCGCCGGGGACCGCTGGGTCAGAGCCCATGCAGGTGCCTGCCTGCCTGGTCAGGTGAGCCTCTGGAGAGAAGCCCCAGGCCCTTGCCTGGTGCCCAGGGAGGTGTGGGGACGGGCACAGGGCCGCTCCCGCTCAGCCTGACACCGGGGGGTGGAGCGTGGGGACCTGTCTGCTGCGGAGCAGCGGAACCTGCCTCAGGTCTCTCAGCCCCGCTCTGCAGAGGGGGCAGGACTGGGTTCCGAGACACCTGCCTCCCTGGGCCTTCCCGCTGGGCATGAACAGGGGGTCAGTGGATACTGCTCCAGGCGGTCCCCACATGTCATGTTTCAGGGCTGGGTGTGACCGCCTGGGGTACAGATGAGGACGTTAGGGCTCTGGTCACCCTTGGACGGACAGGGCAGGAGGAGGACTAGAACCTGGGGTGCCTGAGGTGGGCAGGAGCCAGGAAGGGCACTGACCAGCCCAGGCAGCAGCCAGCAGCAGGAGGAGCCTGAGGGGCCTGTGGGGACCCAGTGGAGTCCAGTGCCTCCGGCTACCTTCGCCCGTCTGCTCACCCCTTCCACAGGCCACTAGCCGGGAGCCAGGTCCTGAGATGATCCTGGCCTCAACACCAGTGTAAGAGGCTCCAGGAGGGACGAGCCCCACTCGGGGGTCGGGCAGCCCCCAGGAGCACCAGTGAGAGGGTGCGGAAGCCTGGCCTCCTCTCTGTGTCCTCAGAGGCCTCCTGACTGGGTCCAGAGGCTTTGGGTGGGCCCCCCCCTGCGGGGCTTCTGGTATGGGCAGGTTGGCAGCACAGGTCATGGTGGGCCAGAGACCACCCAGCTGGCCTCCCGTACCGGCCCCAGCCAGGGCAGCCACAAGCGGGGCCCCCAGGAGCCCCCCAGTTAGTCCTTTTTCTCTCAGCTTGACTTCACCCCGTCCCCATCCTGGGCAGTCCTGTCCCTCCAGCCCCGGGGCACCCTGGAGCCTCACTAAGGGTCCTGCACTTCTCCGCTCACCCTGTGCCCACCCGGTGCTTAAGCGAGGGACGCTGGGACTGGTGCCCGTCCTGCCTTCCTCGTGGGGAGAGGACAGGCCGGTGAGGGGAGGCAGCCGGGGGAGGGGGCGGGGCGGCTTCCACGGGGCCTGCCCGCCTCTGGTCTGGGAGGCCACGGGCAGGGACGGCTGCTGGGGTTTCACTTCTGTTTGGGGGGGGCGATAAGTCACATGAGGTCCTCCATGCTCTCCCCTAGTGGCTTAGGCGAGGATTTTTTGTTTACCTAACTTGAACTTTGGAAAGAAAGTGGAACCTCATCTGGGGAGAATCGGGAAGGAGCAGAGCCGGGCCTTCCCCCACCCCCCACCCCCGGGTTGACGGGGAACGTGACGTGGGGGAGGACTGTGGGGCTCCAGGCTGGGTGTAAAGCTCTGTGACTTAGGGCAGCCCCGTGGCTTCTCGGAGCCTCGTTTTTCCGCGCCTCGGGTTTGACCGTCCCCAGCTGTGGAAGGAAGGGACGGGGAGAGCGGCAGGGCAGAGGGCCGAGTTCCGCGGGGTGGCCCCTCCCTGGAGTCACCGCTGTCCGCCAGGCAGCCCCGCAGGGCATCGTCGCCTTTAGGTGCTGCAGTTATGAACCCCGTTGTATGGGTGGGGAAACTGAGGCATGGGTGGCCAGGGCACCTGGCCGAGGCATCTGGCCAGGAAGCCCAGGGCTGGGATTCGAAACCAAGCTGCTGGGGACAGGGACTGGGGGTGGGAGAACCCCGGGTGGTGCTGGGCTCACGGGGCTGCCGTGACCTGGCTGGTGAGAGACTGGAAGGGTGGCACCGGGGTCACCGACAGAGCCTCCCGGGTGACACTCTGCTGCCCCAGCGCCAGGTGGGGCAGAGGAGGCTAAACAGTGAACTAAGGAGCCCTCCCCTGCCCAGAAAGGAGATGGGGTCCGGTTCTCTCCACGCAGGTGTGAGGGAGGAGGGGCGGGGGGGGTGCTGAGCCTCCAGGCCAGGGGACAGCAAGTGCGAGGGCCAGAGGCAGGAGGGGAGGTGGCACAAGTGTCACGGAGGGCACCAGACCCCGAGGGGTCCAGAGAGCCGGCCTTGTCCCCAAAGCCGCATGGCGTAGGGTCACCTGGGCAGGGGACCAGAGTGGGCTGGGGTCCCTCCACACAGAGAGGCTGGCGAACGCAGGTCCCTGAGAACAGCAGCATCGGGCCTGGGGGCCGCCGGCACCTTCCTGGGTCGGGCGGCGGGGCACACCTGGCCAGGCCCCACCCACCCCACGCTCCTTCGGCAGACAGGGCCGGGTGGCGCCATGCCCGTCCACCCCAGCGGCTTGAGTTCCCGGCTCTCGGCATTCCGGGGGCAGCTGGCTTCCTGGCGGCCATTCGGCTTCCCGTTGGGTTTTTGTCTTGTTTTAGTCTGTAAACGGTGAGCAGCCTCACGTGACGGTCGAGGGGCTGGGTCCACCGGGGACTTGTACCGTGGGCGAACACGATCACAGCTGCGACCCCATGCGGAGGCTGGGCCCTGGCCGTCGTTTCATCCTCACGGCACCGGGGGGCGCACGCATGACCCCCGTTTCGCTGACGGGAAGCAGGTTAGCGGCCTGCCAACGTCACAGCCCCCCGAGGAGCGGGCTCCCCCGGTCAGGTGACGAGTGCGCAGTGTGGTCACGGTGCTTGTCCCAGCTGGGACCAGCTGCTCAGAGCCTGGCGTGCGGGGCCCAGCGCCGGAAGCCCCGCCCAGGCCTGGCTCCCCGTGGGACAACTGCAGGGGGACACCTGGCAGCTGTCGGGCAAGCTCTGTGGCCCCCGCAGGGGGCTTGGCCTCTCTGAGCCTCGGTTTCCTCAGGCGGAAGGTGGACAGCCAGCCCATGTTGCTGGCAAGGGTGGGGCTGGGGAGGGCAGATGAGGGCGCCAGGAGCTCATTGGCCACCGTCCACCCTGCGCCGTGACCAGCAGGGTGCACCCAGCTGTCCCTGCCCACGGAGAACCAGCCAGCCGGGGGCAGCAGCGGGTCTCGGAGCAGCCACCAGGTCTTGGAGGGAGAGCAGTGGAGCCACCCAGACCTGGTCCTCGTCCCCGGGAGCATGTGGCCAGTGGAGGGGCCTAACAGGAAAGTGAATCAGCACAGTGCTGGGACACAGTCTGCTTGCGGAGGGCTTCCTGGAAGCGGTGGCCTCTGAGCTGAGGCTCCCGTGTGAACAGTGGCTTGTCTGGTAGACAGGGCGGGAGGGGCCCTCCAGGCAGGACGGGCAGTGGGTACAGAGACCCAGAGACGTGGCCGCCCTGGCAGGCGCTGCAGTCTGGGATTAGAGTGTAGGATGGCTGGGACTGGGGGCAGGGGCCGCGCCCCGGCCTTGCGCTGTGGATGCGGTGGGGAGGCAGGCGTGACCAGGGGTCCGGGCAAGCGAGGAGGCGCCCGGGCTGGAAGGAAGCGGAGGGGTGCTGCAGAGTTCTGGGGCGCAGGAGCGGGTCGGGCGCGGCATCGATTGGGTTTGGGGGGTGAGGGAGAGCCTGGGCGCGTTTTCGGCAGACACTTCGCAAGCTGCTGCTCTGAGCCAGGCGCTGGGCAAGCCGCGAACTCCCGGGCCCGCGCGCTCCTGCCCTGTAGATAACGGTGGAAACAGATTGTCACATGTGAACGTGAGTTGCACGAGTGGACGGCCACCTGTGACCCGAAGGCAGGATGCAGGGAGATGGAAGGGGGGTGCCAGGCAGCAGAAAGGACCGAGCAGAGCACGGGGGGCCGCCTGCAGCCTCCCCGCGGGTCGGTGCAGATCACAGGGCCCCCCCCCCCCCCGTGCTCAGCGGGGCGGGGTCGCCAGGCCCGGCTCGGGCACCTTGAAGCCCGGGTAAGAAAGCCAGTTGGACTTGGACATGGGGGGGGTGACAGAGGATGGACGGTGGCCCCAGTTTCCAGCCTGGCATGGCGGGGGGGGGGGGTTGTTCAGGAGCACAGGAAAGAAAGAAGAGGGTATTCGGGGTACACAGAATGTTCTGGAGAGGTGACCAGCAGGTGCCAAAGGCTCTGGGAAGGCTGGAGCTGGGGGCCCAGGACCTCAGGGTTGAGACGGGACTGGGGCTTTGGGGTGCTCGGGGTCCCGTGGGGACAGGCGCCTTGCTTCAGACGGGCGGTTACTGCTCCTGGAGTGGGGGCTCGGGGCTGGGAGGCTCAGGGCTCGGGGGCCCAGCGCACCTCTCCCCTCCCCGCAGCATCCACAACGGGGTCATCGCCGTCTTCCAGCGCAAGGGGCTGCCGACCAGGAGCTTTTCGGCCTCAACGAAGGCGTCCGGTGAGTGGCCGTCCTGGCCTGTCCCAGGCCTGGGTCTCGTGTGGCAGGGAGGGCGGTGCCAGGCGGGAGGCCCACCCAGGCCTGAGGCTCCACCCTGAGCACCACGGTGGGCAGCGCCCCCTGTGCGGGCCTGGCGGGGACCCCTCCCGAGGACGTCTGATCAGGGGAATCAGGGTGGGGCTGGGACTGTGGCGCACGGTAACGCCCACATTCCCTGCCTTGTCGAGCATTGGGGGGAGATATTTATCCTGTGGAAGAGGAAGGACCCACCTGCCTAATGAGGGGCGTGTTGCTCCTGGAAAAGCCGTTGCAGCCGCTCCTTTCCTGTGAGGAGCTCAGGAATGAGCACTTGTGAAGGAGCCTCAGACAGACCTGCCCCCGGGGACCCGCAAGGCCAGCAAGTCAGTGCTGTGCCCTCATGGCGGATGCTGAAGCTCAGAGAGGTCAAGAGACTTGCCCAGGGTCACGTAGTGCTGCAAGGAGGCGTATGGCCCCTGTGCCCTTCCTTCCCTCCCCCACCATGCTGTCCTGTTTCTACACCAAAAATAGCAAGCCTCACCGACTCCAGGTGGGAGGAAAAGAGTACTTGGGACGGGGGTCACCTGCCCCCACCCCAGTAGGGCAGAGCCGAAAGAGCCCTGCAGATGGATAAACTGAGGCCCAGGGCAGGAAAGAGGCTGGCGAAGCCACTCAGAGAGCAGGGGCTTGTCGCCTCTGCCAGGCCCAGCGTGTGGCACGTCCAGCTTTGCTCGGGCTCACCTGGCCACCCAAGGACGGGGCCCCAGGAGCCACCGGAATGTCAGGGGGGCCCAGAGTTCCCCTGTTTTCCTAATGTGCCTCTGCTTAGGGGAGGAATTGGTAGCAAGTCTGAAGACTTGCTAGGTGTTTCAACAACAGAAAATAGGAAATGTCTCTAAAATTCCTGGCCAAAGCACCGGGGACAGCCACGCCCCCCAGCAGCATAAATAGGGGTGGCAGTTGGCTCTCAGCGGCCTCCTCTCCACCAGGACTAACCCAGCCACATTCCTTGTCCCCAGCCCTTGGGGCTGGCATAGGGCAGGTAATCTCAGGAGTGCGTGCTGGGAGGGTGGGGGTACAGAGAAGCTGCAACGGGCCCCCGGCTCCCCGCGTCAGCCCCAGGATCCTTAAGAAACAGGTAGAGAGGTCGGGGTGACGTGAGACGTGGAGCTTCCGGCCAGCTAGGCCATTTGGGGCAACTTTTTAGCCTGTTCAGAATTAAGTGCTTGGAATCACTAAATAACAGTTACAGGCCTTTCTGTGGAGGGTTCGCTCTGTGCCTGCCTTGTGCCCGAGCTCTCCATGCCTGAAGCTCTTCACAGCAACCCCAAAGGGTTTAAGAGGTGCATGGGACTTTATTACCTCATTTTACAGATGAGGAAACTGAGGCACAGAGAGGTCATGGGTTGTTCGCAGTCGTCGGGCTGTTCAGGAGAGCCAGACTCAGGCCTCCGGCTTTAGCCTGGGTGTCCTTCGGAGCTGACCCCTGCCTAACCCCACCCAGCTCCTGTCTATCACGTGGCCACATTAAATTAAGGGAATTTAATTGTCCATTAAATCTATAATTGGTCATTAGCTTTGGTCCCACGGGAGCCTTGTGTTGTGACTGGGGCCATCGACCACATCATTATCCTAATTCTCCTTGGCTCCCGAGGCTTGCTGGTGAGATTCAGGGAGAGGCCCTCAGCTGCACCCAGGCTTGGGTGGCGTGGGGCGGTGAGTAGTAGCAGGACCCTAATGTCTGGCCATCATTATTTTTCCTTCATTTTATATGTGTTTGGGATTTTTACTTTTTGAAGATATAATTCCCCTTTTAAAATGTACAGTTCAGGGTCTTTAGTATATTCACAAACATTTCATCACCCCCCAGAAAAGTGCATCCCTGTTAGCAGTGGCCACTCCCCATTACCCGCGGCCCCAGCCTCTGGCATGTACCAGCTGACTTTCCGTCTGTGTGGATTTGCCTGTTCCGGAGACTTCGTGGGAATGGGATCACTCAGTCTGTCCGTGGCCTTTCACAGCCGGCTTTTTCCACTGAACGTGCTGCTTTCAGGGTTCGTCCACAGCGTAGCCACCTGTGTCAGTCCTTCCTCCTTTTTCATGGCTGAATAATATTCCATGTGTGAAAAACACACTCTTGTTTCTCCATTCCTCTGCCCATGGGCGTCTTTTTGTTTCCACACTTGGGCTCTTGTGAATAGTGCCATTGTGAGAGCTGTGTGCAAGATTCCTGTGGACATGTTTTCGTCTGTCTTGGGCCTGTACCTGGGGTGGCCCTGCTGGCTCACGTCACCAGTCTGCAGCTGACTTTCTGGGAACCGCCCCGCTGTTAGCCACAGCGGCCACACCAGCTTCCTCCAGTTCTCACCAATACTTGTTCTTTTCCGCTTTTTGACTCTAACAGTGCGTGTGCGTGTGAGATGCCACCTGGTGGCTTTGATTTGCATGTTCCGGATGACTAAGGACTGAGCATCTTTTCAGGGGCTTATCGGCCTTCGCACATCTTGGGAAGAATGGCTAGTCAGGCCCTGGCCCTGTCTTTTAGTTGGGTCCTTTGTCTTTTTACTGTTGAATTGGAGGAGTTCCTTACGGATTGAGACCCTTATCAGATACTGATTTGCACATCCCCTCCCGATCCCACGAGCTCTTTTCACACCCTCGATGTCCTTCAAAGCACCGAAGTTCCACTTTGATGATGTTTAGTCTGTCGATGAGCCCTCCTCGGGCGGCGTCCCTCTATTCCCAGGATGCACAGCTGCCTTGGGGCTCCCCGTGGGATGTGGGTCCCTCTCCCCTCTGTCAGGGAGCCCGTGGCCGGCTCGGCCCACGCCGGGCGGCCTGTCAGCCGGCCCCACTGGGGCTTCGTCGCTTGCCCTCCCAGGGCCTCAGATCCCATGTCTGTGGAATGAGCGTGGCTCCCACTCTGCGGGGTTTCGGCCGCAGTCGGCCTGCGTGACCTCCTGCCCCCTGCCTGGGACATCTGTTCTCTCGAGCCAGGAAGGAGGGGATCCCAGGGCCCTGTCACCTGCCCGATGGAATCCAAGGGAACTGGCGCAGAGCCCCTTAGCAGTCGTGGAAGTCACCCACGCGTCGATTAAGCTCTCACTAGTGGGCACCTACTGTATACGGGCTTCAGAGGTCCATGGAAGGCCGCTGGCAGAATTCCTGGCCAAAGGCAGAGGGGCCTGAACTGGCCTCTCCCCGTCAGCCGTGTGGACGGCACGGCCCTGAGGCTGCGACCCTGCAGCCAAGGGGACCCTGTCTTCCAGAGTCCATGTTCATTCCCCTTATCAGCGTCTGGGGAGCCCACGGCACAGCCAAATCAGGGCATGCTCAGCCAGCCTTGCCCCTCACCCCTGCCCCCGCGGTTCATGTGGTGTGAGCTGAGAAGAAACATCCGAGGAGGTGCAAGGACTAGCAGTGGGGCAGGGTCACCCCAAAACAGGGCTCCATGGGCGCTACCTCCAGGTCTCCAGCCCTGGTGAGCGGAGGGTCTGCTGGGCCCAGTAGGAGACCGCCCCCGCCCTCCCCCCTCCTCCTTCCTTCCCTCCTTCATCAGCGTTCACACTTGCACCCCACTCCACCACCACCCCAGCCACGGGCAGGGAAGAGGGTGAGGAGGGCTTCACTGAGCACCTGCTGCATACGCGGGGGTCAGCCATGATCCCAGTTGACCCCTGGGCCCTCCCACTCCTCCTCCTCAGGCCACGGAGGAGGGTGCGGGGCTCAGTGTGCTCAGGGCTTTGGGCAGGTGGGAGACGGTGGAGCAGGTGTTAACTGCCCAAGAACATGCGAGAGGCTTGTGGCCCTCACTCTCCCTCTCTCCCTGGGTGCCCTTCAGCTTCCTCCTGTGTGAAACGGGGAGGGGGACAACGAACCGTGACCCTCCGCTGTGGACCATGACGGTGTGCGGCCAGCCCAGCCCCCTGCAGCACTGGGTCACGTGGATGCGCCCGCCCCTCACGTCAGCAGTGTCCCGCTGCCCGCGCGGCCCCAGCCCAGGTCCCGGCCCCCCCACCCCTGCAGGTGCCGTGAGGCCTTGGACTCCATCCTCCCTCATTCTCCTCTCCCCTCCCCCCACAGGCAGCTGCTGAAGACGGAGCTGGGGTCCTTCTTCACGGAGTACCTGCAGGTGGGTGGTCCTGCTCTCCAGCGAGGCTGGCTTTGCTTCCCGGGTGGCCCAGAAGGGCCAGGGGGTCACCTGCTGCCCACCAGTCCTCAGTTCCGAGGACTCCACTGCACCGTGACTCAGTTTCCCCATCGAGCCACCACAGATTTTTGCGCAGGTTAAATGATGATGAGACAGACGCTGGTGAGGTCTGAGTGCCGTGTCTGGCACGTGGTGGGACTTGGGCGGTTTGTTGTCTGTCGTCCACCTCCTCCTGGAATGTCAGTACAGACCCCCAGATGTCCACGTTTGGGCCACCTCTGAGAGCCCCAGCGCCCTGAGCCCCCTGGTGTCAGCATCGGCAAGGCCCCTCTGTGCCAGGAGCTGTGCACCCCGTCTGGCCGGGAGGCCTGCAGAGTCGGTGGACACAGGAACCCAGGGCTCAGAGAGGTGCGAGGACCTGCCCAGGTCACACAGCCAGGAAGGCGTGGTGCAGGGCCCCTCGTGCAGGCTCAGCACGGGGTGCCCGCCCTGCCTGGGGAGGGCTGGGGCCAGCCCGAGGGTCCTCGCTTCCCGTGGTCGAGGGGCGGTTGTATAAGTAAGAGCTCTATCGAGGTGTGATTCACATACCACACGTGCACGCACTTAAAGCGTACAACTCACTGGTTTTTAGCGTATTCACAAAGTCACGGAACCATCGTCATTAATTCCAGAATGTTTTCTTCACCCCAAAAAGAAACCCCGCCTTTGTAAGCAGTCCCCATTCCCCTCCCTGGCCCCCGGCAACCGCCACTCTGCTTTCTCTGCCTATGGCTTTTCCTGGTCTGGACCTTTCGCTTACGCGGAATCCCACGGTGCGAGGCCTTTCGTGTCTGGCTGCTTCCGCCGAGCACGGGGTTTTCGGGGTTCATCGTGTCATAGCGTGTGTTGGTGCTTCCTGTTACAGCCGAATACTGTTCCGTTGTCTGGGTGCACCCCGTTTTGTTCGTCCATTTGTCTGTGGCTGTTTCCGCCTCTTGGCTCTTGTGAGTGGCTCTGTGGCCACCTGGTGTCACGCCAGCCACCGCCCAGGGGTGTGTACCGGGCCTGCATTTGGAGCCTCTTGTTAGTGATGGCGGCTCGCAAACCAGGCCTTCGTCAGCAGGCCCTTCCTTCTTGGACTCGCGGGGGCCCTGCCCGCCGGGACCCCCACCCTGGGCACCCAGTGACAGTGACTCTGTGTGCTTTTCAGAACCAGCTGCTGACGAAAGGCATGGTGATCCTGAGGGACAAGATCCGCTTCTATGAGGGTGAGTCAGGCCTGGTGGCCAGGCCCGAGGGCCGGGCCGTACCGCTTGCTGCCATGGCTGCTGGGCGTTGTGGCCAGTGCCCTGGGGTGGTGGCGCCATGGTGAGCCTTCGGGAACCCTGGCACTGCCAGCCTTGCCTGGGACCCCCGGTTCTGCATGGGCAGTGCGGCTCTCTTGAACAAGAGGACTTGGAAGGGGCAGAAACATGCCTTAGGGGCAGGAGGGCCAAGAGCCGACCCCAGGAGGGGACCTCGGTGGGGAGAGCACCTGCCCACCACTTGCTGGAGCCCAGGAGAGCCAAGGGACGTCGAAGAGAAGACCCTGCTCCACCCCACTGCCCACAGCGGCCTGGGAGACCCCTGCCAGCGTCTTGGAGGGCTGGTGTCGAGCTGGCTTAGGGCAGAGGCTAGAGCAGGGAGCTGCCACCTGATCGGGGCAGCCCACGTGGCCCCCCGCAGGGCATTCTGGGTGCACTTCCTCCTGTAACAACACCCCCCGGTGAGGCCTCGGGTCGCGTTCCCGTGTCATATCGGGGAGCAAAGCCGTGCTGCTGGGGGTTTATCCACGGCCACACCGCAGATGAGGCCTAGTGGTGGGGCTGGGACCTAGGTCAGCCTGACACCAGGGCACACACACTCTGCCTGCGTGGAAGCCAGCGAGCCCCGGCTGGCCTGCGTGCAGCTCGGGCCCCAGCAGGTGGGGGACGGTCCTGACCAACAGCCCTCTGCCCTCCAGGCCTGGAGTCTTAGGGTGTGCCAGGTCCTGACACCCTTGGGCTCCTGTGGGCCCTGGGGTGACAGGTGAAGTGTGGCCTCCTTGCAGCAGTGACCTGGCGTAGGGAGAGATCGAATTAGAGGAGGACCCAGCTCAAACCGATACGGCTTTGCTGAGGGCCCACTGTGTGCCAGGCCTGTGCTGAGTTCAGGTTCCGTGAACATCTGTTGAGCACCTACTATGCACGGGGCCCAAGTTTACTCGGCTACACTCCGTCCTGACTCTGCTAACTCACTGGATCCCCAGCAGCCCTGTGAAGGCCGTACCACTGTGCAGCCACTGGACATATGGGGAAACTGAGGCACAGAGGAAGTCAGTAACTTGCCCAGGCCATGCAGCTGCGGCCTGGCAGTCTGGCTCCTAAGCCTGGCTTCTTTTCTCTTTTGCTCCAAATCCTGGGGTCCTCACTTTGACCGTGGAAAGAAGGGGCACTAGCACATTTGACGAGGGGAGGACTCAGGCCTGGCACACGCCAGATGAACTCGGAGCTGTGTACCCATTTCTTCTGCACCTCCCTGGGCACGTCGGGTGAAGGCTGCCGAGGCAGAAGCCCGTGAAGGGCCATGAGGACCTCAGACGTGGGGGCTGGGGTACAGGCCATCGGCGTTTCTGGGCCAGCCGACAGGACAGGGTGCCGAGGGCTTGGCACCTGGCAGAGATGCCCTCCCACGCCCTCTCCTGACTCGGCGCATTCCGGTAGCGCCTATGCCTCCCACCGGCTCCGGCCCAGGGGAGCTGGGCTCGTCCGAGCAGAGGACCTTTGTGCAGCTCGGTCGAGGCTGCCCACAGCAGCCGTGTCCGCCAGGCCGCCCAGCAGGGCATGCCAGCCCCGTGCGACCTCCCAGGCCTCAGGAACAAGCCCAGAGCCCCAGGCTGGCGGCCAGAGAGCCCGGTGCTCAGTCTGCATCCAGCCACAGACACATCATTTCCCTCTGGCCGCAGTGCCCCACCCAACTCCATGGTGCTCCGTCCCTGGGCTCCGTCGGTATCAGGGTGTCAGGCCCCAGGTGGCCTCTGGAGACCTGGAAATTAAGGAGACCCGGCCCTGCCCAGCAGGGGCTCCTAGGCAGCTGAGGACACAGACGAGGACCAGGTGGTGAAAGTCCAGTGTGATGAAGTCAGGCGAAGGGAAGCCCTGGGAAGAAGGGGTTGGATCCACACTGGCAGTCAGGGAGGACTGCACGGAGACAGCGGCCCTTGAGTAGGGCCTCAGATTGTAGTCAGTCAGGGAGGTCGTCCGGCCACCGTCAGCCCATGCAGTGGGAATGATGACCGGCCCCATGCCCTGAGGGCAGACCCCGGAGCCTCTGCCTTCCACCTCCCACCACGGTTTGAGCCCCAGGAGAGACTGGCGCCTGCAGCCAGCCCTGCCCTCCCCAGTGTCTCTGCTGGAGGGGGCGGTGGCCTCTGTTGGGTGGCCCCAGGCCCTCTCTGCCTGCTCCTCAGTGGAGGCCTTGGACATTGGCCCCCAAGCCAAATGATTCTGGGAAGGAAGCCTGGAGGCCTGCCTGGAGATGGAGGCCCCTCCCGGGACCACGTTGACGGTGGTGGTGGGTGGTCTCCGCACAGCGGTGACAGCGAGCGCCAGCTGCAGCCAGGCTCACCCCTCCGCAGCCGAGGCCTGCGGTCAGAGCTGTCCCTGAGGTCTCCCTGTGCCAAGAGGCGGCCTGAGCAGCCGTCAGTCGCTCTGCTCCCCAGGGCCCGCAGAGAGGAGGGCCGACCGCCCCCAGGGAGACCCAGCTCCGGGCCGTGGGACGTGCCCCACCACCGTGTCGAGCCGACCGCCAGCCCTCCCTGGGCGCCTGCCACATGGCGTCTCTCAGCCCCGTGCGTGTGGGGTGGGCATCGTGCACGTCTGACAGGACCACACTCAGGCCCAGGGCGCGGGGCTTCCTCCAGTCCCACAGCGAGGCTTCAGCCCGTGCCCCTGACTGTCACCCCTGACCACACGGCAGGCCCCAGCAGAGGGCCCGGCCAGCGGGCGAGGCCCCGCTCCCTGGCTCCGGGCAGCGTGTGGCTCCGGCCGAGCCTGGGCTCCGTGTTTGCTGACATCTGCTTCCCGCAGCATTTCTGCCCTGGAGACTGAGAGAGTGGCCCGCGCCCAGGGCCACCCGGCAGCCCGGGCACTGAGCGGCCTTTCTTCTTGCGGGCGGTGGCGGGGACCTGAAGGGACCTCTGTGTTCAGGCAGAGCCTCTCGGGCACCCGCCCATCCTGCCACCAACCCAGGTGTCGCCCCTGGGGAGACCGGGAGCTGGCCGCTTGGCAGGGAGCCCAGCGCCAGCGGACAGGCCAAGCAGCGAGGCCGGAGCCCCCTCACTGGCAGCTGGGCAGGACTGGGCCTCCTGGGGCCACCTCCGCCAGCCCCCTCCCCCCCCCCCCCCCCGCCGAGCCCTGGCGCCTACACAGACCTGGGGGCTTTACCAGGCGGGGCCAGAGGGGCCCAGGGCCCAAGGCCCTTGTCCGGCCCCCTCGTTCCCATGGAAACCTGCAATGGACAGGCCTGAGCGGTGCAGTGTGGGAGGTCGGCCAGCATGGAGGACTTTCCCGTCTTGCCCAGAGACACCACCACACCCCATTTTCCTGGCAGTCCGGATGTCAGGTGGGGGCCTTGGCGACATGGCAGCGGGGTCTGCTCATCCCAGCCCCAGCAGCCCTGCACCCCAACTCTGCGCTTTCCAGTGGAAGGGCTGAGGGCTCAGCACTTTGCATTTCCCGGGGTCCCAGAGCCAGTTTGGGGCACCTCGGCTGTCCCTGCCCACCCCACCCGCCCGCTCCCCAGGGCTGATCGCACCGTTTTCCCAGGGCCGGCAGAAATACCTGCAGAGCTCATCCAAGTGCCTCTGCTTTCATGGTTCACGCACCGGGATAATTGGTCAGCCTGGCAAACCAGCCAAATCAGCCGGGGTAGCACCTCCTCCAGGAAGCCCTCCTTGCCTGACCCTCTCCACCTCTTCTCCCCTGTCCCACTGGGGCACGTTGCCGTTGGATGGTCTCCCTGGCTCCCTGCGTCCCACCTCAGGCAGGCCTGGGGTGGCAAGGACCCCGACCCTCAAGAAAAGATCCTCTCGGAAGCTTAGTCACCCCTCACCGTTGTCCTCATACATTGCTGTTCAGTGTTCCTGCTTCCTGTCACGTGATGGGACTGGGACTGTTTGGGGCTCAACTGGATCCCCAGCGTCAGGCCTGGCACAGTGTGGCTTTCTGCCAATGTGCCACAGGACGTAGTTTTCGGGCAGAGGAAAAGGGAACAGTGGGCGGGTCCCTCAGCTGCTTGGCAGTGTCATGAGGTGACTCTTATGGGGCAAGGATGTGAGACATGGCTGCCGCTCGGCGCACCTGTGTGGGTCCGGCGTGTGGGCGGGGGTGGGAGCCAGCACCCATGGCCTCCTCTCCCCCAGGCTCTCGTTGGGCTCATTTCGTCCCGTTGGCTCTCGGGTGGGTTCCGTCACTGTTCCCTCTTATTAACGAGGAAGCTGAGGCACAGGAAGGTTGAGCAGTGGGTCCAGGGCCCAGACCCCAGCCCTCAGCTCCTGGGGCGTCCTGTGGATGGGAGAGATGACTTCTGCCCTGGGAGGGCATGAAGTGCCTGCTGAGCCCATTGGGCCAGGCAGTGACAGCTCCGTGTGCTCACAGGACAGAAGCTGCTGGACTCACTGGCGGAGACGTGGGACTTCTTCTTCAGCGACGTGCTGCCCACACTGCAGGCTATTTTCTACCCGGTGCAGGTGAGTGGCCCCTGCAGCCATGGGGCTCCCGGGCCACCATGTCAGCCCTCCCTGGCCTTGCTGCAGACTGCCCGGCCCAAGGATGGGCACACCCTTCTGCCCCTCGCCGCCGTTACGGCTGTGTGCACCTGGGCACGTCCCAGGACCTCTCAGAACCTGTCGCCCACCAGGAGATGGAAATGAGGACAGCTCCCTCTTAAGGGCTCAGTAAAGCCCAAAGCAGCACACAGTAGGGCACGCCCAGCACATAGTGGGGGCTCTGTGTGCGACACCAAGCCTCTCCTTGCCTGAGGGTTGGCGGGTCCGTTCTCGTGTCTGGCCCCAGAACGGGGACATGTGGTGTCCTGTGTCACCAGGGCAAGAGAGCCGTCGGTCCGCCAGCTGGCCCTGCTGCACTTCCGGGACACCATCACCCTCAGCGTGAAGCTGGAGGACGCACTGGCCCGCGCCCACGCCCGCGTGCCCGCCGCCATCGTGCAGATGCTGCTGGTGCTGCAGGTGGGTGGCTCTGAGGAGGCCGCTTACCTGTGTCAGGGGCCACCGCAGCACAAGGCCAGACATGGGCAGGAGCTGCGTCTCAAGACAGGCTCCCCAGAGGAGGGCTCTGAGATGAGGATTTGGGCCGTGTGACTTCCCAATGGGGCTCCTATCGGGACAGACCTGTGGGGGAGAGTGAAGCAGGAGGGGATAGGGGGACTTGGACGAAAATGTGGGTTCGGGAGGAGGCTGGCCTCAGCTGGTCCCACGGGAGCCGGGGAGTGCGAACGAGACCAGAGTGTTCCTCGTGGGCAGGGCTGGCCTTTACGCCCCTCGCCGGCCAGTCGTTGGGGCTGTGGGCCGCCTCCGCCCACTCCCCGCAGTGGTCCCAGACGTCTCTGGTGCAGAGGGCCTTTCGTCCGTGAGGGCAGCTCGGGGCAGGGTGGGGGTGGGGGCGAGTACCCCGTCCAAGACAGATCTGACAGGCCACCAACACCCCCCGCTGCAAACTGCTGCATGCCGAGCCCTGCGGAGGGCACAGCACTCTACAGTTTGCCGCGCGTGAGGCCAGCGTAGGTGCTGTCTTCAGCCGTCCCATTTTAAAGGTGGCGATACAGAGTCCCCGCCAGTAACCAGGGCAGGATCCTTGGCTCGCCCGGGTCCGGCAGGCCTCACCGCTGTGTGGCGGTTCCGAGTCCCCCACGCACGTCCTGCTAACTTAGGGTGCGTGACGGCACGCCTGGGGCCCAGGGCAGCCGCTGAGTGTGGGGTGTAAAGTGCGGGGCTGCAGCGGGTGGGGGCTGTGGTCGTCCTGGCAACTGCGGGGACCCCAGGCCATTTTCAAGGGCTTTCAGGGCAGACCTGGCTGGGTTGAAGCTGAGAGCCTTGCGGGACTTTGTCTCTCGGCCTCTTTTCTCATCTGTGTGATGGAGTGAGACCACCTACCTGGCAGGCAGGTTCAAAGATAACAGGGAGGAGTTGGAGAGGTGCCTCTGGATGGCAGCCACGGGACTGGGCTGAGGAGAAGGTCCCATCTGGATCCCACGAGCGGAACCCGGTGGTCCGCCAAGCTAGGCGGCTGCTGCCCCCTGGTGGCCACTCCGTCTCATGCAGCTCCCTGGGCTTGGCCCCATGTTCCCCAGACTGTCCTGGCCCAGTGGTGTGACCCCTAAACACAGCCCTTTGCATTGCCTCACCCCCTCCCACCCCTGCCCATACTTTGAATGACTTGTCCCAGCCCCCCCGTGAACTCGTCCCACTGTTTTTGAATCCTAAATAGATCTGAAGTCACAGCTGCTGGTCAGCATATTTGAGGGCCTACTATGTGCCCTGTGCTTCACCGCAGAGTCACGGTTCCTTCTCACAGTGTCCCCAAAGCCAGGAAATAGCCGTGCACCTCAGTGCACACAGATAACACAGCCCCTGGCCCCCCATTTCCTCACTGCAGTGGGGAGCAGAGATCGGACTTTATAAATGAATTCTAGGCACAAAAGGCCGTAAAGTTCATGAAATGCCCAGTCCAACTCAGCAGTGTCTTCCTCATCTGCATCGCTGTGGCTGGAAGCAGAGACAAGTCCATGGAGATCTGGGGCCCATCTCTGCAGGGGTCTGCAGTGATGACCCCTCTCTCATTTCTGATAAGAGTAATTTGTGTCTTTCCTTTTTTTTTATTTTCCGTAGTTATCTAGACTAGAGGGTTAGTGATTTATTGACCTTTTTAAAGAACTAGCTTTTGATTTCATTGACTTTCTCTATTGATTCCCTTTCTCAGTTTCATTAATCTCTGCTCTGATTTTCTGTTCTCCAGCTTATTTCGGATTTAATTTGTTCTTTGTGTGGTTTCCTAAGATGGAAGTTGAGATTATTGATTTTAGATCAACTTAATATATTCATTCAGTGTTATAAGTGTCCTCTTAAGCACCGCTGTCGATGTATTTTATACATTTGGATAAGTTACATTTTCGTTTCCATTTATTTCAAAATATTTGAAAATGTTTCATGAGATTTCTTCTTAGACTTGCATGTTATTTAGAAGTGAGTTGATTAACCTCCATGTATTTGGGGACTTTGTGGTTTTCTTTTACTGCTTCCTGGTTGAATCCCTTTGTGGCCTGAGAACAGACATTGATTGTATGATTTCTGTTCTTCTTTTGGTAAGGTGTGTTTTATTGCCCAGAATGTGGTCTGTCCTGCGAATGTTCCATGCGAGCTTGAGAATGTGTATTCTCCCGCCAGTGCATGAAATAGTCTATAGCTGCCATTCACGTCCAGGTGATGGGTGGTGGTGTTGAGCTCAGCGCTGTCCGCACTGATTTTCTGCCTCCCGGGTCTGGGCGTTTCTGGGAGGGGCGTCGAAGCCTCTGACCGGGAGAGTGCACTGGCGTTTCTCCTTGCAGCCTTCGCTTTTTGCCTCACGCGGTTTGGTGCTCTGTCCTTGGGTGCGTGTTAAGGGTTGTTGTGATGTCTCGGAGAATTGGCCCCTTTTCATTATGCAGTGACCTTTAATCCCTGTTACTTTCCTTGAGCTGGAGCCACCCCGTCTGAAATTAACCCAGCTACTCCGGCCGTCTGCCGCTCACAGTGCCTGGCATGGCTTTCTCCGCCCCTGCCCTGCTCATCTACGTGTGTCTTTGTAGAGGAAGTGGATTTCTTGTAGGCAGCACAGAGTTGGGTTCTCTTGCTTTCTTGAACTGTCATTTAACACAGACCTGAGCGGCCTGTTGAGGAGTGATGTTTTATTCATTCATATGTCATTCAGTAAGCACTCACTAAACGCCTACTGAGTGCTGGCCCTTTGCTGGGGGTGCTGGGGACACAGAGCTTGCCCCTCCCCACGCCCCCAGTTAGCAAGGTCAGGCTCTGCTGTGGCAGCCTATTCCTCAGACACTGGAGGAGGCAGAGGCCCCCGCAAGCTCTGGCTGAGGGAAGTTGTCGGGGAGGATCTGGGCGGGACCTGGCGGGGATGGTGGGGCAGCGTGGGGGGGAGGGGCAGCCTGCCCAGCCTAGACGTGACCTTGGCCTGGCCCCAACCTGGACGTGACCTTGGCCTGGCCCCACGGGCGGGCTTTCCTGCTTGTAGCTCTCCACGGGGCGAGGGCATTGGCTCCAGGTGGACTTCCCAGCGAGACTGGCCAGTGCGGGGGTTCTCCCCAGGGGCAGAGTGCAGGGTGCCCAACCTTACTTGGCCACAGGGCTCTTTTCCACTGGGCACTGGTCTCCCAGACCCACAGCCACTGTGGGCAGTGGGTAGCCGCAGACGGTATCAAAGCCAGAGAGTGACTCGGGAGTTTTGGCGGGTGCTGTGCTGGGGGGCCAAGGGCCCGTGTGTGGGGTGGGGGTGGCGGGTGTTTGCAGTGGCTTCGAGCTCAGCCCGCTGGGTGAGGAAAATGCACTGGGCCATGCTGTGACCCTGTCCCCCTCGCCCCCTCACAGGGCGTGCATGAGTCCCGGGCCGTGACCAAGGACTACCTGCGCCTGGAGATGCTGATCCAGAAGGTGGTGTCACCCTACCTGGGCACCTACGGCCTCTGCTCCAGTGAGGGCCCCTTCACACACTCCTGCGTCCTGGGTAGGGGTTCACCTGGGCCCTCGGGGGGAGCAAGGTGACACTGGACCCATCCGCCTCTGCCCAGGGGCCCAGGCCTCCCAGTGGACAGGCCACGTGCTGGGCCCTGAGCCCATGGAGATGGGCCGCCTGGGGTCCCTTCTTGCAGGGCTGAGGGGGACCCAGTGGGCAGACACCACAGTGGTGCAGTGACAACTCCCTTGAGAGCCTAGCAGTGGCTGCTGCGTCCCCAAGGTGGACACAGTTGTGTGCAGTCCTGAAGGTTGGGGGTTGACCAGGCAAAGGACGCAGCATGTGCCAGAGCCCCAGAAATCCCGGCTTCTGTGGTGACTCACAGGAGAGAGACGAGGTTGGGGTGGTGGGCTGGGTGTGCATAGAAACCAGCTGCATTGCCCTATCGGTTCATTTAGCAATGAAAACCGAGCACCTACTGTGCACCAGTGCCTGTCCTTGTCCTGGGGTCAGTAGAGACCAAGGCCCACCCTCAAAGGCTCTCGTCCACCAGAGGAAGAGGTGACCAGCGAGTGCACAGTCCCCAGATAAGTCCTCCGAGGTGGCTGTGCCCAGCTGACATGAGGGCCGTGGGCAGGGAGCTCAGAGAAGGCCATGCTGGGAGGGGACTGACTGCCAGGCCAAAGGGCCAGGAGGAGTCAGGCCTGGGAAGAGGTGTAGGAGGAGCACCCCAGACAGAGTGGACCCACCACCCAGGGTGCTCACCCACCAGCTGGTTTAAAATCTGCCTCCCAGGTACATCTCAGCGCCGGTGGGTCCCTGGCAGCGGGAGGACTTTGATGCCGGGCTCGGTGTGGCCCTGGACCCCCAGACCCAGGAGGGAGCCTCTTACCTCCGGGGAAAGCCCTGAGCTGCACACCGTGCTCAGCCTTGCCACCTGGTGTCACTGTGGAACTGCATGGTCCTGAGTGGGAGCCTGAAACTTGTCCCTAGGCAGCCTAGGCCACCATCCTCTCATCCTCTCCCCTGCCAGGGCTCCCCCCACACTCAGAATAAAACCCCAGCCCCAACCGCACTTGGAAGGGCCCCTTGTTACCTGCCCCATCGCACTTACCACTACCCGACCCGCGGCCCACCCCTGTGGGTGTGTCACCTCGCCCCCCTCCCACACCCACGAGGACTCCAGCTCTGGGGACCCCCTGTGTCTGCCCAAGATGGTGCCGGCACACAGCCAGCGCTAAGATTCGCTGACTTTCCCCAGGTGAGGGAACTGAGGCACGTGCACAGGACACTGGCAAGGTGCACATTTGAACCTGGGCGGTTGGCTTCGGTCCCCTTCCCAGCCCCCGTCCAAGCTGAGAGGTGGGGGCCAAGGAGCCTGGTGTCAGCGGGGTGAGGTCTGCATCCCTCCCCACAACTGCAGCGGCCAGGCCGCAGGGCGGGGTGCACGGCCGGCGCCCCCAGAAGGGGCCGCCTGGCACCTGGCGGAAGGAAGGGCCTGGCGCGCCAGGGAGCTAGGTTTGCGGAGCCGCCGCCCCGTGCGCATCCGGGCCTCCGGCGCCTGACGCCTGTCTGTCCCCTGCAGAGAAGCACCTGATGCGCCGCTCCCCGCTCGGGGGACGTCCTGGCCAAGAACCCGGTGGTGCGCTCCAAGAGCTACAACACGCCGCTGCTGAACCCCGTGGCGGAGCACGAGGCCGAGGGCTCGGCCGCCGGCGCCACCGGCGTCCGCAGGCACTCGGTCTCCGAGATGACGTCCTGCCCGACGGGCCTGGCCAGGGCCCCACGGGGGACTTCGGACCCTCCCCGGGCCCCCAGTCGGGGCCCTGCCCCAGCAGACTGTACCCCCCCACGCAGCCCCCCGAGCCCGGCGCGGCGCACGGCTCCCCGCCGTCGTCCAGCCCCGAGAACCTGGTGGACCACATCCTGGAGTCCGCGGACTCGGACTCCGAAGGCATCTTCATTGACTTCGGCCGGCGCGGCGGCTCCGGCGCCTCGCAGTTCGAGGGGCCCGGGGGCCGGCAGAGCGTCGTGTGAGGGCCCCGCGTGCCCGCCGAGCCCGAGACTGCGCCCGCGGGTGCGTGCGTGTGAGCGTTTTTGACGCCGCCCGGTCCAGTCCCCGGTCAGCCCTGGCCACTTCGGCGTTGTTCCCTCTGTTGGAAAAACCATGGACGCCCCGGCCTCAGCACCACTCGGTTCTGGGGTGTCTGCGTCAGCGGCTCCGCCTGCCTCGCACAGACGGCCAGGCGCACCGGTCAACCTCATGTGCGTGGGGCGGGCACCAGCGCCCGCCCACGTCCGCGCCCACAGGGACTGTGACTCCGTGGCACAGCCAGGCCCCCAGAATGACCCACCGCAGCAACGGGGGTGGGTAGCAGACCCACCCGTCCCCCTCCCCACGTACCTCAGGCCACAACATGACCTGCGGGTGACTGTCCCAGACCCCGGAGCAGCCGGCTCTAACTGCCGGGGTGGCCGTGGACAGGGAGAGGGTGGAATGTGGAATAAAACTTGCCTACCCGCTCCTGGGCTCCCTTCATGCCTGCCTCAGCCTGAGACACCGCAGGCCCCGGGGTCTCCCTCCCCCACGCCTGAGGGTGCAGCGTTCTGTTACTTACTCTGTCCCATCCTGACAGAGGGGCCGAGATCCCAGAGGGAGATGCCGGACCTCGCAACAGCCCCTCAGACGCCGCCGGACCCTAAGGGGTGGGGCTGGGTGCCGATCATTGGTCCCGAGTATGGGGGTCCGGCCCCTGCCTCGTCCCCACAGGAGCACTGGACCCTGGAAAGGAGGCAGGACTTGCCGGATCCCCCACTGCCAAACTGCTGGCGAGGGGGAGGGTGACACCTGCTCTTCCCACCCGTGCAGCCGTGTGACCCCCAGACAGGTCGCACCCGCCAGCTCCGGACTCCAGTTCCTGACCCTTGCAGGTGGAGGGCTCACCGCTGGTCCCCATGGTGGCATCAGTGCATTTGCAAAGGCCTGGGCTCCCGGCCTCATCCCTCAGACACACACACACTCAGGTTCCCGCATGCACACGTGCACGGCCCTGGGCACGCAGCTTCCCTGCCCCATCCCTGGCGTGTTACCTGCACAAGAGTCATGAACCTTCTTGCCTGCTCCCGCCCCCCCACCCAGAGGGCCCTCCTGTGAAGCCATCTGACCACAGGTCGTCTGAGGTGCCGCCTGGTTTTCTGGAGCCCGTGGTCTGCTTGGGGTCATGACACCGCAACTCAGGGGACTTGCACAAGTTTGTGTCACACAGTCCTAGAGGCTGGGAGCCCGAGGCCAGTGTGCCCGCGTGGCGGGTTCCGGTGAGAGCCCTCTTCATGGTTCATGGATGCCATCTTCTCCCGTGTCCTTATGTGGCAGACAGAGAGCCCCCTCATGTCTCACAGGACACTAATCCTGGGGTCAGGGCCCCACCCCTAGGACCCATCATTTAACCATAGTTCCTTAGAACCCCGTCTCTGAATACAGTCACGCTGGGGGGAGGGGTTAGGACTTTGACACAGGTGTTTGAGGGGACACAGTTCACTCCATCGCACGTGAGTGGGTGACGGGCCCATTCAGAAAGCCAGGGGGTCGCCATGGGGCAGGACCCCCTGTGACAGGGCCTGAGGGAGAGGTGGCATTGAGAAAAACCAGCCTCTGAGCATCCTGCACTGCACGTTTTCTGAGAGTTAACATCCACTTAGGGGGGTGTGTGTGCACTCTGTGACAGTCGCCCACTGGCAGGAGGCCCCAGGGGGATGCCCCTGGGCCCCGGGGTGTCCCCTGGAGCACTCACTTTGCTCCTTCTGCTGTCAGTCTCTAAAAGGACCAACTCCGGCCTTCTGGAAGGTGCCACTGGGCGGGCCATGGCTCAGGAACCGCAGGAGGGGTCGGCGGGGAGGGATGCGGGTTCTTGCCAGGTGGGGGAGCTGCCCACAGCAGGGGAAGCCCCGCCCCCTCCCCCCCCCCAGAGAAGGGAAGGCTCCATATAAGGGAGAAAGGCTAGGAAGGAGGTGTCCTCTAAGGTTTTGACTCATTCGTGATTTTCCATTTGACCATGAAACCAATAACCTATAATTTTAAAAAGACCTCTGGGTATACACCCCAAAAGACGTGAAAGCAGAGACTCGAAGAGATACGTGCACGCTCAAGTTCATAGCAGCTCTGCTCATAAGAGCCGAAAGGTGGAAGCAACCCAGGCGTCAACCAACAGGTGAACGGGGAGCAAAACGTGGTCTGTACGTGCAACGGGATACGATTCAGCCTAAACAAGGAAGGACATTCTGACACGTGACAACATGATGGACCTTAGGACGTTATGCTCAGTGAAATAGGCCAGACACAAAAGGACAGATAACTGTGATTCCACTTAATATGAGGAACTCGCAGCTCTCCCCGTGGGGACTGTGGAGTGCCTGTCGTGGGGTCCTCCTAGTGTCCCAGTGTGGGGACCGTGGCCCCGAGCTCCGGGAGTGTCCAGCAGTGACGTGGGCAGTAACCTCAGGGATTCTGGCAGAAGGGGGAAGCCGGTGGGCAGAGCAGTCTCTGTCAGGGATGCAATGGCACAGACCAACGCCCTGAAATCATGAGGCGCTCTGCTCCCTGCCTTGAGCCACGGAAGGTCTGCACTTCCTGGTCCCTTGTGGCTGGCTGGTGGGGCACTGTGCCCTGCTTTGGCCAATGAGCTCTGAGCTCAGAGGACTTGGGGCCCTTTGGAGCTGGAGCACTTCATGGCCAGGGGAGACCCTCCAGGGCGACCAGCAGCATTCCTGATGGGCCTGCTCCAACTGGTGGGGCGTCGGGGGTCTGCCACATACGATGCACGAATGAGAGGAGACCTCAGGCGGTGTAAGCCCCTGAGACAGGGGGCTGTTTGTTACTGGAGCAAAACCTGGCTTGAGCTGACTAATACGCTCCTCCCCCGAATACTCTAGTAGAATCGCGTTTTGCGTGTTTACGTGTGTTACATATCCTCACGGGCAGAGCCAGGTCCCTGGGTTCACATCCTGGATCGGTCACTACCTTGCTTTGTGACATTGGACGAGTCACCCCATCCTCAGTTTCCCCATCTGTAGGAAGGATCTTTCCAGATATAAAATTCTGATATATCGCTGTTTGTCTGTGCGCTATGGATACACACAGCAGGGCCCGCTGTAGAACTGTAAACTCCAGATCAATAGCTCAGCCCAGATGACAGTGTGTTGGCCAGACAGGTACTTAATGAGTTTAGACCTGAAGGTGATAATGGCTTAAGATGAACCGGTGGCTTCACCCCCAGGACACTCTCCTTATTGACTGATGATGTGTTGCTCAGAACTGCTTTACCAGGCTGTAAAAAGCTATAAACATGTAAACTATCATCTGACATCATCATGAGAAGAATTTCTCGCTGACATTCCTTTTTTTTTTTTTTTTTTTTTTTTTGCCTTGGGGATTTATGTCAGCCTGGGCTTGGCGGGAAGGAGGGACAGGGTGGCATAGAAAAGAGGGTGCGGGTCAGGCAGGGCTGTCGTCTGAGAGCCGTGGACGCGGGTTCCGGCTGGTCACACAGAGGAGTGTATTAGGAGGCGGGAGCTCTCTGAGTTGTCAGAAGGAGGCAGAGCCAAGCCAGAGACTTACCTGCCAGGAACAACACTTCAGCCCACGCCACCGGACAGGCCTGATGGGGAAACAGAGGGAGACTCCCTTTGCACACGGGTCCTCCCACCACGGAGATGCTCCAGGGGCACTGGACCTGACCCACGACTGCCACCAGCACCAGTACCCGGATCCTTGACCTTGTAGCCACTGCAGCCTGCACACCGCACCCCACAGCCTCCCAATCCCAAACTACACATCACGCAGCCACCCTGTGCAGCATAATAGCTTCCAGGGCCGCCTCTTCTCTTTGGGCAGTTATCACAATGATGGCCTAAGGCACTGTCTGGGCCCTGGTTGCAAAGGAGGCTGAGTAAATCCATTACCTGACTTCCTGACACCCACACACTAGTCAGGAAGGCATTTGAAAGGTGCGAGGGGCCAGAGGTGGGCCCTGATGTCACATGGGCCTCAAGGGTGTCATCCGCTCCGCTGTAAATCAAAAGGGTTTCAAGAATTAGGTCCAAACAGCCCCAGGAAGCACCGTGCCTACAGACACTGGACTCAGTGTGCAGCCAGTGCTAACTGCTGCTCACCTCTGCTCTCCACACGGCCGGGCCCATAACAGGAAGCCTGCTGGGGTTCCTGGCCAGGCGCCCACCTCGCAGGGTGTCATCTCAGGTCCTGGCCCGTGGCGGAGGGTTGGGACATGACCTCCTGGACGTCTCTTGGCTCGAGCCGGCTGTCACACTCACACTCAGCAGGGAAATTTGGGGTTCAACCAAATTCATTTGGGAGGAAACAAACGGGAAGCCTCAGACCTGGGCCCGACGTCTGGACCCTTCGCGCCGGCTCTCCGTCCCCAGTGCTCATTAGTGTGGCGTTTGCCGCGTGGGGAGGACCGACTCTCCGTCGCATAAACGTTCTTGAGAGCGAATTGAATGAGCCCGGGAATAATGCCATTCAGACGTAGTTCCTCATTTCGCACCATCACTCTGTCTCCCCTGTTGCAAAGCATTCGAGATGCAAGGGGTAATTGTTACGCGACAAAAGGAAATGACTAACGGGTGGGTTCCTGATTAGACGGCTTCGGGGGAAAACAGGAAAGGGAGGCTGCCCGGCTCTCGCGGTTTCTTTCTGTGTCGTTTTCCTTCTATTACGAATGGCAGAGCCGCTGCGTGCTTTGCCCCACAATCGTTCTGTGTGTTTGCTCTATCGTACGTATTTAAATGGCACTGAACTACGGTTGTGGAATTCGTATGAGATTTGCACAGAACACAGATGCAGGGAGGGTGGCATTCTCCCCAGCATCTGTCAAGCGCATGACATTACGCTGCCAGCCAGAGACCAACCGTGGGGTGGGGGAGGTGGGGGGGGCGGTGTTCTCTTATTTCCGTCCAAAGTGCTTTTTAAAACAGAAAACCTGCCAATTGTCCCTCTTTCTCGAGCGACTGATCTTACACTGATAATCATCATCATCATACTAAAAAAAAAAAAAGATGTTTGTATTCCACAGGAGGAAAAGGGGCCCAGCAGCAAACACTCAACACAAACCATCGAACGCAGAGGCGCTGGGAAGGATGTGTTTCCACCTGGATGGACGTGGCCCCGTTCCTGACCCCCCGCGAGGCTCGGATCCCTGCGTGTTTCACGTGTTTCGAAGTCAGCACTGCTGTTCTGTGATTTCTCGGCACACCTTCGGCAGCGGGGAAGTACGAAATAATAGGCTGCAGGTGGCCGTGTGCCGCGGGCCAGGCTGGTCGGGATTCTCTGCACAGAGCAAAGCAGCTGCTGGGCGATGATGGAATGCAAGGGGGGGGGGTCGTTCATTCATTCACTCACTCACGCATTCATTCACGTGGATTGGGACAGTGCCTACGACCTGCTGGGCGCAGAGCTGGGAACTGGGGATGCTGCGGGGAGCCAGCGGCCTCGTGGCTCTGGCCTTCCGTGGAAGGGTGACGACTAACGTTTAGTGCACTAACCCGAATCCAGTTATTTCAGGGTTATCCCTGGCAAAACCAGCGGTGAGGCTGACCGTCTTTGGGGAAGATAAAAGTTCTGGTCTGTCTGGCGCCCTTCCCATCCCTGGGATGCGTCTCAGGCTCAAACGAATCAGGCCTTCTCTGGGTTTTATTCTCTGCTAGTGCGTCAGGAGAGAAACCCTTTTCCATTTGGTTAAAAGGCGTAAGGATATTTTCTCAGGTGATTCCTTTTTTTGTAAGAAATAGAAAGCTCAAACTAGATTAAACGAGAGGAGGATTTATTGGCACATCTAATAAGAAAGTCCAGGGTTCTGAAAAGTCATCAAGGACCCAGGTCCCTGCCACCTCTGCTTCATCCTAAGCCTACGTCTCCTTGTGGTCACAGGATGGATGCCCAGTGTCCCATGTGCACTGAGTTTCCCCATCTAAGTTGGGAGCGAGACAAGGAGAGAGCAAGAATTCTCCTTTCCCAAACTTCCAGGCAAAGTCCAGCACGCCGCGCTAACTAGATCAGCATGAACTGCTCACCGTGGCGTGACGAAGGCCCACGTTACTTCCAGAACCTGAACCAATCGCTGTGGCAGAGGGTGACATTGTGAAATTGGCCTCTGCGATCAGACCCCGGCCTAGAGGGGTCGATTCACCTGACCGGCTACTGTAAGTGAATGACTGGCCACTGGGGCCCACAGAGCCCACCACACGTGAGCCGGGGCTGCCAGGGGCCATGGCGCCTTCCACCCAAGGCAGCCTGGGATTGTGGCATGGCTGGTGCCCCCTCCCCCAACCCCGGAAGAGCACCTGGGAGAGCAGGGATTGGGAAAGGATCCCCTTGGCTGCCGTGGTGACACAGGTTAAAGGGGGTGAGGGCAGAAGCTAGGAGACCCGTCAGGGGACATATTAAAAGGCTCTGCACAGAGCCATGTAAAAGATGCTGGTGGCCCGGACCACTTGGGTCAACGGGGTGGAGAGGAGTGGTGGCATTGTGACACATTTTGAAGGAAGAGCCACGGGGTGTGAGAGAACCAGGGAAACCAAGATGACCCAACAGTTTGGATGGGACCAGCGGGGAATGGGGTGGTGGGGGGCCCAGGAGAGGAGCCCCCTGGGGACAGGGGAGCTGGAGCTGCCTGCTAAGGTCTCTACGTGGAGATGTCAGTTGGAGGCAGGAGCCTGGAGTCCGGAGATGTAATTGGGGAGCAGGGTATAGGTGTATTGAAAGCAGGAGTGAGTGCGGATGAGAAGAGGTGCAGACCCCCAGCCCCGGGTGGACCTCCGGACATCAGGCAGGAGCGGGGAGGCAGCTGGGAGATGGCGCCCGGCCTGATACAAACCCATTCCCACAGCTCCAGCTCACTGAGCTGCTGCCAGGGCTGGGACTCGGTGACATCGGAGGGCCCCTCCTCCTGCCTGGGGGACCAGTCGCCTCCAGGGGTATCTGCACTCCAGCCTGGGCCTTCCTGATCGTCTGACCCCTGCCTCGGGCCGGGGACAATAACTGTGCTAGGTGCAGAAACGCAACACTCAACCCTTAGGGGCCCAACGATTGGTCACATACCCCTCCTCCAGGAAGTCCTCCCTGCTCCTCAGCCTGGGTCACGGCCACCTGTGGGATTGCCCAGCCCCTGCCACTGTGGGATTCTGTGCCTGCGAAGTCAGCATCTGGCCCAGAGGATGCTTTGGGGGCATTTGTTGAATGAATATTTCCTCTCAATATGTTCTCGCAGATCTCACCCCTTCCCGCCTCACTTAAATGGAGAAATGGATCACAGGAAAGTGCCTGCCCCAGGCGTGGGTGCTGAGTCGAAGGCAGACCCCGGGACTCGGGGTGCCTCGGGTGCAAAGTGCGAGGGGCATCTGAGCTCTCATACTCCAACTCCATCCCCGCCCTCAAGGCGGAGCCACCTGTCCCGGCCCCGCCCCGTGCCCGGCGGAGACCTTGCTGGACCCCGCAGCGGCCAGGGCTCCAGGGAAATACGTAGCGACGGCCAGTCGGGGGCGGGCGAGGGGCGGGGCCTGCGCGGGAGCTACGTCCGGGGCGGGGCCAGGTGAGTGGTCCGCGGAGCTGAGCCCAGGTGAGGCGCCGGCAGGTAAGGCCTGCTGTCCGCGGGAGAAAGCCCACCTGTGCCCGGCAGCGACGCCACGCGGGTTCTGAGGGTGTCGCTGGGCCGGACCGGGCCCGTTGCTCGGGTGGGCACGCCGAGGCGGGACGTGGCGCCAGGTGACGCGGCGCCCATCCCGGTCCCCGCCCCCGGGCCCTCGTTGTCCCAGAGTGCGCTCCCCCTCCCACTCCTCCTCCCTTCCTCTCCCGCCCCTCCCCCTGCCTGCGCCCTCACTTCTCTCCAGGTGTTTTCGTGTTTCGGTCTGGTCCAGCTGGGCTGTCTCAACCCAAACTTTCGCCCCCCCCTCCGCGTTTTTCCTCCCCTAACTCGGGGTCTCCCATCGGCCGGTTGGCACGCTGCACAGCTCACCGGCTCCCTGTCCCCGAACCTGGGAGGCGGGAGGCGTCGTCCCGTCCACGGAGGAGAAGACAGAGCAGGTGCTGTGCTGGTTGAAACGCTGGGGCTCCGCGGGGCCGCTGCCCGAGTCAACACAGGCGAGGGACCCCCAGGACTTAACAGGCCAAAACGTAAAGTAAGCAGGGCATCCGCCTCCAAAGTCGCCGGTGGGGGGAGAGGCCTTGGTTTCACTTTCCACCCTGGCAGGGAGCCATGGTGAGAATTCCTTGGAGTCACTGGCTTTGCTGGGTGGGGAGTTGTGGGCAGGTGCGGGGGGAGGTGTAGGCAGGGTGGCAGCTCAGGCCACCGGAATCCTCCACGAGGAGGAATTCCTGCCGGCCCTTGTCTGGCGGCTGGGGCCATGGTCATCAAGTTGTTTTGTGTCAGTCTGTGCGGATTCGCAGAGAGTCTCGTGGAAGGCAGTGCTGGCATTTGTCCAGGTGAGAACTCACAAATTTAAGGACTCACAGGCTCTGTTGGCGTTTAGGGTCTTGCTGGTGAGTTTCTCCTTCAATGCAGTGACAAACCACTCCTCAACCCAAGAGCGAGGCCGGCAGGTAGGGCGGTGAAGAGGGACACAGGGCACTGGCAGGAGCCCAGCTAGTCCTTGAGGACAGCCACCTCCCCAGCCCCTGCCCACGGGGACCCAGAGTCTGGTCTCTGTGTGGTAGAGGGAAGCCAGGGACTTGTGAGTGGTCAAGAACTTCCGAAGGAGGCAGGAGGCAGCCGCAGAGCTGGGAGGTGGCTGGGAGGTCGGCAGGGAAGGGTGTGGCACACTGAGGTGCCACGGAGGTGGGGGGCTGGGGGTGGCTGGGGGTAACTCACAGGTTGGGTAGGAATGGAAATGCCTATGGAGTAACTGACAGGTGGCGCTCGTAGCAATGTCCTTGGATACTGTCCTTGAGTCGTCCAGGTGCGACCTGAAGGTCTGAAGACTTACGTGGACGTGCGGCCTCTCCCTCACAGGCTTGTTCCAGGCCCAGGGCCCTCCACCGGGTCGCAGGCTCTCCATCCAGGGGGACTTCTGTTAGAGATCGGACAGCAAGAGCTCAGGCCCCCCTGGAGGACCCGGATGTGCGTACCTTGCACCACATCTAAAAACCCATGCCATTCCTGGCTTGTGCTCTCCTTCACTGCCGGGGCAACTGAGGCAGCAGGGGGCTGAGAACGAGGCAAGGCAGAGACCTAATGTTTGAGCAGGTCACGTCCACTGTCAGGGACTCAGCCCCTTGACCCCATAGCGTGATCCTTGTGGCTGTCTTTCCGCAGAATCGTCACCGTGACTAGTGGCCGTCAAGCCCTCACTGCACGCACACTTGCTTGCCTCAGTCCCTCACCCCGGCCTCACAGAGACTGTTACTGTCGGAGGCAGGGAGGTTTAGGTGACCTTCCGAGGTCACACGGCCAGTGAGTGGAGAGCCCGGACCTGACGCCAGCCGTGCCGCTGCTGCACGGTCCGAGCGTCCCCCACCCCAGGCCGTGCCACCTCGCAGGGCACCGAGGTCTGCCTTCCGGTGGAGCCGTTCGGAGACTGCCAGCGAGGGCCCTTCAGCTCTGCGTGGGTTAGCACGGGGGTGTAAAAGTGATGCCTTCCGTTTGTTTTCAGAGAAATGACAACTTTTTCCTCAACCCTTTGATTTAAAACGGATGCTCGATGAAGATGTGCCAAGTGCCGTCAGAGCTCCTGGGCCTCCTGGGGTAGCTTTTTTGGGGGGACCCCCTTTCTGGGCCCACCTCTGTGGGCACAGGGGCGGTCTCGAAGATGCCCTTGTGGGTGGCGCTCAGTGCAGGCAAGCATGCTGCCCACCCCCAGCGAGCTTTGTGTGCAGGCCCCAGAGCTCACTGCCCAGCCGTCTGCAGCCCTGCAAGGCAGGGCACCGGGCGGAGGATGCTCCCCAAGTCACTTCTCAAGGTCCCATTTTCTCGCCTCCCACACAGGGGTCAAAAGCAGCAGGTTTTCCTGGGGCTCAGATGGAATAATGTGGGTGCGGTAGTTGGCTGCGGGCGCTGTGACCTCGAGTTGCTGACCAGAGGCGCCAGCCTCTCCGAGCCTTGGTTTCCCCATCTGTGAAACACGGACGATGCCCAGGGCGACCGGGAAACTCAAATGAGTTAATTTGTGCCAAGTGCCTAGAATGGGCGGGGCAGCTTGATGCCTGTTTGCGTTTATTGGCCTCAGTTCCAGCCCTGAGGGCAGCGCTTACAGAGACTCGTGTGGAATGAGCTCCCTGGCACCTGTTTCTGCCCAGGCTGAGGGCCAAGTGGTTTTGTCCTCGGCGACCAGGGGACAGAGCAGGGCAGCGAGCAGGTTCATTTTCACTCGAAGCCTGTGACTTACTGTCCATCAGAAGGAACTGGTTTGGCAGGTCAGGAGTCCTGGGGCCTGCCTCCCTCCCCCACCTGGTCTTAAAATTAAAACAGGCAGAGGAGACGCTGGCTGGCCGGCAGGGGGCCGGCGTGTTTGTCATCCTCAGGGACACTTGGGGTGGTCGAAGCCAGCGAGGCTGACCCCCACCTGCTCAGCCCAGACCCCCAACCTGTCACAGTGGCTAACACTGCAGAGGGACAGAGGGGTCTCTGGATGAGGGCACAGCAGGGATCAGAACCAGGTCCCTGGTTTGGGGGGTACAGAGAGGCCTGGCCTTCCCCTCGGACCTGGGGCGCCTTTCTCTCCGGCCACATTAAGGGAAAGTATTTGACCTGGCTAAACGGTAACCCGATTTTTCTGTAAAGAGGCCTCTGAAGGTGGAGGGTAGGTTTTTGGGGGGCCCTGTGGACCCCACTTCAGTTTCCAAGGTGGCCAGGGAGGAGGGCGATTTGAATTCAGACGAAATCATTGCATTGGACGTGAGCCAGTGCAATGATTTCCTCGCTGCAGGAGCGGGTGTCGCAGGGACAGGAGACAGACAGGATGCGCCAAGGCCCCGAGGGACACGCTGGAGGCCTGTGTGGCTGGAGCAGAGAGGAGGAGAGTGGCAGGGCCTGACCACAAAGGTTGCGGGGTGTTCGTAGGCGTTTGATTTGCATCCCAACAACTGTGGGTTCCTGTCGGCCCTCTGCGGGGGGCGCGGGAGGTGTGGAGGAGGCAGCTGGGATGTTGAGGGCAGGGTTGGGGGCGGGGGCTGGCTTGAGGTTCTGCGTTCGGGTGGAGAGTGTGGGGTTTATATCCCTCAGGGAGGGGAGGAGAGGGCTCAGTGTCCCCCACCCCGAAAGGTCTGAGTGCGGGTGATGGAGAAGCTGGCAGGGGCCCCGACCGCGTCATCTTCAGGGAAATTGCCACGTGCCGATTGGTCAGCTTGGCTTCCCCAGCAAAGCTCAGAAGAGGAGGATGGGTTTCCTTTAGGTGATCAGGGGAGCCCTGGGAGCAGCTCAGGGGCTGGCAGGAGAGGGGTGCACACCTGGGTGAGCACCTGGGACCTTGGGCAGGGCAACAGGGAAGCAGGGGAGGGAGACGCCTCGTCCGCCCACGAGGCTGTGGGCGTAGCCCTGAGTCTTGACGTTGGCGTCTGCAAGAGCCGCAGGAGCGGGTGGCCCCAGCAGCTCCTCACAGGTCCCCGCGTCCCTTCAGAGTGCTCAAGTTTCCTGGGACGTGTGGGCGGGCCCCTGGCAAGGTCATGTAGCCGGTCACAGCATGTTTGGGCCTTGCTGCTGCCACCTGGGGTGTCTCACCCAGGTGTCATTCCCAATTCCATGGCTTCTGGCTCCACCACCCAGCCAAAACGGGTCAGAGGCATCTGCCTCTCCCCAGTTGTCAGGGACCGGTGCTGTCCGTGATGCCGAGTGGGTGGTGGGAGTCTGTGTCAATTAAATTCGTGAGAGCCGAGGCAGAAGGGTGAAAATGACTCTTTAGGGGGTGCCACTAGGAGACCCCGGAATCCCAACTCAGTGGTGACCCCTTTCTCGGCCATGAGCTAGCGGCCCCGCCCCTGCCACCCAGACGCCCCACCCTGTGCCAGCTCCTTTCTCTCCAGACCTCGGTACCCTCCCGAGAAACCCGGGCATGGGCCCCTCTTCTCAGAACGCCCCATTCCCAGACCGGAACCAGGTTGTGCCAGGGCCCCGGGGCGCCTTCCCTGTACGCCTCCACCCTGGCACGCGCATGGAATCGGGTGCTAATTTGCCCGAAGGAAGTAGGTGTTAATTTGTAGCTACAGCATTAAGGTAATTGCCATGCGGGTCTATTTGTCTAATGTGCAAATATATTTTCATAGCAACAAACCGTTTTGCTATATGAGTGATAAACAGAACAGTTGGGTGACTGGCAATCTCTTTGCGTGACATCGGCGTCATGGCAGGCTGGGTCTGGGCCACGTCTCCTCGGCCGGCACGGCCTCACGTGCCGATAGTCCCTCTGTGTGCGAGTCCCCGTCCTGGGGGAGGCTCGGAGGGAAGGGGCTTGGCGGACAGAGATCCGGAAGCAGCCGAGCTGTGTGGGCTTGGTGCGGGGGGAGGGCGAGGCTGGGTGGGGGTGATGGAGCTTGTCCACCGTCAAGGGAAGGGGTCCCTTTGGAATGTGTGGTTTGTCGTCGCTTGATTTCGGCATTCATGGAGGGCTGTGTGTGCCAGGTGTGGTACTGGGGACAAGGGGTTCCTGTGAGCAAGTCCAGGCAGGACATCTGTCCTTGGGAAACCGCTCTGGGAGGCCCACGGTGACATGACCCGAGGACCACGAAATGGGTACAGTAAGTATCCGCTGGGACCTGCGGAGAGCCGGGCGTGCTGGCTGCAGGGCTGAGAGTGTGGGAGGGGCCGAGACTCCAGGTGGAAGGGACAGGTGGGGCCTCAGTGGGATGCCAGGGCGTGCCTGGTCTCTGTCCCCAGCTCCTGGCACGGAGTGTCTAACGCCCCCAACGCCCCCTCTCTGATAGGCATGGATCATATACTCCTACGGAGCCCTTTATGACCTTACCTGAGTTTATGCTAATGAGGTGCCTGGGGCTGGCCCCTAGATAGCTTCAGGATGGGGGTCCTTCACCAGAGCAGCCAAGTGGGAGAAGAGAGGATTGGGAACCCTCAGCCCCATCCGACCAGCTCCAGGGAGGGGCGGGGCTGGAGGGTGAGCTCAGTCACCCAGGGCAGTGAACCTTGGGGGAAAGCCTGAAACCATGGCACTGAGAGAGCTTGCAGGGTGGTGACCACAGCGACGTGCTGGTTGGGGGGCACCCACAGGGGGCCTGGGGGCTCTGGGCACATCCTGCCCCATGCCTCATCCTGTGCACCCCGTTTGGCTGTCCCCGGAGTCGTAGCCCTGGGGATAAGCCGGTCATCGTAAGGGAAGTGGTTTCTTGAGCTCTGTGAGTCGTTCTAGCGAATTACTGAACCTGAGGGGGGCATGTGTGGGAACCCCCAAATCTGTAGCCAAGTCGGAGAGAAGCGTGGCTGGGCTGGGGACCTGGGGCTTGTGACTGGGCGTGAAGTGGGGGGGTCCTGTGGGACGCAGCCCGTACACCAGTGGTAATTCCCGCTGGGTGTGTCAGAAGGGGGCTGAATTGTAGGCCACCCAGCTGGTGTCAGAGGTCAAAGAATCGATGTTGGGATGATGTATTTGTTTTTAAGAGAAAACAGCTCAGGGATGGAAAGAACCCACCAGGTCCCGGGGTTGGGGGGGGGCTGTGCAGAGGCCCTGGGGTGGGCGGGAGCAGTGTGGGGTCTGGGAGAGCCTCAGGCGGCCAGGTTTCTGTGGCTGTAGCCAGAGGGGTGAGAGGGCCGGAGGTCAGGGATGAGGGAGTGTGGGGCGGGGGCGGGGGGTGACAAGGCTGGACTCACACTGGGAGCTCTGGCGTCTCCCTCCCTCTGAGCCTGTTTTCTGGTCGGCAAGGCCTTTCCTTCCTGCATTCAATGCCTGCTCGTTGCCGGGGGGCTGGGCGCCCTGCGCCGTTCCACGAAACGGTAGTTTTCAGAAAGGGATAAAAATCATGACCGTCTTACCAAGGTTGAAAATGAACGGCGTGTGTCAAGATTTTGTTTGACTCAGGGGGAACCAGACAGATGCTGTCACTAACTGAGAAGAGACGTGGAAGGACAGAGGCCTTTATAGGTCAGGAGTGTGGAAATGAACGAGCACATGGAGGCAAATTTGGGGGGGAGAAGGAGGGAGGGAGGGAGGGACGTCAGGCAAACGTCTGCTGGAGGGGGCAGAATTTTACATGTCTGTAGACAAGAAGGATTTTGCATTGCTATCAGTTATCTGCATCTGGAGGACTTGTAACAGCCATCGAAGGGGGGGTGGGGGGGTGCGGTCTCAGATCTAGACGATGCCCATTTCTCCGAAGGGCACAGGCTGGCCCCACACTTACAGGAAGGCACAAGGGGACTGGTCGTGAACCTACCAGTGAATTGACCGGTAGCATGCGATTTACGTAACAGTTCGGACAGCGTTCTGGGAAGCGGGGCGGGGTCCCCTTGCACAGATGGAGGGCTCCCGGGCAGAACCGCACCTTGGAGATGGGCCGGGAGCAGGGACGGGACAGCATTAGCGGTGGGGGCGGGGGCCTGTGCCGGTGGGTGTGCGCCTCCTTGTATTTTGAAAGAAACGTTTGCCATTTCGCACCCCACTCCGAGTCATTCTGGTGCCAGGCAGGTGTCAGGAGAGTCCGGGTTTCACGGACTTGCTGTGTGGCGTGGGGCAAGTCCCTTCCCCTCTCTGGTCCGCAGGTTTCCTGCTGTGCAGTGACGGTTGGCGGCACAGGTGTCCCTGGGACCCTTCCTGGCTCCCCTGTTTGTGATTCTGATCATTCATGGTGAGGAGAGAGCGGAGTGTGTCAGAGGCTGCACCGGTCAGGCTCTCCAGCACAGCACGTCAGGGGATATTTATGAACGGTCGTCCGCGTCACCGGGGCACTGGCGCCAGGACCCCTCCCCCCGGCCCCCGCAGAGCTCAGAGTCCGCGGGTTGGACTTGCATGTAACCGACGCACGTCCTCCTTGTACTTGAAATCATCTCTAGGTTCCTTATACTCTTCAATACGAAGTGAATAGTGGGCACACTGTGCTCTTGAGGGACTCGGGACAAGAAAAAAAGCCTCGTGCCCGTTGAGTACAGATGCCGCCGTCATCGTAGGCCTGACGCCTGTCCGCAGCCACGTGACGTGTTTTACAAGATGTTTTGGAGCTGCAGTTGGTCGTGCCCGCGGACGGCGAACGCACAGATGCGGGGGGCTGACTGTAGAGAGGCTCGTGTTCGGGGCGTTGGCTCGGGCCTTGTGGGGGCCGGCGAGCCTGCCGTCTGGGGGCGGCTCGGGCGGGGATTATGTGCCGGCGTCTTCAGGCGGAATTCCGTCTGCGAGAAACCCCAGCGTTCACGCTCCAGGCATTTAACTGATGCGGTGAGGCCCACCCACGTTCTGGACGACGTCCGCTTTACTCAGCCTCCTGGTCGTCCGTGTTCATTGACAGCAACGTCTGGACTGGTGTTTGACCAAAGTGGGCACCATCGGCCACGTAAACTCAACCATCACAAGGCAGGTGGGACCGACTCACCCCAGTTTTCCAGTGGGCGCCTTCCGGCCAGGAAGGCCACTTGGGGCTCCGGGGCGTGGAGGACAGGCTGACTGTGCAGTGGCCGGTGGGAGCAGGACCCTGGCCTCGTCTCAGCAGCAGCACCCCACCCCACGCCACCACCCCTGCCCCCCGACCACACACAGCACGGGGTGGGAGAGGCCAGGAGGGGTGGGGTGCCCCGGGCCTGTGGGGAGAGCTGTATTTTACTCTTGACTATAGGACTTTGCAGGGGTGGGGATGGGAGTGGAGGCTCTATGCACCCCACAGATCCCCTCGACTAGCTGTCGCTACCACAAGGCATGGATTATGGGTAACACTCATGCCCGAACTTCAAAACAAATAACGGTGTCCGCGCTTTTTGAGGTAGGCCATCGGGGTAAACGCTGTGAGCCTGTGAAGGAAACAAGGAGTCAATATCTCTGTCTGGTTAAAGCAGAGTCTGGAGGAAAAACGGATCCTTCGTGGCTTCAGAGGCTCCGAGTGGTTCTTCCCGGGACCTGGGCCGAGGCACAGGGAGGCCTGTCCCTGAGGGCAGAGGACGAGGCCCGGGTCCTGCTCAGTTGTTCACCCTGGCAGTCGGTGCCTCCAGAGGCTTTGAAGCAGGAATGTTCCGGACGTGTTCCCCATGTTCCCCTCCCCGGGGCCCCAGAAGGGACCCCTGCATTTCTGCCACCAGAAAATTGCTTTCGAGCTATTTGCCTGGCTTGTGACAGGCTCAGCCTCCCAGGCTAGGCCACAGAAGGAGGGCACAGAACTCTAGAAGCCCTGGGGGTGGGTGGAGAGGAGGGGCCTAGGGCAGGAGTGGGGACGGGGTGGCCCCCTTCTGCCATCACACTTCGGCAGCAACAGCCCTCTCCCCCTGCACCTGGTAGCCAGCCAGGCTGGTGGGGTGGTCCAGGGACAAGGGACCAGCACGCGCAGCGTCCTCAGCTCACCTGCCTCCCTGGCCAGGCCCCTCACGGATCTCGTCCAGAGCTGTGGGTGCAGACGATTACGTTTCTTGTCTCACTTTCACAGCAGGAAGGGGAGGCTCCCGGCCGGGTGTGCGAACAGGGTCCCAGGCCTGGGCGTCGTCCCCAGCGAGCTGGCCCCCAGTTGGAGGAAGGCTGGGTTTGGAAGGTGGTGGGCTCCCCACGTGGAGAAGATGAGCAGTAGGGCCCAGGTGGGGCCGGGCCGGGCCCCCCACCTGGCACGCTGTGCCCTGCACCCTGCCAGGGCCAAACGCGATCCTGTGTGTGTGCCCGGCCCCAGCCAGCTGGCCGTCACCCTCCTCCCCATCTGCCTCCAGGGTCAGGGGACCTCTGAAGAACACAGGACACAGGCCCGGCGGGGCGTGGGGTCCAGGGCTGTGGGCAGCAGTAGTGGCAGGACCAGCCGCTAGTGTAACTGTGTGTGGGTCATTGCCCGCTGATCTGGCGTGTCACAGCGAGGTGGTGGCCCAGAACGGCAGGCAGAGGAGCAGGGCACGTGCGCGCGTGTGTGTGTGTGTGTGTGTGAGCGTGTGTGTGAGGAGGCACGCCTGGCTCCCGAGACCCCGCCTGCCTGGCCTGGCCCTTTCTCTCCAGCGTCCATCTGATTAGGACTTTGTAAGATATGAGCTCGTGTGGAAAAAGCGTGGGGAGGAATGTGCAGAAAGAGAAATCGTGCCCAGGCCTACGGGAGGCCCCCGCGCCTTGAATTAAGTCCTTCAATGTTGTCGTGGTGCCGTATTGCCCTTCAGGAAAGAGCCGGGGCGTGGGGGGGTCTGGGGGGTTGATTCACGGCGACGTGCAGCGGACCGGGGTGCTGGAGTGTGTTATGTGCCTGGCACAGAAGCTTAGACCGAGGAAAATGGGTCCTTGGGGCCCTGCCGAGTCAGTGCTGTTGGGGC
The DNA here is from genome assembly GCA_003508835.1 of Eonycteris spelaea. Classification (NCBI taxonomy): domain Eukaryota; kingdom Metazoa; phylum Chordata; class Mammalia; order Chiroptera; family Pteropodidae; genus Eonycteris; species Eonycteris spelaea. Next base: position 918,748 of record PUFA01000270.1, on the reverse strand, counting down.
GGCCACTTCTAACTGCGTCCTGTGGCGTGGAGAGGTCCAGGACCGTGTGCGGCCGGAGGGTTGAGGTCCATTGATGATGAAGTGCAGACTCCTTTGAAAGTCATAGTCAGACAGAGTCCCATTGCTTGCCAGCAAAGATCGGCCTTCAAAGAAAAAAACATCAGCGCTCTGTCAGAAGCAACAGGGCATCTATGACCCAAGCTGGCGTGAGCAGAGGAGAGGATTTGCCGTCCTTTGCATTCAGGTCCGGCCGGATCCAGGTGCTTTTAGGGACCGTTCCCGTCTCTTGCTCTGTCTTCTGCCGGTGGCTTTCTTTTTCTCTGGTTCCATGTGGTGACCTTTGTTAGCCCCAGGCCACCGCCTCTCATTTGGGTTCAGCAGAAGAAATTTTAAAAAGTATCTCTTCTCAGTAGTTTTTCTACAAATCTTAGAATTCACTCTGATTGGACCAGTTGGGGTCACGCGGTCATCTGATCTCTGACTCGGGGACTTTGGTGCTGTGATTGGGTGCGAAGAAGGTCCTGTGTCCATCCTTGGTGCCTGGAGTGGAGCTTCACCCAACGTTGCAGGGCTGTGTGTGTGCGTGTGTGCGTGTGCATGCGTGTGAGGGAGAGCATGTGCGTGCATGTGTGTGAGGAGCGTGCATGTGTGCATGCGTGAGGCGTGCATGTGAAGGACAGAATGCATGCGTATGTGTGCGTGTGTGAGAGAAAGTGGGTGACTTACTGGCAGAGGAGGAGGGGATGCCGCGGGCCAAGAGGAGGATGTGGCCCGCCCCAGGGCCCGCCCTGGCGCCCTGGCCGGTGTCCTGGGTGACAGCTTCGCAGTCCTGCAGCGCTGCCCCCTAACAGGCCGCGTGTCCGGGCAGGTGGCTCCATTTCCTCATCTGTAACACGGAGTGAAAAACGGCACTTAGCTTACAGGGATCTTTCTCTGAGGACAAAGAAGGCAAGGCATTGCAATTTTTCACGTTCATCAATGTTCTTACAGTGTTAGTCACGCCTTTTTAGTTTATTTAACCATTTTATGTGAAGGCAATACAAGATTTTTCAAACATGAAAAGAGGACGAACGTGGAAAAATAAGTGGATTTCCAAGCCCTAATCCCGGAACTCGTAGAAAATAGCATTTTAAAATAATGTCGCACATTTATTTTTGCTACTGAAAAACTGGACAAAACTCGAGGTGCTATTTTCAGCCTGCTTTGTTACGGTTTTCAAACACCTCTACTGAGATGTAATTCGCATAACGTGCGATTCACCCGTGTAAAACGTACAGTTCATTGGTTTTTAGTGTGTCACAGATATGTGCCACCACCACCCTAGTCACTTTTAGGACATGTTTGTCCCCGGACAAAAGAACCGGTGCTCTTTGGCTGTCACCTCCCTGGTCCCTCCTCCCTAGAGCCTCTGGTGGCCTCTTGTGTCTGGCTGTTTTCACTCGGCGTAATAATTTCAAGGTTCAGCCACTTCGTAGCAGGTGTCAGTGCTGCGTTCCTTTCTGCGGCCGTGTGCTATGCCATCGTCGGGTCCTCACAGGGGTTTTTGTAGATTTACGCAGGTGCCGAAGCAGCGTCCCGGGCCCAGAATGATTGTTCGGTAGCCCTTCGCTGTCATTATGATTGTGAGCGGTGTGGCCATCGTCAGCTCTAAATGACCTTGGCGGGCCCCTATTTCTCATCTGTAAAACGAGTCCAGGAGTGCGTGTGCGTGTCTCTGAGGGGGTGGTGAAGCGGACATGACGGGTCCTGGTGTGCCCACCCACACTGCTCCGTGCCCTGCTCTCCCAGGTCACGGGGCTGGCTGGTGAGAGGGAGCCCTGTCCAGGGGACGCGTGTGAAAGGCCCCTGGGGTTCCGTGTGCTTCTCCCTCAGGGCATTGGAAGGACCCGTGCCTGGATCCCCAAGAGGTGGCACCTGCCCACCAGCAGAACATGTCCCGGCGGGGCTTGGAGGAGCTGGCTGAACCAGGTACATGTTTCCTCCCCTGGAGTCCCTCGGGTCTCTCCTTACCAAGACACCTGTCGTTGGAGTCAGGCCCATCCTCACCCAGCGCGACCGCAGTTTAACTAATTTCATCTCTAAAGACGCTTTGCAAACAAGGTTGCATCCTAAGGTTCCGGGTCGGCGTGAGATTTAGAGGGACAGCTGGGGACCAGAGTCTCTACCCCGGCCCGGAATCCGAAGTTCCCGTTCTTTTTCTAGCTGAAAACATTTCTGACAGAACCCTGCTTTGTTCCGTACGAAGGAACCACCCCACTAAATTTCAGCTTCGGAAGATGGCGGTTTCTTCACAGTGCAGCGACCCAAGTGTCTGCCCGCAGCCCCTCCGTGGCTTTCTGCCAGCTGCCAGGGTCAGCGTCTTTCAGAAAGAGCCTGAGTCAGAATTTGGGCTGGGAAGTCGAGTTCAAGTCTACCCCCTGCTCTCGGTTTTTATGTGTCACAGATATGTGCGACCACCACCCTAGTCACTTTTAGGACATGTTTGTCCTGGACAAAAGAACCGGTGCTCTTTGGCTGTCACCTCCCTGGTCCCTCCTCCCTAGAGCCTCTGGCGGCCAGTAATCTACTTCTTCTCTACGGATCGGCCTATCTCCGGCCGATAAAACCTTGGGGAAGTTCTTCCGCCTCTCCGAGCCTCAGCTTTTACTCCTGTCCGTGTGGAGAACACTGCCCTTGGGTCTCATTGTTCTGTTTCCATGGTGCTGCCCACTGAATGGGTGCATAGTGGGTGCACAGGAGAGGTAGGCACATAGTAGGTATACAGGAGAGGCAGGTGTATAGTGGGTGCACAGCAGAGGTGGGTGCACAGCAGAAGTGGGAGCATAGTGAGTGCACAGCAGAGGTGAGAGCATAGTGGGTGCACAGCAGAGGTGGGCGCATAGTGGTGTCACTGAGTAGTACATAGTGGGTACACAGCAGAGGTGGGTGTCAAGGGGGTGCAAGGAGAAGAAGGTACTTAGTAGGTGCACACTGAGCAGGTACATAGTGGGTGCACAGCTGATGCATGGTGACTGCCCTATAAAAAGACCTCAGGAGGCCTCCTCATTCCCCTCCTTCCTGGAGAATGCAGCTGGCTTCCTCTAATCCTCCTTGTCCGCCCTAGAGCTGCAGAGAGATGAGGCGGGGGCAGCCGCGCCGGATGCCGTGAGGAGACCCCCGGCGGTGCCCACGGCTGGCCAGGCCCCTGCGCTGAGCATCCATCACCCCTTCTACGACGTGGCCAGGCATGGCATCCTGCAGGTGGCAGGTGGGTCTCTGCTGGGGCGTCCCCAGGAACACTGACAGTGCCAGCCTTCCTGTGGGGGGGGCTCCTCGGGGCTGCTCCACTCCAGGGTGGCTGTGCCTACAGAATGGAAATGACCATCATAGCAACAAAGGTACCTGCCAGTGTGTTTGAAGAAGCAAACGACGTCCCTGTCAGACCACTGCCCAAGTGCTTTGGAAGCCACCGGGGAGCGTGCTGCCAGTCCTTACAGAGCAGAGGCCAAGGTCAAGTGGATCGCTTTATTACCCAGCGACACTGTTATGCCCTGCTACATGTCAACAGAAGCAACACATGTCTGCCAAAACTCAGACGATGAGCTGCCCCACGCCCAGCGGGTGGTCAGAGAGAAATAGGGCATTACTCTAGTTAGGCCTTCGGCGGCCTGAGGGGTCGGACAAGTTGGGGTGTGTTTCTCACGTGGCAGGGTCTCAGGGCTCTTCAGAGAAGTAGAAGCACTAGGGGCGGCGCTGCAGTATAAGCATCGGCTGACGCGGTTAGGGAGGCTGAGAGGTCCCGCGACCCGCCACCTGCAAGCTGGAGACCCAGGAGAGCCAAGGTGTCAGTCCCTGCTGGAGTCTAGGGGCCCGAAAACTGGGAAACACTGACGTCCCCAAGCGTCCGAGGGCAGGAGAAGACGGGTGTCCCAGCTCAAGCAAGGAGCCGGCTCGCCCTTCCGCCACCTTTTGCTCTCTTCGGGCCCTCAGAGGGTCGGGTGGGACCCTGCATTGGCGAGGACGGTCTTCTTTACTCAGCCTGTGAAATGCCGGTGTCTTCGGAGACACCCTCGCCGGCACACCCAGAAGCGGCGTTAACCGGCCATCTGGGCGTCCCTGAGCCCCGTCACGCTGACACGTGGAATTAGCCACCGCAGGCAGTACCCTTAACACACCCACTTCTCTGTCCTGCGCCAAGCTCTGTCCCTGTGAGGCCCTGGCCCCAAGGAGCCGGGATGTCGAGGAGCAGAAAGGAACAGTGCTGTGGGGCTGGAGGCCCCAGACACACCACTGGTAGACATCGCAGGCCGCCCAGGGCACGCACGCGTGGAGAGTGTGGGGTTTCGACGGGCAGCCGGACATTTCAAGCCCTGAATGTCCTTTTCAGAAAACCGTTAGGGCTTAGGCAGAAGGGATGGGTGGGGGCTGGTTGTGGGGGCCGTGGACTCACAGATTGGGTGCTCGCAAGAGGAAGGCAGGAAATGTGTAGTTCCTTTTCAGAAGATAAAAAAATGCGTTATTTATGTTAACATGCAATGGGTCTGTCATTCTTTTAAAATCAGTGAATAAATGTTTAAAAGTTTCCTGGTTTCGTTTTCTAATATGGTATATTTTTATAGAAATAACCTCCTTTTTTTTTTAAGCTCTTAAAGGCCCTCAATAATTTTTAAGTGTAGGGACAGGTTCTGCGACCTAAAAGGTGTGATCTTTCTTGGTGAATGTCCCTTGTGCATTAAAAAGGATATCTATTCCGTGCTGGGCGGAGCGTTTTCTGTATTTCGGTTCAGTTGGTTGGCAGACGTAGAACCTTGTGGAACCGAGTTCGCTGCTCTCCGTTCCTAACAGGGGTGTTCGGCGCGCCCGTGACCGGACGTCGGACACTTCTCGTGTTGGTTCTGGCCACTTTCGTCCCATGTGTTTTGACGTTTTGTGTCTAGGGGCGCACGCTTAGGACTGCTACGTCGTCTTGATGAGTGGGCCGTTTTGTCATTGTTGAGTGGCCGTCTTTATGTCACACGTTCCTCCTCCTCCGTTCACACGCGCTGCCCGGCTTGCCTGGCGTGGATGCCACACCGGCTCCCTCCTCGGGGGCGCTGGTCGGGGGCCTTCCCCTCCCCCGCTTCAGCCGGCCTCAGCCTTCCCGTACGCAGAGCGTCTCCTCCAAACAGCTCCTCCTGGATCTTTTCTCACTTTTCTCGTGAGGTGGCTGTGTGGCTGGCACCGTGTTCTCAGTACCAGGCAGGGCGTGCCAGGGGTTTGCACGTGGCTGTCATGGCTCCGGGGACCCTACCTAGGACCCACGTAATGGGGTTTGGGACTGAGAATGATCCACGTGCCGTGGGGCTGGAGGCTGCTGGCAGTGGCTGCAGGAGGCAGGGGCCCTGGCCGGGCCAGGGTGGTTTCCGGGCTTATGTCACAGCAGGGTCTGGAGAGCGGGGCTGGGTCTGGGAGACACTGAGTGTGGCATGCAGCGTAACGGGAGGGGGACCTTGCAGAATGAGGTGAGGCCTCCCGGGGCGCGGCGGAAAGGTTGAAGAGACGGGGTCCTGGGAAGTCGTCTGGGTGCGTTCTTCTTGCACGGGCTCATGGACCCTGGCTGGGCAGTGGGGGGACAGGGTTCCCTCCGGGTGGGATGCGGTGGGTGTCCCCGTGGTTCACGGTGGTTCCTTCAGCACAGGTAAGGGACCCCAGGCCGCCTCGGGGTGCGCTCAGGCTCTTCCCAGAGACGAAATCGTCCTAGTTGGATGCTCGAGCCCGTGTCCGCGCTGCTGTGGACTTCTCTGGGGGGTGATCATCGGGTTCTGGAAAGTTCTCTCATTTCGGAGCAGCTTTCTCACCCACTCGCACACCAGCGTCCCGTGCGCCAGGGCTGGTCTGTGCACAGGTCACGGGTTTCATCCTTCCTGGACCCGTCGGAGTCGGTCTGGTCGTTGTCCCGGCCGGTGCGGGGAGGGGTCTGCCCGGCCTCTGCTCTTCCTTTCCCCTTCTCATCGGGGAGCTTTTCACGCGCAGCAGATGTGGAGAGGAGCGTGTGAGGGACCCGACGTACTCACCGCTGCGCTCGCTCTAAGCTGCACGACGGTTCGTCGAATCCGACGAATGCTGTGGAGGCAGCGGGGCTGGACGTTTAGAAATCTGTTGACGTGAAAAGAAAATGCCGAGTTCGTTGCCCTGTTGATTTGGGGGCGAGGGGGGAGTAAAAAGCCTTGAGGAGCAGCTCGTCGTCAGGGCTCAGCGTCATGCTAGTCCGTGGACCCCGCAAACAGTGGGTGCTCAGTAGTGTTTCTGAATGAATGAGCGAGTGAGTCAGCACTTCATACAGGCAGGACGCTCGTGGGGAGAGGGAACTGGCCTGATGGGGGCGCTGGGCTCCATCCCATCTCTGCAAACCCGCCTCGGGGCCTTTGCACATGCTGTGCTCACGTGCGCAGACGGCGGGGTGCAGGGGCTCACGGCCCGGTCAGTGCCCTCATTCCCCGTTGCTGGCTGCAAGACGTCTCAGGCGGGGGTCATCGTTCTGACTCTTACCTGCCTTTTTGCCACTGTCTCCACGCTCTGAGCCAGCTGACCGGAGCTGCCATGGCTCGGCCCCTTCCCTGGCCAGCAGCAGGTCTGAGGTGCATTGACAGCCGTGAGCCCCCCACCCGCCATGGGCAAGCCAGGAAACCAGGTCAGGAGGGAAGCAGGGCCGGTGTGTGTGAGGAGGTCAATCTGCTGAAGACCTACTAGGTCCAGGCAGTGCCAGGAGGGTTCTCGTTCTTGGACACCAAGTTCCTGGGGTTTTCCCGGAGTCTGGTGTCAGGCTTCTCACTGGAAGTTTCCTGCTGCTCACCCTTGGCCCTGGGGTGGCCTTGCTGTCCTCCTCTCGGCCAGCATTCCAGTGCCCACACCCGTCCCCCACTCCTCTGGGAAGCTCTCCCACGCCGCTCCGAGTTCTCTGTGTCCCCCAAGCTGCTCCGAGTTCCCCGTGTCCCCCACGCCGCTCCCTGGGTTCTCTGTGTCCCCCAAGCTGCTCCGAGTTCCCCGTGTCCCCCACGCCGCTCCCTGGGTTCTCTGTGTCCCCCAAGCTGCTCCGAGTTCCCCGTGTCCCCCACGCCGCTCCCTGGGTTCTCTGTGTCCCCCAAGTTCCCCGTGTCCCCCGGGTTCCCTGTGTCCGTCGGGCGCTGAGCTGCTCTGTTCCTGACCAGCTCTCTCCGTCATGGAGCCTGGACGCTCCACGTCCGGCCTCGTCTCCGCTGGGACGGAGCCTGCCCCAGGACGGGGCCTCACCCGACCCACACCCAGAAGTGGCCCATCGATCGTGTCCCTTGCCCTCCTCACCAGGGTCAGCGGGCCAAAGTCAGACCTCAGCCCTCGTGTGCCGGCGGCCTCGACCCCCCTTCCCACCAGCACCCCCATCCGGGGGTGGCGTGTCTGTGTCAGACTCACCACGCTCTGCCCAGGCCCAGGAGCAGGTGTTCTGCCCTCAGCAAGGCCCGGCCCGTGGCCCCAGCTCCTGCGTCATCCCCTCTCTCTGGAGGTGGCCTCTGCGTCTGGCCTGGTGGGTGGGGCCCCGAGAGCCCCGTGTCCACCCGTCCAGCACAGCTGGCCGTGGGCTGGGTGCGGGGTCTGGGACACTGTGGTCCCTGGGAGGCAGCCTCTGAGTTGTTGGGATTTCCCTGCTGATGGGAGTGGCTGTGAGTCATGATGGTCTGTGCTAGACAGGTGCCGGGCGGGGGGCCCGGCTGCTGTGCCTGGAAGACCAGCCATGGGATTAGAGGGACGGGACTCGTGACCCCCTGCGGGCTGGAGACTGCGTTCAATCAGCTGCCAATGGTTTAATCATTGATACCTCCGGATCGATGGGTTGACTCATGCCTGACTCGGTCACACCTGCACAGTGAGACCTCCTGTAACAGCTGTGGACGCCAGGGCACATTGAGCCACCGCGGGTGGTGATGACATGTCAGTGTTCCTGCCTCGCTGGGGACAGGGCGTGGAGGCTCCATGCCCAGGACCCCCTCACCCCTCCCCGCGCACCACCCCCTTTGGCTGTTCCTGATTCCTGTTCTTTATAATAAACTGTAAGTTCTGTGAGTTACTCTAGTGAATTCTTCATCATGAGGGGGGAGCGAGAGCCTCTAAGTTTATACCAGCTACTCAGAAATGGGGTGGCCTGGGGACCCCTGTCTTGTAGCTGGTGCCGGAACCGAGGGCTGTCCTGTGGAAGACGATGCCCTTCACGTGTGACGCGTGGCCCTTGTGACATGTGGCCCGACCTCGGGTAGAAGTCATTGCAGATACAGGTGTGGTTGCCAGGGGCCCCTGCCGAGGGCCCCCACCATTTCTCAGAGAAGTGCTGAGAGAGACCCCACCTCCCCCACATCGCTGTCCTTTCCGCGGGCTGTGGGGCCAGGCGGGGCTGGGCCTGGCCTTTCTCTCCTGAGCCGAGCACACAGTGGGTCCTCAGCAAACGCTTGTTGACCTGATCTTCCCTTTCCCACGTAATTTAGCGCAGGCAAACCCCGGGCCGTGGGCTGGTACCGGTCCATGGCCTGTCAGGAACCGGGCCGCACAGCAGGAGGTGAGCGGGGGGGGGGGGCGAGTGAGCGAAGCTTCGTCTGTATCCGCAGCCCAGCGCCAGCATCACTGCCTCAGCTCCGCCTCAGACCCTCAGGCGTTAGATTCTCACTGGACACTTTGCACTCCCAGGCACAGCCAGCAAAGGTTCTGTGCCCCCAAACCCCCCTCCCCATTTGGCGAGGGAAGTGCATGAACGTGGGGGTTCCGGGGCAGCCCTTCCAACAGGCTTCATACACAGACCCGGAAGCAGAGAGCCCGGGGGTCCCGTGGAGCGGGGGGCTGCTGCCTTCAGAAACGGCAGCTCCGGAATCCCGAGTCCGTCAGCCTGGCTTCAGGCTTCCGGGAAGAACCCACGAGTCCTGAGTGACAAGCAGGTGTCCTGTACCGGCAGCTGGGCGGGGGCAGCAGAGCACGTGTGAGGCTCCGTGTGCACACACGTGCACACGCGTGTGTGCCTGCGCGTGTGTGATCTTGATTCGTTACCTTCGAGAACCAGAGCGGGGTGAGAACGCTCAGCTGCCGTCCTTTCTCACTTTCCGTGAGCGTCTGAAAACAGGTGAACGCTCCTTTACAAAGAAAGCGAGTCTGAAGTCATGCACAGTCCTAGAGGCGGGCCCTTATTCTCTTCCGGTTCCTGATAACCTTTCCGGGGTCAGGCCTCAGTCCATCGATAAGCGATTATCGGACGTGACTGGAGCAACGTGCACCAGCAGCAAGCCTGGGTTCTTGGGCACCGGCGGTTAGACCGGGGCCGGCCCTCAAGGGCGACCTGCCCCCACTGTCCCCTGAGGGGTGGGGCCCAGATGTGCCGGGACGGTCACGGGTGGCCTGGGTCATGAGGGACTCACTCCTGTGTCTTCCTCCAGGGGAGGACCACCTCGGGAGACGCGTCATCACCTTCAGCTGTTGCCGGATGCCCCCCTCCCACGAGCTCAACCACAGGCGTCTGCTGGAGTGAGTCCCGCCCTGCGCACCCCCTGCCCCCGCACATACCCCTCCCTGCTCTGCCCCCACCCCCACCCTGCGCACATGCTCCTTCCTCACTCAGCACAGAGGGGACCTTCCGGGTCAAAGGCTAACGTATGCAGATTGACTAGTGGGTCCCCCGGCGATGCCACTGTCTTCAGCCCAGGGAGGCGGCAGGTCCCCAGGCCTGAGCTCTGGCCCTGGGCCTCGGCTCCGGCCCTTTGAGGCTGTGCGCGTCCCTCCTCGGAAGCCCCGAGCCCTCTGCATTTGCTCAGGTTTCTGCTGCTCAGAGGGGAGCGTCTCCCACTTACCTGCATGCGGCCCCGGCCACCGTCCCCCGTCCCTGGCCATCGGCATGTGCACACCCTGGGTGACAGCCATGCTGCCCCAGGGCCCTTTCCTGGCGGACCGCAAGCCTCCTGAGGGGTGGAGCCGGGAGCTGGCCAAGTGCCAATGCAACGCCTCTGCCCAGAATCACCCCCTGGGCGAGCAGGTGACTGTGGCTGGCCACGAGCTCCAAGCTGTGTCTGCGGGGAGGGAGCCATGCTCTGAGGGCAGCTCCCGCTCTGCAGGCTGCCGTAGCTGTTGTTCTGAGCCCAGTGGCCTCCTGTCCAGTGGGCCACGCCGGGAGCTGAGTCCCCGCCCCGTTATCTGCAGCGGCCAAGGGGCCGGTGTGACCGACCTCGAACCCCACACTCGGGGCGCTTCCTGCACCCGCGGGGGCTCGCGCGGGTGTCCCCTGCCTCGGCCTCTGTTCCGGGACAACGTGCTGGATCTGCTTCGCTCCCGCGGCCGGAGCCCAGCCCATAGCTCGGTGTCCCCGGAACCGCTCGCCTGCCCCCGGGAGGCACAGAGGGGCGTGCCGGGGCCGGCTCTGAGGCCGCCGAGGTGGGGAGGCCGTCCCTGCCGCGCTTTCAGATTCCGGTTCCCAGCCGGCGATGCCAGCCAGCCTCCCACTCACAGCACCGAGCAGAGCGGCCGCGGCCTCTGGCCCCGACCTGAAACGGACAAAGGTGCCATCATAGAAGCACCCAGAAGCCTTTGACCAGTCGTTTGCTGAGAACCCCTGACCCGAGCATCCGATCTGGTCCATCAGAGAACCCCCACCTGCAGCCGAGGGCCCCGTGCTGATGGCGGGCACCTCGCTGGCCGCGGCTGCTCAAGAGACACTTTGGCCGGTTCCGCTGCCACGTGGCGGGGTCTCCATGGAATTCCCCGGGCGAGCCAGGATCCCGGGGGCAGGGGACCCCGGGTAGCGAACTGGCCTTCCTGAGGGAGCCGAGGCTCTCTGCAGCCCAGGCCCAGCGCCGACGGGGACCCAGGCAGAGAGGGACGCCCCATTCAGGGCGAGTACTTGGTGATCGCACCACATCGTGAATGTGCTAAATGCCCCGGGGGACGGGGTTGCTCGCTTTCCGCTTTCCGGTGGGTCACATGAAGTGATGAATGTCACCAAGAAGCAGCTGTTTCCTGCACCTGCCCGAGAAGCTTCCCCAGCAGCCTGAGGTGTGAGCACTGAGGTGTGAGCACGGCCGGCCGAGGTGAACTGTCCTGCGGGGTGTTCACTGCACAAGGGCCTCAGGCGAGGCGGCCGCCCCGAGGAGGGAGCAGCTTCTCCCGACCCAAACAAAGGGACCCTGTGGGCTTCCCGACCTCGCAGGGAGGGCCCTGAGGCTTAGCTTTTCCACAACCTTTCAACCTTTCGGCAGAAATCAATGCCAGGGGCATCGCCACCTGCCACCTCCAAACGGGGGTGCTCCTGTGGCCGGGCGCTCGCCGTTTTTGAAATGGGTGAAGAGGAAAGTGCCCATCTTCGAAGCTCAGCTGGAGATTTAGTCTCTGACTTCCTGTGCTGAGCGCACATGGCCCATGCGCTCAGACACGGGGAAGGACCCAGCAAGCTCTGCGGGAAGAGCCGGGGGCACGCTGGGCCGGGGCCGGGCGGCCGCCTTGGCGGGAAGTGTCCACCGCGGGCAGCGAGCCCCACAAAGCTGTGCCCGGTTTCCTTTGTCTTGAAAAAGAGTTGACAAAGGCAGAAGGGGCCGTCGTCCCGGGAGCGATGGAGAGTCTTCGGCGGCCGGGGCTCTGCGTGAAATCGGGCAGCTTCGTCTGCAGAGCGGGGCGTCTGGCGGGCCCCGCGGTGCAGGGTGGCCTCGGCCAGCTTCGCCCCGACAGCTTGGTGCAGAGGGCGGTGAGGCCGTGGGCCAGAGCGCGCTGGGTGTGGAAGTCGCCCTTACGGCTGCTGAGCCGAAATCGCCCGCCGCGTGAGGTCGGCTTCGCCTCACTTGTCCACTTCCAGGCGGACAGTGGTTGGGAGCACGTGGCTCTCTGGGGCCGGGCCGTGTGGGCGAGAGTGGACGCCGGGGCCACACGGCTCGGCTCGGACCCTGGTTCTGCCCCGACCTGGTTCTCCTCTGCCGGCCTCGGACTCCGGTGAAATGGCATAATGGCCCCCGCCTGGGTCATTGTGAGGACCGAGTGAGGGGCGATGCGTGAGGCTGGCAGTCCCCTCCGCCGCTGCTGAGAAATCCGACCGGCAGCGGAGAAGCCGCGGTGAAGGTCGCACCGCGGAGGCCCCTCACGGGGGGCCGCCAGCGCTTGTGGACGGGCGGAGGCTGCTGGCGTGTTCTCCTGCAGCGGTTCTGGGGGCGCGTGCACCCCTGCACCCCGGAGCTCCCAGCCGGCTGCGTTTGCCCGGCACACGGGGAGAGCAGGTGACTCCCAGCCACGGCCTGGGAGAGACTGGCCTGAGCTCCCAGGAGCGCCGGGCGGGACTGACCGCTCGCGAGATGCGCTTCTAGGTAACAACACAGAAACCTGCCGAGTGCGGTGTCGGGAGCCGCCGTCCAGACAATGCCGGGGTTTGGGGTGGTCCCCGTGCAGCTCGTTCCCGCAGACGGCCGGACGAGGCCTTTTCCGGCGGGTCCGGAGGAGGAGGAGGAGGCCAGGAGGACCGAGGCCTGTGCTGTCCGTAGACGTGACTGTGGACACTCGTAGAGCCTGTAGTGTGGACGAGGCCAAATGACAGACGGAGCCGAGTTGGGATCCTGCGCTAACACCAAAAACCGTTAGGCGCTAACCCAGCAAGAAAGACAGAGTGGCTTCTGGAAACGCACGCGGTGTCGGGGCGTCCGAGACGGGGTGTCCTGGCTTTAGATCCTGGCGCATCCTCTGTGGTCGTCCCTGTGGCTGTTTCATCAAATCACGTCAGACCAGGAGGCGCGAACCCACCAGAATGGATCCTCTCGCCGTCCTGGGGCAGAGTCTGAACCCCTGAACCCGGGCTGTGGGCGGGGCCGCTCCGGGGAGGGTCCGTCCTGGCCTCCTCTAGCTTCTGTGGGCCGCCCTTCCCCTCCTGGCCTGGGGCCGCGTCCCCTGCGCTGGCCATGTCTCTGCCGTGACCGTGACGTTGCGGGTAGAGCCCGCGTGGATGATCCGGGATCAGCTCGTCCTCCCAGGACCCTTAGCTTAACCACATCTGCCGAAGCCCCTGTCTAGGCCGGTCCCAGGGGCTTGACGTGGGTGTCTTTCGGGGGGCTATGCCCGGCCTACCGCACCCCGTCACCAGCCGTGTGACCTTGCGTAAGTGACGATGGCCCTGAGTCTCAGCGGTCGTCTGACAGACGGGGCCCGGGCCCCCTGGCGGGCAGGGCCCCCATGCCGCCCGCTGACCCCGCTTCTGTCGTGGGGGGAGCTGCTGGGGTTTCCAGCCGTGAGGGGGCGGCTTCCGTACCCGAGTCTGCGCTTCGTCCCCAGGTATCTGAAGTACACGCTGGACCAGCACGTGGAGAGCTACTACACCATCGTCTACTTCCACTGCGGCCTGAGCAGCCAGAACAAGCCGTCCCTGCGCTGGCTTCAGGACGCCTACCAGGAGTTCGACAGGAAGTGCGTGCCCGCCAGCCCTCCGTCCTCCGGTGGTGCCCAGGGCGCAGGCTGGGGCGGGGGCGCGGGGGCGGCACACGGGGCCACGGCAGTGCGGTGGGCAAGGGCAGGGTACCAGGGGCCGAGCCTGGCGCTCGAGTGCCCGAGCCTGGAGTAAGTGGGGTCACCTCCTTTCGGGGCCAGGAGCTCTGTCCAGTGTTGTCGTCGGGCAGGGTGGACGCCCGTGTTCTTATTCAGGAAGGAGGAGGGGAGGCAAGCGAAGAGGCGCCTTGTTTTAAAGTGGGTGCCGAGCGCCCCACCCACAGCCTGTCGTGAGCGGACAGTGAACTGCCTGTTCGCCCCAGATCAGTTCCTAGCAGAGAAGGGGGGGCAAAGGGTCTGTGAAGTTTACATGTGGAGAGCTGTTGCCCCCCAGTACGTGCTCCCCGGCCCCGGCCCCAGTGTGACGCAGGGGCTCCAGTCTCGCAAACTGTAAAGTGCCGTGTTCACGCCTGGGGGGTGGTGGGCGGGGTCCCGGTTTTCCCGCGTGGGAACCCCTTCAGAGTTTGGTTCTGTGCCCTTTCACTGGCTCTGGCGAAGGCTCTGAGGCCCGCGGCCGAGGCGGACCTTCGGTGCGGGGCGTGTGGCCACGTCTCGTGCTCTGAAGTTGCCTCGCCTTCTCTCCCAGGTACAAGAAGAACCTGAAGGCCCTCTACGTCGTGCACCCCACCAGCTTCATCAAAGTCCTGTGGAACGTCTTCAAACCGCTGATCAGGTACGGGGGCATGCGGACCTGTGCTCACACGCGCACACGAGTGTGCACGCCCGCACCCCGCGATTCTCGGTTGCTCTCCGAGGCCCGCCCCCGCTTTCGAGCCCCCTCCGCGCTCTGGGCCTCCCTGGGACTTGAGGGGGAGATTCCGGGCATGTCTCGTGCTGTGCGGTGACATTGGAGGAGCCCTGTGCCACCCCCTCAACACACAGAGCCCAGAGCCCTGCGGGTGTGAGCAGACGCGAGCAGGCGTGTTTTCCAGGCGGTGGGGCCCGGTAGAATCGCCACTTTGGGGGCAGCCTCGGGGTGCTCTGAGATGCCCTCCCTGTTAATAAGCCCTGCCTGATCCTCGAATCAGGTCGGGAGGTGTGGAAGGCTTATGTCTGATGGAGAACGGAAGTCACTTCAGGAGGGGGCGCGTCATCGGGGGTCAGGCCTTCTTTTCCAGGGAGCCGCGTGCGGCCCTGGGCCCGGGGCCATGCATGGGTCTCCTGTCCGCAGGCTCTGCTGGGAAACTCCCGGAACGGGTCACTCGGTGCCTGTTGGACACGGGGAGAGATTCTGGTGGCCAAAGCGCTCGTTCATTTGACTGGAATCCCTGCCAGTCCCCACCTGGGCGCCTGGATCACAGACTCGCGCCCACCGGGGAGGGGCGGTCCGTCCATCTGTCTTGTCTCCTGACCAGGACCAGCACACTGGTGCTGTACTTGGTGCAGTGGGAAAGCCAGCCCTGGTGACCCGACTGCCCAAAGGACCATCCAGATGTCCTGCTGGTTGGTGCTGGCCTTCACTCTGTAAAACCTCTGAGAGTTCTAGAAACCTCTAAAGTTCTTGAAAAACAAAAAAACCCAGAAATGCTCGTTCCTGCTGTGTTTGCAGCACGGCCTAGAGGATGTGGGGATGCTGGAGCCAGACCCCCTGGGCTTGACTCCGCGCTGTCCCCGACTGCCCGTGACCTTGGGCAGGAGACGCCCTCGCCCCCTGTCTCGGTGTCCCCATGTGGCTGCCAATGCTGGGCCGTTCTCTCCTTGGAACAGTTCGCCGACATCACACCCTCCACGGAGTGTCTAGAATGGCCCGCAAATGCTCAGTGTGGGGTGCTGGTGTTTTAGACATGTCTTACTGTGCGCGTGTGATCGATTTAATCATGATGGCTATGGGCCTCGGGTGCCAGGCACCCCGGAAGTCGGCCGCGCTTTCCCTGTTCCTCAGCAGAGGAGGTCGATGCTCAGAGAGGTTAAGGAGCTTGCCTGAGGTCACACAGCACTAAGGGCTCGGCTGGGCTTCCATCTCCAGCCCGTGTGGTTCTGGCCCTTATCCTGCCTCAGGCACAGACATAAGCAGGAGCCAGGCGGGACCACAGGAATCGGGGTCAAGGGCCCTGGAGTCCATTGCAGATGGACAGGGTGCATACGATGGGGGAGGCCGGGGGCCTGGCCCACCCCCCGACTCAGACCCTTTGGGGCGGGGCCTGGCACACACCACAGACCCCCTTGGGGTCCTGGGCGAGCTGCCCGAGGCCCTTTCAGGGTTGTGAGAGGCAGGAAGCAGGGTCCCGCTTGCATCTGTCCAGCCCTGTGTGGCCAGCGAAGGGGACCTCGCATTGGCAGGAGGGACTTCCCGCAGCTCTGAGGCTGACGCCTGTCTCATCTTCCGTGGCGAGGCCCCCCCTGGGTCCCTCGAGCAGGTGGCTGGGGGTCTGGCGCCCTGTCTGAGTCCCCCTCACCCACTAGGGGAGCCAGTGCATGTGGCTGGGCCGCGGGCGGCCTCTGGGCTCTAGCGGGCTCAGGATGGACCAGCTCAGTTTGGGTTTCGCAGGATGAGGAGGTTCTAAAACTGTGGACGGATAAAGCCCGCGGGAGCCACACGGTGTCACGGGCCGGAAAATCGTCGAAGCGGGCACGCACCGTGCTAAACCTCCCCCCCACACACAGGCGAGCAGAGGGGACACGAGGAGGTGGTGCAACGCCGTCACCTGGGGGTGGCGGTGGCATCCTGCCGTACACACGCAGATCGGTTAGCCTCAGCGAAGCCGTGGAAACGTGTAGGTGGGGACCACTCAGCGCAGGGCCGGGCGCTGGCCGGGCGCTTCTCAGTCACTCGAGCCCTCGCGTCCCCGCCTCACAGTGCAAGGAACGGAGGCTCGCTGATGGTGGCGGCACGGGCAGGGGCGTCTGCCAGGTGTCGGACAGCAGGACCGCTCACCTACGGAGTCTCACTCAGGAGGGAGATGCCCCGTTTTCAGAGGGCCACGGAGGCCCCACAAGGTGGCTGAGTCGATTCGGCCAGGGCCAAGGCTGCCTGGCAGCCGCACTCACCCCACGGTGGTCCCCGAGGGACACCGTCCTGTAGAGCATCCCCCGAGGACTCGGATGTGGTCCCCGCCCTCAGGGACCCTCCCGGAGAGAGGGGATCCCGTGTGGGAAGCTCCGACCGCTCTGGGCCGCCCTCCGCGCCCGCCTCGGCCCGCTGGCCCCACAGGACACCCGCAGACGTGCGAGGCGCCTGCCAGGTCCGGGTGTAAGCCGCGGCAGCCGTCAGTTCTCAGTGTGAGAAACGCCAGCGTTCTCCCCGTTCTCCTGCTCCCCCGCCCCGGCGCCTGGCCTATCGCCGCCCATCGTTTTTACTCTCTTTTTCTTTTTCAGTCACAAGTTTGGGAAAAAAGTCACCTACTTCAACCATCTCAGCGAGCTCCGCGAACACCTCAAATGCGACCAGCTGGCCATCCCCCCGGAAGTGCTGCGGTGAGTCCGACCCCGTTCCGAGCAGCGCACACCGCGCCTGGGTGTTCCCGCCGGGCTCGGCCCCGTCCCGTGCGTGCCGAAGCCTTGCTTTCCAGCGGCCGGCCGGATCCCGCTCGAGAACCGGCGGCATCCACGAGGATGCTCGGTAAAGATGCCGACGCCCGCCCCAGAGAAGCAAGGCGGAGGGAGGTCACGGGCACGGACTTGGCGTTTCTCGCCCTCGGCTGCAAAACGGACTTGAAAGAGCAACCGTGGTGGTAACTGCCACCGGCTGCTTCGGTGTTTCGCGTTTGTGCTTTTGAGCAAAATTAGGGGTGTCTCTCGGGTGTGCGATGAAGGGGACTTAGGCGTGTCCTGTGCCCTGGGGAACGCCCATCTGGTGGCTTTTTGCTGAAAGCCTAATGTGTGTCTGCGGCTCTGTGTCCCATGCACTGGTGCCCCCCCCACCATGGCCTCTCATGGAGGGCAGGGGGCAGAGGAGCCCAGGAAGGTGTGTGGCGTTACAGGCCTTACAGGCAGCCTCTGACCCCGCGTGGGTGCCCTCGGCCCGTTGCAACGCCCTTTCTGGGGGGCCCCTCTGAGGGAGCAGGGTGCTCACCAGGCTGCCTGCAGGTGAGGAGGCAGCCTTACAAGGAAATGGAGGTGTTCCACTCCCTCTGGGCACCAGGGTACTGGGGTGCTAGGGAGATAGAGCTGTGTGCCCTGCCCTCAGGACCCTCCCAGGGAGTGGGGACCACCAAGCACCAGGGGCTGCGGGGGGCACTGAACCCAGCCGGGGAGGGGACAAGTGGAGAGGGGATATCACAGAAGGCTTCCAGGAGGAGGTGACTCCTGAAGTGAGTTTCAAGGGGACAGTTGGCTGTATCAAGCCAGGGAAGGCTGTTTTCAGCAGAGGGAAGTCCCTGTGCGCATTGCACAGGGGCAAAATGTTGGCCAGGAGCTGGCAGGAGAGACTGGACATTTGACAGGGCTTAGCCCATCCTTCCTGCCTTTTGTGTGAGCACCCATGGCAATGAGGGAGTGTGTGTGTGTGTGTGTGTGTGTGTGTGTGTGTGTGTGTGTGTGTGTGTGTAAGAGACAGACAGAGGGCGGTGTGCCTCGGGGGCCCCAAAGGATGAGACACCAGGGCGGGGCGTCCTGCAGACATTCGTGGGGCTTTTGGGCCGCACACAGCTCCCGGAGATGGCCCCTCACGGCCCGAGGCTGCTCCCCTGCCAGGTGAGAGCCAGGCTTCCGCTGTGCCCGCAGGTATGACGAGAAGCTGCAGGACCTGCAAAGGGGCAGGCCGCTCCCCCCGGCCAAGACACCACCGCCGCGGCCCCCTCTGCCCACCCAGCAGTTCGGCGTCAGTCTGCAATAGTAAGTGAGCCCGGGTCGAGGCCTGCTCTGGTGTCTTCCGGGGGACGGGGGGGCGTCTGTGTGCGGGGACGTTTCCCCCAGACTCTTGCCTCCGGTCGCCGAGCCCGAGCCTGCGGGAGACGGAAGCACGAGCTTGCTGTCCGTCGGGCCGAGCTCCCGCCGCTCTGTGTGTCCGGGCACCCGCGGGCGGGGACCTGGGGTTCGGACCCTGGTTTCACCGCTGCTGCTCACAGGCGGTTCTGGCCCCGGCCCCCAGGCCAGGGCTGGACACGCCCCAGCACCTTGGAAGTGAGGCATGGCCCCGGGCCTTGCTCGGGCCAGCGGGCAGGAGCAGGCACGGGGCGGTCACGGCGGCGGGGAGGGAGGAGCCGGCGTGCAGGTGCCTTTGGCGGTGATGGGGCCGGGCTGGGAGGGCGCCCCGCCAGCCTGCACCCTGCGTGACCGCGGCGCGCCTCCCGCTGACACCCATGCCAGACGCAGGGCACCGCCAGCAGTCGCTTCGGTCGGGCTGTGAGTTAGGCACCATGTCCCTGCGGTATGCGCTGCCCTTCCTGACTGCTCTTGGCCGCAGGACCTTGAACTCACTCCCTCTCTCAGCTTGGTTCCTTATTTCCGAAAGGAATGAGTTGGAGGACATGATCTTTAGTCTTCAACGATTCCTCCTAAAGGATTCTGGGCCACCCATCCAGGCTGACTTCTCTTTTAAGACTTGCCTCAGTGGCACCTCCTCCAGGAAGCCCTCACCAATGGCACACAGGCCCCAGTCGCAGCCCCTGTCCGAGCAGACTGCCCTGGGGAGTCTCTCCGGCTGCTTCGCCCCACTCGGCTGAGAGCCCCTGTCCTGCTCCACCTGGCACCGAGGTACCTGGAGTGACAGAGAGCAAGGACGAGGCTTTATCCCTCGGCCACGCAGGGCAGCTGGGGTGATGTGTGTGACGTGCAGGACACCGGAGCCAGGAGGGTGGTGGTGGACCCCTCCTCACCCCACCAAGGGCAGTTTGTCTGTTCCACCTAAATTAGGTGGATTTGTTTTCTTACATAAATATCTGATACTAAGTTCCATGCTGGATGCAACACCGTGAAAGGTTGAGAAATGACAAGGGCGTCTGGGCCGCAGGGTTGGGGAGCACTTACCTGCCACCCCGTACCTGTCCTCCGTCCTTCCTGAGACACGTGGGTGCAGGGGCTCTTCCTTGTCCTCTCTGATGTGCTGTGGGGCTGCAGCGGAGGCAGGCACGGCCCTGGGGACCCCTGTCTTCTCGGCCTCAAGCGAAGGAGAGCGTGGGGGGCAGAATAAAGAACCCCAAGGACGTCCGCATTCTGTCTCCAGAACCTGTGACTATGTCTCTGGAACCTGTGACTAAGTGTCCTTACATGCAGAAGGGACTTGGCAGGTGTGATGAGGTTAAGGACCTTGGGATGGGGAGTTCCTCTAGATCATCCAGGTGGCCCAGTGTCATCTCAAGGTCATTATAGGAGGGAGGCAGGAGGGCTAGAGTCAGGGGAGATGTGAGGACGGAAGCAGGAAGCGGAGCTTGGGCTATTGCGATGCTGTGAGCCAAGGGATGCAGCCACCTTCGAGGCGGGCAAACGCAAGGAGCAGATTCTCCCCAAGACCCCCAGGAAGCACGCAGCCCCCAGGAAGCACGCAGCCCGTTGACCCATCTCACACCTCTGAGCCGTGCAGAAGCGTGAGGTAATGCACTTGTGAATCACTCTGTGATGATTAGTTCCCATGCGCTAGGAAACTAACATAGAGCAGTGAGAGGTGGGTGGTTGTGTGGTGTGTGGGGGAGGGGGCTGTGCCAAAACCTTGTCCCCAGGGCCAGGCAAGTGTGCCTCCAGGGACTGGATGCCAGCGGCCCTGCCCACCCCCCTACCCCAACGGGAGCTGGAGCGGAGGAGGGCGGGGCCTGGCCTGCGGGCGGAGAGTGGAGGTGGGGCGCCTGTCTCTGCAGCTGCGGACGGGCTGTTGTTTCTCAGAAAGTTCTGAGATGCCGGACCCGGTCTGCACTGTCCACGTGTTGCTATGGGGCTAGAGAAGCCGAGGCACCAAACGACGACTTCACGCAAGGGCCCCGCCCCCGACTTTTGTGGGCCCACCCCCGCCGCCAGATGCCGTGGTCTCTCGAAGAGGCATTTTGCAAGCACTTAGTGAATAGAGTAAATGTTCAAATTGGATGTTCCCATAAATGGAGCAAAAGGTCACCACACAGCACTTCCTTTTCCTTTTTTAAGCGTTGTGAAAAAGAGCAGGTGAGATCTGCTCAGGTGAATGGAAGGCAGGCTGAGGGACGTACCGGCAGTGACCACGGGCCCCGCTGGGGGCGCTCGTGAGAACTCGGCGATCCGAGCAGGGTCCCTGGGAGACTGAGCCTGCAGACGGGATTTTCAAGCCATCTGCGACCCTTCTCCTTGATTCTGAGGCTTCCATCGTCAGCCTCTGAGCTTTTGGCCTGTCCTGAGGCTCTGCTGCTCTGGGTGTGCCCTGATACCCAGGGTCCTTGCCCTGATACCCAGGGTCCTTGCCCTGATACCCAGGGTCCTTGGCTGTGGCCACTGGCCTTTCCATCATCCGTCCCTTAGCCTGACGGCACAAGCAGTCAGTGCCTTTGGAGCCGGCCGTCCTGTTCAGAACCACTCCTGTGTGCTTATTGTCTAGTGAAACCTTGAAAATGAAAAGCCAGAAACTCACCCAAGTCACCGATTTCTGACGCCATCTACCCGCGTGCACTTCGGGGGGAGGGGGGTTGTTAGTGGCTTGTGAGGTTCACCAGGGGCCCCGGTGGCCTCAGTTGTGACAGGGGCCTTTCAGAATGTCCTGACGCAGCATTTGAACTCCAGGGCTGTCAGCTAGCAGATCGAAGGCGGATATTAGAAACGCCCCTTATAAAGGCCATGGCCCATTCCTCTTCCGTTGCCGTGAAAATCAGTGTAGTACATCTTTAGGGAACGATGAGGTCCATTGGACAACCTTCAAAAACTTCCGTGCGTGCCACTTTGAGAGAACCCACGAGGTTGCCTCTTTAAATTAATGTTTTATGCCGCTTCCCTGCGAATGACTGTCCTAAAACGGCGATAAACATATTAAATAAAGCGCCAAGTGTGTAATTTGCTTGGGCTGTGAATGAACGCAAGTCATTAAAATTCATAACCAAATCCTGTTCACAAATGTTAATTTGCTGAGTTAAGTTCAAGAGCACACGACGGAACGCTACCACCTTAGCCTAAGCTAATTAAGTTAATATATTAAGGGGAAGTCAGAGACTGGCTTGCCGTCCCTCAAGCAGGAACACGGAAATGTAAATGTGCATTTAGTGCAGTCCTATCTGGGCGCCTGTGGCCTGGTGGGGAGGAGAGGGGGAGCCCCTTAGGGTCGGGGAGGGGAAGCAGGTCACATCCCAGCCCTGACACTTTGCAGCTTTGGGAAGTCAAGTTTAGCCACCCCAGTCTAGAGTTGAAACCCTGCCCTCCTCGCCCTCCAGGCCACCAGGGCTTAATAACAGGGCGTGCCGACCAAGCGAGCCGTTCCCGCTGCCCAGCATGTCACCTGCTCTTATTCCTCCTTCATAGGTCCCTCCTCCAGGAAGCCTTCCCGGATGCCTCCGTACCAATGGGGACCATGTGTTGAAAAGACTGTTTATCCCCATTGAATTGCCTTGACACCCTTGTTAGAAACTGATTGACCATGATGGTGAGGGTTTATTTCTGGACTCTCAGTTCTATCGCATTGATCTGTATGCCAATACTGCACTACTGTCACGGAAGCTTTTAGTAGGTTTTGAAATCGGAAGTGTGAGTCTTCCAACTGTTGTTGTTGTTGTGGTTTTTTTCCCAAGATGGTTTTGGCTGGTCTTGAATTTCCCTTGAATTTCCATTTTAATCATAGAATCCGCTTGTCGGTTTCCGTGAAAGGCAGCTGGGGTCTCGACAGGGATGGTGCCGTCTCTGATGAATCGGGGGGGAATCGCCATCTCGGCGAGGCTGCGCCTTCGAGCCCACGCACGCAGGCTGTCTGTGCGTTTACCCGAGCGTCTGAGTTTCTTTAGGTGACGCGTTTGAGTTTTCGGTGCTCGTTGTGCACGCTTTCGTTGGCGGCCCGGTGGCTGGATTCCGGGACGCTGTGCCCGTGAGCGAGCGGGACCACGTGGCGCGTGAGCCTCTGCTTCCCTCCCGGCCTCAGCGCTCCGCTTTTGCGAGCGAAGAGGCGAAGTGCGTGTCGGCTTTCTTTGCTCTTTCCCCGTGTGCTCGGGGGCTTCGGTCTCCCGCCCAGCTGGCTGTGTAGCGCGTGTGAGATGCTGCCATGTGTGAGCGGCCCCGGGGGTAGGGACTGGACCTCCTCAGGCTCGGTTCTGGGCCATGTGCCAGCCTGACTCGCCAGAACCCCCCGTTAGAGTTTCGGGGGCTGGTCTAGCTGATGCTACAAACTTCCTTATTCCCCATTCGCCTCCCACAGAGGGCCGTCTGTGCCCAAGTGGGTCCCGGCATTCCTGGGCCTGCGGCCTGGGACCCGCCAGCACCCCCACTGCATGCCTTCCACCCCCCCCCGCCCCGCCTGAGAGTGGGAGGAGCCCGTGGGCTGCCGCAGGTGCACGGGCCGGGAGTCCTTCGTTTGAACCCCGGGCCGCGTGACTCCAGACAGAACAGTCAGCCTGCGCCTCGGTTTTGTCCTCCGTAAACGCGGGCACCGTGGTGAAGCCCGTGGACTCCGCGCTGTGCCCAGTTCACGTCAGGCCCTCACAGTGTGGCGTTTCCAGTGATGTTCCGTGCTCTCTGCCCAGGTCTGTCGCCACCCAGGCCTTCCGGGCTGGCTTGGGGGCTGAGGCCTCTGCAGACCAGCGATGCGCGCTGCAGCCATCACCCCGTTTCAGAGGTTGGGAGCGGGCGTGAGACGAGTGACCATCTCGGAGGGCCGGGGAAAGCCTGCGTGCCCAGCGAGGCGGGCCTGCTCACTCTCCCTGTCATCGCTGTAATTTCGTGTCACCCTTCCTTCCTCTCCATTCCCGCTGTTTTTAAAAAGCCACAACTTCTCCTTTTCCGTGCATTTCTTGCATGAAAAACCAGGGAACGAACATGCTCTGAATCGCTCAAAGCACATCTCCCAGGGGAAGGGAGGGGGTACGAGCAAGAATTATGTGCCGGGAGTCCCAGTGCCCTCCTGGGAATGCACAGCTGGCCCGGAGTGCACTGTGCTGACCAGTGCGTTGCGCTGTGCCTCCGAGAGTCCCCGGTCCCCCAGGGTGTGGGTTTAACACAGTCCACGCATCCCCACGGGACCTGACCCTGGTCACACACACACAGACATGCACAGGAGGGACCTGGTGTCCACAGGTCTGCTACTGCCGCCTGGGTGTCCCCACCCAGCCGGGAGCATAGGCACCCGGAGTCCCCTGGAGCAATTGTCATTCTCCGCACGGACTCTGTCAGCCTTGAGCAGGCCCCTCTCCCAGCCAGCAAGTCGGGGAAGGGAGGGGAGGGGAAACCCGCAGTGTGGTTCCTGCTCCGCTGGGAGCAGTAATTTCATGCCAGGGCCCTGTTCGGTGGTTTGCTGCGAGAGGCACAGGCTGGATCTCAGTGCTTCCTGAGTGCACGGCGGAGGGGAGCATGCCTGGCCGGGAGCCCTGTGACGTTGGGGGCAGACCCTCCTCTTCTGGGATTTCAGTTTCTCATAATCTCACAGGCCCCTTCCTGCCCTGGAAGTCTGTTTCTCAAGCACAAAATGTCAGCTAAGCTGTAGGCACAGGGGTCTTTCGGCAGCCGCAGTGGTCACAGGTCATCAGGGTCCAGCCCATGTAGTAGGTCTCAGTCAGGCCCCTTCCTGGGGACAGTAATCTGCCCAGGCTTCAGAATCAATGGACTGGTGCTCCCTCGTTGTGTGACACTGGACACGTCTCCGCAGAATGCTGGGCCCGTTTCTCCCTCTGTGAAACGGACCACCTGCATTCGGCCCGGGCAGTCTCTCGGCCTGACATGCCAATGATTTAACTGTCGGCGCCTCTGACTTACAGCTTAACAAAGCCTTTGCATCCTTTGCTGTTTAATAGTTGCAGCTCCCTGCAAGGGGGTCGTCAGCCGGCCTGCTTTCTAGATGGGGAAACCGAGGCCAGGGAGGCGCAGAGACAGGCCGAGGGGGACCCAGCTCAGGGCAGGCCCGGGACTTGCATGGGTCTGTCTGGCTCCCCCAGGAAACGGAGGAGGAAAAGAGCCCACAGCTTTGGCGCGTCCTGGGAGAAGACGACCTGTCCATCACGTTCCTCCTTCCCCAGGGACACAGAGAGGAGACCACCAGGACACTGTCAGGACCAGGCTGCTGCCTCTTTCGTAGAGGGGGCACACGGGAAGCCAAGGCGAGGAAGGGCGGGGAGCGTCCGGCCCACATGGCTGCGGCAGCACAGCCCCACGGACGAGGTGACAGCCCACGCCTGGATTGTTGTTTGGCGTCCCCGCTGTACGGCTTCAGCAGACGAGAAACCACCAAGAAACCCAACTTTGCGTCGAGAGCAAGACATGCAAAGTCCTGTCGTCGCTGTTGTGAAGTGTGCATTGTTGTTCAGGTGACCAAATGTTTGAGTCCTCTTGGGACAAAACGAAAAGCAGGCTGGCTCTGACGTCCACCGGACGGGTCTCTGCAGAAAGAATGCAGACTCGATTCAAGGCCAGCCTCGCCTCCAGCTCTGCCACCTCTCAGCCGCGGGACCTGGAGCTGGTCACCCAGCCTTTCCCAGCGTCCATCTCTGATCTCTAATTTGGGCTAACGAAATTACAATGGAAATTAAACAGGTGAGATACAGGAGCATGCGTGCTAGGCTCAGATTCGAGGGTCTGAGTCCTGGCTCTGTCCACGTGGGACCACGTTCTCCCGTTACCTAGCGCTGTGTCGCAAATCCCCCCAAGCATTAGCTGCTTCAAGCAACAGCCGCTTCGTTACGTGTCCTGATGTGTTTGGGCCTGGTATTTAGGCGACGATCAGCCAGTCAAGTTCATTCTGTGTGGCGTCGGGAGAGGTCACTCAGTGTCCAGCTGGTGCCTGGTCAGGGAGTCCAAGGCTCCCAGCCTGACATTACAGGGTGGTCACACTCCCTAGAGGGCAGCTTGGGGCTTCCAGCAAGAGGTTCCTGTGGCAAGTGCCAAATGACTCAATGAAAGACAGAACGAGGTTCCTCTCCATTCAGAGACATACAATAAAACCCACAACCAACAATGTGAAATTCCCGGAGAAGCGTAGCAAGTCAGAAGCAGGGAGACCGGATCCGCACCCAGCAGAAAACTCGGCAAACAGAAACAGCCCCCGTGTATTAGTCTAGGGTCTCCAGCCAGAACTAGCCAAATGCTCAGAACCACTGGAGGATTTGTGATGAGGAACTGGCTCACATGGTTATGGAGGCTGAGAAGTCCCCATGGCCGCAGTCGGTGGGCTGGAGACTCAGGGGAGCCTGGGAGTGGCTTCCGGTCTGAGTTAGGGTCCAAAGGCGAGAGAAGGCTGATGTCCTAGCCTCAAGACAGGCAGAAAGAGCTGATTCTCCCTTACCAGGCCCTTTGTTCTCTTCAGGCCTTCAACAGATTAGACGGGGCCCACCCACATTAGGAAGGGCAGTCTGCTTTACTCGGCCTCGCATTCAGACGTTAATCTCATCCAGAATCACCCTCGTAAACACACCCAGAATACCATTTAGCCAAATAGCTGGGGCCCCGCGAGCCAGCCAGTTAACACATAAAATGGATCATCACATCGAGAAATGACAGTGATGATGGAATTTGCAGACAAGGACATTACAGTTGCTATTACAAATGTGACCCATATGTTCAAGAAGGTGGTAGAAAACACTGAAACGTGATTTCAAAAAGAAACCAAGTGGAACTTCTAGAGGCGAAAAACATAATTACTAACATGAAAAACACAGTGGACAGGATTAGCAGATTAGGCACGGCAGAAGAAAAGGGTAATGAACTTAAAGATGCAGCCAGAAAATGATCCAAAATGAAGCTTAAGGGGGAGAAAAAAAAAGACGAACCTGTGCCATAATATTAATATTATGGTCTAGTATATGTATAATTGGAGTCCCAGCAAGGAGAAAGCAAACAAATACATAAAGAAACGATGGCAAAAACGTGTCCAGTTTTGGTTAATAACTATAAACCCACAGATCCAGGGAACTCAATGACTCACATGCATGAGGAATGTGAAGAAAATTACACCAAGGAACATCGTGATCAAACGGCTGAAAACCAGTGACAGAGAGAAAGTTCAACAGAAAAACGGAACACAGCGTACAGAGCACGTCAGATTTCTCGCTGGAAAGACGCAGACCAGCCGACAGCAGAACACTCAAGTTTTATAAGGTCACATCTTGTTCAGGAGAAAAACTGTCAACCTAAGACTACATACCTAACAAAAATCCTCCCCACATGAATGCAGAGTCAAAACTTTGTCAGATAAACGACAGCTGAGAGGACCCGTTTCCAGCAGACCTGCACCCTGAGCAATGGCAAGAGAAGTTCACCCGACAGAAGAAAAATAAAGCCAAGTGGAAGTTTGGATCCTCACAAAGGGACGAAGAATGCCGGAAATGGTCAGGACATGAATAAATAGGAAACGAGTTCGTTTTCTTACTTGAAGACTGCTTTTCACAGCAAATTGGCCGTTTAAACAAAAACAATGACAAAAGAGTGTCAGTTTATAACACGTCGGAGTACTGGGCGATGTGTAACACAGCAGAGCGGGTGGGCTCGGGGAGTGGGGGTTTTCCCTCGGAAGGTGCTGCCGCTCTAAGTAAAGTAATGCGCCATCATTTGGACGTAGACTGGACCGCGTTAAATATATGCATCGTAGAAACAGGCAAACTAGGAGGTACGCCTAATATACGAATGGGGATAAAATGGAATCCTAAACTATACTAGATTGACCCACAAAACAAAGTCAAGAAGAGAGGGAAGAGGGGGAAAAAAAGAACACGTAGCAAGATGGTAGGTTTAAACCTAACCAGGTGGGTAATTTCATTAAATATCAGTGGCATAAACATTTCAATTAAAAGACAGAGATTGTCAGATTCGATTAAAAAAGGAGAGCGCTCACTGCTGTTTAAAATATAAAAACATACACGGTGCTCTAGAGTAAAAGTAAAAGGATGGAAAGATGTGTGATGCGCCGCCAACGAAGAGGACGTGGCCGTGGCTTCCGAGCAGACTTCAGAAGCAGGACGACCAGGGGTAAGGAGGGACATTTTACTGCAGTAAAGACGACAGAGTAATCCGACAAACGTATGGACTCGTAACAGCTTTAAAATCCAGGCAGCAAAACCTGGTAGGGCTGAAAGGAGGAACAGACACACAGTTCTCGTAGGAGGCTGCAGTGCCCTGGTGCAGGTGACTGACGGACAGACAGAGGATAAGCCGTCTGGAACACACGAACGCCACGGTCGACCAAATTAGCCAATTGTGTTTAAAGAACACCCGGCCCAAGAATAGCAAAACACACCTTCTTTTCTGCGAAAAAGTGGCAAAGTGGGACTCCAGCCAGGGATGTCTGACTTAAGAGTCCTTTTCCCTCGTCCTGCACAGTCTCAAAGATGCGCTTCAGGGGCAAAAAAAAATAAAAATCAGCAGATGAAGAAAGAAAGAGAAAAACGTGAGGCAGAAGCCTGGGCACAGTGCGGGGCTCTGGCTTCAGATCCCGGTTCTGCCAGCTGGGGTGGGGAGTGTGTCTGTCTGTCTGTCTGGGAGGCCTCTCTTGCATATTTGTACATATGCTTTGAAGTTTCCTCTGTGAAACTATCACATTAGCACAGTAAGAGGCTGAGCGTGAGGCAACATACTAGGTCCTCAGCAAGCGTGTGTTTAGTGATCAGCATCCAAGCCTGGTCCGCCGGTTCCCTCATGACCAAACCTTCCCGCACCTCTGGCCTTCCCCTGAGTGTGTCTCCCTCTGCCTGGAATGCCCTTCTCTCTTGTCCCATGAGACTCCTACTCACCCCTCAAAGCCCAGCTCAGTGGCCCTATGCGAAGCCTCCCCCGGCCCCCCGGCCTCCCTGCCCGTGTGCGTCTCTGCTGGAGCCTTCGGGTGCTGCTTTATTGTTTCTGTGATTTCTGCCTCCTCTTTGGGCCACCAGACCACCTCCCTTCCTGAGGGCCAAGGCTGGAGCCCTCTCTCCCTGCACGGCTCTCGGCTCTGTGTTTCCACAGACAGGAGAGGACCAGTCACCCATCACGCCCAGGTGAGAACTTCTGCTTTCTTTTCCCTCCCCTCAGCCTCAAAGACAAAAATCAAGGTGAACTCATCCCTCCTGTGCTGAGGTTCACAGTGACATACCTGAGAGAGAGAGGTAAGTGAGAGCGGCTCCAGCCAGGGGACCTGAGAGCTGCCAGGTGCCCCTCCCGGGAGGCCTGTCGTGGGTCCTGAGCACCAGGCCGGGGAACCTGGAGGAGCGGGACCCTGTGCAGAGCGGACGACCAGGATGGGCTGGGCCTAGGCACGGTGGCTCCCGCTGTGGGCCTTGGCCCCTGACTGTCTGGGTTTGGGTCCTGGCTCCGCTGTGTCGTAGCTGTGTGACCTTCAGCCAGTCACTTCCCTTCTCTGGGCCTGTTTCCTCTTCTGTCCAACCGGGGTGAGGACAGTACCTGACTCACGGGGTCGTTGAGGGACCCCAGTGAGACGACACGCACAAAGCCCTGCGTAGAAGGGACACCTGGACGCGCTAGCCGAGCGTGGTTTGCAGATCCCACCGCCGGCAGCGTGGGTGACTCTGCGGGGCTAAGCCCTGTGGCTGTTCCCGGACCCCAAGGCCAGAGCTCGGCCCCACAGGGAGGGCGTGTGGAGGCTGCTTTCACCAATGCAGCGGTCCCCGACCTGCGTGGCCCCGGGGACCGGGGCTCCGGTGAGACGCTAACGCCTGAGGATCTGAGGCGGCGATGCCGGCGCCGGGGGCGGCTGCGGATGCAGAGGGAGCTCCGCTCGCCCACCCACCTGTCCTCCTGCTGTGCGGCCCGGCTCCTGACAGGCCACGGGCCGGTACTGGTCTGGGGTCCGGGGCTTGGGGACCCCCGCCCTGATGGGAAGAGGAACAACTGCCAAGGAGGGTTGGCCACCTGCCGGAGCCAGGGGCAGGTGCTACAGAGCCACGGGGTATATTCATTCATCAGACTTCCTAGGAAGTAGGAATTGGGGGGATTGAGGGGTGTGTACATCACTGCTGGGGTCCCGGTGTCTGTCACCCACTGTGCCCCAGGAACTGCATGTTCCAGTCTTACAAGCTCTGAGAGACAGTGTCTCTGTAGCTGGAGGATCTGATCGTCATTCGGAGTTGTCTCTACTTGGACCAGATGTCATTGTCACACTCCCCTTTCCGTTACGTGTTTCAGGAATGGACAAAAGGCAGCGCCTAAGACCCGAGGCAGAACGTGTGAAAGGGAGTCTCTTGTTCTAACGTATCAATTCCTTTATTCAAATTTAAAAGAAAGGAAAAAGAAGAACAGCCCAAGTGGGAGCTCAGTATATATCTGTTGAATGAATATGTGCATTTAAACACATGCTCGCTGGACACCCCCTGGTCCGGGCACTGGGCTTGCCACCCAGGCCGTAGCACCTGGCCCGACCTCCCGGGCTCCCGGCGGGTCCCTGGTACGTTGTTCGTTGTCTAGCTGCAGTGGGACCACCGCGGACTCGCCCGGCAGGGACGAGCTGGTCCTAGGGGTCAGGGGAACCGACTCCAGTTCTTCGCCCTTGTAGTCCTGAGCGGCCTGTTTCCTGGCTGGCTGTTAACCACAGGCCTCGCTGTCCCACGTGGCCCCCTCCGTCAATAGAGACCTTTCCAGGCGTTGAACCCTGGCGTCCGTGCTCCAGCGTCCTCCTGCCGGGAGGAACCTGGTCCGTTTTTAAAAGCTCACCTGATCAGGCGAGGCCCACCCAAGATCATCTCCCTGTTTTATGGTCAGCTGCCTTGGGCCTGACTGACTCCCACCTGCAAAGTTCCTTCACTGTGGCACCTAGATTAGTGTTTGCCTGACTGCTTAGGAGAAGGTGGGTGGTACCCCAGGGCCATCTCAGAATTCTGCCTGCTACCATCACTCAGCAAAAGAAGAGGGGGACCAGCCCCCCAGGCGGAGGGCGAGAGCATGTGGAAAGGCCGAGGGTAGGACAGAGCGTGGCTGGAGGCCTCTGGTGGCCGTGGGCAGGAGAGAGGCGCAGCGGGGGCCGGACCGCGTGGGTCCATGGTGAGGGCCCAGGGGCAGCCATCCTGTGGTTGATGAGGACAGGGAAGGGCTCCCCTCAGGAGCCGATCAGAGTTAGATATGTATGTTGAATTCATTCAGCGTCAGAACGGGGACAGATTGGGGAGGGGGAGGGGAGAGGTGGGCGCCCACGGAGCTGGGAGGCGTCCCGTGTCTGTGCTGTGCAACATGGAAGCCTCTACCCCTCCGTGGCAGTAGCTCAGCAGAGCATTAATATACGGCTCGTGCGTGGGCCGACTGGATTTTAAATGTGATTTTAATTAATTCACTTTAAATCACCATGTGGGTGCCATACTGGACAGGTCAGCTCTAGACATTCGTGGGAGGAAAGGGAGGCGTCCCGCGTGCCCGGCACGTGCTGTGCATCACCCCGTCCACCCTCGCTGCAGCCACGGAGGCTCCCGGCCTCACTCTGCACACAGGGCAGCCGAGCTCAGAGAGGCTAAGGACGTCCTCCGAGGTCACACAGCTGGGCGGGGCAGGCTTGGCCTGGACCCCAGGACGTCTGACTTAGTTAGTGTCAGTCTCTTCCCAGTCTCCCTCCCTGGGGGCCACAGAGGTGAGCCATCAGGTGGGATTGGGGAAAACGGGAAAGTTTAACTTGAGAGGAGCGAGTCCAGGTGGTGGCAGTGGGTAGTGAGGGGAGACGAGCTGGATGGGAGGGAGCACTCTGCACGGGCGGGGCGGGGGGTCATAGAATGCCTGGGAATCCCGATGCGTGGGGACCTGTGGGACACTCGGGGCGCCCTCCCTGCAGGGCTCCGCTCGGAGGGCCTCTTCCGCAGATCGGCCAGTGTGCAGACCGTCTGTGAGGTCCAGCGGCTGTACAACCAGGGTGAGTCGGCTCCCGCGGGCCCCTCACCCGAGCCTCCCGCCCAGCCGGCCCCACAGCCCTCCGGGGCCTCGGAGCCCGGACACCGAGGCAGCAGAACACCCCCATTCCCCGACTCCCCAGGGGGTCCTGTGCCCAGACCCCAGCCTCCCAGGGCTGGCGGCCGCTCGATGCCATCCTGCCTCCAGGGCTTCTCAGACACGCTCGAGCGGGGCAGCTGGGCGGCTGGACGTGTAGCCAGTTGTTCGCGGAGTCTCCATCGGGCAGCTCCCCTGGCCGGCTCGGCGCGGCTTCCTCAGCTGCCCGTGTACAGCCTGCAGGCAGGGGGGACCCGGCGTCAGAGCTGAGCCCACCACAGTGACGCTGGCAACGCCGTTAGCTCGCTACAGGGCTTCCCCTCTATGGCACACACTCGTGTCCTTCCCAGGTCATGGTTCACTCATCGAGCGATGAGCGGCACTGGACGCTGTGGGCTGGCCCTTCTCAGCCTCGTGCGCCGGACACTGGGGACAGTGACAGCTGGGCGCTGACCTCAGAGCACTGGATCCTAGGCAGGGAACCCAGCGGCAAGCCCCCAGCCTCGCCAGGCGCCCTGGGGAGCGGAGGGTGGGTGACAGCACCGCTGTTTCCGGGAGAGGCGGTCACCCCCGACGTGTGGCCACAGCACGAGGCTCTTCCCGGGCGGTTTAAGCCATCGGGCACCAGGGCCCGTGTGGAAGCAGGAATCCCAGCCCAGGGCCGCCTCTCAGGCGTCCGGGGCTCTGTCTCCAGGGAAGCCCGTCAACTTTGACGACTATGGGGACATCCACGTCCCTGCCACGGTCCTGAAGACCTTCCTGCGAGAGCTGCCCCAGCCGCTGTTGACCTCCAAGGCCTATGAGCAAGTCCTCGGCATCACCAGTAAGTACCAGCCAAGGGCCAGGCTGGGGGGCGGGGGGCCGCTGGCCTCCTGCTGCCATCTGGCTCTGCAGGCCAGAGGGGCGCCCCCGACCTGGACCCCCGCCGGCCTCGGCCAGGCCACCAGTGTCCATGGCAGGGTTGGGTTATCAGCCGCAGTGGGCCAGGAGGCAGGGTGGCCAAGGGCGTGTGGGGTGTGGCTCCTGGCAGAGTAAGTGCTCTGTCCACGGGCTTTGTGACAGGCAGTGAGCTGGTCCCTTCGGGTCACCGAGTGCTTTTTCTCAAAGGGACCCTGGTGGGTATGGGGAGGACCTTGCAGCGGGATCAGCTCTGGGACCTTAATTCTTTAGGAAAGAGGGAGTTAGGCAGGAAAGCTGAGATCTAGGACAAGGCGGACCCCGAGCTCGTCGGTTCCTTGGAAATATTCGTTTCACGGGAACTTCGTGTCCATTCAGATTACCCAGCAACAGCTTGAGTTCCTGAACGGGTTTTATTGAAAAGCCAACAAGAACATTCACAGTAGGGAATTTGGTGTCTTTCCGCAGTGGCTGTGTGTTCACAAAGCACGCCGCGTTCACCCAGGCTCGGGGCGGGGGAGGGGTCAGCGCGCCGGAGGGCCGGGGTGTGCGTGTGTGCGCGTGTGTGCGTGCGTGCGCACACGAGCGTGTGCCTCTGCGGGGGAAGCTTGTTGGTTGGTGGGTTCAGACCTGGCATCGGCAGAGCTCGGTGGGGGCATGGTTATGAGGGAACCGGGGATCTCAGAGCCTGGCACAGCACCCTTCGGGACCCCCGTGGGCGTGGGGACCTGAGCCGCTGAGAATCACACAGGTTAAGCTAGTCTTTACGCGTCTTCTGTAAAGGGCCCGATGGTAACTATTTTAGGCGTCGTGGGCCAGACTCAACTCTGCCGTTCATGCAAAAGCAGCCACGGGTGAAATGTGAATGGGTGGGAGAGACTCTGTGCCAATAAAGCTTTATTGACAGAAACAGGCCATTGGGCCCCCCGGCTGTGGTTTGTCGAGGGAGGGGCTACAGGGCGTGGAGAAGACCATCTCTCACAGAAGAGGGTTGCTGAGAACATGGCAGGGCCGGGAGTAAGTGGGAGCTCCGGGCCGGATGGCGGGACTGTCTGTCCTCCCCACGCCCGTGCCCGCCCCTTGGGAAGGGCTCAGGAGGGACCCTCGTGCCATCGCAGGTGTGGAGAGCAGCCTGCGGGTGGCCTACTGCCCCAGATCCTGCAGGGCCTTCCGGAACACAACCACGCCGTCCTTGGCTACCTCGTGGGCTTCCTGCACGAGGTGAGTGGACGAAGCAGGGTCCCCGGGGGGGCTCGCCCACATCTGTGCCCACGCAGGCCAGGGTCTGGGGTCCCACCCTCCCTCAGCCTGGGGACGCCACTCTTCCCGTGGTCCCCAAGGACCTCATCCAAGGCCTGACAGACAGCAACTCCACGGAGAAACCCTCGGTGCCCCGCCCCACCACTCCCCCGGCTGCCTCCGTTACTTGCCCGCGACCGTCTTAATGGCGGCCTCTGCTCCCACGTCGTTTCCTGAGCTAGGCGAGTCTGGAGGGAGGGCCGTATCCCTACGTCATCTGGCTGGGTGACGCCAGAGGCCACGCTCGTGGCTGCTGCGCTGGAGCCCACCCCCGCCCCAGGGGGCCTGGGTCCTCCGGAGTGGACGCAGACTCTGGGGGGTGCTGGCGGATCCCGGAGGGAGAAGGGCAGAGCCGGGAAACTGAGGCCCAGAGCAGGGAGGTGGCCACACAGGGCACAGCCCTGGCTGGCGGCTCCCAGCCCACTGCACAAGACTCGCAGGTCACTCCCTTCATCTCGGTGCGTCCCCCAGGTGTCCCAGGAGAGCATTTTTAACAAAATGGACAGCTCCAACCTGGCCTGCGTCTTCGGGCTGAACTTAATCTGGCCGTCGCAGGGGGCGGCCTCCCTGGGCGCCCTCGTGCCGCTGCAACCTGTTCACCGAGAGCTGCTGATGAGCAGCACCATGGGAAGGTCTTCCGCGCCCGGGATGCCCGCGGGGGGCCGGGAGAGACGGGGCGGCCCCTTGGCCGGAGGCCTCACTGTGCCTCCCGCGCCTCCAGCCCCCGGGCCGGGCCGGGCGACGCCTGTGAGTGCTGGAAACGTCACGCTGAGGTCTCTCCGCCCGTGTGCGCATCGTGAGTTTTGCGAGCTGGCCATTAAATGAGCTTCCAGGACCCTTCCGGGGACAGCTCTGTGGTTCTGGGTCTTTGGCCCTTCCCCGTCGTTGCTGAGCCGTGGGCTGGGGTAAGACAACGGGTCCCTTTGACTGTGTTTGAACCCGGGGAGGCTTCACTGGCGACGGGAACTCACGGGCTAGGCGCACGTGCCCGTCGGGGCTGCCGGGGAGACAGCTGTCCTGTGAGTGTGGCCTGTGGCTCTCGGGGCTGGACGGGCGTGTCCCTCCACGACGCAGGCACCAGTGCAGGTGTTGCTTTGCTTTGGTTGCCGTCTTCCGTGCTCCCGCCCTGGTGGCCAAAGCCAGCCTCATGGCCAAGGCCGGGGTCGCCGTGGGCGGGCTCTGTGAAGTTATTTGGCAAATGGGGTGGCTGCGGGTAAGGTGGAGGATTAGGCTGGTAGAGCCGTCGGCCTCCCGAGGGCCCCAGGAGGAGTAAGGACGCCGATCGTGTTGAAGTTCCCAGGCAGAAGAGATGAAGCCGGACGGGGGACTGCCGGAGGAATCCATCTTCCCGCGTGAGGGCAGCTCGGCGTCCTCAGGGCGGGTGGGGTGGGGCCCAGGTGGGTCTCTCCTGCGGGGGTCAGAGGATGATGACGTGGGTGGTGGAGGGCCACGGGCCGGCCAGGAGACTGCTGCCGCCCTCTGCGGGGTCCCTGTGGTGTGCTGGGTGCAAGGGCGACCTTCGCGGCAGCCCAGCTCGGGGGGCATTCTCGGCTGGGGCTTGAGGGGACATAAGTGACACCCCTCCTCCCTGCCCGAGCTCAGAAGCCGTGCACACGCACACAGCAGCAGTGTGCTGGTTGGTTTAACCACTGGCTCTCTGGACTATAAAGCCTGATTCGTGGTGTTTGCCAGTTTCCGTGTGTAAATACTCCCGCTGTGGCCCATCTGACTACCCACACGAGGTCGCCGAACGTGGATGTGGAAAGGGAGGCACACGGTGACCCTCCCGGGCTGGCGGGCGCCGGGTCCAGCACCAGAGGCGGTCCTTTCTGGCCGGGTCTCCCCTCTGCTTCCAGGCGGTGTGGGAGGAAGCTGGGATAGGGCGTGTCCTGGCTCCCCCTGCTGGAGCCAGCCTTCCTCGGCCTTTTTCACCCAGGTGGTGGGGAACTGCCTGCTGCCACTGGAACAAGTAGATCTCTTGTCACTTGACATCAAATTGGGACCTGTTTGGTGCGGGCACCGCCCTGCCCCGCAGCTGGGGTGGTCCCTCCATGCGCCGTGGAAAGCAGGGGACTTGGCGGTGGGGGCTCACCGTACAGAAGTCGACCAGCAGAAGTAGCAGCAGCTGTGGCCAGCACCCAGCACCCTGCGCCCTGGCTCAGAATCCTCGCAGGGGTCCTGTACGGGCGCCCTGCCGGTCGGGGTGGGGACCGGGTGAGCGGCATCTGTCTGGGTGCTGTTTGGCCCGGCCAGGGCATCTTCTCTCAGATCAAAGTTACCTGCTCAAACTTCTCCTGGGGACATGCCTGGGAGCCCTGGGAGCCTTGGGGTGGGGACGAGAACGCGCCCGGAGAATTCTCTGGGAAACTGTATGCGCTGTCCTCGGGGAGTCGTGGAGATTCTGAGAGCGGGATTAGAGGCAAAGGAGAGTTTGGCTTAAGAAGCCCAGTCTGGGCTGACAGTGAGGAGGGAGAGTGTGTGGTCAGCGATGCTTAGCCAGCCTGTGCCCCCTCTCTGTCCCCTCGTGCTTCTGTGGAGTCACCAAAGGCCAGGTCAGCATCTGCAGACTGGCCAGGTGGCCTAGTCAGGAGTGGGCATTTGTGTGGCTTGGTAGGGTGGCCTCCGGCCACCCATAGGTGCCCAGAGAAGTGGCCAGTGTCCAGAGGGTAGAGTAGCAGAGGGCACGCTTGGGGCTGAAGTCACCTGCTGGCTGTGTGACCTGGGTGTGTCACTTTAGGTCCCTGCACTTCCGTCCCCTTTGAGGGGCTGTCACATGTCAGAGCAGGCCCGAAGGCCAGGTGGGCAGGCACAGAGCAGGTGGTCGGGGAACGGGCCAGCCAGCAGGATGGCACCATGAGCTCTCCACACGGCGGCCTGTGCGGGGCAGAAGGGGCAGAGCTGGGTGGCCCCGGGGGCAGAAGCCACAGGGAGGCAGAGGCCAGACAACTCAAGGAGTGGATCTGTTATGGTTGAATTGTGTCCCCTTAAAAGAGGAAGTCCTCACCCTCTGCCCCTGTCGTGCGTGTGAGTTTCTTTGGAGTAGGACAGCTACGTTTAAATGAGATCATTTGGGCGGCCCCTAACCCAGGATGTCTGTGTCCTTATGAGAAGGGGGGCAGGTCCACGTGCGGATGGAGGCAGAGGTCAGGGTGATCAGTCTTCGCCAGGGAATGCCCCAGAAAGCTCACTGGTGAACCGTGCGCGGGGAGACAATGATGGGAGGTGACGGCATCCACAGGCCGAGGCGCCGGAGGCTGGGCGGGAGGCCTGGGAGAGAGTGTGTCTCTCTCAGCCCCGGAAGGAACCGGCCCGGCTGGCGCCTCGCTCTCGGCCCTCCCGCTTCCAGAGCTGGTGAGAATGCATCTCTGCTGTCGGAGCCATGGGGCCCGCGGTGCTGTGCGATGGTCGCTCCCCCCGAAGCTAAGGCCGTGTCCCCGTGGGCAGAGTCGGGCGACCTGAGCTTTTGCTGACCAAGGGGAGGAGTGATGGCACGGCTTGAACAGTGGCACTGTCACACTGGCTGCTACGGGGTGGGGGGTGGGGGGCGTGGACCAAGGTGATATCGGTGTG
Source organism: Eonycteris spelaea (assembly GCA_003508835.1). Taxonomy (NCBI): domain Eukaryota; kingdom Metazoa; phylum Chordata; class Mammalia; order Chiroptera; family Pteropodidae; genus Eonycteris; species Eonycteris spelaea. The sequence continues at coordinate 881,602 of PUFA01000270.1, read as the reverse complement.
CACGGTGAGACACAGCCGCGCCCTGCTTGTGAGCCCATGGCTGGCAGTTTGGAGGTGTGGAGGGCGAGGGCGGTCGAGGCGGACTCCCGGGCGCTGGCCCACGTATGGGGAAGGTGCGGGGAGGGCTGGCCTGGGGGAGGCCAAGCCGAGTTGGAGATGCGGCTGCCAGCCGATGATGGGGCTGGCCACGGGCCGCTGGATGTCCACAGCCGAGTCTGCATCGGGGGTCCCAAAGCCGGGAGCCACCAGCACAGAGCCAGAGCCAGGAGGCCAGGCGAGGTCAACCGGGAACTGAGGAGGAGAGGACGGGCTGAGGCCGAGACTGGGGGCCTCCAGCACTCGGCGACTGAGCAGAAGAGAGACGTTGAGAGTGGACACTGTGACCACGGCCCTGCCCCCCAGGAGGCCCCCGGGGCGCCCGCGGACACTGTGTTTGACCCCACCGTCTGGCCACAGCCGGTTCCCCGGGGGCCGGGCTCCTGCACAGCAAGGACGCGGGGGATCTGGCTCCCCGGACTGGCCGCTCTCTTGAGGCCATGGACGAAGTAAGCCGTGGGGTGGCTGTGGGCCCTCGTGGGCCATGCGGCCCAGGAAGCAGAGAAATCAGGTGTTGATGTGCCCACTGCCCCCGTGGCACCTGCCTGGGGGGGTCTGTCACTGGCCACCGTCAGTCCTGGTCCTAACGGCTGTGCCGGCCACCTCCCGGGGCAGGATCGCACAGAGGGCACCCATGGGCTGTCTCTCCCTCCCTCAGGGTGGGGTGGGCACAGGACCCCGGTTTCCGGCCTCTCCAACCCCCGACTGCCCCCGTGCCCCAGGTGCTCCCAGGGGCCCCTCCCTCTGCCGGAAGCAAGGAAGCAAGGACCACAGGGCTCCGAAAGCATCACTCGAGTTTAATGCGCGGCACAGAGGGAACTACACGGGCCTAAGACGAGCACTGTTCTCTAGCCTCACTATCCGCCGGACGGGCCTCCCTCCGGGAGCTACGTCTCGAGACACGTCGGCCGCGACCCCTCCCGGGTCCAGCCTTTCACATCCTCCCGTTACGCTTTTTAAAAAAATTTAATTCAACCCATCCCAGAAGAAAGCAAACCAACACAAAGGAAGCAGAGGACGCGTGCCTCGCGAGCCACAATGCAGAATGGCACCTGGAGTAACCAATATAGAAGGGGTGTGTCTCACAGTTCGCTTTGTTCATCAATAAAAGAATATAAAAATCTTGTTCAACCCAGTGTTAAGTGTATTAAAATAGATCTGTATCGTACAGCACAGTTTCTCCCGGAGTCGTGAACGCGACAGGAGGGGCCGCGGCGGTCGGGGTGCTGGCCAGGCCCCCCTGCTCTGCACCTGTCCGCGTGTGTGGGCGCGTGCGTCTGGGGCCGTGTGTGCACACGCACGCGTGTGTTCAATGCAATTCGGCACCGTGTGATATGCTGGGGGCGGCAGCCCTGTGGCTCCAGGGTGCGTATCTGTTGTGCGACGTCCCTGGGGACAGAGAAGCTGGTGGGTGTGATGAGCGGGCACGGCTCAGCCCGGGACGTGGGAGCTCACTGAAGACGGCGACAAGCCCTCAGTTCTCCAGGAGGACCACAGGCGGAGGGACTCTGGAGGCTCCACAAGCCAAACCCTTCCAGGCCACCTCCCTCTTCTCCTCCCCTACGCTCACCCCACTTCTTAAAACACCCCCCGATGTCCCCAGCCTGGCAGCCCCGAGGAGGGGTTCCCATTCACGCCTTGCAGGAAGCGGGAGAGAAGTCAGCGAGCGCCCCCTGCACGTTAAACATCTTACAATAAAAACGCCCTACAGAAATGTAAAGTTATTTTTTTTGGCATAATGTCTGCACTGGCAAGAAAGGAGAAACGGAACACTTTATCGGCTCTTCGGAAGGAGAAAATAAAAGGCTTCAGTTGTCAGTTGAATGATTCAACCCAAAATAGAAAACGAGCCTCCCCTGCATGACTGCAGCTCCATCTTGCCCAAAACCTCCATGAGGAGAATGAGGACGTGGACAGCAAGGAGTCCAAAGGATTGGCAAGAGGGAGGGGGCCCGGCGAGGGTGCGCGTGACCTTGGGGGCCGAGGCCCTGGCAGGCGGACGCTGCGGCGTCCCCTCGGGTCGGACGTCACACAGAATCTCAAGGTAAACGGCTGCTATGCGTAACGCTAGTAACACGGACGACGGGGCCCTGGCGTTCGGCAAAGGCACTGGGAGTGCCCAGCTCGGGGCGGCCCCCAGCGAGGGAGGGGCGTCGGAGTCCTACCTAGATTCTCTACGCACTTCTGTCTCAACTACCTTCACTACTCAGCTATGTCTGCGTTCTCGGCTCCCTCCCTGAAGGGCGCTGGACAGGCATGGTCCTCAGTGCGGGGGCGGGGCCCTGGCCCCTGCACACCGCTGCACCAGGCCGTGGAGGCCCCGGGTGCTGGAAGTCGCAGGCCTGGGCATCGCCACCGTAGCCGGGCGGACTATGTGCCCCGCCTGGCTTCCGGGCGCCCTGTCTGAATGTGAAGGGCTCAGGACCCCGTCCCCACCTGTCCCAGGTCTGAGACTGGGACTGGGGCTCTCACCCAGCTCCTTCTCCCTTCGTCCCTCTGTCTCTTTCTCTCTGGTGTTACGTTTGTCTGAAATTCATAGTATTTATGAATTAAGGCTGACAGAACCCTCAGGTCTTGTGAACAGGGTCTCGGTGACTTCTGTGGGTGTGAAGACGGGTCCCTCGGGGTCAGTTGTGCCCCTGGGGGTGCTGGAGGGCAGCGTGCACAGCGGCGGCTGAGGGCTTGGTCCAGGGCCCAGCCAGCATCGGGGCAGGGCTGGCGGTCGTCATGGTGACCTGGAGCATCTGCTCGCCCTGTATCAGTCTCAGGAGGGCCCGCAGGCGGTCCAAGGACGACCGGGTGCCCCTCTGCCGGGCCAGCAGGCTTGTCTTAAGCTCCAGGCATTTCTGTTGGGGGAGAGAGGAGGTCAGAGAGAAGCGTCTCAGAATCAACTGTGCAGGCATCTGGCAGCAGGCATCCAGGGACAGCCACCCCTCGGTCCACTCTCCCAAAGCCCCTCCCGTCCATTGCGGGGGCTTGACAGAAACCAGGCAGAGGGCCTCACAAAACCCAGGCAGCAGCGAGCAATGGAATTAAATGGTAGCCAGGTGCACTGAAGTTTGTTTCCAGACTCAGGGTTAGAAGTGGGGTGCTGTGCGGGAGGCCGGAGGATTCTCCCCCGGTGTGACGCTACCTCGCTGACTGATCCGACCTTCCTGCCTGAGGAAGCTCAGAGCCAGTTCTGGCTCCGCGACGGGGGCTGCGGAAAACCTTTACTCTGCAGCCAGTTTCTCTTTCTCCTGCCTGGTGTGCTCCTCTCTTTCAAGCCCTTTTATCTATTATGGCTGGCACTACAGTAAAGCACTAAGGACTGCTGCCTCGAGTTGGAGTCTCAGTTACTTGCTGCTCAGGCAAATAACTGAAACTCCCTGAGGCTGTGTCCAAAAGTCTACGATAGAAAAAATCACCACCATCACCACCATCACCACCATCACCACACCATCACCACCATCACCACCATCACCATCATCACCACCATCATCACCATCACCACCATAATCACCACCATCACCACCATCACCACCATCATCATCACCACCATCATCATCACACCACCATCACCATCACCACCATCACCATCATCACCACCATCATCACCATCACCATCACCACCATCACCACCATAATCATCATCACCATCATCATCATCATCACCACCATCATCATCATCACCATCACCACCATAATCACCACCATCATCACCATCACCACCATCATCATCACCACCATCATCATCACCACCATCATCATCATCACCATCACCACCATAATCACCACCATCATCACCATCACCACCATCATCACCATCACCACCATCATCATCATCACCATCACCACCATAATCATCATCACCATCATCACCACCATCATCACCATCACCACCATAATCATCATCACCATCATCACCATCACTACCATCATCATCATCATCACCATCACCACCATAATCACCATAATCACCACCATCATCACCATCACCACCATCATCACCACCATCATCATCACCACCATCATCATCACCACCATCATCATCACCATCACCATCATCACTATCACCATTATCATCATCATCACCACCATCACCATAATCATCACCATCACCAGCAGCACCATCACCTCCATAATCATCATCACCATCACCATCATAACCACCATCATCATCACCACCATCACCACCACCATCACCACCATCATCATCACCACCATCATCATCACCATCAGCATCATCATCACCATCACCACCATCACCACCATCACCACCACCATCACCATCATCACCACTGTTATGTTTATCACCACCCTACAGAGGAGAAATCATTCTGTTCACTTTATACAAGAGGAAACTGAGGGTCAGAAACAGCCAGGGCTTTGCTCAGGTCTCAGGGCTGAGAAGGGGCAGAGCTGGATACTCAGTCGCCTGATAACTATTTGTCGGATGAGTCGCAGAGATGCACCTCCACCCACTGACTCCCCGAGCGATGCTGGCAGGTCTCATCCTCCTCTGGGCCTCGGCAGCCAGGTGGGGGCGCTCTGGACCTATACCGTGTGGCGCTAAGGGCCACGCGCCCCGCCCCCTCCCCTGCCCCGCCCCACGCGCCCCGCACCCCTCCCTGCCCCGCCCCGCACCCCGCCCCGCCCCGCCCGCGCGCCCCGCCCCGCCCTGCCCCGCGCACCTTCACCGCGGAGGCCAGGCGCCGGTCCCGCTCCTCCAGTTGCTGGTGCTCGCTCTGCAGCTCGCTGCCTCTCTGCAGCAGCTTCTGCTTCTCCTCTTCTTTGACTGGGAAAGAGAGGGCCAGGTCAGCAGCGGTGGGGCGGTGGGGAGCAGGAGGGGCGGGAAGCCTCCGCGGCCTATGCCTGCAAGCCGTCGCGGCTACACCTTCTCGGGGGAGCCAGTGGCCCCGATGGGAGGCACGAGGCCTAGGACACCATCCCGCCCACGTAGCGGCCGTGCAGCGAGGACCAGTCCCACAGTCCCTCTCCTCGGAGTTGGGGCCCAGAACAGCCTCCGATGGGCCCCCCGGGGGTGGGGCTGGAGACGAGGGTGCCCTCTCCCGCTCCCCGAGGAAGTCCTACCTGTCTTGTGGGTGACGTAGGAGTGCACGATGGCCAGCATCCCGGTCCAGGGCACGCCGTCGTCTTTCTTTAAGGCCTGGCGGGCAGAGGGGAAATGAGCAAGCCGACAGGCCCGGCCCCGCCATGCCCCAGCTGCGTCACCCTGAGGGGCCCACGAGTCTCTCAACCGGGACCAGGGGACCCGCCTCATAGTCAGGCCCCCCACGAACAGCAGCTCCCCGAGGGCAGGGACGTGCTTGCCGCTGGGGCTCCAAACATGTCCTGGGGGACCTGGGAACAGCCAGGGGCACAACAGGGACCTGACGAGGACGCACCAGCGTGCTGAAGTGGGGAAGAGAAACGCTGTGACCCCAGGCGGTCAGCACGCAGGGCTGGCAGCCCCCGCGGGGGACAGCCCCACAGTGACACACAGTCTCCCACACCCACCTCTCCCTGGGCCCCCACAAAACCTGGGGTGGAAGAACTCAGCAGAGTTAGTGTTTTTTAAAACAAAGATAACTCTGAGGTTACAAGTGAGACCCTCTGTGAGCAGCAGACGGTAAAACGCATCGCCGCTCCCTGCACCCAGCCGCCAACTGAAACCGGGAAGAAGTTCCCACCCCCCAGGGTTGTCACTCTGCGGTTTTTCTTAAATAGCCAAAGATCAAAGTATACAGCAGCCATAGAACCTAGTTTTTATTTTTATTTTTTTAAACTTAATTCCATATGGTGAACAAGTTCCAACGAATCACAAAATCTCTGTTGAAAATTATTTCAAATGATCGCATAATATCTCACGGAGTGTGAGCACTGGAATTTATTTCACCCTCTCTTACTGCTGGGAAATTAGGATGTTTCTCTTTTTTCCCCTTTATAAATCAAGGGTGAGAAGCTTTTCTGTGCACAGAATTTAATCTGTATTTGCATTCTTTCCTTAGACTACATCCCCCAAAGCAAACGCTGAGTTGAAAAGGCGTACACGTTGCTCAGTCTCTTCATGAAACACTGCAGTGTATCAGAACACCTGCCTCGCTGCGTCATCCCCAGAAGGGAGTGTTATTGTTTTTGCTAATCTGATACCTTTTCATTGTGTCATTACTGCTTTTTGTGGTTTGCATTATTAGTCCAGTTCTTCCCGGGGGGGGGGGTGGAATTTGGAGGTCCGAGGTGGAGTCGCTACGTCAGACAGCTACAGAGGGACACGTCTGCCCAGCCTACTCCAGTGGCTTCATCTGGCAACGTCTGAGATGGCCATTATGGAGGGTACTAGCGGCACCTAGTGAGGGTGCTGCTAAAACCCCACAGGGCACGGGACGGTCCCCGCACCAGGTTACCCAGCCCCAAACGTCAACTGCGTCAAGGCTGAGAAATGCGTCCCACAGCCAGCCCCTCACCCCTCCTCTGCCCCCCCGGCTCCACCCACCGCAGGGACCACCCAGAAAGCACAGGCAGAACAGCCTCGGCGCTGAGACGTTGTGCAGAGGGAGGGCCGGGAGGGGCCCGCCTGTACCTTCTGCTGGCACCTGGGGCATACCCACACGCCCTTGGGTGCTGTCCTGAGGGGCGGGTCCAGGCAGCTGAGGTGGTAGGCCCCAGGGCAGGTGCCGCAGGGCTGTAGGTTGGCCCCTCGCTTGCAGGTGGCACAGTGCTCATCGTGGGTGATCTCGTTCTGAAAGACAGCAGGTGTGTCAGCCGGGCCGGGGGCGGGGACCCCGGCGGCTGGCACTCCCAGCTGCTTGGGGCCCAGCTCTGGGAGAGAGGGAACAGGCCCGGAAACCGGGAGGAGCGGTAGGGTTCTAGGGCACCGATGGGTCACATTTCCTGGCGGGCGGGTCGCCGAGCCTGAATCAGGCATGGGGTGGCTCCCTGGACCCCCGATTCTTCCGCCCTGAGACCAGGATTCCAGGTGTGGGCAGCAGGGCAGGGGGTCCTGCCGTGACTTAGCAAACAGTCCCTCTTGGGGTCTGAATTGTACCAGAGAGCCAGACCCGGGGTCGGGGGGCCCGTGCTCACGAAGCTCCCCTCCACGGGGCGCTCACGCGCCCTGCTGCGGGGAGGGGCTGCAGCCTGGGGCTGTGTGCTCGTGTCCTCGGGCCTCTCCGGCCCTCTCAATAGCACCTCGACTGACCCTGGCGTCTCCAGAGCCCTGGAGTGGCTGCACCCCCCCCCCGTCCCTGCATCTGCACCGGCTTGGGGGCTGACACCACAAGGCACACAGCATCCCCACAGCCGCCCCTTCCCTCGGGACGAGGGCACTCCGAACGCCCCTTCTGCACAGTCCTCATTACTTGGGTGTTCAGTCTCCGCTTACGCACCCCCGCGGACAGGGAGCTCACCACCTCTGAAGTCTCGGCTGCACCGTGGACAGCCCCGAGTGAGGGGCCATTCAGAGCCACTCTGTGACCTGCACAACCTGAGTGGCCCTCCGCCAACCCAGGAGAAGCCCCTCCCCTGCACGTCACGTCTGCTCTCTATCTGTGCGTCAGCAGCACCTTCCACCTTCACAGGTGGAAGGATCCAGAAAGCTCTGATCTGGCGACCCCTCCAAGGACACTGGGTCCCAGGGCCGTCCGTGACGGGGGGGGGTGGCAGACTGAGACGAGGCCTTGGAGACCCCTGTTCTCATCTCCTTTCAGCTCAAGAGCCCAGGGAGGGCGAGCCACTCGCCTGAGGTCACACAGTGAGCTGGAGGCGGGGCCGGCCCCCCCCCCCCCCATCTGGGGCCCTCCCTCCAGCCCCGTGAGCTCCACAGGGGTGGGACTCGGGCTCCAGCCACCTCACGCCTGCACCTGGGCACAGGGTGGCTGCCAGGCTCACCGGCACCGATCCGTGACACCGCAGGGTTTCGTGGCAAACACCACGGCATAACCTGAGTTTACACCCATCACCTGCTGCCTCTTAGCAGCTTGACCATTATTACAGGCAGATAGGAACTGGAAAATTCCTTTACAATTAGATCTCGAACTTAGTAAAGAAAAGCACTGTGTCTACGGCCACGCCACCCTGAGCACGCCCGATCCCGTCTGACCCGGAAGCTAAGCAGGGCCGGGCCTGGTGAGTCTTGGATGGGAGACCACCTGGGAGGACCAGGTGCTGTAGGCGTGACGAAATAAAAATATAAGGGATTTTAAGCGCACAAGGAAGGTCCTTGCCACCTGTGAGGTCAACCAAGGGCTGCCTCGCCTAAAATAAAAAAAGAAAAAGAGAAAAAGAGGAGCGCTGAGCCATGCTCTCAGACACGGCCACCCCGGCCAGCGCTCGGGAAGCAGGCGGGCGCACGCACCGGATGCCTGGGCCTCATGGGATCACAGCCACGCGGGCAGGGGCAGCAAGCCCCTGGGGACTGCCCCTCTAGCACCTTGAGGGGTGGCTGGTGAGGACCCGAGAGGGTCACACAGCGAGCCAGAGCCCAGCCGCACCCGGCACTGGCTCTTGCCCAGGTCCCTGCACCCGCATGGGGCGCCAAGCAAGGGGGGCCCCTCCCTGAACCCGGGGGCTGACCTCCCGTGCTGGTGCCCAGAGTAAGGCTACGTGCAAGGCTCTTGGCACCGAGGACAGAGCCCGAAGGCCATCTGCTCCACTCCGGGGCAGCAGGACACTGAGCCCCGTCCAGGACTCCAGAAAGGAAAGCACACCCCACCCCCGGGAAGGAAGAGAGGCCGCACGTACCTTCCAGCAGGGGTCCTCGTTGGCTAGCACAGGGAAGAAGGGTGGAGAAGGTTAGTGGGCACGGGAGGGGCGGCAGTCACGAGCCCGCGGTGCCCGGGGCGCGCCCGGGCGTCACGGACTGAGGGTGTCTGCCTCGGGCACGGCTGTGGCCCCAGAGCTCCCTGGGGCACACGCCAGCGGTCGACCGTGCCATGGACCCCTCCACGTGACTCATCCTCAACTCTCTTTGCCTGTAAGTCTCACTCTAGGAGGTGACAAGGGACAAACCGCACGTTCGAAGGAGCATAAAGATGGTTTTCCTTCTCGTTTTGGGACAGACCTGTCTGTAAATCGCCCCCTCCCGTGGGGAGGCCAGCTCCCGTGTGGAGGGAGCACTCCAGTTTACAAGGGGCGTCGCGGTCACCCTGTGTCTCTGTCCCCGCTGAGAGGCAGATGCCGTGACGGGCCTGTTTCACACGTCAGTAAACCGCGACCCAGGAAGGCACCGTTACACGCCGTGAGCCACACGGCCCCAAGAAGCAGGCAGTCCCTTCCTGCCCTGAAGACTATTTGTTTTTTCTAATCGGAAATAAAAAGCAACCTCCAGGACATACTTGTGGACGTGAGTTTCTCGGGCTCTGAGCTCTCGCGGTGGCGCGAGGCTGGCAGAGAGGGAAGGGGCCGTGTGGCCTGCGGGGTCTCAGGCCAGGCCCCGGCCTACCCGAGCAGGGAGGCACAGCAGCCTGCTTGCCGGGAGGAGCCCGAGGTCCAGGCGGAAGGCCCGGCCCTGGCCACACCGGCGTCAGAGGCAGGGCAGGACGCCCGCATGCCGCCCGGGTGCCTGCGCTGCCCAGGGCGGGCACACGAGGGTGGTGAGGCGTGGGCCGAGAGCCACCGGCCCGGTGGGGGAGGTTCCTCGGCTGCCTGCCCTGGGGGAGGAGAGCAGCTCTCTCCAGGGCTGGGTGGCAGCAGGTGCTGCCTCGGCCAGGCCGCAGGCAAAGGCCACGCAGCACAGTCGAGAGAGCAGGTGCTGGGAGGGGCGTGGGTGGGGGAGGCCCCTCCCGCACATGGCCCTGGCCCCGGCCCAGGTCTGCCCCGTGGAGGGCAGGTCCAGCCGCAGTGGCCTCGGCACCACTGGGCCTGGTTCTCTGCTCAGGATCGCACCCAGGAGTGGGACAGAGGGGGCGGCCTGCAGCCCCGGCTCTCAGCCTTGTGGGTGGCCCCGCCCGAACTCCTGCTCAGAGCCCGAGTGTCTGCACCTGGCGGACGGGCACACGCACCCCCTGGGCCTCCTCCCCGCAGCAGCGGTGAGGATGGAGGCCGTGGTGAGCCTGACACACGGCCCGCCAGAGAGCAGCCACGTCACTGCTGTGGGCGGGGCAGGCAGCGGACTCGGGCCAGACGGGGCCACCAAAGCCAACCTGGCCCCTGGCCCCAGAGCAGTCCTAGCAGGAGAGACCGCAGCCCCCCGGGCACTCACCTCGTGCTGTGAGGAACAGGGGGTGTTGAGATAGTTGGACGCCAGCCGCTTCCTCTGCAGGGGACAGAAAACAACACCAAACCACCTAGCTGTGCGGAGCCCTCCACAGCGGTGCTCCCCGCCTGGGACTTGCCCGGGACTCGCCCGGGACGGGCTGCCCACCCGGGCTCCGGGCAGAGACAGAGGTGGAGACAGGGGACGCGTGACCCAGGGCAGGGGAGCGGCGGGTCAGCGGGCGAACGTCAGCAAAGGCTCCGCCCCTCACCAGGGCAGGCTCCATCCCCGCTGCCCAGGGGGACGTGGGTCCCAGTCAGGAAGGACGCGTTAGGGACCCCAAACTGGGGCAGGTCAGTGACAAAGCTGACAGCTAGTTGTCCCTCTGTCTCCTGCGCCTTCTTCCTCAGCCGCCTCTGGAGTCGGGTGGGAAAATGAGGGGCATCAGGGGTTGGCTCCCTGACGCCCACTTCCTGGCACGTGGCCCAGGAACCCTGGTGTCCACAGCTCCACGTGCAGAGGGAAGTTTCCGGTGCATTCCGGAAGGGCGGCTCTACGACCACAGGCCATGTGGGCCCAACCTCGGTGGTTCACGGCGGCTCTGATTATTCACGGCCCTAGAGCCACGCGGCTGGCCGTCAGCCTGCTGCTCCGGATGAGGTCGGGCTGGCCGAGGGCCAGGCGAGGGCCCGTGGACGGCTGCTCTGAGGTCGCGCGTGTGGCCAGGGTCATAGGGCTTTGTGCTGCGGCTCTCGGTTTGCCACAATGAGGCCGTCTCCGGCCCGGCCGCAGACCAAAGACCAGGGTGCGGCTGTGCACGTCCAGGGAGCCGTGGATGGCTCGTCAGGGAACATGGCGAAGGGGACAGGGACCTCATCGTATGGAGAGCCCACCGTCTGCTGGGGTGGAGGTCGAGGAGCGACTCGGGGACACTCTTGCAAGTGGGGCACCGTGTTCGAGGCGCCCCGACTCGGGGCAGGGCTCGCCCGGGAATTGAGGAGCAAGCAAGCGGGTAAGAAAATGTATGCTGTGTGCTCTGCGGCAGCAGCGGGGTGGGCGAGGCCAGGGGGTGAGGCGTGGGGGGCTCCAGACGGGTCAGGGCAGCTGGCCCAGACTGACCAACACCCCGGGGAGGCACTTTTTTGACCCTCCAGGCCCTGCAGAGCCTCGCGGGCCGGAAAGTGCCAGGCCCTGGCCTCTGGGGACATTGCTCTGCTGGAGGAAGGCTGCCCCTGAGAGAACCGCTTCCCGTCCGCGGGACGATTCCTGGGTGCTGCTCTCCGCTGCCGGTGACAGGTGACACGCCCGATAACCACTGCACCCTGCGGCCAAGCCTCGCGCCCCGCGCAGCTCACGCGAGGGATGCGACCACGTTCTGGTTTCCTGCACCGCCTCTCAACGGATTCTGAGCTCGGGGTGCGGCAAGGCGGCAGCCAACCCCGGACCCCCACCCCGGGAGGGCGGGCGAGGGCGCCGGCCCGGGCCCCCGCGACGGCAGGGCCTCACCTCCGTCTCCAGGAGGCCACTGTAGGCGGGGTTGGCTGTACTTCTTCTCTTCCGCTCCTGACGCTTGCTCTGGATTTCTGGAAAAGCAGAGACGTAGCGGTTACTGGGCCCTTCCTGTCCTGGACAGCGGAGCCCCTGCCTGCCGCCTGGCCCCGGGGTCCGCATGGCGCCCATGCCTGCAGCGGCCCCAGGCCGAAGGACTGATGGGCAGGAGGGCGGCGGGCACTGGGATCCGGGTTCCCGCTCTCAGCACGGGGCTCTGAGTGCCGTCATCCAGCCCAGGACCCTGGGGACAACAGATGCCCGTTGGTCGGACGCTGGCCTGGCTGAGGAGCAGTGAGGCTCCGGGCCTCCGGGGCAGCCTGTGCTGCTCGGGCAGTCCTGCCCCACGAGGCCTCACACAGACCCTTCCAGGGCAGGTGTGGTGCGTGGTTCACACAGTGGCCGTGACCACTGCATGACGTCTGTCTCCTCCTTCTTTCTCCCTGTGTCTGTCTGTCCGTCTCACTCTCCCCCTTCTGCTTCGTCTGCCAGGTGGGACCTGTGACCTGCTGTTGTGTATACAGCTGTTGTGACATTATTTTCTAATCTCTGTCTCTTGGACCTGAGTTCTCCTTTTAAACTTTTTCAATATTATTTGTGTGTTTCCTGTAGGCACCTCAGACCCTCTGTGGAAGAAGACAGGGTCCAAACAAATAACTGTTTACAGTGTCATGGGCGGGGTGGGGTGGGGTGGGGGTTCAAAATGAAGACTAATAAAAATCATAACAATCACAAGTATGTGAGCAAAGCGCTCAGACCTCGGTGCCCACAGGGACCGTGCAGCGTGGAGAGACAGGCTGAGGGGGAGGGAAGGGGCTCCCCCAAAGTCGCCAGCCCGAGCAGCCCAACGGGGACCTAAACACGCACTCTGACCTCTGCTGGGCACTCTGACCTCTGCTGGGCACTCTGCTGTTCCTCCGTTTCCTCCGCCGCCTTGACTTTTAGACGGAAAAGCAGGCTAGTCTTCCCTCCCAAAGCCAGATTGTCGTGCGTGGGGTTGGTGGTGGTGGTGGGAGGCAGGGCGGGGGGGTGGGGTGGGGTTTACACTTTATAAAGCATCGTTAGCCAGCGAGGTCAGTGCCGTGGGAAACATGGGCTGGGGGTCAGGAGACCCGGACTCCAGCCTGGACCTGGGACCAACTGGCTGTGTGACCCCGGGCAAGTGAGCCAGCCTCTCTGGTCTCAGCCTCACAAGCGCCACGAGAGGGCTAGTGTCCATGCTTCCTGGGCCCTGAACGTCTGTGGCGATGGTCACGGCTGATTTGCGATGGCCCCTGTCACTAAAGCCACACAGCGCCTGTAGGGCCACACCCATCACTCAAACAAAGACAGGCTCTGATTTCGACCAGTGCAGACAGGAGTCCACAGGACAGCAGGGCAGGTGGCGTGCTGGGCACACCTCACCCATGAGGAAGGTTCAGTCATTACCCGCTTTACACATGGAGAAACTGAGGCACAGAAAAGCTAAGTAACTTGCCCAGGCTTCAGCGGTCACTACATGGGGGCTGGGCGGCCAGGCTCCAGCATCACCTCTCACCGCTTCGCCGTGCCTCCAGTCTGGGTGTGGGGACCCACGTGGCCCCCTCAGAGAAGAGGAAGCACCACACCGGGGTTCCCACCACCACGGAGCCAGCAGGGGGGGAGGGGCTCTGCCTTCGTCAGGGCCGCTCCCGAACCTGGGGCCGGCCTCCCAGCAGGACGCTCGGGCCCTGCCACCTGGCCTGGGGGCCCAGAGACCCACTGCGTCTGCCTGATGCCAACTCGGCAGACCGCCGGCCCCCACCCCACGCCGGGGGCCGGCCCCGGGCCGCCCACACTCACCTTCCAAGTGCTCCGTTGTGACCAGACCTAGCGCCACCATGAAGGCGATTTTCTGAGGGGAGGAAACAGAGGAGCGTTACACACGGCTCTCCCCATGCATTCATTCATTCATTCGTTCAACAAACGTTTGCTGGGCACCTGCTCACACGGGGCCTCCCTCTGCCCCGGACCCCACTCAGGAGCCACGTTACATGGAGTCACGTGTCTCCTCGGCCCCGGGCTGTGACTGTCCCGCAGACCTGCCGTGTTTCTGCTGACCTGGGCGGTTTTGGGGACGACCGGGCAGGTATTTTGCAGAATGTCCAGCTATGGGGATTTGTGTGACGTTTTTCTCAGTTCCACCAGGACCGTGGGTTTTGGAGAAGAAGGACCGCAGGGCTGAGGTGCCCTTCCCGCCACCTCCTGTCAGCATGATGTTGGCCTTGGTCACCTGGCCGAGTCGTGCCCGTCAGGCTTCCCTGTGGCCTCCGCCCTCCCCATTCTGTCCTCTGCGAGAGGAGGTCACAAGGCACAGCTCACACTCACAGACGTGGGAACGAGGCAGCACTGGGCTTTTTTTTTTCAATTTTTTTTTTTGGACCGTGTAAACTTTCAACAACATGTATGTAGTAGAATTTATCAATTTTTCCTTGGCGGCGTTTGGATTTTTGACTCTTGGCTAGAGCCTCGGAGGTTCTAAGCTGAGTTGCTTGTGTTTTGTTTTAGTACCTATGGTTTCACATTTCACATTAAATTTTTGATCCATGTGGAACTTCTCTTGGTGCGTGTGGGGCGAAGTGTGGATTCCTTTGCCCAGGTGACTACTCATTTGTCCTGCTACCATTTATTGAAAAATTCCTCTTTCCACTGACTTAAGAAGCCACTTCAGTCACATAACAAGTCACTGCACGTGTGTCTCTGTGTATCTGCATCTAGTTCTGTGCCTTCCGCTCTGTTCCTCACACCTGCCTGTCCAGGCACGAGCGAGTGCCACACTTCCCGTGCAGGTTTTACAGAAATCCCGTCAGGTCGGAATCCCTTCCCTGTGTTCCTCGGCTCTCCTAATCGCTTCATGTGAAATTCAGAAACCATCTCAAGTAGTTAGGAGAATGAGGGAATCACTTGGTATACGTACTGAGATGATGTTAAAATTAAAAATAAACGAGGACATAATGACCATCTTATAATTAAATTTTCCTATCCAAACCACACTGTGCCTCTCTGTTCTTTTTGTTTCGGGGGTTTTAAATGTTTCAAGTGGGTGCTGAATGCTATTTTTATGATGACTCCTAGAAATTTAATCTTTTTGTTGCTACAGTAAGTGGGGTTGTCGACAAAGCTTCTGACAGGTGTCTAGGTGTTTCTGGAAAGACTGGCATTTACGCGTTGGTATCACACCCGCTGCCATGCCGAATTCTCTGTCGACAGGTTTTCTTCAGTTCTCCTGGGTCTTCTATATTACTCAAATAGCGACTGTTCGCTCTCTTTCTAATTTTGTATTTCTATGCTGTTAAAAATAGTTCTCGATTTGCCAGCTTTAAATGATAGTCTTTGATTCATTTAAAGTCCCAACTATGACAGACAAGACCACCTGAGAGATGCTTCCACCTCCCACCCTCTCTCCCTCCCTCTCCCAACGTCACTTAGACGAGGCTTACACATTTTCAGTGTGCATCATAGTTCGACTCTCTTCCTTAACCGATCTCGGTTTTACTCCGTAGTTAATTAAATGAGGTGGCAGTGGCTCCGGTTGTCTCGCGGTCAAAGGTGGCTGAGCCTCTCGTAGTTTCTCGTGAATGGCCCGTGCAAGCCCCATTTCCTGAGTTCTTGACAGATTTTATCTGCAGCCCTTCAACTTGAAGGCCAGCTTGGCTGGGCAGAAGATCCACGACTCTTTCTCTCCTTAGGATCTAGCAGACGTTTCTCTGCTGGATTCTGGAGCTCGGTGCTGCCTAATCGCTCTCCCTGTAAAGTCACCTGGTTGTTTTTTCTGGACACGTAAAAGATCCTTTTGGTTTCCACTGAAAATCAGTGACTCTACTGGGTTGTGTCTCAAGGCCAACTGACCATTTCCCCCCGGTGGACACGTCAGTTTTCCTGGTACCTAGTGCGTCGTGCGATATGTAAATTAACGTGTTACTTTCAGGAAACTTTTCTCGAACTACATTTTAAAAACACTGAAGCATTGCCACACCTAGAGGAGTGGAATCTATAAAATTCAGTCCCATACGATGCTTGCTCTCCATGCAAGACTGGAACTGATGGCGTGACGAAGGTGGCCGCACATCCGCTGGGACGTGACTTCTGCAGCTGGGACGTGACTTCTGCAGCTGGGACGTGACTTCTGCAGCTGGGACGTGACTTCTGCAGCTTCAGCCAGTCAGTAGCAATCCAGGGCTCGGTGGGATGCCACCTGGTTTCCATACCATTTCTGGGCCCTGTGGCTGACTGGACAGTGGCAGGGACTCGAGGAGGCCCCCAGGACTGACACCCACATCACTGACCTGATTTGGGAAGGCCGGGCGGGGCAAATATGGGGGGCTGTGGAACCTCTGGTCCTGCCTCCCGGTCCCAAAAGGCTTCTGCTCCCTCCCCACTTCCTCCGCAGGGGATAACTTCGTGCTCAGTCGAGGACAGGTAACAGGTAGGTCACGGGGGCCAACGGCCCACGTTATAGCCAAATCCCCGTTGCTGTGGGGGAGCCTGGGAGCTTCACGGTGCTTCCTCTGCTCCGTCATCCCGGGTTCCTGTCTGCAGCCTCCGGTTACCTATTCCCAGCATCTTCTTTGCTCGTCTTCCACAGGCACCACCTCCTCAGATTCAAAAACCTCATTTTTTTTTTTTGGTTTACTTTTCTTACTTCTGCCTCCTTTGTCCCTTGCTGTACTGTACCTACAGCACCCTGTGCTCACCCAGTTACACATGGATTTCCATGATGGTTTTTGTTTTTTTTCAGACTGAAGCATTCCAGCTCATGTTTCATTCTCCACAGTGCTTCGGCCATTCAGCCGTCTCTTCCCTAAGTCCCTGGGGGGGGGTGTCAAATGTGCCTTATAACTTGGCCACCCTCCCCCTGGATGGATGTTCCTTTAGCACATACGTAAGACGTCCTCTCCACTCCTGCATTCCAACCTTTCTGCACGGTTTTTATTTGGTGGACCTCGTACAAGCAATGTACAGCTGCACTGGGTTATTTTTAAGTCTTTGCCCCTTTTTTATTTCTGCTACTTTTAACAGTAGAACTCTATTTCACTTGTATTGTGGTTGTTGATGATCTCTGGACTTATTTCCTCCCTTTTTATTCTGTATTTCAGCTTGTCATCCTTTCTTATTACCTCCTTTCCCATCTTCTCGGGGAGGGAGTGGAAGTCCCACGTTTACTTCTTTGTCCTTTGCTGATATGAAAACGTTAGGTGGCATTTTATCATTGTCAGTGATTACCCGAGACGTTTTCAGCGTATGTTCTTAACCTTACATTTTTCTAATGAAGCCTAAGGTTACTCGATATTTCTATCTTTCTCCCACAAATGGCACTGACCTGAGCATGTTCGAACTCCCTCTAAACATCTCTGACAAACCTGTTAAAGTTGCCTAGAATTTTCCTTTTACCTGTTCTAAAAAACGAAACTGGCGATTTTTTGTAGTCTACGCTTAAATAAACTTACCTGTCACTTGAGAATTGCTGTGCTCACAGGGGCTTCTTACACCCACTGCCCTGGCCTGGCTTCACTGCCTTGCTAAAGTGCAGTTCTTTCCATGACGGTTTTGTGGGTGACAAACTTCTTAGCCTTTCCACGCCCCAGAATGTCTATACTTTGCCCGTGCAACACAATTTGACCAGCTATAAAATCCTGAGTGGGCAGCGGCTTTCCCCGGGCAGTTCACAGGGGTCACTTTGCTGTCTTTTGGCAGCTGCTGCTGCCGGAAGCCCAGCCGTGCGTCTGTCACTCCTCTGTGGGTAATCTAGCAGTTTCCGTGACTTCTTCTTTGACACGGGTTTCTAGCCTTCTAGATTTACTTTGATTAATCCTGCCTGATAGATGGAGACGACTTTTGATCTAAGAATTCACACCGATGCCCCTGGACCCTAGAAACTGTTTAGCTTCTGCTCTTCAATTCTTGTTTCCTCCCCTCCCCCTCCGTCTGGGCTCCCATGAGATGAACTTGAGGTTTCTCCACCTTCCTGTCTCTTACCCGCTCACATCCATCATCTACCTATCTATCTGCATGTCTATAAATACACATTTTTTAACTTCTTTGCATAACTGTGCTATACCTGTATGCCACATTGTTTGTCCTGTCTAGGAAGTTTTTCTTTTATTTCCACTAGTCAGCATGTTTTTCATTACCATGTTTTCAAATAATTTTTATATTAATCTGATCTTGTTTTGCTTTCACGATATTTTTGCTTCACTATTCCTTACTTATTTCAAGTGGATGTTATTCCTTTTAAAAACTTCTTTTGAGACTTCTAAACATCCTTATTTTGAAGTCATTGAGAGAGTATTCCACAAAATTAGCTTCATCTCAAAAAAAAAAAAATTAGCTTCGTCTCAGATAAATACACGTTCCAAATGTTGACTCTATTGTCATTCTTACCTGAGACTCTCCGTGTGCTCGAGAATTCTGGCTACAGACTCACCTGGGGCAAGACTTTTCTTTTCTGTTCATTTTATTTTTCACTTTCTCTCCCTTCTGCTTACCCTTCCCTGATAGCAAGTTTGCAATTGCCTCAAGCTTGCCCCTCACCCCTGCCCCTCACACCCCCCCACCCCTCACCAACCCCCACCCCCCAGGCACGGTTGTGGCCCCAGGCTCAGGCTGTCTCCTGGATAAGCAGAGAGGCCTGGCGCCACCCCTCGCTTGCCTGAAAAACTTTTGAGACCCACTTTTGAGACCCACTGCCTGCGAGAGCTGACCTCCCTCCTAGATATACCACGCCCCCCCCCCCCCCCGCCCCGATTCTGAGCCTGGAGCCCGGGCATCGGTCCTGCCTCCTGCTGGTGTTTCTGAGCCGCTGGGTGCAGTTGCATCTGGATCGCCTCTGCCTACATTTTATCTGTTGTTTTGGTGGGTCTGCAGCAGACAGGACACCCACCCGCCATCCTGACCGGGGTGCGCTTGACGGATTCCAAGAAGGGGGTGACTTGGTTATTCTCGCTTATTTCTGAAATTAGGAAAGGTTCTTGCAGCTGCAGAGTGAACGGACAGGGAGGCAGCCCCCTAGGGGCGAGGCGACCAGAGCCCGGGGCGAGGCGACCAGATCCTGGGGAGAGGCGAGGCAGGAGCGGGGACCGTGGCAACAGGGACGGCAGGGAGTGGGGGGGAGTGTGCACAGGTCTCGCCTAGAGAGGCGGCCGGGGCTGGGGTGACGGTCAGGGCTCACTCAGTGCCGTATGGTTAAGAACATACGCTCACCCTGCCCTGCCTGGCCCTCCTTCCTCGGGGCACATGGTGGTCTGAGGGTGGCCAGCTCGGTCAGATGCTGCCGGAGACCAAGACAATGGGCGGCACAGAAAAGGCCACAGCTGTCCTGAAGAAGGTGCAGGCCTTGGGACAGGTCAGGAGCCTGTGACCGTGCCACGGCCGGCTGCCCGAGCCTGCCCATCCTCATCTGTGAGATGGATGCCGTCGCCTGCCCCGCCTGTTTCGGGAGGGCGCGGGCGAGACGAGAAAGCGCCGTTGGCTACGAGGCCTCGGCAGAGATTCGGGGTAACTGCCTGTGTCCCTGTGCTGCCTGGGGTGGGCTCTGTGCCTCTGTGCCCAAGCTTCGCCTCCCTGCCCAGCTGACGGGGCCACCATGAGGCTCAGAGGATGCCGGGCACGTGAACACGCATCACACGCCCCAGAGCGTCACAGACACGGACGGCCTCGTCACGAGCCACGGTCCCTCCCGCATTCCACTGTCCCTGCAGGACGCCGCGGGCGAGCCTCGGGCCGAGCGGAGAAGACAGGAGGTGGCAGTCTGATTGTGACCGAATCCGCCTGGCCTCAGCCTTCTCCGCTTGTGTTCTTTGGTCCTGACTCTAACGATCCCAGTCGTTGCCGTGGGTGGGATGTGCTCACGTAAACGGGATCCATCATCACCGAAGTCAGGAGGCACCCGTGGGACTGCAGCACGGCCAGACCAGGCTCCCATTCTAACTTCCTGGCACGCCCGGGTGACGCCTTTGGCTGCGCCGAGCCTGGGGTTTGCATATCCTAAAACAGGGACACGGTCCCCCCTCCAGGGGTGGCTGTGGGGGTTCAACACGAGAGCCACACCTGATGCAGACTGGGTGGGTGAGGCTGTGCCCGATCCCTGGGGACCCCTGGGTACAGGGTCACATGGTGTTCTTCAGGAGTGAGTGGGGCCATCTCAACCCTCAAGAAGGAAGTCATAACAGGTCCTTCAGAGAAGGTTTTGACCTTGGTCACAGGAAGAGCAGAACACACCTGAGATTAGCACTAATTACAGATATCCACTCTGATTCCAGAAAAAGGATTTGTAGTACACACATACACACACACACAACACGTTTCAACCGAAAACAAAATAAACAAGGAAGTGAGAAGGGGGATGCACAGGAAAATAAGACGACAGCGGGGGAGGCCGGCTCCACACCGCAGGCCGGAGGCCCCGTGCGATGGCTCGGGGTGGGTCACAGACTTGGCTGTGAGCCCCCAGCAGCCAGAGCAAAGAGGGAGACAGTCTCTGGAATGTCTTGGAAGTGAGGGTGGGGAGGCTGAGGCCGGCCTTGTGACCCCCTGGGAAGGTGATCGATAGGGACCTTTTCTACCAATCATCGTTGGGAGCTGCCTGTGGGAAATGCAGGGAAAGAGACAGCGGTCAGCCTCTCCACGCCTGTCCTGCACAGTCCAGCTCTGACCCCGGTCCTGACTCCTCCCCCTTAACGTGACCGAGGTGGAGGCGGCCAGCGAGGCACAGGACTGAGGGTGCCTGGAGCAGGCACTGAGGCCAGACTGCCTGGCTGTGGCTCCCGGCTCTGACCGTCACTACTTCTGGGCCTCAGTTTCCCCACCTGTTAAGTTGACGACAGTCCCCAGCGCACAGGGAAGGCTGGATCTGACCCGCGCTGAGCGCCAGCAGGAAGCCTCCAACGTCACCATCGTCCTCTGGGTTCCTCACTCACCGTTCTCGGGGCCCGACAGCTCCCGACGTGTGCGCCTTCCTACGAGGCCCGAGAGCCCTTCTCGGGCCCTGGCAAACCCAGTGTCCCCTTCTGCTGCACGTCCTGTGCTGTCTCGGCACCATGGGGCAACCCCAGACCGGCCCCCACGGGCTGCATGGGGCCCCGAGCGCAGGCATCAGGGCTCATGGCACTGGGGGGCTGACGGCCACTGCCCCAAAGCCACCATGACAGACGAGCCTTACAGGCCCCAATCAGTGTTTCTTCAAAAAAAACATCTGCGCCCTCAGCCAACGACCCGGGCTCCCCGCTGGCTCATCCAACAAAGTTTCTGGGTGGCTGCTGCTCTGCCCCGAGCTCTCCTGATCGGGGCTGTCACCGCACGGTTCCAAGGCTGTCACAAAGTCCCGCGTCTGGAGCACAACTGCTCCCGGCCGCCTTCAAACAGCAACTTTAATGAAAGGATTTTTACACCAAGATGTATTGTAATTGCAAGTGCCATGTAAACCATTGCATGTACTTATGCTAATTATGGAGTTAGATGTAATTACACTAATTGTATAAATGCACTAATTGTATAATTGACCAAGATGTACTTCGAGAGAACAAAGAGAATCCACCTAAAAAAGCTTCCCAAATGTTAAGGGTGTGGCAGGACCCCCCCCTTCCCTGGCGGACGGCGGGGTGTTTGTGGGAGCCCTGGGCTGGAGCCGGCCCCAGACCTCACCGCACACACATTGGCACTCGGTGCCGCCCTGGAGCTGAATGAGCGTCTCTCTCTCGCCCAACAAAGAATGGCCTTGAACCAGCTGCTGCCTCTTATGCCTCCATCAGGGCACGTGGCCGCGTTAGCCATGCATCACGAGGGTGCGACAGAGCCCGTTCGTCCTTCCTCCCGCACGTGGGGCTAGGGAGGGGGTGCTGTGTGCAATTTCCAGAAGTTCTACGGGCACCTTCAGGAGACATCTGCACCTCCCTGCCAGCCTTGGGCGGCAGCTGACTTCCAAGGCACTCGGGGTCCTGTGCTGCCCCCCAGCAGGTACCATGGGCGGGGCTGACAGAAAAGCCAGGGCTGTTTCAGGGCCACACGCCGCCCAGAGCAACGCTGTCCCCTGCGAGTGCTGAGCGCAGGTGTGGACGGGCAGGGACAGGTGGGCCACGGCGGGCGGGGGTGGGGTGCCGAGCCACCCAGAGCCTTGGCTCCGTCACGCTGACTCCCAACAACGCGGCCAGGAGCGGGGACGTGCACCTCCCCTTTCAGAGACAGGGTCAGAGGCCACCTGCCCCTGCGCCTGCCACACCTCGGGAAACTGGCCGCGCTGAGACACAGATCCAGCCAGTCCAGTTCTAGTCTGGCCGTCGTCCCGCACTGCCCCTCGGCCAGCGAACCCATGAGACGAAACAGCCGAGCTCCGAGCTCCGGGCTGGCTGGGCAGGCCCCGCCCGGAGCTCCTGCTGCAGCATGGGGTGCTCTGTGCCCCGGGCGTGTCCGGCGTCCCCGCCCCCTGCACGGCGCCAGGCCCGCGGCCGGCCTACCTCGGGGTTCTCCTGGCTCGGGGGCCGATCTTCCTTCCGCTTTTTGGTGGCCTGCGCTCCCTGAGATGGCGCCTCCGTGGGTGGCCGCGCCTCCGCTGTGCCCTCGGGCTGCGCCTGCACCTGAGGCTGGATGATGATGACCTGGAAGATGGCGCGAGGGGTAAGGGGTGAGGGGTGACGGGGGGGGGGACTGAGGAGGGAGGGGGAGGCTGAGCGCCCTGGGGCGGGCGGGGCAGGATCCAGAGCCCAGGGCTGGGCGTGTCCAGCACAAAGGGCTCAGGCCTGAATGGCAGGATCACAGAGGGGCAAGGAGGCTTCGTGCCAAGCACGAGAAACGGGCCTCGTTCAGGGACCAGGAGGGCCGGGTTCACCCCGTGCTGCCGCTGCCCACTCGTGTGGCCTCAGGGAGGTCCCCCTGCCTCTCCAAACCTCCGCTTCCTCCAAACACCTCCCTCCGGCCCTGGCCGGCTCTCGCCGCCCACTCCCTACCAGGCCTCTTGGCCACTGTGTCTGAGGCTCTCAAACCTGGCCTGGGGCCAGGTAGGAACAATGATGTTTTTCTCACACTGAGGAGCCCTGCCAAGGCCAGGGGCAGGGGCGGGGTTGGGATGTGGAGAAGAGGGACGTGGGCTCCAGACCCCATTCACCATCTCCCGGGGTGGACCCACTTCCGCCATCATGGACCCTCACCAGAATCGGGGTTCTCACTGGATTCGATCCAAGGGTGGAGGCTGAAAAGTCTAAAGCGAGCGACTTCTGCAGCCGAGCCTGGGCCAGAACCTCTTCATTTCAGTTATTTTCCGGACAGGGAATTGGGAAGAATCATTATCTTTCAGGAATCGAGGGAAAGGAATTCACCAGCGCAACCGGCCAAGGTCTGGCCCGAGCCAGGAGTAACATGAACCTGTATTTTTCCCCTCTAAGAACGTGTGATGCCTATCTCGTGGATTTGAGGCTCCTATTGATGAAGAGAAAATGCATCCTCTTTTTCTGCTCTCTTAAGGGAATGTTCTTTGTTTTTCTTTGTATCGCAATTTAAAACCCCAAAATTCTCTGGATGAAACAAAAAAAAAAAAACCTTTCTTACATTCATGGGAAGAAAAACATTAGGAGTCTCAGTAGGAAAAAAGGTCAAAGAACATCCTCAAAAGAGTTGCACAGAGTCAGAATTCTTAAAAAGCACAGGGAAAAACATCAACGCTTAATCATAACCAAATCATTCAACTTTCGAGAAAAAGCATCTGTTTGCACCAATTAAATGAGCAAAAAAAAAAATTTAAATGACAACACTAAATGCTGGTGAGGCTGCAGTGAAATGGGTAGATTCAGCCAGCAAATATCTGCTAAGTACCCCTTCTGGACAGGTGCTGCCCTGGGTGCACACCGCCTCACTGGAACCTGCCATCTGGCCACGCACAGCCCCTGCTGGCTACTCAGGCTTTGAGAATTCCTGGAGAGAACACCTGCGGGTGGGAGGGCACGAGAGCATGATGCTCCCAGAAATAAGCTGTGAGCAACAGCACGTGGTTGCAGGAGAGCGGAGTTCCAGCAGTCGAGCTGGGAGGCAGAAGGGACACTGGCCATGACCACGAGCTGGGCAGCCTGGCAGACCCCACACCGGGGACAGAGGACAAGAGGCCAAGGACGGGAAGTGGCGCCGTCATCACAGCCTCACGGGCCTCCAATGGGAGCCGTAAGGAGCTCAGAGGGGAACCGGGAGGGTCTTAGTTTTAGTTCTAAATCTTGGCAAGAAATCGTCGAGTTTCCATTCAGGGGCCTGGGGTCCAAAAAGTCCTCGGCCACCACCCTCCGCCAGAGGAGGCCCCGCCGTGCTGGGTCCTCCCTGGTCGTCCACGCGGCCCCTCTCTTATTAGTTAAGTGATTCTTCCTGCGAGAGCAGTGTTTCGTCCACGGGGCATCGTTCTTTTCCTCTGGTATCTGTTCATTCGGCCACGTATCCTTCCACTCACACGTCCATTTATCTGTGCCCCCACTGATTCACGCCCAGATCCCGTCACTCGAGTGCTCACTCACTTGGCCGTCCGACCACCCCGCCATCTGGTCATCCCCTTCTGCCCGGCCCATTCGTTGGGCCGTGGACACCCGCCTCCCCTGCACAGGTGCCCCTGGGGCCCCCTCACCTTGCGGTCAGCACTGATGAGGAGGGGCTGCACTTTGATGCTGTCGCTGACCACGGACACGGCGGTGCTGGGGGTGATGGTGGCGGCATTGCTGGGGGCGGTGGAGATGATGGCATAGGCCACCCCGGCACCGCTCAGAGCAGAGGTGATAGCGGCGGGCTCGGCGAGGGCCTGGGGCCGGCTGCCGGGCGTTGGCACATGGCTCACGGTGTTGTTGGCAGTGGGGAGGGCTGGACTGGGGTTCTTGATACTGACCACGGTGGCCTTCTGGAATGTCGGGGGCTGCTTGGGTGGCCGATCCCGGCCTGGGGTGAGGGGAGGCTGTCTGGAATCAGAGTCTTTGGCCTAACCTGCGGAGGGAAGGACAGTTGCACGGTCAGACAGACACACGTGGTGGGGGGACGACAGGCGTGGGGAGGCGCAGCCCTGAGCAGAGCCAAGACACGCGGAGGACAGAGCACGGGCGCCGGCCTGACCTGGCTCAGGGACTTTCCGTGTCAGAGGTGAGGGGACAAGAGCCGAGAGGCCATCCTGAGCCAGGGCTGACTGGCCAGGGGGCTCAGGGAGAGTCACTCTGGGCCCGAGGCCCTCCCAGCTTGATGCAGATAAAACGGTGCAGAGCAGAGGGGGCGGGAGGCGGGGAGGGAGTCAGCGCAGAGTCTCTGTCCACATCAAGCGCAAGGCGGCAAAGCCGCCCGGCGCCAGGCTCAGAGCCCGACACCAACTCTGCTTCTGCGTGTGGAAGGCCCTTTGGCCCTTGCCAGCCTCGGCTGCCGGTGGTCACCAGCTCCGGGACTTCTGTTCCCTGCCTCTGAAGAGGACCGGCCAAAGGGGTGAGTGGCGTCAACCAGGACCCCGGCTATTGCCTCCGGCTCACGGCAAGGCTGGGTACTCTGTGCTCTGCCGGCCGATGCCGCATAAGCCGGATCTGAGTGTGGGTGAGCCGGGCCCAGCGGCGGCCGGGCTGGGAACGGATCCTCAGCCAGCAGCTCGCAGTTGTCCCAAACTGTGTGGGCCTCAAGCCAGAGAAAAAGTGTTCAGGGGACCCCAGAGCTCAGGACCTTGCAGCCTGTGCCCCTGGAGCTGTGCGTGGACCCAGGCCCCCGCCTCCGCCTGCAGGAGCCTCCCGCCCTGCACCCTCTCTCCTTGCTCTGGGCCCGTGGCTGGTCCCCGCCTGGCTGGCCCCCACTGCAGGCTGCCTATTCTGCTCCCCACGTGGCCTCCTGTGACACAATGGCACGCCCAGAGGTTTGCCGGGAGGGGGACAGCGAGGATACAACATCGAGACAGAAGCCCGGGAGAAGCACGGTGAGAAAAAGAAGGCCGGGGACGGCGGAGACGGCTCACGCCCGCGTGCACGTCCTGTGTGTGTGCACACGCCGGGGTGCAGAGAGGCGTGCGGGGCCTTGTCCACCTCGCCCGCGGGCGCGAGAACCCCGAGGGAAACCGCGCCGGCCCAGGGCGCGCCGTCCGGGAGGCGAGAGGCCAGCCGACTCCCAAGGGCAGAGCTGGTCGGGGGGCCCTGCGCAGCACCCGAGCATGGGGGTCCCGCCCAGCTCAGCGCCCACCTAGAACCTCGGTGCTGAGGGGCCGGGGGTACGGAGCGCAGGGACGGACAGACGGACGCACGCTTACCTGAGGTAGCACTGCCGCTCCTTGCCCGGCCAACCTCTGCAAGGAGCTGACCTGACGACCCGTGACAGGCACTGCAGTGATGGTTCCCAAAGCCTGGAAGACAGAGGACGGGGCGCTGAGGGGGCCCCGGCCGCCGCGCGCACACGGCCCCCCGGGCAGGCGCCGCGAGGCTCTTCCGGCCTCGGGGACGGCGAACAATGCGACTCTGACTCTTGATTCAGAGTTTTCAGTCACGAACGTGACACAGACTCGCACAAAAAATTTGGGAAACTAGAGAACTAAAAAGGAAGGCACCACCCAGGAAATAATCACCCTTTTTTTTGCACATGAGCTTCCCTTTTTTCACAGTTGAAATACGTACGTAGCTACACAGAGAAACTCTGTCACCGGTTTTCCTACGCAGGGTACACGCGGGGCTCTCGAGGCTGCTGAAATCGTCGCCGGTCACCCCCGCAGCAGCGGCGGCGCCCGCGCCCGGCAGACACGCGCGTGTTGCCTCAGCTCACCCCTTCGCCTAGCACTGTGTTTACCCTCCGCTCCTTCTCGATTAATAAACAGCACTGCAATAACCGTCTTTGCGGAGAAAGCCATTTTCACATTACGAGGTCTTTCTGGAGGACAGCGTCTCAAACCGGGGATTCATGGGTCGGAATGAAAAAGGGTAGGAATATTTTTGGCCCTGGACGCATGTCCCCCCTGTGCCCCGCAGGAGGGCGATGACCAGAGCACACCCGAATCTCAGATCCCGAATTGGGGCTCTCCCCAGCACATGAGGGGATGGCCACACCACAGCAGGGGGGTATTGAGGGTGAGGAGGTGGGCGATGACACAGGTGTGTTTGGGGGTGCTTCAAGTCTCCTTTCGTAGGAATCGTCACTGCCTCCAGCTGACGGAGGGGCGGTGTCTACACGGCCACATGTGTACGCCACGAGCCTGCCCAGCGGGGAGGGACATCCCTCACGCGGAGCCAGCCACGCCATCGGTGGCCAGCGAACGGCAAGGCTCTCTCTTGAACTCAGATGCAAAATTCTTAACGAAGTGTGAGCAAGTCAATCCCGACCATAATAAAAAGGACAATACGGTATGAGCAAGTCGAAGTTAACCCAGGGAAGCAAGGCTGCTTCCCACTTGGGGACTGCTTAGAAAAAAAATTGGTATGGCTGTCTCAACAGACAGAGAAGGCATTGAGCAAAATTCAGCATCTATGCACAACAAAAACTTTCAGCAACCTAAAAGTAGAAAGTCGTTTCCTGAATCTGATAAAAGGCATCTATAAAACACCAACAGCTAAAATTTTTTGAAAATTTGGAAGTTCAGAAAAACTTTTACCCTTCTCAATAAAAATGAAAATAAAAGCAAAATGAACAAACAAATAAATAAAACAACCACTAGCACCATACTTGAAAGACTGAATGCTTTCTTCCTGAGATTGGGAACAAGGCAGGGAGGGTCTCTCTCTCTCATTACTCCTATTCGCCATTGGACTAGAAGTCCCAGCCAGCGCAATAAGGCAAGGAAAAAAAGAAAAGTCCCCCAGATTGGAAAGAAATAACACTGCCTTCATGTGCAGATGGCAGCATCATCTGCATAGAAACTACGGAATCTACAGAAAGAGCTGTTAGAGCTAACGAATAAGTGTAGCGAGGTTGCAAGATGCAAGACTGATAAACAAACCAAAAAAAACCCTGTGGTTCGACAGACCGGGCATCGACATTCAGAAACTTAAATGCCATTTGCAATAGCATCAAGAAAAGAAGGAATGCTCAGGGATAAATGTGACAATGGAGGTATGAGACCTCTGAACTGAAAACTTCCAAACACTGCTGAGGGAGCTTTTAAAAGACCCGTGTAAAGAGAGAGACATGGGTCTGGGGCTCGGTAGTGTTAAAACATGAGTTCTCCCTAAACTGATCTACAGATTCAGTTACAACTTCAATCAAAAACTCAGGCGCCTTTATTTTAATTTATTTATTTATTTATTTGTTTGTTTGTTTGTTTGTTTTTAGAAAATTGACAAGATGGTTTAAAAATGCACACTGAAATGCCAAGGAACAGCCCACACAGCTCTGAAACAAATAAAAACATCAAATAAACAAGGTGAGGGACTACTATTACTTGACTTTAGAACCTACTACAAAGTTATAGCAATCCAAACAGTGTGGCATAGATGTTAAGTTACACAAATCGGTCAATAAAACCAAGGAGGGTCCGAAAATCGACTCACACGTACGTGGCCACCTGATTTTCAGCAAAGGCTGCAAAGGCAATGAATTTAGTGGAGAAAGGATAATTGTTTCATAAATGGTGTCGGAACAAGTAGATACTCCTACATTACAAACAAAAAATAACTTTAATCTATATATTGCACCAAATAAAAAAAAAAAGAAAAAATTCAAAATGCATCAGAGACCTAAATGTAACATCTAAAACTATAAAATTTCTAGAACATAGGAGAAAATTTGGACGACTTAGGGTGAGGCAAAGAGTCTTACATCCAACACCAAAAGCATAATTCATATAAGAACAAATTAATAAACTGGACTTAATTTTAAACTCTTGAGGTTGGAAAGACAGTGTTAAGAGAATGAAAAAAAAAAAGCCATTGACTGAGAAAAAATACAAGCAGATCACTTATCTGATTAAAAAAGAAAAACCTTGTATCTAGAATATATAAAAGAACTCTCAAAACTCAATAATAGAAAATAACCCAGTTTCAAAATAAATAAAAGATCTGAACAGATACTTCACTAAAGGAGACCTGCTGATGGCAAACAAGCAAATGGAAAAATGCTAAACAACATCAGTTATTAGGGACATGGAAACGAAAACCTCACTAAGATGCTTCGGGAGAGCGTCCATCCTCGGGGCTGAGAAGGAACAGCAGACCGAGGGAGGGAGGGAGGGAGGGAGGGAGGGAGGGAGGGAGGGAGGGAGGGAACGGCTCAAGGATAACCAACGCCTTGCCCCGCCCGCCTCACCAGGACGTTCTGGGGGTGGGAAGGAGAACTCGGGGAGCGGAAGCGTCCACGCTCCGGAGTCAGGCAGGGCGGGACCCTCGCCAGTCGCTTGGGTGCCTGGCTCAGAAGTCCCGCCCCCCTGCGCCCGCCTCTCCTTCCGGAAACCGGAGACAGACGGCCGCCTGCCGCACAGGACGGCGAGGCTTCTGCGCAACGGGCCGGGCCGACCGCCGCCTTCCCCTCTCCTGCCTTGATCTCCTGCAAAGTGCCCGTGACCACGAGGTTGCCAGCTTCTCAGGTCACTGGACTCAAGGGAAACGAGGGAAAAGCGCCCAGAGCGTGTACAGCGCGCGGGGCCCCGGCCTGCAGCTCCAGTTCCCGTGCGCGTTTTGCGTGTTTCTCCTCGTTAGGAGCCCGCGGGCCCTTCGCTGCCCCGGGAGGAACGAGCAACCTGGCGCTTGCAGGAGGCGGCAGGCGTGGAGGCCGGACCTGGACTCCTGAGCCCCAGCCTGGGCCTGCACCCCTCTTCCCTGCGAGATGGGGTGACTCTGGCAGACTGACGCGAGTGGAGTGCCCCCACACAGACACGTTTGAAACCTGAGCCCGCACTGGGGCGGAAAAGGAGTTTGTGAACCTTCTGGTTCCTGAGGACTCACCTCCTCCCAGGGTGAACGTGGGCGGGGACCCAGGACAGCGGCCAGCACCCAGGACAGCGGCCAGCACCAAGGACAGCGGCTGGCACCCAGGACAGCGGTCAGGACCCAGGACAGCGGCCGGCAGCCTGAGGCCCTGGCCCCAAATCCCTGGTTTCCGCACCCAAGCTTCAGGGCAGTTAGCACCTTTGGGAGGGCTTGAGTGGGGGACAGGCAGAGATCGGAGTCCTGAGATTCCCCAAATGCTGATGGCAGGATGTGGGGCGTGAGCAGCCCCTGCTTCCCTGGACCTTGTGGGCAAGCACGACGGGCCTAGCCTGGACGCACCCAAATGCCGGGGCTCACTGGACGGCTGCGGCCTCCCCACGGGACCAAAACTCTGGCCTCGGCAGCGAGGCAGGAAGTGCTGCTCTCGGCCGGCCGGGCCACCAGGCGCCGCGCCCTCTGCCCCTCCCTCAGCCTCCGGTCACTCCCGTGTTTACTCCACAAGGTGGCAGGCTTGAAGTCTGGGGGACGCCGCACACTCTCAGGCCCCCACAGCCAGCCCGCAGGAAAGCTGAGCTGTGGGTGAGCCCCCCCCATTCCCCAAGCTGCTGCCCCCAGCCGCCTCCTGAGGCCCACGGCTTCCAGGCGTGCGGGTCTGGCACTGGGTCATGTGGCCTCCAGTCTCCGACTCCGTCTTATTCGCACAAAGGCTCCTCCCCACCGCTCCCCCTGCTTCGGCCCATCTGGGCAGACTCTTCTTACAGCGCACCTCCCGGCTCCAGGACCCCTGCGGTGCAGCGCACCCACAGCGCTTCCTCGGCTCCCTACAGGGTCCTGTTTACTGAGGGGACAGGGAGCCGCACGACCGGCGGAGCTACTTAAAACAGCGCTGCCAAGGTGTTTTTCTTCCGAGTGCACTGAACAGCTAGTTCCTTTTTATCCAAATCCCCTTGGAAAAGAGTTTCGCAAGTGCCCAGTGTTTGTTCACCGCCTTCCAGCCCCGAAGACTCCGTGGCCCCCGGACACCTTGCTGCCTCCGTCCTCGGGGCCTGAACACCTCGTCTCAGAGACGCTCGGCAACCTTCCGAGTCCCCCGTGTGCAGGTGGCTCCTCTTCAGGCTCCGGGCCCTGAATCCTCCCTCGCGGCACCCACTGCCCCCTGGCCCCTCCCCGGCAGAGCTTCTGCGGCCAGCGCCCGCTCCGCCAGCCCAGCCGACCCGAGCTACTCAAGGCCGCACTGGGGTCGGGCCCGCCGCACTGTGCCGCCTGCCCATCCCTTCCCTCCCCTTCCTCTGCACACGCCTGTTTGGCCTCCCCTGGGCAATTCAGGAAGCAGTGCGCCACCTCACCAAACCAGCCAGTGGCTTCAAGCCCCAGGACCACCAAGTTCGCTGAGTTCGCCGAGTTCGCCCGGTCAGTCCACACCGGCCCCACCGCACCGGCCGACAGGACACGGCTGGGAGAGAGAGAAAACCCGAAGTGGGAAGCTGCTCCTTCGCTTGGGACAAGGACGCGCCAGTCCCCAGAAGGCCATCAGGGTTGTGGCCCCAGGCCAATTCCGACCCGTCCTGTTTCTGCACAGCCCAGCAGCTAGGAATTTTTAAATGGGGGCGGGGGATCAAATGAAGAACAACACTTTGCGCCACGCAGAAATTACAGGAAAGTCACATTTCAGAGTCCGGGGATAAAGCTGTGCTGGAACGCAGGGCCACTGTCCTGCCCGTGTTGCCCGGGCCGTGCTCCCGACCCCAGCAGAGGCAGGAGCTGTGACAGGGACCCTGAGGGACACAGAGCGAGGAGACGCACTGTCTGGGCCTTTGCAGAAAAGGGTGTTGACCCTCCAAGCTGGGCAATGACCAAGGAGGTGTCCAGCATTTGATGGCAGGCAAGCGAGAGTGGCGGGTGCCCTTTCTTTCTGGGCCGTTAGCGATCTGGGGGCCACTGGGAGGTCAAACGAAGCCACTCCACTCAGGAGGAAGCGGCTTGACTGGACGAAGGGCCCCAGACGGGGGCCAGAGGGACAGCTCACCCAGTGCCCCAGCTGCTGTGACACCCAGGGAACTCAGAACCCAGGCGGCCGGGGGGGGGGGGCGCGTCCGGACGCCAACATCTGACTGGCGCCGATGAGGCTGAAGAGAGAAGTTCCAGAGTGGAGGGTGGGGCCTTCAGGTCAGACGGGGTGACGGGGCGCGGGGCCTGGGCCGAGGCATCCCACGGACCCAGCTCTGCCCTGCCACACCCGACAGAAACACGGACCCCCCCGAGCCGCACCTCCCACCGTCTACACTGCAGGACTTCCATGAGAACTAGACAGAGGGTGTGTCACGTGGCCACCCTCGGGGAGCGGCGGCTGCTGCTGTCAGTCCCTCTCATCTACTCCCAGCTACGCTATGGGCTTAGTATCCCCATCTGCATTAGCATCTTTTGAAATGGACTCAGAGAGGTGAAGTGACTTGCCCAAGGCCACACAGCAGGAGCAGCTACCTGGCTGGACCTGGGCAATCAGACACCAGGTCCGCTCGACCCAAGCATGTGACCCAAGCCTGGGCCTCAGGACGTAATGACGGAGCCACCCTTCCTGACTGGGGACAGCAGTGAACCAGCTCCCTGGAGGCTGGGCATTGGCGTGGGCCTTTGAAGAATGGGGCAGATCTTGACCGATGGTGTACGGTGCTGCACCCCAGGGAGAAGAAAAGGGGTGTCCAGCCAGGGAGGCGTGAGGCATGGAGCAAACGGGACAGGAGTGCCGAGGGATGGGCAGGTGAGGTAGCCCTGCCGGGCCAGCAGCGAAGCCCAGACCAACCACCGCGTGGGCCACAGCCCACCAGCCCGGCCGGGTCAGGCCGGCGAGGGCGGACGGTGGCAGCTCGGTCCCTGGTCAGCCTGGCCCAGACTCCTGTCACCACTCCTCGGCTGTGTGACCTCAGGAAGGTCCCTGGCCCTCTCCGGGCTTCTGGCTCCCCACCTGGACATTGCGACCTGGGCTCGCAGGGTGGTTATGGCCGTGACAGGGAGAAGGTTCTGGAAGTGTCTGGAATGGACCCTACCTGTGGTCAGTGCTCAACAACTGTGTGCGGCCCCACAGATGACACTCATTTACTAAACGCATCAGGAGCCCCTGGCTGTGCCAGGCAGGCACCTCGCTGTCCCCCGTCCCCCACGTCAAGGCATCAGCCCGCAAGGAGGCCACCGATGACGTGACATGGCAGATGCTCCACACGCGTCCCGATGAGCAAAGTCCCCACGGGCCGTCTGGGCAGTCGGAGGCCCAGGCTCCCCGAGGGAAACCACGTCAGGTCCCTGAATGTCACCTGGGGGAGCAGCTGAGGAGGAGCGACAAAGAGTGGGCTGTCCGGAGAGCAGCCCCCACCCACCCTGCCACTGAACTGACGGGCGGAGGCCCGAGAGAGAGCCAGGCCTCCTCGCCCTGACGAGTGTATCTTTTCCTCATTACTCAACTCCTCCTGGGGTGACAGCCGGAATTAAAGAGTAAGTCACCTCCAGACCCATCACGGCCCAGCAAGATGGCTCCAAATGAAATCTAACAGTCAATGAAGTCGTCAATATTTAATTTACTCATTGCAGGTGGCGACTTCAGCCCTCGTGACGCCATGGTTTAATGACAGAGGTACTGGGGGTTCATCTGGGGTACAGACCCGGGCGCCCTCAGACGAGGCCCGTGGAGGCCCGACCCGGGCTGCTGCTGGCCCGCCCAGGGCAGTGGCTCGGGACCCGCTCGGCCCCCTTTGGAAACAGGAAGAAATGAGATGGGTGGTCCTGCCAAGGGGCGGCTTCTCCCCCGTCCTCCGACCCCCCTCACCCAATCTCCCGGGGAGCTGGGGCTGGAGGAGGGCTTCTCACGAGCGGCAGATGCTTCTGGATCACTCAGAGCGTCGCCCCACGTCCCCCCCCCGTCCACCGGTGGCCACTGTCCCCACGGCGGTCCCACTGTCACAGCTAACCGAGCGGTGTCCTCCCCTCTGAGCGCACCGCCTGCCTGCCCTGCACGCCCTTCCCAACACTGTCCCCGACGCACAAGCCCACCACCCGGGTCGCTCCCGCAGGCCCACGGCCACCCCCTGACCCCGCCCCTGCTCTGAGTCCTGGATGCTGCATGTCGCTCGATTTCCTGGGGGATTCTGACAGAGGCTTTGGAAGCTTCCCCTGCCTCCTGCGAGGCCTCCCCGTCCTCTTCAACCTGTTCCGTGCGTCTCTTCCTTGAGGCCATGCTCATGCTCCCTACCGTGATCGCTCCATTTCAGGACGAAGGCAGGGAAAAGCTTTCCGGTCATCAAGGTGTCCAAGTGACGGCCTAGGGGAAGGGAGAGCCGGCCAGTGTTCACTGACAAATGAGCGATGGTGGACCGGTGACCAGGAGGGAAAGATTCCGGAGAGAAATGGCCTCGGTAAAGCCGGGAGGTCGGAGAGAGGCCGGCGTGTCCAGGGAGACGCGGGGGTGGGGTCTAACTGGGGCGCCCCCCCCCTCATCGCCCCTCCCCCGCTGGGCAGAGCCCTGCCTCCTGAGGCTGCGACAGGGTGCCTAGGACAGGGCTCACCTGGCAGGCACCTGAGGCAGGTGAGGGCTCGGCAGCCGCATGAACACGTGTCTAGAAGAACGATGTGCGAAGTCCACGAATCCGACCTTGGCTCTCCCCCAGGCGCCCTGGACACCGCGTGTGTGCACCCCAGGGGCGCCCGCCCCTGCTTCCCTGCACATGCGCACAGCACACCTCCAGTCAGGAAGACGGGGAGACGGGCCTTACGGTCCGGTCCTGGTGGCAGTGGAGCCATGTAGCGTCCACCGTCACGTCCCCAGGTCCTCTGGGTCGCTGTGTGCAGTGACTGGAGTCTGTGCTGACCTCCCATGCACGGTTGGGTGTGTCTCCTGGCCGGGCAGAGCTTCCTAAGCATGTGTTCTGCCTTACACACCTCACACCCCCACCTGGCCCAGTGCAGCGGGCTCAACAGGTGTCCACAGCCACTGCCAGGTAAAGGAAGAGGGAGCAGGCTCAGAGGCGCCCAGCGCGGGAACCCAGGCATAGGGTGGGGGGGGCTGAGAGGGTCACGTGGGCACATGGTGGGGCTGCCCGCCCTGTAGGCACCGTTCTCTTCAAAGTGAGCAAAGATGCCACGTTTGTTCAGATTTACACGCTCCACTAATGGATGACACAGCAGGGTCTTGGGAGACCCTTCACAGCAGAAAACAGTAGTAAAGATAAAGGCCTGGCTTTGAAATTCAAATTCCGCTGATTCTTCATCAGCTTCTTCTGAGGAGCCTGATTCGGACTGTTTTTTTCCACACCTGACCACTTTGATGCTGCTAATGAACATATGAAAGGTGATTAACGGAGAATACTTTTTCTTTCTTTACTTTGGGAAAATGTGTCATGAGTTACAGATTTGGGCATTTGGGCCTATTGTGCATCTTCATCATTTTGTTAAAAGAAAAATTTGAAAAGCAGAGTCAAACCTAGTCTTGGCCGAGATGGCGTCCCGAGTGGACAGAGAACGCGGTGGTGGCTCTGTGGCCGCACTCCTCCGTGTCGGGCAGCTCCGGGCAGAGCCGGGCACAGGGTCTGTCTGCACTCACAGGCTCAGTCAGTCGATACTGAAGGACAGTGTTGGCAGGGCTGACCTTCTCTTGGCACCAGTACGACCCCAGCCCTCTCTCCCCAAAGCAGTGTGCACAGCAGGTGTGTGTCTGTCCCCCAAGACAGGAAGCGCCTCACACAGACAGCCCGGCCCCAGCACAGGCCTGGCACCTGGCAGGCCAAGGGAAGGAGACAGGCGGCTGCCTGGGAGACAGGGGCCGCGACCACAGCTCACCACGAGCAGAAGCCGCGGGAGCCCGGTACTGGTAGGGATGCTTAAACAGTAACCTCAGCGACTCGCTGGAGGCTGCGTGTGGTCCAGCTTGAGTTAAAAAACTCCTCGGGGCCTGATCTCAGCCCCCTCCCCCCAGTTCCCTGGGTTTTAACCTCCAGGAACTCCGTCGGATTCTCTGACAACTGGAGAAGAGCCTCTCTCTTTGTGTGGCCACGGGGAGGGAGAGAGTGAGCAATCTGAAATACAGCTCACAAGTACCGAGCGCCCAGCGTTGGCAAGACACCATGAGAGGCGGGGGCACCGGGGAAGGGGGACTGTGTGGCTCCTGCTCCCGGAGCTGTGTGACCAGCTGAGGATGACCTAGCCCAGCACTGTGAAGTCAGGAAAGACTTCTCGAGGAGATACCAAGTCAGGTCTCGAAGGATTGGCAGGGACAAGCCAGGAGGAGGCAGAGGAGGACAACACAGGCAGAATTAAATGCAGAAACGCAACCAGGTGCATGTGTTTGGGATGCTCACGAGCTGTCCAAGCCTGGAGCTTGGGGGCTGGGGCTTGCGTCCCTGGACCCCTGGACTAGGCTGACCCCTCCTCCTTGCTCGGAAGCACTAAAGCTTTGGGCCAGGGCCACAGCACACGTGACAAGAGACAAGAGAGACACATCAGTCTGTTCTGGGCCCTGGAGTGTTGGTGTGTGATACTGTAACCACACACGTGTGTAAGGACATGGGGGTCTTGTGACCATGCTTTGGTGTGGCCCGTGCCTGCATTTTCATGTTCACGACCCACACATCTGAGTGTGTGATACCACACAGCACCGAGTCCTACATCCACACCACTCACCCTGGGCCTTCACACTAGATGAATGCACCGTGCCCACAGACGGTGACTTGCGGGCCCTTGTCACCCGCTCCCAGAGACGAGGCCTGATGTTGCACAGTGTATGTCAAATCAAGCCAGAGATCGAAGGAGAAAGATAACTCTTCAAACGGCAGGCACCCTTCCACCCACACTGGGTCTATAGTTCACATCAGAGCTGCCGGGTGTGAATGGGATTTAGACTCAACAGGACCAGAGTGGTACGTGGAGATAAAAATATCAACCGATTTGTTTCAATTAACGGTATAACGTTCTCCATGTCAGAGTTTAGATCATATAACACTGCTCAGCGCCTAATCGCTGAACACATAAATTTTAAAAATGTGAATTAATAAATGGGTGTTGTGTTGTGATGAGAAGCTGAGAGAACTCAGAGATTGTCGATTGACATTTCTGTCCTGCAGCACAGAGCCAGCGCCTGGTCAGCTCTCCTGGCCGGGGGCTCCCCACCTTCTCCTCTCCCCTCATGCCTCCACCACCCGCTTCCTTATCCACATGCTCGCCTGAGGGCCTTGCTTCTTGCTTCTCACTGAGAAAAGAAGAGTACAGAACTTTCCAGAAGCCACCACCAGCACCACCAACTCTCCACCCCCCCAGTGCCCTAAGACACCTTTTCTCCCAGGACCAAGGGTCAAGGGTCCAAGGTCCTGGCTGAGGCCCCTGTGCTCCCCCTCCTGCCCCACCCTGGCTGAGACCCCCCTGTTCCCTCCACCTGCCCCACCCTGGCTGGCATGAGGCCAAGGCGACACTGGCCTGCCTGGCCTCGCTCCCCCTCTGGCCACTGTAAGGCTGGTCCTGAGCAGGAAGTGTGGGTGATGGACAGGCACATGCCCTGCAGGGCCACAGTGGTGCTGCAACACCCCTGCACCCCGTACCAGCCAGCCCAGAAACTGTGCGAAGAGCCGGTTCACATGGTTCCAACGAGCAGGACTGACCTGGTGCCCCCTGCCCTGACCTGCCCATGCCTGCCCCCTTTTGACCATCCTTTCCGCTAACTGGATGCTTCACAGAGACACACGTGCCAGACCCGCGTGTGCGGTGTAAAGGGGCCCCTTCCCCACATAGCATGAAGGGTTGTCCAACCAGGACCCAGCACTTGCTGGGTGTCCCCACAGCCGCTTTCCTGCCCCATCACCCCCGACAAGGAAGGCAGGAGGGAACCGAGGCTCTAGGGCCCTAAGAGCCTTGCCCAAGGCCACACAGCTAAGAAGAGCAAGAGGCAGGATTCTAACGCAGGTCCCTGGAGTCTGGCCGCCTGCCCACAAAGCAGCCCGCGCAGCTCGGGGCGCTGTCCGTGGTGCTGAACGAGCGCGGCCAGCGGTCTTCCCACCCGGGACGCCGGGGCTCCATCCCGCCTTGCCCGGCAGAGGGCGCTAATCAGCTTTACTTCATTTCCAAAACCCATCTTGGTTAAAACAAAACTTTTAAACATGACTTTGACGCTACTTTAGGGGAAAAAAGCAAACTTATGACTAACGTTTCTCAATTTACACAGTTCATGCACTTCTGACCATTCTGTCTTGTTTGCACAACTTTTTTCCTCTGGGAAGCTGGATGGTCCCCTGTTCCTGGAGATTGTACCGCCAAGGGCAGCCAAGAGCCCGGTCTGCCTGCCCTCAAGCCCAGAATCTCACTATGGGTTTGAGGCAGGCAGGACACTCTACACCCGGTTTATTTTTAAAATGTATACATGTCTTAAGTACTGAAGAGATACTAGAAATGATAAAATGTGTGTACCATTTAAAGAATAACAATAGCATCTGTACGCAGTACGCAGCTGAACAACAAAAAATGGACATTAGCTTTGAAATATCCTCGTTTTTACTGCAATTTTGTATTTACCATTCTGTGACTTTTCTTAGTAGTTTACCAAACATGTTTATCAAAAACACATTGTTTTGTTTTGCATGCTTTTAAACTTCCTAGAAATGAAATCAAACCCAAGTATTCTTCTGCAACTTCCTTCTGGGGCTCAGCTGCACGTCCCATAGGTTCACGCTGCCAGTGGACGTGGCCTGGCTCACCCCGCTCCCTGCCACGCGGTGCACACACTGAGCTGCTCATCCACTTACCACCAGGGCCGCCCAGTTCTCTGCTTCCGTCTGCTTTGCCCGTGAGGAATGGGCAGGCCTCCCCGTCCTCCCTAAGGTGCACCCTAGACGTCGGATTCCTGGTCGCAGGATATGAGTACCTCACCAGATGACTCCAAATTGTTTTCCACATCCTCCAATGTCTGGCCTACGAGCACGTCATGAGTTCTGGGTGGCCCCCGTGCTCACCGGCCCTGGGCACCGTCGGCGTTCGCAACTGGTGTTTAATGCGACACAGGTGGTGCGGGCATCTTCTCCCATGAGGGTGGATTATCCTTTTCCTCTTCTAGGAAAGCCTCTCACCCCACCCCTCCCATTCCAAGGAACCAAGCACGGTCTACGGGGAACTAAAAGACCATCGTTCTATGTGGTCTCTGCCCAGAGCCCCACGGGAGGCAGGCCCACCCCCTCCTGGGTCCTTGCCTGCCAGGTGAGCACACCTTCACGGCTCACAGCTAAGCATCTTGTCACCCCCTTCACCCTCGCAATAATAATCCCTTAAACTGAAATCATACTTCGAGTTCAGAAAAGCGTGTCCTCAAGCTGTGTCCCCCAGACCTCCCACCACGCGGCGTCAGGCAGCTCTGGGACAGCGGCCCCGGGCTGGGAAGACCACATCTGTCTCAGTCTGCTGCACCCATGGTGTCCGGTCCACGCCTGGCCCCGATCCGGAGCCCAGAGGCCCCGCCTGATGGTTTGGGCGTCATGAGAGGCAGGAGGAGCTGCTGTCGGGGGCTGCCTCTCTGAGCGGCGCTGGCAGATGCTACATCTGGGGCCAAGTGATGTCAGGGAAAGGGTGGCCTTCTCCAGAGGCCGCTGTGACCTCTAATGGGACAGTGGGCAGCCTCCCTCAGCCATAAGGATGGACACAGGGCCCCTTCCCGCAGCCCCAGGCGGAGGCAGAAAGCAGACGCGGACTCGCCTCTGCTTGCTCTTCCCGCCCCCTCTTTCAGAGGACAGTCTCCACTGAGCCCCTGACCCCCGAGTGTGTCTCGCCTCCCCTCCCCTCTCCCCTCCCTCCCCTCCCCTTCCCTTCCTCCCCTCCTCTCCCCTCCTCTCCTCACCCTTCAGGCTCTTTCCTTTCTCCATACACTGACCCAGCATCCGGATCATCCCCATTTCCTGGCTCTGCATCTTCAGAAACTCTGTCTCACCAAAGCCCCTGTGACGGGCCCAGTTCCCAGTACCTGGGCTTCCACAGAATCTCTTAGCACTTTGCTTCTTTTTTAAAAAAAATTGAGATGAAATTCACATAACATAAAAACACCGTTTTAAAGTAAACAATTCAGTGGCATTTTTCATAGTCACAAAGTAGTAGGAGAGCCGTCACCTCTACCCAGTTCGGAACTTTTCATCACCCTGTAAGAAGCTCGGCCTTTCTCTGCAGGGCGTCTGTGTGTCTGGGCCACCTCGGAAGGCTGGGAACTCCGGGCGTTTCTGTCCCAGCCCCCTCCTTGTTCCGAGTCACTGACGACGACACATGCCGAGATAAACTTCCAACGATGCAGACACAGGGCTCCTGGAGTCTCCTTGGTCTACGCCGGCACCTTACACAGTCTGTAGGCACCTGCCGTGGATCAACAAATGCAACCGAGGGCGCCCCCACTGCAGCCCCGGCTGAGCCGGGGACACAGCACAGGCCCCCGTGTCTGAGAGGGGGGGCCACACGCAAACTGAAGTTAAAGGGATCAGGGGGGCTCTGCTCCGATAAAGACCTGTAGAGAGACGAGCAGGGGACAAAGGAACCCATTACTGCTGTCATCGGTGGTGCCAACTCAGGGCAGCGTAGAAGGCTCCGGTTCCGCAAAGGTCAGGCCCACTGCCCCCGGACACCGCGACGTCACTTTGCAGAACACAGGCGGGTCGTGCACATGTGACTCCGTGAAGTGACTAATTAGCTGTTACTCAGACTTGCCGACAACTGGACCGGGCGCCGACGCCCCAGGGAGCCGAGTCCCTTCACAAGGGTAAAGTGCCCTGCCAGTCTAACCCGGGACCAGGAAGCACATCTGTCACCCGGCCCTGCCGCCCAGAGTCATCAGCACAGCTAATTACCACTAATTGTGATATCGTTTCTGTCTCGCTCATACATTTAGACTTGCTAATCAAATCAAACCATTCCACCTTGCCATGCTGCTTTCGGATAGACATTGCTGCAAAGCGAGAAATAAACAACTCCCCGGCTTCGTGCTCTCTTCTGAGTTGCTGCCGCCTGCAAAGACGTGGGGCGGGGGGGGGGTGCCATTCGTCTCTGGGACCCAAGGCACAGAAGGAATCTGATGAGGAACTGGACTTCACTGCCACCCCCAACGCTTCCAGCGAGAGGGGGCGTCGGGGGAAGAGATACCTGGGGGCGGAGGAGGACGGAGGGAGGGAATGAGGTAAGGAGGAATAAAGGGAGGGGAGGCAAGAAACTGTCAGAGTGAGCTTTCCCCACGCGTCAGACACTCTTCCTGAGCTGTCTGCACCCCCTCAGGGACGCCTGCACCCCCTGGCTGGACTGGTGGCTTCTCAGCACTCCCTCAGCCCTACGAGCTCCACGTCGGAGTGCTCTGACTGTGTCCAGGCCTGTGGTGAGCTCGTTCGGGCAGGCGCCCTGCGTTGTTGGCCTGTTTTCCCAGCTTCGCACCCAGGGCCTGGCTCATGGCAGGTGGTCAGGCGCGAGCGGTCCTGTGATCCGGGACCGGCTGCTCCCCTCACCGGCAGATGAGGACACCGAGGCGGTGAGTGACGGCCCGCAGCTGTGATCAGTGCAGAGCGAGACCTGAGCACCACCCAGCCCCTGGCAGGTCCGGCCCTGCACCTGTGCTCCCTCCGAAGGGGCGGGGGAGGTGGCCCCACACAACAGCGGCTCAGGGACCAAGGAAGAGGCAGAGGGGCCGCGCAGCACTGCGTTCAAGGACGCGCTGAAGTGGTTCTGAGAATGCTGGAAAGGAAGCTGACCAAAGGGTGGCCGTGGATGCTGCTGCTTAATACAGATGCGCCCGGTTACTATAGCAATCCAGCCGCACCGCACGCGCACGCCGGGAGAAAGGGGCTCGGGTGGGGGCGAGGGGTCGCCGAGGTCCCCTGCCGCAGCCCCCCCTCCCCCGCTCTCCCCTGCACCCCACCCGCCTCCGGAGCACAGGCTTGGCGGGTGGGGGGTGGGACCCCGGCTGGCTCCTGCTCCCGCCGGGCCTGGCCTCCACCGAGCTTCTGGCCGGACGAGGTGGCCGCTGCCTGGCGCGTTTCCTCTTCTCTAACGGCAGGAGCGAGCGAGGGACAGAAGGAGTCCAGCGACTGACCGGCGTCCCGCGGGCTGAGCCTTTCCACAGCGGCGGGTTCCGGGCGGGGCAGCGGGAGGGGCGCGCAGCAGCTCCAGGCACCGCCCTGCGCGGACACACCCTCCGCCACCTGCGAGCCGGGCGTGGGGCGGACAGGGCCGCACCTGCTCCACAGAGAGGGTCACTCAACCCCTGAGAGCGGCGGCCCGGCCGGGGCCTCCACGCCGCGTTCCGCCCGCCCCCGCCCAGGGCCGGGGGGCTCGGCTCGTCCCCAGCAAATCCCCCCGCCTGGCATCTCGCAGCCTCTGCCCCTGCCGGGGCCACATCCGCGGGGCTCACGAACACCACGGAAAAACGAGAGGCGCGCCCCGCCTCCAACGAGGCTGCCGACTTTAATGAATTTCAGACTTCGTGTGTTTCTGGCAATTATTTGTAACAAGGTTTACAGAGGGCATTTAAAATTAATTGTGATTTTTATCTAGGAATCAATGCTTATTTTTAAGTAGCTCATTAGGGGCGAGTGTGTATTACAGGAGTGGCAGGTTCTGTGTCAGGAAAAAGGCACCTTGGGTGGAGGTCACAGATGCCGCCCCCTGAGAGGCAAAGGCCCACGTGGCTCCCGAAGCAGACTGAAAGGGGGGGCTGCCCAGGCCTCGCCCCAAAAGCCACTGAAGGGCCCGTGCTGAGGCCTGCCGGACAATCCTCTGCACTTTCTGTTTTTAAGTTTGTTTGTTTTATGAAATGTTTTAAAACTCAACCTAAGAAAATGCAGATAAACAGAAACGTCTCCCAGTCACATAAAATGTTAAGTAAGAACTGTCTGACGTCAGACTGTTTTACGCTGTTACCCTCTGTCACCCACCTGTACACAGATGTCACACGATTAAAGCAAGCGTAGCTCTCTGAGTTATGATAATAAAACCACCGATATTTTCATAGGTCTTTACCGCTTATAAAGGCCACTCCTCCCTTTTCACAGGCAGGAAAACTGAGGCTTAGGAGTTTCCACACCTTACCCAAGTGGGCAAGGCGAGCATCTGAGGAGCTGGCGCCGGACCCTCTCCCGGGCCCTGGACTCCTCAGTTGGGAAAAGCATGACGACCATCACCACCCCATCGCAAAAATCACCATCGTCACCACCGTTATTACCATCACCATCATCACGTCGATAACCACTCTTACCACACTGCCATCAGGACCACCGTCACCTCCGTCACCACCATCACCACCCACCACCAGCATCACCATCATCATCACAATAACCATCGTCACCATCATCACGTCAATAACCACTCTTACCACACTGCCATCAATACCACATCACCTCCGTCTCCACCACCACCATCATGACCATCACAATAACCACCATCAGCATCACAACAATAACCACTCTTACCACACTGCCATAACCACCACCACCATCACCTCCGTCACCACCATCACCACCACCATCATCATCACAAAGAGGAAAAGCCCGTGTAGCCTGTCCACATCTTTCCATTTCATCAGGTGCCAGGGAAAGGGTTATTCTCACTTTGTGGGGGCTCCAGAATTTTGAGGGGAGCATGTCACACACTCCCGGGCCTAGTGGGGGAGCTTCTGGGTCCAGAGTGTGGGGTGGCACCAGGCGCCAGTGGCAAAGGGAGTTCCCAGGATCCTGGTGCAGATAGTCAGGGGCCAGCCCCTGGGGGACTCTGAACAAAGGTCCAGTCAGGGCCGGAGTCTTTGCAAAACCTGAGACACTGTCAGGGGTCACCTGAGAGTAAAGGGTCACCTCAACGTTAAAAAATACACGTTAAGTATGACAAGTGGCAGTTATGTCAATGAACGTACTTGACGAGTATGCTTATTTGTATATACATCTTGCTCCGTAATTCATCGGTTAAGTTCATAGGCTGGTAGGATTGTTCATCTTGTTCTTTTTCACTTCAAGTTCTCATTTTCTAGAAAAATCGTGTAACGTTTTCTATTCCTATCACTTCCTTCCGTTACCTGCTGGCAGTTGGAGGAACCGCAGGCTCACACAGAAGGGAGCAGACCTGGGGTTTGTGAGACCTACTCAGTGACAGCAAATATCACAAAAGTAACTGCAAGACAACAAGATGTGCTTAGCCAGGAACATGCCGAGCCTCGCGGTCTTCGTAAGTAACGCCAGCCACGTTTCGTGTGTTATGTGTCCTTGTCATGAACTCTCTGTGTGTCGG
The DNA here is from genome assembly GCA_003508835.1 of Eonycteris spelaea. Classification (NCBI taxonomy): domain Eukaryota; kingdom Metazoa; phylum Chordata; class Mammalia; order Chiroptera; family Pteropodidae; genus Eonycteris; species Eonycteris spelaea. The sequence continues at coordinate 837,688 of PUFA01000270.1, read as the reverse complement.
GTGGGGGTGGGGTCTCAGGAGGCCATCCCAGGTGCACAAGGATCTTTGTCGCTTGAGTGTCAACTTCAGTGACTTTAGAACTTCTAGAGCTGTTTGCTTCCCCTTTACACACACACAAGCGTCTTGTCTTTGGGGGACGTAACATACCAGCAAAACCTTTGGGTCGCATCTAGTTTCCACACCCACCGTTCACTAACGACAATGGAGCGCTGTGTGCCTACGTGTCCGACACAGAGACGCCCCTCGCCACCTCCATTTTACCGAGGAGCCGACCTGCCCCAAAGCAGCAAGGCCGAGCCAGTGCCTGACTCGGGTCTGTCTTTTCTGCGCCGTGCAGGATGGTGTCTCCTCGCAGGGCTGTGTTTGATGTCAGATAAGGTGACGTGGTGATCTCACCTACGGCAGGAAGGGCCATGGGTGGCAGCCGGATCGTCGTCACTGGCTTTATTCTCATCTTCAGTATCACCATCACCACGATCGCAGTAACCACACACTTTGTCACCACCGTCACCACTGTTGCCACCACGATCTGGTCCCGACAGACACAGAAGTGCCTTTCCCAAGGGTAGGGAGTCGACCTGGGCCTTGGGGAACAGGCAGGCTCTCGTCCAGGGCAATCCCGGTGGTACAGCTGCTCGGAGCAAAGGCTCGGTGGCCACAGGCGTTCAGCACGTACGTCTGGGAAATGGTCCTCGGTTCTGGGTTGGGAGATGAGGCCGGAGAAGTGATCTGAGGCCAAATAACCAAAGGCCTGCCTATCTACGACAAAGGATTTTTGAATCTTCCTCCTCAAGTCTCTGGCTCTCAGCCTGTGCCCCCTGGAGCCCCCGGTGCCTCCCCACTGGCCAGCGGTCCTGCAGTCAGGGGAAGAGGGCAGGCTGTTTTGGGGACCAGCTCCATCCCCGCCATAAGCAGGGCAGGCCCCCCGTCTGACCAAGACCTGGATGAGAGGCTAGGAGAGCATCCGAAGCTACTGCTGTGGGCAGTAGGGTAGGGGAGACTGTCTTTAGGCTCAGAGAAGTAACATGAGGGCCGGAGGCGGCGGCTGGGACAGTCCAGGCGAGGGCTGTGGAGGGGTGAATGAGAGGAGTGGAGGCAGCATTTAGGGGGTGCCACTGGCACGGTGACCATGGTGAGCGCTGGCATTATCTCTGCCTCACGGGTCAGTAACAGTGGTGTGAGGATGGTCAAGCACGTGCTCACATCACAAGACTAATGAGGGTCAGGGGTGGGATCTGAGGCGTAAAACCATGAGGTCGCTCGAGTCAGGGTTCAGAGCAAGAACTCTGCCATCCTCTGGCCTCTGGCCTCCCAGAGCACCGAGGGCTGCCATCTCCGGTCATCACGCCCTGCCCCCAGGCCACTACATAACTGCTCTCCATGGTGACGGTGAGCACCGAGGCTAACAGTTCTTAACCCTATGGCACGCCCCCCACCCTCTCTCTCCATGGATCATAAAGGTCTCCCCTAGAGAGCGATAAAAGGATGGGAACTAATAGACCTCAGAACAACGGGTACCACTCCGAAGATCGTTGTCCGGGCTGGAATGACCGTGCTTTGGAGGGAGTGAGCCCCCGTCACGGAAAGGCCTCCACTGCGGACGGGGGCCCTGCTGAGGGGGTTCCAGAGGGGGGGTTCTGGAGGAGGGGGTCCCGGAGGAGGGGGTTCCAGAAGAAAGGTTCTGGAGGAGGGGGTTTCGAGGGGGGTTCTGGAGGAACCTGCGTGCAAAAACACATAAAAATAAAAAAAGACACTAGCAGAAGTCCTCCCAAGTCTTCTAAATAATCGCCGCTCGCTGTAAACTTGTGTCTGCTACATCTTGTCGCGTGGTCCTCTGCGAGAGCCCAGCACCGAGCTGAAGAAGCGTTCACGCACAAAGAGAAGTGCAGTTGACGAAGGTTTGTACCTGCCGCAAACGGCAAACGGAAGGGGCCGCTTTGCGGGAGCTCACGGGGCCGGCCGCCACCGCGTCCCCTCGCTCAGGCGCACAGTCTGAAGAAACAGCTGAAGGGCCACGTCTGCTGACGATGCTGGGACCTTCCAACAGCGACACGCCTGAACCCCGGGCTCCAGGAACGCGTGTGACGCGGCCACGGCAAGGGAGTGGGTGACAAAGGCTCCAGGAGGCTGCGCCCCGGCCCCACCTGGCCTCCCGCCTCCGGTTGTCGCCCGCTGGCGCCCCAGCCTGCCGTGCGGGCCCCGCAGGTCTGAAGCATCACTGTGTGAAGCCAGGTGCTGGCGATGGTGGCGGAGACGCCCCCCCCCACCCAAACCGCCCCACCCTGACGCTGACGCTCATAAGAGGGAAAAAGGGAGGACAAATCACTTGCTAAATAAAGTGTGGACAGAGCAGCACAACCAGGCTGCACTTTTAGGGCCCTGTCTCCAGGGCCATCGCTGGCGGCAGAAGCCCTTGAGAACACACCCCTCCACAAAGGACGCACTGAGACAGCCAGCGGGCTTCACGGATCCTGTGTCCACTTCCGCCCATGTCCCCAGGGAGGAGGCTGCCAGGGGCCGGGAACCAGCGGGAGGCACCCCAAGTTCCCTGGAAGATGGTGATGTCAAAACTGAGGACCCCTGGGTCTGACGGAAGCTGATCACCTCCCCACGGGCAGCCGCAGGCTCCTCCCCCATGGGTTTGTCCAGGGCGGAAAGCTAAAGTCCACGCCGGCAACTGGGTACAGACCCCAAACAGCTGAAAGCCGGGACTCAGACAGCCACGCTCCACGCGCATGCGCACGGCAGCGCTGCCCATCACGGCGTCCGCTGACCGCGGACGGGTGAGCACTGACGCACGCGACGACGCGCGTGGACCCCGAGCTCATCGTGTCAGACAGAGAGGGACAAACACTGAAGGGCTCCACTCACACGAGGGACCAGGCGAGTCAGCTCCAGGGAGACAGGAAGTAGAATGGGGGTCGCCAGGGGCTGGGGGACCCCGTGTTGACGGGGACAGAGCTTCGGCTGGGCTGAGAGCCCGGACGCCCTGGACACCACTGAACTGTTTGCCTGAGAACGGTTAAGGTGGTAAAACTTATGTGTGTGTTTCACCGTATTGGAATTTCTGACCAGTTACTTAATGAGCCTACGACGTGGTAACGAGGACAAACAGGCAGACGTCCTGCTTGGGGGCTGGCGGTGTGCCTGGGCACCTCGCGAGCGGAGCTGGGGCGGCGCGCGGTGGGACCCGAAAGCTGACTCAGCAAGATCGGAGCCTCACCCCACCAGGCCCTGGGGACACGGCTGCTGCTTCCTCATGCTCAGGCCAACGGGGATACCGCGACCCCACCCCCGACTCCCCAAGACGCTGAGTACCGACCATGGGGTACAGGGAGGGCCCGGTGAACCCCAAAAACCACGAACGCACGCAGCATCCCTGGGCTGGGGCGGGAGGCAAGCTGGGGGTCTGTCTCAGCTGATGCGCAGACATAGTAGGGCTCAGGGCTCAGACCGACCTGGGCTCACATTTCAGACCCAGGCTAAGCCCTTGGGTGAGTAATTGCACCCCTCAAGATTCCTGTCCTGTAAAATGGGGACAGGAGCAGGACCCAGAGCTGCTGGAAGGGGTGAAGGAAGGGGCACACTCTGCTGTGTCGCGGGGAAGCGCCGTCTGCACCCTCCCACCCAGGGAGGCTCAATGGCAGCCCAGATGGCACGCAGCTCATGAGACGTAAAGACGGGCCCCAGCCACCTGGTCAGCCAGACCCTGCCGCAGCCACTGGACCCCAATTCCCAAACCACGCCTACAGGCAGGCGGCAATCTGCAGTTTACAAATGCACCTGCCCACAGGCAGCAATTGCCACCGCGGGCACAGAGGCAGGGCCATTTGGCAGATGTGGAAATTGAGGGCCATGAGGGTGAGCAACTTGTGCCAAGTCAGGCAGGGCCTGGGAGCGGAGAGCCGGGAGGAGCGGCCTCTGCCTCCAGCCCAGCGTTCGCCCCCTTCCTGTGGGGTGGGAGGCTGCGTGTGCCGCCCGGCAGGCCTACGTCCCCACGGACCGCCCCGTTGGTTCTGCAGCACCCGATCCTCACTCCTGAGCGCGGACCAGGCAGGGCTGGTTTCGGAGCTGCAAAAGCACGTCCAACCCTCCACTGCTGGTGAGCCGCAGAAAATAAAAAACGTCGCACCCCCGATTTTCTGGGACGGCCCCAATTTCAAATATTCAAACCAGAAAACACAGCCAACCTCCTGCTCCCGACAGAGCAGGGTTCCAGCAGGATCCCTGCCCACCCCCATGTCCACTCCACCTCAGCTCCCGGCTGGAGGCAGAGGGCGAGAGGACGGTGCTCCCCGCCCGCCTGGCGCTGGGCTAGCATGGAGCATCTGCCACAAACCTGACCTCCGACCACAGCCGGAAGCAGGCGAGACTGGCTTCCACTGGCAGATGTACTGGGCCGAATCGTGGCCCACCAGAATTCACGTCCACCCAAAACCTCAGAAAGAGACCTCGTCTGGAGATGGGGGCTTTGCAGATACAGTCAGGTAAGTGGGGGTCATACCGGGTTAGGGCGGGCCCTTAATTCTATGACCGGGGCCTGCGAAGAGATACAGACTCAGAGGGAAGACGGGCAGGTGAAGACAGAGGCGGACCGAGTGATGCAGCCATAACCCAAGGGGCATCTGGGCCACCAGAGGCTGGCGGAGGCGGCAGGGACGCTCCCCGGAGCTTCGAGACGGAGCTTGGCCCTCGACTTTGCTGACACCTCGATTTTGGACTTCTAGCCTTTGGAAGTGTGCGAAGATGAACTTCCGTTGTTGGAAAGCCACCCGGTTTGTGGTCATCTGTCACAGCAGCCCCAGGAGAGTACCCCAGAAGACGAGAAAGCGAAGGGGCAGAGACAGTGCGCCCCCGGGGCTCACCTGAGCCCGTGGGGGGCTGGAAGGCCCCTGGCTCAGCACCCGCCCTCCTTCCTGTCCTGCACCGCCCACCCCGCTGTCCACGGCACCTAGAACCCTCCCCCACCCCCACTTACAGGCTGCTGCTTACGACGAAAGATCTGCAAATGTCCCTACTCCTGCCTTGTCCAAATTAGCGTCATTGCAGGAATGGAATCCGGATAAAAACGCCCAAACGCAGGAGCGCCGCGGGAGGGGAAGAGACCGCTCACGACCAGGCGGCCCGCGGCGCCCGCGGCATCGGCAGTCTGCAGCCCGGCTCCGGCTCCGGGACGGCTGCCCGCCCGTCCGGCCCCGGCCGCCGTCCCCTCGGCGGCGGCTCCTGCCAGCCAGCAAGGTCCCTGGTCCCAGCGCTGCGTTTGCCGTTTTCACCAGCTGAACAAAGCGGAAGAGATGCTAAACGCGGCCTTGGGAAAGTGGGGTGGGCACGGCCCTCCCTCCAGCCACCAAAGAGAGACGGAGTGGTGGGGGGAGCTGGGGGGGATAAATGACTGAGCAGCGAGTCCAGCTGCACCAGGATGTAATAAAATGCGTTGCTAAGAGACAAGTGCCAAAGAAGTTCATTAAAGGACACTTTAAGCGGAGCTGCCGCACGCTCCTCCCTCTCCGGGCCGCTTGTTTGGTGCCGTCCCTCGTGTTTATAATTAGATCCACGATGCGAGCGCAGCGGCTCCCATTCAAGCGCACTCAGCAGAACTCGGCGATAAAATAACTGCACAGAGGCGCGGGCCCCGGGGCGTGGGGGTGGGGGGTGCATGGAGGCGCGGGGGGGGGCGTGGGGCGAGGGGGCGTGGGTGGGGGGCGTGGGGGGCGGGGGGTCATGGGGGCGTGGGGGTACATGGGGCGAGGGGGCGTGGGTGGGGTGGGCGTGTGGGGGATGCATGGAGGCGCGGGGGGGGGGCATGGGGCGAGGGGCGTGGGGGTGCGGGGGGCGTGGGGGCGGGGCGCAGGGGTGGGGGTGAGGGGGGCATGGGGGCGTGGAGGTGTGGGGATGTGGGGAGTGGGGTATGGGGGTGTGGGGTGTGGGGCGTGGGGCATGGAGGCACGGGTGGGGGTGTGGGTCGCCGGGCGTGGGAGCGGCCGGCCTGTTCTGTGCACAGACGTGCATTTAAGTCCCACGCACTTATGTAAACGGGATGAAGGTCTTTGAGGATCCCACTGTCCCCGCAGCCACCCGGCTGACCGTTTCCCTCAACAGGGGCTGGGGTCTCCAGGCCCGTGCAGGCCCACTGGACCTCGGGGTCATGGCAGAGGCGCCTGCCACCACCTCTGGATGTTGGGGTTGTGGACGCTGAGCTTAAGCTGTGACTCGCTCAGCGGTTCTGTGTGGGCGTCAGGCGGGGTGGTGGATGGGGGTGCGGGGCGAAGAGATTCTAACCCACTGTGAAGGGGCACTGGCCAAGAGGAGGACGGTCAGCCAGGCCGGGGTGACTGCCACCTCAGCGAACAGGAAGGAGCCAGGCGCCAGGGCAGGGGAGGCTGATCAGAGATGGGCGCGGGCAGAGGCTGTGGCCTGTGGGAGTGTCCCTTGGGGCCGCAGCACCTAGAGAAGGTCTCCGTGCAATGTGCACCCTGAACCTGGACCTGTCTCGCGAGCATGGCTCTCTGGCTTCTCCTGGGCGCAGGCTGCACGGGGCCAGGCCATGGGACGACAGTGGTGGTGCTGGGGCACGCTGCCCTGTGTCGTGGGCCACGGTGTCTCCCGGGCCATGGGCCGGCCCGCAGCATCGGAGGGTGCATTCTGCTCCGGAGTCAGAGAGAGCCCCGGAGAGACTCAGTGCTTCTGACCAGCCTCCCGCAGGGAGAACCAGCTGCCTGCCATGCGGGTCCCCCCCCCCGCAACTGGCGTGGTGCAGGTTTGGGGGGAGAGGTTAACCAGCAGGTCTCCCCCAGACAGTTCTCACTCTCAAAATCCCTCCAGACCCAGAGCTGACAGCAGCCTTCCTTCCAGTGACTTCCAGCTTCTACACAAGGCAGCCAGTTAGCACCTTAGGTCAGGGGTCAGGCATGCCGGAGAGCACAGCCCCCCACCCCATCCCACCAGCTCTCCGCCCTCACGCCCACCTGTCACGCTTTCTCTCCAGGCCACGCAGGCCTCCCCAGGAAGCGCCAGGCGGGCCCCACCCCAGGGCCTTTGCACAGGCTGTTCCCACTGCCCAGAACACTCTTCCTGCGTCACAGTGCCCACTGCTCCAGCCCCTGCCGGCCTTCGCTCCGACGCTGCCTCCGCAGAGAGGCCCCTCTCGACCCCTTGCCTGAGCGCCGCCACCTGCCTGCCCCACACACACCTGCCCGCGCTGCCCCTGCTCAGAGAGCCTTCTAGCCTGTTGCGAAATTCTTTGTTCACGTTTCCTGCCTATCATCTGTCACCTGTTCCATCCCCTGCTGTGTCCCCACGCTCGGCACAGCGCTGACACACAGTGGGTACGCAGGAGGCACGTGCAGAACGTCACGACTCCGTGACCGGCGGTGACTGCTGGTGCCCTCACCATCTGGGCGCCCCCTTCTGGTCACACAGGAGCTGTCGAGGCCGGCGGGCACACCGGGAAATGCGGGAAAGGGCCCGAGACGCAGGGAGCTCGGCCACCTTGCTCCCCTCCAGTCCCCTACGCGGAGGATGCAGGCGCCCCACACATCCCAGCTCCTGCTCTAAGGCGCTGGCCAGCGCGGCGCCTTGCAGCCTCCCCTCAGTGTGCCCACTTCCAGAGCCTGCAGCTGGGACGGCGTCCACAGTGACCCCGGTAACTCCGCTTTGTCACCTCTCCTGTCGAACCGGGACAAGCCCTCGGAGAGACCTTCGTGAGCACGTGTCCCCTCGGCAGTGACAACGGGGAGAAGGACGCTGGCGATGTGGGCAAAGAGACCTCGGCGTCGGCGAGGCTGCAAAGTGACGTTTGCGAAACAACCCCCCTTCGTCTGCGGTGTGCTTCTTCCCGCCCAGACGCTCCAAGCACGGAGAGCAGCCGGTATCACTGATCGTAGGAAGTGCGGCTTGTCGCTCGGTAACCTGCACCTCGCATTAAATTCTGGATCACAGTCTCTAACACGCATATATTTTTAATGGCATTTCCAAGTGCACGTGCACGTGCAGATGGGCGTTCCGCCTGAACGACATCAAAGAGAAACACATCCCCTTCTCCTCCTCGCTCTCCCCTTCCCGCCCCTGCCGTCCTCTCTTTCCTGGAGCAAAAAGCCTCTTCCCAAACTGATCAGAGCATCACCCATGCACAACCTGCTGACGTCCCCCGGGGTGGACGCCAGCAGGCGTCACATTGCCCTCAAGATGACCCCCCCCATTGCCATCTTTTAGAGCCTTTTTGATTGTGAAGGGTGACCGCCCCCTGCCCCACCCGGCACCGACTGAGAGAGCACGCACGTGCAGCCGGGCTGGGTGACGAACGGCCCCCCCCTTCTGAACCGACTTTCTGAACTGTACCTGCACCTAGAGGTCCACAGTCCGTGTGACTCAGCGAGTGTCACGAGATGGGCAGTTCCAGGACGCACCGGGGCCGCCAAAGCCGTCTGCCCCTGCCTCGTGCAAATCAGAAGCCAACTGCTCTGAAGGCCTCACGGCCATTCTAAAACACCAGGGTGTCGCCCCAGGGTCCTTTCTTAGTGGCCCTGTTGTCACACGAGGACACGTTGTGTGAGCCCTCCAGAAGTCCCACACAGGGCTAACGCTCCTGAAGAAAACTCTCGTGAACAGCATTTAACTGCTTAAACAGAAACAACAGGCTTCTTGCACGGCTGCACTGTGTGGGGTGTGTGGTCAGGAGCCTGTAGTCCCTGGGGGCTCCCGGGGTTTCCTGGGTACCGTTCCTGCCCCCACTCAGGGCCATAATTTCCCACCTGTAAGAAGGGGACTTTGGTGAAGGTGCCCTACAAAGACCCCTTGCCTCTCATGTCCTATGCTTTAAGCCACCAGGCCAAGTCTGGGGGACACACGCTCTCACTTTCCACCAGACCCTGAGCTGAGGGCCCAATCCCGACTATGGGCACACCAGTCCAGGGGCTTCTGTCCCACCAGGAAGCCCCAGGTGCCTGCGTCTCCACGGCAGTGACGTCTCCGGGGCCCCGCCAGCCTTCCGCTTCTCTGAGTATTGTTAACATAGTGATGCTGGTAACAGCCCCTCCCCCCCAGTGATGACTCACGCCCTCCTGAACCCTCAGGACGGTCCAGCCTGGGAAGCAGCATTCGGCCCACTGTGAGATCAGGACCCAGCCACCTGCCTCCCCAGTTCGCCTGGGGACTCGGGGTTCTACCCGGCACTGGACAAAAAATTAAAACTCCCCATGGATGTGCTTCCTTCCGCTGTTTTAACACAGGTGCCAAGAAAGAAGTGTGGCCCGCGTGCGGTGGCCCAGGACGCCCGCCGCGGGCAGCAGAGGCTGCAACCCGGGCGGAGCTGCGTCAGCGGCGGCTCCTCGCGGCACCTGGAAACCGCCACCACCGACCGGTAAGTGGCCGGCTGTGAAAACACCTTCAGGAAGCGTATTCGTCCCTTTGGAGAACAGAGGCCACTTCGAAATGAGAAAATGCCTCACCTTTAAGTGAAAATAATGACGACGTTAATAATAAGAGGGGCAGCCAGAGCAGAGGCTCAGGGCAAGGTGGGGTGCCAGAGGCGAGGGCGGAGCAGGCAGATCTGAGGGGCTCTTCACGAGGAGAATTGGCTTGGGGTCCCTCCAAACCATCCGCCTGCCGCTGTCTCGGCTCGCACACTACGGAGACCCCTCCCTGTGCCCAGCCTACTGTATCCTCCCCGCCCGAGTGCCAGCCAGCGGGCAGCCTCCTGGGAGGGGCAGAGACTGGATGCAGACCCGGGCCCCCTCCAGAGTTCCAGGACCTTCGACTTCAGAGTGAGAATCCGCTCTTTCCCACGGACCGGCTACAACCCGCCAGGGCTCGTCGGGCGCGCTGACTCCATTTACTGTCATCTGATCACGTGTCCCGGGGTTACAAGATGCAGCAAACTTTTCATATTTGTGGCAAAAACTGTTGTCATCTCCCCCCCCACACACACACACATGCTCCAGTGCAGAGGTTAAGATTGGGAAGCCACAATGGCCCAGAATGGGGTCACGGCTCTTCCACCTGTCAGCCGTGGGATGCCAGGCGCCTCAGCCTCTCCGGGCTCCAGCCTCCTCCCGCATAAAATGGACATGAGAAGCAGGCCTGCCCATGAATGGCAAGTGAGCCGGTCCCTGGACGGCACTGGAGGGGCCTGGCCCGGGGTTAGCGACGGGCAGGAAAGCTGATGGAGGAACGGCTGATCCTGAGCCCCATCTGCTGAGGACGCACTCCGGGCCCCGCGCTGAGGGCACCACCTCATCTCGTCCCCTAGCGCTCTGCCCTCTGACTTTCTTGTTCCTATTTCTAAAAGCCTCCTCAGTGGCACACTCCTGGAAGGGAGTCCAGTCCGGGGTCCCATCCCCTAAAACGCCAACAGTGGCAGGAAGGTGCATGGTGTGGCCACGACACACCCTCCTCTAGAAACCAGCCTCTCCCCCAAAGTTGCAGGCTGAGCCAATAGACACCCCACAGGGGCCTCCTCTGCCTCCTCCACCAAGTGACCAGCGCGGGCCGAGACACGGTCTGTGGCAAGTCGCCAACACTGAAGACGGACCATCGCGCTTCCCGAGGCTGGCGGGCTGTGGCGGGCACACCCGGAGGCGGCCACAGTTAGGATCGGATCACACGAGCGAAACAGAGACGGCACGGAGCCCACGACTCGGTCCCCGAACAGACAAAGGCGCTAGAGGAAACACTTGCTAAATCACAGGGCTAATCACCAGGGCCAGCAGCTCTAATGAGGCATCGTGGGATTACCAAAGTTATTATCAGTCATCCCGTTGAAGAAATTCAGTTCATTGAAATCAATTGGACAGCTCTGACAGCAGGTGTTTTAAGAGGCTAACACCTCAGAGTGGACCCTTTGGACTGGTGGGAGAGGATGGCAAAGTCACCGTCCACCTTGGCCAGGAGGGATGAGCAACAGAATGCCCGAAACGGGACGAGCCACAGTGCAAAGGCTCCGGCTCCCCCAGTGCAGGGCAGGAGCTGCCGGGCGCTTCCTGTGGTCACAGATGCCGTGACCTCGGTCCTCCCAAACCGACCCCGTGGCTTTGTGGTTCCGACGCACCTGCGCATCTGTTCCCTGGTTTCGCCTCAGTAGTGAGCGCGGTGAGGAAGGTCCGGCTACCACGCCCGCTCTCCAGACCGGAACCAGGGCCCAAGGAGACCAAACGACCGCCCGGCGCTGCCCCCAGAGGCAGGGGGCTGGAACGTGCACCCCAGTATTGCGACCTGAGGACATTGTGCATACTCCAGCAGGTGGTGGGCCAGCTGGAGACGAGGCCTGGGGCTGAAACAGAGGGCACCCTCGCAGCGGCCCCCAGCTGTCTGACTTCGGGCAGCGCCTTTCTCTGACCTGTCCAGCAGAGAAGATCCACCTGCCCAGCCTGACCCAGGTCCTGGGACTGTCTCGACGATGAAGTAAAAGAGGTTTTGCAACAAGGAGGTGACGGGACAGACCCACTGACGAGTATGGGGACCACAGGTGGCCAAGGCACTGTGTGTGCAGTTTGTCCCCATGCTGCTCTGCGGGTGCAAATGTCACCACCTCGGAGTGACCCCCACACACCTCATATCACCTCACATCATCTCAAGTGCTGCCAGGGTGGCCTGGGGGAGAAACGTCTCATGCAGATGCCTCGCTGGACCCCACGGGAGAGGGAACTGTGGCATCCTCCCTCCCCAACTTTACCTGACAACGTCTGCTGGTAGAGACCAAGGGAACACACTCTGTCAATGGCAAGCCTCATCATCACTACCACTGACAGCACACCACCCACCATGCCCTCTAGACCCCCAAAACCCGGCGCGAGCTCGTGATATGCTTGCAGAATTAAACTGAGTTGTTCCCAAGAGATGCCCACAATCCACCGTCCAGGGCGGAAAGCAAGTTTCAGAATCACAGGTGTCGTGCATCGGCCAGGTGTTTCTCCACGCCAGCGATGTCCGTGTGTGCACAGAACACGCCCCACGAACACGCCTCAAAGCCAGCTCACGAAGGGGCGGGGCTTACACTGCACGACTTTCAAGTCTCTACTGTGAATTTTCTTCCCAATGAGCCTGTATTTCTCTTATAAAAACTTTTTGTAAAAGTAGAATTCTTTATCTCCTCAACGTTACAGAAACAATAGAAAGAATGGTGATCACCGCCCTCCTCAGTGAGATTTTATTTTAGCAAAACGGTAATTATTTTTCTTACTTCAACAACAGATCCTCTCATGTTAGTAACATAATCCCAGACACATTATTAAGTGGTTGTATATATTACACAGACTTTACATGAATTACATCCGTTGGTATAAATATCAATATATTTATTATGATATATTTGTGTATAGTCAAAATAAAATCAACAATAAAAATGCACCCAATAAATATAAATATAACTTATATGTATACACACATACATTTACACACACACTTTTTTCCTTAAACTAAGCAGAGTTGCCCACTGAGTAACCTTTTGGAGGCTTCCAGAAGGGTCCCCCCACCAGTTTGTCAGCTCTCAGCAGCTCTGGGGAAGACAGAACGAGAGTCAGCATGTGGCCCTGCCCGCCCGCTGTTATGTCCACTGGTCACCCAGGGCTCTGGGCCCAGCAGCCTCCCAGCCACCTCTCGCACGTCACACACAGGCACCGGCTGTCCCTGCTCCCCCACGCAGGCGACGGGCATCCGTGAAGCTTGCTCACACGGCTGGGCCAAGCAGGAAGGGCGCGCAGGCCGCCCTCACTCTCCTGCCTTCTAATCGGCCCTCAGCACCACGCCTTCCTGACTCCTGCTCGTCCTTCATCCCGGCTCCTCTGCCTCCCCGCTCCGGCCCCAGCCGGCCACCCCTGCTGTCTCTCTTCTCCCGTGGTTCTGCTGCGGGAACTGACCCGCACCTGCCAGTGTTCTCAGGCCATCGTCCCTTAGTGGGCTTGGCCACCAGCTCCTCCTGCCCGAAGCCCCAGGTGTCCTGAGGGCCCCTCCCCCATCTCTTCCAGGAAGCCACCCTCAAACCTGCAGGCCAGACCTGCGGCCGGGCTCCCACGGAGAGCTCGTCACAGACCTTGTCTGGAAGCTCCTGAAAGGTGGTTATTTACCTACGCCTTGCTCTTTGGTGAGCTTTCCAAGGGCAGGGGGCTGCGGGCCTCGTTGGTCTCTGTGTCCTCCCATTTCAAACATCTGATTTTAAAATCTACCATTTACGGAATGCCTACCACAGGCTAGGGACTCTGCCAGGCCCGGAAGTACATCACTGCTGACCCTCACACCCATCTTTTTACAAAGCGACCCACTGGTTCCATGAATGAGCACTGGGCCCCTGTGAAGCCCTGCTCTGAGCATCCAGGGGAGGGGAGGGGCGCGGAGACCCAGCCCATCACTCGCAGAGCTTACGGGACAGCAGGTGGACGTGGGAAGACCGGGACAGCCATGGTGCTCACTCTCCAGAGGCAGGAAAGCGTTCAGGGTGCCAGGGCTGCCGACAAGCCACCGAGGGGCCACCCTGCTGGGTGCAGTGAGGTGTCAGGGAACCCCAGCCGGTGGGCAGAGCCCTCAGCTTTCCCCCACGAGCAGCGGAAAACTGCTCCCAGGTCTCCAGCGAGGAAGGACCTGGTGGTGATCAGGTTTTGAGGCACTTACTCCGGAGCAGGACGTAGCGGAGAGGCCAAGAGTGGACGCAGCACGGTGCCCTCAGCAGCCGAAAGGCAGAGGCGACCGAGTGCCCCTCAGCTGCCGAATGGACAGACAGTGGACAGGCAACGGTCTCTCCCGCCAGAGGAATAGTATTCAGACATAAGAAAGAACAGAATACAGGCTGCAGCTTGGATGAACGTTCACACGTGATGCTCAGTGAAAAAAAGCCAGTCATTTAAGACCACATGCCAAGTGGTTCCATTCACATGAAAATCCAGAAAAGGCAACTCTAAGGGACAGAAAGTACATGATGAGTAGGGCTGGGGGGAGCGGGTGACGGACAGCCAAAGAGTTACTTTTGGAGATGAAAATATTCTCAAATTGATGGTAGTGAGAGTTGCAAAAATCTGCAAATAATAATAATTTTAAAAACCCTACTTAATTGTACACTTTAAATGAGTAAATTATATGATACGTGAATGACATCTCAATAAAGCTGAGTTTTTGTTTTGTTTTAAGTGGATCCAGTGAGGAGGCTACTGTGGTCTTCCAGCTAAGAGATGGAACTGGAGAGACCAGTGTGGAGGAAGCTTGAAAGGGAAGAGGGACCCCAGGACTGTGGCTCAGATAAAAGCGAAGGCCATGGTGGCTGGCTGCAGCAGGGGTGGTGAGGGGTCAAGGGCACACAGGGGGCAGTGGGAGAAGCCGGACCTGGGCCCGGCTGTCTCAGCCCCACGCTCTCCCCTGCAGGGAATGGAGAGATGGCTCGTTTCTGTAACCTGCAACCACGCCATAATAAGAACCAGATCTCAACTCTAGGCCAGAAAAACTAAAATGCATCCTCCTGGACGAGAGCGGACTTGGGAAGAGAAGCTGGCAAATGAAACGTCCTTGTACTACAGGACCACAGACAGTCGGGGAGCCTCGGAATGCACCTACCCAGTGTTCACTCGGGGGAACGCACCCCTCTGGCGCCTGATGTGGCTGGTGAATCCCAGCGAGGACATGATTCAGCGCCCAGGCACATGCCACATGTATAAGACCTTTCAAGAAGACGTATTTTTATTGCTGAACTTGCGGACAGCCCCTCAGAATCCAGAGTCCATTAAATCGACAGAAGGAGCAGAGCGCGAGGCCCGAAGTTTCCCCCAGGGCCTCAGCGCCTGCCTCTCTGTCCGTCTGTCCGCCTGCCTCTCTCTCTCTGCCACGCCAGCGTGGACTTCAGGCTCCTCTCACTCTTTGGTGAAGCTGAACTTGCATGAAGTTCAGGTCTGGAGATGCCCGCTACATGTGGCCTCCGAATCCCGTGCTGAGAACTCCAAAGGCAGAGTGGTGGGGGGCGGGGGGACCCTCCAGTACTTATGATGGGTCTGTTATTTAGTTATTTACACGGAAGTGCTTGTCGCTTGACAATTTAGATAAAAACGTTACTGCCTCTCTGCATGTGCTGCAAATTCACGGCGTTAAACCCACTGGAGCGACTAATGCAGTCTTCACACATCGCATCTCGTTAAACAAGAGGGGCCCCGGCTCCCCCGGGGCCACAGCCCCGCAGCGGGGCGCGGCCGCACCTGGGGACACAGCTGAGCCGCTCTGGCTGGGTCCCGATTCGGCTCTGACCCACTCCCCACACCTCCTTCTTTTTTAAAGGAAAAATATGGTCCCAAATAGCAACATCCCATGGAAAGCTGGTGTCCTGTGTGCCCCCTAGTCCACCGATGGCGGGAGAAACACCGGGGAGTTATAAAGAAGTCGTATCTCTCTACTTCTGACCAACAGCCAACCAACCTATTTCCTTGCAGGAGCCCTCGACGAATACCCTTAAACTCTTGTCCATGCTTCTGGAAGTCACTGAAAAAACTCTCAGTGCCAAGGGCACAAATGGTAAACCGATGGCTGCGTAGCACAAGATATCACTCAGCTGCCATTGTATTTCTAACAGATGTGGATAATGGGGTCATGCGTTCACATAACTATCTAATTTCATCATCCACGTGTGCACTTTTAATTGAAATTTAACCTTTACATCCCATATTCCATGCGGGAGCACAAACACATATCTCCGTAGGGGCAGACAGTATGAGTTTCTCCCCAAGCAAATCTATATGTGAACACTACCTTTAATTTATGTTGAGTTGAAAACAAACTCTGAAATACTGGCTTTTTTTAAATCCCTGATCCCACATTTCAGCTCCGCCTAGGCAGGTTCTGGGTGACCAAGCAGGGCCCCCCCCCCACTCAGCTCCTCTTCAAGACCCAGGGTACAGATCGAATCACCTCTGAGAGCTAGCTAGTTCATCAACCCTTCCCTAGCCAAGCTGCCAATCACCACCCAACTCTCCCAAGGAGAGAGAGACCGGTAAATGTTAAGTCTACTCAACTCATTTCATAGGTGACCTCTGAAAGATTTCACCGCAAAGCTGGGAGAGACGAGGCAGCTTTATTAGCATGCTGCACCACGGCCTCAGCACCCCCCCCCCTTTTATGAGCCCTTGTTATATAAAATGCCACAAAGAGAAAAAAAAAACAACACACTTACAGTCACACACACAAGTTCAGATGGCCAGGCTGAACCCTGGCTGCTTACAAGACGTTATTTTTAGTCATTTCAAAGGGAAACATTTTTTAAAAGCCAGAGAACAAAAGTTTTCGTTGCCGTCTTTCTTTTGAAACACACACTCACACACACAAAAAGATGGAGGTACATTCCCTTGGCAGGCATCCTTCCCGGATTCAAATTTAAAGGCGAAGGCAGCCCGAAGTCGGACAGCTCCTTCCCGGGCTGCGTGCCGCCCTCAAACAGGATTTTCCGCGTTCCTCTCAGCCTCATCTGAATTCCGGCACGGCAGATAATAAATAGCTGCTCATTTACTATCATCATAAAAATTTAAGCAGCCTTGAAAGAGTTGCTACCATACGGAAGAAATGACCAAACCTAAGCTCTGAAAAAGCCATTGGAAACAGTCAAACTACCGCCACGGAGAAGCACACATAAAGAGGCGGGCTGCGATGAAAGCCGCAGGATTACTGGGTTTTCTCTCTTTTAAATCTTCTACTCGGAGCACAAGAGTCAACAACTTGCCGTTTTAGCCAGTGAAAAAAGGGCTTAGTAAGCCTCAGCTATCACACTGGACCAGATTCAGTGCTCGTTTCTTTTTTTTTTTAAAGAAAGTATCTGATTTGATTCTACACAGTGATTAAACATCTTTGTGCTCAGCTGAGAAGGGTCTTCCACCCCTCCCCCTCCAAAAATGGCATCAAAGCAATCAAAATGGTAATGCCGGGCCTGGGTCCCCTCCCCCCGCGAACTCCCCGACTTCGCCGGGGCCGCGCGCCGGGCCCCCCTCCGGCGGGAATGGAAGCTTCCACTCCAGGACGGGGGCGCGGGCCGGGCGGGCGGGCGCGCGCGCCGGGTAGGGGCCGCGGCACCGGCAGAAAGGGGTTAATGCATTCGTCCCAACCCTCCCGTCCAGCCGGGCGCCCCCGACCGGGCGCGGACCCGCGGGAACAGCCATCTTTCTTTCCGCAACCCCCGGCCCCCTCCTCTTCCGCACGCCCCCTCCCACTTTTCAACTTTAAAGACTCGAAATGAATGCCCGGCCTCCGAGTTCTCGCTCTCCGGGGTGGCCGCCGCCCCCGCCAATCTCGTCCACGTCCCCCCACCGAGCACATTCCTCCGGGGAGGGGCATCTGATCCAGCCGGGGCGGCCGGGAGTTGGGGGAGGAGGAGGAGGGGGCCGGATCAGCAGCCGAGCGGGGGCGGGCGCTGTCCAAGTTTGGTGCTGACGACGGACGCCGGCATTCCTAAGGAAGCGCGATCGATGGCCGGGGGGCGCGGCGGGCGGAGGGAGGGGACGGGTCTGCGGGGAGGGGCGCTGGCGCCCCGCCCCCGCCCGCCTCGGAGCCCGGGGAGAGCCATTGGCTGCACCGCTCAAAGTTCTCGGCTCCGGGCGGCGCGGGGAAGGGGCGGGAGCGCGAGCGGAGAGGGGAAACGGCGGGGAGGGGAGCGGGGGGAGCGGAGGGGGGGAGGGCGCGCGAGGGCGGGGGGAGAGGGCGGGGGCGCGCGGCCGGCCGCGCTCCGGCGGCGGCATCTGTTCGTGGTGCTGAAACCCCGAGCGCTGAGCTCAGCGCAACTAAGTCACAATGGACAACTTTTCCTCCTCGAGGGGCCGGGAGGGGGGTCGGCGGCCGTGGCCCCCACGTCGAGGAGCTTCTCGTGGGTTCCAATCTACACCTGACGCCCGCAGACCAAAGTTGGGGCAGAACTGGGGCGTCCCGGGGGCGCCTTTCTTTTGTTCCCCGGGAGCTGGCGTCAGGTTCCAAGAATAAAAAGTGATGCTGGAGAAGTGAGGGAGGGGAGCCCGGGGGGAACCGTTCTGCGATAAGATTCGCAATGGAACCCAGAAACCGCTTCCAGGGAGTTTGGGATCCGGGCCTGAATTACCGCCCCCTCGACCCCCACCGTCACGCCAGCGAGAAGCGGGGACACGGAGGCGGGCGAAATGCCCACCACATTCCCAAAACATGTCCACCAACTCAAAATGGACGCCGGGCTGCTCGCCGCCTTTTAAGTGCAGCTTCAGTCTTTCGGCCACTGCGCTCCCCCCGCGGCCTCCGAGAACCCAGCTCTTTCTTTCCAAAAAAACGGGGGGGGGACGGGTAACTTTAAGGATGGCACACGGACTCCTTTAGGAGTGTGAGCGCGCGGCGCGGAGGCCGGCACTTTTTAGGGTGCTGCCAAAGTGCCCGGCGACCCCCCTCCCCACTCCGGTGGGGGTGGGCGCAGGCTCCAGCTCGCTTACTTGTTTGTCGCTGAGCGCGGCGATCCGCGGCTGTCTCTCGTGGAGCTGCTTCTTGAGGTCGCCGTTCTGCGGAAACACGGAGGAGCGGGTTCAGGCCAGCTGTCCGGGGGGTCGGGTGCGCGAGGGCCCCGCGGGCCGCAGCCCCTCGCCCCGCAGCCCGCGAGCCAAGCTGCCTGCAGCGCGCCCCAAGTTCCCTGGCCGCGTCCCGCACGCGCGGCGGCCGGGCAGTGCCGCGCGGGGCCGCTTACCTGTGGCTGCCGCCTCATCGGGGCAGCTCGCGGGGCGGGGCGGGGGCCGAGGCCACCCGGCGGCGCGCCCCGAGCCGTGCAAGTTTGCAGGCCGGGGTGCGTGTGCGTGTGCGAGTGAGTGTGAGTGTGTGTGCCGGGGGAGGGGGGAGGAACAAAGAGCCAAGTAAACACGGCGAGTCCGTGTCGAGCAAAGCTCATAAATATTCAAGTCGCGTCCTAATCTCCCCAACACACACACGCGCACGCCGCAATACCGCTCGGGCTCCGGTCGCCACGCCGCTGCTCGCCCAGCAACGATCGTCAAAACTACTTTTGCAAACTGTGCGGGATTGCACGGGGATGGGGGCTGCAGGGGTCGGCGCACACACTCGCACACACCCCGGGGCAGGCTCATGAAGGGCCCCCTCCCGGCGCCTTCAATCCTGCAGACCCCGTATCTAGAAAGACGCCGGGCTCAGGTCCCACGGGCCCCCGCCCCCCGCCCCAAACTGTGCAGGATTGCACAAGAGGGGGAAGGAGGGGGAACCCAGAGGGGAAAGGAGGGGAGCCCCGAGGGGGGTCCTGCTTGTACCTATTCCTCCCATCCCCCCGGCAGGCTCAAGGAGAAGCCTCCTCCAGATACCTCGGGTCAAGCAGACCCCGCGAAGAGGAACAGGACGCCAGGCCCGGGCCCCTGAAACCCCTACCCCGGCCTCGGGCCCCCGGCCGCCTACCTGGTGGCGCGCGAGTTCCACGGCGAGCGCCTCGGGCCGGCTCTGCAGCTCCATCCCAGCAACTTGGGCAGCACTTTGCGCTCACTTTGGCCCCCGCTGCCGGGAAGTTGCGCGGCTCGGCTGGGGCAGGAGTGGGCGGGGGCGGACTGGGCCTCGCGGGTTGGGGGGACACAAGCCCCCTCCTCCACGGGCGAACAGGAGTACCGGGTGGTCTGTCGAAGGGGAAGAAAGGCGGCCGGGCGCCGCGGCGCCGAGCCCGCGGCCACCCCAACTCCTCAGGATGCTCGGCAAGTTGCGCCAGGTCCCCGGGCTGACGGCGCCGCCCGGCGCATGGCCCCAGGCGCCGGGAGCCCCGCGCAGCCCCGCGCAGCCCGGCGCGCGCCCGCGCCGCCGCCGCCGCCGCCGCCCGCGCGAGCCGCCCGCCGGCAGGGACTATATTTCCTCCGGCGCGCGCGCCTGGATCTCGCTGGGCTTCGGCAAAGTTGTGCCTCGGCCCGATGCTAATTCGGCAGTGCCCGGATGGAGCGGGCCGGGGCGGCGGGGGGCGGTGCCCGAGCCCGCCGCCCGCCCCGCCCCGCTCCCGCCCCGCCCGCCCGCGCGTGCGCACTGCCGCCCCGCCGCGGCCGGGCGCCCCGAGCAGAGAACAAAAGTGGCGGCGCTGAGGGCTGCAAACTCGTCGTTTGGGGCACCCGCTCCAAGACCACTCCGGCTAGGCGCTCCGAATGGGGCCCCCGCAATACCGTCCTCCTCTTCGCCCCACCCAGCGAAACCTGAGGATAACCGGGCGTCCCCATCCCCCTCTGCTCAGCCTGAGGCCGTGGTTAAAGATACTTATCGGTGGGAGGAAAAATGTCCATTTTTCATTTTTTTCTCCTCTGGCTCTCGCCGATCCCTCTTTCCCCTACTCTCCCCCTGCCTCCGTCCTCCTCCCTCGCCTACTTTATTTAAATTGTCTTCCATCCCCTCCCGCCTCCCTGTGCACTAGCGCTGTGACTGGGAGCTGAAATTATTCATGTCGCCAGATTCCCCCACCGCCTGATGGCCACCTTGTTGTTTAAACAGTAAGAACATTGATCTGACTGTTCCTTTAGTGATTTTTTTTTAACACTCACAATTAAACTCTCAACAGATGTCACTGGACTTTTTAAGGCTGTTGTTAAAAATCGTAAACGTTCCCGGTCAATGTGACATAAAACAATTATAACTACAGCTGCAGAGATCACGTTTCATAACTCCCAGGCCCGCAGCCAGAAGGTTAATGTCTCGGAGTCGATACATTACCGTCGTGGAATTTACCGTCCTCATCAATTACATTCGCAAATACTTTGCGTATCCTAGTACCTAAACGCTGGAGAGAAACGCTGCAATCAGACTTCAAAGTAAATATTTAAACTGATAGTCATTAAAAGTTCACATTCCTCTACATCGCAAAAAAGAAAAAAATTTTAATTAAAAAAAAAATACCCAGATACACAATCAGCAAATAAATACTCCTTTTAACATATATGCCAATATGCCACAAATTATGTCTAGGGTCAGCAGAAGCTGGAATTTTTTTTTTCAGCTTGGGACCCAAATGTTGTTCTGGCCTCTGTTAGGGCTTTTGGCACAAGCAACTTAATGTTCGTCTATTGGGCTCCCCAAACAGTGGGAACCTCTCATTGCTGACCCTTTAGGAAGCACTCCATGAGGGATCTGGTTAACCGGTAAGCTTTGTTGTCCACCGCAAAACTGATACATGTTCCAAGTGGTCCTGTTCCAGCCAGGAAGAAGCAGAATCCACCAAATGTAAAAGAGCTGGTTCTGGGTGCCATTGAGGAGCCTCGGGCTCCTTGCACTCTAGGTTCGGCTTGGATGGTGTCCAACTCAGGGTGATGTCCCCCCTTACCTAATGCTTTTGCTGGACTGAACACCAGTCTGGTAAAGTGGACTGCCCAGGGGACCAGGGTCCAGAGAGCCAGAGAGAGAGAACGTACTTGTGAGAGGATTCCTACTGTAATCTCTATAAATGTCACTGGATTTTTGGTAAAAGTTCGCCATAATTTCATGGGCCATGTATGTATTGAAATCAACGGGATATTCAGGCTGTCTGAGACCCACACGGACTCAGGCAGATACATGTTCGCGAGGATAGTGGCTCCCGCCGCAGAGATGGTGAAGTGCTGTTTCCAAGTTTCTATTAATTCCGGTTCCAGAAATGGCCACGCACAGGCCCCTCTGTTTTTTCTTAGTCACCCAATTCCTGAGCAAGCAGAAAGCCAGGGGCTGGGCTGCCCTGTCATGATGGGGTCAGTGGTGATGCAGGGGCGAGTGCTTGTGAGCAGACGTGAGAGGGGTCCAGTGTCCTTTCCCCTCCATGCGTCCTGCGCCCCAGGCCACCAGCCCCCACCCCGTGCCCATGCTGTGCCCTCCATCTGGAATGCTCTTTCCTCTATACCCCACCTTTAAAAAATCCTCTTCATCCTCCAAGACTCACTTTAAATGCCACCTTTTCTAGGAAACGTCCCCTAATGCTACACGTAAATTCTTCGCTCCTCCCTCCGGATATTCACCCCACCGCTTGGAGCGCATTCTGTCCCGTAATAAAGGTGACCGTTGTCTTCCCCGTGGAGCCTGGGCCGGCTCCGAGTCTGGCCGATGGGCAGAGCACAGTATGTGTGTGTTAAAGGCAGGCGTGGTGTGCCCGGAACCATGTGGGTGCTTAATAGCCGAATGAGTGAGTGAGGGGGTGAATGAATGAAGGGATGCTAAAAGAGACACGCATTCCGTTTTTGGAAAGGTGGGCTATTAATGACAGCCAAAGAAATAAGCCGTGTTCACAGTTCATTCCAGAGGCCGCCTGCGTCGTAGTCAAGTGGACAGGGGCCTGGACTGCAGCTCGAATATCTGGGTGTGAGACGCTTAAGAGCCTTGGGATCTCCCAGCCTCTATTTCTTCAGATGTAAGAATGAGAATCTTCCAACCAGCTACAGTCACCTCAGATCCACGCAGTTCCTCCTGGCCCTGGGCCTCGGCTCCTTGCTCAGTGGAGAGCCCTAATTACAGTCAGTCCTTGGCTCCACCACCTGAGGTGAGAGTCAGCCTCCAGCGTGGCCTCCACCTAGCCTCCCACGGGGGGTGGGCCTGCAGCGGCTCCAGCACCACGTCCAGCCCCGTGGACCCGTGGGGACCGTGACTCCTCCCTGCTCTTCCAGCTTACAAGTGAAGTTTTGCACCTTGGGGCACAGATCTACCTCCCCAATGGCCAAGCAAGCAGCTGAGTAACACAATTCAGAAGTCCAGAAAAGTAAGTTAGCGCTTCATCGAATAACCCTGGACCAACTAGAATCAGGATTCAGGATGAGCCAGCAGGTCATTGTTACTCCCTTCCTTGGCTAATTGGAATGCTCTGGGGACCTGTGGTCCCACCAGGTGACCTGCAAAATACCCTACATAACCCAGCAGACAGCTGTCTTTTGTGCTCAGCGGCAGACCGCTCAAAAACGACCCATCACCTCGATCTCGCTGTCCTTCCTTCCCTTTCCCCTCACTCTTGCTGCTCTAGGATTGCACCCCAAAAATAGGCTTTAAGCTTTATTTTGCCTCTGCTTTCGAAGGACCCTTGGCTAAGAAGGGAAATAGCTATAGCTATCACACCGCAGAGTCTTGCTGAGCAACGATGAGATCACAGCCCCAAAAGCCCTTAGCACACTGGGGGAAAAACCCAAAACTGCTAGTGACTATAATTCTCAGACTAAAGAACCAGTCTTCAGTTTCTCCCCCATGAGAAAGGCTCCTAGAAAAGGCCACTGCGAATCTTGAAAAACGACGTCAAAAGCAGTTCATAAGCATTTACTAGGCACCTGTGCTGTGCAAGGCCCTGCACCAGGGGCTACGTGACGTCCATCCACTTAGACGGGTCCCAGGCCCTGGGAGACCACGGTGTAGCGAGGCCCCCAACAGAGGAAACACAGGCGTGAGAATCATAATTCAGGGGGCCCTGCATGAAGTGGTGGCAGGGAGCTAGAGAAGTGGCATAATGGGAGGGAAGGGGGAATTCTGGGGGGGCAGGGTCTGAGAGGGCCTCGGCAGGAGGCCCTTTGGGCGGAGCCTTGAAAAAGCAGTGACACCGTTAGTTAGTTCCGTCAGTTCCGGCTGTACCGGTCCAAAGCTCTTTCCATATCTAGGGTCTCGCGTCCCTCACAGGAAGGGCCGGGAGGCGGGTCAGGCGCCGCCTTTTCATAGTCTGGAGGACTGATTGGGGTGAACGCACGGACCGAAGTGGAGGTGACCTGGGCAGGTGTTCAGGCTTCCGCTCTGGGCAGCGGGGCTGGTGTCCAAAGACAGGGAAGGAGATTCCGGCTGAGGAAGCAGCGTGAGCCAAGGCCCTGAGGCGGGCTGCAGCGGGAACCTCAGGGGGCCTACAGCGGGGAACGGGACAGAGAGATGACGGGACCAGACGGCGTGGTCTCCAGGGCCAGGCTGGGGTTTCTGCCCCAGGTTCCTGCACAGGTGGGTGCGACGCGGGGAGGTCTGCGCTCTGACACTCGGCACGGTGATGTGGAAGATGCAGGAGAAGGTGGGGGGCATGTGGGAGGTGGAGGCGACATCACAGAGAGCTGTGCCCGCACCTGGCCTGGAAGAGCAGACAGGTGGCAGGTGCAGATTCCTGGGGCCGCCACAGCCCCAGCACAGAGGAAGCGGAGGAAGGGGCTTGAACGTCTGGTGTGTGTCAGGGGCCTAGGACAGTCTTGCTTATGCTTATCGTCCTGGGTAGAAGGAAGGCTGAGATACATGGTGTCACTAGCCGGGCCGAGGGGGAAGGGGGTTCGGGCCGAGGGGAAGCAGCCCCGCACCGCCCCGCAGCATGATTCTGCCAGCAGGTGGAGCAGAGGGGAGGAAGGGTACCCGACCACCCTCGGAGTCAGAAACTGGGTTTCTGAGGCCCAGCAGCTGCCCACGGGCTCCTGGCTTCACCTCTGGGAGTCCTGGGTTCTTTCCTGGTAAAAGTGGTTGATGCGGCATCAAGTGAGAAAATGGCCAGGGAGGGGCAGGGGATCCCAGGTGCCACCCTGCCCTGGAGCGCGAAGGCAGACGCGATGCGGTCCCCAGCGGGAGCCCGGAATGTTCTCGGCACCACCTGAGAACGTTCCTGTCCCAACGCGTCTGTCCGTAGCGGAGCCCTCCGCCTTGGTGCCTTCCCACCCACGTCATCACAGATTCTGAGTCAGCTGCTCAGGACCGTTCTGAGAGCGGTGCACGTGTGTGTAGGGCGCCGGCTGCAAGAAGACGCGGCCTCCGAGCCCTGGGAGATACGCCCGCAGCCCCTCGCCGGGCGCCCCCGCGGGATCACTTCTCCAGCTCTTTCTCGGGTTCGGTGCCGTTTCCCTCCCAGGCTTCTGGCCCAGACCCTCTCCCCAGAGTGATAGCAAAAGTCCGTTGGCACTCCTCTGTCCCCCGAGCCTGGTTCCTCTCTCTGCGGGCCAAGCCAACGTGCATGGGGCGGAGGGGAGGGGCGCGTAATGATTGGGGAACAGAGTGAGGAAGAACCGGCTTCCCCTGCAGCATCGTGGGGCCCTGCTACAGATGCCGGCGAGAGTAATAAACGGGGTCCGGGAGCACCGAGGAAGGACCCCCATTCTGACTGCTGCATCCACTGTGGGGTGAGCTGGGGGCACGGCCGTCCCCACCGCCCCGCGTGGGGGACACTGAGCGTCGGGGCACCCAGCTGATGGATGTCCGAGCGGATGCAGATCCCCCTGGAGACACAGGCCTGAGGCCGGCTCCACTGCTTTCAAGGTTCAGGACGAGGGGCCCAGGGAGCCAGGAACGGACACATGAGTGGGTTCGGACCCTGGTATAATGGGAGAGGAGGGACGTGGTGGCAGCTTGGGTTAGATTTAAGCCAGAAGCCCACCTTGAGCTAGAATTCGAGGGAAAGAATTGAGCTGGGAGATGATCCCAGGTGATCCCAGGAACACCTGTGTGTGTGGGCAGTGAGCTGGCAAGGGAAGGCGGCCAAGCGAGGTGAGTTAAGGAGCAGGTGGCCGCAGTGGGCCACAGGGCTGGGTCACGCTAGGAATTCTGGGAGACCCTGCGGCCTCAATTCCCAGTTGTCCTACTCAAGAGGAGAGACTGGGGTGTACTGGTCCCCCAACCGCCTGCCTGTCATTGATCGAGAGCTGCTTTGGGGTGACATTCTCTCTCATCGGTTTGGAATCACAGGCTCCCAAGGCTGGAGGGTAGCGGACAATCACAGCCGCCCAGGGGTGCAGGGGAGGAGGGCAAGACTGCAGTGGAACGGGGCAGGCAGCAGTGCCCCAGTGAGAGAGGGTTGAGGCAGAGGCCAAACGCTTCTTAAAACAGTTGGGGGATCGGCAGGTGATGGGGAGCCATTGACATTTAAAGTGCTGTGCCCAGGTCAGTGTGTAAAATCCCGATGCAGAGGTGGTGGGGGGAGGGGGGCTGGCAGCCCAGCCACCTGTGATTAGGGAGTGTCAAAGCCTGGCTGTCACCCACTGGCTTGACGACGTACAGTAAGCCACTCGCTCTGCGTCTCCGTCTCTTCTCCTTACAGATGGGGTTATCCGTTCAGTAGACGGATGCTATGTGTCCATGGGAACGTAGTGCAGGTGACGGGAACGCCTCCCGCTGGACGACACTGCTTCGTGAGCTGTGTGGTGGGTGCTGGAATAGACCAGTGCCCAGGGGTGGTGGGTGGGAGAGAGTCCGGCCCCCCTCCCCGGACTGCCATGCTGGGCTCAACTGGATCCCCAACTGCGGGGGGGCGCGCCTGGGAGGCAGCCGCCTGGCAGAGGGCTTGGCGCCAGATGCCCAGAGGGCCGTGGCAAGGGCCTGCCAGTCATTATGGGTGGTTACTCAGCTGCTCCTGGGTGGAGGGGTTGCAGCCCCCGCCCTGGAAGCTGGGACAGTGATCCAAGCCGGAGCAAAGCTGAGGGACCCACGGGGTAGGACAGGTGAAGGAGACACAGGTTGAGCAGAGAGGTGGAGGGAGCGAGGAAGAGGAGGGAGCCTGGCCTGGGTGACTGGACAGTGGGGTGGGATCCGGTGGGTGGTGGAGGGGAGGTTGGGGAGGTGACAAGGGTGGAGTGAGAAGGTCCTGCCCTCCCCAGGCTCGTTTGGGGAACACTGTGAACCATCGAAGGCCAAGTCCAAGTGCAGGGGCAGACAGGCGGGTGGAAGCGGGGTTCGTGATCAGCCTTCCCCTTCTTCCTTCTTCCCTTCGTTTCCCTCCCCGGATGCGGCTGGATAGGTACCCCACCCCACCCCAAGTTCGAATCTTTCCCAGAACTTCTGAAGGTGACTTCGTTTGGAAATGGGGTCTTTTCGGAGGTGATCAAGTCACGATGATGTCATCTTGGAGTAGGTAGAACCTTAATCCAAGATGGCTTCCTTACAGAAAGAAGAGAGGCCCAGAGACGGCCACACACAGAGGAGAACGCTAGGTGCGTGACGAGGGACGCAGAGAACACCTAGGGTGACCTAGGCAGGCGGCAGGCGGGAGGCGTGGAACCAACTTCTTCCCACGGCCTCCAGGGCAGGCGCAGCCTTGCTGACACCTTGACCTTGCACTTCTGGCCTCTCGGGAGCTGCGAGACAATGAGTGTCCGTTGTTTAAGCCGCCGCTGTGGGACACTGGCAGGCTCCCTCTCTTCGTCCCTCAGCCAGGCCTCTCCTCCTTGGCGGGACGCCACCTCCCCCTCCAAGCCGCCCGATCAGAGCCGGCGGCTCTGCCCTTGAGGGCCAGTCGGGGCCGGACCTGATGCTTCTCACTGGCGTGACCCCCGGGCCCCCCTCCCGAGGCCCTGCACAGTGGAGGGCAGCGCTGTGCGCTGTTCGCCGACCCCGCCAGGGACACCTGGCTCAAGTCGTCCCATCCGCATTTTAGTGGTCGTTGTATTTGTTTTATGGAAGGCCATCTCGACTCCTCCCCGTAAGTCGGCAAAGTAAAATTTCAGATACACGTGCGAAAGGAGGAGGGAAAGGGGACAGGGAGGGAGAGGGAGGGGAAGAAGGGAGGAGGGAGGGCCCGAGGGCAGCGGACTCCGGCCAGCAGCCCGCAGAGCCCGCAGAGCCCGCCGAGCCCGCCGAGAGCCCTCACGCTCAAGGTCACGTCGAGTGTCGCCTTTGCAAGCGGCAGCCCAAACGTCTGTCAGCCGAGCGCCGTGTGTCTGCCAGGCCCTGGGCCGGCGGCCTTGAACGCATCGTCTCGCCCTGCGCACACCCACCAGGTCGGAGTTCTTGCCCCCACTTGATGGACGGTGAGGCTGAAGCTCGAAGTCCTCGGCCAAGGTCAGGGCAGCGCGCGGTGCAGTCAGGACCCAGCACGAACGCAGGGAGAGCATCGCTGTGCAGAGGGCGGGTGCGCGGACCCGACAGGTGGGTGCACACACGGGCCGGAGGAGCCACGCCTGTCCCGGACGTGGTCAGCTGGTCACTGGCTCTCTGCACCCTGCCTGTCCTCACCTCCGAGGGGGGTGGTTCCCACCCCCCACCCCTGCCACCACGGACGACCATGAGGGTTGAAACGAAGACCCTGGGGAAGCTGAGAAGTTCAAGATAGCAGTGACCTCATTTCCACGAGTTCTCAATACTTCCGTGAGGCGGGGAGTCTGGAACTGTCCCTTCCTTCTTCCCGCCAAGGGCACGAAGATCCAGGGGTGTCGGGTGTCGGCACCTCCTCCAAGTGAGCTGGTGTGGCGGCGGGGCCCCCACCCCCGTCCTCGTCCGTGCACTCACGTGGACCTGGCCCACACACTGGGCTCTCCCACGTGGGGGTGAATCCGAGCAAGCCACTTAGCCTCCCGAGTCCCCACACCCAACATTTTTGCAAAATGAAATTAAGTGGGCAGTGGGTCTGGTCACGAGGGTCCATTAACATGTCCACCCTCTCTCCCCTTGGGTGGACCAGCTGCTGAAGCCCACGCTGGTCAACACTCCAGAGTAGACTCGGAATTCACCTCCCTGTGCCGGTGAGGGGCGGGAGCAGAGTGACAGGCTGGGGTCAGGCTGCGTGAGGCGGCGGTGGGCCCGGCGTCCCTGAGTCCCTGCCCCCCCAAAATGCACAGTTCGCGGCACCTGTGAGGACTTTATCCTTACCGCCTCCAGCGGTCTCACCTGCTCAGGCGTTGTGGTTCTCACCTGGCACCTGGGGAGCCGAGTGTCCCACCCACCCAGGATGGTACAGGGCCCGGGACGGGAGCCTCCCTCGCCAGGCTCCGAGCCCGCGCCCTTCTCCTCGGCCTGTGGAAGAAAACGTGTTTGTTCCAGAGAGTCAGTTCTAACGCCCCACCCGGCAGAGCTCCCAGTGGAAGCTGGAACCTTTCGATCACACCCTGCCCTCCCCCGTGACAGGGACAGTGACTGTGCGCGGCCTTCGGAAGGACGTTTCTCAACAAGTGCACACCCGCCCCTGTTCTGGGCCCGCCAGCGCGTAGCCTTGATCTGGGCCGTATTCAGACGCTGTTTTCCTCATCGGCCACAGATGCTCATCACACCAGCCGCTCGCTCGCTCGCTCGCCGGGCAGCTCATCCTAGGTCTCCTTGACCCGCATGACGGGGAAAGCAGAAGCAAACATTCCAGCTCGCCAGGGAGACCCGTTTCCCTTGGGAACGGGCGTCCGTCCGCCTCTGGTTCTCCTGTCCTCTTCTGTTCAGTCGCGTCCAGCAGGGGACGCGGCCAGTCCCGGCGTCCGCCCAGGCCCCGGGAGTGGGCTGGGGGGTCTCAGTCTGGAACACGCACGACCTGCCCGTGCACCCCGTTCGATGTGACCCTCACGTGGACCCGGTGAGGGTGGCAGAGCCTGGAGCAGGGAGGGGGGCCCTGCTCTCTCCTCGGTCTCCAGGTGACAACACTGAGACTCAGGGTGACGAAAGCGTTCGCCAAGTCCTCGGCAGGTAAGAGGTCCAGGTGGAACCTGCCTAACTCCTGCCGGCTCAAGGTGCCCCCTACCTCCCACCGTCAGACATGGCTGGGGACAAAGGGGACTGACCCCAAGCCTGAGCGCCCTCTCCTACCCTGCACCCACCTGGCTAAGGGACTTGGGACACACTCCTTTCCTTCTCCCCGACTCAGCTCCTGTCTGTGAAATGAGGGGGGTCCCTGGCCACGGCGAGGAAACCCGCATCACCCTCCCTTTGGCCACCGCCAGCCCTGCCTCATTTTCCCAGACCAACCTCCTTGGCTCCCCCCAAACCCATCTGCTTCCCCCAACCCCTGGCGGCCCCCTCCGCCCCCCACAGGCCAGCCCTCGTTTCTCTCCCTGTCTGCTAGTGACAGGAAAATGGAGCTTGGGAGCAGAGAAGGGACGCAGGGCGCTGGCCCGAGGCGGACACACAGTGAGTGTTTTTGAATGACGAAGAGAAGGGACCCATCCACCCAGGCTGTGCCCGAAGAACGAGGAGGGTGGCATAGCCCCAGCTCTTCCTCCCGAACCTGTGACGACAGGTGGCTGCGGCCCGATGTGGTTCTGCCAACCCAGGTGAGGAGCTGGTGCTACCTGTCCCAGGTGCGGCCTGCACGAGGCTCTGTCACTCAGAACTCTGGGGGGAGAAGCAGCCCCGCCCGCCGGAAGTGAACTGGGCCCCCTCTCTATGCACCCCCACACTCTGCCAATAGCCAAGGTTTCGATCAGCCACATGCCAACGGCCCTCCAACCCCCTGAGAGCCTGCTGCCAACTTTACGACCCTGTTCAGATGTCCCATAGGAGCCCAAGGCCGGCACGTCCAGAAATAACCTTTTCCTTTGTATTCACTCCATGCGACCTTGGCGTATGACAATGTTTCCTTGATGGGTGACAGTGTTCCATTGGCAGAGTGCCACCTAACCCGGGGGGTGGGGGGAGCTGGGGGGCGGTGCCCCAGAGGGGGCTGAGTGGGGCGGAAGGGAGGGATCTGGGCACCGGGCCTGAATGCAGAGCAGTGGACACCCCGCCATGGGCACCTGAGCTGGGTCACGCCCAGCCGCGTGGCCGGGGAAGCTCCGCCCAGTGCTGAGAGGACACCCTGGCCAGCGGCCTGAGCTCGCAGTTATAGCAGAGTCCAAATGGGAGCCAGCCGGAGGGGGGGAGTGCCTGGTCTGGGAAGGCTGTGCTGCCCGCATCCCTTCTCTCCCTGCTCACGGAGCCGGGGCTCCTGGCCAGCAGGGACAGCGGTGAGATGCCGGCCGGCACAGCCCGGGAGCCCCGGGCCTCTGCGGGAGCCCTTGGTTGGACGGACCCATGGGAGGATGGACGAGCAACTCCAGTGCCCGTTTCCTGCCCGTAAATGAGGGTGGCGTCACGGGGTCGAGGATGCGATGTGTGTGGAAGGCTCCATGTGGCACTCAGGGTGCGGGGGGGGGCTCGGAAAATGGCCCCAACTCACGCCTCGCCTCCCCGCACAGGCAGCATGCGCCATAGCCCTCCGGCCTCCAGGTGTCCTCTCCGTGCTCACACCTGTCTGGGTCTCTACCCTCTTCCCCTCCCCCACCTCCCGTTCGCCTCCCCTCCCTGCCTGTCTCTCTCCCACCTGCAGCGGGGCTCACCCCACCCCGTTCCCCTTTCAACTTCCCTCTCCCATTTTCCTTCTGAACTTCTTCTCTCCCCCTCCTGTCTCCATACTGGAACAAACCCAGAGAAGCCGACCTGTGCCAGGCGGGGCCTTCTCTCCTGAAGCCTCACGACCCCAACCACAGGTGACGCTGAGGCTCCCCTCCCCTCCAGCTTCGGCTCCAGTTAGAAACGAGATGAGGAGATGGCGTTTTCACGTCCACCCCCCCCGCCCCCGAGTCCCACGCCTCGTTCCCCTGTCCCACACCTCGTTCCCCTGTCCGGTGCCACCGTGGAGATGATTCTGGAATCTGTCCCTGTCCACCACTCCCGGCACCTCTGCCCAGCCAGGTCCCACACTGCCCTCGGCATCCTCCAACCTTATAGTGTCCTGGCCGACCCATGGTCCCAGGCTGGCCAGGCTCTGATCTGTCTTCCTACCTGAGCCAAGGTATCTTCCGAGGACATGGCTCTGGGGATGACCCCCCGACACACTCCCCACTGCTCACAGGCCTCGCCCTCAGACCAGCACGAAAGCCCTTGCTCTGTGCTGCCTGCCAAGCCTGTCCCCTCCTCTCCCCAATGCCTGGCACCTCTGACAAACTCCTCCCTCCCAGGGCTTCTCATTCCTGCCTGGCATCCCGTCGGGTCCCGTCTGCACGCCCTCTGCCTTGGGGAAACTTCCGACCCCTCCCCAGGCGGACCCCCGGCTGCGCGCATAGCGTGAGCTCAGCACGCGGACTGGTTAGAGGAACAGATCTGGGAAGACGGAGAGTAAATAATTTTTAATATGTTGAAGCACATTAACCACGCATTAGGAAAACTGGCGATTAGAAGAATCCCATCGGGAATCATTCTCTAAAAACGAGAACTTTTCTTAATGGGTATAATCACCCCCTAATCACATGGTGCCCGTGTTTGAATCCTCATTGGCAATATGCATCTCGTAATAAAAAGAACATCTTACAAGGACATCCTTTATTCCCGGAGCAGCAATAATGCCAGAGAATGGTGAGGCCAGAAAATACAACGAAAATATTACTAAAATCACGTTAAGTGTCCAGGAAACTACAAAGTCCGTTGCTAGGCTTCTTTGTTGAAGGTGAGGGGTTAAGGCTGGGCCAGAACCGGCTACATAATGTGCAGGGCTCTGCAAAATCATAATAATCACCCCCTCCCCCCATTCACAAATGATTGTGATGTTCAAGGCAGCGACCGCAGAGCATAAACCGAGCATGGGGCCCTGAGCGTGGGGCCCTGTGTGACGGTCCAGGTCCCAGACCCGTGGAGCTGGCCCTCGCCTGGGGTGTCGCGAGCCTTCCTCCAGGCCCGGCAGCTGGAGTCCAGGCCCCGTGGGGAAGCTACCTGTAGGGCAGGATTCTGTGGCTCTCAACACTCGGTTGTAGATGATGACGAATGTCATCAGCATTTACATGAGAGGGGTCTGAAGGACTCAACTATTTGGAGGCAGATTCAGGGACGAATTCTAAATGACCCTCCGAAACCCAGCTTCAGCGTCACCTCCCGTGGTCACCCCCTCAAAGCCCACCTTCAGAACCAGGCACACTGGCTTACCACACTCGCTCCTCACCTGTACCTGTTGGTCTGTACACCTGTCTTGCCCACCATCCACAGGGCTTCTGCAGAGGGCAGGGACGTAGGCCCAGCTTCCTTGGGGGACCTGGCCCTGAGCTGGCTGGCACACCCGAGGAGCCCAGCAAGCCGCACTCAAGCTCACAGACAAATGAACAAGTGAAAGACGAACAGTGTGGCCGTGAGCGCGAGAGGCAGGACGTGACCTCGGCCAGGAGGGACGCGGCCGGCCGGGCTGGGGAACGCAGGGCAGGCTCGGGGTGTGGGGGTGTTCTCCAGCGGCCGTGAGGACTGGTGGAGGAGACTGCCTGTGGCGGCGGGGGACAGTCTTCTCGCCACCCCCCTCCCTGTCCACCCAACGGCTGCTTCTTCTATTCTTTGGCTTCTGGGGAGGGCGGTTTCCGAGCAGAGCAGGGATCCGAGGAGCCAGCGGGCGTGGGCACGGGGTCTTCGATGGATCCTACCTGTCGGGAGCCGTGAACTCTGTGGCATGAAGGCAAGTGTGACCAGCAGGTGGCCAGAAGGAGCGTCTTGCAGCAACAGAAGCTGTTAGAAGGACGAGCCCAGGCCAGCCTCCTCCTTCAGCCTGTCGGTCTGTCTGTCTCCCTTGCGGGCATGTTCTTCTTCCGTGCTGCCCCCTGTGCGTGGGGCCCTGCGCCACGTGGGTCAGCCGGTCCCCAGCCGGCCATTCCTCATCGCTTCCTCCTCCCCCACCCCCATGCCCTCGCTCATGCTGCAGGGGAAGACAGTGAGCCCCTCACCCTGCCCCACTTCTAAGAATTCAGAAGCTGTCCCCATCGCCCCTCGGAGGGCGGGCATGAGGTTACGGTCCTGCCTCCCTTCGACATCCTTAAACGGAACCCTCTCTGGAAAATTAAGGAAGCGTGGCGGGCAGGCCTGGCTCCAATCTTAGGGCAAATCGGAGCACATGTGTGGCCTTGGGTTAAGTTATTTAACCTCTCTGAGATATACAGCTTTAATCAATATCAATCTCTCTCCCCCACCCCCGTCCACCCTTCTCAACGGGGATAATAATTCCCGGTTTGCAGACGTTTTTCTGGGAAGCTGAGGGAATGGAAGTGAAGTGTCCAGTGCCCTGGTCCCAGCTAAACAGTAGCTGCCATTACAATCATTGTGAGAATTCTGAGTTATTCAACTTCACAGTTAAAGGGAGCTATTTAAGGTGAATCGGGTAGAATTCACACTGCCGCTGTTTCCGGAAGGAATGATTTGCCCTGAAAGGGGTGATCGATGCAGATTATTAACTTGCAGAGGGAGAAATCTT
The DNA here is from genome assembly GCA_003508835.1 of Eonycteris spelaea. Classification (NCBI taxonomy): domain Eukaryota; kingdom Metazoa; phylum Chordata; class Mammalia; order Chiroptera; family Pteropodidae; genus Eonycteris; species Eonycteris spelaea. The sequence goes on along the minus strand of PUFA01000270.1, from coordinate 803,925 downwards.
CAAAGAAGAGCAAAGGCACGTCTGAGCTTCCTCAGGTGCCATTTTTCTCTGCTCCCCTGGAAAGAACTCCTTCCTGTGTTTGCGGGGGAGAGGGGTGGATTCTTGATGACAAATGGGAAAAGACACGGGGGGGGGGGAAACACTGCTCTCTCCTCCCAGGGGGGCGACCCGGCTGTGCCAGCATCTTCCTCCCGAGTCACCTGTGTTCGGCCTCCCCTCCGGGGCCAGCGGTGTGTTCAGACCCAGTAAAAGGCCCCGTGGTAAGGTTCACCGTCTGTAAGCCCCGAGTCGCCCGAGTCGCCCGTCTCAGGGGGCTTGGGCTGCAGAGTGAGGGGCGGGGGGGGGGCGGGCCCTCGGTGTGCTCTGAGCTCCGGCTGCCGGACACCGCGTGCTCCCCAGCGCCGGCCTGCTGTCGGGACGGCCGTGTGTCTGTCCGCCGTTCCAGGCGCCTCTGCTCTCTGCCGGGACTCGGCCGGGGAGGGTCCTGGGGAAACGGACCTGGACCCGGGGTGCAGGGAGGGGGGCCCTTCTGTGTTCTAGTCCCGCTGCACCTGGCTGCTGTGCGGGAGACTCTTCTGTAAGAGGAGCAGAAGTGTGTCACCCTCTCAGGAGGCCGACGGGGGAGGGGGGAAACGAAACCGCTGCCCGCAGACGGGAGTCGTCATGGCCGCCGTCCGCCGTGTCCACTCCCGTCCCCAGGAATGGACCGTGGGAAAGCAGGTGTCGGAGAAGGTCCGGGACGAGTGACACCGCAGAGCGCCTCGGCCTCAGGCCCCTTCCTCCGGGTGCCCCCGGCCACGCACGCCTGGGCCTGTCCTCTCTGGGGGGGGGGACTGGCCAGCCTGAGACCTCACCGTGGCCTTAACACTCCGCCCAGAACTGCACCTGAGCCCGTGTGCAGCCATCAACCTGCCGGTCACCCCCTCTGGATGCCCCATGGGCACCTCAGATTCACGTCACAGTCCTGCTCCTCTGTCCCCAAACTGCCCTCTGTGCCCTGCCTCCCTGTGTTTTGGGGGCGAGGCCCTGGGTGGGAGGCTGCCTCCACCACCCCATGCAGCCCATCTGGTTTCCAGCAGAACCACCCCCAGACTCCCAGGGGCCAGCCAGGCTCATTCCTCAAGCCCCTCCAGGGGGGTCTCCCCAGCACCCAGGGCGGGCGGCCTGTCTCCCCTCCCCCAGCGCACGCCACCCTGCCGTCACCCCACAGACACGGTGCCCAAGGCTGGCTGTCTACGTGTCGTCCGCACCCTCCGAGGGGAGGCTCACCCAGCGCTTAGCACTGGGCCTGGCATGTTGTGGGCTCTGGATAAGTGTTTGTTGAATGAATAGCCGATGTGGAATCCAGTGTCCCGTAGACCCGGCCAGCAGTCAATCTGCCCCTTTCCCCACCACCCTCCCCAAGACCAGCCCCGAATCGCGGGTCCTCGCTTCGTTGCCTTCCTCTGCCCCACGCTCTCCGCCTCGGGCTCGCTCTGTCTGTCTTTCCTGCTTTGTCAACACAGGCCCATTTGCGGGCACCGACTCCCCGTCCACCCCCTCAGCCACCTCCGGGGCCTGCCGGGGAGCGGACGCCCGGCCTCCCCCGCGCCTGGGCACGCCTGCGCCTCCCTCAGGGCTCCTCATGCCCGCCTGGGGGTCGGCCGGCCGCTGCGGGCCCCTGGAGCCCAGCACGGTGCCTCTTGCCCTGTGTCTGCAGCCCTGGCCTGGGGCCTCAGCGTCACCCAAGGGTCAGGAGGGTCTCCCGGGGGTGGGGGGGTGGTTGGCGTCTACACTGAGATTTGAAATATGAGAAGATGGAAAAAGAAGTTCTGGGCAAAAGGACTGAAAAGGCCCCAAAGTGTGACTGAGATGGGGCTCGTCAAGGGCAGGCATCAGGGTGGCGGGAACGCGGGGCGGGAGAGGAAGGGGAGGCCTGGGCCCCGCCCTCCCGTGAGCGCAGGGGGAGAAGCCTGCTTGGAGCGTCAGAGGACATGGGGAGGGACAGGTCCGATTCCGGGTCTTGCAGGCACGTGGGCCCCGGTACGGGGCTGGCTTTAGGCAGGTAAGTGACAGGACCGGCCCTGCCCTCCGGGAATAGGACTCAAAGACCCTACAAGTCCAGATCGCTTTACACACCTGGCCGCACCGAGGAGAGTGTGGGTGGGGGGGGCTCCGGAGCAAATCGCGGGAACTCTGGACCCTGCACCCCCGCACTGCTCGGGCCCAGGGGGCTCTGTCAAAGGGCTCCGTGAGCGGCACCCGAGAGCTTCCCCAACCTGCGCACCCTCAGAGCTCCCCCCGCCTTGTCTCCTGAGGGTCTCAGTGGTCCAAGTGGCATTTCTCTTTCCTTCCTCTCCCTGCGAGCCACCTGCCACCTCGAACCCCAGCGGCTGGAGTCCTTGAATTAAGACCAGTGACTTTGCCATGTTTAAAAGAAAATGAAACTGGTTTTTAAATAACGCAGTTATGGGTTTTATGAAACGCTGTAAAGTACATAGCGCACATTAGTCCTCTCGGCTTCCAGGGAAATAAAAACACCCCAGGGGCCTCTGCCTTGCCGGTCCCCGCGAGAGGGGGGCAAAGGGAGAGCAGAGGGCGGGCGGGTGGGGCGGGGGACGCACAGTCAGCACAAAACGCAGGGAGGACGCGCACCGACCCCACTCGTTGGACGCACCCCCAGGCGGGTGCGCACGCAGCCCCTGGAACTCAGACCTGCTGCTCAGCGGCTCAGGTCGCCAAGGGCCTCGGTCCCTGCTGGACGCGATGCTGCTGGCCCCGCGGGGCTGCTTGACGCTGCCCGGCACTGCCCCCGCGTGGCGCCCAAGCCCCGCCTTCTCCCGCCGGCCCCGCACGGCCCCCACAGCCCCCGCGGCTTTCCCCGACTCCCTCGCCAGGTCCCTGCACCTTCTCGCCAACATCCCACGATGCTCGTCCCTCTTCCCTTCTCCTGCTTCTGCTCAGCTGAGCCAGACCTGTCCTTTAAGGCCCAGGGCTCATGGCACTTGCTCCGTGGCATGTCCCCGCCTTCCTTATCCACCCAGGCCTGGCGAGCGAGGGAACGGTGGTGACCAGTCACGGCACAGTGTTCATCCTTGTAGACCCTGAGAAGGGAGGCTACCTGGAGTGACCGGTCACCCCGCGGACCAATCCACCGGGGCCAGGGAGGCAGGTCACAGAGCACTTGGGGCCTGGGGACCACCCGCAAGTGTCAGGCCCGATGCCAGGGGCGAATCCCTGTGGATCAGGCCGTCTCCCCAATCCACAAGTGTGCAAACATGTGAAGCTGTCACCCAGCGCAGAGCCTGGGTTAGCACATCCACTGACCTGTTCCCGGGACTGTGTGAACGCACACGGACTTACACACGCGAGCACGCGGAAGGATATTGGCGTGCACGCCCACGCTGTGCAGGTAAACGTTCCTCATCTAGTCCTGAATCTCCCTCTGCATCTTAAAGACATAAACCCAGGATGGTAAGGTCCTTTGACCTTCACCTTGGCAGTCGCCCGAAGCGCGTAACAATTTAAACACCCGGTTTTCTTCAACAGATCCGAGCCCTTGGCGGATGCAGAGGTATCAGCAACGGGAGCAGGAACCCAGGCCATGGGGTCTGCTAGGGCTCAGCCTCAGGGCTGGCGTGTGCCTGGCCATGACCCCCTGCTCGCTGTCCTGGAGAAGGTCTCACAGGACACAGGGGACACACCGGCAACCCAGCGGAGGAGCCTCGCCCAGCCTCTAGCCGCTGTGTGCCAAGTGCTGACTGAGGATTACTCCAAGGCATCGTGGCAGCAACCTTCCTCTGTAAAGACCGCCTCTGTCCCAGACAACGCCAGTGACCACAAGGACACGAGGGCTTCAGACAACCACTGAAGGACAGACACACAGCTGAGAGGGGCAGAACCGGGAGCCAGGTGGTCTCAGGATCCCCACCCTCTGCTCTGCTGGATCTGCTGGGAAGGATGGAGAGAGAGACAGAGAGACAGAGAGACAGAGAGACAGAGAGAGAAGAGCAATGGAATTCAAACCGCATGGTGGGGACAGTGTAGGGAGACCGTACGGTGAGGAGACCCGTGAAACAGCGGAAACATTCTGCAGATACACCAGGCGCAGAAATAAAGCTGGCAGAAACGTAGGTGTCCCCTGAGAAAATCAGACAAAGAAATGAAAGAAAAACATTAAGGAAGACATAAGCGTCTGCATTTGTCATGGCATCATCCTGGAAGCTGAGGGAAATGCCGGCTTTATGGGCCTGATTTATAAACTGTGGCTTTTATTAACCAAAGAAAAACACGTTGAGCTCAGAAATGGTACCTACAAAACATTGCTGGCATATGGACCTCCAAAAATAAAGTAATGAAACATAGAAACTCAAAGGACCTGGTGAAATCTAACTCGGATGCAAAATAACACGGTGAGAAAAGTAAAGTCCTTTTCAAAGAATGATTTTTAAATAATCAAAGGTGATTTTCCCACTGGATTGCTTCACAGAGCAGATTCAGGAGTGAGCGAGGGGGACGGTAGCAGATGCCGAGGCGAGAGACAGAAATTATGAAGGTCACGAAATACGCGGAATACAAAGGAGCCTCCTCACCCGTCTGACTGTCGAGGGTTAACTGCAGGCTGAGGTTTGGAGTCTCTATGGCTCTGGCTCTGACAGGGCGCAGGCACCCAGGACCTCGCAGGCGAGTGTCCACCCACCTCCCCAGCCTCTGGGACCTGCTTCTGCCTTTCCTGGGCCAGCAACCGGCTCCTTGCGCCTCTGCTGCCCAGCGGGACCTGGACGACAGGGGCCGAGCAGAGAAGGGCCCAGGCCAGGAGCCCAGAGGGCCGGCCCCGTCCCAGCGCTGCGGGGCATTCTGTGAGCCCCGCGCCGCACACAGGTAACTGTGTGGCCTCGGTTTCCCTGCCTGTCCACAGGGGTGCTCTGAGGGCTAAATGAGTTATTTCACACACGGTCCCTAATTCAGCGCCTCGGTCACTCCGAGCTGCCACTTGCTGTCTGCTTATCTACTTTCGGAGTAGTTTCTGACGAGTGCCTCGTCAGGGAGGGGGACCTATGATGAGCCTTGAAGAACACGTTTGGTCCACTGGCTCGGAGAAGAGCGGACGGACTGGTGAGAAGAAGAGGAAACAGATTGCTCGGGGTGGCGAGCGGGGGGGAGAGACAAGCGTGGAATGTGACATTGGGGTTCCCATCAGGGACACTCCGGTCTAGCTGTGAGAGGGGCCCGAGGGACACTTTTGGGCGGGGGGGGGTCACCTTTTTTTGTGGGCTTTGCGTTGTGGAGACTGCAGTTTTAGAGGAGAAACTTCGTGCAATCAAGAAATCACGGCAGGCGCTCTCTCTCCTTCCCTCACATGAGAAGCGACGTGGCCGCTCACGTGCAGAACCGTCTCGGGCAGTTTATGTCACGCCTCTGAGGTCCCATTTCCTCTCCAGCAGACTGGAGGTAAGAGCAGACTCGGAGATGGCAGGCTCGTCGTGGATCACACTAAGCGGGCGACCCTGGGAGGCTCAGAACCTGCCCGGCTCGCGGTCAGAGCTCACCGGACATCAGCGTCACGAGCGTTAAAGTCCCCGTTCTACCCGGAGGCTGTGGCGGAGCCTGCGCCTGGTGCACCGCCGCCCGGCCCCACCTGCTCCGTCTGGCGAAGAGACGGACTCTGTTCTCCCCACGCAACACCTGCTTCTCGTCGGGTCATTCTACTTACTCGTGGGACTGCTGTTAAGGATTTATCACTAATAACCGGAAGCTTGAAAGGACCCTGTTTAGTAAAAGTGAAAACACTGGTCGTGTAAAGTAGTGTTTGGGCCCTGCCAAAGTCTTCTGGCTTAGCCCCAGGAGAAAGGTTGGGCAGCAGCGTGCAGCGGGGTGCTCCCAGGGGTCCCAGTGCCCCTGCCTGCACCGGGGTGGGGGCACCCTCTGCCTGCAGCCCCAGGGCGGAGCCAACACCCTCTGGCCCTCTCTACTTCCCACTCTGAGATCACTGCACGCTCTGAGTCACTTCGGTACAAATTTCAACACCTTATTTTTTAAAACATAATAATATATTTTATCCAATCAAATATATGCAAAATATGATCATTTGACACGTAACCAATGTTAAAGTCATTAACAAGCTATTTTATGTCTTTTTTGTTCTTTGCACTAAATCTTCAAAATCCAGTGGGCGTTTTTCTTTCACCTACGGCTCATCTCCCACCTGCCATTCATCACGTCAGACCTCGAGAGCAGCCGTGGTCGGGGGTGCTGCCAGGTGACCTGGTGGCAAGTGATGGAGGGCACTTGACCCTTCATCAAATGTCACGTCCCCGCTGATGGCAGCCCGAGCGGGACTTAGCTCCTCTTTAGAATCGAGGCATCGAGGCTGATGGATTGTAAGTGGCATGCTACGTTTGTATAGCCGACCTGTCATGTCACCCCTAATTTGCGCCAGCCGCCACCGGTACGGGAGGGGCCTGGCCCAGCGAAGTGGCTGGGCTGTCGTCACGGAGACCCGTCAAGGGGTCTGCTCGTCCAGGAGGACAGCGAACAGAAATAGTCACGAGCAACACTCATCTCGCGCGGAAGCTGTGCCTCCGGCCGCAAATAAACTGTTGCTTCTTCATTTTGCTCACAGACTGCATTACGCTGGGGCGATGTTTTGTTTTTTTTCCTTGGAAAGTTTGGGAGGTGGGTGGTTGACATTTTCGGCTGCTATTTTCATGCATCGGTCTTAGTCACGGTGGGCAGCTTAGAAGCCAGCAAGCACCTTCCCACTGCCTGATGCTGCTTATCCTGACCTGAGGCGGCCGAGTCCTTGGTGCTGAGAGACAGTGACCAGTGCTTGTCCCCTCTCCAGGGCCCCAAGAGGACAGGGCCAGAATAGCTCCTCCAATTTACAGACAGACAAACCCAGGCTCGTGACGAGGACAACCCCTGTCTTTGGAGATCCATTATCAGACCCCTCCCCGTATCTAGAACATTCTCTAGAACTGGAAATAGCAAAGACAGGTTCCTGGACATTCAAAGTAGACGCCCAGAACCAAACCCTGAGGTTCATGCATGTAATCACGAGAGGGCCCCTAGGGCTCCCACCGTACGTGGTTATTTTTATTTTGGACATAATTTAACAGTCTTGATCTTCTCACATGCAGCATTGTCGCTGGACAAACTGCCAAGTGCTGTCCCCGCCTGCCCGCTGGGGAGGAAAGAGATTAAAGCGTCAAGTGGGCGGCTCTATGGGATGCATGGGAAACGCCTTCCAACCCAGCTCCCGGGTGTTCAGAGTCCTCAGCACAGCTCCTTCGGAAGGCAATGCACACGAGGGACATCGTCTTACAATTCATCTCTCGACACCAAGCAAACCGAACACTTCCACAAATATTGCCTGGGGAGACGAGCTTTCTTCAAAATGCCTACTCCAGCCCTGACCGCCTGGCGGGCCCCGCTGAGCTACCGCCTCCACCCCGTCACCACTGCCGCCGTAACGGGAGGTGTCCCAGGCGGGGTGTCAGGCAGAGAACTGAGGGCAGGTCCCTGCCTTGACCGCCGCGGCCCGGCGGGGCGCCGGTGGGCAGGCGGGCTGACGAACAGGGGGTGCTGGGAAGGTTACAGTGCGCAGGGCCCCGTCTGAGGGATGTACACAAGGGCTCGGAGGCGGGATCCCTGTCCCACTCCCCAGCGGCTCATCCTGAGTCTCTCCAGGGACAGCTGGTCAGAGCCGGAGCTGGGGGTGGACTGAAGTGTCAGGGAGGGGCCTCCATGCGAAGGGCAACAGTTTCTTTAAGGACTTTCACTTTCGTATTCCCTCCTCCTACCTAGTAGCAGCTTGTTCCCGCATGTCTTTGTCACCTTCTGTCACTGCCGTATTGCTGGACTCAGTAAATATAACCAAAAGAATGTAAAAAAAAGAAAAACCCTCATTAATAATTTCCATGTGGATTCCGTGTTGAGTGGGTAAGATTTGGGAAGTATTAGGTTAAACAAGCTAAAGATTAAAATTAATTTCACCTGATTTTTTCCCCTTTTTGAAGTGGCTCCCAGACGACTTTGGGTGGCCTGCAGGGCTCGCATTACCTGTCCACAGGACCGCACAGGTGTAAGGGGTCGACCTAGCCATACGTATCTTTCTTACCGGCTTTTCCTGAGATTTATTTACAGAATACAAAACCTTCTCCCCACAGTTAAGGCTAAAGGTCAAACCCAGCAGGAGAAGGGCCTAATTGGCAAGTCTGATTGTGGGAATTTTGTTTGTATTTCTTCCGTCAACTCAGATCATTTGTTTGCGCTTCTCTCCTGGGTTCTGAGGAGGGAGCTGTGGCCGCTGTGGGTGCCGCGTTTGCATTTCTGAGCCTGAGCAGTTTCTCCGCCCTTCCGTGCTGTGGGCGTTTCCACTGGCTTGTCCTCGCCAACAAGCGCTCAGCCCCAGGAGTCCACAAACGCCTGTCGCTCACGATAAACGTGGAAACTAAAAAAAAAAGTGCCAGGAGCCGTCCAGGACGGGCTTCCCTGCTGCCCTTCTCTGCCGATCCAGCAACCTCTCTGGTGCTCGTGGTCAGGCGGGCACGTGCGTGTGCACGCACACACACAAACATGCACACACACACCCCTCCCTAGAAGAAATGCAGGAAATCCGTGCTTTTGGTAATAATCTGTAACTGATTTCTTTAGTTTGCATCAAGATGCACTGCCCTGCCTCTGTCCTGCCTCCGCCCTTGGTTCCCCATCAATAAAACTAAGCGTCCAGTTCTAGGGAAATCCTTGGCTGCTAATTAACATCCGTAATCCCAACAAAGCATGGAGGGTTTACCTCCTGCCTCCGCTGGCCGTTGCTGATGGGCCGTTTCCTTTTAATTTATTCTGAAACCGTCCCTTCCTGGCCCCCAGTGGTTTTGTGGAGCCCACCGAGCTAGGCGGTTTCCTCAAGCACACACGCACGCACGCACGCACACGCACGCACACAAGCACCCTCACACGCCGAGGGTGGACACCCAGAACTCGGGCAGGGAAGTGTCCCCAGGGACGTGCTCTTGAGCACATCGCGTGACACTTTCCCGCAGGATGCGCACACGGGGTGTGGAAGCGAGGAGGGAGAGTCGGTCAGGCACGAGGCTAGAGTCAGCAAAAGGCACGCTCGAGGCAAGAACAGCCACAGACGAACAGATGGGGAGACAGTGCTGTGTGGACCGTGCGGTGCCAGGCTCTGTCCTGCCTCCGCCCTTGCTTCTGACTCGCTGGTGACCTGGGGACCAGTAGAACAGCTGCCTCTTCCGCACAGCAGGGGAGCTGAAGTAGAGGACGCGCTGGGTCCTGGCAAGCACCGGTGTCGTATGCTTGCTTTTCTCTTGTTCACTCACCAAGCGACTGCCGGCTGCCCACTGGGCCCTGCGATTGGCATGGATGACACGGTGGGATGTGGCTCACGGTGCGGTTGGAGACACAGACCTGTAACCGACAGCCATGACACAGAGTTTAACACAGCAGTGGAATGTGAACCAAGGGAAGAGAGGCAGGGGCTGGGTGACAAACGGTGGAAAAGGGGGAAGGGGGAACGGCGGCTTCCTCCAGATGGTCACCCGGGCCCTCGGGAAGGCTTCAGGCCAGTGAACAGGAAGACCCCAGAGGCCAGGAACAGCAGGGTGAGCTCAGGGAGGTGCAAATCGTTTTTGCGGGGCTGGGTGAAATAAACCGCACACATGGGAGGGATGGGAATGAGATCAGAGAGGCAGGCAGGAGCCGAGGCACAAGCCAAGGGATGGGGACTTTATTCTAATCACCACTGAGGGGTTAAAACAGGAGCGAGAGGCATTTAGAAAGGGATTTGTGAAATATTGACATTCGTCTTTTGTGCTGGTAGAATTTACAAGCAAAGCTCTCTGGGCAGCTTTTTTGAGAGGATTTACTTATAAACTGAAGTATTTATAGTATTATTCAGATTTTCTATTTCTTCTTCTGTCAATTTTAATAGTCATATAGTTCCAGGAATTTCTCTGTTTCTTCTAAATATTAAAATTTATTGGCATTTTTTTAATAATGTTCTCTATGACGCTTTTCATTCCTGACATTAGGAATTTGTGCCTTTTCTATTTTTTCCCTTTTCATCATCACCAGTTGTCAACTTCATTGGTCTGTTCCAAGACTCGCTTTGGGCGTCACTGATCACCACTATTATGTATTTATTTTCTACTTTATTACTTTCTGCTCTCACCTTTATTTTTTCCTTCCTTTAATTGGGGAAGGGCAGATTAATTTTTTTTTTCTCATTCCTTGGGATCATAGCCTAGCTTATTGATTTTCAGCCTTTCTTCTTTTCTAAGATATGCATTTGGGGTTATAAATTTCCCTCTAGGCATAGCTTTAGCTGTATCCCCCAAATTTGTATAATACTATCTTCAGTATTGTTCAATTCAAATTCTCTCCTCTTTCTTTCTGGGACCTTAACCACATCCCTATGCTAGCCTTCTCACTGCCTCGCCTGTGTCTCTCACCCTTTCTCTCTGAGCATATTCCGTTCTTTTGATTCTCCGTCCTTCAGTCTGGGTATTTTCCTATCACCTATGTTTCAACCCACCAATTCTCTCTTAAGCAATGTCCGCTCTGCTATTAAACCTTTCCGTTTTCAATTTGGGTTACTGTATTTTTCAGACATAGAATTTCAAACTGGTTCTTCTTTTGTAGTTTCTAGTGATTTAGCCATCTGTAACACTCATTCTTATTTATTTATTTTTTTTTTGGAAAAAAAGTCTTTGAACATGTTAAAAACATGGTTATTTTAAAAAGTCTGTATCTGTTCATTCCATTAGCTACAACTCTTTTGAATCTGTTTCTATAACTTGTTTTTTCTCTTGGGTTTTGATTATGTAGTCTTACTTCTTTGTGTGTTTTGCTTATTTGTGACGAGTGTCAGACTCAATCATTTTATATGAAAAATTTGAAATAGAAATAGAAGCTGAATAATGAGTATGGGAGCAGGCGATGCACCTGGAAACCCACTAAATACCACTAAATCTCTGCTAAATACCTGAGATCAGGGCAAAACCAGGAGCTCAAGTTCAGCGGACACATGCAACAGCCCAATGCGCACACGCCTCACCGTTCTTGAGAAAGTCAGTGTTGTTTGCTTTGCTTACAGCATATTCCCGTCCAGTCATACATAGAAAATAATGCGTAGAAGCAGCCTTTACCTCTGGGCATTGTGGGATGACTCCAAGACTTTATTTACAAAGAACCATGAATAGTAGCCTCGCTGAAGAACCATCAATGATCCTTCATTATTTAATCTGAATGTCCATCTAGTCTGCCCCAAGCTCAGTGCCCATGGCTGATGGCCTCAGCTGTGATTTCTTTCGCCCCATCCTTTTCTCTCCCTCCCCATCTCCAGTCCTTTGAAAGTTTGATCGACATTGACCCACCCTGCTGAGTGCCAGACCTGGTGCTAAGATGGGCTCACCTCAGTGGAGAGAAAGATGGAGCCCTAATTTGTCTGCTCATCATGAAGGGTGTCCTTCCCGCAGATGGAGGGGCCCGCTCCTTCACAGCGGGGGGACCAGGCATGCTCTGTGACCTGGAGAGGGCCCCCAGGGAGTTAAAACAATGTCACTGAATTCCTCCCAGGCCCCAGTGCTGGGCAGAGCAGGACAAACACCTGTTCCTACCTCCCAGAAAAACCCGACCTGGTGATGGATGAGCCTCGCATGTAAATAATAGTTAGATGAGCGAGACCCATTTGTTCGTGGCCCTGCCGTAGGGATTTAAGGAAGGGGAAGAGATGTGTCAGCTGACCAGATGGGGATCTCAGCACTCACAACTTCACAAGGGACCACGAACAAACCCTTGAAAAGATGCTAATACCGTTAGTCAACAGGAAATGCGAATTAAAGCCACAAGGAGATACCACTACACGCATCTTAGAATGGCCAAATTTTATTTAACTGTGAAGCCCAATACCAAGAGTTGGAGAGAATGCAGAACTGAATCCCGCACACGTTGCCGGGGGGAGTGTCCAATGGTACAGCCAGGAAAACTGGCCGTTTCTTAGAGCTAAACACGCGCCTCCCGCACAACCCAGGAATTTCACATCCGGTCACTAAGCCAAGAGACAGCAAAGCGTCTGCCCCTACAAAGACTTGCATACGAATGTTCGTAGAAGCTTTATTCATGAGGGCCCCACACTGAAAACAACCCAAATGTCCACCGACAGGCAACTGGATATGTCCATAAATTCAGAAATTGAAAGAAATTAATCACGGACATGCACAAGAGGCTGAATCTCAAAATCACTATGCCGAGGATAAGCTATATGCAGAAGAGTCTATGCCACTGAGGTCGTTTGCGAAACTCCGGAAAATGCCAACGAACGTCTGTGGGGGAAGAAGTGGGGGGCAGAGGCTTGGGGCGGGGGGGGGCGGGACGCTCGGGGCCATGAACTCGCCCTGCGCCCTTGTGGCAGTTCCACGAGCACAAACGTCTGTCAAATCTCGTCACATTACATCATTTACACGGACGCAGCTCGTTGTACAGAAATTATACCTCGATAGGTAATTATAAAAAATGTGCAAAGCTACAAGGGCAGAAGGAGAGGAAGAAAAGCAAACAAAGGATGTCAGCACAAGTGTCAAACCGCTTTATTGAGGTGTGACCGATCTACCAAAAACCGCACAGATTTAATGAACGGGACTTGATGGGCCTGGTGTCAACACGGGTTTGAGAGAGAGGGAAGGAGGGAATAAGGAAGGAGGGAAGAAGGGAGGGAAGAAAGGAGGAAGGAAGGGAGGGAAGAAAGGAGGAAGGAAAGAAGGAAGGAAGGAAGGAAGGAAGGAAGGAAGGAAGGAAGGAAGGAAGGAAGGAAGGAAGGAAAGGACGAGGAGCTTGTGACCAGCGCCTTCCACTGCAAAGCCAACAGGGGAGTCGATGTCCCGTGACTTTAAATTCCATTGTGCCCTGTGACTCCCAGAATACCCTCCAGGCCTGACTTCTCTAGCCCAGATGACAGCCTGGCAAGCTCCACACACCACAGACCCCAGCTCAACCCTCTGCAGTCCCCAAAGCCCCATCGTGATGCCCCAGCTTCCCAGCTGCTCGGGCACAAACCACAGCATCCTCACGACCGCTCCTTCTCATCCTCTCGTCCAAGCCATCCACAATCCTGGAGGCTCTGCCCCTGAGCTATATCCGCACGACTTCTCCTCCCCTCCCCTCCCCCTCCACTGGACCCAGAGGCCACGGGACTGTTTTCATCCCCTTCCGATGAACCCCTTTCCACCCTTGCCCCTCGCTTCTATACACGGGCCAGAGTAGTCCTTTTAGACCCCAGTCGGAGCATGTCCTTCCCCTCCTCTAGACCCTACGACACCTGCCAGAGGCACAGAGTGACAGCTGAGCCCTCGCAATGGCCAGCAAGACCCCACGTGCCAGCACCCTGATCCTCTGGGACCAGGCCTCCAGCCGCCTGCCCGCCCCTCCCCACCAAGCCGCCGGCCACCGTCCTCCGGGCTCCCGAGTTGGCTCCATCCCCCGTCTCCGTCACTGCCTCGCTCCTTGCCCAGACTGGCACGCTGACTTCCCACAGGTCTCTTTCCTCCTTCCTGCCTTCTTCCTGCTTTCACCTCCAGCTCCCTGTCCCATCCTGCGCTCAGGGGGAGGCACACCGATGCCAACACTCCCCTGGCTCTACACCCTCCCAGGGCCTCTACGGCCACGCCACCCTGAGCACGCCCGATCCCATCTGATCTGGAAGCTGAGCAGGGTCGGGCCTGGTTAGTACTCGGATGGGAGACCACCTAGGAAGACCAGGTGCCGTAGGTGTAAAAAATAAAAAATAAAGGACTGTAAGCTGACAAGGGCCTTGCCATCTGTGAGGTCAACCAAGGGTTGCCTCTCCTAAAAAAAAAAAAAAAATCCATGCAGGGCAAAGCCTGTACTTCTCAGTCCTGCCCCTCGGCCCTCAGGCCCGCCTCCCGCAGCTTCCCCACCAGAGAAATGTCCCCCTCGCTCCCTGGCCCCACAGGGCTCCGGGCAAGTGCAGGGGCGCCCCTCCCGTGGCCCTCAGCCAGCACTCTTAGCCCTCTGCCCCCGCCCCAACATCACACAAGTTTCCTGGGCCTGGGGACAGAGTTCTTCACCCTTCCTCCTCCTTCCTCCTCGTGCTAATTCCTGGTGGCATTCAAGACTCAGCTCTGGGGTCGGTTTCTTCTGGAAGTTTTTATTAATTAAATGAGCTGTCCTCGTGGAGCACCTCCTGAGGGCAGTGCTGAGGGCTTGGGGCGGGGCAGTCCCACTGGCTCAGAGGTTCAGGTGTGGACCCCTGGGCAGCAGGTGTCTTCGGCAAAACTCCCTTCACCTGTGCTTTGAGAACGGCTGGTCGAAAAACAAGGACAGCTAACACCTGAGCTCCGGCTCGGCGCCCGGGCGCTGTGCGGGGCGCCCATCCGTACTGCCCCCTCTAACACGCACGCCCGCTGTGGTAACAGGTAGTGTCATTATTCCCACTTTATAAGAAAGAAAAAAAACGGGTTTAAAAGGATTCCTTGCTCCTGGTCACCCAGCTGGTAAGGCACAGAGCCTCTGCCACCTAAGAAATGATCTCGGAGCCACCTACCCCAGGGGCCCCCACTGCACCGTCAGAATCAGCTGGGGGCTTTAGAAAGCGCCCCCAGAGCCGCCAGCCCAGCCAGCGGCGATGCTCTCTCCCTAGGGGACCTTCACGCACCTCGAGGAAACCCATTCACTAGTCTGACCCTCCGCTTCCCAGGTAGGGAAACTGAGGCCGCGAGGGCCCAGATGACGCGCTCGGGTCACACACAGTTCTTGGTGGGACCAGGATTCAAACGTGGGATTGTCCGAGGCCACATCTGACGTCCCTTCAAACATGCCACCGTTTTCCCAATGCCATCCCCTTTCAAGCGGGATGGCGTGGGCTTCTCCAACGGAAGACGCTGGAAACTGAAAGACGCTGCCGGTGTCAAGGCGATGTGCGCACAGGCAGCAGCCCCCCAGCCTGCCCTGAGGGCTCCACCCCGCCCCGAAGGAAACAAAAGGGGGCTTTCGCCCCAGGAGGGGGAACCCAAACTACTCTCCAGCGCCACCTAGTGACACAAAGCGGTGCGACCCAGAGGTTTGGGCAGCGGAGAAGGACGGTGCTGACCCACCCGCCCATCCGCGGTGGCTGGGCATGGAGGGACGTCCTCAGACAGGAGGCTCTGCGGATGGAGACGGCCACAGAATTGTCACCCAGGAGGTGAGACTTGAGGAGAGCTAGGAATTTGCATTAAAACAAAGCCTTCCCCTGGGAAAGGAAAAAGAGAAATCGGTATGGCCGTGCCTCAACGAAATTAAACGTGGAATCGGCACGTGACCCAGCAATGCCACTTCTGGGTGCACATCCGAAAGAGGAGGGAGGGGCTCACAGAGATACTGTCCGCCCGAGTTCGTAGCAGCTCTATCCTCAGGAGCGGAAGGAAGCACCCAAGTGTCCCCTCACGGGTGAGTCTGTGACAAGCAGTGTGGTCCGTGCATACAGTGGAACGGGATTCAGCCCAAAAGAGGAAGGAAATTCCGCAGGACGCGACAGCACGGATGGACCCCGAGGACATCATGCTCGGTGAGATAAGCCACTCACAAATATCAAATGTTGTTCAACTCCACTTGTATCAGGTCCCTAGGAGACTTAAATTCATAGGGAGGGAAAGCAGGGCAGTGGTCGTGCGGGCTGGGGGAGGGGGGATAATGAGGAGTGGTGATTCGGTGGGGACTGTTTCTGTTTGGGAAGATGCAGAAGCTCTGTGGGTGGACAGTGCTGACTGGTTTACAACGATGTGGATGTACTTCATGCCCGTGAACTATACACTTAAAAATGGTTAACATGGAGATTTTTCTGTTATGCATATTTTGCCCCAATAAAAAAGAGAGAGAAAGTCAAGGGTAAGACCCGAAGTGCTGACTCAGGCTGGACTGGGCAGCGTGTCCAGGACGGGACGGCCGTCACTCGTTTATTCATTCACCAGTGAGACCCCGAGGCCAGCACACACCTGGCATTATTCCAGGCACTGGACACCCGGGGGACGACACTCCCTGCCGTGGTGGAGCCTGAGGCCCAGGACGCCAACCAAATCCATGAGTGCACGCCCAGCGTGACGAGAGAGCAGGGCTGGCATTCCAATGGGGAGGGAGGGACGGGCTGTCTGACACGGCGACATCTCACAGGGGACCCTGAAGACACTGACACGCATCTAGGCAAACGGACCTCAGGTGCACAGGCCTTGGAGGGGACCCCGCTCCCCATGCTGGAGTGGGGGTGGGGGAGGAGGCGGCAGAGGGGGTCAGGAGGCAGCAGGGGTCGGTCACACTGGGCCTTGCTTGCCATCGTGAGGACTATGGCTTCCCGCGTGAGTGAGGTGGGAGCCGTGGGGGCGGGGGTGGGGTGGGGATGGGGTGGGGCAGCGGAGGGTCTCAGGGCTAAACAGGAGCACTGGACTCAAGGGGTCTCGGGCAGAGCCAGTTGGAAGGCCCCTGTAGAAATCCAGGCAGGAGACAGGGCCAGCTCAGTGAGGGAGGCCTCGTCAAGCCATAAAGGAAAAGCGAGGATGCGCTATCACCATTTTGCAACCCCTAAGGTACTGAGAGACCTCGGTGTTGATCGACAGCTGCTAACCGCACCCACCATGGAGACAGCCAGACACTATGAGCCCTCTGATTTAAAAAAAAACAAAGGCAACAGCGCTGAGAGGCTCGTTCCAAAGGCAGGGCGCCCAGGCCCCTGGCTCCGTGCAGGAGACACAGCGGAAGAAGAACACGCTCAGCTGTGCCATGTGGACACAAAGAAAAAACCCGGGGTGCTGGCCTGGGGTGACTGACTGCGGCCGGTGTCGGTGTGCCGAAGGGCCTGCGTGGCGTTAAAAACGTGAGCCGATACTTTAATACCTGGACTTCATCTGCAACTCTACAAGTTCCGTTTCTCTGGGGAAAAATATGTATGTATGTATGTATGTGTGTGTGTATATATATATATATCTATCTCAGATCTGGTGACACTGGGCTCACGTCTGGCAACAACGAGCGGGGGCTGCAGAGAGGCTGCCCCTCTGGGTGGGGCGTTCGTTCTCTGCAGGACCCACCGTCCCCAAGGAACCCCACCTCCAGGGCTCCAGGTCCTCGTGTGGCCCCGTGCATGCTGACACCTGGCCAACCACGCGCCTGGCTTCAGCCAATAAGACTTCGGTGCCTGACAAAAGCAGAGATTTAATGATTGAATGGAGTTTGCCCGCTTTGAGGAGAGAGAAGGGCCAGAGAGGACGTGCTCATCGGATGATGGGGACAAGTCAAAGCCCACGGAATCCGCCTTCGAAAGGCTGCCAAACCCAGGACGATTTTAGCATAAAATAAATAATGGTATTAACCAATGTTATCCTAATACACTTAATTTTAAAAAATTAAAAAATTAAAATAAAATAAATAATGGTACTAACAATGAAAAGCAGTGGAGTGTAACAGGAAATCATGACTCCATAGAGATGTAAATCAATGAATGAATATATAGTTTGCCGATGAATGGAGATACCTACAGTTTCAAAGAACCCACCACAAAATAGCAGAAAACAGCAAAAGGAAAGACTCCATACAGGAGAAGCCTGGCTGACCACCTTCATCAGGTGATCGGAGGGAACATCAGGAAGGTGACTGAAATCACGTGCCACTCGATGGGACGCGGCAAGCAAAACAGGCAGCATCTCTGTGACAGTTTTGCCAAGTTGTCTAGCTGCTTGACTAGGAGGAAGGGCAAGCGAAGGAAATCACGGGAGGAGAAAAGGAAAATCCCACGTCAAAATCAAAAACAAACGGAGACCAGCCTTGAAAACTCCCGAGCAGACAAAGCAGTTCAATCGCACGAGCAAAGCTTCACTGAGCACATTTTGTAAGATCGACTTGACCTGGGTCCCTTCTTGCTGCCTCTGGACACCAGACGCAAACGGCATTGTCTCCCAGGGTCGACCGGACCCCTGAGGAATGAGCAGACCCTGCTTTCTCGTTACGCATGTGGCTTCCGGACGGGCATCTCCCGAGCCTCGGTCCGCGTTCTGGCTCGAGTGCCCCCCGCGGGCAAACTATCCCTTCAGTGTGTGCACAATAAACTTTTACTAATTGCTACTCCAGTGATTCATTGGTTTTACTGCCGTTATTTCTGAACCTCTGATGCCCGTCACAGGTCAAAAGTTTTATCCTCCCAGGAGAACTAAAAACACACGTGTCCGCAGAAAAGCACGTGCGTGAATGTTCACGGCGGCATCACCCTTCCTAACGCCCCGAATGCAGTGTCCCCGTGCACTGCAGAGTTGCCTGTCGACAGAAGAGAACGGAGGACTGAGCCGCACCACCGCGTGGACGGGACTCAGCCCCGAGGCACGGCGCGGAGTGAGCGGAGCCGGTCACAGGCCACGTGTCGTGTGATTTCCATGCCGTGAGACGTGCAGGACAGACGAGTCCACAGAGACAGAGCGCAGATGAGTGGCTGCCAGCGCTGGGGGAGGCGAGGGCTGGGGAGCGGGTGCCAATGGGTCCAGGGTTTCTTTCTGGGGCGATGACGCCATCAGGTTTCTGCTGTGTGCATTTGTTTCAGGAGTAGGGGAGAGGGCGATGAGAGCCCTGGGAGGCAGGCCACTGCAGCGACCCGGGCGACGAGTCTGAAGCGGGCCGTGGGCGTGGGGACGGGGGAGCTGGGCGTCACTGAGGACACCCGGCACGCCGGGTCAGGGCCCGCCCCAATTCGGTCGGCCCTCACGTTAACTTGATGGTGTCTGCGAAGACCCTGTTTCTGAACAAGGCCACGTCCATGGGTGCTGATATTTTGACCTTCAACATATCTTTTTTGGGACACGTGATTCAACCCATATTGGAGGGTTCCAGAGAGTGCCTGGAGTTGGGGGGCACTGGGAGAGGGGAGCAGGGATAGCAAGACCCAGCAGCTCTCCCGTGGCTACCTGAGCTCAGTCCGCGGGGAGCCCAGGGAGGAGGCAGGGAACACACCTCAGAGCCACTGGGAAGCGTGGCTTCGCCACCTGCCCCATCCAACCCCAGCTGAGGGCACTGACTCTGGCGCTTCCGGCTTGGCCTGCCCAGCGCCCAGGCCCGTGCGGTCTGAGCGCCAGAAAGCAAAGGCCTCATGAGCGCCTGCGTGTAGCGATGAGGGCTGGGGGAAGGGCCCAATGCTAGCCGTGCGCCTCGACAAACCTAGCCTCGTCCTATCTGGTGAAAAACGGGCCCCATCTGAGCAGCCTGAGTCATGGCGGTCCCATCCGAGGTCTTTAACCCTTAGCTATCGAGTCAGAATCGCTGAGACCACAGGGATGGAATGAAGTCTGAAGACACTGACAGAGCGAGGTCCCGGCCCCGAAGCTGGAGGACCATGCACCAAGCTCGGGCGGGCGCCCCGGCTGACAGGCCCCCAGCCGCTCCCTCTGGGTTGAATGGGCACGGGGAGAGTCCACCCCTGCCCCACCGCCGGCCCGACCCGCGTGCCAGTGCACAGTAAGCATCCCCCTTCCCGACACACGAGGAGGGAAACGGGCCAGGCCTCGGCCCAGCTCACTTCAGAGACGGCCCACCGCACCGCGTAGAGAGCCCGGCCCTCCTCTCCGCTCCTCTGCTTACAGCCCCCGAGGGGCCAGAATTCCAGCGTAACTGGCTGTCTTCAAAAGTGATTAGCGCAAACTTAGTCACTAGGGGAAGCCGCGAAGCAGGAGGAAAAGTGGTCCCAATATCTCGGGCACATCCCTCGAGACACAATTGGTGCATCTTGGCGCCACTCATTTTTAGCTCTGTTGTCATTTCCGATAGCAGCTTAAGCTGCTGCGTATGAAGTAACAGCTATTCATTAGGACGCAGACTCATCAGGTAATGATGAGAAATAGAAAGAAAGGGGTTCGGGGAATGGAAAGTGTAAGTCGTTCCATACGTCGGTTCCCACGACCGCGTTCCTCTGGCCACCAGGTGCAGGGGGCTCCACCGCTGTCTGCTCCGACCAGCGGCCTGGCCTACGGCTAACGGGGAAACACGAAATCACCTTCTGGGCGAAGCCTCCCCAAACCAGCTCGGACCACAGTCACCTCCCCGTTCTCTGAATCCTGAAGCCTGTCATTTATAAGCTCATCGCGTCCTGTCCCGCGACATAGCTCTGGCTGTTGCCTTCCGCCATGGTTACACTCAGACGGCTGTTTAACTTCTATTGTGATTTTAAAAGTATTCCCAATGAGAATATAAACTTGAGCGTGGAGACCACGCCCTTGCCCACATGTCTAGAATTGAGCCCTGATTTCAATAAAGTTACTTAGGAAATCATTATTGCTTTGATTTAAGTAATCATTTTTACTTCACCTTTCTGCAAATAAAATGGAGCAAAAATTTTATCAGCCCATCAAGGGGAGCTTTGTCCCGGGAGCTGTGAGTCGTTCAGAGCTGAGGCTATGGGACAGCAACCCACCCGTTGGGAGAGATGGAGGATGGAGGGAGGCAGGACCCCCGAAACCATCTCAGGGTCGTTGAGACCCTGGAACCCTGTGGTCACTCAGTGACAGCGACCGTGGTGACACAAACGAGCTAGAAGGCCCTTGTTGTAATTCAATGTTTTCCTTCAGGTGTTCACACAACTTTCCTAGTCTCAGTTGGATTCTACTGAAAGTAGCGCTCTGCCTTCACGTTCTAGCACCTTCTGACACAGTGGATGAAGTCCAGCAGAGAAACCCTGACTGATCCCCGTCTGGGCCGTGGAGACAGGCCCGGGTGTGTGTACATCGGTCTCATCTATCAGACAGCGTCTTAGCGAGAGGGCTGTTCATTCGCTCATCCATCCAATACGTGCTGATGCCTCACAACAGTCAAGGTATGGTGCTAGATAGCTGTCTGGGAAGGGTGGGGACTGGGGGGTGAAAAGGAGGATGGACAGACGGATGAAGCAAAGATCCAGCCTGACCTCCAGGTGCGTAGAGTTTGGGGGGGGGGAGATGAAATCAGCACATACTACAATTCAATAGGGAATGATAAGGGACCTGAGACGTTTAAAGAAAGTTCTAGGAAGCCCCAGGAAAATATGAAAGCAACTAAAATACATTTACATTGCTCTGAGGCAAACAAACAAACAAAACACAAACAAAACAACACAACTTACTTGCTCAGTCAGTACACAGTAAGTACAGGGCTTAACAAGGAAAAATCTCAGGTACGAGAGATAGGACTTTTGATGTACATTAATGAGAACAGGACTTTGAAATGCCCACGTATAAGTAAGTACAGTAAAACCATGAATTCTTCTCATCAACAGTTGTCATTCTATGACCACAGGCTTCCTGTCTCTTAGGTGGTTGATACGACTTAGTTTGGGCACAATTACCCCAAGGGTCTGTTTCTGAAAATATCTTATCTCCTGGGATTCAAGGGCCCTGGAAACCCTGACTAACTGGAAGACAGATGTGGGAAGATGAGTTGCGTAGCCGGTGGCACTCCGAGAGCCCTGCAGAGCCGCGGTGACTCTGCAGGGACGTGCTGAGTGGTGGAGTGGGTCTGCTCGCAGATGTGGGAACAGTCCAGATGGCCGAGAGTGTGCGCCCCAAGCACCTAGCACGCCACGTCCAGGCCTGTCCCCTCCCAGCTAGGTGGCAGACCGGCTTCTTCGCTCATCTTTCTTTGTCACTCTTCTGCCCCTGCCATTCACAGTCTGGCCTTTTCAACTGGCACACAGAACAAAAGTGGCATGTTTCCCCCAGGGACCTGAAGATAAGCGAGATGAGGTTGAGATGAGGTGGCACTGGAATTCTTGGAAGTGACAGCGCTGAGGACCTGCTGGAGTGCTTGGGAAACTTCTGTCGGCGTGAGATCCAAGCGTGTGCACTTGTCCGCCGACTCCGATGGAGGTCCCGGGCAGGGGCGTGCTGGCGAACATTCAACAGGCGGCTCTCCGGGGAAGAAGTCCCGTTTCGTAGCGTTTGCCAGTTTCCATGGTGTAAGTTTTCCCATCACGGCCAATTCGAGCTCCCAACTGGACATCACGGGATGCAGACTCGGGAGGAGATGAGCAGCTGGTTCCCCGAGCCAGTCCTCATGGGCCAGCGTTTCCACCTGCCCCTGAGTCTTAAAGGACAGGACTGTGTGATCAGTAATCAGGAACCAAATTGATCATATTTTACTCTGTTTGAAAGAATTCTGTGCCTAAAGGAATGGCAACCATAGAAAAGGGACGATCAGAGTCAAACCAAGAGTGCCTGTCTGGTCACTATGCAGGGATGCAGTGTCCGGCGCCATTCATGACTCGAGCCGCCCCCTTGAGAAGGGGCCAGCCTGGTGTCAGGCAGGCTGCATCGGACAGGTAACATGCTGCCCTACCCACTCACTCTCAAGATCTGATTTCATGCTCGCCGCGAACTTTCTGCTCAGAACTTGATTTCCCACAAAGGGGAGGCTTGTCTGTCGGCAGAGGAGACAGCGCAGGCTGCTGACCGAGTGCTTGACGCCTGGACGGTCTCACGTCTCACTCGCTGTCAACCACTCGATCAGCGGCGGTTCTGAACACAATCTTTCCTTGTGCCCCAACTTGCTCTGGAAGCAGCGAGTACCAGCGATGGTCTCCCTGGCACCTGGATGGCGCTTCCGCTCTGCCGCTGGGCTCCGTGCCCGCTCCATGCCCTGGAGGAGCCCGGCGGCCACATCCCGGCTGCCTCGGTGGCTCACCAGTGCCTTCGAACACGTGCTTGGGGCATCTATTCAGCTCTTCTGATTGCTCATGGCAGGAAGGTAGGTCTGTTATAAATGCTCCCCTGGCCAGAAGTGGGGCCCCCTGAAAATATGCTTTTCCATATTTGATGGTCTTTGCTATTTCGAGGTCTAGGTCAGATGAAACCTCCTCTTCTTTCAACCCAGAAGGAATGGCTTCCTCAGAAGCTGCTACAGTATCCACTTTCGTCCACTGTCCAGGGGAGTGGGGAGGCTGCAGGCGAGGACTTCTTCCAGCTGTGGGGTGTTTCTTTTAAACTGCAGGAGAAGGCAGAGCGGATGAGGAACCTAGGACGAAACCTGCCTTCCAAGTCAATGGGGTGGCCTCTGCTCTCCTGACATTTGCCTGCTCAAAATGCCGCAGGGCACCGTGCTCCCTGGCAGACGTGGGGCACATTGATTAAGACAGCAAGTGCGGTGCATTGAAAAGGCAGCGCCAGGTGCTTTCGACAGGCAGACACTCCAGGGAGCGGAAGAAACCATGATGACAGGGATCAGGAGCGGGATTTTATTATACGCATAAATCACTTTTTATTTGCATCTGAAAGGCATCAATTACCTCATAGTAAAATATCTAATTACGAAGTAAATGTGCTATTTTGCTTGTTCTTAGATAAATATTGTATCACTGCAAGAATAAAAGTTTTGATTTTAGCCACATTTCAACATAGAAAATGTGAATAGAAGAGTCTATCGCTATGTAAGCTGTGTCCCTTACGTGATAACATCCTACACGTTGTCACGGTAAGAACTGCCCGAACCTGTAGAGAATTTTCATGCGTTTATGTGAGCCAAACTGATGACGACTGCTTGGAAGCAAAATCTCAACAGAGAAAACGCTTCAGAGAATGGCAGTTTAGCGGCTTATTTTATATGTTAAGAATCAAAGGAGGTGACGTAAGGAGGGCTACATGAAATCCACTGGTAGGAGATTGGGTGGGCAGGAAAAAGCAAAACAGGGGAAATCTCTGGGATTGGATAAAAAAAGTAAAATAAAGACACATCTTTTCCATCAGTGGGTAGAGGACGGTAAGTTAACATTTACGGCATGCAGAGAGGTTTTCCATCAGAAGACAAGATAACAGTGAGGTTCCTGGGTCTCAGGCTCTGGCGCAGGCTGTTGTGCCCTGAGGGGTCTGGAAGTGATTACTCTTGACATTTCAAAGGTATGTTATCTTAGAAGCAAAAATAAGACAGATAGGCAGGCTCACTTAAGGTAAAGACTGATCTTTGTAAAGGAATTTACAGGCCTAGGACCCACTACCTGCTGGGGCTTGCTTTTAATCAGTAATTATGATGTTCAGATCATCCTGGGTGGTTGGTTACTTCTGGTCTGAGTCCGTAAGGCCTGCCATGCAGGCCTCCCCTGAGCTTGTCAGGTTTACTATGTGGCCCCTTTTTGGTCGAAAATATTAATAGCAAGTTAACTAATAATTATACTTTGATATTTAAAAGCAAAAACTTAGCAATTTACAAGGCACTAAAAACAGTTTGGGATGAAAGAGCTTCACAGAGATAGAAGCAAATGTGAAGATTCACAAGCTATTCGTCGGAAGGCAACTCAGAAATGTCTGAGATAATGTTTCTCTCGATGAAGAAGAAGGGTCCTTTCTTTTGGTAACTAGTTGAGCGCCTATTCCGTACAAAGGATGTGAGGGAGGCGGGTGGGGCTGGAACGTGGAATAGGGAGAAAAGTGGCTAGAAAGGTTTAGGTGGAAAGGATTTATGAGTCACCGTGGACTGTGGAAAAATTGACCTGGGACAGCTAGAAGAGATGACTCAGCACCAAAAATCTGTGGAGTCCCCAACAAGCATGCAGTGTCGAAAAGGGCATGTGGAACGGGGTCACGGGGCTGGAAGGGAGACCTGCCCCAGCTCTGCCACTAACTGGATGGCTTTGGCAAACTACGTATCATCCTGAAGGGTCTGTATTATAAGCTTTCCTTCTGTTGATGAAAACAAAAACTCTGAAGAGCATGCCACTACAGACCTCCCTTTTTGCAACATATCATTAGTCAACACTCTCCGACTAGTTAACGTAGTTCACCTAATTCCACCCAATCACGAAGGGATGTGAAAGGTATACAACACCTAACACAGTTCCCTGGCTGGGTATTTCTTTTCATATCTCTCTCAGAAAAAGAACAAACACCTGGCAACATTTATGTTTTGGATTTGTCCTAGGGGAAGGAAACAATAGCAGGGAACAAATCTGACTACCTTAAATGTGTGTGTGTGTGGGAGGGGTGTCTTTTTTTAACCTTTACATTCAATCTAGTCTCTAGATAAGGACTCCTTAACACGGGGGTCCATGGATAGAATTTTAGGGAGGGCTCATATACACCCTGAAATTACATGCATGTATGCATACGCATGTATGCACAAACTTTCTTTGCATCTCCAAGTATATCCAAAAACACCCCTCCGCAAAATGTTAAGAACCAGTGTGCTCCGGGAAAATTCCTTTTCTGAAGCAAGTTTAATAATTAATCATTGGTCTCCTAGTGTCTAATGGTTAATATTCTCTCCGTTAGGCAAGGAGAGTCGGGCAAAACTGAACTGCTTTTTATGTACCTACTGTTTGAAATGCTACACCGTAAAATATGAAATAAAAGCACAAGAACACACATTCTGACACTGGACACGTATATCAGCTCCGCAGTTCAAAAGCACGTTTGCAGACTTCTTCGTCGCCCCTAAGTAGCTGCGCAATTTGGGGCACGGTACTTCCGGAGGGCTCCCACCACGGAAGACACACACAAGCTGTCGGGGGAATGGGTCCGTTTTTTCTCCTCCACGACCGAGGTCATCCCTCCCGGCTCCGCAATCCCGGGCCTTCCCGACCACTCAGCCACTAGGCACGGCGCGGGCGATCGCAGCCGGGCCCTCGGGGACGCGGTGGCTGTCCCTATTGCACTCACGGTTCCCGCACCACACGCAGCCTGTCTCTCCTCGGCCCGGCAGCACCCCACACGCAACAACAAGAGCCTCGGACACGCTCACTGAGCGACCGTGCTCTCCAGCGCCTCGCAAAAGCCAGCCGCGCGCGAGCGCCTCGAAAGCGAACAGCAGCCGGCACGTGACCGGCTCCTGCACACGCTGGCGCCGGCTTTCCGGCCGAGGCCGGCGCGCGCATGCGTGAGACAGGGGCGCCGGTCCGGCGACGGTTTTTGCCGAGCAGCTGGGCGCATGCGCGGCGAGACGCCCCACAGCCCGCGAGAGATGGGGCCGCGGAGAGGCCCCGGCTGCGCTTGCGCAGTAGCTGGACGCGGGCGTTTCTTTCCTCCCTTTTTTATTCGAATTGGTTTCGAAGGGGTAGATTCGAGTTACAAAATGGCGGTCCGGAGCGTGTTCGCTGCTGTCCGTATAGCAGTCTCCAGCTGAGCGGACGGCTCCCCCCTTTCCCTGCCTAACACAGAGAGAGACGGGGCCCCCGGGGACATGGTGTTTGAGACTCTGGGCTTCCTGATCACCACGTCTTCGAGAACCTCGGCGCACCGGAAGCGACCAGGCGCGCGCAGCGGCGACCAGCAGCCGTCTGCACCCGAGCGCCGCGGCCGACTCGCACCTGCTCGTTCGCCGCGCACCGCGCCTCGCCGAGCCCGTAACCCAGCGAGGGCGGCGGCGGCCGCCCAGGAGGTGAGAGGCCGCAGGCCGTGCGGGAAGGAAGGGGGGGGCGGCGGGAGCCGGGCGTGGGGCCCGGGCCCGGGGAGGAGGCGCCGGGGACTCGGGCCTGGAGCGGGGACCCCGGGAAGGCGGAGCCGGGACGCTGAGCCCCGGCCTCGGGAAGGGGACCCGGGCCTGGAGACAGGACTCTGGGAGCGGAAAGGGGCCTGGGCAGGGGACGTCGGGCGGGGCGCGCGGGCGGCGGGGGAAGCCCGGGAGGGTGGGGCGGGGTGACAGCAGCCACGCAGTCGGGGGCTGTTTGTGAAGCTGTCGCGGGGCGGCGGCCGCCTGGGCTAGGGCTCGCCCGGGTGCCGGGCCCCGGCGGAGGCGGGAGGCCGGCGCGGGCAGGGCCGTCCTGCCTCGGCCTGCAGGCTCACTTCCTGGCGGTTCCTCTTGGTACTTTCCCCGTGGCCGTCTCTCTCTCTGCTCGCCCTCCACGGCCTCTTTGGCCTGGCTTCGCTTTTCTCCTGCAGTCCCGGGCCATTGAGCGCCCGTTAGTCTGCTCCTTTAAGAAGGGAGCCGTGTTTCCTTGGCGTTTGTGTGTCGGGGATCCGTTCCCTTGTTCTCTTTTTCCTCGGGGCCCCCACTAACATGGTCAAAGCTCGTTTCATCAGGATAAATTAGTATGGACTAAAGTTAAGCCCCACTGGCTGGGCAGCACCAGTTAGCACAGACCACATAACTATTATCAAGCACAAGGAATACAGTTTTCTCTAATTAACAAAAGTTTCAGTTCGCTATCACCATGCTTCCTAGAAATCCTTTCATAACTTGGTGCCTTTTAAAGCACAAGGTCAAACGGTTTTTAAATTCCTTATGATAATAGCTAACACATAAGACTGGGTGAAGGGCCTGATTCTAAGTACTTTAGAGGGATTTTTTTCCTCTTCTTGCATAAAAAACCTTATTGTCTGAAGTGTCATGCTTGGAAGTAAATATAGATTTGTTAAAATATATTTGCGAAGCTTGGCTCATAATTCAAGTAAATTCTTTTTCCATACTGCAGCTTTAAGTCTGGGAGGGGAAAAAATAGTATCTTACAGCCTTTGCTTTTAACAAAGCTTGTTTCTCTAATAATATATATTAAGCCCTTCCTCTCTTCCAGGCACTATCCTAAACTAAGTTTTTTGCTAATCTCATTTAATTTTCACACGTCACTGTTATACAGATGAAGAAACAGAGGCACAAAAATTAAATAACCTAGCCAAGGCCTCCAGCAAGAAAATGGGAAAACTAGGATGCCAGCACCCTGTAGTGGCCCAGATCACTACTAGAATACCGCCCGCCAGGTGGGCAGGTTGGGGGCGTGTGCAGTAGGTCAGTAAGCAAAGATCCCTGCCCTCTGGTTAAGTCCTGGTGTGATGAGTTTGGACGGTAAATTATGGCAGCAGCTGCTCAGGTCCTTCCGCTGTGCCAGGTCTCTCTTCAGTTGTGGGTATGAGAAGAAATTCAAACTTTATTACAGTTTTTACATCTCCACTCATTTTGGCGCCACCCACTTTTGCCAGTTAATAGTTTAAGTTATTCGTTAATAGTTAACAGCAAAAATGACTATTTTGACTTCTCATCTCTTCTGCCCTCTGCTGGAAGTGTTAGTTACCCAACTGGAAAATGGCCAAAAGAATTGCATGCCGGAACCCGGTTTCTGAACAACAGTTCAAGTTCAGTAAGGAACTATGTCTAAATGTACATTGTTTTTGTTTGAGTTCCAAAGATTAAAAAAACTTGACCAAGTGTTTGCGGGGAGAGGTTAAAAGAGAGGACTCAAAGATTATTGGGATATTATTAAAAGCTGAAAAACCTCTGCGTAATTACAGAGGGTCAGATTGGGGAGGACTTTGGAATGTCAGTTTGAACTTTGTTTTGTGGATACTAAAAGGCAGCGGGGATGTGTAAATTTGTATCTGAGTGCCCGTGAGGTTCCAGGAACGTTCTCTGGTGGGTCGTTCAGGAAATAGAGGTTTTTCGGTCCATTCAAGGGACGAGTTAGGGAAGAAGCCAGCACAGCACTCACAGTAGAGCTCTCCACTGACTGATTTTGGTTTTTTTGCAAAGGATCTGATGTTAGGATTAGGGAACAACGAGCAAATTTTAAGAGATGGATACGAGTTTGGATAGGTACTGTATTCTCTGTCAGATCCGCCTCCCACCCTTCCCGGTAATGCCGTGGGCTTAGAAGAGTTGAGCTCATGGCCGGTTTTTGAAGAGTTGTACATCTTCAGGATGTTAACATATCAATATGAATTACATTTTGAACTTTTAAATGATGTCTGTCTTAGCAGTATACAGTCTGGGCTAATAAAATGTTCGGTCTTGGGAAATGTGTTTCTGTCAACACTGAAGGTATTATCAATACCTTGTCAAAATTCTTAACCTGAGAATGAACTTCTTTACTGGATCATCTTAAGGAGAATTTTAAACATTACAAGTGTTTTGTCTATAGCGAGACTGTAAGTGTAATTTTCATAGAATAAGGTAAGCACTTTTTGATTATCTAAACTACTTAAGATTTCAGGTTTCAAAGATCTCAACTGAGGTTTCATATTACTATTTCTCAAGTAGAGACGGGGCAGTGTCGTTCAGAAGGCGTGCCTGCGTGCCTTGGAGGACCTACCCTGCCTCCTCGCGTAACCTTTGTTGCACTTGAAACTGGGGGCCTTACAACACGGTTGTAAAGTTCTCATCAAAGCAGTTCTCACCGGTACCGGGAATGTCGCCATCTCATTTCACGCTAGAGTGAATGGGAAAAATTCTTTGTTAAGAGTGACGTCTTTTCTAGAGAAGCAGACTTTTTACATCTAACCTTCTTACTTTTAGGTTCGAAAAAATGGCCAAAAGAATTGCCGAGAAGGAATTGACAGATAGGAATTGGGATCAAGAAGACGAAGCAGAAGAGGTAAAAAGTAGTTTCCTACTGCTTCTGAATTTAAATTCATTTCGGGGTTCCTCGTGAAAACTTGATGATGACATTAAAAGGGCCTTTTTAAGACTGGAACAGGAAAGAGTCTGGTTTCTTAGGACCGGTACGTAGTATGGACATTGATTAATGACATTTGGGTGTGCCCTTCGCCAGCCCTTACTCCTGAAACACTCCCGCCTTTGTACAAGCACCCGTCTCCTGACTTCGTGTGCTTGCCGCATTCCACATCCGTGGTTTTTGTCAAGACTGAAGGGCGAGTAAGTGATCTAGTCGTGAACTTAGCATAGCGCCAGCACTTGAACTTGAAGACTGGTACACCACCACCAGCCCAGCCTGCCACGCCCTGATTTTAGATTTCAGAAGGCTGAGGTCGCCTTCCATACTCTGATGCTCCTTGGAGGCCAGCTTGATTTCATACCTGCCCCCCCTCCCACAACCGTGCCATTAATAGGAGTAGAATTTAGGTTGGCCTAGATTCATTCCCAGCAATAGAAAAGGTCTTCCCTGAGATCTTTTACTTTTTCTCTTATAAAGAGTAGGAGTCAGTTGCGTTTCTCGCAGCTCATCAGCAGCTCAGCGCTCCCAGGCCAGTTCACCGAGATCTCTCCAAGTCGGCCCTGTCAGTTAACGGAATAGTGGCGAGTGAGAAAATGTTTTCAAGGATCTGCAGGTGTTTGCAAGCTCATCCCTAGACGGCTATCTTCCTTCCTCTGAGTCTATCCCTTGTACTGCTGTGTTTTCTGTCACAAATATATGCCCTGATAGGTTTAGGAAGATCAAAGTCACGAGCATATTAACATTTTGACAGCTTTCAGGCCTTCTCACCGACTTGGTGATTTTTAACCAAATCTTTGGTGACCAAGTTCTTTCAGGTATTAACACACGGCTACATTCCATACCTAGTAAGATTTAGACTACCATCTAATGATTTGCTGTGACATTAAAATATTCCGGGAATATTCCTATCTGGATAGAGTCTCATGAATGAGTACGGAAGGACATTCCATTTAATTCGGGCAAATGTAACTAAATGGTCCCTCTGGGTGTAGCGATCTCTTTAAGTTTAACATTTTCTGAAATTACTGTAGATGAGAATTTTTCACAGAAACTTTTATATGCCAGTCGTACAGGGTAAAAGAAGGTGGGGTGAAGGAAAGCCCAGATTGTCGGCGGATCCCCGACCGCAGACGTGGTCCCTTAGCGTATTGCAGGTGTTTCCTGGCCGTCACCTGGACTCCCAGGTGCCCCTGTGGTCTTTTGGATGATGGGCAGATGGGAAGGGCTCCTAAAAACAACGTGTGTGTGTTTATAAGTATAAATTTTATTTTCGAGAACTATAGCCGTAAGCCACTAGATTTGGGCACCTGGCTTTCAGAACTGGCTCCACTCCCAACTGTTCATGATCTTTAAGGCACCTTCCAGCTTTTGGAGAATAGATTTTGCTTTTATTAATAAAACAGAACTTTTATTCTATTTTATTAATGTCTTTGAACATATTCGAAACGTTTAAAGACTGTGGGGAATAGTTTTGCACTAAAGCTTTGACCTAGTCTTGTCAAAACATTTGTGCTTGCACTCTTCCCTGTGGACTGTGATCCAGATCTTGCATTTGTAGATTCTAGAAGGTCGATGACTCGCCCATAACCAGTGTTGGAATTCACAAGTTAGATAATGGACATAAACTTTAATTTAATGTGTCCTGGCCATAATTTGTCTTATGAGTATTAATAGTATTTTAAAATCGGCAGATATTAGATAAGTTTGCCTGGTCTAGCTCTCCCATTCAGCATTTTATCTCCTTTTTGGCCTTATCTTACTGCTGTTTAATTTGTATACTCCTGCAGGTGGGAACATTCTCAGTGGCCAGTGAGGAAGTCTTGAAGAATAGAGCCATAAAGAAAGCAAAGCGTAGGAATGTTGGATTTGAAGTGAGTGTTTTCTTACAGCTTCTGGTATAAACACTGATTTGATTTCTGAGTCGCAGAGCGTTTCTACCTCCCGGAGCAATCAGATCGATAAACGTGTATCACAGTGCCGACTCCACTCGTGAAGGGCCTTGGCATAGACCGTGGGGGGGAGAGAAATACAGAGGAGATCTCTGCCGTAAAGGGAGCGTACCCAGACGCACAGATGAGAGCCAGACAGAGACAGATTAGAGGCCAGCGACAACGTGAGGAGGGAAACAAGTGTAGCTATACAGAGGGCGAGAGAAGTGCGTGCCGGGCAGCAGTAGGAAGAGGAAATGTGAGACGCTGTCGCCCGGCCCCTTCCCTGGGATCGGCTGTGGGTGGCAAAGTCCTTTCGTGGGAGCATTTCACACGTCCACGGTGTGGTAAATTAAAATGCTTCGTCCCTGTGTTCTGAAGGGTAGAAGATGAGTTACAACTCATGAATTGAGATCACGTGGTTAGTATTCAGCGATTGCCCATTTAACAGCTTTTCCCAGTACTGTTCTCAGCTGTCAGATACAATCCAGACACGTGGGTGCTGCCTCGGTGGCCTGGACATCGGTCGTCAGGCAGGAGAAGCCTGTTCGAACATCCTGGGTGGTGGCTTTGGAATCAGCCTACACAACTGCACAGCTTGTGGTAGCTCTGTTCCTCTTTTTTTCGAGTCCAGGTTCCTTTCAGATCTAATTTCATTCTTGAGACTCGTAATGAGTTGGATGTAGGTGTTGAGGCAGGTGACGTTTGGTGGCTCTTTCATAGAGAAGATATGTGGGAAGATAATTGGGAAAGAACCGATTGGTTTAGTTTTGGAAATGTACTTCAAGGGCCAGTGGTGTGGCGGTCTCTCGAAGCCCACTAAGGGTTCAGGTCGGCTACTCAGAACAGGATTTGGGGTGAGAGGTGGGTGCAGCTCTGAGCCCCTGCAGAAGGAGTTCAGCCATGAGGACGTTGAAACCCTGGGGAGCATGGTGAGGAATGAAGCCAAAGGCAGATGGTCTCAGGGAGGGCTGGCCCAGCCGTTGGGTGCTTGGGGGTGACGGCGTAGACACAGTGCAGACCCGAGCCAGACTCGGCCAGGGAAGGAGGTGGGGGAGGCCTCGGGCTGTTCAAGGACAGGAAAATGTACGTGCATGTGCATGTGTGGAATCCGCTTATGATTTTAGCTTTTAGCATCATGTTTCCATCAGAACTTGTATGTGAGAGAAGTTAAACTTTGTATCATCCATTTAAATGCTGAACTGTAGCTATTCCCGTATAGTGCATTCGTTCATTGATTCAACAGATCTGCTAGGCACTGGGGATACATTGGTGGGTAAAAACAAGTATATTCCTGCCTCGTGGCGCTTACATCCTGATGATGGAGGAGACACTCAGATATGCGGCATTTTTCTTCATAAGAGCCATGGGGGAAAATGAAACAAGGGAGCGCGATTGGAGGATGCGGGGAAGGTTCCGTTTCTGCGGATCCCAAACGGAGATCTTCTCATTCAACTTGTAGCTCATCTTTCTGAATTTTTCTCATTCCTTTTTTTTTTTTAAACCAGTGGCTCTTTTTGTCTGATTCTAGAGCCAGTTTTACTATTCAGTAATTTCCAAAATAGCTATAAATACCACGTGGCTTTTAAATTTCGTGCAAAATAACAGGCTCTGAAGGCCACTTTCAGCTTTACAGTTCGTCCATGAATCATTATTATAAAATAACAGTTAGCTATATTTTGCATTTTGAATCATCTAAAATCAAATTCAGAGCATCAGGACATAAGCTATATTCATTATGTGTATTAAAACTCATGCGAGTTAAGACTTTGCGTTCTTTGCCTAATTTTTTGGCCATAAGTTTATCAGTGGTCAGTAACCATCTGAAAATTCTGTAGATGTGATTGAAACTTTTTTGGTTTTCAAAAACCGTGCTATTAGGCTGACTGGCACCTTTAGAAAATGAAGAGGTTCCGGTGTAATCTTTCATGAGGTCATGATCATCACTCATTCCCGTGGGAACTGAAGGTTGGCGTGCTCTCTTGGACGTTCTGAAGCGTGTTTCCCATGACGCATTTTGAGAACATTTCATAGAGCCTCCCGTGGATCTTTGGTCTGAGAACCAGGTCCACCTGTGATGTAACCACCACTCTGAATGAAGAAAGATCTTAGAGATGTTGTTGTGGCTTTAGCAAAGCACTGTCAACTCGAGGCCCCCAGGGACAGAGGGCAGCTTTAGAATTTCTTAGGGAATGCCGAGTGGTTCCAGAGCACCTCAGGTTAGAGATGAGAACGCTGGCAGCCGCAGGAGCGGTCTGCCAGAGACCTTGCTGAGGAGGAAAGCAGTGAGAAACTGGGAGGAAAAAATGTTGCCTCTGGATTTCGCCACTAACGGAAAATTTAATTTGCGATTCAACTTCCAGAGTTTCTGTAGGCTGCAAGAAGGTTAAAAGCTACAGACTTTCTTAGGAATTTATAGGTAAGTGGGTAAACTATCTTAGTCAACCTAGTTGGATGTTTCTGCAATTTCCTTAGGCAAACTGCCTTTGACCGAGTAGTCAGATGTGAAAATTATTTTATTTGGGGTTTAGTTGTGTCGAGAATGTGTTTTGAGTTGTAATTCTGAGTCTGGGTGGTGGGTTTGTGAATTTATTGCGTTAGACTTTTTTTTGTCTTGTGTCTTATTAAATATATATATGTACACACGTATATGTTTACATTTTAGGCGAGGCAACTTTTGGTTGACCTCACCAATTGCAAGGACCTTGTCAGCTTACAGTCCCTTATTTTTTATTATTTATGTCTACAGCACCTGGTCTTCCTAGGTGGTCTCCCATCCAAGTACTGGCCAGGTCCAACCCTGCTTAGCTTCCGAGATCAGACAGGACCAGGCTTGTTCAGGGTGGTATGGCCATAGACTAAATATATTTTTAAAATATATTTCACTGTAAGTTAGGATTATCCTTGGCTATTTTCAGGAAGGCAGCTTGGCTCTGCAGAGCTGTCATGATGAATAAAATCTGTCTCTTTTCTTGTTTCTGCTCATCATGCTGGCAGTTTTCCTTTAATGCTGGTTGCGTAAGGATCACTACGTGCTATCTAGCTGAGATGCTATTGCCACTTGCTTTTGTTTGGTATGAGTAAAGCAGAGTTATCCAGTGTGTCTGCTCTTTATTTTACGTTTCAGATCGGATAGTGGAGGGGCCTTCAAAGGCTTTAAAGGTCTGGGTCGCCCTCTTCCAGTGGAGGAGGGTTTTCCGGAATTTGGCGCTGGCGCGCGGAGCAAAGCTCTCTGGAGGGACTGTCCAACGGGAACCAGCATGGCCAGCCAGCTCTGCCTTCTCCAGTGCAGGTGCCCCACCCGAGAGCAAGGCGGCCCTTCGGTAAGCTGGTTCCCCGCCCTCCTCACACAGGTCCTCTGCGAGAGGGTCTGTGAAAAA
The DNA here is from genome assembly GCA_003508835.1 of Eonycteris spelaea. NCBI lineage: Eukaryota > Metazoa > Chordata > Mammalia > Chiroptera > Pteropodidae > Eonycteris > Eonycteris spelaea. Next base: position 769,258 of record PUFA01000270.1, on the reverse strand, counting down.
GAGCTTCGCAGAGGTGCCTTCCTCGTATTTCCCCTGGGTTCTGGGATGGTATGAGCAAAAGCTGTAGTAATGAAAGGGGTAGAAATTAGGGAAATGTGGCTTTTTACAGAGTAGAGCGCAAGCTTTTGAGCCAAAATGGATGTAGGTTCTGTTCTGAGCTCTGCCAGTCACCAGGCCCTGTGACCTTGGTAAAGTGCCTTAACCTCTGAGCCTCCAGATCTTCAACTGTGCAATGAGAATGACCCTCAAGAGCTGACCGAAGGGTCAAAGGGGAGGCGGAAGCTCTTAGCGGACCCTCTGTCAAGGCCCACCTTCCATCCCCTCGTTAGTATGTGTACCAAGGACTCTGCGGGGCACACGCCTTTGGAAACTTGGGATCCTCTGATCTCGATTTATTTTGCCCAGGACGTATTGATTGATCCCGTTTTGAGGGCATTTAGTCAGGAACTCTTGGGGTTGGCGGCAGAGAATGAGATCGCGGGTTAAAATCTTTGGTTCTTGCAAAGACCTGGACCTGCCGGGCGCGCTCAGCTGCTTATTCTAAGAGCGTCTGCTCTTGCACTTCCACGAGGCCTAGTGTTTAGTGTCATTGCAGTAAGTGCCCTGTTAAGACTTTACCTACATCAGTACATGTTCATTCCTGCAGCCTTGGCTGTTAAGTTTTATACTAACAGCATTTTGGTAGTACTGAGTGAAGTGGGCATCCCTTTGAAGGAAAAGATGATCTTAAAATCACTAATGCAAACACATAATAGACACTGTTCTTTAAAGTTCGATTTTATTTTGTGATAACCAGATCCTAAATATTAGATGGGCACATACTTCTTGAACTGTCACAAAAAAGGGGTGCAATAAAAGACAAAAATATGAAGAGCAGCCTAAAAAATCCAGTTGATTTAAAAGTTGCATCAACTTCTAAATAAATCACTAAAACTTTAATTTTCTATAGGATCTGTTGTTGCAAATGGCCCTGCTTCCTTGGCGGACAAAATGATTTCAAATCCCAAGACGAATGGCGACAGCCAGCAGCCCTCCGCCTCCGGCCTGACCTCGAACGCAGCCCACCGCCCGAGCGCCTACCATAAGCAGTTGGCCGCCTTGAACTGCTCGGTTCGGGACTGGATCGTGAAGCACGTGAACACAAACGCGCTGTGCGACCTGACGCCCATCTTTAAGGACTACGAGAGGCACCTGGCGGGCATCGAGCAGCAGCACGGCGGCGGCAGCGGCTCCGACACCGGTCCTGGCAACGCGTCCGTTGAAACGCAGGCTCCCTCCCTGTTCGGGTCAACAAAATTAGAGCAAGAGTCGGCATTTTTGTTTCATGGTAACAAAGCTGAGGGCACGTCTGAGAAGGCGGAGGCCGGGCCAGAAACGAGAGTGGAGCCGTCCCTGGGGGCAGCCAGTGCCTCGTTTAACTTCGGCAAGAAAATCGATAGCTCTGTCTTGGGCCCTTTAAACTCCGGTCCCCTGACTGGATTTTCATTTCCTTCTGGAAACTCCGGTTTGTTTAGCAAAGACATCACCCAGAGTAAACCAGTTTCTTCACCATTTTCCGCTAAAACGTCAGAGAACCAGGCAGGTGGCGGCGGTAATGACTGCAGAGGTGGGTATACAGTCTGTCCTCGCCGGTCTGTGTTCTGTTTGCGGAAGTTTTGTGTTTACGGGAGATAGTATGGACTGGTGACTTGGTGGCTCTGAGGGCACATCTGACTCCATTGTTCCCAAGGTGTGTGATCCTGGGCAAAGTCAATGAGCCTTTTAGGGGCTCAGTTTCCTTCATAAAATGGAGGCGGCCTGCTTTGTAGGGTTATTGTAGGGATTAAGGGTATAAAAGTAAAAATTAAGAACATGAAATCATCCGGCACACTGACTTTGAAACATATGGCTTTGCACATACAAAAGAATTAAGTGAATTAACATTTTGAAAAAGTGCTTTTTATTGGAAAAAATTGTCACGACATCTGCAGAATCGTTCGTAGTTGAGATTTGGTCATCAACAAGGTCACATGGCAAAGCAGCACTATAGTTTTCATAGCCATGGGGAACAGACGAACAGTGTTTTCCCAAGACACGTCTGGATTGCAGCCACCGTTCCAGAAACGTGTGCTCTATGTAGTGTCCGTGCCCCGAGCCAGGCAAGGAGCCCAGGCCTCGGCCCCAGCCCCTCGGCCCGTCCACGCCCTGCGTTGTTCCGCCACACTGGTCGCAGGGAGGTGTGAGCACGTCCCGTCTGTGCAGACGACCTGTAGGCGTGAAAGCAGCTCTGTCAGGCGGTGATAACCCGTTGGTCCTTGAGAGAGAAGCGCAGCCGCCAGGGCGCGCCGAAGGCTGGGCACCTGGAGCCAAACTCGCACACGCACACGGCCCCTCCTCGCCCTGCCTTTCGCGTGTATCCTCAGGCGAGGCCCTCCAGGGCGAAGCGGAGAGTGAGATCCCCTCTCACTTTGCTCTGCCCTAAATAGGACGAAGGGAGAGTGTCCTCGTCAGAGGGCAGTCACAGCGGGGGACAGGGAGCTGCGGCCTGTGGAAGGGTGTGGAGTTTGAAGCGAGTGCCCATCTCAGCCCTGCCGGACGCCCCGCAGGGACGCGCACAGCACTTCTCGTGTGCTCGTCACAGTGCGGGCCTCGGAAGGGCGTGGCGAGTCTGTAGAGTCTCATGCCTGGGCCCACCCTGGAGAGCCTAACTCCAGAGTCTCAAGGTCTTTACGTTTTAAAAAACTCCTGAGAGTCTGTGGCACACCAGTTTGAGAACCGTGGCCTTATAGAGCACTCTCTTTAAATTTTGTGACCTGAATTGTTTGAGCATCACAATTGTTTTCCTTAATTTAGAGAGTTTTGTGCAGCCGCCTTTCTCTTTAAGGGGGTCAGTGTTGGCACGGCAGGCGGGGTGCCAGAGCGGAAGTGCGTGGTGGTCTGGCCAGTCAAGGGGAAGGGGAGGGGGAGGAGCGAGGGTGTCGATGAGCGTGGATGTCTGGGCATCAGCCGGGTCCCGGGAAGAGTGTGCACAGGCCATTGGCCCTAGTTGATGGGATCCCTGCAGATTTAATAAACAGCACTCACTTCCCTCACCTCCTGGTGAGGGTCTGGTTTGCAAACCTCAAGCCACAAGCGGAATTCCTATAATGACAGGCAGGCACGACTGCGTGCAAGAAGCCATTATTAGCCTGAAAGCCCTGAGAAGAAGCGGCCGGGGCGAGATGGAGTCGGGGGGCGGGGGTGCCCAGCATTCACTTTCGTTACACTTTACACTTGACTGATTTTTTTCCTGTAAAAGTTTGTATGTGCACTGGCTCGTAAGGACTTTTTTCTTCATTCAGAGGCTTTCTACAAATTAATGTTTGTTTTCCAAGAAAGAAATGTCCCATTAGAAATTATTCTTTTTCACAAAATCATTGAAATCTGATGGGGATGCATCCCCCCACACACACACACAATTTGACGTGTGCTTCCAGTTTCTGTCCGTTTACGTGGCGTTTTTAGGTTGAGGTGGGGGGCGCATAACAGACTTCTTGCATCACATGTTCAAGCGCTTCGTTCGAATCTTACTGAGTTAGTGTTGTTTTTTTAAAAGGTGGAGACGAAGAGGAAAATGATGAGCCGCCCAAAGTAGTAGTTACTGAGGTAAAAGAAGAAGATGCTTTTTACTCCAAAAAGTAAGTGACAGTCCTGGGCCCACTTGGCGAGCGTGCCGTCAGGGACAGGGGAGGGGCCTCCGGCTGGATAGTGGCGGTTCGTCCCCGCAGAACGTGCTCAGCACCTCAGCCGTGGTCAGGCTGTGTCCGCTCTTCGAACTGGAACAAGGAAGGATTCTTGGCCTGGTTATTCTTTCAATAATGATTCTGTGCCTTTCCTGCCGGGCACAGCCGCCTCTTTTCTGCTCAAAGTGCTGCAGACGGGGCCACGTTCCGGTTGTCCTGCCCCCTCTCGTCTCCTCTCTCCCTCCTCCCCTCCCGCCCCCCACAAAGAAAGTCGCCCCGTCGGGTTCGGGGGTCTGGCGCAGCCCCTGCTGCTCAGCAGCGCGCGTCCGCGGTCCCGTGCTGGAGACGCGGCTGGCCCTCGCGGCCGGCGTCCTGCGGGGCCGGCCCCCTCTCCGCGGGGGGTGCGCGCTGTCCCTCGCCGGCGACGGCAGCGTTGGGTTTCGTGTGTCAGCGAGAGCTGCTGCTTTCAGAGGGAGCAGAGGGAAATTTCAGGTGACCGCGCTTCAGTGAAATGAAATTCTTTCAGACAGATATCTGCTGCCATTTTGGAAGCTTCCGCAGATGCGCTTCTCTCATGGGAAAATTCCAGACTGACGAGTCGGCAGTTTTCACATCACCGTAGCATGTGGGATTCCTAAGTGTTGACGTTTGAGAACGTTTAAAAGATGCCAACAGTTCCTTTTGCCTGTTTTAAAAATTTAATTAGATGGCGTGAAGGAGTGGCGCTGCCTTGATATTTCTTTTAACTCAGACTAAATCAGAGGAGCAGGCAGTAGCGTCGATTAGTTTGTTGACCTAAGGAGACGTGGCCCGCGCGGCGGAGAAACGTTGCGTTGTCATTAGTTAGGCCTTGCTTGAGAATGTTTTCCAGCTTGATTTCATTGCCTCGGGAGATCAAAAGCTGAAGGCCTGAAGATCATTCGGAAATAACGAGAGAAAAGGGGGGGCAGCGGGCAGAGCTGCGCGAGTCTGGGGGCGCGGCAGCCGGTCAGGCCGCGGCTTCGACTGACTCGAGACAAGGTGGTCTCAGCAGGTGCTATTTGCAAAGTTACATAGGCCCCGCTGTCTCATCGTTTTAGAAAGTAGGGGTCGGGGCTCTAGAAGGTCTGACCAGATCACCTGATTCCGGTTTGTGCCCGACCCAGACCGGGTCAGTAAAAGGTTTACCCCGAAGCGCCCTCTGCTCTCGTCTAAGGCAGCTTCTCCCACACAGGTGTGACCAGTGATTGGCAGGAAAGTGCTACCTGACTTGTCATCGAGTGTCTGACTGTACTTCTTATTTTTCTCCCTAGGTGTAAACTATTTTACAAGAAAGACAATGAATTTAAGGAAAAGGGTGTAGGTACTCTGCACTTAAAACCCACAGCGAATCAGAAGACACAGCTTTTAGTGCGGGCAGACACCAACTTAGGTGGGTACCTTGTTTTTCAGGTGGCATGACGTGATAATCACGCCGCATACAGCACACAGGCCTTCGCCCTGCTGCCTTCGGTCTTTGAGATTCTCCAGTGTATTGATGTGGTCTTTGGAACAGAAGATCATTTAGGCCAAACGCGTCCTGTGCTTACTGATCATTTCTAGATCGAGTTGAGTCCCGGCAGGGCAGTAGTGTGAGAGAAAGCAGAGATTGTTGAAAGCTGTGGCCAAGAAGTAACCAAAATGGTCTTCACGTTCTTTTGTGTTCTTTTGTGTTGGAGACGTGACTTAGAAGCTCTAGGTAAACCAAATGGTTCAATCATAAACACACAAGGAGACTTACTTAACCATTTAAAGGATCCTTTTATGTGGCAAATAATCGTTAACACAGCGCCTCCCCCCCAGCTTTATTCTCAAAATAATCCCCCCCGAGAGGAAGTGGCGGCAGCCGGCCCCACCAGGCAGAAGGAAGCTTCTCTGAGGCTTAGTTCTTTCCTGTGGGCCTGGCTAATGTGTGGTCACACCAAAGTGACAGCACTGACCCAGCGAGTTGTGCCAACCTCTGGGACAGGTGTTTCTTCGCTGAGCATGCTCGCTTCGTTCCGATGGCTCTGTGGGGCCCTCCTGCAGCGCGGGCATGGGCAGGTCAGCCAGGCTGCTGCCCAGCAGGAGACGGGGGCGGAGGGGGGGAGCGGCGGTCCCGCCCACAGTGAGGTGGGGTCTGGTCCTGCCTCTTGGTCTTCTCAGGGGCCCCTGGCCGACATCAACGTCACTGGCGTTCGTGTTCGTGACATTCGTGTGGCTCCCAGCTTTGATCTATGAGTTGTAGGTTGCTTCAGTGCTGAAGGTGGCACTTAAAGCTGTCGCTTCATGGGTCTGTTACGTTTGGATGATGTTGATGTCTCTTTTTGCCTCTTTAACTACAGGCAACATTTTACTGAACGTGCTGATCCCACCCAACATGCCGTGTACCCGAACAGGGAAGAACAACGTGTTGATCGTCTGCGTCCCCAATCCGCCTGTCGACGAGAGCAACGCCGCCGTCCCTGTGACCATGCTCATTCGGGTAAAGACAAGCGAGGACGCAGATGAATTGCACAAAATTTTACTGGAGAAAAAGGATGCCTGAGCTCACGCTGCTGAGGGACCGTTGCCAAGTTGCTGCTTCCCCCCCCCCAAAAAAAAACAACGTAGTCAGTTTTCTTCTTACTTTGACATTCTGAGAACTTTTGGATAAGTTAGGACTTTTGTGAGGAAGATTAATGTGGCCAATAAAACCTGTAATGTTAAGTGTCAAACTGTATTTTCCCTCCCTGAGAGCTGTCTAACATGTAAAATACATTTGAAAGAAATTTTTTGGAAGGTTTTTAACGTTCATTTATTAAACTAACCACAAGTGATTTCTTAACGGACTGAAATCAGGGTACTGATCAGATTCCCCGAGGCTTTTCTGACTGCCGTTGGCGAGGCCCCCGCGGGGGCGTCTGGAGGAAACGGGCAGTCGTGGTCCCTCGGGCGGCAGGCCCGCTGAGCACCGCACGGCTGTGTGTGGCAGGTGGTCTGTGCTCGCGGTGACCAGGTGTTACGCGCGCTGCCGCGGGGTGCTGAGTGTCCACCTGCGGGCCGCGGGGACCGCCTCTTCATTTTAAAAGGAAACGAGGAGCTTGTTCTTTGGTTTTGTAGTTTTATTTACGAGGTGCTGTCACTCCTGTATCCCCCTGATGGCAAAAAGGGGAGAAGGGGATGGCCAGGAATGAGTTTTAAAAGCACAAATTTGGTAGCTTTTAGTTTGTGAACCACGGACAGTAAACCGTACAAAAAAGGAAGTTAGGTCAGAGCTAAACCATGGTGAACTGCACGGATCTCAGAACTGCTTGTTAAGTCAGAGGGGCTTTTACTGCGCGTGAGCCACGTGAGCCACGTGAGCCAAGCAGGAAACGTGCAGTGAGGTCCCGGCAGGGACAGCAGGGTGCGTACGCGTTGCCTTTAACATAGACAGCAGTGTGCTCCGCGTCGAGGTCTGGCATTGCCATTTTCTTTTCCAAGACAGATTGTTCAGTAGGTCTATTTGGGAGGGAGCTGTAGTCTGCACGAGAATCTCCGTGTCACTTCCCCGCAGCTGGTAGGCACCCCGCCCCGCGTTCTTAGAACACCCTGGGCACGTGAGTAGACGCAGATGCATCTTAATGTGCACTGCCATGTCCATTTTTCTCGAGTCATTTAATGCTGCCACCAGATGACCTTGCTTAAAGGCCGCGGGCTCACGCTCACACGCGCTGATCTTCATCACTTAGAGGAGCAGGGCCACCTGGCTGAGGTCGCGTAGGCGCTGTTTTAAAAAGCTAGTTTTTAGGTGTAAAGCGGTGGTGAAGCTTTTATGATCTGATGTGTCGATGTAATCACATGAGGAAAGGTAGTGGGGCCAGCGTTTATCATGAGATTCTTGTCCTCGTCTGTTTTGATTCCGGCGGGGAAACTTTGGCCCCGTGTGTGACTTGTAAACACACGTGTGGGAGGCGCACCTGCCCTCGTGGGTGTGGGCAGCTCAGCGCGTCAGGAGACCTTGCGAGAAGGGGCGGTTTTGCATTTTTGAGAATTGCGATTATTCCTGTACTTTTGTTACAGATGATTGATAAGCAAGTTCATACGGACCCTGCCCCGTTCCCGTCGGGTTTAGGCAGCCGTTGGAAGGGTGAGGAAAGAGGGAACAGACTCAGCGTGCAGCTTGGCCGCACGTGCTCCGGGGCCTCACCCGCAGTGCCTCTGGCAGGCGTCTTGGGGGCGCTGGCGCCTGCCGCGCTTTGTGACCGTGTCGGCCTCTGTGCGTGCAGTGGAAGGTTCAGCAAAAATAGCACAGACAGATCATGCTTGGGTGACCTTTGAACGCCCTGTAAAACTAGTTTACAACTTTTAAGTTAGTGGCTGTGCGTGGCTTGCTTTTTTCCTAACATTCCCAGCAAATTCTTGCTGCTAAGACTGTCACTGTTAAAGTGAAAATTACAGGGAAAAATGTGATGTATATACCATAACTCAAAATGTGATATTTTCTTAAAGTCATTCTTCCACTTTGGGAACTCGTTGGTCTCTAATTATGTATCAGTATGAGAGAGCCTAAGTGTGCGTGGACTTTTCTGTAAACTCTACCCCTGTACGTTGCCTAAGGGAAGGTCCCCCCTATCCCGGGGCCCTAGAGGGCTTACCTTTTCTCCCCAGTGCAAGAATGTCTAAACCCAGCCCCATGGGTTTAGACTTATTTTAACAAATCACTAGAAATGAGGCTTTAAGAAGCAATGCGGACTGAAATGTTCATTTGGGGAGTGAGAATCTATAAAGTACATGATACACGTGGCCTGAAGCGAGGTGTGTGTCTCTTTCATTCTAAATCAGGTGGTGTCGCATCTTGACAAACACTGAGCCTCCCGGTGGCCTTTCTGCAGACTGGCGTGTGTCCGTCCCATCCTTTCGAGCATTCCCAGTAGGCAAAAATGACTGTTGTGCCATCTTCATTGTTAGAATTACAGACTGAAAGCGTGTGTCCAGTTTTTAAAGTTTAGATTGTGTTTCCCATGGAAGGCCAAATCTGTTTATGGATTTTCTTTATAAGGATGATTGTTTTACAACTTCCATTCTAAGTCATATTTTTGATATGCTGCATGCCAAAAATATCTACTATTCTACCTTATGATTAGAGCTCAGAATGCTTGGACTGAGAAAGCCTTTCTAATGTAGTGTTAAAGGTGAACAAGGTGTTTGTTTTTGAGCATTTGTCAGTTATTCTTACATTTCGGGACAGTCAAACGTACGTGCAGTGCGCTCGAAGGCTTTGTCCGCTAAGCGGCTCGCTCCCCAGGCCCCGGGTGTCCGTTCTCATTCTGGAAGACAGACCGCTAAGTGGGACCTGAGCTGTCCTGCTGTGCTGGGGGGTGGCCTCGGGGAGCCCATGAAGCGTCTTCCAGCCCAGCACGCCCAGCACGGGGCGGCTCGCGCGTCCTTGGCCAGCGGCACCACGGTGAGGATGCGGTGAGGATGCGGGCTCTGTCAGATACAACATAGATGTGCGACTTCTTAGCAATCAAACAGATAAGTTGTTTGCTTTCTATTTGAAATAGGAAATTGTTTTTTAAAACTTAAATACTTGAATTGTCAGACAATGTAATCTCATTTTGTGTTTTTGAACAATCCCGTTGAGGAAGTGTAACAGTCCATAAATGTGAATAAATGGAAAGTAAATAAAATCGCAGTGTTTGACACTTTTGTGTTCTCTGTGATGCCCCTGGCGTTAGTGCAAGTCAAGCAGACCAGGGGAGAAGGGTCCTGCGGAAGCCGTAAGAACCCCCTCCGCCGGGAGGGGCGGGGCGGGGCGGGCAGCAGGCCCGCGTGCAGCCAGGCTGCCTCCGAGCGCTGGTTTTCCTCTAGGACTCAGCCTGAGTTTGCCAGTTAGAGAGGGGGTAACAGATGATCCACCGGCTGCTGTAGACAGCAGGGTCCCCCGCCTCTGGGCTGCAGACCGGTACCGGCCTGTGACCTGTCAGGAACCGGCCGCACAGCAGGTGAGCGGCGGGCGGGCGGGCGAGCCAAGCTCCATCTGCGTCTGCAGCCGCCCCCAGCGCCAGCATCAGCGCCTCGGCCCCGCCGCAGGTCATCAGGCGTTGGGTCCTCGTCGGAGCACCAGTCCCTGGTGCCCCACAGGTGGGGGACCGCTGGGGCGGAGCACTGCACAGGTGCTTTGCATGTGTCGCAGCAGCCCCCCGGCACGTGGGCGCTGCGGGGAGTTTTCCAAGGCAATGGGTGTAGGCGGGTTAAGCTCCTTACAGAGCGGTACATAGAGCTGAGGTCTGGGTCCAGACCCGTCTCAGTCGAAAATGTGAGTCTTCTCAAGGACATTTTAAAACTAAGGATCAAAATGATCAAGAAAGAAATATATTTTGAGTTTAGATAACTTTCGATTTCTGGAGATTTAGAAAAATCACTGTTAAGACGTTGACATCATGTAGTGCCGGAGTCGAGTTCATAATCTTTTTATTCGCTGAATTATTCGAGCACTTAGAAAAGACGTCTCCTGGTGGAGAGAAAGCGCAGAGGCCACCTTCCTTCTCCATCAACGCATTTTTCCTGAACTGGTAACATGGACACGCGTGGTGACACTCAGAGGGTCCTATCCGAAGAGAAAGGCCACACCTGGTCCTATTTCACGCGCGCAGCTGAGTGGTCTGGCTAGAGCAGCAGTTCTCGGGGTGGTCCAGGGGGCAGTGGCTGCACCTAGGCTGCACCTAGGGACTTGCCAGGGCGGCAGACGCCCCTCCCTCCACCCCGACCCACTGGGTCAGAACCGCGGGTCGGGGCCCTACGGGCCATTTCGTTTTCACTGTGATGTAATCCACGCAAAACGTTCACCTTTCTAAAGTGTACATCAGGGCACTCGCCCTCACGTGTCCCCCGCCACTAACCCCAGCATGTCTCCTGGGTTTTGACAAGTGATTCCGACGCACGCTGGGATTTGAGAGCCACGGGGCAGCCTCAGAGCGCCGTTGGGACGTCTGTTTGAAGGTAACCCGCAAAACACCCTGTTGGCACGTTGCAGGGCAGGAAACGGCAACGACGGTCCGAGTTGCCAGGGACCATGGCAGTGTTCGTGCGTGGACGTCACTTCAGCCCTGCTGCGCCCCAGAAGGGGGTGGTGATTCCACTTTGTGGTCGAGAAACCCCCGCCCCAGTTTAGAGAACAGGGTTTGGATGCAGTCTCTCCGCGGTCCATCCGAAGACATGTGCCCGTGCAAGGACTCACTGCCACCAGTTTCTGGAATTGGCCAAAATCGTTCAACAAAATGGTTTATTCAAAATATAATCATTAAAGTTCACTAACAGCCATGGTTATTTCAAACTGAGCCATCTAATTGTTTTGTTAAAGTCAGAGTCCAAGATGAAAGGCCCTTAATCCACATACAGGAAAGAAACACCTGTTGGCTTATGTAGACGCCCAGTCTATAAGCAAAGACACCTTTTATGATCCCCCCAAACATTTTCCTGTCTTCATACGAATTTCCCAGCTGTTGTCATTTTAGCAACTGAGCACAAAAGTACAGTGTGTTTATGCATTCCACATGTCTTATCTATAATAACGGTGTTTTTATGGACTATTTTACATCTCTCTCCCCGTACGGAATTCCCAAAGGTTTTCCCTTCCAGTCAACATCGTTTTCTAAGCCAGGGCATAACAGTACTCCCTAAAAGGCCAGCTGCTCAGAATTAGAAGAACCGGCAGGACAATGGGAGCCTTCCAGTGGAGGCCATGAACAGGACTGGGGTTATTGGAGGTAGCTTCCGGGGGAGAGACTTTCTCCCCACATAGCAAATCTCTCTCAGGTGACTGTTTTAGGAGGACCTCCTAATTATTTAACAAGAGGAGGGTTTGATGTGGATGGCAAGGAAGTCGTTCTTTTGCCCACGAAACTCCCTCCATCACCGTCCCACGGTCCGCTCTTGGTGACGCCGAATCCCCCGGCTCAGATGCTTCTAACGGCAATCAGCATTTCCAAAAGGAGTCACCCGATGCGACGTCCCTTACTACAGTTCCAGATTTGTGTGGGTGTTCCTCTCAGAACCCTCCCCCCTTTCCTTATCACTCATTTCTGTCACTTTCTACAGAGTCCCAGGCCTTACTTAAACCCATCGCCCTGTGACACAGACGTCATTTGACCATGGAGAGGAAACGCCCATTGCCCGAGCTCTGACTCCGAGGCTGGTTCCACCTGCGAGGAATCGGTGGTAGGTCAGGTGGCGTCATCAGCCTGAATATGTGGGGACGCGCTCAACATCAGCCGGGTGAGTCGAGGAGCCCACAGCCCACACGCCATCTTCCGGGAGTCCAGGCAGCCTGTCGGGAGCCCGCCAAACCTAAATGTGGGACCGCCGATGGCCGATGGTCACTCTAGCCATCGTTCCGCATCTCAGGGCTTTTTCGGGGATCGCTAGGAAAAGCTGGGGAAACCTGGCAGCACGGCCTCAAGGCTCTGCTACTTTATGGGGGAGCCGAGGGCTAAAGCTGAAAACGATGCTTTAATTTTACAAACTCGGCACCAGCAGCGCCGCCACCCCCCTCGCTGACCCGAGGACAGCCGGGGTGGATTCTGTCAGTCCCCAGCAACAGTTCAAAAAAGAAACTTGTGTAAGAAAACTCTGGGGGCAAAATAAGGTTCAGTCACTAAGTTATCCATTGTTGTAATATCTGCATTTAATCTGAAACACCCTATTGGGGATAAAATAAAAAATAAAAAAATAACCAGTACAGATTCATTAGAGGAACACATGGAAGAGACAGAAATGTAATATTCAACATGCAAATCAACTTCCAATAGAAATGCAAAATCATAAAGCACAGCGAACAGCCAGCCACAAACACTGCTTAGAAACTGTCTCTACATCTGTGGAAGGTGGTGAATCCGGAAGCCGCTGCTGTTCATGGAGCTGACGCTGACAGTTCGAGTCTGATACAGTCAGTGTATGCCATCCTGGTGCTTTTGCTAAAATAGATTTTGTAGAAACCACTTTAGGTATGCCTCAAAGTAGTGAAAAATCTCAACAAGTATCCTTTGCAGGTTTAAACATTCTCAGAGACTTCGTCTGGAAACCATAAAAGATGCTATTTACACGAAATCACCCGACCTTCTATGAAGAGGGGGCCAGGACAGCAAAGGTGAGAGAGACTGGATGCCTCCGTGCACCTGGGGCATCGCTGTCGCTTCTGATCTAAGGAGCCCAGGGACTGGAACCGGACGACAAAGTGCCTGCTCGCCTTGCGAGTAATAGCAAACTGTAAACACCAACTGCTTCCGTGGGCAGGTCTGCGGCTTCCTCCGCTTCTGAGGTCCTGGCTGCTGTGTGACTCTGAACCCACCCCCAGGCCACTTGGTGTTCATGTGATTTGGCTTCTATGGTGTTCCAAGGAGTTCTCCAGGGCCACCTGCTCCGGGGGCTTGGGGACAGGACAGGATCCACTGAGGAGGACGTCAGTCAGGGAAAAGGGGAAAAAGAAGCCCCAGCAAGCACTCACTGACGCCCCCGGGCCCTCTCCCAGGAGGGCCAGGGGAGCAGCACAGCCGGGAAGGCTTCTTGGTTCAGCTCAGCGGCCAGGTGCCAGGGGCCCCTGCCTTTTCACACCTCGAAGTCTGTGCCCTGCCAGGCGCTTAAGTTTAAGAGATGGAATTCTGGTTTCTGGTACAGAGGAGAGGAAGCCCGAACTTTGTCATGTCAAAAGATATTTGGATTTTTAAAAAATTGAATATAAAACTAAATTCCAGCTAAACTGGAAAACCCAACAGGATGTATGAGTGAAACTTACTAAGCCTCATTAGAAAGTTGGCAGATGTGTGATACGTGAAGCCTTTAAAGAATTCTGGCCAGTGATTTAAAACCACCGTAGTATGACTGTGTCAAATATACCTTTCAAAAGTGAGTGATTAGACTATGTCAACTGCACAGGGGCTGCTCCCTGGAATGTCTTTTAACGAAAAAAATTTTTTTCCGTAATTTTTCGAACGTCTACTAACTCGTCTAATTGTGATCAAAAAGGCAAAAATAGATTCTGGCTTGATTCTAGCCAGATGCTGTGGGGGAAAGTCACTTTATAAACACGCCTTTCTGTCTTTACTGTCCTCACGGCACACAGACAGAAGCCGAGCTGCTCCCCGGTGACGTGTGCGGCCCCGTCGGGGGCCCGCGCGCCTCCGCGCTGTCCGGGCTACAGGGCGGTTGGGCCCCTTTCTGTTCTCTTGGACTCTTCTCTGCTACTTGCATTTTAAATCATATTCTTCTTTTGAAATAAGGAGACTTGGCTGATTTTAGAGGCGGCTGGGCGTTTGCGCAAGACACCAGGACGGGATGCTGCTGCCTTTCTGGGCCTTGAACGTGTCACTGGGGTGATGTGTCACCTGCCACTCTGGGGCCACGACAACTCTTTAAAATAAAACACGCTCTTATTAACGTCCTAGAGAGTGACACCTAGGTTTCTTCAAAGTAAAACTATACTTTGTACTTAAATTCCGATTCCTGGTTAAGAAGCGTATGCATGCTTCGCTCACCCCTGCATCAGTCAAGAGACAGGCAGGTTCCCAGAAAAACTGAAGATGGCCTCACAGTAAGTAAAAATGTGTCAACACCAGGACCCACCAGGACGTTGGGGTGCCGGTTCTGGTCCTGTCGCTTGTTACTGACGTCATTGTCACTTTGAGCAAACATCAGAGCTCGCAGCGTGCGGCCTAGTCACCGAGCAGCTCTGAGCGGTTTTCAGTTCAGTGCCAGGAGCGCCCCCGGGAGGAGTTCAGGGATGGATTCCGCCAGACGCCCCGTGCGGAGCAGCTCAGCCCCCGGCTCAGTGCTGGCTGGGGCCAGACTCCTGCGAGGGACTCCGGCCCTCACTGCTTGCCGTTCAGTCCTGGGCAGGTCGCCTGACTGACCTCTCTGTAAGATGGGGGTGGCGGACCCTAAATGTTCAGTGCGGTCGGGGCCTGCTGATGCGAGGGGGCACCTACGTGCTGGATCGAGAACAGCCACAGCACTGTGTGCACCTGCCACGTGCTTTACCGGTGAGGTGTGATCTCTAACTCCCACTGTCTGCGCACGCTTCCAAGTTCTGCCAAGCTTTTTCACACGTTCCTGCAACTGGCGTTCGGCCCCCGTGAGGCAGACAGGACTTAGGTTCACAGGGGAGCAGCCTGACACTTGTCCAGGGCCGACTGGCAGCCGTGGCCAAGACTCAGAGCTGGGCCGGTTTCTGGCCCCAGCTGGGGAACCTTCTGGAGCCCTTCTCCGCAGCACAGAGGGACAGCCTCTGTGCTTCTGCACGTAGGGGCTACCTCTCTCTCCACAAAGCTACACCAGGACCGTGTTTCTCCCAAGAACTGAGTTCTGGAGTCTTCGGACTCCAATGACCAAGGAAGAAAATGTTCCTGAAGAAAAAGCTGTTCTGTTAGCTACCCTGGGCACAAACTTGGGGGCTGCGCTCAGCGCCCCTAGAGAACACTCCAGAGGCGTCCTGGAACACCGGGCCACCTCGCGGCTCCCCGAGGCCCAGCCCCACTGCCCAAGGGCACTGCTTTGGGATGGGAGATCATGCAGCACAGAGGTGCCTGCAGCACGCGTGGGGCGCCATCAGAGAACGCAGCATGTTCTGAGCCAACCCCACACGGCGTCTTGGACGGGGTGATGCGGGGTGGGGGAGGGAAGCGCCGGACGGCCTGACACCCGACAGCAGCAGTGCACGGAACAGCGCCCTGACCAGGTCGTGTACAGGACCCTGGAGACTCCAGTGAGGTAGGTGGTATCGGCCCCATTTTACAGGTGGGCAAACTGAGGCAGAATGAAATGCAATAGCTCGCTTTTAATAACAGCATACAAAATCTGGAGAAAGCCCCCAAGTCGTCCCGCTGCGGAGCCCAGGATAAACAGACGGAGAGACGCTCCTCCGTGCCCCCTTCTCCCCGTACCCCATGGACTTCTAAACGCACGGCAGAGCCCCTCAAATGTTCCTGGGGACTTCAACACAGCAACAGACCCCCACACCGGCCGCTCCCACTGGGCTGGGGGAGCACTAGTCTCCGAAGGACCTGCGGCCTGAGGACTCGTGTCATCCCCCACGGCAATCCTCCTGGCTGGGACGAGGCTGCGGGCGAGGCCGGGGCTGGATGGACGGCCACTCACATGCACCGGCCCGACCGGCCACACGGAGCTGGTCCGAGGGGGGGGCCAGCACACGCAGGCAACATGAGCTCCAGGAAGCCAGAAGCGAAACCGCCTCGCCCCTCCCTGGACCCCAAGGACAGATGGAGGGTCTACCAGACCTTCCTGGCAGGATGCCAACCCCACCCCAACCTTCCGCCCTTGGGTGGAGACCCCACCCTTCTCCTCCCTGGTTCCTGCGCCTTCCCACCTGCCCTCCAAGTCGGGCTCTGTGGGCCGGGCCGGCCGAGGCAGAGCGGGGGTCTGCGCGGTGGAGGTGATGCTCTTTGGCTGGAAGCAAAGGCCATTCTGGCGGGGTCAGGGCCTATCCGCTCAGCCCCCGCCGCTCCGGAACGGGGTGTGGGCTGAGGTGTTCGCGGCCCAGGGCAAAAGCCTCGCACAGCTGCGCTCCCCGCCTCCCCGCCGTAACCCACTAGAACCAAGCGGCCAGCGAGGGCGGACGGACGTCGGGACCAACTCGGATGCCGAAGTTTGTCGGCACAGCACGACGAATCGGTAAACTGTCCTCCGTGAGCGTGGAGGCGTGGGTGCGGGCGCCCCGCTGCCGGTCGGGATGTGCGCGTCGGGCGGGTAGGTCTGGACGTGCTGGGTGCTGGCAGCTCTTCTGCGCTCTCGATGGCCTCCCGGGGCCTCCGGTCCTCTCTGGGTGCAGAGGGCTCTCCAGGACAGGCGGGGGTGATGGGCGGGGGTGCAGGGCAGGCAGAGCCAGCAGGGGAGGAGAAAGAGGCACTTCAGTTTGGGCTGGTGTTCGTGGAGTCGGCCCTGGCCCCAGGGTTCGCGTGGCCCCGCCTGGCTGCGGCCCGGCGCTGGGTTGTCACAGAAGACCCCGGTGGCGGTGGACGTAGGCACTTGGCAGCACTCCCAGGGCCGGGCGGGCCGGAGGCTCCGCGTGGGCTCCGCACACGGCTAGGTCATCAGGATGGGCTTCTGCCGCACCTCCAGGATGTCTGGGGGGGGAGTGGGTGAGACAGGGGTTAAACCCCGAGTGTGACTGCGATGGTGAGGACAGCCCCGTTCGTGAGGGACGCCCACGCCAGGTGATCCGCGGGCACTTCCTCTTCCAACCCTCAGACCTGCAGCGCTGCTGCCCCCCGATCCTGAAGACAGGGAAATGGGGGCAGGGTGGCCGCAGAGCTTGGCCGAGGCCGCCTGGGTGTGGGGCTCGGGTATGGGCTGGCCTGACTTTGGAGCCACTGCCTGGCATGGCCCCGGTCAGTGACGGGCCCCTGTTTCACCTACCCAACAAGTAACGCATACCCGAGGGTCTGCAGACGAGGGGAGAGGAAGGGCCACCAGAGCACCTTCAAAGGGACACCTTCAGGGCGGGAGTCTTCCCAGAGGGCCCACGTGGAGTGAACAGGGACCTCGTGAATGCTGACACTCCTGACTTGAAATGCTGGGACAGGGTTGCACACACCCACGAACTGGCCTCGGGGACCCAGGGTCCAGGAACCAGGTTCCACAGGGTGACTGCGGAGTGGCAGCTGCTTTTCCACGTCGGCCGCCCTTACCTGTTAAGATCCGATGCAGCGGCAAAGTGACGTAGGTTAAGTGTGCATAGAGAAGGAAGTTCCCATCCGCTCTGTTCAGCTTCAGCCAGGACCCGACCAGGGACCGCCCCGTGCCAGACAGCGACCGAGACCGCAGGTTGGTGGCATTGTGCAGGTCAGCTAGAGGGAAGACGCCAGGTCAGGGCCCAGACGGCGCGGCCCCTGGAGGACACCACCCACTCCAGGCCGCTTCTTCTGGGCCCAGGTCCTCACTGTGCTGGGTGCTCCATCGCCCTGCCCTGCCCCATCCCTCGGGGCCTCCTCCACCCTCCGAGCCCGCCCTGCCCTGCTCCTCTGTCCTGCAGTCTCCCCCGTGGGGGGGTCTGGCACACCAGCACACTGTTAATGCCCTGCTTCCTGCTTCCCGGTGGACATGGGCGAGGCTGAGGTGACTCATCAGCGTCACCCAGTCTTACAGGTCACCCACAGAGGCAGCAGGGTGTTATTAGCACTTCCCTATACATCTAGAAATGAGCTGAGCTGAGGAAGGCACTTGCCTACGCTC
Organism: Eonycteris spelaea; assembly: GCA_003508835.1. Taxonomy (NCBI): domain Eukaryota; kingdom Metazoa; phylum Chordata; class Mammalia; order Chiroptera; family Pteropodidae; genus Eonycteris; species Eonycteris spelaea. The sequence continues at coordinate 751,352 of PUFA01000270.1, read as the reverse complement.
ACCCAAGAGCAGGTCAAGGCCAGGGCTGGGGTCTCCAGGCCTGGAGAGGGTCCAGCAGGGCCCTCTGCCCCTGGGTCCTGGCGGGCAGGACCAGTCAGCACCACAGTCAGCTCCCTGTCCAGGGCCGTCCGTGCTACCAGCACATCTTCCCCTGTCACGGGCCTGGCAGACGGGCATGCAGTTCCTGCTGTGCCCGGCGCCCAGCCTGGTCCTAAGGATGATGGCGCCAGACACGCTCACGCCCCACCAGCTCGGAACCGACCGGAAGCTCCCACCTCGTCTGTCCGCCAGCCCTGTCCTCCACTCGCCATACGGACCGCTCACTGGGATTTTGAATATTCAAACCTGATTTTCAGTCCCCCCTCTAAAACCCTGCCGTGGCTTCCCACCGCTCCGGCGACAGCCACGGCACCCGCTGTGGCGCCGGCCCGCTGACGCACGGGCATGCACGTCTGCTGGCGACTGCAGACTCGAGTGGGTCAGGCCGAGGGCCTCCGCCTGCTGCCAGGCCTGGGCTCCGGAAGGCCGGACCGCAAGTGGGCCCTCGGGATCCAGGAGGGACGGAGCCGGGAGACCCTGAGGGACACCCCGCTGAAGGTTCTAGAGTGAGGGCGAGGTGGCCAGGGACAGCACTGAAGAGAAACCGCAGAGCCTGACGTCGCAGGGTGCACGAATGACCCGGGGCCTGCCCCCCCTCCAGTGTGTGGACGTGAGACCACAACTCAGGGAGTCCCTGCACCCCCAAACGCAGACCGGTGGGGCGGGAGCTCGAGGCAGGGGGGCTGTCTGTCCACAGCGACGTCCCCCCACGAGGGCCCCGGCATCCGCTAGGTGTGAATGGGTGAGTGAGTGGACGCGAGGAGGCTGGAGGCCCGGGCGTCACCTCCACCGCCGTCCTCCCGGAAGAACTCCTCGCTGTCGTTGGCCGAGTGAGACTTCTTCATCTCCGCCATGAGGGTCCGGGGCATCTTCCTCTTGAGGGAGGGGGAGAAGAAGGTGGGCCGGCTGTTCCGCTCCGGGGTTGGGGGGTGCTGAAGGAGGTCACCTGGGGACAAAGGGCCATAGTCACCATCGCAGCCTGCCTTCCGCCAGGGGTCCCAAAGCACACTCGCCGCCTGCCCTCACTCTAAACCCGATGCGGAGCTCTCCCCTGGCTGGGGCACGGGGGCCTCGGGCTGTGGGCTCCGACCCGCCCTCCCGAGGCCGGCCAGCTGGGGCTGGGCGGACGCTGGGACACGGTTTTGGCTCGGGCCAGCAGCACGGCCTGGCCGCCAGCTCTGCCCTCCGTAGGCCTCAGACACTGATGGGGGGACCGTGCAGCTCAAAGTAAGGCCGGCTGCTGACATCACTCAAGGACCTACCGTGGCACACGATCCACGGACACTTCCCGACCCGCCCGCCCGACGGGAACCAGCATTAGCCCCATCAGACAAACAAGGAAACCGAGGCGGGCAGTGGCCTGGGCTTGTCCAAATCCGCCCAGCAGGACCGTGGCAAAACTGGGACTGCGACCCACGCCTTCCGGCCCTGGGGCCGTGCACCTGACCCTAACATCTCCCAGCTGATCGGTCCCCACCCCTCACCCCGCCCATCTTTCACAGATGTGCTATGGCTAAGGAGTCTACACCCCCATCTCCTCTTCTAACCACACTGTTCAGTTCACCAAACATTCTCCACACCCACGCAGGGCCCGGCGGGCGCAGCACCAAGGACAGGCACATGACACTCGTCCCTGCCCTCAAGGAGCTCACAGTCTTCTGGGGGTGACAGACTCAAAAGTGACAACTACAGACTGCATGTCAGTTGCTGAGACAGAAAAAGGGAGGCACAGAATACAGGGGAGCACAGAGGCAAAAGGGATCGACAGCTGAGAAATCAGGGAAGGCTTCCTGGAGGAGATGCCGCTCGAGCTGGGTCTTGAAGGACGAGTAGGAGTTCGCCAGGTGAAGAAGGGGGGGAAGGGCGTTCCAGGCAGAGGGAACTTGGCCCATCTCCTCCCTCCTCCCCATGCAAACAAGAATCTGAGGAACAAGACGAGCTGGGACCGAGACTTCGGGAGCCCCATCCGCCTCCTCGTCACGGCTCCGACTTCCACCAAAGTCCCGGCGGCCGCTGGCTCCAGATGGTCCTCCCACAAGTCAGGGAAGGTTTTTAAAAGATAAAAAACAAACACCAGAAACCACAATACACACAGAATCTGCATTTGTCACGCGCTGGTTACGAATGACCCCCCCTCCCCAGAAAAGGGGACTAAGCGACAGTGAGCACAGAAGTGGCAGGAGCCTGAACAGTCCCCAGGAGGTCTGGCCCTGCCCCCCAACTGTGTGGCCTTGGCCACTTGATCCTAGGGCCTCCCTGCTATTCTGGGCCAGGGGCTTTCATAGGCGCTGTCTCCGCCACCCCCCACAGCCACCCTGGGAGGGTGGAGTGACCGCTCCCATTCAACAGGTGAGAAAATCAAGGCTCATGCAGGTCTGGTAGCATGTCTGTCATCGCTCAGCGCACAGCTGGCCGGAACTGGCACCCGGGTTTGTCTAGGCCGGAGCCCAGGCCACATTTCACGAGAACTTCACATACACATTTTGTCAGAGTCTCAGTGGGCAATTCAGGGCCAGGGAGAAGAAGGAGGCTCCTTGCCTGAAAAATGAGCTCAGGAATACAAACTACCTCTGTCCCAATGACAAGAGAGGCCCCTGCCTGGAATTCTCTCCCACCTCTGCAAAAAACAGCATTTATTGTTTGTGTTCTGCTTATAACACACATTCATTGCAGAAGATACACACATTTAAAAAAAGATATAGAGAAAGAAAACCGCCCTCGGGCTACCTGGAGATACACAGTCAACGTGACTTTACAGAATTAAAAGTGGTTAAGCGCTCTCCTCATCCCGGCACCTGGTGGGCAGGCACCGCTTTTGTTTCGAAGCGCCATGCCCCAAGCAGATCGGCAGCATAGTCACTGCAGCGGCTGCTCCCTGGGGAACATCCCCCCCCGCCCCGCCCAAGGGCCGAGGCCCGAGCAGGTGCTGGAGCAGGTGTTTTCACCCCGTTTCTGGATGAGCAGACTGAGGAAAAGGGCTTGTCCCAGGTCACGCAAGCAGCAGAGCCGACTCCGGCCCACGGCGTCCCCCTAAGGCCCTCTCCTGGAGATGCACCGAGCAAAGCTGCCTCCCTGCCCCCACGTGCTGACTCGTCCTCCTGTCCGCCAACACGCCCAGCTCTGAGCAGCCCCGTCTAGAAGACCCGAGCAGGGCAAAGCTGCCAGCGGGCTGGAGACCTTCTCCAGCCCGAGCCCTGGCCCCACTGGAAGCTCTGGGAATAAGGCTGCCGCTGACCTGGGTCCCACCCCAGGGAAGGCCGAGAAGGAGCAGGGCTCCAAGACTCGGTGCTGTCACACAAGAGCCATGAGGCCTGGCGTAGTGCGAGCAGGCCCAGCACCCCTGGGTTCCCAGGTCCTTAGACAGGAATGCTCGCCCTTGCCCCACAGCGCAGCCGCACACTGCCTTGTCCACAAGGGGGCGGGTGGCCGGAGAGAGGAGCTGCCGGCCTCAGGGCCTCCGTGTGCACAGCCCATTGTCACGGGGAGGCTAGCTCTTCGTTGTCCCCACCTCACCCCCGGGGGAGGCCTTTCATGGGCCCACACTCGCCCAGCAGGCCCACTGAAGCAGGTGCTAGGACCGGCCAGCAAGCTCAGGGAAGCAGAAAGCTCCAGCCCAGGCACTAACTGCTGTGTGACCCCGGGCGAGTGACCTGCCCTCTGAACCTCGGCCTCCCCCCGGGCAGATGGGGGTGACCACACCCTCACTGGGGACTGGAAGGCTCAGGAGACCCTGAGGAGCGGATGCAGGGGCGGAGCCTCCCCACGGGGTGTGCAGCCCTTACCCGCTCGTGCATGGGCGAAGCCGGGCTGGAGTCCTCTTCGGTCCCACAGGGGACGTGTCACCAGTGGACACACGGCTGACCGCCATCTCCGCATGGCCCTTGCCCTGCGGCCCCTTCATGCGCACGAACTCCATGTTGTTGTACTTGTAGAAGCCAAGCGACATCTTCTGTGCCACGCGGGCGGCCACGCTCACCTGTGGGTGGGCAGGGGCTGGCCTGAGCCGGGCTGTGGGGGCCTCGTGGTGGGGCACACAGCGCAGTCGGGCGGCCAGCCCTCAGGAGCCGTCGTGAGGCGGCCCCAGGCCTTCCACAGGCAGGCCCAGGCTGGGACACTTTGGATCCCCGCTGACGCCTCCCCCGCCACCCCCACTGCCCGAGGACCCACGCCTGCAGCAGGCCCAGGGCCAGGCTGGGGACAGAGCCCCCAGACGGTGCTCGGCTCAGGACCGTGGCCGTCCACCTGCTCCTCCTGGTCCAGGTCAGCGGCCGCCGTCGCAGTGGCCTGAGCGGGCTGAGCCGTGCCATGAGGAGCAACACGAAGCACCCTGAGCCACTGCGGCCGGCTGCGGCAGCAAGTGCCCCGAGGAGGGGCAGCTACGGAGCAGAGCGGGCAGGACAGGCGGGGCGCGGCCCTCCCCGGGCCCTGCACTCACCCGGTTGTCATACACCTTCTTGAGCGCCTCATAGCGGATGGAGCCCTGAAAGATGACCCCTTGGAACGTGTTGCTTTTGTCACTGGCCACCAGCTCCACACAGACCATCTCTCCTTCCCCTACAGTCATGTCGCTGAACACCTGGGGTGGGGCGCAAGGCGGAAACGAGGACGGGAACTGTCAGCTGCCCTCCGCCCGGCGCCCCGCACTCGCTCGGGGCTGCCGGGGAGGCTGCTCCGAGCACCCCCACTTGGCAGCTGAGAACACGGAGCTGCAGGTGTCGAGATGTCGGCCCCAGGCCCCCCAGCCCTTCCACCCTCCGCTGAGTCCAGCGCACAAACGGCCTGAATGCAGCACAGGGTGGTGTCTGGGCAGGGGACGGTCATGGGACTCGGGGACGGGAAGAGGACGCAACCCCCGCTGGCCTTTGGAGGGTGGTCCCTCATCGCGCCTCCTCGGGCTGAGGAGTCAGGCAGCTTACAAGGACTGTCGGCCCACGTTCTAGGGTCCCCTTCAGTGCCGCTGTGGGCGCCCCGCCGCCCCGCCCTCGCCCTGAGCCTCACGCTGTGTGCTCAGGAGCGCGGACAGGGACCGCCTGCCCGAGTCACTGCTCTCAGGGGCTGGCGTGGACGCCGAGCTCCGCGGTCACACAGACTCGGGTCTTGTCTCAGACCTGAGAGCCTGAAGGGAATCCTTAGGCCTCCAAGCCTAAGGTGCTTTGAGACACCACCAAATCCGGGAGACCCCAGAAGCCACGCTCTGTTCCTCGCGAGGCCTCTGCGGCCCGACCACCTCTGGGTGGCACAGGCACCGCCAGGCCCTCAGGGAGAGGAGTGGCACGGGGCCGGGCGCCCCGGGCGAGTCCCCTTCTGCCTCGGGTCCCAGGTTTCCCAACCTCAAAACAAAAGCGTGGCCCAGGTCACCCCTGAAACCCCCGCCCGGCACCGCGGGACCAGCGTGTGCGGAGAGGCTGCCTGAGGGTTTGACGGGGACGACGCTGACCCCGCCGGGCCGGGCAGCTTTCCGCCGGCGTTTACGAGCATTCTCCCACGCACGGGCCCCTTTGCTCCCAACCCTGATGGGGCGGGGGGTAGGACAGACGACCACACTGCTCATTTCGCAGATGAAAAGGCTGAGGCTCCAAGGTCGCAGAGCTCACACGCCCCAATCCAACATCAGGAGGAGGGGGGACCACACTGGCAGGAGAGCAGACCCGCCCTGGCTCCCGGCCACCTGCCTTCCTGCTAGGGCGTGAGGCCTGGGGGAGGGCGGCTTCCGGCAGCCCCTGATGAGCGGCCTGAAGGGAGGCATGCTCACCTCCTCGAAGCTGTCGATCATGAAGAAGATGTTGGGGTAGCTGATCCTGGATTCTTCCCCTTTGCTGTCCATGGGGTGCTTACTGGGGGACGCAAACACTTGCTGGAAAGAGATTTAAGGACAAAGTGAGGCCCCCCCGCCCTGCACCCAGGCCCAGAGCCACTCAACTGTTGTCCGAGGCACGGGTCACCGTGGTCACAGTACTCAGAGCCACGCCGAGGAGGCACAGCCACCCTGGCAGGAGCTGCTTGCGGTGGCTGCATTCTGAGCTCATGCACGGGACACAGGACCCCGGGAGCTGACTGCACTTCTGGGAGCAGGGCAGTGAGGGGGGTGGTGCTTCTCTCCCCAAAACCAATAGTGTGCAGCCAGGGGGCTGCCATTTCTGGGCTGAGCTGGCAGTCGGGAGGCCTGAGGGCTCACCTGGGATTTCTTCTTATGGATGTGGATGTCCCCACCATCAGCACGCGTGCACACAGCACAGGTCACCACGTAGTCCAGCTGCAAGAGAGCGCAGGACAGGGTGCGTGGAAGGCTCTGCTGTCCCTCGGGGCCTCCCCAGGGCCCTGGCTCTGGAGCCCCGCCCCCACTGCGGCCGTACCTTCTGCAGGATGAGGTTCAGGCAGACGCTCTCCTCCCAGTCGATGTCAGGGTCCCCGAGGCCGGGCAGCTTCTTGGAGTCGCGCCGGTACACCTCCACCTCCACGTCCACCTCCGGCTCGGCCTCGGCCAGCTGCGGGGCGCAGGGCAGAGGTGAGTCGGCCTCACTGCGGCCTCTGGCAGTCTCCACCCTGACCACTGCACTGGGCAGGTGTTAGCGCAGACGTGGACTGCAGCCTTGCCCCTCCGTCTCTAGCTGTGCGACCCAGAGCGAAGCAAGAACTGAGCCTCTGAGGCTGTCCCTGGGGCCCTGCAGTAGGGTGGTGGGGTGCCAGCATTCTGTCCCACCCACACTGCTGCCCCCCAGCCCACCAACAGGCAGCGGGTCCCCGTCCACCCTCCCCCGCCAGCACTAGCGCAGGAAGCTGGGCGGGTTGCTATGGCAACTGGGTACCAGTGGCTGGCTGCAGGATGGGAAGGGGGTGGGGAGCAGCCTGGGCTTGCCGCAGAGGGCCTCCAGTACGCAGGCGCTGCAGAAGGCTTTCTTTTCTGTTCTTCTGGATCCCGGGGCAGGAAGCTGCCTGGGAAGCGGCCACTCCTCCTCCCCACCCGCCCTGTACCCCTAGGCCCATGGGGTCTCCTCAAATTGCTACGTGACCCCGCCCCCCATACGCTGTGGCCAGACACCACACAGCCCACCCTGGCAGGCACTGTCCTGTGTGCTCCTGGCCCCCTCCTGCTCCACACATGTGCTGGTCCCTCCACACATAACGTCCTCAGACTGCCATTGTCCCTCTCCCTCCTACGACACTCTAGCCAGATGTCCCCTCCTCCTTCCTCTTTGTGGCCTCCCACCTGCCCCCATTCCTCCCACAATCAGCACCAGTGGACCTGTGTGTCACTGGCTATGCTGTCTGCCTGTCGTCACAGACTAGGTGGCTCCCCGAGGACAGGGCCAGGTCTGAGTCATTTCTGTGTAACCAGTGCTGGGAGGGGCATCTGGACATAGCTCACCGTGGGTGTTCAATGGAACATTCTAGTACATGAAAAGCTGGACTGCCACATTCTCCCGTGGAGTCAGGCTCCCCTCACTGACCTCAACTCCGCCTCTCCACCCCACCCTCCTCAGAAGAGTTTGCCCATGACCCTGCGCCCTCCTGCTCCAACTTCCTCAGTCCTGGGTCCAGGGAAGTTCTCTTCCCCCAGGTAAGAGCCATACCTGCTCATTCCTTTCGCCGCCCCACCTGGCTTCTCCAGGAAGACGCAGGCCTGGCTTGTCCCTTCTGCCTCCCCTCCCAGAAAATTCCAGGCCGAGTCAGGCTGAGAAAACCCTTCCTGGCCAGAGCTGGGGCCTCCACTGGCATTGAAATTCCAGGGACAGCTGAGAGTGTCTCAGACACAGCCAGTCCTCATTAGGGCCTCTGGTCACAACGGACGGCCTTTGGGAAAAGACCAAGATTTGGCAAAAAGACGCTTGTCTACCAGTCGATGCCAACAGGCCAGAGGGGTGAGCCCCCCCCCCGCCACCCCCTGCCAGTCGCTCACGGTGTCCTCTGCTCCCGCCAGGGCCAGGCCAGCTCAGGGCTCTGTCCCAGCCTCTCCTGTCACCCCTCCACGCTCCCCTCCTCTTCCCATGCGCTCCTAGGTGCCAGGCGTCCCAAGTCCCTACCTCTGCCCCTAAGCTCTCTGCTGACCCCTCTGCTGAGTTTCAGACAGGCAGTCCGCTGCCTGGAAGCCACTGCCGTCTGGACGTCCCACAGGCACCTCCGACCGACTCAACCCAACACTCAACACCCCCGTGTCACCTTCCATGACGGGCACTGTAACCACCCTGGGCCCAGGTGGACTCTCCCCTCTGCCCCAGTTCAGTCACCTGAGCGCTGCTGGTTAAGGCCACTCCTTGGCACTATCTGACCACCTGTCTGCACCCCGCGTCCCCACCCCCAGTTCAGGCCACCACCAGCGGCCTCCTGGGCAGCCTCTTGCTGCTTCTGCTCCAGCCCCTCCAGTCCCTCCACCCACCCTGAGGGCAGTCCCTCCCCACCTCCATGTATCAGGTTTGGTGGTTTCCTGGGCCCTTGGGGAGAACACCCTACTCCTGGGCGTGGCTTCGGTGTCCTCCACGACCTGGCCCGCCCACCGCGTTTCCTGTGTTCCTCATCGCAGCTGCACATCGCACCAGCGACCACCTGAACGCTGGTGGATGCTTTCAGGCCGTCTGCTGGGGCCATCACCTTCCCCGCTGCGGAACAGCTTCCCCTTCAAGACTCAGCTCACCCAAGTGGCTCTGCTGACCACTCCCATTCCTTCTGGTCACTGTGTTTACCACACTGCATTGGCTCACGGTGATGCACTTCTGGGTCCCAGTGCCCACTGGTCCCATGACAATGCATAGTCACACGGCCGGCTGCTGCAGACACCAGATGTAAGGGCAGGGGCCCCAGGCCCGCCCCTGGGTCTTCCTGTATGCCATGCACCCAGCCAGACCAGCTGTATGGCTACTGGCATGCAAGGGCCAGCACGGCAAGGAAGTCACCGTGTCTCCTATGCAGCAGATTGTGACAGCAGCCAGGCCTGTCCATTTGCAGCAAACCTATCCGCACGCGTGAGGCCCAGAGAGCCAGCACACGGCGGGGGAAGGGCCGGGTCCAGCCGGGCACAGAGCTGGGCAGGCTGCAAGTTCCAGAGCAGCCTCCACCGTCCCCAGCCGTTTGTGTTAAAAGGAAAACCATGCATTTCCACGCTTGGCAACACAGTTGCTTAAACACTGTACAAACTAGTAAAGCTTCTGAAAAACAGAGAAGGAAACCTGCAGTTTGTTTCATGACCCCTTCCACACACTTCGATTGAGTGGATGAAACGCCTTGGAGGAGCCCCTCACCTCCGGACACTCGCCGTCCTCGTCTGTGAAAGGGGGTAATAGCACCTGCCCTGTCGAGTTGTTGCAAGGACACAGGGCATCAGGAAGTAGAGGGCTCAGCACTCTGTCTGGGATCAGTGACTGATGGGCATCACGCTGCCCACGGGAGGACCCTGGGCTGTCAGGACGGAGCTTTGCTCTGTCATTTACCTCCTAATTACGATGGTGGCCAACTCCTAGCCTCTGAGCCTCAGTTTCCTCAAAGGGACAACAGTAATCACCGCCTTTCAGGGTCATGGCGAAGGTTAACAACAATGTAACACACGCCCAGCACATCCCGCCATCGGCTAGCACATGCGGATCCTGGCACAGGGCAGGAGCTCGGGGAACCTGGTTCCCCCTCCCATCATGTGCGAGGACGGCCAGGAAGCCCACCTGCATGCCATGGGAAGCCCCCGCAGGCGCGCTCGGCTGGGGCCGGAGGGGACCGCTCACCTTCCTCCGGTCTGCGCTGCTCTCGCTGCCGGTGAACGCCCGCTTCCGGCGCACGTAGAAAAGCATGTCGTCCTGCCGCGGCGCCCCTCTCTCCATGAAGTAGGTGGAGAACATCCAGGTCCAGAAGACGATGCGGTCATCCTGGAAGCACCCTGCAGAGGGGGGCCAGAGTCAGCGAGAAAGGACAGGTCAACCCGGCCCTCGTCAGGTGACCTCAGCCAAGCCCTGTCGCCCTGCACCCCCGCCCCACCTCCAACCTGCATCTCTGTGCCACCAGAGCCCCCTCCCCCTCACCACCCCACAGCAGGGCAGCCGCAGAGGCTCCGGGAGCCCCCCCAACCCTCCCGGGAGGCCCGACTCTCCACCCAGCGGCCGCCGGCGCCCCAGCTCCCAGCACCACAGCTGGGCCGACTCCGGAGGATGAATCAGCAGCTTTGGTGGGAAGGAAAGACCTAAGCAGAGGGACTGTCACGGGGCTGTCTGGGCTGCAGCGAGAAGGGCTTTGGAGGGGGATCCGTCAGACAGGCACCACCCTCAGCCCGCATCCCCACCCCCAGCCCGGCTGCGGCAATCCCCGCGGAGAACCTGCCTTAAAGGAACAGCCGCCCCTCTGCCAGCCGGCTTCAGCTGCAGGCAGAAAGCAGAGGGCTGCGCACACCAGGTTCTCACGTGATCTTTGCGGGGACTCTGTTTTTTACGGCAAACACTATTTATGATAAATAAGTCTTTAGCATACTGTCTCCCACAGAGAGAAAAAGCCCCCAGGCTCTGGGAGGCTTCCTCTGGCTCAGCCCCCTGCTCTGTGACAGTGGCAGGCAGTGGCCTCTCTGATCCCAGGTTCCTGGTGCTGAAAGGACTGATGGAGAGCCGGCCTGGCACGGTGCAGCCAACGAGGCTGGGTTTCCTCCCCCTCTAGACAGAGCCAAGGAAATTTCAAGATACACTCCAGAGCTGTTTCTTATAAACTCATATACTAAGTTGTTGCTGGTCTCTCTCCCCCAGTGATACTTTATCACTGTGACCACGGGCTGTATTTTGGTGCAAGAGGGACCGACCTACTCCCTTTGTTTAGAGGAGGGGAACAAGGGCCAGCCACCGCCAGGACCCTACCTCACCCTCATGGGCTGTTTGGTGGCCCTGCTGACTGACCAGCCCTTCCTGCTGGGTCAGCCGTCAGGCTCTGGAAGACCACGTCGTCTGCAGAAAACCCCAGCCTTAGCTTCCTGTGCCACACCACTGACCAAAGAACCACAGCTCCAAACCAGCTCCCAACCTCTGCCCTCTGCCCTCTGCCCTCTGCCATGCTGCGGGTAGCCTGTGGCCCACTCTCAAGGGAGGCAAACAGAAGGCGTCTTCTCAGTCAAGCTACGTCAGCCTAAGATAAACGCAGCTTGTCAGCCTCGGGGGCAAAGGCGGAGAGGCTGCAGGCCTGGCGGCCATCCCTCAGGCTCCCGGGCACCAGGTGGAGCCGAGCGTCACTTGCTTTTAAATTCCTGCCACACTGAAAATGAACAAAGCCCAATTCATGCCACTCCGGATCCCCTGAACAGTTAGGCCAAGGCACTGTGGTTTTTCCAGGACAAAACTCGAACTCTCCCAGTAACTAACTTCTGGCTCCCTCTGAGCGAGAGCCCAGCAGAAGGTTCTGCAGACTCACAGCTCAGACTGCCCGTGCCGACGGCTCCACGGTCCCGCCGTGGGCACAGAGGCAACTCGGGCCATGACGAGCAGAGGGCGGCGGCTCACAACCCCACTGCCTGCCACAGTGAGGCCAGAGTCCGCCGCCGCCCTTCCTTGGAGATCGCTGTTACTCTGTGGATAGAAGGTGCCTGGCGGTGGCACCTCGGGCTCCCAGACAATAATGGTGACGATGATGACAAGGGCACTGGCTACCATTAGTTAAGCATCGGCCACAGTAAACCCTCACGAGCAGTCTACTATCACTGCCCCACTGCAGAGAAAAGGAACGGACTTGTCTCGAGGTCAACGGACGTGCCCAAGTTCCCGGGGGTAGAAACTAGGGGGTGCGCAGACCTGTCAGACCCTGCACTGGGGCTGCTGAGGACCACGACGCGCTGCGCTCGGCAACCAAGGAACCAGATAAATAACACGGACCGCTTCGCAGGCGGCTGGCGCCCCAGAAGCGCGATACACAGGAGGGGCTCCTGGGTGGGGAGGGTGAGGAGCCTGGTTACGGGGTGCAGTGTGGAGATGGCACAGAGTGTGTGTGATTTGCTCGCCAGGAGCCACACGCCCAGCCAGGGCTCCCACGTCCCCGCCTTACAGTGCTAAAAACGCTCTTCACGGCTCAGCCCCATTAACGAGTAAAGTCTGCAGGGCCCCGGGTCTGAACCAGACTGCCCTGCCAGGATTTACTCCTAACATGAAGGCTGCTCCCCAACACCTCCTACGGGCCACACCCCATAAACATCTCAAAGGACAAAAGCAGCTGGGGCTGGCCCCACCAACGTACACTCCCAGCTGAAACTCCCAGCAGCCACATAGCCATCACAAAGCCCACCAGGCGCCACACGTGCTAAATCCTTCTCCCCACCCTCACGGCCAGCACCCGCTCTGCTGGAAAGCACCAGCCACTTCCTCTCCTATGCCCACAGGGCGCCTGCAGGATCTTTAAAGATCTTTTCCTGCCCCCTCAGAACTCTGCCATCAAATTTAGACCAAAATCCAAAGTTCTTACAAAGTGCCCTCTCCTCGCTCCTCCCCAGCCCCGGTGGCCTCCTCCGATGACGTGCTCACTGCAGGGCACTGCACCCGCTCCTCTGAGTCCCTGCCCTGGGCACAGGCAACTCCTTCCTGCCACTGAGTTCAGTTTAAACGTCACCTCTTCAGAGAGCTGCTCCTGACTTCACAATAAATGTGCCCTCAAGGTCCGCCCTGTCACACCATCTCGTTTTACTGTCATCGCAACCCTTATCATCATCACCTTATCATCTCACTGATCCCTATCTGTCCCCCTTATAAAAGCACCCTAGGGATTAGAAGCTGGTCTTGGTCACTATCAGATCTCAGCACCCAAAGCAGTGCCAGGCATACACAACAGGCACTCAATAAATGCTGGCCGTGTAAACGAGTTATCCCAACGTAATGGGAAACAGGCTCACTAAGGTGCCCACAGCAAGGAAGTGGGCCAGCCGCCACCCAGTGAAGCCTGGGCCCCCCACGCAGAGCACAGAGTGCGGGTCTGCCACCTTCTTCCAGTCTCAAGGACCCCGACTCAAGAAAGAGCTTCCAAAGACGCCCCAAGGACCACTTGACATATCGCCAAGTCGGGCTAACGGCACTGGCTCAGCTCCCCAGGGCTCAAAGCAATGAATCCACGCCCAGCTGCACAGACGGGTGGGCAGGTCTAGCGTGCGTGCTGAGAAGGTGCAATCGGGAGGGAGAAGGAGAGGGAGTCCAGGCAGGGCGCCACCCCGCCTCCCGGAGCCCCTGCTGCGCGCCGCACCCGGCACGGGATAGAAAACCCAGCTCCCACAAGCTCGGGAAGCAACGAGGCTTAAAGCGTCGCTGTGAGCTCTGCAATGCCACGCAAGTGTTATCATTGATGCCGCTACGTTACTACCAACACGACGAGCCCAGCGGGAGGAGACTCATGCTGCCAGGGAAACACCGCACGCACGCATGCGCATGCTGACCCAAGGCAAAGCGAGGCGGGGAGAGGCATTCAAGACACCACAAGCCCACAGGAAGGGGCCGCGGGTGCCATCCCGAGAGACACTGACGGGGGGGACACACAGACCGTCTCACACCCAGCACACTCAGAGTCTAAAAGCAAGACGAGACCTCACGAAGGTCAAGAGCTGCCTTCCTGAACGTTCAAAGCCCCACACACGCCTGAGCATAACCCAATGAAAAGGAACACGAAAATCAGGGGAGCGGTGTCACGGCCAACGTAACATCCAAAACAGAGTTCGCACCATAGCAAGTTAGGAAAGAAAATGTGTCAAGACCCCACCAGATAAACAGGTGAAACACCAAACAGGTAACAGACCGAAATGGAAACATAACTGGGTAACTAAAAGGGGGGTAAATATTGATCGCCCCACTGTTCAAAACGTCCTATTAAAAGAACAAGTTGTCATTTTAAGGGGGCAAATTTGGTCCTTAGAAAATACCACTCAGGAACACTGGCAGATTCTTACAAGATAAACATATATTTATCAATGATTCAGCCACTTCTAGGTAGCTACGCAAGAGAAATGAAGCATGTGTGTGCACAAACGCGGGCACACAAATGTCCAAAGACACTTTATTCATAATAGCCCTGAGTGGGACAACTGAGAGAACAGACATCGGAAACATGATCCAGCCATTCGATGGACTATTACTGGCAATAAAAACAAACCGCCGATCCACACAGGTAAGTCTCAAAACTGTCGTGCTGAGCAAGAGAATCAGGCATAGAAGGCTACAGGCTGTATGATCATGTTCACGTGACGTTTCGGAAAAGGCAAAACTCTAGTGACAAAAAAGCAGGTTGGTGGTCGCCTTAAGACGTTGTTTCTGGAGTGCGGTTGTGGTTTTACAGGTGTGCGCAGCCATCAAAGCTCATCGAATTGTTCACTTTCCATGGCTGCAGTTTATTTTACATGAATTAACCTCCAATGAAGCCGATAAAAGGTTATCTACCATAGCTGAAGCTGGCAAGGGTGCATTGAGCTGGGGACTCTCAAATATTGCTAGAGAACAAAAATCGTTAAATTCTTTGTGAAAAGCAAATGAGCATTTTCCTATTTCTATGACTCTACCTTATGGAAGAGAAATTAAAAATACAAAACTAAAGCCTTGTGTACAAAGATGTTCCTATATTATTAGTGATAGAAAATAGTATAAGAATAGTCATAATAATAAGGAAAGAGAAAAAATAATATTCTGCAATCACTGACATTTAATCGAGGTAAATGATGCTACCTGTACCAAACCGAATCTTTACCAGTCTTTAAAGAGGATGCTGTGAAGAGCGGCAGGTGCCCAGAAACGTGGGTGATATGATGTTTTGTGAAACGGCAGAGCTGTGGGCACACTGAACACGGCTCGTGAAGCACATGGAAACACTCGAAATAAACACCGGAACGATGGGAGTCGCTGAACCTCACGGAAACACTTTTTCTTTCTTTTTAATTTGTTTTTAACATTTTTAATAGTAAGATTGTACTACTTTTTCCTGTGAATGTACGACTTCTGATGACTGTCACAGGCTCGTTAAGGAGAGAATGAAGTGGGGACAGGAGGGACCCGCTCTCTTCAGAGGAGGAGAGGAAGAGAGGACGGAGACAGACACCGAGACCTCCCCGTCCGAGTCCAGAGGCCAGGCAGGGTGGAGATCGCGTGAACTCCGACCCCTGGAGGCACAGCGCAGTGCTGGGGTGTGTGTCGGACACAGGAGTCAGGTTCTGACTACTGCTCCTGGGCCAGGTGCCAACTCGCCACACCTCTCTGAATCTCAAGGACCCCACCTGTCAGACGCATCAAACTTGCCGCCCTTCTGCAATCAGTGGTGATGACTGGGGGAGACGGTCCGGCCAACGGGCAGGACCTTTGTAAGCTATAAAGTTCTGTCCAACTGTGAGTCCGTTAGGACCCTCTGCACTGCTGCTTTGCATGTCTCTGTCATCGGTGTGGTTTGCTCATGTGAGGTCACTGGATCCCAAACCTGCCAGTGTCCCTGGACCACGGAGTGCAGTCACTGTGTGTGATAAACACACGAGGAGTAACCGTGTGGCCCGTGAACACAGTACCATCTTTGTCTTCCCCGCATCCTTCCAAGGCCTGCCCAGCAAGAAACCCGAGTGACAAGCCCTGGGAGCCGCCGCTCTCGCAGAGAGCTCCCTCTCCTCCAGAACTCTCTCTGTCCCTGTCTCCCTGCCATCAGGCTTCCAGGCCAGCAGGTGTTCCGGCCCTTGAATCCAGTGGACACACTCCGGGAGCAGCGCAGTCCCCCAACGCCAAGCACTAGGGCAGCACCACGGACAGCTCCCTGCCTGGGGCCTGCCTTCCCTGCCAGCTGGGGTCCAGGGCAGCAGGAGTGAGTACGTCCGCCTCACTCCTCTAGGTATGTTGTATAAAGAGCTGCAAACACTGCGTTAGCAAACACCAAATCACTGCTCCCAGGGGAAATACAGGACTTGGTTCTTCCTTCAAGCCGCTGGTCACAATATTTTGGTCCACCTTATTTATTACACAGCTGATGCACTGACAATGACTCCGAGCCAACGGCACTAAAACTCTAACTCGTGCCTGGATGAAGCTCATCCAACGCACAAGGCCGGCACTGCCTTGCGTGCCGGGACTCGACAGCACCAGCACCATGCTCGGGGCCACTTTACACAGGAAAATCACCAACGCAAAGCACAAAAATGCAGAACACTGAGGAACCTAGAAAAGGACACGTGTTTACAGCATGCGCTGGAGCAGGCAGAGTGTCACTCTCGTTCCACCGCCGCTGGGATCCTGCACCTTGGGTGACTGACATTTTCACCACTCTGCATGTCTGCGATTAACCAGGAAAAAAGCACCATAAGTGTTGATTCGGGGGTTACAAAAAATTTCAGCAAGTAGGTGAATTAGCAAATATAGAACCCATGCATGAGGATGGGCTGTGTCACAGAACTGGCCCCTGCCTGCCCGGTGAGGCTGTGGGGATCCAGCCGTCGGCCCTGCCTCGGGCGAGTGACCCGCTTTCGTAAGCCACTGTCTTTCAACTTCAGACCCGGAAGAGCCCTCGATAAACCAGCAGCTTTGGGGATGGAGAGAGGGCCCCGAGCTGTGTGAGGCCTGGACCCCATGCCTCTGTGCTCTGGGACTCTGCGGCCACAGACTGTCTCCTTGTGCACGGCACCGAGCGGGTGACACACAGTGCCGGCAGCTCGGCAGCAGACGCGTTCCTGGGAGAGGCTGCAGCTCGGATCCAGGCCACCGCAGCGAAGCAAGCACCGTAATAAAGCAAGTCGTAACATCCTTGCTGGTGGAGGGTTTGCCTTCAGATTGCAAAAAGGAAACACAACGTCTGTGAAGCATGACAAAGGGAAGCACAGCACGAGGTCCGCCTGCCCTGGCCAAGGGACGGAGAGCACGGCGACAGCTCACGCTTGCCCTGCACGCTGCAGTTCATACAGCCCTTTCACTTGTGGCCTCGTGGTCACTTGGGGAGGTGGGGATGACCTCAATCTGATTTAAAACTTCAGTCTTAGTTTAAAGATAAAGCAAGTGAAGCTTGGGAATCCAGCGCCTTGCTGGCAACGGGGACTCACACCCAGCCCCACACGCAGGCACAGGCGGGAGTCTCCTGGGCGCTTCACAAATGAGGAGACTGAGGGGACCTTCAGGTCACTAGCTGGGCAGCCGGGAAATCAACTCAGGCTTCTTCTGAACCTTCCCGCCACATCTGGGCCCTGGGAACAGCCCTGCCCACACCTGACACCCCGCCCCCGCCCACAGGGGTGCACAGAGGCCCTCTGAGCGCTGATGGTGCCCTCAGGGTGAGGACATCAGAAGGACACCTAGATAAGGTGCTCAGTGTGCGGGCTGTGGGCTCCTCTTCCCGGCAGAGTGGTAATTTAACATAAATTATTTTCCATGGAGAAGATTCTTTAAATGCAGTTTTAAAAAGAAGGGCGATTTTATATCTCACGAGTCTTTTCACAGTAACGCGACCCCAACATGGGGCTGGGGCCGCCTCCGTCAGACCAGAGTCTGAGCTGACGTACTTCTCATTCTGGGCCGCTGCCTGCCTGGCTGAGTTATTGATAAGGACTTTGGGTTTCCTAATCAATAAAATCAGGCAAATTGCAGCTCCCTCCTGCCGTTGGGATGGAGACTGAGACCCTACGATGCGCTCAGCACAGCGCCTGGCGCTTTGCAAAACTCAGTGAACGAAGCCACTGCCATCACCATTCATTATGGGCTCAGTTTCCCTGGGCCACGCCTCTGCAGTCACCAGGGCAGGATTTTAGAAGGCGCTCCCTGAAGCCCGCCCCAAGCCCTCCTGGACCATCAAAGCACGCAGGAGAGCTACGGAAGCACCCTCATTAAAAGTTTGTAGCCATCAACAACGGATAGTCATGTATTACAATAGCAGACACTGTCCACTGCTATTCCCAAAAACGAACTTTGAAGCAGCAGGCTGAGACGTTTCTGAGGACAATTCTAGCAGATCTTCAGGAAACAGCTCCAGATTTCTTACACAGTTTTTACAGCCTCCTCTTAATAA
Organism: Eonycteris spelaea; assembly: GCA_003508835.1. NCBI lineage: Eukaryota > Metazoa > Chordata > Mammalia > Chiroptera > Pteropodidae > Eonycteris > Eonycteris spelaea. The sequence continues at coordinate 733,316 of PUFA01000270.1, read as the reverse complement.
GGACTCATAATAATGATACCAAAAACAGCCTGTGTGCACATGTGTGCATGCACACACAGACACACACACACACAGAGACATACACACAGACAGACAGATACACACAGGAAATTACAGGCGAATCTCACTCCTAGACATAAACATAAAAATCTGAAACACAATATTAAAAAGAATCCAATAATCCATTAAAAAGACATGCCATGACCGAGCAGGATTTAACTCGGGAATATAAGAATGTCCCATGTTAGGAAATCTATTCATATGTGCACTATATATTTATAGTTCAAGTAGAAATAACACATGAACATCTCCACAGATGCTAGAACATTCAATAAAATTCAAAACCCACTCCTGATTTTTAAAACTCCATAAAATACAAATGGATATTTCCATAAGGTGTACCTATAGCAACTAGAAACAGTTAGAAACTAAGTATTATCACAACTCACTATCATTAACATTGTTCCAAAGCTATGAGACATATAACTTTAAATATCAACTCTAATTGAAAAATAAAAAGGTACTAGAAATTGTAATTACACAACAAAGATATTAATAATAGAAACTATGAATGTAACACAAAATGAACATTGCTTATAGATGATATTACACCTTGGAAAATGCAAAAAAAAAAATCTATTGAAAAGTATTCAAACTTCAAAATAAAATCGTAAGGTACCTGGGTGCAAAATCACCATCTAGAAACCAACACCTTTGATATAAACCAACACTCTTAGTTAGAAGATACAATGAGGGCGGCGGAGAGAGTGTTTAGAAATTTTTTCAAGGACGAACAATTGAAAAGGTTTACCAAGTTCTTAGCTAAGACTTTTTCAGATCATAGAGGGAGCAATTCTACCTGAGTCGGTCTATTGATTTAACAAGACCCAACAGCCAGGAAAATTCAGAAAGGGATGTGGGGTTATGACTCCTATCGGATAATAAAAAACATACTCGAAAGCGAAATCCTCATGTCACCGTCACCCCAAACTATCACCAAACCCCAGGCTGTCGGGTGCCCCTGTCCTGCCCCGGGGAGGGGTTGACTTGCAGCGAGAAGACGGCCAGGGAGAAGTCGAGGACGGGGCTGGGAAGAGCGGCAGCCACCCGAGTCCTTGTTCTCGTCATTCCCATTCTGCAGGTTCGAGCTGTCAACCCTTCCACCAACTGCTGGCCCCTTCCTCCCTCTTTCTAAGCTTCTCCACTCATAACCAGGAGAATCGCAACAAATACAACACTCGAGACTCGCCCAACTTTAAAAACACAAACCCAAAGCCTCCCTGGACCCCGTGTCACCCTCTAGCTACTGTCTCAGCAGAAGCTGACTCCAACAGGAACTTTTCAGTCCTCCTTTTCTTGGTAGATGTGTTAATTGACAGATCTGTCCATTCTACCATTGCTTTTTTTTTTTCCTCTGCAGAACTCTCTGACTTTATCTCTCTGGTACCATTTTGATTCTATCTTCAACAAACCCAGAATCCAACCACGTCTCAAAAACCATTCTCCCACCCAGGCCAAGCGCCGCCCTCTCCGGCCTGTATTCCTGTCCCAGCTTCCTACTGGTCCCCATGCTTAAATCAGTTGTCACGTCTCTGCTCAAAATCCTCCACGAGCCTTACTTCCTTAGCTGCTTCCAGCTCTTTACTCAAACATCTACCTCCTCAGGGAGACCTTCCAAACCACCCTGTTTAAAATTGCAAACCCCACCCCAACATTCCCTATCCTACTTCCTGCCTTATTTTTCTCTATAGCACCTGTCACTATATATCGTAGCAAATATCCTACCAGTTTATTATTTGCTTTGTCTTTCCCTAGTACAGGAACCTGTAACCTTCTCCTGTAAAGTTCCAAACAGAAAATACTTTAGGCTCTGCAGACTTTCTTTCCTGTCTCAACTATAAAACCAACGATAGTTACCCGTCAAGAACTGGGCATGGATCTGTTCCAGTAAAAGCTTATTTACAACGTCATCAGGCAGCAGGCCAGCTGGCCTAAAGCCATAGTTTGCCAACACCTGTCCTGCTAGAACTGAGCTATGCTCTAACAGAAAATGTCAGCTCTGTGAAGGTATGGATATTTTCCTCTAAGATCATTTTGTCATTGCTGTATACTTAGTTCCTAGAATAATGTTTGACCTACAGGAAACAATAAGTATTGGCTAACTGAAGAAATAAATGAACTAAGTGATTAATGACAGCAAGGTGGTATTGGTGCATCATTAGAAGACCAATGGAACAGAACAGAGAGTACAGAAATAGAACTAAAATACATGGTAATTTAGTTTATGTAAAGATGGTACTTCAAATCGAAGGATGAAGATGACCCTTTGATCTTGAGATGACTGGCTAGCTGAGGAAAAAGAGCAAGTCTGGGTCCCTGCTCAAGGCAAAATACATTCCAAAAAGAATAAAACTTTTAACGTTATAAGTAAAATCATAAAAAAAGTGAAATAAACCATGAGTGAATTTTTTATTCTCTCAGAGAGGGAAAAGGCTTTCTAAGTAAAACACAAAAGTTATCAAAGGAAAGAACAATAAACTACATTAAAATTTCTATAAAGAAAAAACCCACACACACCACAAACACACACACTGGAAAAATTATTGGAATTTTTAAATGAGGGTTGATTTCCTTAACAAATAATAAGTTTCATAAGATGCTTCAGAAAATGAAATAGACTAGAAAGCAAAGGTAGAAAAAAATGGCTTTCAAAACAGGAAAATATGCTACCTTCACATAATTAGAGACATGTAAATGAAAGCGACAAAATCCGATTTTTCACCTATCAGGCTTGTAAATATCCAAACACCTGACGACACGCCAGGCTGGACAGGGCGAACAGAGATGGGGACCTCATATCGGGCAGTAGAAGGTAAGCTGATAATAACCTCTGGAGAGGCCCCGGACAACAGAAGTCACCAACACTTGTGCTTTCACCCAGCATCCCCATCATGAGGCCTCCCCACCCCAGGCTCACTCCCCGTTAGGTGATTGTTGCAGCACTGTCTGCCAGCGACTGCAATGGTCCCATCCCTGGGGGAGTAACGAAACAAATTAGAAACTGTTCACAGAACGGGATGCTACGTAGCTATTTACAAGAACTGAAGCAGCGTATCTGTGCCCGTCAGCAAAGACCTCCAGGACACATGAAGTGCGGGCAAACGGGAGGAGCTGAGCAGTAGCAGAGGTTCTTGGTAATAAGGTGAATCATTAGAATGACCAGGACGCTTGTGGGCGGGAAGCGGGAGAGCACGCAGCTGGGCTGCTGGCTCCAGCAGTGCTGGCCGCGTCACCCCCACCTGTCGGCGCCTCCAAGACGGCGGCGAGAGTAAAATCTAGCTCAGCGCGTCGGGAGTCTTCCTCAGTCACATATGCACAACCCTGGAAGGGCCCCGGCCGGAGCGGGCGCCCCGACGTGGCCGGTGCTGCCCACGCCATCGCGGGCGTCATCACGGCCTCTGGAGAGGGGCTACGCAGCGGAAGGGGCGCTTGGCTCCTTCACCGTGACGCCTCACTCCCTTGCAATGTGGTGCCCTGACCACGTCTGCTTATTCAAAACGCAGCAAAAGATGTTTTTAATGATGATTCTGTTATTTGAAAAATGCTTATTTTTTTTTTTTAAAAAAGGGCACAACATTGTACATAAATACTGGAATAAAGGAAATTGCTTTTAAAAAGTGCCTACGAAGGAAAGACTGAAAGGAAGCAAACCAAAATGCCCACAGAGGTCACTGTTGAGTGGTGAAATTACAGCTTTTTCCTGTTTTTCAAATATTTTGTACTGAATTTATAAATACGTTACGCATTTAAGTAACACAAAGGGCTTGTGTGCCAGACGCCGTGCTAAACACTCACATTCTCGACCTCGCCGCTCTGTGAAGCAAGTTTTATTCACCACAGAGGACACTAGTGGCCAAGGTCGCACAGCTGGCTGGGGCTGGCGCTTGACCCCATTCGACCACACCTCGTAGAATCTGAAGTGGACGTTTCGCAGTGCCACCAGCCGAGGCTGGGCGCTCAGTGCCAAGTGCGGGACAGTGAGCAGAAGCTATCCCAGTCCCTGCCCCTGGGGCCTGGAAGGCGGGAGGGGCAGGTTGATCAACAAGCAGCACAGACCAGTAGGACAGCTGCCTCGGCAAGGGCCCGTGGGGCAGACGGCGAGCCCTTAGCCCGCACCACGGGCACCGGCCTCGGCGAGGGGTCTTGGGGAGGCTCCCGAGGGCAGTTTTAGTTAAGGGCTCAAGATTATGAGTGGAGGGGACAAAGGAGGGGCACAGCACTCCAGGCCTGGCTGGGGGGGGGGGGTGCCCAGTGAGGCGGGGACAGGAAAAAGGGGCCAGGAGCCAGGGCAGGAGACCCGACTCATGGGCCTCCTCACTAGGCCACGGTTTGGGTTTATCGGCAGAGGATGGGGCTGAAGAGTTTGGGCAGGAGGAGGCTGAGGGAAGTCTCTCTGGGGCGGGGAGAATGGATGGGCAGAGGTGTGTGACCCACGGAAGGCAGGCCATGGGGGGCGGGGGGGCGGTGCCTCCTGAGAGTACGCCTGGCTCAGCAGCAGCCTCTGCTTGGCCTGGCTGACTCCCAAAGGTGGGGGGTCAAGTGTCCTCTTGGGGAGAGTCCAAGGCAGGCTTGGCCCCTGGCCACCTCCCCGCCCATGCAGCCAGGGCTGAATGAATGGGCCTCTGTGGTCCCTCAATGGGCCTTTCGGCAACTCGTGCCTCTCAGTGCCCCTCGCTGGCAGAAGACCCTCCTGAGGGCACAAAGGACAAAGAAGCTGCCCAAGGAGGCCCAGGCGGCCTCGGTGGGGCACTTGGGGGCAGGAGCGGTGGTCTGACGGGTCCCATGTGAGCACTCCCGCAGGCCTGGCCGGTCCTCTGTGCCAGCCCAAAGGCAGCGTGGGGTTTCAATGACGCAAGGTGGCTGAACGCAGCATCCCCGCCCGGTTCCCCACTTTCTTCAGGAAGAAGTCCCCTTTCCTTGGCCAGAAAAGCCAGGCACCCCAGGCAGCCCCTGAAGTCACCGTTGTGGACCCCACACTGCAGCCCCCCGCCCTCCTCACCGCCAGGTCTCTGCCAGGACCATGTCTCAGGCAAGGCCTGTACCAAACTGCCTGTGAGTCGCTCAGCTGCCACCTCCCCAGGGTCTGTCCCCACCGCCCCACCCACACCGGGCCCTCCCTGACCCTCGTGCAACCTGTACTTAAGCACCTGATCCCTTCCGCCTGAGCTACTTAACCACGTTTGATCTTCACCAAGATCCTGTGAAGCAAAATTCTACATTCACTTAACTGATGGGGAAACTGAGGCTCAAGGACTGACTCATTTGTCTGATGTCACACTGCTAGAATGTGGCAGAGCCAGACTACAACCTAGATCTGCCTAAGCCACGCTCTGAACTCTATGCTATGGCCCTGTCACACTGGTTCCTACCACCTGACTGAGCGCCCCTCCCTACCAAGACAAAGCACCTTGCTGGCAGGGTGACCAGGATGAAGGCTAGGGCAGGGCCCACATCAAGGAGTCGGCGTTTGTTAAACAAATATGTGACTATGACAAACCTCCAGTGTTCAGTTGACTCAGAGAACACCACAGCAGCCTCCAGGTCACCCCAAAGCCGCCACCAGCAGTAACTTTATTACGTGTACACAATGTGGTGAAATTGAAACTTAAAAGTGCTTTTACAACCCTCAGATCACCCCTGGAATCTCCCTAATAGCCCAGTTCCCAGTTCAGGAAACCGAAGCCCTTGATGCGGGTGGTGCAACAGGTCCGAACAGGAGCTGGGACTGGAACCAGGCCGGGCTCGCCCCCCGCCCCCACCCCCCGGAGCCCGCTCTGTGCCAGGCGCCACGTGAGGCCTGGGCTTCCGTGAGGAAGGAAAGCCGGGCCTGTCCTCAAGGTCGCTTTCGTAGGGTGGGGCTTCTGCCGGAGTGGCCCTCAGCCTGCAGGTCCAAAAGCACACCCTCGGACTCTCCGAAGCAGCAACGCGTACGAACCCCTGCAGCCCAGCGGCCACCGTCACACGACGCCACACCTGGCTGTGCAGCTGCTGTCCCCGGACAGCTTCGATCCTGCCTCAGCACAGCTGTCAGCCCGCACAGCAGCTCCACATGCCGCATCCCTCTCCTGTGGGCGCGTTGCTGGGGCCCCAAACTCCTCACGCACCGCCCGGCTCCGACACACACAAGGGGCGCCTCTGCCAGGTCCCCCTTTCCTCGCTGCTTCTACGACCTCCTTCACGGCGAAAAGCAGGGGGTGGGTTCTTCCTCACACGCTAGATCGGGGCAAAGCCACTGAGGAAAAGGCACCGAATACCTCTCCTGGGCAAAATGGAAAGATGAGCGTGAGAATGGACGGGCCACAGCCGTGGGTGCAGGAGACCTGGGTCCCAAACCCTGACCGCCTGCAGCACCTCAACTCCCTGGGTCTCATCGTCCGCATCTGCCAACAGGGACGCCCTTCGTCACAGGGTGGCCGTGGGGAAGGACACAACACGGCTCGCAACAACAGGTGGCGGCAGCCGCCCCGGGAGAGAAGCCGCCTCGCTGGACCTTCGGCGCCCTGGCTGAAGATGCCTTCGCCCTGCGGCGGCCCGCAGAGCGGCTCAGGCTGGCTCCTGGGTCAAGCTGCGGGGAGCAAGGACCCCCAGGAGCTCGACTGAGCAGCAGCTAATGCACCCCCGTGTAGGGCGGGGCTCCCCTCCCCACTGGGGCAGGAGGAATCGGAATGCTGGGCCCCACCTGCCTGGCAGGTGACAGTCTCAGGAACGTGAGGTGGCACCAGCCACTGCAGACAAACTGTGGACCAGCAGACAGGACCTGCGGACGGGGCTGGGGTCTCAGCAGGTGTGAAACCTGCAGCCCCCTAAATGTGGGCTGGGGGTGGAGTTCTTCTTCCGTCTTTAGTGGGGATGTGATTCTTCCTAGTCCTGCAACTTCCTTTTTCATTTCTGTTGTCACTGACATGATACAGTGGCACTGACCTCCCAGAGGTGGTTTAACGGGCCCTGCTTTTCACACGTGGCTCCGCTTTAGGAGGCAAAGGGTGTGGACTGGTGAACACGCGTCCCAGAACCCAAGGCTGAGAGCGGCCCAGGTCAGCCTTCCTCCCCCATTGTACGGAAGAGGAAATGGGTGAAGGGGGTGGGCTTTGCCCAGGGTCATACCCACCAGCCCCCGGGACTCACCCAGGGCTGTCGCCTGTCACAGGCAGCCTCTGTGACGCTCTCTGACACTTAGGTCCAGGGGCTGACCTCCGGCCCAGGTGAAGGCAGAGCAGCCAGGGGGACAGGAGCCCAGAGAGCCTCAGTCATTGCTCCAAAGCAGCACAGCATGCAAGGAAAATCCCCTCCTGAGTCGCCTCTGACCTCTGTCTGCCCTTCAGTCTGGTCAGGCGGGGTCCTCTGTAAGAAACGCCCACTCGAGGGCCACCTCTCCCTCCTCACTCTACAGGTACCTGTCCACCGATCCATCACCACAGCACCCCCACGGCCCATGGGGATGCTCATGGGGACATGCACCGAGCTGGCACAGGGGGTGCAAAGCAGGCACCGATGACCCTGGAGACCCCAATGGTAGCACCCTGAGCTGGCACAGGGGGTGCAGAGCAGGCACCGATGACCCTGGAGACCCCAATGGCAAGGGAGAGGAAGTCACACACAGAGGCGGCCATGCAGTGTCACAGGCCTGGTGGCAGACCTCGGTGCAGGAGCTGTCAGGGTCAAAAGGATGGGACAGCAGATTCTGTCAGGGGTCAGGAAAAGGCTATGGGGGGTCCTTGAGATGATGCTCCATCAAAAGATAGGGCAAGGGGGACACAGCCAGGTAAATGGAGCAGCGAAGTATGGGGAAGCCCCTGAAAGAGTCACATGGCCAGGGCTTATTAGCTTGTCGGCAAGGCCAGGTCCCAAAGAATCCTGAACTCTGACTTATAGGCCTCCAGTGGTCTTTAACGGTGTGAGCAGCAGAGCATGGCACAGGAGTGGCGGCTGTGGGGGCACAGAGCACCGGGTCTGGAGACTAGCGTACTCCGGCAGAGGTGACACAGGTGAGGATGAGGGACGGCTCAGAGACAAGGCAGGACTCGGCCACAGCTGGATGAGGCATGAGGGGGCTCGCCCTTGGCTTGGCCTGCGAGTTAGACATCTGGGTGCTAGAAAGAGGGTGCTGCAGGAGCAGCAGGTGTGGGGCCGGGCTGAGGTGGCGGCGCCCGGGACATTCTGAGAAGATGGAGGCGGTCCCAGGGCGGTCAGCAATGGGGCCCGGGATCCGGGGAGTATCGGGGCTGGTCTGTGACGGGTGTGGGCGGGATGCAGGAGGCAGCACGAACGGCCACCCTCTAGAGAGCAGCCTGCACCATCTCCCCAGGGAGCTCTCAGGCAAACCCAGCTCAGCCCTGCACCCCGTGCCCAGTCACTGTGACCTGCACGAATGCGGCAACCGCGACGACACACACCTCAACTACACACCTGGAGGCAGACAGCAGAGAAGCCGAAAAGGTAACTGTCCCGGGTCCTGTGCTGCTGTGACGCTGCCCAAGGAGCCATGTCCTAGCAAGAACGCGAAGGCAGACGCCCATGCCCGCCTCACTCGAGGCCCACCTGTCACTCTGAGCCCCAGCTCCCAGTAAATGGGGACAAGAGCTGCCCGCCCAGCACCCCACTCAGCACAGCTGTGCGGACCACCGCGACATGGCCCGGAGAGCACGGGGTAAAAGTCGGGCTGTTTCCTGAACCATCGAGGTAATCACGCTTTTTGTAAACAGTAGTGTGTATTCTGCTTTTCTTTCTCTGTCATAAGAATCGTCCCAAATGCAGTGTTTTCCGAGATTCAAAGCACTTCTAAAAGCAAAGGATTTTAAAACAGTAACAGGACCTCCATCTATAAGACAAAAACTTTAAAAATTAAGGCCCCGTCCTCTCTTTGCCAACAGACATTTCTTCTTCACTGGTTTTTCAACGGAGGCAAAATATATACAGTCTTCTAAAAACTCAAGCTAGCTGGCTGTTTGTCTTGTTAGCTGTCAGACATAGATCCCCTTTCTAAAAGGAGGGGGTCCCCCCTAGACTGAGCTGATGCTTCTCTTGCCCAGTCTGGACTATGCAAAGTGTCCTCCCTGAGCTGGGTGGCCCACAGCCCTGCCACTTAATGGGTCTCAATCTCACCTGTCCGCACAGAGGGGCTACAGGTGGGAGGGCCCTGTCAGGCATTCTAGCTCTTATGATCGGTCTCTGTCAGGGACCTCTCTGAGCCTCACCTACCTGTCTGTACAGTAAAAGAGTTAGGCTGGCTGAATTCTAGATTCTTCCTGGCCAGCCCAGTTCCCCCAGGACAGGCTGTGACCCAGACGACATTCTGCTACCTGGGCTAAGGCCAAGAGACAAGGAACCAATTGCTAGGTCACCCCAGACACTGGGAGGAGCGAGCTAGGCAGGCAGAAGAAGCCTCTCAGAGTCAGGTCTGCTCCCCGGAGAATGCCTGAATGCACACAGCACTCCCTCCCCACCCACACAAGCCCCTAGTGGGAAGAGCCGGGACCACACTGGCGGCCGTACCTGGAGGGCCTGGGCACACACAGGCCGCCTGGGACCGTGTTCACCTGGCGCCCAGTGTCTGCTGTCTTTGAGGGTGAGAATGGGTGACGAGGAATGGAAGAGAGGAGTGGCAGCTGCTGGCTGTAGGCAGGATGTGGGTGCAGGTGAGGCGTGGGCCTCCCTGCCCTGGGCTGTGTCGCCACCTTCTGCTGCTCACCTTTCTTCCTGTTCTGTACTAACCGCTACACAATTCTCCTTGAGTGTGGTAAACATCTGTCCGCCACCTGCCATGTCCACCTAGGGTCCCAGCCCTGCCCTTGGGAGGGGTGGGTCAGACAGCAGCCTCTAAGAAATGGCCTCCCAAGCACTAAAGAAATCACCTAAATGCAGAAACTTGTGCAGAAATAGTTTGGTTGCAAGCTATCTATAATAGTGAAACACTGGATCCAAGCTAAGTCTCCCACAAGATGAAACCAATTCAGGAAATTATGGCACATGCACTATCTTGTGGTCATATAAATACTGAGTTTTAACATAAAAAATGTTTTAAGAATTTTAAGTAAGAAAGCACAATTAAGAAACTTTATGTACAGACTCTCAAGTATTCTTTAAACAGGCTTTTAAAATACTGGAAAGCCAGATTTTGCAGTTAATAGCGTACCTCTGGGTGACTGGAACTACAAATAACTTTTTTCCATTTCTTCTACTTCCAGGTTCCATAGTGTGCATGTAATATTTTTTAATTGGACAACAGTTGGGGATTCTGAGGCTGTTTTTTGACAAGTGGCTCCTGGCTTAGCGGGTGCTTTGTGAGCCTGCCTGCTCAGTGACAGAGGCGATTATGAACACGGACAGCAAATGCTGCAACCAGGGGGACGTGACTTGTTGGAGGCCACAGAACTGGCACATGTGGCCAGGCTGGGGCAGGGCGGTGCCAACACAGCTGCTCACCCTCTCGCCTTGCAGAGACGGCCCTACAGCCGTGACCCTCGGTCTTGGTTAAAGTGTGAGTCCACCATCCTCAGGTTTCTCTGAAAGGACGTGGAGTCCCTGCCTCGGGGGAGAGGCACACTGGCAGCCTCCTGGCTCCTGCAGGCCCAGAAACGGATGGAGGCCGCAACCCACAGACCTTAAAAATAGGCCCAGGAACCGAAAGAGGCACCACTACCCTCCAAACGGTCACACTTCCTCCTCACCCACTGGCCCAGAACCGACTCTGCCTCAGGCTCAGAGGGTCCGCGGCCGCAGGGAGCCCGTCCCCAGTGACTGCAGAGCACGAATCCGACTCACATTCCACGGGCAGCCACGGGCAATGTCTCCTTTAGAGCCACAACAGCACACAGGGTCGGCCCTGCGCCACGTCTCATTGACTCCTGATGCCACCTCATGAGCCTGCGTCTGTCACTGTTCATACAATCCCATGACCCTACGGACTTTGTTGTCTCCACGTTACAGCTGAGGACATGGAGGTCCCGAAGGGTGGCCTCCCACCCGCCTCCTACGCCCAGCTACACTGCACCTTGCAAACAGTCCAGCCCGACGGTGCACAGCCCTCCCCTAGCCCACAGGTGGGTCAGGCACCTGGCACGCACAGGTGTTCCGCAGAGGAGACGCTCACAGGAAAGCAGTTCCCCCCTCTTCAATCCTTCTGGCTCATTCTGTGAACTCTGCAAATTAGCTACGTGCATCTGATAGGCCTCAGCTGGAGCCCCATGACCCCCAGTTCCGCCCGCTCCCAGCTCCCCCGGGTGAGTCACTTTCCTCTCTGAAGCTTGGTTTTCTCACTTGCAACACGGGTGATGACAGAACCCGCCTCTGCGGGAGGCACTGCTGCGGGCACAGGGCGCTGGCACACAGACGTGCAGCGTCCTCTGCGCTATGGCCTCTCTGGCACAGGCCGTCCCACACCTGCAAAGCTCCCTACGGCCAGGCCAAAGAAGTGCCAAATTCTCGAGTGGGCACTCAGGGCCCCAGACCACGGCTCCCGCCCCAATACGCACCGCTGCCCTGCAAGCCCCATGAGCCATGCAGGAACCCCTCCCTCCCTCTGCCCCCCTCAAAGGCCACGCCCTGCGCAGCCCCCCATCGACGGGGGCTCCTTTCTTAGGGGTGCACACTCACACCTCGATTTGGGCCCTTCCTCCATCTACCCGGAGCCAGTCAGCCATGCACACCTGGTGCAGCCGGGCGACCAGCACCTGAGGACAGGTGTGAGCGGGCTTCACCACTGCCAAGAGCGTGGGCCGAGACAGAGTCTGGCCCTTCCTGGCCAGGAGTCTGGGGGCGGGCTACTTCACCTCCACACCTGCGTTTCCTCCTCAGGACAGAGAAGAGTACTGCAATGCCTACCTGATAGGGCGTTTTGAGCATGAAAGGAAATGGTGAACATGAAACACTCCTTTTGCCCCACAGCTTTCTAGACAGAGAATTCCCTAGGCCACCTAAACGGGGGTGACAGCCCAGGCAAAACGGCTCTAAAAATGCTCACCCTGGGCAGGTCCCAAAGACAACCAGCAGGATGTAGGTCCCCCTCACAGCGCCTCTCGACTCACACTGGGTCCCAGGGCTGGGTGGTGTCCACGTGGCCTACCCGAACGTCAGTGGAGTGCTGCCCTGTTGGAATGCTTGGGCTGCCATCCAGGTCCCATGATAAGGCCCAAGCCCCAGGAGAAGTGTCAGGCTATGTCCACCTTTGGTCCAGATGTCTGCATCACCCATCTGGACCTGGACCACCTGACTCTCCAGCTCAGATTCTGAAGCCCCACAGAAGCTACCGCAGCCAGAAGCTTGGTTCATCTGCTACGTGCAATCACAAGCAGATGCCTGTGGACAAAACACTACAATCCTACTCAGAGCAGCCACAGCCCTGGCTCCTTCCAGCAGGGTTCTTACTCCAGCTAAGTCACCTGTGCACCTGGCTTCTCTCCCTGGTTCCGCTGTGCCCTCCCACAAGGCGGGATCAGGGCCAACCCGCCTGCCTGGCTTAGGCAAGTACTCAAAAAATGCTTCTGTTGTAGAGGCCACAGGAGATAAGATTCAAGTCAGGTCTGGATCTATGCGGTAAAATACCTTCCATCATGACAACCAAGTGACATCTCCATCTTATAGACATACCCTGTGACTCAGAAATGACAACAGCTTGTCTAGGCTCAAGCATTTCCACCAGAGCTTCCCTTACACCTTCAAAACAACCTCAGAGGACATGGCACAGTTCTGAATAACATAAGCATTAGTTAGACAACAAAAAACTGGGAGATTTCAATTAATTCCTAAATGTAACAGGTTGTCACAGCTGTAAAGTGGAGATGAGAGGGTTTCCTGATGCACTGGATGTCAAAGTCTTTGGAGTCGGTATTTGGGGTTCGAGACTCAGTGCTCAGGCCAACCACTGGCTTCTAACTCTGCTGTGGCCATGAAGTCACCATTCAGCTTGGCCCTCTCTGAGCATCCCATTTACCTCATCTGAAACACAAGAGATGAGCGACATGAGCCCTACTAAGGGGTTAGGATTCCATTCTCCTGGCCATCCACACCCCCTTTGTTTCCTAGTCCAGAAATTAATCATCTCATTTGTTTGCTAAATGTCTACTGGGCACCTCCTCTGCACATGGACAGGCTGGGCACGGAGCTGGGCACTGCCCTGCAGGGGTCCCTTGCTAACTGAGGAGACAGCCAGGCAGACCATCACAAAGCCACGGTCACCATGATCGTCCAGAGGACACGCACGTGGTACAGAGAGCACGGGGCGGGATGGGGAGTGGAGGAAGCGTTCCCAAGTGGCAGCACTGAGCGGGAAGGCTTGAGGGGAGACCTGCAGTGTTTGCAGGGCCGGTGAGTAGAGGGTGGCTTTCCACACCACAGGGACCGAGCGCAGGGGGGTACGAGGCATGGCAGGGGGTGAGACGGGGCAACCTGTGCGTGAGGGAGGGCTGCAGGGCGTGGCCGCCAGGCTCAGCCCTCGGCCTGCTGTGGGGCAGCTTGCCCCAGATGCGGTGCGGGAGGTGCGGCAAGGCCTGGCTGGCCACATTACTGGGGTGGGGAGAGTGGGGCAAGTTCTAGGTCAGACCGACCGAGGGTCAATTCCGACTGTGCCACAGCCTCTTTGGCGCTCCCTGGGTAAAAGTCTTTTGCTTCTCTGAACCTCAGGCGCCTCATCAGTGAAACGGAGATAATGCTCCAGTATCAAACGAGAGCACACGAGGCACCTGGCACACAGTAAGTGCTCAGTAAACGCCAGCTGCCAGAACAAGCAGCTACTGTTCTTCCCGGACGGCCCTGTGGGCTCCTCGGGGCAGGGACTGCCTAACAGGGGAGAGATGCTCAGAGGTCAGGACAGTAAGGGCCTGCTGACAGGGGAGTGGGGAGGGGCTGCCCGGAGCTACTGAGCAAAGGGCTGAGGGCCTGCCAAGCTGGCACGCAGCCTGGCACACAGTAGGTAATTTGGTGAATGTCTGCTTAGTGAATTAATGCAATCCTTCCATTTCTATTCAAAACTAAGTCGTGACACTTTTCAGAAAAGGAACCAGCGAAACCTCTGTCATCCATTCCCACTCACCCTCACCCCAGCCTGCGCAAGAGAAAAGCTTCACTCCAGGGCAGCTGGGCTGGGGCCTGCTCCCTGAAGAGGAGCAAGCATCTCACGCTAAGCCTGCCTCCTACACAAAGGAGGACTGGAATTTATTTCATTTCCTCACGGGTCCTCTAGGGCGTGGCCTGCTGAGGGGCCTGGCCTCCTGGGGCTGTCATGTCCCTGACGCCTTGTGACTTGAAGGGGGAGACACTGGCTCTTTGGGACTCAGTTTCCCCAGTGGCAAATGAGGGAGGGAGACTCCTAGAACCGCCGAGGCTGACATTCCCTTCTCAACGCTGTGGCCTTCCTCAGAAATCGCCAGCCGCCCAGACTGGGGATGAGGGGGGTGGGGGTGGGCAGACAACGTGCTATGAAGTCATTCCCGTATGAGGAAGGGAGGGGTCTTTTCACGGAGAAAATGGCAAACCAGGCACCACAGGGGAGGGGGCTGCTTCTGCTCCAGTCTGGGCACCATCCTTCTCGGGAGCCATTACCTCACACCCAGCCAGGCCGGGAGACCCCACCCACACCTGCAATCCCTGGCTCTTTGGAACAATGAGGGGCACCCCCACCCCCCCCGCCCAGGCAGATCTATGACCCAGGGCTGCCTGAGAGCAGAATCGCACCCAGAAAGGCAGCAGGGTTCAGGAGACCACCGCCCAACAGGTCTCCCCTTAGAGCTAAGGGTCCAGGGGAACCCGCAGGTGCAGACAGGTCCGGGAAGACAAAGGCTTCAGGAGGCCGGAGATGTGGCCCTCCTCGTCAGCTGGGTATGATGCCAGGGCAGCCTGCTGGGAGGTCTCCCCGGAGCCGCAGGGGGCCCTGGTCCTGCGGTGACGGCCCAAGGGTCCCCCGACAGCCAGCGCCCACACTCCGCAGCGGCCCTGAGGCCCGGGAGAGCCGCGGAGAGGAAAGGGGAAGGTGGGCAGGGGGAGACGCCGTCGCCCGGGAAACAGAGAGACACGGGGGTACGAGTGTGGGCGCTGCTCTCGGAACCAAAATCAGAGACGGAGACACAGGGCGCGGGGACCTGGAGGAGAGCGCGACAGGCAGGGAGCCCCGGAGACACGCGCAGAGGTGGAGACACAGAGACGCGCGCAAGGACAGAGACACGGAAAGAGACCCGCAGAGACACAGGCAGAGGCAGCGACACGCGCAGGGACGGAGACGCACGAAGAGCGAGGGCCACGCAGAGCCGGACACACGCGGAGACGCGCGGGGACAGCCGGCGGCGCGCGCCCCGGCGCCGGCCACCGAGGCCGCAGACCTCGCGGCGCAGGCTCAGGCGGCCGCGCTCCTCGGCTATGGCGCGCAGCATGTGCTGCAGCGAGCGCTCCTCGGCCTCGGCGCCGCCCGCAGGCTCGGGGGAGGCGGCCGCGGCGGGGACGGCGGGCGGCCCGGCCCGCAGCCCCGCGGGCGCCGGCGCCAAGGCGCAGGCCCGGCCCGGCGGCCGCGCGGAGGCCATGCCGGGCCCCGGCTCATCGCCCGCGCCGCGCCCGCGGGGGCCCCGGCGCGCCCCCGCCCCCGCCCCGGCGCCGCCCGCCGCGAGCACCAGTGAAGCCACAATCCGCCTTTATGCGCGTCGCCGCCGCCACCCGCCGAGCCGAGTGAGGCGAGCGCACCGCCGCGCCGCCGTCCGCGCGCCTCAGGCCGCCGCCGCCCCGCCCCGCCCCGCCCCGCCCCAGGCCCCGCCTCCACCCCACCACCGCCCTCTCTGGCTCCGCCCACTCCCAAAGTCCTAACTCCGCGGACTGCCAACGGTTCCCCAAAAGGCTTCGAGATCCGCCTCGACCCCCAGTCATGGACTTCTGACCCTCCGTAGCCCCTCTTACCCCTGTGGTCACCGCCAGGCCCTAGCCCCACGGCCCTCTCCAAGCCCGACCTTCGCCCCCGAGCCCCCTCTGGCGGTTTGCCTGCCCCACCCCGGTCGTTCCACCCCGGCCCGTCCCCCTCCCCCACTCTCCGGCCGCCCTGCGCGAGATCGACTTCGTCACACACCCACTCGTTGTCATCCTCCTCCTCTCCTCCAAGTTGCGAAGGCCGGTTTTTGCTAGGAACTTCCTCAGAAGAACCGCAAATGACGTCGCTCCCTCCCCATCAAGAAGTCTCCTGGAGGGCACGGTGGCAGAGACTTTCCCGCCCCCACCGCCTCCGGTGTTGAGAAGGGCTGTGAGCCTGTTTGCCCAGCTGTGCACCTGGTGTCTCTCCCCGAGTGCTGACTAAGTATGAGGCGGGCGGGCAGGAGGTACTAGGGCAAGTGATCCTGAGGCAGGCCAAGGTTGGGGGGCATGGATCCGTGTGCTGGCCTCTGCTGACAGAGAGCGACCCAGGGAGAAGCTGCCAGAGGCCTTCCCCAGACCGCACCCCCCTGGCGGCCCACTCCCAAGGACAGGGTGAGGAGGACAAGGAGAGGCAGGGAGCAAAGCGTCCCAACCAGCTGTCTCCAGCGTCACCCCCTGCAGACACACTAGCCCCATTCCTCAGATCCATCAAGGAAGGCTGGGCCTCCCTCCTCCCCCATCCTTGGAAAATTTGCTTCCTCATTTTCCTTCGGGTCCCAGTGTCATCTCCTCAAAGAGCCTTCCCTGCTACCTCACCTGAAATGCCACCTTCCCTCCCTCTCTGGCCTCTTACCCTACTTTATTTTTCTTCACAGCACAGAGCTTACCTCCTCTACTGCACACTGTATGCTATGTGTTGTTTATGGCCTGACTTCCCCACGGAGAAAGGGGTCTGTCTTCTGTACAGCTGTATCTCCAGTGCCTAGAAGGTTGCCTGGCAAGTGGTGGATGCTCAATAAATAAATAGATGAACGAAGAACGAGTTAGAGGCCTAAAAGGAAGCAAGGAAGTCTTCCTGGAAGAGGCAGTAAGGAGGCCTAGGACAGTGGGGAATGGGAGTAGCCCTGAAGAAAGAAATGAGTGGTCTGGATCCTGCTTTAGGCCTCGCCTCTAGTTTTGTGCCCGTGTCTGACTGCTCTGTGTCCCCAGTGCCAGGCTTGGGGGCTGCGGGGGTGGGGGCTCTGTAAAGAAGTGTGGTGTGAGAGGGGAATAGTGAAGTGGATGATTGCTGTGGGTATATCTTCTCCAGGCCGGCGTCCCCATCTGTAAAATGAAGACAGTGACCTGTGGGTTGAGACCTCCATTCTGAGTCTGAAGAGCTGAGACTGGAAACGGGAAGTGGGAAATGGGACAGGCTGCACCAGGGCTCAGAGGCCGACAAGGCCAATGGTCATATCCCACTTACTTCCCCAAACTCTCAACAAGCCCTGCCTGTCCCACGGCCACCCCTTTGCGCGTGCAGTGCCCCTTGCCTGAGAAAACCCTGTCTTCTCCATGGCCACGCTCGCCCTCCAGGCCTGCCTTCCCTGGAAAGCCCTCTGGTTAGGCTTGGCCCATGCATTGATGTTCTCATCTGCCTCAGGAACTCCCTTCCCGCACCCGCCCGACACCCATGGCTGCCTCCACCGATTCCATGCCACAGGACCAGCATCGGATCAACTCAGCCGTATTTCCTGGCATCCAGCCCAGGACAGGTGCCAGAAAATATCTGTCGAATGAATAAAGGAACAGGGCTGGGGCTCTCTTCTTTCTTTCAGAAACGTTCCAGGTATTGCCCACATCGGGGGTGTTTCGATGTCAACAAATGTTAAGTTTATTTGGGACTTGAAGCACACATGAGCGGGGCTTCTGGGGCCACCCACCACGTTCTGTTTCTCTATCTGGGTGCCAACCGCATGGGTGTGGTCGGCTTATAAAAATTAATCAAGCTGTAACGTTATGATGTGTGCACTTTTCTATATACAAATATTCAGAATAAGAAGGTGAAGGGATGAAAAAGTACAAATGAGTAGTTACAAAATAGTCGTGGGGACATAGAGTCCGGCACAGGGAAGACAGCCAAAGCATGGTCAGGGCTGCACGTAGAGCCACAAGGACACTAAAATAATTGGGGGGACCACTCCATAAACGATATAAATGTCTAGCTACTGTACTGTCTGCCTGAAACGAATATAAGATTGAAAATTGTTTTAATACATAAAATATTTAGAATAGAAAATAGAATTAAAAATAAAATCATTTCAAATCTTTGAAAAAATTGTGGTTTACCCATATTTCCCTTTATAACGAAAATGTTCTTATCTATGAAGAAGTGAAAGGCACTTTGAAAGACCATCGAGGGGGGAAAAAAAAGATATGTCGGCAGACTAATGGCCCCCACGGGTGTCCACACCCACAGATGTCACACCCTCATCTCTAGGACCTGTGACTATGTCACCTTACATGGCAAAATGGATTTTGCAGGAGTGCTCGGGGTACAGACCTTGAGATGGAGAAATTATCCTGGATTATCCATGTGGGCCCAAGCTACAGAAATTCTTAAAATCGGAGGTAGTTTTCTGGCTGTCATCAGAAAGACATTACGACGAAAGAAGACACGTACGGATGCAATGTTGCTGGCCTCAAAGGTTGAGGGGGGGCCCACGAGTCAAGGAACGCGGGCACCTTCTAGAAGCTGGAGGAGACTAGCAAACAGATTTTCCCCCACGGCCTCCAGAAGGAAACAGCTCTGCCTGCAGCCTGGTTTCAGCTCAGCAAGACCCCCGCTGTAGTGCTGCTCTGTAGAGGGAACTGTGAGAGGAAACGTTTGTGTTGTTTTAAGGCTCGTACTTGGTTGGTTGTTACGGCGGCGCCGGTAGGAAATACGATGAGCAACCCTGGAATGAAGGGAATCGCGTGAGCTCTCAACTCAGGCACTTCTTTCCTTGAGGTTTATTTTGCAAACAATACTAGAGCAATAATAAAGCAAAGTTTAGCAAAAAGAAAGATGAACCACAAGCCAACTGCTGTCATCGGTCAGTTGCTTCATTTTTGGTATGGTGTGCCTAAACGCCAGTCTCGTGTATGTGATTGTGACAGGCGTCGAGGGTTCATGTTTTGTGTGTACACATTTGGGGCTGATCTTATTCAAAGAGCCAGTGAGTATTAAGAAGCAATGCTCCCAGAGAACACTTCTCCCTCTTTTTAAGTGGCCGAAAGCCCCAAGGACTTGGTGGACAAGGTGCCAGTGCAGTTGCGAAGCTATGGCCACCAACCTTCTCCGAGCCTCAGTTTACTGTCCATATAATGGCACGTGGTATGGGATGGTCGCCGGGTCCCTCCTGGCTTGATATTCTCCAAATCTTAGTCCCCAAGAAGAAAAGATAGTTAATTCCCCTAGCGGAGGTCAGAGGTCAGGTAAAGAAGCCTCACCTTGGGTTGATAAACTCGGGTTCCCAGAGGCAGATCCAAAGGCTCTTGTAGGTACCCTGATAGTCATCTGTCAAAATACTTTTGGAGGTCATGTGAGCATGTTGTTAGCAGCTTCTTCCTTATGACTCATGGTTCTCCTTTACTGGAAATTCCTGTTTCTTAGCCTTTTTTTTTTCTTCTGGAAAATTAAATCCAACCACTGTCCTGATCTAGATTGCAATAGCTCCTCCAACACTGGCTTTTTTCTCACCTGCTACCAAGGTAGGATAACTACCTGAAAAGGCCCAACCACCTCCCTACGCCCACCATCAGCCCCTTTTCCTCCATCCCACCCACCCCCAAATATGTTCTCTCTCATCCTCCGCTGTTGTCAGAATTTCCACCTCTAGCACTCCACTTTTTTTTTTTTTATATAGATCTCTGCTAAAATTCCCCTGGAGGCGATAACTCTGAATTATTCTAAGGCACCAAACCTTGATGAGAATACAGGATTCAGAGGAGATTCTGAAAGAGGAAGTGCCCGATGGGGATGGGGGTTGGGAAGACACATACGTTTCTTGAGGAACGGCCTCATGCCAGAAAAGTCAAGAACATGAACAAGCATAATCCTGAGCCCTGGGAGGCAACTAGTATTGTCTACATGCGTCAGGCGAGACAGCCCAGGGAGGCTAAGCAATGCTCAAAATCACACAGCAAGGTAGACCCGGAGTCAGGATTCGAACCCACTGTAGCCGAGAAGGAAGAGACGGCAATGCACATGCCATATGCCATTAATTCATCTCTTTTCTGGTTTCAGGAGGGAAGAACCCATGGAGAATGGTCATGGAACGTGATAAATTTTGAAGGTGAAACTCCACTTCATGGAACTGCAAGACGGCGGGTTGTGCCAGGAAGAACAATCGCAAGGACCCGAGGATGAGGTGGGCAGGCTAAATGTGGGAACAGCTGAAACAGGGAAAGGCACTTAAATGGTCATCGGGAGACCTGGCACCAGCACACTTTGCACCTTCTGCTCCAGAGCCCTGAGCCTCCCATCTGTCAAGAGCAGGCTGAGCTGGATGTCCCCGTGGGCCCTTCCAACCCCGGCATCATGGGAGGACAGGCGGGGTGAGCCGGGGCTGAGCTAGGGAGCCCGCTCCTTTCCGTGACAATCCAGGCCCCCTCTTTCCTTTGTCCTGGAGCACGCGGCCTGCAGCGCCTTGGGCGATAGAAACTGTATGAACGACCAACATGTGTATTACTGCAAAATGCAAAAATAAAAGGGCAAAATTCACATGAATAGATGTTTCACTAAATACTCAAAAGATATAATGTTAGGTAGTCTTTATTTTTGAGTTGATATTTACGAAAGTTTTACATTTGAAACCTCTTTGTGGGTTAGGTTTTCTTATGTGGCAAGAATTTTGAGGCTTCTGAGTAGTCGATAAGAAATTAGAACTTACAGGTTACTGGTGTTTTACCTTATTTAGCAAACACGAGTTCAGGACCTACCATGTGCTGGGTGGGCACTGTTTTATGACTTACAAACGCCAGTGTTGGATTCTGTAACTTAGGGACCTCGGATCCGTCTTCTGCCTAGAAGCCAGAGGCACAGAGGCAGATAAGCCTCCCAAAGGTTAGGTGGTCTTCAGAGGCAGAGTCAGGTAGCCAAGTGATTCAAGAGCAGAATTATAAAAATCTTTTCAGAATTTTTATTTTTATTTTTTGAGAACAATGACGTTCGATAAGGAGACACATTCATGTCTGAGATGATGTGGGCACAGCCTCCAAAGCAAGAGCAACTCAGGCCAACTAAGGCCTGAAAATGGCCCTCTCCTCTCAGCCCCCCGCGTGGGGCCTGCACAGAAGAAGGTAACTGCTGAGTGAAAGAAAGAAAATGACCGACTCATGGTCCCCTTGCGGGGGGGGGGGGTGGCGGGGAATGGAGACAGCACTTCTTAAACACCCCAGTGCTGAGTCCATTGTGTCCAGCTCGTTTAACCCTCACCTGAGCTGCAGGATTGTACCGTTCTCATCCCCATTCTACAGGTGAGAAAGCTGAGGCTCAGAGAGGCCAAGCGGCATACTCAGAGACACACAGCCAGGGGGCAGAGTAGCTGGGACATGCGCCCTGAGCCTGTAGGAGAAGACGATGTTTGTGTTTGCAGATCTTGGTCTCACTTCAGTCATGTCGATATATTTACCTAGCACCTACCTGTGATGGCTCATCGACAAGGGTTTGGGCCCCACAGCTCTGCCCCTGCCCCTGTCCTTTCCTGATGAGGTGCTGGGAGCAGCAGTACATCCTGGGAGTGGGAGGTGAAAGGCTGGATTAGAGAGAAAGTTTTGGCATGTTTTAAGGTCCACCCCCCCGCCCCCATCCAGACGCGTCATCCTTGGGAGTCACAACTAGATTCTGCTTATGGTGCTTCCTAAGTGAGACCAGGATGGGTGTTGGTGTCCCATGCCCATGTGACAAATGACCACAGCCTGGGGCTTACAACAGAAATGTGTTCTCTCATGGTTCTGAAGGCCAGAAGGCAGAGGTCAAGGTGTCTGCAGGGCTGTACACACTCCAGAGGCTCTGGGGGAGGGCCCTCGCTTGCCTCTCCCACTTGTGGGTCCGGGCGTCCCTTGGCTTGGGGCCGCATCGCTCCAGTCTTGGCCTCTGTTGTCACATAGCCTTCTCCCTTCTGTGTCTCTTTGGCTCAAAATCTCGCTCTGCCTCCCTCTTACAAAGACACTTGACGTTGGATTTAGGCTCAGCCTAAACCCGGGATGCTCTCATCTCAATAGCCATAACTTCATTTATATCTGCAAAGGCTTTTTAAGGTCAGTACATACACAGTTCCAAAGAGACATATCTTTGGGGACACTGTGAGGCGCAATTCAACCACTGCTGCTACTTTTGCAGTGAAGCATCCATGCCATCCTCTTCTTACGAGGGACCCAGAATTTTCCTTGGGGGCTCAGCCATTTCAGCCCCTGCCCTTAACGCGATGATGTGAGCAGTGAGCATGTGAGCCAGCATCTCTGCGGCCACAGTGATTGGTCAGGCTGGTCCAATCGGAGCCAATCCTAGGACACTAGTTGTCCGGAGACTCCGGGCTGCTATGGGGACAGCTGCTGGCAGCCACCTCAGTCGCGGGAGGCGTGGACGGGCCCAGAACGGAGCCCACGCAGAGGAACGTGGGCTGAGAGATGAAAAGCGAAGCCGAGTTTTTCCAGTTTCAGGAGCCAGTGTGCTCCCCTTCCTGCGAAGCCAGCTGAGAGGGGGTTCTGTCCCTCGTCCATCGGTGGGTCGTGATGGAAGCAGAGGTACATGTGAGCCTCATGAAACCAAGGGGTGAATTTCAGTGGTACATTGCAGTCAGGACCCTCCTTGCTGGAGGTAAAAATGAGATGCAGTCAGTAGAGTGTGAGCAGTTGGCAGGGCCCTAGGAGGCCTCTAGTTCAGCGCCTGTGTTGTATACCTTGGGGACAGAGGCCCAGAGAGGTGAGGCTTGCCCTAGGTTACACATGTGGTGTGACCCTCTGACGCAGAATGCCTTCTGACCCTCAAACTCGGCTCAGGCCCTCCACGCTGCTCTTCCTAGCTGGCTGTCGAAAACCGCCCTCCTGCTTAAGCCCAATGGGTCCGCCCCTGCTGGCCCTGGAGGTTCTACTCACTCTGCTCACTGATGCTCTCATCCCACGACCGGGTAAGCTGTCCCGCTCACCGAGGGTGCTGATTCCTGCCTCGTCAAGAGACGGAGCTCCAACCCCACATCCTGGGATCTGTAGATAGAGTTTAGGACTTCTGTGGGCTTGGGTGGCAAAAGAAGTCCTTAGATTCCCCATTTCTAAGGGGAGGCAGGCTCGATGCTTTCTAGGCTGTAACAGTCCAGGATTTCTTCAGGGTACACCTTCTCTCCGCCTCTTCCTTCTCAGAGCGGCTAACTTGCAAGATCAGTTAGGAAATGTAAATCCTTGAAGGCTCTAGAACCAGGTTCTTCCTGTGATCCAGAAACAGCCTGCAGCTCTGTACTCTCGTGGTTCAACCAAATCCGCTCTGGGGGCCCTTGAGAGCCCAGAAATTTGGGGAGTCAAAGGAATCGTTTACCTTTGACTCCTCACTGTTCTTGTGCGCTGAGCAAATCAAACGAACGAACGGACTCTATTTCCCTTTGTGTTTCAGTCTCCAGGAAGCTCAAAGACACTCGCTGACCTTGGGAGCAGTGGGGCGACCTTATAGGACCTAGGGCACGAGATGGGACATCAATCAGGACGCATGAGTCCACACTTGGCCCATTCCCCCTGATACATACATAGAGGAAGGAAGGGCCAGAAGCAAGGGCCTGGGGGGAGTCGTGGGGCAGTCTAGGAGAGAGGAAGCCCCAGGTGGGGGGTGAGGAAGGGGACATGTGCCCCTGGCCACGGCAGGGCTTTGCAGCTGAGCTCCCTGCCTCGCTCCAGAGCCAGCCTGCCATCTGACCAGCACCTTCGAACAGGGGCTCTCCGCTCCCACGCAGAGAAGGACCACGGCCCCACCCCCGGGGCCTGCCAGGCCTGCACCCCTGCCCTGCCTCCCCGCCCCAGCTCTCCGCCCCCACCTCGCTGACTCCTTGCCTATCACTTCGCCTTTCCTCATCTCTCCAGTCCCCTCCCTGTTCCCTCCGCCTGCATCCATCGCTCTTCCCAGTCTGCCCCCGCTTCTCTCCCTCTGTCCTTCTTTCAAACGTCCTTCCCTGACCAGCTGTGCAAAAGCACCCCGTCCGCCATTACTCTCCCCACTCACCTGCTCCAGCCTCCTACCTAGCACCTGTCTCCCCTAACCCCAGAGGCCTTCCTTGGTGTACGGACTGTCCCCACGAAAATGCAGCCTCTGTGAGCACCAGGCTTCTGTCCCATCCGCTGGCTGGTCACGGTGCCCAGTCTGGTACACAGGAGGTGTACCAGTCTTTGTTGACTACTTTGGAAAAAGACCGGGCGTGGTGTCTGCCTGGGGACAGGGCAGAGAGAATGGTGACTCGAGGACGCTGCTGAGCACCTGGACGCGGGAGCAGCCTCCACCCGTCGCGCATTTGCTGCTCTGGCCATCGTCCCTCTCCCAAACTCCCCAGTCCTCACACCCATCTGTCTCCGAGGGCCTGGGTCAGAGAGGGCGGGCTCAGAAGACACCTCAGAATGACTTTCCCAGACCTTGGCCATTTTTTGCCATTGCGAGATCCTTCCTTCGTAATAAACGAAAACCATTTTATAAAGATAAATATGTCAGAGTTATATGCTAAGTTATTTTCTTCCACGTAAAAATCCATTCTCTTCTGATTCGAAAGACCTGGGGTGGGCGTGGGCCACTGTTCCCAGCACCGCCCCCTCCTGCAGAACCGTCCGCGGGGCGCCGCCAGGGGCCGCCCGTCCCGTCACCGACGCGCGGCCCCAGCGGGCAGCCGGGCGGCGGGGCAGCCAGGGACCCAGCGTCCGGAAGGGGCCCGGGGCGCGGGCGGCGCGCACTCGGCAGGCGGGCCCTACTTTGGGGGCTCCCGCCCAACCCCTGTGGTCTCCGCAGGAAGACCTACAAGACCCAGTTAAGGTACCACGGCCTCCAGGAAGCCTTCCCGGGCCTCACGCTGGGCCAGGCGTCTTCCTTGGGCTCCCACAGACTTCTGGGGCCCTGTCCACAATGTCCGCCACTGCTTCCTTCTCTGAGGACAGTGCGCAGGGGGTGCCCTAAGTCACCCGTGATCCCAGAATGACCACTAAAGAAATGGTTTTCAGGTGAATAAATCCGGGAGCCGGGAACCCCGTGCAGCTTTTCACGGGTTACTGGGGTGGAAGTCCTGTCTCTTCCTCCCTTGCTTAGGGCCTGAGTGGCCACAAACGCTAAGTAACCTGGCTCTCTGGCTGCCATCCCCGTCCCATCACCTTTGTCTGTAACTGCTGAGGACCGTGCCCTCCCAGCCTGCAGGCCGACCCTCAGCTTTCCAGCCCTCTGCCCCTGGGCCTTTGCACTGGCTGGTCTTGCCTGCCAGCCGGGAAGGAGTCCAAGTCCCGGTTCTACACCCCCTGAGCCTCTTATCTCGTCCTGGTTTTTTTCTGATGAATTTCTCCCTTTTCCTGGTATAAATCGTCCCGAGGGTCTGTTCCCCCTACCCCCATAACTGTTTAAATAATTGTATGCCAGCACACAGTAGGAGGCACTTAATAAACATTTGTCAAACACATATTCGTTTTGTTTAAAGGAAGGAATTAATGGAAAGTTTTATTGCACGAGCTGCCAATTCTCATAGTCAGCTCCGTTTGTCCCACCTCTTATTCCTGCCGGCGAGATCCCCCAGGACGACTCTCTTGACCTCTGGAACAGTACTGTCCGCCGAGCCTTCTGCAGAGACAGGAATGCTCTAGATCTGCACCATCCATTGTGGCAGCGCCAGCCACGTGGCTACTGAGCATTTGACATGTGGCGAATGCACTTGAGGAGCCGAATTTTTAATTGTATGTAATTAGAATGAACTTTAACTCGCCACGCGCCTAGCTGGTGGCCACAGTTGGCCACTGCCAGTCTAGAGAAAGGAGAGGCTCGACTATATGGATTGATTTGAGGAGCAGCGAAAGACCAGCTTCTCCCTCGAAGACCCTCCACCTGCCCCCCGGTGCTCTAAATTCTCCAGTGAGGTTATTTGTCTGGAGGAAGATTCCGCTGAACAAGCAAACAAGCAAACAAGCAAACACCCAGGATTCATTTATTCATTTATCGAGTCCTCGAGATGTATATCATCTCATTTAATCCTCACTGTTGAGTCTTCGTGACATACAGTAGCTCATTTATTTATTTATTATTGAAATACGTTGTATTAGTTTCAGGTAAACAGTGTAATAATTTGATATTTGTACATATTGCAAAAATCTATTGCCAACTGAGCACCACGATAAGTCCAGTTAATATCTGTCACTGTATGTAATGACAAATTTTTTTTCTTGTGACAAGAACTTTCAAGACCCACTCTCCTAGCTATTTTCAAACATGCAAAACAGTATCACTAACTGTAGTCACCATGCTGTACATCACATCCCATGACTGATTTATTCTGTGACGGCGGTTTGTGTCCTTTGACCACCTTTACCCGTTTTGTCCCCCACCCTTCCCCTTCCTCAGGCAACCACCAATCTGTTCTCTGTATCTACGAGCTATATATCTGTCTGTTTGGGGTTTTTTGGTTTTAGTTTTTAGGTTCCACATGCAAGTGAATCACATAGTATTTGTCTTTTTCTGTCTGATTTATTTCACTTAGCGTTATACCCTGTAGTTACAGTGCTGTCATCGAAACTGGCAAGATTTTATTCTTTTTTATTGCTGCATAATATTCCATTCTATATATGTGCTCCGTCTTCTTTACCCATTCATCCATTGATAGACACTTAGATTGTTTCCATATCTCGGAATATTGTAAGTAATGCTGGAACGAATATAGGAATGTGTATATATTTTCAAATTAAATGTTTTCATTTTCTTAGGCTCAATACCCAGAAGCAGAATTGCTGGATCATATGGGAATCCTATTTTTAATTTTTTGAGGAACCGCCATACCGTTTTCCAGAGTGGCTGTACCAATTTAAATTCCCACCAGCAGTACACAAGGGTCCCCTTTTCTCCACATCCTTTCCAGCACTTAGTTCTTGTTGTTTTGATAATAGCTGTTCTAACGGGAGTGAGGTGATATCTCATTGTGGTGCTGATTTGCAGTTCTTTGATGATTAGCGATGTCAAGCATCTTTTCATGTACCTATTGGCCATCTGTATTTCCTCTTTGGAAAAATGTCTATTCAGATACATTAGCTTTTTGAATCCTTAGAGCCATGATCCAGAGTCTACGACCTCAAATGAGGATGTAGTGCGAAGAAGTAGGTGACTTGCCCAAGGCCACAGCTTGTCTGGCTGACAGAGTCCTGGGTATAACCCGAGGCCTCCTGGCTTCCCCTTGGGGTCTGTCGGGAGGTCCAAGGTATTCGAAGCCATGCGAACTAGTTTGTCAGTCCTTTTAGAATAGTAGTGGCCATCAGGGGGTTGAGTTAGGATGGGGACACAAAACCGAGAACTCATTTTTAGTTTTTTTAATTTTTGTTTTTCGATTAGAGGTGACACTCTATATCATTTTATTTTAATTTCAGGTGTACAGCATAGAGCTTAGACCTTTATTTAATTTATGAAGTGATTCCCCTGGGTGAGGACTCGTTTTAGAGATGGAGTTATCGGCAGGGTGTTTAAAATGCAGTCACTAAGGCCCGAAGGGCAATGTCAGGAAGCAAAGTCGAGCTGCCCTTTATCTGAGCTCCGACAGGCAGCAGAAGGGGCGGAGCCTGCGTCTCCCCACCAGACTGTGTGGGCGGAGCCAGATGCACAGAGGCAGGGAAGTGCCCGCAGTGGACCGGTTTGGGAGGGAGCGGTAATCAAATCGGACCAAAGCTTGAAGTCCAGGCTCCCAGTGTCCAGCCACTAACCTGGCCCAGGGGTGCCCACCATCCCCACCATTCACAGCGCCCACTGCCCCCCCCACCACCCAGAACCCTGACAACACTCAGTGTAGCAGAGCATGAGCAGAAACCGGCTGTGGCGTGTGGTGGAGGGAGATCAATTCTGGCCAGGCAGGAAAGGCTCCCCCATGCCCGACAGCCTGCAGATCACACAGATAGGGAAGGTTAGGGTCTAACCAGGGCTTCATTCCAGAGACGGACAAACCAGTTTGCCACACACAGCCCAACTGCTGACGACGCCCAACCCGTGAGGCCTCCGCTTCCCCCAAGGCTAGGGGCCAGCGAGAATGACAACCCCTTCTCTGGCCTTCAGCCTCTAGGCAGCGGCCCCAAGAGCTTCTTGGGCCGGGGCTCTGATTGCCCTCACTCCCCGGTGCCCAGCGCAGGGCTGGACAGCTGGTAGCTCTAGCAGACCTTTGTTAACTTCAGGTTGTAAATCGGTGCCCCCCACCTCCTGCCACCACTCAGGTGTCACCGGGTGGGAGAAGCTGCCCCTTCCTCCACAAATCTGCAAAAGCCCAAGGGTGGGTTCCTGGTTAGAGAACCAGCTCGCGGACCCACAGTGCCCGCTGTCGGGAGCAGAAAGCACGGGAGGCTGAGCTCTGGGGGGCTTGGCCCAGCTGCCTTGCCTCCCGGTGACCCAGAGCCTCAGCTGCAAAACAGAATCAGAAGGTCTAGAACCGACACCCTCATTTCCTCTCCCCTCCAAACCTGCTCGTCCCACAACCTCCCCATCTCAGTCCCGGGCACCCCCGTCCCTCTGGTTCCTGGGCCCAGAGCGTGGGGCCGCCCTTGATACCCCCTTACCCACACCCCACATCCAATTCCTCAGCAAATTCGTGGCAGCTCAGCCTTCAAAACACATCCACGCTGTGGGTGTTCCTCCTGCCTCTGCCGACGCTGGCCTGCCGGGCTACGAGTCCTCGGAGACGCCTGGCGTGAACCGGGACGGACTTGGCAGCTTCGAAGAGCCTCCTCTCTTCTCACAGTAATTTAAACATTCTCTCACTCATTCATTCAGCAAATACCGATGGGCGTATGCGCTACGCAGGGCGCAGGTGTCACCCTGACGCCGAGGACCTGCCGTGGCCCAGGAGGGGCTCTCGTTCTGGGTTGGGGGGGGTACGACACACCAGCAGCATGATGTCCTCACGGCCACACAGGGCCTGTGCTGGAATGACACGGGAGGAAGACTTCCTGGAGGAGGGGGGACTTGGGCTGGGCCTTGGAGGACAGGGGCCTCGCTTGGAGGAGTGGGGAGCACGGATGCCTCTGGCGGTGGGCACAGCATGTGCAAAAAGGGCTTCAGGGCAGCAGGGGGGAGGGGGCTTAAGAAAGCATCACTTGTGGATATCAAAGTGGGGAGCACCGTGAAAGCCCTTGTCCTTGGAGCCATAAAGGGCACGAGAGAGTGTGGTGAGCGTGGGCAGCCAGTGTCCAGTGGGGCACGACTAGCCTGATAGGGCCGGGCAGAGAGCGATGGCCCGGAGGCCGTGGGAGAGACAGTGCCAACCCCGATGCTGCCAGCACCCAAGTCACGGAGCACATTCACCCCACGACCACACTGCATGCCTGCACTCTGCAAGGGGGCACCTCGAGCACCCCCACTTTACTGTAAAGGGCCAGGGACCGCTGCAGAGAGAACCAGAGCCGGGGCCCTTCAGGACCACCTAGGGGACAGGTGGCTGGGGCTTGGGGAAGCTGCCGCCACAGCTACTTGGAGCTGAGGTAGATGAGTGAGCTCCCAAGGGAGCTTGGGTTCCTTTGCTTGCATTTTGTTTTGTTTTAAAGTGACAGTCTCAATGTGCAGAAAAGTGTGGCTTCCAGGTCCTCCTGGACATGGCAAATGCTGACAGCAGTGCTTGCTGGGGATGGGAGGGGAGGGGGGAGGGGTGCCTGCCATGTCTCTGACTTCTAAAGAAAAGAGTCGTGGAAACTGGTTGGGGCCTCTCTGACCCTTGGAGAGACATTTCTGGATCAAGAATTTCGAACCCATAAATCACTGGGTTTCAAAGTCAAAGGGGCCCGTGCAGGGCTGGGGTTTGCATAACCTTTCACTTCACAGCACTTCCTGCTCCGCGGCCTCTGAGGAAGGAGTGTGGCATCTGGGCCAGGGTTCAGAACTGTGGTCTGATGGACTGAGGGGTAGACACAGATCCAAGTCAGACCGAAGCCCAGTCCTGGAATACACTTGTTCAAAAAGGAGAAAAACATTTTTTTGCCAAAATTTTTCGGAGTGTCCACATGGGACACTGGGCCGCAGCTGGGGGCCGTGGGCAGGTGTCAGGGCCTCTTTTCACCTGTTTTGCTCTGTGCAGCCTAGTGTGGGTGTCTTCAAGTGAATTTGCCACAGTGACTCATTTCTCCTGCACTTTTCCCCTCTTTAGAATGCGCCAGACGAAAGTCAGCATCTGTCAAGAGGGACTTGTTTATAAATCCCAGACTTTCTTTTTATGCACGTGTTTGGGCCTTCGGAGATTATTATTTTAAACCTCCCCTCCCCCTAAATGTTCTCTCCATATTTGGACAAAGCAAGAGAGCAGAGGACTTTTTGTTTGTTTTTTCACTTGAAACTGCTGAGTTTTGGGGAAGAGGATGGCTTCCTGGGACTTCGCCCTCTCACAGTGATTCCGGGCTGAGCCTGAGAGAGAACTCTGCCGGCCTCCATAAACTCCACTTTCACAAACCATCGTTGGATGAGAAATGTCAGTTCATAAAATATTCTTGGAGGAAAACCTAACCCGGTGCTCAAGAGCTTCTTATCTCTGGGGCATTTTCTGTTCCCTGGAGATAAGGATCTGCTATTCACTCTTGGAATGAGCTGAGAGGCCATCAAACCCTCTCCTCATTTTACAGGAAACTAAGGTCCAGGGAAAAGAATGGTGCATTTCCCGCTGAGCATGGTATCTCTTTCTCCCAACATTTTCCCTCAAATACTTTCCAATGGACAGAACACATTTCCAGAGCAGCACAATGATACCCACGCCTGCCAGTCCTTAACATCGTGCTCCCTGCGCTTTATCTCTTGATCTCCCTCCCTCACGCCACATACGAGGGCACGCGTGCGTGGTGCGTGTCGGTTTTGGGAAGTGTGACACTTTTCCCCTAAGACTCCAGTGTGCATCTCCTTCATAATCGCAATGCAACGGGCACACTTAAAAATTTTAACATCTAATCTATATTATTATCCAACACACGGTCCCTAACTCAAATCTCTCTCATTGTCACGCTAACTATAATAGTGTTTGTTATGGATTATTTGTTTTTATCCAGGGAGTGCACAGGCAGCCTTGGCCTTGAACCTGTGACCTGAAGGAGACACCACAGGTCTCCAGACAGCTCACAGACGCAGGACTTCAAGGTTTCCACGACAGCACTTTCGCTGGTTAAGCCGGTCAGGTTCATCTCAAGAGCCCAGTGTCTGGTACCTACTAGGGTCTCTATAAAAAGTTGTAGGAATTAGCATCCCCATTTTGCAGTATGGAAACTGAGGCTCATAGAGGCGGGCTTGCCCCCAAGGTCTCATTAGGTGACCGACGCGGGGGGAAGTCACTGCCTAGGTCTCGGCTTTGGAAACAGCTCAGAAGCATGTGTGCGCTGGGGCACCTCGCGAGCCGGGAGCCTGGGGCGGGGCGTATGCAAATGACCCTCGAGAGGCCGCGGATTGGCCGGTGCGGGCGGGCGGGGCGAGCCGGGGGAGGGCCCAGGGCCGGCAGGTGAGTCGCGGGGGAGAGACAGGTGCACGCTTGTCCCCTGGACGGCCCGCCACGCGCGGTCGTGGTCTGTGCCAGGCATGCCTCCGCTCTGCGCCTTGCTGGCTCTCGGCTTCCTGCGGCTCTGCTCTGGTAAGTGGATGATGCGAAGAGGGGGCCGTGCCCAGGGCGGGCAGTCGTGTCCTGGGGCGTGGCCTGCACCCTGACCCTTCGGAGGAGTCCTGAGAGGAGCCTGGATGGGAAGGGGCGTTGGGAACGGGAACTTCATTTGTTCAGTCCAGCAATAGGTCCGGATGCCTGCTGTGTGCCAGGCCCTGGGCAGGCTCTGGGGGCCCAGATATTAATAATAGCCAACATTGATTAATAAGCTTCCTCTAGTAGGGATTCCAGGGCTCAAGGAGAACAGAATCCTCTGATGGGTGTGCGGGAGAGCAGAGGAGGAACTGGGCTAGACTCATGGTGACGCCGGACTAGGGGAGGTGGAGGAACACTCTAGGTGAAGGAGCACATGGGCAGGCTTGGGGAGGAGGGGGTGGCATCTTCTATGCTGGGAACCTCCTTACTGTCGGCTGTCCATCCGTGTGGCTGGAGCTCGGGGTGGAGGGCGTGTGCATACAGCTGAGGCCGGAGGCCCAATAAAGCAAGGCCCAAGACTTAAGGACCTCACTGCCCCTCCGGAAAGACTGGACTGCATCGGAGGGCAGTGGGGAGCCACGGATGGGCCTGGCGGGAGAGTGACTCGGTCAGATTGCCATGTTAGGGAGCAGAGGATGGGGGAGGGTTTGTCACTAGGTGAGGAGCGTGGGACTCCAAGACTTAGCTGACTGGGGTGGAGAGATGCCTAGGAGGGGCAGTGGGGTTCTTGGTGACTGAATGTCTGCGGGGGAAGAGAGAGGCCCTGGACTGCTTGGTTCCTGGCCAGGTGGCCGAGTGGGGACAGCGTGCTGCCCATGTCTGAGACAGGTTCCTGAGATGGCCCGTGGGGAGAGTGAAGCCTGGTGCCTGGCACACAGCAGGTGCTCAGTAACTGCATGCAGAGATGTGTGTGCGGGTGTGTCGGGCGGAGGGCAAAGGGTACCCATGGGTGGGACAGTTCTGTCAGGAGTCAGCTTCTGTCCTCATTGCATCCACCAGGTGTGAACTTCCAGCCCCAACTGGCCAGTGTGACCTTCATCACCAACAACCCCACCCTCACCACTGTGGCCTTGGAGAAGCCTCTCTGCGTGTTTGACACCACAGCAGCCCTTGATGGCCCTCATCAGGTCTACCTCTACGTCCTGGTTGCCTCGGGTGAGGGTGCTGCTCCCCCTTGGCGATGCTGAAAGGGGCTTTGACCTGTCTTCAGGGAGGAGGGAAGGAGGCAGCTAGAGGGGTGCTCCACCCCTGTAACTAAACTGCCCCATGCACCTCACCAACCTGCACTGTGTCCATTCTGGGCCAGCCCTGGGCTGGGCACCATAGTCACAGACGTGGCCTTGACCTGGAGGAACATCCAGTCTAGTGGGGGAATCATAACAGTGCCGATCACTGAGTACCTACATCGTACCAGGTACTTTGCACACCTTAGAGCTGATATTTATAGCCGGCCTGCAAGATAATACAGTGGACCCTCAATGCGGGTCTGAACTACATGGGCCCACTTATCCGAGGATCTTTTTCCAATAAATACTGTAAATGTATTTTCTCTTCTTTATGCTTTTCTTAATAGCACTTTCTTTTCCTCTAGCTTACTTTATTGTAAGAATACTGCATATAATATGTATAACAAACAACATATGTGTTAATTGGCTGTTTACATGACCAGTCGACAGAGGGCTGTTAGTAGTTACGTTTCTGGGCAGTCAAAAATTATATTCAGATTTTCAAACGCTCCCCTAACCACCACGTTGTTCAAGGCCCAACTGTATCATGATGTCTATCACAGAGCAAAGAGACAGGGCTCAGAAAGGTGATTGACACACTGGAGCTCCAGGCCCGGGGAGCGAATCCAGACTCCCTGGCCTCAAGCTCAAGTCCCTCCCGCACTGGCTCCAGATGGGTGTTCTCGAGGGCACCCGCTGGCTGGGGCGCAGCCCTCACCCGTTCGCCGGCAGCAGCCCTGGGCTTCCTAGAGAAGGAACCCAATGACAAGCTCGTACGTCTCTAGCAATCAGGCACTTGCGACAGCTCACTTGGGGTCATTTTATTTTTCAGCTGTCATTAATTGACCGCCTGTCTACCTGTGTCCTGTCTGTGGGCACTGTGGGGGTATTTTTCTCCCATTTTACAGACCAGGGTCCAGAGAGGTAAATTGGGTTGTCCGAGATCACCCGGCTGGTAAGGAAGAGATGTAGGGCCAGCCGTGGGTCCCCTGCTCCCACACGGTTTCCCCAGTACTGTCTGACCCTCCTTTCCCATTTCACGGAAGGGAGAGTCCAGCGAGGAAATGACACTAGTCTGTCAGGGTGGGGGGATTACATGACAAGATGAGGTGGGTGAGAGCTGTACTTCAGAGCCCGGAGTGGGAGACCCTTCCCCGCCTGCCCTCTCCCCCCTCCCCGCTCCCCACCATTACCTTCATTGCAGAGGAAGCCCTGGAGGGCAGGGACTGAGCCTGCCTCGTGCCGCCCCCTGAGCACAGTGCTGGCTCAAAGAGGTCGTTCAGGGGCGTTTGATGATTGACTGAGTGAGCGGCTGAGCGGGGGTGGCCAGGAACCTCACTGCCGGCACTGTCTCCACAGCCAGCTCCAGGAACACCTCTGTGCAGGAAGACACCGAGATGCCGCTGAGCGCCACGTTCCAGCAAACGGACGGAGGCAGGACAGGCCCGTACAGGGCCTGCGCCTTTGACCTGAGCCCCTGCAGCGACCTGCCCAGCCTGGACGCAGTAGGGGATGTGTCACGGGTCTCCGAGATCCTGAATGCATACCTGGTTAGGGTGGGCGACAATGGGACCTGTCTGTCTGACCCCAACTTCCAGGGCCTCTGCAACCTGCCCCTGTCGGGGGCCACAGAATACAGGTGGGTGTGGGCGGCTGGGGCAGTTGTCCCCAGCCCCAACTCAGGCAGACCCAAAGCTGGTGAAGTGTGTGAGGCACATGTCCTGAGAGCCTACTATGTGCTAGGACCATCCTGGGTCCCATAAAGAGCTTCCTGGGTGTGTAACTGGGCACAGGGCTGGCCTGTGCTCAGAAGGGCCCTTCCTAGCTAAATGCTCTGCCATCTTGAAACTCTTAATTTTTAAACGAGAGGCCTGAATTTTTATTTTGCACTGGGCCCTGCACATTATGCACCCGGTCCTGGACCATCACCGAGGTGGCACTTAACACCCAAACCCCTTCACTAGACAGGAGAGGAAACTATGACGCAGAGAGGGAGAGGGGGTCACCTGGTGACAAGCTGGGGCTCAGCCTGAGCTGGAGCCCCACCGAAGGCTCTACCAGCTCCCACCTTGTCCTCCGCCTCTTC
The DNA here is from genome assembly GCA_003508835.1 of Eonycteris spelaea. NCBI lineage: Eukaryota > Metazoa > Chordata > Mammalia > Chiroptera > Pteropodidae > Eonycteris > Eonycteris spelaea. The sequence goes on along the minus strand of PUFA01000270.1, from coordinate 698,313 downwards.
CCGCCTCCTCCAGCACACAGGGGGTCCCTCGTTCACTTCCACAGGCATTTCCCCAGCATCTTCTCTGTGCAGAGCTCAGGGGCTCATCCCGCACCCAGGGCCAGAGGGTCTTACCTGGTGTCCAAGCCGTTCCTGTTATCGTGGAGACGCCTGGGTGGGGGTCTCCGTCCCTTCTCAGCTGCACTCGGGGCCAGGCCATCACTCGCTTGCCATCCTGTCTGATGGCTTGCCCCTCCTCTGGCCTCAGCCACCATGCAGGACACGAGTCCCCAGTCTCCTCTGCCCCCCCTCCCACCCTTCCCTCCGACTTCCTTCTTACCCTCTCCCTCCAACTCGATTGCAAAGCCCACCCCGCCTCCCGGACACAGGCGCAGACCCCAGCCTCTGGAACCGTCACCTGCAAACCCGAGAGGTGGGGGCTTAGGCAGAACACTGGGTGCTACAGAGATTTTAAGGGTCTTCACTTTTTTCCTATGTTAAACTAGAGGCTGTCAATTCCTTAATTTTCAGAACATTCAGCATTTTAAACTGATTTTCAGGCAGCTGTGGGTATTTGGTGCTGTATTGCTTGATCTTCCCTTATACATTTTACCTATATGTAAAATGTAGCCCTTATCCCAGAGCAGTGGGTGGAAATAGTTGTTGTTGTTGTTGTTATTGTTGTTGTTGTTATTTTAAGTCTTTTTTAGTGATACCACGGACCAGACTGGGAAAAGTGGAAGGCAAACATTGGGGACAAATGGGTCAATACTCAGGAAATATGCTACGTGTGCAGCACAGAGAAACAGGGCTCCCAGAGAGGGAGCCTAGAGGAGGGCCTCTGACGCTGCCGGCTTCCTGGAGGAGGAGGCATCAGAGCTGGGGAAAAGGTCCAGGGCAGTAACCTGTGGCCAGGTGCCAGTGCAAAGTCCAGCACCGCCCTGTGGCCGCCTAGATTTCCATCTCCTAGAAGTCCCCACTCTGTCCCCCACCCCGGCCATCCTAATACCTCCACCTCCCTGTGACTGTGGCTCACAGGATGGACGGAAGTCATCCTCAATCCGCCTCTTTCCAGATTCAAGTACGTCCTTGTCAACATGTCCACCGGCTTGGTACAGGACCAGACCCTGTGGTCGGACCCCATCTGCACCAACCGTCGTAAGTGCTGGGGTGGGCTGGGGCTGGCCTTCAGGGACCCCGGGAACGCGGACTCAGGTCGTCACTCCGAAAAGTCTCTCCAGACACCGACGGGCCACCGGGTTATGAAGAAAATGCATCTTAAAATAATTTAACCTGAAACTTCATCCTCCAAGGGCTGTGCAGTTTATCCTGCATTTAGAGCCTAAACAGCCCTTTTGTTGAATCCTCACAGCCACAGACATCATAAGCACTAAGGGGTCCCAGAGGCTGGCTCAGCCATGGGCGCAGGAGCCCCGAAGCAGGAGAAATGCCCCCCCGTCCCCGGCTGTTCTTCATTTTCCCACAGAGCCTGGACAGTTTCACCAGAAGGGGAGGCTCCTGGGTCCAGGCGTTTGCCCAGCCTCTGAGCCTCGCCGCCGCGTGAGCCCTGCAGGCCCTCAGATCCCACGTCTGAGAAGAGGCAGGAAGAACCCGGCGCTTTGCCTCCCCGGCAGGGTCCCTCTGGGTGACCAGACAAAAGCGCTAGGCCCAGCTGTCTCGGGGCTGCGGTCAGGCTGTGGGAGAGCATCCCCGCCCCCCCCAGCCAAGACAGACCTATGGGCGTGAGCCTGGCGTCTCCCTCAGCTGCCGAGCGCACTGCAGAATGGGGGTCCTGTGGGGTCTGCGTGGGACATGGCTGGAAAGCGGTCGGCTCACAGTGGGACCTATATACACTGTTTGTTCACTTGGTTCCTAAAGAGTGAGTGACACAGGCCAGAGCAGAGGGAGACCCACGGGCCACCCGGGTCCATTAGACCAGGGCCCCATGCTTCACCTTTCACAGTTTATAATCCGTATCCCATCCATCTAACCGGAAGACTGGAGTCAGCTGATAATTTAAAAGAATGTAAAAAGGCAGTTAAAAGCGACTGGACACACACAAGAGAAAGCCGGGAACTGGGAGGTGGGGGCTGGGTACCTCCGTGCTGGGGAGGCAGTCGTGGAAGTGGGTCCCCGCTTCCTCCCTGGGACTCGCGGCCGTCCCTGGGAGAAGGCCGGGGGTGCGGAGTCCGGGGCGTCATGGGCCCGTGTCCCTCAGTCACCCCGCGTTCCGCGATCGACACGTGGCCGGGCCGGCGGAGCGGCGGCATGATCGTCATCACGTCCATCCTGGGCTCCCTGCCCTTCTTCCTCCTCCTGGGCTTTGCCGGCGCCGTCGTCCTCAGTCTTGTGTGAGTTCCCGGCAGCTGCAGGGCAGGGCTCGGGGGCACGCTGGACGCGCTGCCCTGGGAGGGTCTTCCGAGGCAGGGGAGAGCCCGGGCGAAGGAGCTGCCTCTCACCCTGGGCGGGGTCCAGGGAGAGGGGAGCTGAGTCTGAGGACGTCCAAGGTCAAGGTCAGCCGGGGAGACAGGGGTTTCCTGGGCAGATCCCACATGTGACACTGTTGCTCAACCTTGGGTGAGTATCTGACCCTCCCAGGCCTCAGGTTTCTCTTCCGGAAAATGGAGTTACTGACGAATGTCACCCACTCGGTGGAGCTGTGAAGGTCGAGAGAAATAATCCCTACCATCCTCGGGGCAGCACCTGGGCACTAAACGAGTATTAGCTTTTGTTGTCATTATAATTCACCCGCTTGCAGTACAGATAGGGAAACTGAGGCCTGAGGGGGAAGGGCGGCCCAAGGTCACATGGCCAGTTAAGATAGAGCCAGGACCGAACCCCAGTCCCCTTGACCCTACCACAAACAGCTCTGTGTTGTGTCTATTTGGATAAGGATTCGGGGTCTTCACGGGGTGTCGAGAGCAGCTGACAGGCTGATGGTGGGAAGACGGGCAGGTGCACATTCATGCCTGGGGGGACGGAGCAGGGGTGGATCGAGGCACCTACAGGTGCTGTGGGAATGCGGATCCTGCCTGGAGCATCAAGGTGGGCTTCCTGGAGGAAGGACAGCAGGAGCAAACTCTCATCAGGACAGGGATGGATGGAAAAGTCACATGCAGTGTGCTTCTCAGAGAGAGAGAGGGAGCCCCAGAGGACTTCGAGAATCAAGACGGTGCCTCTCCCAGGGGGAGTGGGGAGGCAGGTGGAAAAGCCTCTTAGAATAGGTGTAACTAAGCGGACACGTAGGAAACAGCCGGGCAGGAGGACATGGGTGAGTGGAGGATGGGGAGGAGGCGGTGAACTTGGAGATCAGGTTGCCTCTGACATTGAAACTAATAAACATACAGATATAGATGAGATGAGCCACCAGGAGACTGGTCTGTCCGGCCAGCCCTGGGAGCCGTCAGGACAGGGTAATGTCCTTCCCTCCCTTTGGGCAACACCCAATCTGGCACCTAGGGTCCCGTTATCTGCCTTGGCCTGGCTCTTCTGTTTACCGCTCCTGCCACCCCCAGCCCAGCTCCGGCCGCACCGCACTGCCACAGCCGTTCCTGTCAAGGGCCCAGAATGCCTGTCTCTGCTGACATAGTTCCAAAAGGGTGACACTGTCCTTGTCCCAGGGCCTGGTCCATTGAATGAATGCCTAGGACGACATCTGCGAAAGCAAAGTCTTAAGGAAAGGTCCCTGGCCGGCGAAAGGGGTTTGGGCTGGCTCCAGGCCCTAACCCTGGCTCTCTTTGTCCCCTTGGTCAGGGACCCGGGCGATTCTGATGGGGAAGCCACGCATGACTCCCAGATCACGCAGGAGGCCATCCCCAAGTCCCTGGGGACCTCGGAGGCTTCGTACACATCTGTGAACCGGGGGCCGCCCCTGGACCGGGCCGAGGCATACGCCAGCAAACTCCAGGACTGAGCTGGGGCAGCCACCTCCTCCCCGGCCCCACCCAAGGCGAAACAGGGCCTGTTGGTCCAACTGCAGAAAAAATATTTCAGTAAAATCTCCCCAAGAATTTGAGTCTGATGAAGATTCACAGAATGAGTGAGCGAGGAGGTGAGTGCACTAGTGAGTCCAGGTCGTGCTGAGGGGCGGAGCTGCCTCTCTAGAGGGCGGGGCAGGGGGCTGATTTTCGAGGAGGCCGGGTGGGGGTGAAGGAGCTCTAGAGAGTCAGGGCTGTCAGGACACCTGGCGGTCTGCCCGCCCCACGTGAAATGGGGCCACAGCACCTCCCCTGTCCTCTCGCGGGATTCAGGGTGGCCCGTGAGAATATGCATTTATTGGGTGGGGTTTGGGGTTTGCTGGCCCCGAGGTGCTGGAAATCTGGAAACCAAACGGCAGCCTGGGCGTGGCTCTGCTGGCTACGCCCTCTGGGGCTCCGCTTCCTCATCTGTGAAACCGTCTGATGGGAACGGTTCACTTCAGGGCCAGGCACGCCCGGGTTCCTTCACGCTGTCCCGTCCTGGAGGGAGGGCAGAAAAGGCTGCGGGCCACGGGGGGGGGCCCGAGGCCGCTTGGGGGCGAAGGGGCTCTCCAGTCTTGGGTCTCCACTCCGAGGACTCAATTCTGTCTTCTGAGCCGGGACCAGGACCTCTCTGAGGATGTGCAAAACAAGTCCCACTTCCCACCGCCGAAGGGACGTCTGGCAGAGCCGGGCCGCTTAAAGCAGAGGACCCGCTGACCCTCCCAGGCCACCGGTGGCCGTCCGGGGCACGGACGTTGGGACGTGCATAGGTCCACGGGGGGATCCGAGGCAGGCGGCAGAGGCCGTGAAAAGAAACCAGAAAGCAGGGTGGGGGAAGGAGGTCAGGAGCAGCCAACGCAGTCGATGGTCAGTCAGGGTGGCCAGGGGCCGCAGGAGCCTGGAGGAGCCAGTCCCTGGGCAGTGGGAACAGGAGGAGGAGTGGTGGGGGCTGACCCAGAGCGGCGCACAGCCCGGCCACGCCCTGCACCACGCCCCGCATCCCTGAGACCGTGTCAAGGCCCCGGGGACTGGCTCCGTGTCCTGGGATCACCACGTCCTCCTTCTCCAGAGCTGGCCGCCGGTCACTTGCGGGGCAGTGCAGCCAGCCCGTCACCCCGACTCCTCAGCAGCAGCAGACGAAGGGCAAAGCGCCCTTGGCGTCCGCCCTCATCACAGACGCGTGCAAGTCTGCACGCTCTTATAGCGTGCCTGTGTTTATTTTTGAAATGAAGGTGAGATTCACATAACAAAAGTAACCATTTTTAAGTGAATTATTCAGTGGCGTTTATGTTGTGCAACCACCGCCACTACCGAGTTCCCACACATCGGCATCACCCCCGAAAGGAAGCCATGAGCCAGCCCAGCAGTCACGGCTCGTTTCCCCCTCCCCTGCCCCAAGTCCCCGTCAGCCTCCAATCTGTCCTGTCTCGACGGATTCATTCACTCCATTTCACGTCCGCGGAATCGTACACGATGTGACCGTTCACGCCCGGCTTCATTCCCTTAGCTTGATGTTTTCGAGGTTCGCCCACATCATCGCACGTGTCAGTACTTTATTCCTTTTCATGGCTGAATAATATTCCACTGTCGGGATTCACCATTCATGGTTGTTGGGCATTCGCGTGAAAACGTTGGTTTTCACCTTTGGCTGCTGGGCCGCTACGTGGCTACTCGGAGCCGTGCTGCCGTGAGCAGGCACGTTCGTGTGTTCGTCTGCACATGTCTTTCGGTCGTCTGGGTCCATACCTGGGGGGGCACTGCTGGGTCACACAGTCGTCCTGCGGGGCACTTGGCCAGGAGCCACCACACTGCCTTCCCCGGGGGCTGCACCATTTTGCACTCCCACCAGCCGCGTAGCCTGCCGGAGGATAGCGGTTGCCGTGGAGAAGCCTCCATCCTCATGCTACAGGTTTGGGTGTCCCTTGGTCTGGACCCGTCCCCCGCCAGGACCTCCAGGTGCCCTGAGCCCCTCTCCACCGGCGGCAGCTGCATGTCATGGGAGTAGCTGGCCGGTAGCCGCCTCTCCCCGGCCTGGCTAATCCAGGCCTGGGAACACGAACTTCCGGCTACTGAGCGATTTTAACCATAGCTCATGACACAGCGCTGAAGGGACCAACCTGGTTGAACACAGATAGATGGGCAGATGCTTCAGGCCCTGAGTAAGTGAGCAAGCGAGGGCTCCGGGCATGGGCTCCGGCAGGACAAGGCTCCCCTGAGGCGAGTGCCGTCTCCCCGGGGAGCACACGTCCCCTCTTCTGGCCTGATGAGACGCCGTCCGGCAGAGGCTCTGGTCTCATGGGTGAAGCACAGCCGCTCAGGAGCCACACGGGTCTCATTGGCCTATCAGCCGGGACACCTGGGGTGGGCCACCTCGTCCCCTGCAGCCTCGGTTTCCTCGTTTGTGAAAAAGGGGCCACGAGTGGCATGCGCCCACTGTGGGGTCGTGGGGGTAAAGCCGGGCGGCGCCTGTCTGCCCTCGTGCTGTCCTTCCTCCATCACCCGCCCCCCGCCCCCGCCCCCACTCTCAGTCGTGTTGTCTGAAGCAGTGTCTGGACGGAGTTGGAGGGCAGGCTACGGCTTGGACCCTTTTCTGTGAGACCCCCCACCCCCACCCCTACCTCCCAGCTCAGCACATGGCGAGGGGAGGGAGGAGTCTGGCAAAAGGGAGCGACTTCTGGGTTTGGGGCCAGGGCCACTGGGTACCTGGTGAGGCCCTCAACCAGGATGAGGACAAACAGGTTGGAGTGGAAGAACCAGGACTTCGGGGTGAGTGAAATATAAGCCGTTATGATGTAGCAGGTGGGGCTGGGTAGTGGGCAAGGGCTACCTGGGTGTGCAGCTCTGGGGGCCAAAGAGGCAGCAGATATCGGGCTTGGAGGTATTCGAGTGGGACAGGTGCATAGTTGTCCCCAAATATCACTGCCCCCACTTTCAAAGGGTTATACTTGCTCTGCCAGCTGTCATCAGGTTCTATCACGGGACGAGCTGGGGGCCACCTCTGAGCAGCGATGCAAGAGCCAGCCTGTCCTCTAGCATGAGACTATACCCCCCTGGGGGCTGCTCTGTCGTCCAGGCCCCTGAATGAAGGAGCCATGTGGAACAGAGCTGGAGCGACATGTCAGGCAAACGGGAAATAAACCTTGTGTTGCAGAGATTTTAGGGTGGCTTGTCCCTGGAGGGAGACAGCTCCGAGCTGGTGGCCCAGGGCCCTTGCACACGTCCCCAGCGGCCACTTAAGTGAGGCTTCCCCACAGCTGCTCTGAGTCGTGGCTGGAGGCCCCGGGGTTTCCCCAGGACACGGGAGCACAGGAGGTCTGCGAGCGGCTGCCACAAGGCAGTGTGCCGCCAGCCTCCACATCGTCCCGTGAGGCAGCGTGAGCCCGTTTCCCACCCCAGCGCTGCTGAGGCGTGAGGCTCGCTGCCTGCTTTCCTGCCCCCCTCGGGGCTCGGCGGCCGGCCGCAGGATTGCTCACTCGCAGCGTCAGTCTGGGGGACGAGGCACGCAGAGAGCTGGCATCTTCGCCCATCTCTCTTTGCTGAGTGTAACAGGGACTCACAGTTTCAGTTTGTTTATGGCTGGCGCCCTCTGTCAGCCCCGCCTTGGCCGTCATGTGGCAGCAGAACCCAGCGAGGCTTTCTGATGCGCAGAGCCAGGATGGTGTGTGAAGCCCTGGGACTGACTGGCTGAGATCACTCAAGGGGGCAACACAGAGTAGGCGGGGGACTGAGCCCTTTTAACTTTGGGGCCAGCAAGGAGGGACAGCCCCCGAGGCAGGAAGAGAGCTTGCTGGAAAGCTGAACCTTACCCCCCAGCTCCCCTCCGCAACCCCACTCTGCCTTGGCCTTTGTTCCCTCCCTCGGTCCCAGAACCTCGCTGTCACTGAGGCAGTGACAGTCTAACCGCCGTGTCCCCTACCCCAACCCCCACACGTCTGCAGACAAAACAGCCCTCCTCCTTCCACTGGTCCCTGTCAAGTGTGGCTTCCACCTCACGCAGCTGGGGGTGGGGGAGGGGTGGGGGTGGGGAGAGAGAGGGTGAGCCCTCATCTTTCAGAGTCTGGATTCTGGGCGTGGGTGGGATAGGGGCACAAACCTCTGCCAACTTCCAACCAGCTCTTCCAATCTGTGCAGAAGGAGCCGAGCGGTGGGTGGCAATGGGTGGGAGGCGCTGGACTCGGGCTTCACAGGAACCTCTAATTATACATTCCCACAGAAGCCATTTCTCTAGCTCGCCTCTCGGATTCTGAAGGGTGCCCCTCCCCAGGGCGGAGAGGGCAGGGCCTTCGGAGGGAGCGGAGCTTCCCACCTCCACACACATGCTGCTTCACTCCCTCCCACCCTCGTCATGGTTCACGGTTAGCTGATCACACGGCAGGGGTAGACATGCTGTGTGACCTGGGGTGAGGAAGTAACTAACCTCTCTGGGCTCCGCCAACCTCATACGCGCCAATGGGGTCAGAATGCTTGGGAAGGCTGCTCCAAAATCGGTGATTTTTTCCCCTGTGATCCTGTCAATCATAAAGGGATGTCGTTTAATTCAATCCGATGGAACCCAGAACCCCAGGCTTAGGAAACCTCAGAGCCACCTGTCTGGTCAAAGGAACAGCAATGCACAGAGCAAAAGTGAGAGCAGAGCCCTGGATGGAGCATGGTCTGGCCTTCAACACGCAGGTCAGGTGAGAGGAGCTGTAGGAATCCAGAGGTAGGACTTCTCCCCACCCAACCAGGGCCAGATAAGTCAGGAGGGCTTCCTGGAGGAGGTGGTGCTTTGCTCAGATCCCTACCCTCTCTAACCCACAGCTCCTGAGGTCAGAGGTCATGTTCCATAGCTGTCACTAGTAGATCGATTGTCAATAACGAGTCACACGTTCCCGGGATGTCAGGAATATCTTTCTTATTCCTCCTTGTTAAACTTATTAGTTCTAACTCTTACAAGCGACACGTGCTTACAGTCGGCCTGACAAGGAAGACGAGGAGGCCGAGGTGCTCTCTGACAAGGCCCAGCCCCGTGCCCCGCGTCTTCCTCAGGAGTACTGCGATGAACCTCCCTAAAAACCCCCTCTTCGGAACCCTCCACCTTTTGGAGAGGTGCCCACTGTCACTATCCACCCCCTTCTCGGGTCCTGCGACAATCTGGATGGACACAGAAATGACCAACAAGCGGGGGCTGGAGCTCTTGGGCACCCCAGTGCTTTGCTCACCCAGCTCCTCCCAGTGCCACCTGGGGACCTGGGGACACCTCTGCCCCTGGGAGCTCAGGACCACCCACTGGGCTGGGCAGAGCCCCCTCGAGGAGCCCCTGCTGCTTGCTGCTTCTCCCTGGCGGGGCCCAGCTCCTCCTGCAAAGCTCCCCGTCTCCCCCCAGCCCCAGTGACCTCCTGTCCTTGTAAGACAATCCCAGGCCTCAGAACGCGGCCGGGCGTTGCCCCTGGAGGCTCTTCCGGGGGCACCCACGCACCACGCTCTCCCCTCACCCACCTTAATTTTTCCACGTTATCGAAGTGTAATTGACATACACTAAGCTGCACCCACGTAAAATGTCTGTTTGATGCCTCTTGACCAATGCTGGTGCCTGGGAAACCAGCCCGGCCACCAAGATGGCCGACACCGCCATCTCCCAGCCCGCGCCGGTCTGCTCTGACCCCGGAGGTGCCTTGCATCCTCTGGAATGTCGTGTACACGGAACCACACAGCATGGTCTCTGTTGGCGTGTTTATTTTGAGATTGTCTTGTTGCCTGTATCAACATTTTTTCCTTTTGATCTCAGAGGCATCTCCTGTCACGTGAGCGTTCACGAATTTGTCACTCCGTCGTTCACCCGTCGGACAGGTGGGTCGTGTCCAGTTTGGGGCTGTCGTGCACAGAGCCTTTGGGAACATTCCTGTCCCGTGTGGGCACTGTTTTCACTTCCCTTGGGTAAACACCTAGGAATGCAATGACTGGACCGTGTGGTAGGTATGTGATTAGTTTTGAAAGAAGCTGCCATGTGGTTTGCTGAAGTGGTTGTTCCACTAAAAAAAAAAAAAACCCAAAAAACCTTTTTATTTTGAAACAATCATAAATTCACAGGAAGTTGTAAAAACATGTACAAAGAAGTCCCACACAGCCTCCACCCAGTCTGCCCAGCATTAATGTCTTACACAACTAGAGCTTCACCACACCGAGACCAGGAAAAGAATCCCGGCACGATCCACAGAGCTGAGCCCTCTTTTCCCAGTGTTGTGAGCACTCCGTGCGTGTGCGTGCGTGCGTGCGTGCGTGTGTGCGTGTGTCCGCGCAATGACATCACAGGTGTATATTGTGCTGCCGCCACCACCATCACCGCCTTGGGAACACGGAACTGGCCCATCAACGCGAGGCTTCCTGCATCGCCCCTCTGTGGCCGCACCCGCCCCGCCCTCAGCCCCTAACCCCGGGGGGCCACTGAGCCGCGCTTCATCACAACTGTGTTATTTCAAAACTGTGGCATGGATGAGATCGTATTGTACGTCACCTTTTGCAACTTTCCTGATGCACCCTCAGTTTCTTGCGGCCCATCCCAGTAGCTGCAAGTATGAACAGTCCTTTCCTTTTATTGCCGAGTAGTATTTTATGATATGAATGTCCCACAGTTTGTTTAACCGTTTACCCACTGACGGACACTTAGGTTCTTTGCAGTTTAGGCTATTATGAGTACGGTGGTGTGAACATTCATGAAAGGGTTTTTCTTTTTTTTTATGGTGACATTGGTTAATGAAATACAATAAGTTTCAGGTGTACAATTCAACAGTAAGGCATATATATATTATATATAATATATAATATATATATATATGCATTATGTATTCACTGCCCAATGATTTCTTTCTGTCACTGCATATTTGACCCCTTTTACCCCATCTACTTCTCCCTGCCCCCTCCCCATTCCCTCTGGTAACCATTAGTCTATTGTCCATGTCCATGAGTCTCTGCTTGTCCTGTTTGTTTGTTGCTTTTAGGTTTATATTCCACACAAAGTGATATCACGTGGTTTTCAACTTTTTCTATCTGGCTTATTTTGCTTAGTGTAAATGTCTCAAGGTCTATCCATGTTGCAAATGGCAGTATTTCATCTCTTCTTATGGCTGAGTAATATTCCATTGTATGTATGTACCACAGCTTCTTTAGCCAATCATCTATCGTAGGACACTTCAGTTGCTTCTATGTCCGTGAATAATGCTGCTGTGAACATCGATGTGCATATGTCTTTTCAGATCTATGTTTTCAAGTCTTGGGGTAAACAGCCGGTAGAGGGATTGCGGGATCTGTATAAGGATTTTACACGAATGTAGTTTTCATTTCTTCTGGGATAAATATCCAAGAATGGTACTGCTGGGTTACATCCTAAGTGCCTGCTTACTTGGAAAGAAACTTCCAAACTGTTTATCCAGAGTGGCTGGAAACCATTTTACATTCCTACCGGTGATGCATGGGTGACCCAGTGTTTCTGCACGCTCACCAGATGTCACGCTATTTTTTATTTCAGACATTCTGCCAGGTGTGTAGTGTGTGTACCGCCTCACATTCCCATCAGTCCCTCCCACCCTTGACCGCACTCAGGATGCCTGGTTTTTAAAATTCTGGCCATTCTAGTGGTGTAAAGTGCTTATCTTATGGTGGGTTTGATTTGTGTTTCCCCAGTGAATAATAATGCTGAGCATCTTTTCATGTCCTTGTTTGCCATCCATATATTTTCTGTGATGAAACATATGTTCAGATCTTTTGCCCAGGTTTTTAAAAAATTGAGTCATTTGTCTTCTTATTGTTGAGGGATAAGAGTTCTTTCTATATTCTAGATTGGGGTCTTAGTCAAATCCATGTTTTGCAAATTCCTTCCAGTCTGTGCCTTGCCCTTTTGTTTTCATAGGTGACTGTCCCTCACCGAATCTTCTTTTTCTTTCTCGCCTCGTCATGCCTTACATATGTGTTTACTGTCTTTCCCCATCTGTACTGTCAGCTCCATGAGGGGCTGGTTTTCCTGCAGTGGCCTCAGCTGCTAGCACACAGGTGCTTCTACCTGTCCCCCTGGCCTCATCATAGCTGTGGGGGTTTGGAGGTGGGATGGACAAGGACTGGTGAGTGTAGACCTGAGCGTGGCCTGTTGCAAACTTCCAGGCCCATGGGGAGGAGTGGGGTGGGGCCAGGGGTTGGGCCGTGTGCGGGCAGACCCCATCTTGGAGAAGGCCAGACAGACCTTTGCAAGGTGCACTTGCCAGGCTGCCCTCCTCCCTTCTGCTGCGGTAAAGCCATCCTGATAGCCACACACACCCCGCCTGTTGCCCAGCACCTTCCCACCAGCCTGCCCAGAGGTGGGAGCAGCACCGGCTTTCTGCGGGAAGTCGACGTGGGGTGTGTGTGTGTGATCCAAACTCTTAATGAACTCCTCTTGCATTAGCGGATCTAGAACACATATGTGTGAGGAGGGGATGGCGGCACAGTGTGAGGGTGTGATGTGTGCTGAGGGTGTGGTCCAGGGGGATATGATATGCAGATGTCTGGCCTTCACACCAGTGCGGGGCATCTGTGTGTTATGATGTGGGGCTTTCCATGCAATAAAGCAACAACTCCCTCTCCAGGATGGAAGGGTTGTCAGCTGGTCCCTGATGTCTCTTCTGTTCATTCTTTGAAGCACCTCTCCTGGGGCCCTGCCTGCGACCTTGCTCCTTCCCCTCTTTTCTGACAGAGAAAAGCCCCTCCTGTAGCCAGACAGCCCCTGGCAGCAATTCTGACCAGATGCCCACTTTCTGCAAATCCTTTCCGTCTGTCGTTCAGTCTGTTAAAAGGCAATAATAATACCTGTGGGAGGTATGACGAGAGTATGACTGCGAGGGGGAAGTGAGGTGCAGGTATGGAGAGTTTCGCACGGTGCCTGGCATGCAGGCGCTCAATGAACAGCAGTGTGCACGTGCACACGAAGGCATGTCCACGCCACTCGCACTAACGTCTCACTGGGCGGCCTGGCCATTTCACACACACACACACACACACACACACACACACACGCACACGTATTTTCTCCTTTTTCAGAACACACTGAATAAGATGTGCTCACACTGGCTGGGTAGAGGCCGGGACATGGACGCCTGCAGCATTCAGCAGTGTGTGACACGCCCCCCACGCACATGGGCACCACGCTGGCCCCTTGCCAACTGCCATTCCAGCCCCTTATCTGCTCTGAGAATGTTCAAGGCGGCCAGGTGGCAGTGCCTCTCGGTAATTTTCTGCAACTTGAGAGAAGCTGTGTCTTCCTTGGCTGTGGGGATAGGAGGGGGAGGCATTGTCCCTAAGGCACCCCTTCCGCTGGCCCTGTCCTAAGGCTGCTGGGCTGTTTCTGGGAGGAGGGGCTGAGACGTCCAGCCTGTGCCTTGGTTGGGGCTGAACTGATTACTACTCCGGCACCGCCGCAGATGCCCGGCCCGGTGCCCCACTGCACCTTGGGTCTGGCCTCTGACCGCACATAGCCTGTAGGATCCCGGGTGCGCGCAGCCACCTCTCCGCAGACCGCCCCTGCCGGGTTATCGAGGTCCATGCTGCGGCCTGGGAGCTCCTTGCGTGCAGGCGCCGTGTCTCCTGCAGGCCTGGATGCATTGCATTTAGATCCTGTCTCTGGGGATGGGGAGCTGTACACAGGGTGGTCGAATGTGTGGACTGGCGCATGGGGCTGCCCAGGCAACCTTGCAGGGGGCTTGGCTTCCTCCTGTCAAATTGGAACAATGATGGTGCCTTCCTCATAGGGTTGTTCCTGGGTCTAAATGAAGGAACACACGCCAAGTGCTCAGGCAGGAGCCTGGCACTGCATAGGAAGACACTGTCTGCCTCCTTCCCTCCCCGCCCAGCAAAGTTCACAGGCTGCCGGAACTCACACTCACAGATTCCCTCACCAATGAGAGGCTTTCCTGCGGGCGGGAACTGTTAACAGCCAATCTATAAACCAGGCGAAAAAAAAGTGCTAAGGAGAGAGGAAATAACTCTGGCTGGCATGGGCAAGGCAGGAGGGCACATCCAGGAAGGTGGGCAGAGGAAGCTGCTTTTGATCCAAATAGATCTTGTTCGGGGAAGAGAAAGACTTGTTCAGTGGCAGAGAAAGAAGGAGGCCATCATAACAAGATCAGTGGGGGACACTGACCCAGCTGAGTGCCTCTGAGCCACGCCCATCTGTGCACGATCTCGCTTAGTTCTCTCAACCGCCCAGGAGGTGGGCATGAGCATCGCTCACATTTCACAGTCGCGGAACGTGGGCACAGATGGGCAAGAGGTCACAGGGTCTCACGAGACCCGAATCCACGCTGACCCTATTATCGGCCTCGGAGGAAGAGTATCTCTTGATAAGGGAAGCGTGCGAGGAGGACACTCACAAATTCACAAAAATTTGGGCACCAATCGTGTGCCCAGCCCCGTTGTAGCTTTTGGGTATCCTGGGGGCGGACTTGATGGACAAGATCCGGGGACTCACGGGAAGGAAGACAGAAAACAAGTGTACGTCATTCAGAAAGTGATAAGAACGCTGAAAGAAAGGAACGCGGGGCTTGGGAAGGGGACGGGTGGTTTTAGGTGGGCAGGGGTCTTTGGCAAACAGCGTATTTGGGAACCTGAGGCCAGCTCGGGTCTGGGCTCAGCTCGGGTTGGGTAAGCTGAGCGTTGAGTGTGGTGCCGGGGTGCTGCTTCCAATAGCATCGAATGCTCGCCGAGTCCCCGCAAAGCGCGCCCGCCGCGGTTAGCAGCTGAGACACTCAAGGGTACGCGCAGGTGGGGCTCCGACGCAGGTTGGGTTGCGCGAGCTCTCCCCGCACCTGAGAGCCCGGGGGCGTGGCCACCCGGAGGCGGGCCGGCGGCTCGGGGCGGAACGCGAGCCCTGGCTCCGCCCCTCCCGGGGCGGGGCCTCCGGCCTCAGCGGGGCCGTTGGTATCCCGGCGGAACCTTCGCGCGGCGGGGGCGGACGCGCGGGGGAAGGCTTTGAGGCGGCGCCGCAGCCGGCCACGGTGGGAGTCGCGGCTGAGGGCGGCGTGGCGTCCGCTCGGCTGCCGCCCGGGTGCGCGCGCAGCCCCCTCCCCGCAGACCGCCCCCCGCCCGGCCCTGCCGGTCGCGAGACCCAGGAGACGTGCTGGACCGCTGAGTAGGAGGGGGCGGCGGGAGCGCGAGCTTCGACCGGCATCCCGGCTGCGCCGCAGGTGAGAGGCCGGTCCGGGAGGCCCGAGGGTCCCGGGCTTAGAGCCCCTCAGGACCCCAAGACCCTCAGGGTTCGCCCCTTTTAGGACCCCGGCCCCCTGACACTCTCGGGATCCGCGGCCACCTCAAGGACCCCGACAGACCTCGGTTCCCAAGACCCTCTCACCCGTTCGTCAGGAACCCCAGCCCCTGAGACCCCCTCGGGTTCCACCCTGGTCCTCTGGCCCCTGACACTCTCGAAGTCCGAAACCGTTCAGGATTTTCCCAACACTCCGAGATTCCCAGAGGACTCTTCGGGGCCCCGAGACCCCTCAGAACCCTCGGTCCCAGAACCCCCCTGAAGATACCCTCCGGGCCCCCGAGATCGTCCCAGATTGGCCCGTCCCAGGCCTCCTCAGAATCGCTGAGGCTGCGGCGGTCCCCCTGCCATCTTCCTTAGTCCCCCGGGATCCCTGGGCCGCCGTCCCCACCCTCGGCTTCTCCCCGGCCCCTCTCTGCCACCTGTGCTGAAGTTCAGTCCCGGTTTGGCTCCCTCTCCACGCTGGTCTCGGGGCGCGTTTCTCAAACCTGAGGAGCTTGTGAAAGTATCCCTGGGGTTTGTGAATTCTCCATGATAGTATGAGAGGAGAGACATGTAATAGGTCACTTAATGACGGATGCTTCCTAACCAAGCAGAGGGCGTGATGTCAGCGCCCACATTTGCATTTGTGTTTACTGTTGCATTGAGGCCGAAAGTGTTCAACTTTTAATGCTTTTTGGTGAGACTCATGTGGGCCACAGAAGAGTCTAGAGCACAGATCTGATGTGGAGGAAGCTGGAACTAAGTAGGTGAGGGACTTAGGGCAGTTAAGGATGCTTTGAGGTTGTGTCCTCGGCTTAATTTCTTCACTCATGGAACTCACATATTTTTGAATGCCTGATAGTTAACAGGAAGTGGCACTGGAGCTAGAGTCCCTGCTCTCTGGGCCTCTTTGGAGGGGGGTGGGAAACAAGTAGATAGTTTTTATATGGTCATAACAGTGTAGTGACCTTGAACTCAGCAGAGGTGGGGATGTGATTCTCAGGTCTCGGGAAGGGGTGTGAAGGAGAGCTTCAAGGAGGGGAGGAAAAGTGATAGGTAACAGGTGAGCTGATTCTTGAAGGCCGAGGTTGAAAAGAAGTTTGCCAGGGTCATTCCAGGCAAAGGGACAGTATGTGAAAAGGCAGAGAGGCGGGCCACAAAGCACACCGGAAACCATAGTTTCATCCTGGGGATGGCTGGGGACGTGTTGCCTCCTGTAATGAAAAAGGTTCTGAGGGTGGTATTAGAGGGACTCTGAAGTGGGGAGAATCCAGCTTCGTTGGTGAGGGCCACGGTGCCCTTGGCCCTTTCTTGAATCACTGCTTCTACGGTTGCCCAGGGTCAGTGTGCATCCAGCTCAGAGCTGAAGGAAGACAGTTGGTCAGTGGAGAGGGGTGAGGGAAGTGTGCTCAGGAGAGACGAGAATGGGAGAAACTGGGAGGTTTGGCCAGGTGCAGGGTTTGAGGTGGGGAGTGGCAGGAAAAGGGGTGTGCAAAGTGGGTCAGGACCAAAGCATGAGGAACATCTGAAGCCCTGTAGAGCAGTGGTCCCAACCTTTATGGCACCAGGGACCGGTGCCCCTATGAGAAAATAATGCCTGAGGATCTGAGGCGGAGCTGAGGCGCTGTTGCTGACCCTGGGGAGTGGCTGCAAATACAGATGAAGCCTTGCCCTCTTGCCAGCCTGTCATTCACTTTCTGCTGTGCAGCGTGACCCGGACCAGGGTGGTGACAGTGGGAACGGTGGTTTCCTCAGACTGGCTAAGCTTCTTAAAGTCTAGATCCACAAGACTGGTGTTCCAGCACTTTCTTGTCTGAGCCTGCGGTTTTTTGCCTGGAGATTGACATTGGGAATTTCTTACTCTCTTTGGGTGGGGTTTTGTCCTTTTGCCCATAGGACAGGTGGTCCCTCGGGCTTAATCAAGGTGACAGTATATCTGTGTCACAGTGACTCCAGCGTGCACACAGGAAATGCATACATAGCACCATGGGGCAGGGTGACGAGAGGCTAGAGCTCAGAAGTGGAGCAGGATTTGGGAGGTTTGGAAGTGGGGCTTGGGGGTCCTGAGGTAATGAAAGCCCTGGAGGGAGACTCAAGTTCAGATGTGTCCTGTCTGAAATGTCGCTCTGGAAACAGCGTGGGTCTAGAAGGGCTGAACCTGGAAGCAGGGTGGCTTTCAGCGGTCAGACAACTGGCGAGGACTTTAAGGCAGTGGCAGAGGGTATGGATTAGATTTAGGAAGAAAAATCTGCAGGACTTTTGCTGAAATCTGCACTTGGGTGAGGGGGAGGGAGACTATGATAGCCCTTACCGTGGGACTTTCTGTGGAGACAATGAGACGTTCTGTATCTGTGCTCGCCAGTACTCGCCACACGTGGCAATCAAGCGTTTAAAAGATTACTTGTGTGACTGAGGAACTGAATTTTCAAATTTATTTAATCGTATACAAAGGGTTTGGTGGGAAGCACACTGTTCGAGGCTTTGTTCCTTTAAATGTCATCCCTTTTAGTGTTTGCAGCAGCTCTGTGAGGTTAATATACTATTCCTTTTTTACAGATAATGGAAATAGAGGCTCAGCACCCCATATTAAGTAGTACACAGAGTCCCTGATTGTTGAACTGGGCTCTTTCGACTGGACCCGACTTCTTTCTGCCAAGGGGCCCAAGGGCCTGAAGTCCTCTGAAGTGGTGGCATTGTTCCCTGATTAACCCTCCTTATTTGTTCCCTGCTAGACAGTTCGTGATAAACCGGCAAAGACCAAAGGGAAAACTGTCCTGAGCTGGTTGTTTTGCCCGAGGCGTCTTCCTGCTACCTCGTGTGTCTCCTAATGGCAGCTTGTTCCCTTAGGGATTTTGGAAAATGAATGGAGTAAGAAGGCAGGTGAAGCTGCAGATCAGCTGAACCTTGAGGCTTGTTATTTGGAAAAGGTTAAGTTTTACCCGAAATGTGGGTAAAGGTTTGGTGGTGAAAGAGGTAGGAATGAGAGCCTCAGAGGAAGTTTTGCAGTCACAGTGGACCAGGTAGTGCCCAGGAGAGTGGCAAGGGACGTGAACCAGGAGTGCATTTGTAGCTTGCCCCTCACTGCTTTGAGGCACTGACCAAGTCACTGCCTCTCAGAGTCCCCTTTTTCACTTCTATAAAATTAGGGTATTTGGTGTCTCAGGACCTTTGAGATCCCCCCAGCTCTAAGCTTCTACAATGTTAAGTTTAATTGGAGGTTTACTCTCTAGAACATCTTATTCCTCTTGGGGTTGGTTAAGTGCTGGTGGTTCAGTATGTCTTTCACCTCTGTATTGGTGTGTTTTACTATTATTGGTGTATTGTTAAGTAACATGTCCATTTGAGTTACACAGGATGTCATAGCTGATGGACAAACTGTAAAGGGGTTAATACTTTAGCCACTGGCAAAATTCCTAGTTAAACGTCAAGTATTTTGTTTGCCGATCCGAGCTGCACTACTGTTAGGAGACAACATGAGAGGCTGTGTTTACCATGGTATTTGGCCTTCTGAAACGGTTTCATGTCGGCCTTGGCCATGCGAGTGGTAATGATGATTGTCACTTTACAGGGCTATTGAGAGGATTAAATGCAATAATGCATGTAAAGTGCTTCGTACTTTCTCTTGACTCTAATAAGAGCACAAAAAGTGTCAGTAATTTAATGTTGTTTTTGAATTCAATTGTGACCTTTAAACTTTTTATTTCTGGTGGGTTTTGTTCTTACCTTGGTTTGGGCATTTATACCCAAGCACTGGTTTCAAGAAGCAAGTGAACACATTTTGATCATTACAAAATAAGCATTTTCCCCCCTTGTAATTCATTTTGACTGAATAAAAGTGATCAGTTAAGTAGCATATGTTCAAATTAAGGTTTTGTGTTGCCTGTAAATTGAAGAAAACAATTCATTCCACAGCTCCCTTACTAGTAATGGCTGGGATTAAGTTGGACCAGAACTGTGGTGACTGCCTTGTCAAAGTCTGCAGTTGGAAGCCCGCGTTGCTGGGGCAAGAAGCTGGCTGCCTTGCTGGTTTATAGTAGCAGGCTGACATTTTACAGTTGACGAGGACCTTCACATATGCAGCTCACCAAGTCTTCCCGCACAGTCAGTGGTGTGGGCTCCCGTGTGACAGATGCGGAAGCTGAGGCTGAGAGAGGCCTCAGGGCCCGGAGCGGTGTTTTCCCAACTCCAGATCTGAGATTCTCCACCGCAGAGCCTCCGCCACCGCTCCCGGCGGAGCCATTGTGGTGTCCAGCCACGCTCCTCTTGCGGTTCTGGAAGCTCCCCGTTTGTCAGCGGTGCCTTGTTTCCAGCTCAGGTGGACCTAGTCATGCTAATCAGCCTCCCCGGAAATACATCGGCCTGATCACAGGTGATTCATTTGTGGTTTAAAGTGTGATTGGCAGACGCACTTGGAAAGTTGCCCTTGCTGCCTGTGACTTCTGCAGGTCAGAGTAATGACCTGCGTGCCTGTCATTGAGCTTTAATAGTCACGTGCGTCCCTCCGCTGTGACGTGCTGCTGAGCGGGAGGCTGCTGGAAGTGCCTGCTTGCTGTCCCCGGGCGTCCAGACGGGCCCAGGTGTAGTCAGTACAGCGATGGGTCCAGCCTCCTTTAAGGACATCCCGCCCTTGAGAAGCGCCTGGTTCCACGGACTACACGAAGAAGTGGTGTTCCCTGGTCTCCTGTCTCCTGAGTAGCACATTTACGCATCATTCTTAGTGCCGGTTACTTTAGTTACAGTATCAGAAATACAGATAGGACAGTAATATCCTGACGGGCTGCCCTGCCTTTCCACAAAGTAGTCTCAGTGACCTGTGTCTACCTTTTTCCACATATTCTGGGCTGGGGGCATCGTATTTCATCCCTATGGATTGAGCACAGGGAGTTCAAAACCCAGCCTTTGGAAACTTTGACGACAGTTTGCGATGGCCCCTCCACTGCTGTGGACGAGGCTGTTTCAAGTGTCACTGTACGCCCCCCCCCCATCGTGATCAGCGCTGTTCAGCGTGGGAGCGCTTGTCTTTCTGCTCTTTCATCTGCTCAAAAGCCGTATGATAATTTATTTATAGAAATAAAGAAGTTTTTCAAGATATTTTTGAAGATCCTACAGACTTGAAACTTCTAATTTATGGGTTGTGCTTATAAAGCGAAAGCAGTTTGTAATAGAAAGTAATTAGTTTTAGGGTTTTTTAAAAATGCCAATTTAATAACTATTCCTGAGATTTTCTCCCTCCCCCTCAAAACTTTATGAACTCTTTCACTCATCGATCCGTTTCTTTCCCTCTTGACACTTTTGTCTTCTTTCCCATCCCTCTGATCTTCATGGTTCTGTAGGACAGTGGTGCCGACGTGTGTTTCAAAAGACCGTGCCTTGGCCTGGTGCAGCAGGACTCCGACTGGCCTCGCTGGGGTCGCTCATGCAGCTGGGTCATCTGGTCCTTGACTGGCACTGAACCACCCTGGTAGCCTCTCCCCCACGTGGGCGGCTGGTGCTGGGTTGTCAGCTCATGTGCCTGGGCTCTCCACTGTGGCCGTTCACCCTCCCAGGAGGCTAGACTGAGCTTCACAAGGCAGACTTCCTAGAGGGCAGGTTCTAGTGTCTGAGTGCTCATCAGGCTCTTGCTTGCTGATATCTCATTGGCCAAGAAAGTCACATGACTAAGCTGAGTCAGTAGGTGAGGGACTATATACAGGGGTGTGGCTACTGGGAGGCCTGATGGGGGCTGGGAGGTCATTAACAATCTAGTTAGGGAGTGAGGGAGGCTTTGTTTTGCCAGCTGTTAAGTGACAAATCTGGTGTTCATAGTTTATTCTTTTCTGCATGGGACTCAGTTTGATGAGTGTTTATTTAGTGTTGGTGCCGGGAGCACATAGAACAAGGCAATCTCTGGCCTCTGCGAAGCTAGTTCAAAAATACTCGTGCCTCAAATTTTAAGCAGAAAATACCCTGTGAAGACTTTTATTCATGGCTTTAGATAAAAAGGACAGGAACTGCTTATACAAATCTGTGTTGGGGCCTGATCTTGCTTTCAAAAATGCTGATAGGTCCTGGAAAAAAAAAATGGGTTGCTATGATGACTTGGCTTTGGGCCTGCAAACTGTGGTGACGACATGATCACCAAGGAAACCAAAAGATGCAGCTTCTAAAAGGTCTCTGAAGGCTTTTCTTACCGTTGTCTGGAATCCGATTGGCTTAGAAGAATGGCACTGGGGATGGGAGCCGAACTCTGGGGCTTGCTGTCCTAGGAAACAGGGAGAGACTTGGGGTACTTTCTAGGTTATTGGGAGATTTGGCTCTGATGATTATGCGGCTGAAAGAACAGGAAATGAGGTAATGTCTTTAAACATGTAGTGCTGTAATGAACTGTAAATGACCAAATATGGGCAGCTATGCAGTTCATTCCAGAGCACTGTGCTGAGTTTAGTGTAACTGGGGACTTCCCATGTTGGCTACTTTGATCCTTAAGGGTACATGTCAGTGTGAAGGTCTCGAGGCCCATCTGCTGGTGAAGGTTGGAGCTTGTGTGCTTCAGTTTGAAGTGTGAAGAGCCAGCTCCAGACCTTTGTCAAGGTCAGGCCCTGAAGGAGTTTTGAGCCCTTAAACCAGCAAACAAACCACACAGGCATGCAAGCTCTCACTTGTTATTTAAGTGCTCAGGGCTTGGAGTGATAAATTGTTCTTTTGGAAGACTTTGAACTTACTTAATTATGAAGTTAAGTCCAGCCCATAAAAGTTTAAATTGTTCATCCTGTTTTGCAGCTGTGTAAAAGCATATTTGTTTTCAGTTTGTAACTATAACCACGTGTATGTGGAAAATCAAAAAAAGTAGTTGAACAGTAATTAAAAAGGACTAGAGATAGATTTTTAAAGTTCTTTACCATGGAAACAATTTTGGGCATTTCCTAAGTCTTTGCCCAGTGACTGCTTAAAAAATATTTCAAAATGTTGTTGCGTAGAGAAGGCTGAGATAAAAGACTCCTTCCCATAGGTGAGAAGGAGGAACTATTTCAGTCATGTGAATTATTTGGGGAGGGGTAGTGGTGGGGGATAATTGAATCAGTCCACTGTGAGCATCTCATTAACTTTTCAAATCAAGTACACAAGAGGATATCTGGATGCCATAAAGTTGTCCATGTGAAATCTATGTACATGATGTTATTAACTAATGGTACCCCAGTGTCCAAGTCACTCTTTCTTGGACTTATGCACAGGTGGCTTGTTCCTTAAGGCCCTTAAGCCAGTTTGAACCCGCGATAGCACTTTGCTTAATATACTTAAATATGAAGAGCCCAGTGAGACAGTAACTAAGTAAGAATGCAGACACACAAACAAATAAGATTGCAAGCATGCTAGGGTTTATTCATACCAGATCCTGATGGCTCTCAGTCCTAGCAGACCACCCGGCGATGCTGGCTGAGACAGACACACGATGAGCGGGAACGGCTCGCCGAATCTGCGCTGGGCTAGTTGCCGGTCGATCACTGTTGGTTGGCAAAGAGGCCTCTTGTTCAGATGGAGAGAGTCTTGGGCCAAGAAGGAAATCAAGGGACGGAGAGACACACTCTTGTGAGACAGAGAGAGTGCTCTGATTCAGGCAGAGAGTCGAGATTTTATGTGTAGCGTGACGTGTTCAGTGTCTTATCAGCCAGGTGCACGGGTGTCTGGTTATCACTCTTGGTCAAAACAACTTCACTCGTGGGGTAAACAATTTCAGTTCAGTAAAACAGGTTGTTTAAATTTCTGAGGTTTAACATTAGTGGAGCCATTGTACACACATGTAATATAATTCAAATCTAGTTCGCACAAGGGCAAATTCACAATCCACATGTAATAAATCACTGTAACACCCAGTAAATTTAATTTTAAAAAGGTAACTGTTCAAATAGGTAGAAAGGAGTGACTCTTCCAGTTCCCTCCTATAGTGGGAGGTTAAGAAAGGAATTGGGGTGTGTGGGGGGGGGGTCGGGGGCGGGGGAGCTCATCGAGGGTGGAGCCTGAGCTGCGGACTCAGTGATTTTAACTTCCAGAGCACCTTGTATATTCCTGGGCTTTCAAACCTTGGTTAGCAAGAAGGCATGTGTTACAGTTGTTAAAACAGGATTGATGAGTAGTTAGGTTGGTCATTGAAATCTCAGGGCTGCTTATATTGTGGAAAACCACAGACAGTATTTGTTACTTTCCTTAGAAAATATCTAGTAGGTTAAAAAAACCAAAAAGATTGGACCTTTGATGGCCCTGGTGGTGGTAAGTACAGTGATGAAGAGGGTGGGGTGGGCCCAGCCCCAACCCTGACGGCAGCCCTTCCACAGGTGATAAGCCTGTGGGAGCAGCTCTGTCATCTGGAGCGGCACCGTCATCGCCTGGGGTCCGTGGTTTCTTAATGTGTGGGGGAAGGTCTCGGTCGCCTTTGGATTTTGCTGGAAGCTTGGGCCCTTGCCCCTGGGGTGGGGGAGGGGCACGGACACAGGTAGCTGCACAAAGTTGTGTAAACGTTTTCAGGGGGTATTCTTAGGAGGATCCCTTTAGCTCTAATGATGCCTGGAAACTGGTTAAGCCTTGTTTCCTTACCCCGGAAAATTATTTTTGGTGACCTGATTTTAATTGAGGGGAAAACAGACCACACGTCTAAAAAGGTGGTTTTCAGTCAGTGCTGGTTAGGGTATGGCAGAGCAGGCTCTTAGATACTCCGCTGGCCACTTTCCTGGAAAGCAGTTTGGCAGTGAGTGCCAAAATGTTTTGCAGTGTTCATATTCTTTAACTCAGCAGATCTGCTTCTCAGAAACCTCTCCTGAATAAATAATTTCAAAATGTATTTTTAAAAAACTGTGCAAAGGTGGTTTGTCAGAGTTATGGTAACATCCTGCCTGCGTCGGGTATAGATGGAGTAAGTGACGGCATAGCAACAAACTAGGATTCTGTGTACATAGCTGTCACACTTACATTTATTAATCGTTTTTAATAACATGGGACATGTTCTTATTCTAATGCATGAAAAAAGTAGGATGTGAACTATGGTCTCAAGTGACTGAAAATTTTAAAGTAAAATGCCTAGAGGGAAAAATATAAATGTCAGTAACAATTATTGCTCGTAGGTAGTAGGATTATGGGCTTTTTTAAACTTTATTTTTCTGTATATTTTCTCGTGAGAGTGAATGGTTCTCTAATTAAGGGGGAAATGTGATTCTGGAAAAGCTGTGGAGTTTGGAGACAGTTTGGCAGTAGAGACCTAGCCGGTTTAAGATTCTTGTTTTGTAAATGGTCATTTCTTTGGACTGGATTGCAGTAGGGCCACGGGGAGGCCTGGCCTCTTGGAAGACTTGCTGAGAAGTGTCGTGCGCCACCCCGGTCACAGTGCTCTGTACCCTAACCCTCCCCTGGAACGTGGGCTGCCTCTGTTCTGCGTGAGGCCCTCGTGTTCGTGGCAGCCGGGAGCTCCCCTGGGCCTGCCGGGAGGGGACAGCACGAGGACGCGGGTGCGGGGCCGCCGCCCGTCTGTGCTCGGTGCACCTTCGTTTCGCTTCAGTTTCTGCCCAGCGCAGAGTCTGAATCCGAGCCGGTGCCTGGCCTGGCAGGTCCCCCAGAATTAGGGACAGCGGCTTTCGAAACATTTTGGGTATAGGTTCTTTTTGGATATGACGTTTTTCAAGTATTCCAATTTAAGTAAAAATCCAGGAGCTTTGATTTTAATTCCAGCCTTGCCTCTCTTCCAGGATACTAATGAAAGAAGTTTGATCTCGGAAATAGAAGTCACGTCTGACTAACTTTTTTCTGTAGGATTCACAGATGGATTCAGTGGAAAAGACAACAAACAGAAGTGAACAAAAATCAAGGTAAATAAAGTGACCTGCACCTTCAAGCAGGTTACAGTGTCTGTCATGAGTCTCCTTGTGTTATTGGCACCTAGAGAGGCAAATGAAGTGAGGACGCTGGGTCAGGAGGGACATGCAGGGACCGTGTGACCACCTTCGCTTCAACAGAAGAAACATTCCAGAAGGCAGTTTCCCTTCTGCCCAAGGAAGTGACCCTAACCTGGTCTCCCAACCAAGCAACAGCCATCAGAGAGTCCCATCTAAGATTAGGAATGCCATGCTCGGCCAGAAGGAATTCCCTGACCGTAGGCCGTCCTGCCTGTGATGAAGCCACCCAAGGGAGATGGAGCTTATCTTGGAATGCATCAGGCTTGATAAGTGGCAGAAAACCAGCATTTTGCCAGGAATTTTATCTGTCATGGCGAGCAGGGATCACTTTGTCATCATGGTTATTTTTAAGCTCTTTGCAACTTTATAGGAATTAAAATTGCTGAGCTTTTTGCTCATTAATATGTCACTTACACATATGCTGAACACCATGGGGGATTCAAGATGAGTAGGACACAACTGTGCCCAAGTTCTTTATGGAATGAGGATAGAACATGTAAAATAACAGACAGCAAGAAACAGTACACAGGCTCTGTCCTCCGGTAGCACCGAGTTGGGGAGAGGCGCTGTGTGCCCAGTGCAGGCCGGACTTGGCCGAACCCTGCTTCGTGTGTCTTCGGGGCCGTAGGACTCCATGTTGCCTCTCATTCTCTCCCTCCCTTGTTTTGAAGTAGAAAGTTTTTGAAAAGCCTCATCCGAAAGCAGCCCCAGGAACTGCTGCTGGTCATCGGGACGGGTGTCAGCGCAGCGGTGGCCCCGGGGATCCCCGCCCTCTGCTCGTGGAGGAGCTGCATCGAGGCCGTCATCGAGGCTGCGGAGCAGCTAGAGGTGCTGCACCCCGGGGACGTTGCCGAGTTCCGCCGGAAGGTGACGAAGGACCGGGACCTGCTGGTGGTTGCCCACGATCTGATCCGGAAGATGTCGCCTGTAAGTCTTTCTCAGACAGGTCCTTCAGCTTCCCCTGGAGTCAGTGGGTTCTGGGTCAGGCTGGTGAGTCTGACTGACGTTCAGATTTCTACGCACCTCCCTGCTGTCTTCTCAGCAGTCAGGCTGACGAGCCAGACATCGTAAGGTCCATCGGAATGTCATCTCTGAACAGCGGTGCCGGGGCCAGGACGGGGCTCCTGACAGCCGTGTTAATGGAGCCTGAGTGTGTGAGATGGTGGCAGGGGTGTCGTCAGGCTGCACTGGGGACAGACTCTACGGTTTCGTGTTCGTTCCACGAAGGTGTATCTTTTAGGCCTGTTTTTGGGCAGAGCTGGCCAGCCACATCCCTTCATGACGCGTGGTTTCCGAAAACATTTCGAGATGGGAGAGGTTCGAGCGTCTCTGTCCGCAACGGAGGTGGCCGGTTCAGGAAGGGCACGCGGCCACAGGGCCCACTGCGGCGTCCGTGGGCCGGTGCGGGCGTGGCGCCGGCCCGGGTGCGCGCCGGGCCATCGCGGCAGCTGGGCGCTGGGGCAGAGGCCCATGGCGGGCTCCGTCTCGTGCTCCTGTGTTTACTGGAGAAGCACAGCCGCCACCTGCGGTCGCGGGGAGGACGTGCTGGGGGTTAACACGGGGAAGCACGAAGCAGGTGTGCCGTGGTCGTCAGGGGCAGCAGAGTTCAGGCTGCTGTAAAAAGAGACCCCGAACCACTGGTTTCCGTGTGGTGACGTGTCTGTGTGTCCCGTGAAAGTCTGTGTATGGCGGCCCCAGGCTGAACGCGTCGCGGCCTGACCGCGTCGGGGTCCGGCTCCTGTTTCGTCGCTCTGCCATCTGCACCGTGCAGCTTCCGTCTCGTGCCCCTGGCGTCCCTGCTCCAGGGGCCAGGCCTCAGTAGTGCCTGCGCACTGCCTGTCACTAAGTTAAGATGCCATTCAGACCCCCAGATGCATTCCTAGACGCAGTGAAGGGAAAACCAGTACTTTGCAGCTCTCGAGGAAACACTTGGCCTGCGAGGCCCCAAGTGATCTGCTTCCAGGTCACCCCTCTGACCTCACCTGCTGACAGAGCCCCTCACTCCTCTCCTGCACGAGGGCCCCTTGCTTACCCCTGGACCACGTGTGCTGTCACCTCAGTGCCTTGCACTTACTCTTCCTCTGCTCGGAGATCTCTTTCCAGAGGCCCCTTGCTTCCTCAGCTCTGTGCTCAGATGTCTCTCATCAGGGAGGAGGCCCCTCCCTGCTGCCCTGGGACCCATCCACCCTTTGCCCCCAGCAGTGTCGTAGTCCTGTGTCCCGCCGCCCTCCCCCGCCCCCCCCATTTTCTCTTCCCAAAGGGCAGGTTCCGCCCCCTCCACTCAGAATATTACCCAGGTAGGTGCCCGAAAGTTGTTGGCAGGTGATGTTTTGTAACTCCCGGCCCACCTTCCACAGCGAACAGGCGACACCAAGCCCAACTTCTTCCAGGACTGCCTGATGGAGATCTTCGACAACCTGGAGCAGCACATCCAGAACCCGCTGGTGCTGCAGTCGATCCTCGGCCTGATGGAGCGCGGCACGATGGTCCTGACCACCAACTACGACAACCTGCTGGAGATCTTCGGGCAGCAGCAGAACAAGCCCATGGAGTCCTTGGACTTGAAGGACAAGACTAAGGTTCGGGCTGCGGGGCCCGGGGGCAGGAGGCGGGTGGAGGGGAAGGCTCTGAGTGTCCGCACCGTTGGGTGGATGCGGAAGAAGCCTTCATCTCTACAGCAGGGGTCAGTCGGCCGGAAAGGCACTGTCAGCTCTCCATGAAACCCCACCGACTTGGCCCTAATGCTGAGCCCGCCTCTTCCCAGTGACAGGGCACGGAGGGGAGCTCCTGAATGTCCCAGGACCCCCTACGGCCTATACTTGGTGCCTTTTTTTTTTTTGCATTCTGTCCTACTGATGTGCCAGGGTTCCTCACCTGCATTTATTCATTGTATTCATTGTAGGAAACATGGGTAATAAAGAAAATAGCTAAGGAAAGGATAATCGCTCACAGGCCTATTGCTGTGAATTTGGTTAATTTGCTTTTTTTTTTCTTTTAACAATTGGGTTGTAATATATATGTTATTACCCTGACTATTTTCTTTAGTATTATACTGCGAGCATTTTCCTGTCATTAAGCTATTGTTAAAAGCATGATTTTTAAATTGCAGTATAGTTTTAAAAGTAAGGTATAATTGTTACCTTTCTCTTTTTGTTAGCATATTTTCACAATTATAAATCATGCTACAATGGAAATCCTTATGCTTCTCTGTTTATTCCTTTAGGATAAATTCCTAGAAGAGTTTCAGGGTCAAAGGGTGTGAATATTTTAAAGACAGGTGATATAAATTACCAGATTGTTTCCCAGGAGTACCAGTCGGGTATGGCGTACACTTCGCGGTCTTGCGTTTCTCTCCAGCAGAGAGGTTACGACTCGCTCCCCGTGGTCCTCCCTTGTTGTGGCGTCTGCAGTGTCTCTGAGGGATGCCTGAATTTCTTTCCTGTATCTTGCCAACATGTGGCGTTACAAACAACGGAGCAAAACACATTTTACCCACAGGATAGGTGGAAATTTTACGTTGTTATTTCTCTCATTACCGAGGTTGAACACAGTTTCATTTTATGGAGTACATTTCTTTCATGACACAGTCACACCTTGTGAATTTGTTTAAAGGTTTTATGTTGTTACTGCTAATGCCGCCCGCGTTGTCTGGTCACTTCGTGAGGGAAGGTCTCAGCTGCTGTACATGAGGAACCCGAAGGCTGTGGAGATGATGTCTCACTCAGGACCTGAGTCACGTGAGGGCTCGGCTCCTGCGCCTTGGGGCCCCATGGCAGAGAAAGCATGGGGGGCGGTCCCATGTGCATGGACCACGCAGACTGGCGTGGGGACCGTGTTGACGTGTCCGCACGGTGGCGTCGCACCCTCTCTGGGCAGGACCCCTGCTCTAATGTCTGAGCAGCATGGGCCCATCTGGGAGGCCTGCCCACGGTGCTGCTGTCCCTGCGAACACAACGCGCTGGCGTACGGCAGGTGCCAGCTGCTCACCTGCCCGCTTTATGCTGGCGAAGGTGCTGGTGTTTGGCGTCGCCGGTGCTGCCCCAAGGCCAGAGCCCCTCGCGTGACGATGCAATGGGACGTACACGATGTGCGTCTTCTGCGGACCTTTGTGCGGATCTGGACCTGAAATCAGTTTAGGGTTGTTTGATGGTACTTTTTCCATGTATTTTTTCTGGGTGTAAAAACACGATGTACATAGCAGTAATCCAAGTGAAAGTCCTCAAATCGCTCTAAGTAATCAGTCTGAACAGCTGCTGTGATCTCAGACGTTAAAGGCGTTTTCTGCATTGTCTTTAAAGACGTTCTTTTTGATACAATGTGACAGAAATAAGCGCTAATGGCTGAGTTACTCTTAGGTTTTAAAGGTTTAATTATAAGTGGAAACATCTCTCTTTCCAAAGTAGATTTGAAAAACCACGAATCCAGTGTCGGCACTGCCCGTTTACATCTGTTTTCAGTAATACCCACTTTCTCCAATTTGGGCTCGATTTTTGACAGGTCCTTCAGTGGGCGAGAGGACACATCAAATATGGAGTTCTCCACATCCATGGCTTGTACACAGACCCCTGTGGGATGGTGTTGGACCCGTCAGGATATAAGGATGTGACTCAAGATCCGGAAGTAATGGTATGGCCCACCTCGTTCTGCGGTGCTTGTGCCTCGTGGGGCCGTGTGGTGGCCGCCAGCCGTCTGGCCGCAATCTGAGCGGTTTTCTGGCCTCCAGGCCTTCCTGCCCTTTGGGTCCACACAGCTGCGGGGGATGGGCCTGCCCGCTGCCCCCAGCTGTGTGTTCGGGATGTGACACAGCGTCTGGTGCGTGACACAGGCGCTCAGTAAACGTTTATTGCGGGACTTTTTTAAAGTGTGGGTCTGACCCGACTTTTCTCCTTGCTGCCAGCAATTCAAGGACTCCTGCTCAGGGGACAGCTGAATTTCCTCAGCGTGACCTGCAGTCCTTGCATGGTCCCCAGTGCTGTCCTCTGGCCTCTCCTTCCTCCTTCCCGGGTCCATGCAGGAAGACCCTGTCTGATGCTCTCCCTTTTCTCTACCCACCACTCTCTTTAGCATCCAAAATCTGATTTAAAACTTCATTCTTTGCCAGGCCTTTCTTGACTGGCAAGACAAAATCAAGTGTGGGGAACTGCTGCCGCCTTTCATGAACTCTTAGCTCAGCACATAGAAACGACAGGGCCTTCTCTGAGTGCCTGGCGAGCTCAGGGTCGGGCACGTGTCCCTCGGGGCTCACCCCGGGCTGTGGAATGCGGCAGGGGTGGCATGTGGACCATGGGGCTGAGGCTCCTGGCCTGCGCCGCCTTGCCCAGGACGACAAGGTGTGCCTGAGCGGCTGCAGGCCCTCTGAGAGGCCGCCCTGTCCGCGCTGGTGGTGCCGCCCCCGCCTGCCTGAGCGACCCCATGTGATCTTTGCTTCCCCCCATGCCCACTCCCTGGGGCCACTGTCACTGGTCGCTCAGCTCTGCTGCCCTCGCCCTCCAAAGCCCCGTTTTGCTGACAGCAGCCCCCACCCCCCAGAAGTTCCGTGATCCACTGAGACACGTCAGCCCCAGGGTGTTTCCTGTGCTCAGTTCTGAACTAAAACATTTAATGTCCTTATTTTATGTTTAAAAATTGTACGTAATTCTAGAAGGTTTGGGTTGAGTGACTGCATGAACAGGATTGGAGGGTGTGTGGGGCGGGCAGTAGGCCATCCTTCCTTTGGGTTCGTGGACACCAGGCCTGGACACGGGGCCTGGGCTGGGGTCCCTGGCTTGGAGAGGACGACACCCTGTGGTCCTGTGAGGCAGGCATCAGCCCAGCTTTGGCCTTGGTTCGTGCTCAGTGCCGCTGAGGCCCAGGCGCTGCCTCGCCATGTTCCTCCGTGCGGCTCTTGGGGGCGGCCTGTGAGGGAGCAGCAATGTCCAGGCGCAGATGTGTGACTCCGGTGACCGTCGGTGACCATCGCTGTTCCTTCACAGGAAGTTCTCCAGAACCTGTACCGCACCAAGTCCTTCCTGTTCGTGGGCTGTGGGGAGACGCTCCGCGACCAGATATTCCAGGCGCTCTTCCTGTACTCGGTGCCGAACAAGGTGGATCTGGAGCACTACATGGTCGTGCTCAAGGAGAGCGAGGACCACTTCTTCAAGCACCAGGCAGACATGCTGCTGCACGGGATCAAGGTCGTGTCCTACGGGGACTGTTTCGACTATTTTCCAGGATACGTGCAGGACCTTGCGTGCAGATCTGCAAACAGCGCAGTCCAGGTACGGGCTCCCTTTTTCCCCTCGCAGTGCACGCAACCGTAGCGTCCTTCCAGCGTCTTCCGGTCTTCTTTTCCCCCCCGAGCATTCCTTATATACCACAAAATAAAATCGAGATCTGATGCTATATACCGTTAAATTCACCAGTCTTCCAGTTATTTCCGAAAGATGTCTCAGAGCACTTTGAGAATGGCTGGTCGGGGTCGCGTGCGGTCCCGTGGTCTGTGGGTAGGACCTGCTGGAGCAAGGCCGCGCGCGTGGTCGGGAGCATTTATTCCTGTTTCAGATGACACGCCGCGCCTCAGGTTACCTTCACTGAAAAGGAGAACTGCCCGGCCAGCTCCATCCGCTTGATACGGACACCTGAAAGATGAGGGTGTTTCATGCCTTCGTCCTGTCACTACATCTTAGGAGTTAAGACTGCAGAGGCACAAAAGGGTTTTATGAAGACTTCTGTTTCTTTTTTCAAACCACGTCCTTTTCCTGTTCTGCTGCGTGCAACTCCCCTTTTAAGTCATTCTTCTGTCCCTTCTGGGGAACTTGTCATCTGCCAGGAATGACCAAACTAGTCAGGTAGCTGGACCTACGGGCGGTTACTGGCTCTGAGTCTGGTGCCGTGAGACATGGGTGACGGCAAACTCGGACGAGCCCGTGTCGCCTGTCGTTTAGTTGTGATAGGAGGCCAGACGCACCACCTGCACGGTGGGGTTGGGTTGAGCACGAAGACGGCTGGACGTGCCCAGCCGTGAACTTGAAGACCAGAGAATGCTAAGCTCACGGGTAACTGAATGCACGGAGGACCCAGCACCTTTGCTTACTTATTCCCACGAGTTCTTTTCAGAATTGCTAATAACTAGTTAAATGGACTGATTTAGGTTGTATTTCCATAAAAAGTACAGGAAGGGAGGTAGTCAGTTTCTCACAAGAAGGAGGGGACTGACACGTGCTGTGTCACACACTGCCGTGCACGTTACCTTGGCCTGATTCCATTTTCAGTCACAGTATCCACTGTGACTTTATAGATGACGAGGCAAGCTCGGTGGGGCATGGCCCAGCCGCTTGGTGCCGGGTGTTTTGAAGCAGGATGGGGATCCCGGACCGACAGCAGTCACGTGCTGCTTAGTGCGTCCCCGGACGGGCCCGAGCGCGTGGCTCTGGAGAGGGGCAGCGGCTCGCCTCCCTCCGCCCCTAACCACCCCCTCTCTTGCCTCCACACGCACAAGTACCCGGAGGACCAGGACCCACTGTGAACCCAAATGAGCTCGGGCTCCTGGAGCACCTTCCTGTCCCCACCGAGGCCCCTTTTCCAGACCTTGGCAGCTGCCAGGGGCCTGAAAGATCTTTGGGACTTATTATCTGTGAGTGTGTCCTTAAGGACATTTGTACTTACGTTCGTGAGGTGCCTCTCCTCGCGGAGAGGGTGGCACACTGGTGATGACGGAATCGTAGTGACAGTGGGTGCCACGTTGTGCTCCCTGCGCCCCGGACCGGCCCAGGGGCTTCACAGGTGGCCCTGGGAGGTGGAGAGGACAGGGCACGAAGCAGCCCACCGGTCCGCAGCGTGCCCGCGTGGGCCGCCCCGCGCCCCGCTCTGTGGCCTCACCACTGTCTCCCCTGCTGGCTGGAGCAGGGGGCGCGTAGGGTCTGTTCTGCTGACTGTCTGTCTCCCTTTCTTCCCCAGACGCCGACCGAGTGGACAGCACCACGCTGCTGGGTAAAGCGCATCTTGATTTCGATCAGCCCCTTCTCTTCCTGCCACTGTTTGTTCAGTCGCACGCGGGGCCTCGCGTGACACAGCGTGGCCTGTGTTAAACAGCGGGGCCTCCGTGGTGGTCCCCGCCGCTGGGAAGCATGGTCGTCAGTCGTGGGCCTGGGAATAATCCTGGCCCTAAGGCCAGGGTCACAGGGAGGTCGGGACAAGATTCTCTGTGTCCCGGCTTCCTGTGCCGGCTGCGTTAACCGTGACCGTGCCCTTCAGAGATTTTAGTTGCGAAGCCGCGCGGCCTCTGTGAGCACGTTCGCAGTGCGGACGCTCTGCCCCTGGCTCCGCCGAGCCCGTGTCCGAGTTAGCAGGCCGTGCCTGCCGGCAGCCTTCCCTGGGTGACCCTGGCACCAGCTTTGTCCTCGCCGGTCGCCGCTGGCCAGACGGCAGCCGGGGGGCTGGGCTTCGTGCGCGGCCCGGTTCCCGCGGAGCCAGCTCGGGGGCTCCAGGGCCGTGGGGGCCGGCGGCTCAGGAATCAGACTCGTGCACACGCAGCCCCGCCCCAGCCCGCGTTAGGGGGCGCTTACTGAAGCTGCCTCCTCACCCAGACGTGACTCCCAGGCCCTCCGCTCCTCTCGGGAAAGGCTTTACGTGGATAGAGGGCCGGTGGGAAATCCGAGGGGCGGGTTCCGGGAGACCCGCCTTTTCAGAAGAGCCTTCGCCTTTCAGGTAATGCCTGTCAGGACTGTGCGAAGAGGAAGTTGGAAAAGAATGGAGTTGAAGTTTCAAAGAAGCCCCGACAATCAGGTACCCGGCAGCTCCTGCCCCTGAGCTGGGACTGCGTCACAGGGCCACAGGGCCGGGTCTCTGCCCTTGCTGTGGGTGGAGGGCGTGGCGCCCCGGTCGTCCCCCCGCCAGAGGCTCCATTTGGGAAATTTAAGTGAGTGTGTGATTGAGGAAAACACACCAAGCGCAGGGACTGTGAGGTCAGCCGGTGAGCCCTGAGCCAACACACCCACGGAACCACATCCGGGTCCAGGCACAGGACACTGCCGGGACCGCCCCACTTTTCGCCTCCCCCGTCAGACGGTCCTGGCTTCGTCACCTTGGTCTCCAGGAAAACCCCTGTAGGTCATTTGTGTCTTGTCGCCTCTGTGACTGAATGAGATTTATTGGATCTATTTAAGTGGGTCGTCTCTGCTGCCTGGGTGATCTGGCTCCTCCGCTGTCCACCCCCCTGGTGTCCATAGCGCGTTCTCCCTAGCCCTTCAGATGATGTGCTCGTCTGCATCTCGGTGACTCCCCCTGTGTGGCCTTCCCCCCCCCCCCGCCCCGCCGCCGGCCTTCCGCATCTGCCCTTCCTCATCCCACTTCCCTGAGCCCATCCGCTTTCCCCGGTCATGTTCATCTCCATGGCTACAGGGCTGAGAGGAAATTAGCCCCACAGGTTGACTCTCAAAGTTGAAGAACAAAATCATTTACTCGATTAAAAAGACGCACATATTTTTTCTAGATAGCCGACTGTGTCGTGTTAATGGCCCCAATGTCAAGATGTGTTCTCACTGTCAAGGCCGAATGTATTTCCGCTCACGTGACACTAATTGCGCTCCCCTTATGATTGTTGCTTATTGGTGTGCCTTGTGTTCCTTATTTTTTGAGTTTCTAGAGTCCTCTTTCCCCTGCTGTCCACAAAATGACATTTCACAGTATTTTTTGGCGTATGCGTCTTCTCTGTCATACTGCCCCTCACTTCCCAAGACGTCACCCTGCTCTGCTGCTTGCTTGTCACCCTGGGACGCCCCTGGACTCCTGCCAGATCTCCCCCACCCGCTCTGCCAGACCCTCCTCAGGCAGCTGCTGCAGGCCAGCTCCCGGGGCTGGCGTGCCTTTGGGAGGTCCTCAGGCTCCGTGAGTGGTTGCAGGGGGTTCTCGGTTCATTCTCCCCGCTGGAGTGCCACTGTCAGAAGCGGCCAGGCTTCCTGTGGAGGGGTGTCTCACCCCATTCTCAGTGGCTTGCAGGTGACCTGTTGCTTTCCTTTCTGGAAGCTTTTAGTCTTCTTTTTCCTTGATTGTTAGAAGTTTCATGAGGACGTGTGTAGGACGTGTGTATATACCTTGCTCCATTTTCTCTTTTCCGTTTCTCCAGTTCTGGAATAATGTGCTGTTTCCTTGGTTATACCTCTCTGCTCCCTCTTCCTTGAATTCACACTAGGTGAGATCTGGAATGACTTCTCTAATGTCTTAATTTTCATTTTGTTTTCGTTTTTTCAAAATCTTTCTGGGAGATTCCCAAAACCGTACCAAGCCTTTGGGTTGGATTTTTATTTTGACAGTGTTATAGTTAACTTCTCGGAGCTCCTGTTTTAGGAGTTATTCTTTCTTAGAGCATCTGCTATTTTATGACTGCGATATCTTTTCAAATATCTAGAGAAACCAGAGGCTTCTGTGGGTCCCCAACTCTAGTCCATTCCTGAAAACATAGGTCTGGAGGAGTTTCAGATAACAGAGTCTATTTTTTTATTACTTTATAAGGAAACCTCAGTAAAACACTCTTAAACACCTGTATATTCCCCCAGGACTTCCTGGAGCTATGAAGCATGTAACACATCAGTTACCCATTTACTTACCGTCTGTATTAATTTCTCGGTGGGGGTGCTTGAGCGGTACTGTGGTACTGTGTTTGCCTTCTGTACCACAGGAACAGGTACTGTTGAAGTTGACTCTTTAATGAAGGCAAATAACACTTAATCAACTAAAACAAACAAGGCAGTTTTTTAAATGGCTACTCGCAGAGCGAGTGGTGGCCTGAGTTAGGCCTGGCGGCAGGAGACAGGTGGGGCTTTGGCCTCTTGCTGCCTGGTGGTGGGTAGAGGGGAGAGGGCTGGGAGCCTCGTGTGGGGCCGGCTCAGCTACAGCTGCCGTGGTTCAGCATCCTGTCCCCCGGATGTAGCAGGTATTTTAGAGGGAGAGTTCAGTTGTTAGCATCTTGGATAAAATTCTTTGAAGTCTTCCAGCGAACATGTGGACTGTGAGTCCAGTTGATAGGGACGTGTGTGATTAAAGAGAAACAACATGGGATTCATGTCCTTTGAGTTGTTTCTTCAGGGCGGGTGGTTCTTCCCAGCAGCACCTTTCCTTGTTTTACTCACGTCTGGTCCCTCAGGCTGCAGACTAGGAGAAGAGTGGCCCAGGTGACTGTCCCTGTACATGGTGTGGGTTCCCGCTGCTGCTGCAAAAGCAGGGCGGGACTCGGGTGGTGTGTGTCCCAGGCGCCAGGGCCTCCTGCCTGGTGGACTTGTGGAGCGGTGGCCGGGCAGGTTCCCCGGGTTCCCTTCAGGCCAGCGCCATGCCAGCAGCCACATCTCCCTAGGCAGAGAGCCCTCTGGTCTCTCTCTCTTGTAGAAAGCTTGTCCTGTCCTGCATGTGGGTGACAGACCACCTTAGTGCTGCTCCTGGCCACCCCTGCTGGCTGGAGAGCTCAGGGCACTGGGGCAGGCTCCCATCTGCATGCTGCCCCCCTGTGCACAAACTGGCCTTCGTGTCCCCTGGCTTCCGCAGGCTTCTGTTGACACTGCCCGCCCCCATCTGTGGAGAAGGGAGAGCTCACCCAGCTCTGTTGGTTGGATTTTCGCGGACCTTGGTAAACCAGATGTCATCATTTGCTTGTCCTCCGATGGTATTTACGATGCAAAGCCATTTCTGGACAAAGGGTATTTGCATTCTGACAGGAGGCGTTTGCTGTCTTCAGCACATGAGAAAAACTGTACAAGGTTTCTGCAATCGAAATCCTAACTGCAGATTTTTTCAAGCCGAATCTTAACATTTTGGTATTTCTTTCGTTTGAACAGATGATGCTGGAGGGTCTTGAAATCTTTAAAACCAATAAAACCTGCAACTTGAAAACCAGCCTTCTGTACCCACAGTGCCATACCCAGACGACGAGGAATGTTCAGAGAACGCCACACGGATCTCTCACTTCTAAACTGTCACGTACCCCGAAAGAGCCACGTGGGGGTGTGGCCCTCAGAGGCCGGTGAGCGTCCCACTGTGAGTTAGCCGCTTGGGAGGCGAAGCACACGCTCAGGTAGCCTTGGCGGCCTGGTGGACAGCTACCTCAGGGGCGGGAGGGACCCGGGTTCTGGCTCCCAGCTGACATGCCCTTTGGGTCATGGCGGTTTTTCCTAATAAAAGGGGGAGAGTGAAGACTGTCCAAGCAACACCAGTTGCCAAAGAGAAAATAAGAAACCGGACTCTTAAATTTTGTAATTCTTATGTGGAGACATCTGTTACCGTAGAAAGAAATTTAAAGTATGTTTGTTAATGTCGGCAGATAGTAAAGAATGAATGGACAGTCGCATTCCACCGGCTAGGGAGAAGGGTGTTTTTAAATGAATGGCTGGGTCACTAGGGTGTCTTTGGAATGACGATTTCAGTGACTTCAGTTCCGAAGAGCGGCAGGTCTAGGACGTGAAGTCACGGTGAACCAGAGCTTTCTGAAAAGTGCAGTCCAGGTCCGTTTTGTGGCTGACAACTGAGAAGTGCTAAGTGGAGCACAAGACCAAGTTTTTAACTTTAGTTAACAGTGTACGTTCCAAGCTTTCCAAGCCTGTTCTGGGGGAAGGTCCAACCTGTCCTCATCGCCTGGAATCCCTCCCACGGCCCCAGTGAGGGAAGGGACGCACAGGGTGCACTGGGTGAATCTCGCAAAAGGCCTGCAGTGCCGCCAACATCTTCCGGGTTCCCCACGGCAGAGACGTGCAGTGTGTGGGGCTCACTCCGGGGCCACAGCAGAGGTCCTGCTTGGTTTCCGTTTGAGGCTGCCTATTTTCATGTGACATTTCTTGCCAAGTGCCATGACTGATGGCACTGGAGCGCCCCACACGTGTAGAGCAAGTTAAGAACAAGAAATGTAAGGTTGGGATACAGAGGGAAAGAGAGATAAGCCAGAGGCCTACCCACTCAAGACATTTTTCTTCTTTTTGAAGCATGGAAAGCAAATCTTTTATGTTATTCTGGCCATCAATAAAATTTTAACTTCCGCTCTGTGTTCAGCCTTTCTTTAGCTGTGACAAGGCTTGGTGTTACTTACTTAATGGGGATTTTTACCTCAAGTTGCTAGTCAGTTGTGAAATCAAGTAGTGTGTTTTAGAAAGCAAACATTCATTTAAAAAGTGTGATCAGGGATGGCTATCCAAATCTGAAAGTTGGCATGGAGCACAGCGGCTTTGCGAGAGTGGAGGGTGATGTGGAACCGGATGTGAAACTGTAAAGCAGGGCAGAGCCGGTTCAAGAGAGGCCGAGCCCTGTGCAGGGACCAGGCTTCCCGCTGTAAAGAGTGCACCTGCAGTCAGCGCTGCTGTCCTGCTGGCCTCAGAATGCACATTTACTACAATTAGAAACTCTGTGTGTGTGTGGCTTTGTCTGAGAAACACTAGGTTGGGGACAAAGCCTGGCCCTGTTTGTTAGTACCTCAACACGTCATTTTAAAAACATTTTTAAATGGTCATATTTGACATAGTTGTACAGGTACCTGCGTAGCAGCCTCCTCGCTGCCTCACGGAAGCCTGTGTGCTGAGCTCCGCGCTCCGTGAAAGCTGTGACCTGCACCCCGCGAACAGGGCTTGGGGAACTATGCCGAGCACGCCACACGCGCCCAACGCGAGCTGTGCTCAGCCCTCAGCCAGCCCCCCTTCTACCACTTTGCCCCGGGACGCCCACTTCGCAAGCTGATTTCAGGGCATTTTTGAGATCCAGTGCTGTATTTACTGTAGCATCTGTATTTCTTAACCTCAATGTGTGTAAGCCAGCTACCGTCTTGATTAGGTTCGTGTGTGTGTGTGTGTGTGTGTGCGCGCGCGCACGCGTGTGCGTGTTTGGAGCGCACTGCCCCAGCCTCACGGTTCCCAGCATGGTTTCCACCGTGTCTTCTGCACAGCACGCGGGTTCAGAAATGTGGGTCTGTTCCCTTATAACAACCAACTGTGCTTTGAAGGGTCTCTGACAATCTGAGTCCAAGTTATAACAGCCCAGGTAGAGATTAGGGTTGACACTGAGCTCAGGCGGCACTAAAGGGACAGTTCAATGTTAAGTTCATGTCTTCAGAGGCATAGGAGGTCGGTGAGTTACACGGTGTTGCCAGTACTTAACCAAAGGAACAAAGGACAAATACAGTGGCTTCTGTCATCTAGTCCAGAGATGAGCTGGTGAGAGCAGGAAGCAAGGCGCTTGTGACTTTATTTCTTGGGCACAGAGTGCATGTGTTTCATATGAAACAACGAGTGTTGTTCAAAAGTGTCTGTCGCTTCAGGAGGCTACTCCTTGGTTAGCACTTGGGCCCAAAGCAGTCTCAACAGAAGACCGCCAGCACCTCAGTGTTTTCGTTCCCTTCTGAAACAGAAATGTGCTGTTGAAAATGGATTAATGGAGAAATCAGGTGCTTGGGAAAACCTGTGTTCTTCAGTATTTGCTTAACAGAAAGTATATTTAGAAAAATTTACATTGCATCAAAGCAGACATCATTTCACCTTAATTTTTTGTTCGTTTATAAAATTGTAGATTGGAGACATTTGAAATTAGAACTTTAATTTTTCACTGATATTTCCATGTTGACATCAGTTCCTTTGAAACAGTTTCTTATAAAACCCAAGCTCAACACCCTGTAACCAATATGTTTAGAAACCAAGAATATGTACCCTTAAAGATACTTAGACGGGCAAGGCAAGACCACAGTGACGACGACGTAAAATACAAATTTTTTTGTTTGACTGGCTTTCAAAATGGAAGTTAAAATTGTGGTACAAAACTGCACCTTTGGGTTTTTTGAAACTCAAGGCGAACTCACAGGAAGCGTTATCTATGGGGTGGGCCGGGGCACTCCTCCGTGGCCACGAGCCACGGCATCTTGGGCTGGTTAACAGTTCAGCTTTTCCTTAAATGGAGCACAGGCCATCTTGCTTTCTTCAGATGCTTGTTATTTGAGCTGCTTGAACATCGTGTGGGAACTAAACGATGACCCTGACCACTGTGTGATCTGTCTTATTTGCTCTTCGAGCTGGCAGGCGCTCGGGCACTCAGTCCTAATGGGACTCTCGTGGTCTCTCGCTGCTCTCTCGGCCCTCAGTGTCTGGGTACTGAGAAAGATCTAGAGTCAAAACTCGGCTGAACATGCAGTCATCTTGCTGAAATGGAGAGCAGACCAGACGGGGGAGAAAGGTTATGGCATGTAAAACAAGGGCCATTAGTGAATCTGGATTTGCATTTAAAAGGGAGCTCCCTATGTCACCTAAGAGATCAGTTGTCTGCATGGACCTCAGCTTGCTCCCTCTGGCTCTGCTATGTGGATTGTTTTGAGCTACTGAAAACCAGCAAATGCAGGAAAATTCCAAAAAGGGGCACAAGTTTTCCTTTTGTGAAAGAAATTTACATTTATGTAAAAGATGACACCCTCTCTACACTTAGCAACTGCTATCAGTGGAGAAGGCACTTGAATCTGCAGAGCAAACCTGATAAAACACCCCTCATTTACCATACTTTCTCGGACACTTTTCCATCACTTGCCTCCCCGGCCTGGATGCCCCCAACTCCTTTTCCTCATTTTAGCCTAAGATGGCAGAGAAGCCGAGTTCTAGCCAGCCCTCTGGGTCACCCATGGCGGGGAGCACCATGTGCACATGTGTGATGCGCATGCTCATAAAGTCTGCTTTTCTCTCATTGATCTGTCTTTGCTGGGCTGATCTACAGGCCCGGCCGGAGGTCCTACGATGGGTAGAGGAGACAGATTTTTTCCCCTCCCTACACTGGAATGAGAGTTTTCATTTCACTTCTGCAGCATTTTTCCAGTGGTCTGCTAACATTTTGTATGCACAGGAAAAGAACTTTTAGCTGAGCTTAAAGGAAACCTTGGGAAGTAAAACCTAATCATCCCAAACCAGAATGATCAGAATTGGTCAACTGCTCCATTAGTGCAGGTTAAGTACTTTGAGCTGCTTAAGAAAGATGTGTTCAAATTCTAAAAGTTACTGTGCAGCTTGGAACTTGGTCAGTTGCTTTGTTTTTCTGTTGGTACTTTTGGAAGATAAATGAGTCCTTGTTCTTCTACCATGATGCATTTGTTTTTGCCTAAAACACTCAAACATTACAGAAATGTGACTGCAATATTGTTTGCTTTGTGTACTTCATGTGTGCTATTATTATACAAATAAAATGATCATACTGTTCTGCAATTTTGGATTCGTAGGACCCCCTTGCCCACCTTTACCTCTGGATAAATGCCTATCAGGGCATCGGCCTTGGAATAGAACTCCTCTTTTAGGGAAATGATTATCATCTGAAACTGTTCTTGAGTCTGGTCTTTGATGTAACTGGATACCTGGGAGGACATAAAAAACACACATTTCACCAACCGGGAAAGGCCCCCTTTCTGGGCTCTGAGGACAGGATTCTGCATGTCGTGATCTGCCCATTTTAGGTGTCAAGACACTTTCCTGCCTTCCCGATAATTCAGTAGATTTACTATAATGCCAGAAGTGAAATATCTGATTCTAAATTAAGGAGTTTGATAATATATATACACACCTCACTAAGTCTATGATCAAAACCTTTGAATATTTTTAAGAATAAGCTATAATATCCTGTAAATATGCAATCAAGTCTTTATAACAAGGTCAAACAAGCACTCGGATGTTTTGTGAGGGTGAAGAACGGCTGGTATGTAAACTTCCAACTTCCTATTTTGCCAACTCAAAGCCTGGAGACTGGGAAAACATGGAATGATAAATGTATTCATAACCTGTAATCTATCATTTGGTCAGAGATGAACTCAGGTCAAGTCCAAGGAAGGAGAATAAGAACAGAGCAGACTGGGCAGAAAGCATCTTGGTGAACAAACTCTGCTTAGAGCATGGGGAATGATGAAGAACTAAGACTCACACCACAGTTTAACAAGACACGTGCCAGCTCCCTGGGTCTCCCTGGGCCTAGAATGGGCCTTCCGCATGTGGATTGGTCCTGACTGCCCCCCAAGATCCTAAGGACACAGCTCTGGAAGCAGGAATGGCAGCGTCAGGTGAGGAGTGAGGCACTAGCCAAGCTGAGTGGTGAGAGGACGGCCACTGCTTGTGGCTAAGAGGCTGAATGCACAGGAGGAACTCCGGCGTTAGTGGCCACAGTGGTCACTGTGAGGGCTTGGGACGCCGGCAGGGGTGGAAGAGGAGGCACAGACGGGAGGCGTGCGTCCTGCTTGGAGAGTTCCCCCTGATACATGTGGGACACCTGATCACAAGAGAGAGTGGAAGCGACTTCATAGCTGCCGTCCTACATAACTGCTCATACTCAGTGAGCCATGCAGTGCCAGGACTGCAGAGCTCCAAGGGAAGGCGTAAACGGAGAAGTGTTTATTAATACTAGGGTGGCGCCAGTAGAAGAGTCTTAAGTAAAACCTATACCTGGAGATACCACTAATACAAACATCTAGATTTTGCTAGAAGATACAGACATCCTAAATGCCACTAAGAGGCAATCCACCAAGGTAGTTGCCATACCCCCAACATGGGGAATAAAGTGCTCAAATTAACCAAAGGGAAGATTTCTTGCAAATGAGTCAGGTCTCAGAGTCCAGTTAGCTGATCAGACTGGCTGACGATTGAGAGACAGATGTTCTTTTGTTCCTGGATTTCCCCCAGTTACCCTAAAGGCTAGCAAGTCCATAGACTATGGCTCTTGCCTGTCCTCTACACCAGGACCCAGTGCTCTGATGAGAATCTAATACCTGATAATTTGAGGTGGAGCTGAGGTGATGCTGGTGCTGAGAAGCAGCTGCAAATATGGATGAAGCCTACTCGCTCGCCCACCGCTCACCTCCTGCTATGAGGCCCAGTTCCTAACAGGCCACGGACCGGTACTGGTCATGGCCCAAGGGTTAGGGACCCTGCTCTACAAGGTTCAGAAGGCTGGGGATTTGTTTTCTGAATTTTGCACGTGTAGAATTGTACTATTTCTGTGCCTACGTGTTCCGACGTGTTCAGGAACCTGGGGCCTAGGGCTATCTGGGTTATAAAAGTGCAACTTGGGAAATACGAGAGGCAACAATCATACCATTAGAAGGTTCCTCAGACTGCAACTACTGGAAGTCCCCTGATTCTGCCTGGCATTTCAAGTGACACTCACCAGAGTAAGAAAACAGGAAGTCAGCTTAAAGACTGGAAGCTGCTGGAGTGGCACCCTAAGAGTAAATGCTTCTCTCAGAGGTGGACTTATTAACCAAGCTCACAAGACAAAGGTATAGACCAGAATGCCAGTTTACACACTGGTAACGAGAAACATGCAAGCCCAGAGCTGCCTCATCAGCAGCTGTAGATGCAAAGCCCAGTCACTCCTGGAAGAGAGACATGCCTGCAGTCAGAAGTGGGCGTCTAATTCATCCATCTCCAAAACTGGAATTCTCTGGAGGAGGTCCACGACACTGAGAATCTACAGGCCAGAGCTGTCTCCCCTGGGCAGCGATGGGCCCTG
Organism: Eonycteris spelaea; assembly: GCA_003508835.1. Lineage (NCBI taxonomy): Eukaryota > Metazoa > Chordata > Mammalia > Chiroptera > Pteropodidae > Eonycteris > Eonycteris spelaea. Next base: position 654,748 of record PUFA01000270.1, on the reverse strand, counting down.
CCAGTGTCTGCCTGTCCTGTCGCGCTTCCGTGGCTGACTCCATTCTCGTGTGAAGGATTCAGTCGAGGTATGTGGTGAGAGCCTGCTCTTTCAGGTGGCTTCGCACGTCTGTGCGCTGATCCGAAAGGCCCACTTTAAACTGAACCCTCAGGAGCCGCGCTGCTGCCTTAGCTCCTTCAGTGTCTCCAACATTGAAAACAGGATCGCACACAGGTGCTAACGGGGTAAATCTCAGTAACCGAAACGGGGCGGGGCAGGATTTTGAAATTTAATTCCTCTGGAATTTTATGTAGAGATTATTTTTGGACTCTGAATTGACTATCCTGGTTCTGTTTGCCACGAGGCCGACTAATGACCCTCATGTCCCACTCCCTGGATGAGGACCAGTTACCCAGGGGCAGTGCTGTAGGCCCAACGCAGGGACCCTCATTGACTCCGGGTGGATCCCCAGCAACTCCGAGGGGCCCCCTAAAATCCTGAATGAAAGTTACCCTGAATCATCTTGGTCTCAGATATTTAACTTAGATTTGATTTTAAATCAGCGATATCAGGGTAAGCTGCCTCTGGCCAGAGCACGACCCCTGAGTCGTAGACATTCTACCGGAATTAAAAGCATAAGCTTACTTTGCCAATGTTAGTGTTGTCCAGGGCTGCATCCACTTCATCTAAAACAAAGAATGGAGCAGGCCGAAAACTAGAAAAAAATGACAAGTTATAACTTTGTAACCTGGAGAAGGCTAACAGTATTCAGAATAAATAAGATACACCGTTTGGACACAGCTGTCTAGGTCTCCAGCGACCGCTACGTTGCTGAATCCAAGGCTCAGTCCACACCCCTTGTGACCTGTCCTCTGCTGTTCAGGATGACAGGGTCTCCGCCTCCTGCCCCACCCACTGCTTCGTCCCAGGGTTGCCTGATATACCTATTTAACACTACTGTGCCCTTGCTCTGCTTAGAGCCCTCCCCTACCTACTCAGCTCCCCTGGTGGCTTCATCTGCTCTCAAGGTTTTGAGTGCCACCCATATGGGGATGGCTCCCACATGTCTGCTGAGAGTTCCGATTTCTCTCCTGAACTCTCGCCTCACACGTCCACCAGCTACTCAACAAGTCCACACCATGGGTGTCTAATAAATAGTTCAAACTCATCTAGAATGAAGCTCTTCACCTGGCCCTCCAAACCAATCCCCTCTCGTGGCCTTCTCGATCTCGTTAATGGCAGTTGGTATCACTCTAGTGGATTAGGCCTGAGTCCATGGAGTCCTCATCCATCCCTGAGCCCTTCACATCCCATGCTCCATCTGCTCAACCTTTTGCTCTCACCCTGGTCCAACCTGTCGTTATTTTTCACCTTGGTTGCTACAATAGTTTCCTAACCCCGAGCCCGCCACTGCTGCATACAGTATTCTCTACAGCTGCTGGGCTCACGCTGGCCTCAGGGCCTTTGCACTTGTTGACCTTGTCTAACATTCTTCCCTTGGCTGTCCACATCACTTGCCCCCTTAATTCCTTTGTATCTTTGCTCAAAAGTTACCTTCTCAAGGGGCCTTCCCCAACGACCCGTTAACCCTGCAAACCCTTCCCTGCTACTACCTGTTTCCACTCCCTGCTTTAAGGTTTTTTCTACAGCATTTGTCATTTTCTCAGTCTCCACAGTATAGAACTCGTTTGCTAATATGCCTTACTGATCATCTGTCCTCCTCATCTAGAATGATGTATCTGAGACGTGTTCAGAAAGCAGGGTCCTAGAGAGGTTCGGGTGGGATGAGCATGACTCGGGAATGCTGGGAGGCAGGGGTTTGGTTTTGTCTGTTGCTGTCCCTCCAATGCCTACACCACTGAGGCACAGTAAATATTTAATGAATATCTGTTGAATAGATGGGGGTGACACATAGAAATAGTTTTATTCTGGTAAGAGTTACTCTACCCAGGCTCATGCTTAGGTCCATACCCCTGTTGTCCCCGAAGTCCCTCTGTGTTAGTAGTGTTTTCTCTGTCTTTTCTGTAATGACCTATTCCTCTCCTTCTTGAGAATAGTAAAAACCAGTTGTTGAGCTTTTATGCCAATCCTTCTGGTCATGAAATAAAGAGGCAGCATCATCCACACCTTAGATCTCCATCTAATGCTTTAACTGTCGAAAGTTAATTGCCTTAATTTTAGCTTTTTGATTTATTTTACACACAAACAGTGCCACCATCATCACTGGAAGGAAATGAGGGTGCTAAACATTTTTTCAGGAGAAATACTTTGCTTAACTTTCTTTACTAAATTGCACATCTCTGAATATGGACTAGAAAATAATATATAAGCTGGGCGATCTTGTTTTATTTGGACTTATTGTTACTATTTTTGGCAATTCTGATGTCACAAAGCTGAAACATTAGTAGCTGCTGATAACAGAAATGGAATAAAAATCTGTCAAAGACTGAATTCTCTCTTAGATTCGCTGTCTAAATTGTCATAGACAAAAACCACAACCTGAATTGTCTGGCTGAAGAAAATAATTTTGTATCACATAATGCCAAATGCAACTAAAGACAAGTAATTAACAGAATTCTGTAGGAGGTCCATTTGGTGTCTGCCCTGATGCAGAATCAGACAGCTCACGGGGACCTTACCTGTGCACAGCAAACAGGAGAGCCAGAGCTGCCACACACTTTTCTCCCCCCGACAAATTGTCCATTGGCATGAACCGTTTGCCTGGGGCCACACAGTTGTAGCTAATTCCCTCCAAGTAGGGCTCTTCTGGGTTCTCCGGGCTAAGAAATGCCTGAAACACATGTTAGTTATTGAGCCATATCAGAAAAGCAATTAGTAAGTTTCGACTTGGATTTACAATAAAGTTTAACTATAAAGTATTCCATTGGTTAGATTTTCCTCCATTTTGATGGAAAAAATACCAGTGCCTGTTAATAATGTATTTAGCTCTACATGTAACAGACAACAGAGTTGTCTGGGTGGGGAGTACAGGGAAGACATTCTAACATCTATAAAGGATCAGGCCTTCCCACCAGACTGCCATTCCAACCTCAGCAGTGCATGCTGCAGTCTTAAAAAAATATTCATTCAATTCACTCATTGGTCCATTCCTCAGGTACTTACTGAATAGCTATTTTAGCCATGTACTATAGATACAGAGATGAATCCTGCTCTCAAGGAGTTAATGGGTCTTTTATAGCCTTACTTTACTGAAAATAAGTAAGTTATTTTGGGTTGAAATTCTAAATAACTTCTCTGAGATGACCTCAGTCATAAAAGAACACCATGAGAAAGAGTAAAAGCAGATCTGTAAGGTCCATTCTACGTCTTCATTCCACAACAGTCCACAGTCTTTGCTGTGGAAACTGACAACGTGACAGGGCGTGAGTAGTGAAGAGACTGTCACTACAGTGGACATGTCTGGATTTGAATCCCACCTTCGGTCCTTCCCCTCGCCTTTGTGACTTAGGCAAACACCACAGACCCCAGGATTAGCCATTTCTTAAGATCCTCCACATCGCCCCACCTTCACTGCTGAGACCACTGGCAGTTCTATCAAATCAAATTAGTGCCAGACAACAGAACTGCAGAACTAAAGAGAACCTGGAAACCAAGTGATCTAATCCACTCATTTTTGCAGATGAAGAGACAGGACCAGATTGGTGTGGACTCATCCGGGCTGGAACATATGTCATTGTGACAGCCGTCTTCATGAGTTGACTTTGCCCCACAGCGGGCCACTCGAATAAAACCCCCACCACTAACACCAAGTTCCCACGTGTACATACTTGGGCACTGTTGTTTCTGCAGAGCTTCTTGTAGATTTGATCAATTGAGACTGAGACGTGCTCAAAACACTGGCTGAAAAGATCATATCTCCTTTTTTTCACCTGTTCAAACTCTTGCCTACAGATTCTGGCTTCCTTTCTGCTGGCCTCAAAAGCTAAGAGAGAATCAATGTTCTTTATTTTAGAGACCACTGAGGATTTTTCGTATTTCAACTTTAAAAAGCATAAAATATTTTAAAAATTTGATTTTGAATTTGGTTATCTTGAGTAACTCTACATTTAAAATACCTCAATTATTAACTCCATGAACATGGCTGTTACAACTGATAAGCCCTTTTTCTGGTTAAAGCTAATTTTTAAATAACAGTGACAAATTCTAACAGAGTATCTACTATGCCTACTATAATGATATGAAAAAATATCTGCTCTAAAATAACCAATAAACCTGTTTTTAAATTAAAGCAGGACACTTCAAAAAGAAAGCAATTTGTGATTCAGTATTAAAAGTATACATTAATGTAAGACAACAGACAAATATAAATTAAAGAAACAAAGGTACAATCTAAGGGAGACCTAAGTGCTATAGAAATCAAAACCCGAACACGCTGAATGTGATCTTGCTAACAATGAAAGCTGTTTCACCATCTGTGGACTCCTGAAACTTGTCTCTGACAGTCTTCAGGTTCTCCAGGGCTCTCAGGTTGGGGGCTGCTGTCTTCAACAGGACATCTTCTTGGGATGCTACATGTTGCAGAAGGAGTCTAAGGTGGGCTTCGATTTCTTTGTCAGACTGTAGAGCCTATTATTGGCAGAGAACAGCACTGATCAGCATGGCTTTTAGGCCCATAGCGCTAAGGTAATCAGACACAGGGCCTTTCGGGACCTGGTGCCTGCCTCACCCCTGCCCCCCGTCCCCACCTTCCCTCCCTCACTGCTCCCTCCAAGTCTGGTGCAGTCGGGTGCTCCTCGAGTGGGCTGAGCCTTTCCATGGCTCCAGGGTTACAGATGCCACTCTCTTGGAGTGCACTTTCCTCCATATTTTTAAATCTAGCTTAAAAGCAACAATTCCTATATCACCTTCATTTACTCGTTCATTAAAAAATATTAGATGCCAAGGATGCAGTGACGAACACTGTCCTGTCCTTGCCCTTCAAGAGCTCCCAGGGGAGTCAGACATTTGCTGGCATCTCTGGCAGCGTGGGAACCTAACAGGCGGCCTGGGTGCAGCCAGGCAGGGAGTCGACATCCAAGCCCTCTGGAGGCGGCGCCGCTGGAGCCTGAACGATGACTAGAACTAACTCAAGCAAGAAGAGGGAACAAATGGTGCAGGCGCAACTGTCCAGGACAGTTTTCTTAACCTCCCAGAGGGCCTTCATTAATGTAAGATCAGGGTGACATTTTAATTCACTGAAAAAATTTGAAAAACGAGTGAATTTGTTAACTTAGGTACTTTTAAAAAAATACACTCATATACTAAAATAAATTTCAGATGAATTAAATAAGTAAATTAAAACAAAAACAAAACAGGAAGAAAATATTTATATTTTTTCAGTAAATGAGATGCAGAGGACTTTCTAATTATGAAAGCACTAAACAGACTACAGAACAGACAAAAGCTTCTTTCTGGTTGCCTAAAGATACCACAAATCCAATCAAAGAGCCCAACAAATCTAACAAATATGTTAACATGAAATTAAAAGATGTGCCAGGTATTACCACTTGGCATTCATTCACCATTCCTTCCTTCCTAACAGAGCCTAAGCATGACCCTTTGTCCCACGTGGCTCCCACGTGGGGGTGCGGTGGTGGGCCTGCTTGGTCTAAGACTAAGCCCACCCCACCCCAACAATGATTAGTCAGGAGTGAACATGTGATCCAATTCAGGCCACTGTGATGAGGGGACAATTGCTGGAGCTTGTCTTCACTCTTAAGAATAGCACCTCTACTCTCTTCTCAGAGGTTATGGCTGTATGGCTGGAAAGCCAAGAATGGCTACAGCCACGTTGCCTTCCTGGAATGAGCAGCCTCAGAACAAAGCCGAAACAAAGAACTGGCTGTCCACAGGATACCTGAGACACAGAGCTGCTAAACTAGAGCCCTGACCTGGATTCCAGGTCCGTGCTCTGCAGCCGTGAAGGACCTACTGAGGTACCGCACTGGAACACTGACAGGGCAAATTCAAGATGCTGGACTATTCTGGCTACTTTTGTCTACTGTGGGACTTTGCAAACACTTTAATGTTCATCATGAATCTCCAGGCAGTGACGGAGGGAGGGTAGCCTTTCAAAAAACTAGCTGAGCACGCTCTTCTTCTTTGGCAAGACATTTCATGGTATTTGTATTCTGCAAAATGCACAGTGAGAAATGCTGATATCAACATTTAAAAAGCAACCGAGCTATACTAGTTCTTCAAAAACAACCAGGAAATCTACTTTTACCCTAAACTTCTGCTCTACAGTCCAAAAGTCATTCTGCAGCACTTCAATATTTAATATAGCTGTGAGTCACAAACAACAGAAACCTTCCTTTTACCTTCAAGTCCTCTCGTAGAGAGCTGTAATCTATCTCAATGGCTTCTTCTTTTTCATATATATCAACTGTCGCCTGGGTGCTTTCTGCTTCAGTTCCCAACTGAAAGACACGAAGCCCCCTCCTCGTTACCCGAAACACGATCTGCCCCAAGTCACCCAGCTGATTGCCACCTCACTCAGACACAAAATCCCTGCGGTGGCCCACAGGGTCAGGATGGTCTGGTTCTGGCCATCTGGCCCGTCGTCACCCCTTTAACTTCATTCCGTGCCAGCCTCCCCTGTGCTCCCTCTGTTCCAGCCTCACCAGTGGGACAACCTTCCTCCGATGTCGGCATCACTCGCCCTCTTACCCCTCTACTTCCCAGCCACCTTGCTCGGGCCACCCACGGCCTCTCCGCCTGAGACTCAAAGCGCCCACCAATACTCTTTGTTCTCCCTCTTGCTTTAGTTTAGCCTGTGTCGCCGCCAGACACCCAAATATTTTATTTGTTCACCATTTGGTTTCTGTGCCTGTCTCTCCTCCACTAGGATGTGCCTTGAGCAATCACTGGCAACACGTATTACTCTCTGACGGAAGGAAGGGACAGGAAAGAAGGGGCACGTGAAGGAAAACTTATTCCGCTGTAGGCGGCTGTTGGTCTAATGCTGATACCAAAACCAAGATTCACAAATTAAGAGAGAAAGAAACCTCTGTCACTCACTCACTCCTTTCTAGATATTCTCTGACAACAAACTCCATGAAACAACTTTTGGAATCATGTCTACATTTTATGTAATATGTGTATGTTAAAACAGTTCATATAGAAGTTGAACTTGAATACAAAAAGGAATACTGAATCCCCGAATCTCTTGATTCCTGTTTGGTGATTTGATATTGTATTTGTCAAACTTCTATATGAGTCATCTGGTGCCTTGCTACTCAGTCTGGTCAGCGGGCCAGCAACAGCGGGCCTCACCAGGAGCCGAGAACCATAGGCTCTAAGGCAACAAAGTCCCCAGATGCCTCGTGTGCACAGAACAATCTGGGCACCAGCGATCTAGTATGTCCTCTCTACCATGTAAGAACCTTCTAGAACCCTGGCAGATGCAGGTTGCCAGGGGAACACCTCCAGTGGAAGGGGAATCTCAGGTTCTACGTCACAACTGTTGCATGACAATTATTTCTACCCAGTGGCCCTTGTTCAGCCCTCTGGAGAGAGATAATTATACTTATGACTTTATGGACAATCTTGTACAGCACCCCCTTATACGGCCACTACTGGATGTGCAGACAAAATGCCATTCACGGACCCACCACTAGAGGCTGTCTGTCTTTCTAGTAGCAAGTGTACCCTAGCAGAAGAAATCTGACTGGCCTCCACACCTCAACCCCAGTATCTCCTTAGGACCAGAAGGAATCAGCGTGATCCTACTTCTGTGACGAGACCTTCTCCCACTGCAGGAGGAGGATCCCATCCTGAGCCTTCTCTTCCCAGCACGGCACGGTCTGCGCCTTTTCGCTCTCCTGGACACTAGACTCTTAAAAAGCATCAGGCTTGAAAAGGGGGATGCAATATTCCAGGGTGGCTTGACCAGCACCGAGTGGGACTAAACTATCATTTTCTTTTCAGATAATAATTCTGTATCGGTTCAGTTCAATGTCTTTATACCTGCTTTGAAACACCTCACCACGAATATGAAAATCTTTCCAGCTAATTAAGATGTAAATAAGTTCACGTTCCTGGTGGGGCGCTGGAGAAAAACTCTAAGAGCAGCAGGACCAACAGGGCAGCGGTGCTCCGGGCCAACAACACCCCCTGCTGTCACGAGGACGGCTTCCTCCTCTCCTCTAGTCCATGACGACCCTCCTCCAAGGTTACTGCCTTTTAAACAGACTTTCCAGTTCTTTCTATGGTCCAGTGAGTATCATTTTTCTGCCCATCTACTTCTGCTGTTACCGGGCGTCCCCCTTTCCTCTCTCTGCACCCATTAAATGTGGACATGTGACCCCAGAAGGAGCCAGGATTCTTCTCCAGAATTTTTTTTTAGGTCAGAAAGAAAGTTTATTAGAAAAGAGATAATACTCCACAGACAAAGTGTGGTCTCCTCGCAGAGGCAGAGAGTGAGAGAGACAGTGAGAAAGACAGCGAGAGAGAGACAGTAAAGGTGCTGAGAGGGACCCAGAGTTCCTTCCCAGGATTCTCCTGAGAGAGGTCATGAAAAGTTCTCTGGTCAACGCCAGTGGCTGCAACTGCAGCCTTGTGGAGAAACTGATCCGAGAGAATAAAGCCAGTAGACACTGAGCCAGAAAGAGTTCTCGATGGCGTTCAAATTCCTGGACCGAGTCGAGCACCAGACCGCCCCCTTCCACCCCTCTCCCCTCACCCCCATCCACTCCCCCCTTTAAAGCCACCTGAGCTGAGTTTGTTACTTGTGGCCAGAAGAGGGTTTTTTCTTTTTCTTACCTCCTATCTGGAAGGTGATCTCTGCTAAAATAGAGAAAAAGACTTCTGAGGCTACTATCATGTCAGAGTGACACTATGAAAAGTGGTCAGTGTTAGCAAGAGAAAAATTGTTCTACGGATGCTTCAGTCTGAAGAACCTGAAGGACTGAAGGCCTCTTCTGGAGTGGAAAACCTGACGGAACTGAATGGATTTCTGACTGTCCGGGGGCGGAGCAGAAAGGGGAGGAGGGATGTGGCAGGGGCCACAGAGAAGTGATTCCTTCACTAATATACTCAGAACTCAGAGATGACTTAAGAAGCAAAACAACTATTTTCACCATCTTCTGGATTAGCTAATATTAAGATATTCTTTGCGAACTGCAGTCATATCTTTCCTATGGGTAGATATTTCCAATGAACCTAACAAGTACTGTGTGATACAAATGGAGTGAGAAAGAAAAAGGCAAACGGAGAAGTGTCTACCATTGATGGACCCTGGTTTTATCTCCTGATTCTTTGGAGGTCCATCCTGGCCTCGCCCTGCCCTGTCACCACCTGGACAGACTCAGCGAGGCAGGTCTCTTCTGAGAACCACCTCCAGCCGTCAGCGAAGGAGCAAAGCCAGACCCCTCCCTCCACACACAGCACAATGTAACAAGCGTGCAGGGAACGGCCAATGCCAGTGGGCCACTTGCACGCTGCCTGCGGTTCTCTGTGGCTGACACCGCCTCCCCAGATGTCCCAAACTCCAGCAGCTTTAACTCTCTGATCTCTCTTGGGTATCTCTATATGGGTAAGAAACTCTGGTCCATCCTGTGGGTTAACACGACCTGGATTAACAAGAGAGAGCAAAGAACTGGATGAAATGCCCGGTCCTCTGGAATGATGATCGCTTGGCCCTTTTGCATCTGAGAAAAGTAGTCTTCTCTGTGCCTAAAGGGGTGTAGAATAATGGAAGGATCTGCAGAATTGGGATCTCACTGAGCAGCCAAGGGCATTACACTTAAAAATCGTTTGCTAGAGTACCTCTACTTCAATGATGTCGTCCAGGGACCCCAACAAAAGAGTTATTTCAATGTCTTGAACTTTGCAATCGAGCAGCATATTATGCTTCTCTAGCCGTTTCTGTTCCAGAGAAGACTGAAGGATTATAACTTCTTTCTGCCGTTTTCCCACTTCCCTGTAAATATACAGATTTGAAAACATGATAATATCTTGTTATATCATTTCATCAAAGAAGAAAAATCTACATGGAAACATTATTTTTTCCTAAGTATTAGAGGGATCTCGCTGATGCTTGTAACTTAAACTTTAACACTCCTGAGAAAAGCTATATAAATGGAGTTAGCTAATCTAAGGGAAAATTATTAAATAATAAGCATTCTTACTTTAATCAGGCTAGCAACAATACAGTACTTTCCTACTTCATTTTTAAATATGTACAATTTTTAAGCTGTATTTCTCCCTCAGGATAAGCTCTACATTTTAGAGCCTCAAACCAAGCGTCTCTTAGCAAGAGAAAGTCTGATTTATTTTTACTACCACCACCAGCACCACTAATGTAATGCCTTCTATCTTAAACGAGGGCTTGGGGGTTTTACCAGCTGAAATAACGCAGAATTTTAAAGAGGGTTTAGAAACAGAACCAAAAAAAAAGTAATTACATGGTTTTCAAGAATATGACGGAGATGTGGTTCTGTTTAAACTTAAAAAAAAAAATCAAGAGTAAACAAACTTTAAATCGCTCAAAAATCTAAGACACCAACTCTCCGCTGTATCCTGAAGCACTGAAGGTCTGAGCAGTGAGGGAAGGCATGGGATGCCGAGGCCGAGCAAAAGCAGAGCACACTTCACTTCATGTGAGTGCTCACTGTCGTGTCAGTCATGCAGGAAAGCAGGTGTCACTGTGGTTAACAAGCCAGTTGATTCTAAGTGTTATTGTCAACACCCTGGCAAGTACAAATGCTTATCACGTGCCAGGTACTGTTCTGAGTGCCACATAAAGTCACTCATTTAATCCTTATAACTATTCTATGAGGTAGGCACTATTATTATGCCCATTGTACTAATGAGGAAATGAAGGCATAGTACTTAAGTAGCAGAGCTGGGACATCGGCCACAGAGTCACAGCCCTCAATGGCTACACTTCATCACATCAACGGACTAAAGAGAGACTAAAAGGAAAGATGCCAGAGTCAAGAGGAATTTAGCGTGAGGGACCATGTTTTATACAGGTCCATGTTTTCATTGGCCAAAATGAATTATTCACTCTGAAGAGCTAACCACCCCTCTTGGTTTTCCTCCAAATTACAAAACTTGAAAGATGTGATGTGGGACCAAAAGCAACAAAGGATGCATATTCAAATAATAAAACTTCCTGTAATAAATTCTGAACTGATGGTACACATTAAAACTCTGGTCATGGTCTTTCAAACTGACAAACTTAATTACCTATCAACAGTCAAAAACTTCCTCCGTTCCTCTTCAATCTGAGCTTGGATTTTCTCAATGCTGGAATTCTGAGTGACAAATATGTCCTTAAGTTGCTGCCACTTCACCATGAGTTCATCCACAACTTGCAGACAGTTTTCTTCAGCCTGAATGGAAATGACTTGCACTGTAGATTCACCATCTTTTAATTAATCGGGTCAACGGCTCATCTTTGTAGCAATAAAACTCAGCCAGCTGTTCTGAGACAACCCCTTCCTGCGTGTGCTTGAAGCTCTCACGGCACGTGACCTGTCCCCATTGCACACTTCTTGGTAATCGCTACCTGCTTGTCCTTCACTTCGAGCCAGTCCTCAGCTTAATGCCACCTGACTTCTGTTTCCATTGTCCCGTGAAAATGTTCTTGCTATTACGACCTCTAAATTGGCAAACTAAACAGACATTTTCCAGACTTCACCTTTTTGACAGCTCTCATCACTTCCTCCTTCCTGAAAACTCTAGGGCTTCTACGATCCCGCCCCATCTGGCTCTCTTCATACCCTCCGTGACCACTCCTGGAATTCCAGCCTTGCTCCACTGCTCTTCTCCGCCTACCTCTGCCTGGGGGTCTCCACCTCTCACGTGTGGTTTCAATTTGCCTCCACACACCAGCCTAGACTTATCCTGGTAACTATGTCTGCTTTAACTACCTGCTGAAAATTGCTCTCTGGATGTCACATAGGAAACTTAAGCACCACAGGTTCAGAATTTTCTCTCCTTAACCTGCTCCTCCCATCCACCAACCGCCCAAGTCATCTGTGACATCGCTGTCCACCTCCTGTCCCACTTCAACATCCAATAATCCGTGAAGTTGTGCAGATTTTACTTTAAGTAGTTCTCAGATCTGCCCCTACCTGCCTTCTATAATGCGGCAGAAGCACAACGAATATTTACTCAGTGTAGGAAGTCATCATTTCAATGACAAGGCACTTCAGCCCCCATTAATTACCTTCTTTAGGTTATCGATGTCTTCTCTGCCTTTCTGGATAGTTTCTTTTAATGTGTGATCTTATTTAGTTTCTTCTTCAGCTGATTGCGACTATATTCGAGTTGAATATTAAGCAGAGTTTTTTGCTTCTCAAATTCTAATCTAGTGTAATAAAGTCAAGCATTACAAGTGGTAAACATAGTTCTTCAATCCTTTTTGTCTTTTTGCTGTTTGTTATGGAAAATTTCAAACAAATACAAAAGTAGAAGGAATACTATGATGAATTCCCATATAGTTACCACACAGCTTTAATAATTATCAATTCATAGCCAATCTTGTTTCATTCCTAACCACACTCATCACTCCTTCCCACTACTGGATTATCTGAAGAGAATTTCAGACATCATGTAATTTCATCTGTAAATATTTTCGTATGTATCTCTGAAAGTGAAGTGACTTTTACTATACAACCATAAATTATAATAAAAAAAATTCCTTAAATAGCAAATTGCTATCAATGACAAATTTCCTGAATCTCATTAAAATACAAAACTGGTTTGTTTGAACTAGGATCCATACATTGCATATGGATGTTTCTTAAATCTTTTATAATCTATAGGTTTGCTCCCCTCTTTAAGTTAAAATTTATGTGCTTATTTATTTAGTCAGTGTTTTCAAATAGCTATTCGTTCACAAACTCCATCCTTGGGAATTCAGGAACATGTTCCGTCCTGATGCACCTTACGATTTTGTCAAAAGCTTTGTAAACTCCTCTATAAATTCCAATATCAGCTGTAGCTCACCCTTTCCATCCTCCTCCCCTCACATATCCTGCTAATGGAATCATTTGTTCAAGAAACATTTGAAGCATTAAAGGTATCAGATATCATGCTAGATACTGCTGCTTCCAAGACAGCAACTAAACAACAGTAATGATCAAAACAAAGAGTAATATTCAATGACAGGTTACTAATAAGCCACTGTTATAAATTCTTTTACACAAATTAACTCACTTAAGTTGTATAACTCTGAGGTAGGTCATACTGCTCTCCCTATTTTAACAGACCAGGCGACCCAGGCACAGGAAGTTAAGGACTTCACCCAAGGCTACCGCACAGAAAGTGGTGGTGCCAGCATGAGCACTTCGCAGGGACTGAAACTTCCCGAAAAAAATTCTTGCCTCATTTTATGGGTTTGGCATTACCCTGATACAAACACATGACAAAACACTGCAAGAAAACTACAGACCAATCCACTTATGAGGGTAGATGCAAAAATCCGTAACAAAATTTTAGCAAATCAAATCCAAAAATATTTTAAGAGAATAACAGAACATCCTAGGTATGCAAAGTTGGTTTAACATTCTAAACTTAACCAATGTAATTTATCATATTAATAAGCATAAAGCCCCAACCATACAATCCTCTCAATAGACTGAAGAAAGAATATTTGACAAAATTCAACACTTTCATAACGAAGAAATTTCATCAGACTAGAAATAGAAGGGAACTTCTCCAACCTGCTAAAGGATTTAACCGTGAAAGATTGCATGTTTTGCCCATCTAAGACTGGGTATAAAGCAGGATGTCTGCTCCCCACTTCCATTTATTCAACATTGTACTGAAGGTCCTAGCTAGTACAATAAGACAAGAAGAAAAAACAAAAGCCAAACCAATTGGAAAGGAAAAAATAAAGATTTTAATTCACTGACAATATGGTAGTTTTACGGAAAAAATCCTAAGGAACCTACAAAAGAGCTACTAGAACTAATAAGTTTAGCTAAGTTTTAGGATAAAAGGTCAATTTATAAAAAAAAAAAATTTTATTTCAGTATACTACCAACAACCAATCTGAAATTAATAATCAGAAACAATTACATTATCAACAGTATAAAAAATGAAGTGCTTAGAAATAAATTAAGGAAAATGTGTAAGATCTGTACACTGAAAAATAAAGAACATTAATGAGCGAAATTAAGGAACACCTATATAAGTGAAGACAGACACCATGTTTGTGGGTTAGTATCATTAAGATATCAATTCTTCCCACATCAATGTACAGATTCAATACAATCCCAATCAAAATTCCCAAATAGTGAACTTTCATACAGCCACTGAAAAGCCGGTCCTAAAATATATGCAAAAGTGCAAAGGAGCTCTAATAGGCAGGGGCCTGACCCTCCTTGTCTACTGCAGTAGCCTCTGAGGCTAGAAGGGTGCCTGGCTCATGGGAGGCTTACAGTAAATGGGTATTAAATAAATGAATGAACCATGAGAGAATTACAGAGAATTAAAAAAAGGAAATGGGCCAAAATATTAATAGATTTTATTTCATTATGGGATAATGACTAATTTTTAAAAGCTTTTTCTCTATTTCTTCCAAGAGGCACATATTAATTTTGTATTTAAAAATTATATTTGATTACTATATCTAGATGAAATGACAGAGGCTAGCTCAACTTACTGTGGTAATCATTTCATAATGTATGTAAGTCAAGCCATTATGTAATACATCTTAAATTTATACAGTGATGTATTGTCAATTACAGCTATAAAATACCGAGAAAGAAAGAAGTGCCTAATAGGAAATAGATGAATCATCTAGATGAGTATAAGTACAGTGAAGTCTAGATCTTAAATAATCTGTAATCCGAAACATTTTGTTTCCTGTTTTTGCATGACCTTAAGTACTTTTGACATAAAGTGACCATATCTTGGGAAAGGGAGTACCCTTTGACTTGCAATACAACCTTGTCATCGTCACTACTGTACACTTCAATTCAGATTTTATACAAAAAAATTGTATTTTAATAGATAATACATACATATGGTACAAAATTTAAATGGCATAAGAATATATAAAAAGGGAAATATCGGTTTCCCATCCTCTCAGCGCCCCTAGAGGCAATCGCACTTACATTCCAAACCTATCTGTATGTGTGTATCTTCCTCCAGATGGTCATTTGTCTTCTGATTTTCTCTATGGTCCTTTTGTTACACAAAAAAAATTTTATTTCTATACATTTGCATTTTATCAAGCTTTTCTTTTATGGCTTCTGGGGTTTATGCCATATCAAAAGACCTTCCTTAATCTGATATATTTTTAAATTCTCTTATGACTTAATCTAATATTTTTCAGCCTTCATTTTAAAATCTTTGATTCAGCTGGAATTAATCTCAGTCTAAGTAATGAGAGAGATCCAAGTGCATTTTTTTCTAGGTTGCTAATACATGTATCCCAAAATGATTTATTGTAAGGTGTACATTTTCTCTACTGATATAAAATGCCACCCTAAGTCAAGTTTCCCTTATAGATCTGAGTATATTTCTGGACTCTGTTTGTGAGCTAGTACCTCCAAGTTTTAATACAACTTTATATAATGTTTTAAAATATGGGAGTTCTAGTCCTTTCTCATTACCTTTTTAAGATTTGTCTTGGCTAATTCTGAATGTAAACTCTATAATCAGCTTATTTAGTTAAAAATAAATCTTCAAATGTTTGAGATATTTAAATTATAGATTAAATAAGGAAGAACTAACTTCTATATAATATTGAATCTTCTTATGAAAGAACTAGTATGCCTTTCCTTTTTATTCAAGTTTGTTTATATCTCTGTCCTCATTAAAGGGTTCTTTATATATGCTTTCACATTTAATAAGTTTATTTCTAAGCACTAAATATTTTACCTTTTTTCCTCTTTAATGTAATTGGAATATTTTCTCCCAATGCATTCTCTCCCCTGTATTTTGCATATAGAAAAAAGCCCATGAATTTTTATATTAATTTTAAAACTATTTTAAATAAAAATTCACATTAATATTTGTATTTGTCTATATTATTGAATTCTCTTTTTTTGTTTCTATTAGTTTTCATTTGTTCTTTAGGAATTTCTAGATACATATCATATAACCTGCATAATGAAAAATTTACCTCCTCCCTTCAAAATTTGTATACCTTATTGATATTACTTATCTAACTCTACTGATTAGTATCTTCAGAAGAATGTTAGAGAACTGAATATACTTATCATCTCTAATATCACTCCATTAAAACACAATAGTGATTTAGAATGAGATATATCTTTTCATTTCCCAGGTATCTATTAATATTTAAACAATTTTTAATCAAAAATGGATGCTGAATTTTGTTAAGTGTTATTTTCGTCATCTACAGAGTTGATCATGTGATTTTTCTCCTTTGACCATTAATATAAGCCATTCTTTTATCGCTAGCATGAAGATCACCAGATAACAGTATCCTGTTTGGCTTTTGTTGCACTGAGTATTTCTATTTAATCGTATTTTATTTGGTTATTTATAGGTGGAATGGATTTATAGTTTCTTATTGTATGTGTATGTATCTTTTTTGGATTTTGGTATCAACATCATGTTCATTTCATAAAAAGATATGTTTCTTCCTCTTCTATACTGTGAAGTAGTTTAAATATTGAAGATTTGTTTAAATATTAGATGTTGAAGTTTCCTGCACCTTTAAAGTTCGCTAGGATGATTCATCTGTGAAACCATTTGTACCTCGTGGGAGTGGAAAAGAAAGTTTTTACTTTCTTTTCCTATGGTAACTGGCCTTCCCAGATTTTTCTACCTTGTTTATATACTGTTTCTTGAAAATTACCATATTTTATCTACAAAAATAAATATTTATAGAGAACTAAGAAAAATGGTGTCTTTTAATAACCATTGTGTAATGATGTCCCCATTCTATTATTTTATGTTTTCACTCTTTAAACAATTATGAAATAAAAGAATTAGATCTCTTTATAAGAATATGAATATTTACTTGCTATTTCTTGAACTGAAATAAAGACCTCAGGCATGATTCCCTTAAAGTATAAAATAACAGTAACATTTATGTATGTGTAAACTGTTTATCAACATTTTTAAATAAAAAAATACCTTTTTTGATCAATTTCTTGTTGCTGTTTAACATGTCTTTTCTCAAATTCACGAATATTTTCCAAGCCAATTTCTTCACAGAAGTGTTGAAAAATATCATCTTCAACCTTTTAAATTATTTCAAAATGATTGGTTTAATAATTAATTTTAAGGAAGTATAAAGATAATGCTTCAATCTAAGTTTTTCCATTCAAGATTTTCCTGGATTAGGCCAAAAACTAATCTCAACAAGCATTACTGTACTCTGAGGAGACAGTACTTTCTCGTCTTATTCTAAAAATTAAATAAGAAAGCTCATAACTGGTTTTATTAAGAGTTTTGTTTTTATGAAATGTTTAAAGCAAAATTAGAAGCATTTCAATTACATTAGCCACACCAATATATATTTTTTTACAAATAAAATATTCTTTATATGAGTAATCTATATAGTGTCTTAGGCAGTATAAAGCCAAGAGGACTAGAGCAAAGAATTAAAATTCAAAAAGATTTAGAAAATCAAGAATGAGCCAAATCCAAAAAAGGAACATTTAACCTCAATATTTTTAAAGCCCTGCATTTATGTAAAATTATAGGATAAAGAGACCTATTTTAACAGCAGGACATGTTAAAAAGTTTGGGTTAGATGGCCAAATCTTTGCTGCCCCAGAGCCAAGCACTGTGCCTGGCAAATATAATGAATGTTCCAGAAATAATCACTGAGTGAATGAGTAATCTCAAAAGATTACCCAAATGATAAAGTCCTTTCTTTCCTGGTGTTAAGTGAGAGAAAGAAGAGGCTGTAACTTTTACAATGAGCAAGGAGAGGCTGGAGAGCAGAAGAGAGTAACTATGCACTGGTCATTGCCTCTTGAGATGAACAATAGTATTTCTCTAAAGGCATAAGAAATTAACTTGGCAAACCAGTAAAGTTGAGTACTTATCACACTTTGCTTTAGCACATATTCAAGAATCTTAAATCTGGTATCTGGTCTAAAACTGTAATAAATATATCATTCATGACCTTATCTATCTTTTCTTGAAATTCTTCAATTCTTTGTTGCCGTTCTTTGATTCCTTCACTCAACATAGCACATTGAGACTCAATATTTAGTAGTTCACTTTGTAGCTGAGATTGTTCCTAATTACAAAAGAGAAAAGATTTTCTTTTTAACATAGTTATTTTAGCTTTGGATAGTGAAGCCAAACACACGATACGTATCTTTTAGAATAAAAAGGGAATCTACGAGGTAAGGTAAATTCGGTAAGGTAAATTCGGGTACAACTGTATAACAAGACTAACAACTATACAAATAAAGTAACTAAAGGACTATAATACAATCTTAATCATGGGGTAAAGTGTAAAAATAATATGATGCTATATAAATATAACTCCTGAAATTCTATGTTCTGGTTCTAATTCCTATAAAATTTTATGTAAGTCTATATTACCCGATAAAAAGCAGCAAGGTGCTTCTTTTTAATAATCTCCAGTTCACTTTGCGAATACTTGAGTCGTGTATGAGTTCCTTGTACTAGAGTCTGTATTTGTTTCAAATCTGCTTCCTTGCGAAGCATCTTCATTAAATCCTAAAGAGGAAGAGGATTATGTGAGAACATTTCACAAAAGACAAGCACTTTCACTTTCGAAGTGCTTTCGTATATCATAATTCACTGATTTTACATATAACCATATCTACCCTCCCTTCTTCTGGGCAATTAAGTACTTAAGCCATCGGGAGTAACCAAGACGCCATACAGCATCTTCAAAAAGCTAACACACTTCCTAACAAGAAACAGGCATGAAAACTGAGGAATGGGAGTGTTTGTTCCACCCAAGGCACATAAATGGGGTCGCATGATAAATGCTGCCTTGCTTTCAGCTCTCCTGGTCTTTTTGCTCGCCTCCTTCATTGCCTTAGCCCTTCACCTACCCTATTACTTAACCAAATTAACGCTATAGAACATGTTCTGTACTTTTACTCCAAGTCCTTACAACATGAATACATTTGTATACATAGTCACCAGTGTTGTTTTTTCAGACTTATGTTGCAAATTTAGGATCATATTGAGCTTTTCTGCCTCCAGTTTCTCTCATTCAGTTACTCAAAAAACTCAATCAATAAAGCTCTTAATTCATTCTTTTAATGGCTGCATATTATTCTAGAGTGTGGCTGTACCAAGATTGTTGAATTATTCTCTAACTAAAAACATTCACTTTGTTTCCAGGTTTTACCCTCACAAACAATGCTACAACATCAGTGAATGTGTACTCTTTAAGTATTGGTATTTATATATCCAGGCAATAGATTCCCCAGAGTGAGATTGATGGGTCAAAGGTATTCATGTTATTTTAAAAGCTGGTGCCGATTGCTTCCCCAAAGGCTATAACAATTCACATTTCTAGAAACAATGCGTGAGCATGTTTCTTTGCATCTCCACCAACATATATATTTTTCCAAGTCTTATTGATGGGTATGAAGTAATCTTAACTTAATTAATATCCCCCTGAGTACTATATTCTAGATTGAGCACTTTTTCATGTTTATTTGCCACATGGATTTCTTTCTCTGAACTGCCTAATTCTATCCTTTGCCCAGATGTTTCTATCATGTTTTCTCTCATGTCAATTCGTAAAAAGTACTTTGATAGTACAGAACCTACAGCCTTTGTTTTTAAACTTTAAAAAAAAAAATGTAAACCATGGCTTGTATCCTCATTTAAAAATTATTTTACATTCAAGTTTTTAATCTGTAGTTACTTTCGTTATAATCTGGGGCACAAAATTATTTTCTCTAGATGTACCAATACGTTTACTAAATAATCTATCTTTTCCCTCACCAAACTGAAACATCATTTTGTTGTATACTAAGTTGTCAAATACACTAGGCCCCGTTTCTGGAATTCCTATTCTATTATTAGTCTGTACCCTCTCATACCATATAACAACAACTTGATTATAATGGCTTTGCACAGTATTCTGTATGCTGGTAGGAGGAGGTCTACCTCACTCTCTTTTGTAGTATATTTTTTGACTAGTCTCTGGAAATATTCATTTGTTGAGTTAGGAAATCATTTATCAAATTAAAAAAATCCTTGGCAGTATTTTAATTAAAATTGTGTTCAACTTATATATTAATTGGAAGACTTCTAACCCAAGAATATAGTATGTCTTTCCTTTCAGCTGTTATGTACTGCAATAAGTTACTGTGCCTTTATGTTTATATTTGTTCCTATTGCGAGCACAATATTTTTCCATTTTTACATGTTTTTTACTAGTATAGAGGAAAACTACAGTTTTGTTTATTTATGTAGTCCTCTCATCTTATTAAATTTAGTAGTTTTTAAGCTACAATCTTATTATGAGCAAAAAGTTAGTTTTTCTATTCTTTTCAAGGATTTATACAAATTATTTCATTTTGTGCCTGACTGTATTTACTATAACTTCCAAGTTAAAATTAAATAATAATGGTAATAGCAGATATCTATTTCCTGATTTTAACTAAAATGGTTTTAATCTCTTATCACATAAGTAATTATTTGTTAGTTTTAGGTATAAGCTATTTATTTTATCTAAGTAATTTCCACTCTTTTATTTAGTACTTTAATTAGGACTAGCTGCTAAACATTATCAAATCCCTTTCTACATAAGATGGTAGAAGTTTTTTCCCTCCTTCAACTTGTTAATGTAATGGGTTATGTTGATCATTCAACTATTAAAACACTCATGTATTCTTGGAAAAAATCCTATTCAGTCAGGTGTATTTTTATTTCATTACATTGCTGGATTCTATATACTGATATTTAATTTAGAAATTATGCCTTTATATTCACAAGAGAAGACTTAGTTTTATTTTTGTAGTGTCTTCATAATATTTGATATTAAAGTTATACTTTTTGAAATAAACTGGGAAGTTTTCAGCTTTTTCTATAATCTAGAATGGCTTAAATAGCACGAGAATTGTGTTAGATAGAACTCAGCTATAAGCCCATGTGGTCCTATAGTCTTTTTACTAATTGCGCTAAAATATACATAACAAAAGTTACCATCTTTACCATTTTTAAGTGGTAATCTCCCCCAAAACGCAAGCCATCACTCATACTTGGCTGTCCACTAGATTCAGGTGAGACACAGGTGGGAGTTCAGCATGGACATGGGTAGGAAACCAGATTCACTTCAAGTTACCACTTTCCTAGAACTTTCTCTAAGCCTAGGACTAAATTTGCGAAGTCTTTAAAAAGTTGAATATTTCCACGCCTTTGACCAAAACATAAAATGTGGTCCTATGGTTACAGAAAATGATTAAAATTAGTTGAGTAACCTTGCCAGAATACTTCCTTGAACTAAAAACTGGTAATTTGTATACATAAAGAAAGCTAAATAGGAAAAAAATAATCTGAAAGCATTCTACTGATTTAGTATCTATAAAGTTGACATTTCAAGAAACATGGATTACAATATTCAACCAATGATACTTGATAAGATGGCAAGTCAGTTTGCAAAAATAAAGCTCAGTCCCTAGTCATCAACATAAATTCCAAATACATAAAGAAATATAAATGTTAACTACATAAAAACATTAGAAGGACACATTATTAAATTTCTTTTGAGATCTTCAGAAAGAATTAGGTCTTTCTAAGCATGACATTAAAATCCAGAAGTTATAAAAGATTAATAAATTTGGCTAAAGATTTAAAACACATGCATGACAGAAATTCTTATGTCAAACAGATTCTGAGTAATAACAAGGTATAAACTTTAGATACATATAACAACACGAATCTCAACAGCATTAAGCTAAATGAATAGAGCATTACAGAAAAGACTACTACTTACTGTATGATTCTATTTATATAAAATTCTAAAAGAGAAAAAACTATAATGATAGAAAGTAGACTGGGTTGTCAGGATTCAGAGGGCCCAGGGAGGGGACTGACTACAAAGGAATTTGGGGGGCTGTTGAAAATGTTCTATCCTGACTGTAGTGGTGGTTACACAGCTACATACATTTGTCAAAACTTACATACACTTAAAATTGGTGACTGTTATTGTATATAAATTATACCCTAATAGAGCTGACAAAAAAATTCAAACAAACGTATGACTGAGGACTAATTTACTTATACAAATAATTCCTAAAGCAGATAATAAAATAACAACTTAATAGAAAAGTGTGCACAGGAAATAAGCCATAATATAAAAACCCATAATATAAAACCCATAATATAAAACCCATAATATAAAAAAAAAACCAAAATATAAAAAAAAAATACGAAGAAATGCTCACCCTCAGTTATAATTTAGGAAATGCAATTTTTTTTTTTTTTTTTTTTTACTGATCGGGTTGGCAAATAATATTTAGTGCTGCAATCTAGGGACATAGACAGTCTACTACACATTTTCTTTCGATGGGAATTCAGTAACATTTATCAATGTTTTAAATGTACATATCCTTAGACCCAGAATCTCCACATGTTGGAATTCACCTTAGAAATATATTTATACAAACAAATATATAATAATAATGACAACAAACCTTTATATAGTGCTTACATATACATTGTTTTAAGTATTTTATCTGGATTATCTGACTTTATCCTTAAAATAACCCTCAAAAGAAGGTACTTTTTTACTCCCATTTACAAATGGGAAAACGAAGGTACAAAGTGGTTAGGTGCCTTGTAAGGTTATATTGCTAGTAAGTGGCAGAGCCAGGATGAAAACTTAGGCAGTGATGGCTACCAAACTCATACTCTTTAATAGTATGTTATTCTCCCTCTCTAAAGGATGTTTAATGCTGCATCATTTGTAATAGCAAAAAATGAAATGTCCATTATTGGAGATTTGTTAAATAAACAAAATCTATACAATAAAATATCAGGCAGGATTCACTAAAAATAAAGTTGTTCTCTATATGCTAAAAGGAAAACATAAAAAAAAAAATAAAAACATGTCCAGATTATGATATTAATGAAAAAGTTGTTGCAAATACTATTTATAGCAAAAGTCTTTTACAAAACAAATAGGAAAATAATACATATACTTGCATACGCAGAGAAAATTTCCAGAAGCTATGCACTAAACTGTGTTTAACAAATACTACTTAAATATAGCATGAGTAAGGGAAAGATTTTTATTTATTTTATTCCATTCTGCATTATTTGAATTTTTAAGAACTACAGGCATGACATTTTCATTGCCAAAATTTTTTAGTGTAAATACACAATTATTCTACTTAACATTCTACAACTTTTACAACATGGATTTACCTTTAATTCTTGTGTTAGCTGGGTTCTTCTGTCTCTTAAATTCTTTAACTCTTTCTCATCCCAGCATCTAGCCTTATACTTTAAGTCACTTGACCCTCCAGAGATCACCCCAGATTTTAAAAATAATGTTCCATCAAGAGCTACTGTCTGTAAAATTAAAAAATATTTTACCATAAAGAAATGTACATATAGAAGATAGGACATAATAAGGCAATCTTTATAGCTGAGAATTTGTAGATGAGAACCTAGCTTATGAAGGACACCAACCAATAAACCACAAATACAAAACCCTGTCTTGCTAAGGCCCAAAGCAATTCTAGACAATTTAAAAGGTTTAAAATAAATTGTACATTAGTTCCAAACATCTTCAACTTTGAGAAGAAAAAATTAAGAATATTTATATTTAATATCAAATAGTTTTACATGATATAATCCTGTATTTTGAAGAATTTGACATCACATGTCCATGATGTATTATAAAAACAGCCTTAGTAAGTTTAGGACACCAAAAATAACACCTTCTCCAAAATGGATATGAAACTGGGACCGAGAAAAAAAATTTAAATGGAGTCAAAGGCATAAAATAGCTTGAAGTTATAGTCCTTAAGTAAGCATATTGTTCTATGGAATAAATAAAAGTAATTCTCAGGGTTTTGTAAATGTTTCTAATTAGTCAAAGCAGCAGACCACCAGTGGAAAACTAAAACTATGTAAAGTGAGCTGATTAAAAAAAAAAAAAGCCAACAAAAAGGAGTCTCATTTACTCCTTCATTCAAACAAACATTCCCTGAGTGACCACTATGTTTGAGACATTCTATACTGGGGACTAAAGTGGCCAAAGGGAGTGAGATATGTTTTTGACCCTCAGGGAGTCATGCAAGTAGGGAAAAGAACATATAAACATATCACAGTATAAAGTGATGAGAAGATAGACATAAACTCAGAGTAATCTGGAAGCATAATTCTGGGAGGTTCTAACAAAGCCTGGAGGTCCACAGATTCCTGAGGAGGTGAAAGCTATCATCGTATCTTATCAGAGATAAGGATTAAATTAGTTACACTTAACAGAAGACTTAGTTGATTTCTCTCTCACAATTACAGAAGTAAGCACGCCAGGGTCTATATGGGTGGCTGCATATACACAGCATAATATCCACTAGATCTTCCCAGGGTATCGTTGCCATACACAGGAACTAAAATCCCAGCTGGTCGAACATCTACGGCCATGTTTTTAACCATCATGTCACATGCCCCCTTCAATTCTAAAATCACAGTGGGCAAACAATTCATAAAATTATGGATCTTAGGTTTTTTTCAGTAGTGTCTACGTTTATTAAAATTATTTTTTTCTAAAAGTAAATGTTGTCTCAAATAGCCTATTTTCATTTTACATTTATAGTCAAATTCCTATTCCAGAAACACTATATTTTTATTTCCAGACTATAATTTATTTACAGCTTATATTAGTTGCTCAGTATCGTAATCCCATGCCAACCTTGGGAGTCACTTTCCTGAAAAATACCTTGGCTGGCACAATTGGAATCTCATATAAAATGAAGAGTTGGAGAAAGTTTTAAATAGTATTAAATAAAAGTTCCAGAGAGTACGGGCTGCATAAAGAATTAATTCTTTTTGTATCAAAAACCTTGTGGAATAACCAACCATTCCACTGAACCAACTTGAACTGTTTTAAGAAATATTGCTTCAGTGTTATAAGCTATTTAGATTCTCTCATAATTTTTGTTATTCAGAGCATACATATTTTAAAGTGGCCTTTCATTGGCATGAAAAATATACTTTAACATTTTCCTTTATTTATAAATGAGGAAGATATTCACATGTTCAAAATCCAAAAGACACAAAAGGGTACAGAGTGAAAAATTTCCCTGGCATCTCCCCACAAAGTGGTATCAAACTTTTGATGTTGATCAATCTGAAAGGTGAAAATAGAATTTCGTTGTATTTTTAATGGGCATTTCCCATATTTTTGGTAGAAGTTTTCATATTTAAGAGCAATTACATTTCCTTCTATGAAAATAAGTATGTAAGTATATCTTTTGTCCATTTTTCTATATTTTTGTTTTCTTATTGATTTGTAGGCAAATTTACTCTTTACTATGAATTGCAAATATCTTCCCTGACTGACATGTCTTTTGATTTTGTTTACAGTGGTTTTTGAAATGCAGAAACTTTTTTATGTTTATGTAAATTTATTCATCTTTTAAATAGTTTTTGGGATTTTTGTCATATTGCAAAGGTCTTACTATCTCTGAGATTAAAAATAAAATTTCCCATGGTTTCTCTAAGTACCCTTATAGTTTCATTTTTATATTTACATTTCTAATCCATATGGAATCTAATTTGATATAAGGTATGAAGTTTAGATTCAGTTATATTTCATTCCAGATGGTACCCAGTTTTCCCAAATGACTATATACTGCATTTTTATTCTTTCTTGTTTAATATGTGTAACTTTTGGAAAAACGATCTTTTCACAAATTATCCAGCTAATGATATTTTTCTAGGTCTGATTTTTGCTACGTCATATTAAAAGGTCAAAGCATAAATAGATCTTTCTACATGTTTTATTTAGAGTAACAACCATCCAATCTATGGGAAGAGGAAGCAAATAATTGTATCTCTGGTTAAGAGGAATGAATAGAATAATCACATGTATTCAAAGAGACTTCACATTAAAAAAAATTTTTACATAAATTTAAAAAATATTTTTAAATTGAATTATAAAAATCTTGATGACCAAATTATAGTTAGCAGATTTGGTGTAGTTTATATTATATAGTTTATATATACTCTGTGCAGTTTATAAACTAAACCAAGTATCACTTTGTGATGTCACTTGCAGTGTTTGAATTAAAAAATTTTAAAGTATGGTATCAAGTTTAGAAAAAGGCAGGAAGTCCATGGAAAACCAAAAGCACAAAATGAAGACATCAGATGAGTATCTGTGAAAATGTGACATCTGTCCAAAGTTTTATGCATCCTAAAGCACAGAGAAAATTCTTTACGTGGAATAATAATAGGAAGAAGATAAAACCCCTGGAATATACTTAAGATACAAATGACAAAGCTAGTTAAAATTTTGAAATAATGATAAGAACAAGATATAGCCTAAAGGGGTAATGCTTTCATCTTACTGTGAACAGATATAAACCATTAACATTTATTGAATGAAAGAAGGAATAAAACAGTCTTATCTTCATGTGACTTCTTTAAACTGACCACGCTAATCTTCAAAATTCAATTTTACAAAATATATTTTACAAATGTACAAAAATAAATTTTAGCATAATTAGGTAACAAAATAAGATATCTTAGTAGCTCACTTATTATATCTCCTTAAATTTAATATGTAGAAATCAATGACAGTGATTACTAAGACTATGATCACATTATTATTGATTATTACTGACAGAAATACTAAAATATATGAGTTAATCATGTTAGACGGTCAATAAATTTAATATTGAAAATGACTACATTTCATAAGAATAGCCTCTTTTGTGTTAAGTTGCAATTCTAGACATTCCAGATCAAATGTTTTAATTACTAGTAAATAAAAAAATGACTACTACTTTATGAGAGTTATTTGCTAGGCACTATAATAGAATTTTGCACCCTATTACTTAATTTAATCCTTATAACTCTATGAAACATGTACTATTATTTCCCCAATTTTAGATGAAAAAAACTAAAATTAGAGGTTAAAACTTGCCTAAAGTCACATAATTAATTACTAAGGAGCATCACTGGTCTTACTTCATAGCTTATGCCCTTAGGTACTTTATAACACTTCACCGCAAATGTAGCTTTTAAAAAAACTGTCAGATAATCTGATGAATTAAACATTGCTTAACTAAATACAAACTCTAATCAACTGAGACTAAAACAATATTTACTTTTAAAACCAAATTATTTCCTTAAGAGATTAGTATTCAGTAACCTCATTTCAGTTGTTCATTTCTATAACTTCAAATGTGTTAAAACCTTGAATGTGTAAAAGGAGACGTTGTATCTCCATTAAGCTATGAAAGAACCCAGAATATAAAATAAGCACCTAAAATCTTTGCTGACATTCACAAACACATATACTATATATGTAAATGCAAGAAATATTGAGATTGAGCAAAGACATTTATGAAAGTAAAAAA
This sequence comes from Eonycteris spelaea, assembly GCA_003508835.1. NCBI lineage: Eukaryota > Metazoa > Chordata > Mammalia > Chiroptera > Pteropodidae > Eonycteris > Eonycteris spelaea. The sequence goes on along the minus strand of PUFA01000270.1, from coordinate 627,284 downwards.
CTGTTTTAAAGTAGTATTATAATAAATCTAATTTCCAAAATATAATTTATGATCTTGGGAAATGCTACAGAAGTTAGTTTTTTTAAAAACTCAACTGAACATTATAAAAACTACTGAAGCCATAACCATCTTAGGCTCTATGTTTTTTTCCTTATTAAAAGAGTTATATGAAAGCATACATGTTTGTGTGTGTAAGATGTTAGTCTTATAAATACTGCTTCAAATTATCCAAAAGTGCAGTCTAAAGCCTCTTACTTTGCGTCTTTCAGGTCCATTGAATGCAATGTGCCTTGCTTCTTCCACAGTTTCACAGACAAGGCCATTTCCACACACGAACTGAATTACTTTCTTCAGCTGAGGAAACTGAGTCTTTATGACATCAATCACCATTTTACAGCCTTTAATCTCCCGTAATCTTTCATTGATGGGCTTAATCTAAAAGGTTTAAAAAGTAGTTAATATATTAGATATGTTAAAATAAAAATCAAATACTCAGGACAGTCTTTCTCAAAAAACACATATAAGCACAACAGTGAGAGATTACTAGTATGCACTTATATACAATATAAGTTTGACAAGAACCTGATGAACCATATCCACCATTGGCTCATGTAGTATTTATTAAAGTACACTCACCAAAAGCCAGAAACAATAATTTCCAGATTCAACTCTGTCACTAACCAGCTGGGACAAAGCAATGCATGAGAAGTGCTCTGTGCTCTCAAAATCGTAAGGTCTGTTGGGGGATCATACCCATTTACATATGTCAAAAGAATGACACATATGAAACATCATGTAATTCAAAGTCATTTTAGATTTAAATGATCAGAAAAGCCTTCATACCTTCTTTGACATGACATTTAAATTAGGTCTATAAATAGATCAAAAAAGTGTCTACGATGCATTACTGAAAAACAGCAAATATGATCGCATTTTTGTAAAAAAAATCTAAAGACAATCAAAAATGTGTACATATGTATATACTTGGGAGTATATATTTATACAAATTTGTATGTATGGGAGCAACCTAAAGTACTTACAATTAAGGAATTCAGCATTGAGGAGAGGTAAGAATATTTCCTTTATAATCTTCTGTATTAAATTTTTTAAAAATGAGTGTGCCTTGAATAAAATCTTAAGCATGAAATAAGTAAAACAGGATTTTAACAGGCAGATGAACTAGGTTAAGCAGTTTTAGTGGGCAGAAGGTATAAGCAAAAGTGTGGCAGCACAACAGGCGTGTGTGAACCATTAGCACCCAGCTAGCATCTGCTGAGCCCCTTCTCTGCGCCACGCACTGTGCTAGGTACTCTCCCTGTAATGATGCTTTGCAATAATCTAATAAGGTAAGGACTACTTCCTCCACTTCACAGATGAGGAAAATGAAGCTCAGGAAAATTAAGAAGAGTTTGTGAGAACCAATTAAAAGTAGGACTGAGATCACACTCAGGTCAGTTCAAGCCTAGGGCATGTGCTCTTAACCACTGTGCACACTCCCCACAGCTCAGGGTCTTGAAAGCGCGACAGAGAAAAAAAAGTCCCTGAAGGATATCAGTCGCGACAATGACAGAGTTCCTGCGTCAAGAATTTCGACTCTGGGTACTTTCAGGCTTCTCAATACACACCTCAAGGCTCAAAACAGCCTGCTCCACCAAGGGCTGACACAGTACTTACTGGACCACATATTTACAGTTGAGACTCTGGGCTGGCATGTCATCAACACGCCGTATGTCTTCCCCATCTCCTACTTCACCATTGAATAAAACAAACTGCTGGCTACTAGGCCAGAGCAATGTCCTCAAAATCATCAAGGTAGAATTAGGGCAAAACCAGATATTGAAGAAATGATAGCATCTACCTGATGTTATTTTTTGCCTGCTAATACATTAACACCAGCCTCTTGAGTGATGACTGGCACACAAGCTATGATTTTTTTCAATCACTACCATAGTTTTAGGGAATAAAGATACACTTTAAAAGACAAGATTTTGATCCTTTTATAGTTCATAAGCATGATGACTGAGTGTTCATGCTCTTGTGAGATGTGCGTCCCTCAAACCTGTTTATGACATTGGCACATTACCTGTCTGATGTAAAAAAAAAATAAATCAACAACAAAATTTCATCACTACTGAATACTAAGTATTAGAAATTTCTTACATCAAGGTAATCTAAAGCAAGGAATGTCTCGGGCTCGCTCTTTCTTCCTTCAGAAATCGAATACAGTCTCTTGCTACCTTTTCAGAGGTTACAACAATGGCAATCATGTACCGGCCAAAAAGCTTAGTAACAGCCAGCTGGTATTTCTTGTGAATAGGATGACACAGGTCAAGGAGTCTTCCAAACTTAGGTTTAAAAAAAAAATGAGAATAACAAATATATTAGTGAGGAACGTGTAATTCGTTTTTTTTCCGATGTAACAAAGCAACATAAACTAGAAACTAATTTTATAAAATTATAAACATCAGAATTTAACAGAGTCTCATTCAAATGGACTCAAGTTTCTCAATGAAATATCCATTTAGGTGTGTCACACTTTATTTAAAAAAAGAATAATGAAGAGGGGCTAGTTTCACCAAGGTATTAAAATATCTTACAAAGCTACAATAATTCAATAGTATTTATCTATCCCCTTGTTTACTAAATAAGAATCCATGAGGACCCCCCACCGCTGCATGCAGGTACTAAGCTAGGTACCTAGACGCTGGGTAAACAACTGGACAAAAATAGACACTCTCTGACCTCACAGAGTTTCAGTCTAGTAGGGAAAAAAAGGTATGAGTAATTGGTAATTACACACATGTACAAAACAGTTATAGTAGACACTGTGATAAAGCACAGAGCACTGAGAGTATATGACAGGGACAAGGTCGACCAGAGAAGTCTGGGAAGGTTTAAGCTTAGTGGTATTTGAATAAGTGGTATTTGAGCTCTGAAGATTGGTCAAGAATTAATTAGACTGAAATTCAAAAAGTTTACTTAAGAATGGCAAAATGGCAACCGTCCTGTAACCATGCTCCCTGGAATATCTGAAGATTCAATTTTGTAACTTTAGATTCTTTTTTCATTTGCTAGGTTCTACTTCAGGAATAACAATTTCTTATATGATCGTGATTGTCTTTAATATTTATTTTCTTGCTTTGTTTTTTTTCTTCTCCATTCACCTGTGACTATAGTAGTTCCCATTATCTATGGTGTTGCCTTCGTGATTTCAGTTACTGTGGTCAACCACAGTCTGAAAATTAAATGGAAAATTCCCAAAATAAATGATTCGATAAACAATTCAGAAATTTTAAACTGCACACCATTAGTCACATAGCAGCCATCTCAATGGTGATCAGATCGACTGCGGTGGGACTGCGATGGTTGTGTTCGAGTCACCCTTCTTTTACTTCACAGTTGCCCCACAGCACAAGTGTAGTGATACTGGCAATTACGATGTGCCAAAGAGAAGCCGTAAAGTGCTTTAAGTAAAAAGGTGAAAGTTCTATGCTTAGTAAGGAATGAAGAAAAAAAACAAAACTGTGTGCTGAGGTTGCTAAGACTACACTAAGAACAAATCTTTTATCAGTGAAATTGCGAAGGCAAAAAAATTTTTTGTGCTACTTTTTGTTGTCACACCTCAAACTACAAAAGTTCTAGCCACAGTGTGTGATGTGTTAAGATGAAAAGGCATTAACTTTGTGGGCGGAAGACATGAACTGAAGAAATCCATATCCATATCCATATCTCCAAATGTATCTATCTATCCCTCTCATATACACAGGGTTTGGTACCCTCTGCAGGTTCAGGTTTCCCTGGGCATCTCGGAGCGGATCCCCGTGGACAAGGGAGGACAACTGTAACTCAAGCCCTACGCCGAGGGCAGCACTGCTCAGCTGTATAACCCATCCCTCACCACTTGCAATTTATTAGCTCAGTAATGTTTCATCTTGCTCTTTCTTAGTTGTATATTTTACTTTCCATTTCATTGTTTTACCTCATATGAGTCTAGTTTATGAATTCACGTTCTTATTGTCCATAGCACAAAACACGTGGGGGGATTTTGTTCGGTCACCTTCTTCCAGACTAGTCTCTTTGACTTCTAAATGTTTTTAAAATCATTTTTCTATTATTATATGTACCTATAGCTGCTATGGCGATTATTTTCACCTCGCCTGTTTAATGTGGGCAGCTCTGTTCAGACCTTTTATTTGCTGTGATGGACTTTTTGATTGCCTCACCTACATCTGAGACGGTTATCTCCTGAGCACCAGCCGATGGAGTATTTTCTGTTTTACCTTCCAGGTATTTTCTAATCTATTTCCTATCATTTAAGGGCTTAGAGGACAAGGGCAAGTGAAAGCTAAGTGAGCTAAGGTTGTGCATGTGCTTTCTTTGAATAGCTGAGTTTTACTCTTTCTTCTGAGTTTTAATTAATAGTCCATACTAAGGTTTCTTTACTTTGAGGGAAGAAGACAGATTCTATTTTGGGGGGAAGGCTTTGAAATGGCTTTCAATTCAATGAGTTCTCAAGACTTCATTTTACCTAAGAGTATCAGAGGTTCACATTCTCTGATTCAGTTTTAATCAAAAGGAAACAAATAGACATGAATTTGCTTCTTGCTATATTAAGGGATACTAAATGAGATGTCTCAGGAACTAATTTATCCATTTGCCTTCTGCAGAGTTAAAAATAAGGATTGCTATACTTCAATCTTTTTTAAAGAATCGTGGACCATTACCATTTTCTGAAGTTTATGCATTAGATGTATGAGCCCCTTTCCTTGTTTGGTTGTTGAACTAGGTTTTTTTTTTTTAAACTAGTTTTTATCCTTTTGTTTGGTACTGGGGAAAGGATTCTATGACCGAGCCTTATTCCTCTATCATTATCTAAAAGTCAAGACCAACATTTAAGAGTCAGAAAGTCAAAAGAGGTGGCCAGAAAGGAGGAAAACCATGAGAGTGTGGTATCATAAAGGCAAAAGGCAGGTATTTCAATGCAGAGTTAAGTGGTTAACTGCCAAATGCTGAAAACAGGCCATGTTAAAATAAGGACTGCACAATGAACACTGGTATTAGGGACAAGAGAGTGAGACGCACAGACCCCAAAACCAAAAGAAATAATTTTGTGAAGTTGATACCCTAAGCAACAGGTTAGATATTACTGTATTTAGGCCAATGAAATACACTAGCAATACGGTATGCACAGTCAGATTTAGAGAAAACTTCACTGTTATAAAATCATGCCAATGATGCCTACTGAAAATAGAATTAAAAAAATTAAAACCATGAAGAATATGACATTTGAGGATATTTGTCTGGAGGGGGGCAGACTACTTCATAGTACCCATGTCCTTTGGGGATACTAGTCATAACTCGGACTTTCAGTGTAACATATTCATGTCAATGTTTCTCCCCAATAATCATTTATCTATAGTACTACTGGAAGTTACTTACATTTTACTCCAATTATTTACTATTATATTTTAAATATAAATAATTTAAAACAAAACTTAAAACTTGCTGAAATAATTTGCTTCCATATAAGACCACTTTTAATCCCAAATAAGAAAATTTAACCTTTTTGTTTAAATTAACTATTCATTCTAATTACCACAGAATCTGGGTAAAGTCTTTTAAGGTGTTCCAGAACTTCTGCTCTCTTTTTCTCACGTTTCCCCTCATGGTTATCAATGCCAGCATTCTGCAGTTCACTTCTAATAAGAGTCATCTCTTCATTAATTTCAGAAATTCTTGATTTTGTTTTTTCGATTTCACCCACTAGGGTTTCCTCTTGCTGTTTTTTCTCTTTCAAGCAATCACTACATAACAACATAAATTATATGGTAATAAGAAAAACCAAAATTTAGAATTAAAAATACATATACTCGGGTTGGCATTGCAAGGGAATGGAAAGTGCTCTATCAATTTTAAATGATGAAAAATGCAATAAAATACATCGTTATCAAACTTGGCCAAAAGAGATTTTGATCATTCCTTGTTGATTCAAAAGATACGTATTTCTGAATACTGAAAAAGTAAGGCCAGATCACTATAACCAGAGCAATGATCATGGGCTTAATAATAATAAATGCCAATTTAAGAAATTCTTAGTGTGGAATACTTAGGTTGTACTAGTTTTTATGATATAACTTTTATTATAAAATATCAATACCAAAAGAGAGTTTAAGTTTCACTACTAGAAAACATTTATATTTTTAACACTTAAATATTTTATTTATGTCGTTAAGTATAATTTTAAGGATCTACAATGAAATGAAAACAATGGAGTAAAAACATTATTATACTACGAAAGCATTTATTTGATGAATATACCACAAATATACCAGACCCTTGAAAATAAGAAAGCCACAAGGAATTTCTTTTTTTTACTATACCTACATGCACGTTTTTGTATACTCCTCCAACTTCTCTATTCGTTTTTTATGATCTTCTATTTGTTCTTTTATTTGTTTTAGATTTTCCTAAAGTATGAAATGAAACCTAAAATCAATTATAGCAACTCAAAATAAAATTGATTATTTCTTACTATATGCTTAGAACTTACTGTAATATACTTAGTTGATAAATTTGAAATATATCAAACGTAACCATAGGAAAATAGTCATAAAAGCAAATTTTAATTTTGAAAAGCTAGGATGGTGTAGTTTCGAGGTTACAAGAATTGAGGTTCAAATCCTGGCACCACCATTTACTAGGTATCTTACTTCCAGCAGTCTACTCTGGTAAACTCAAACTCCACGGGATTATTTTCAAATATCTATACACAGTCTTATCTATCCCTCAAACTAATTCATTCCATAAATATTCATTTACTGGCCACCATGTGCTAGGAACTAGAGATAAATAAAGAATGAGACAGAGCCCCATCGCTCAAGGACCAAGGTCTGGTGGGAGAGATGACTGTCATCCCAGTGGAGTCGCTTAGTGTTGTAAAAGTTTAGGAACATGTAAGGCACGTGCAGGCTTGTGGGAGGAGGGCTGCACACAGGTGTTGCTCCATTCACATTATCACCCAATCCAAGGACAGTGGTGGTCTCCAATTTGTGTCATGTCTTTAACCTGTCCCCCATCTAATTCATCCTGTGCACTACAGCAACATTAATCTGTCTCAATCCATTAACTAAGTAACCTAAAACTAGAAGTGTACAAAAGTAAAGACAAAAACACAAATCTTTTTCAGTGTACAATATCAGGAAAGACAAGAAATACCAAAGTTTCCAAATGGAAAGGAATAAACATTTTCTGAAGATAAGTATCTCATTTTACTCATTTATCACATAAATTCACTGAACAAACATCTGTGCTAGGTGCCAGAGTCATAAAAATAAGCAAGACACAGTTCATTTTCTCCAGGAACTTACACATTTTGAAATGAGAGTCCCCACATTGAAATTTTAATATCTCACTTAAGAATTCCATTCAGAGAGGAAAGAAACAAGGTTAATGAGGAACACAGGGTTTAGTCAACTGGAAACACCTGCCTCTGCCTCTCCTCTGGCCACTCCCAGGGCCTGTGTCATGCCAGATGGGCTCCTTTGTGGTCACTACCTCACATGCCAGGTAGGTCTCTTAGGGATCACTAGCTGTTATGCACAGCTTAGACTGAAGAATAGGCTTTTCCTGGAGAAAATGTAAAAGGCCAGGGCCATCATCTCACAGGGAGGTGTGTCAGGACCTGGGTGCCCTGATGGACACAGAATTGGAGAAAACCAGACTGCTCTGATACCAGGCATTCTGGATTTGAGATGCCAGCTGATCACACTGGGTGTCTGGGAAAACCAAGCACTCTCCACCACCTAGCAGTTTCTCCTCTTTCCACCCAGACATGTTATTGCCTCCTCTATCAGCATTTTTGTATTCAAAAGACAATGGCATATCAATCAAAGCTTACTGACATCGATTAGGTACAAGGTTTAAAATAGATGCTATTATGAACTCTGCCTTTAAGAGGCTTCCAGTCTAGCAGAGTTATACCTATTAACTGTACTTTTCCTTCAATTTGATAAAAAATCCCTTAGGTACAGATTAAGAATGTGATTAGATGAGGAAAAAATTATTTTCAGGGTTTTTCTGATGAGATGGGGAGAAAAGGCAAGCTACAGAAGGCTTTGTGATATGGGTGATCATAGATTTAACAGGTAAAGATAAATAGGTTTTGACAAAATAAAAATATTTTTAAAAAAGATAAGTAGGTTTTCCAAAATTAGCATGCACAAAGGCAAGTGTGCAATAAGTATTTCCAGAAATCAGTGTATAATTTTATAATGCAATACAAATTATCCAAGTGTTTTAAAATTACTGCTATTTTACTGTTTTCGTTCTCCACAAAATGTCTTTTCTACTCACGTGACTACCATATACTCTACCTCTCACATTCGTTCGTATTTTCATCCGCCAAATCACAAAGGGACTACAATGAAAGGCAGTATAGAGATTAAGAAAATTCATTCTTCACAAATACAGAGGACAATTTGTTGATGGCCAGAGGGGAGGGAAGTTGGAGAGCTGGAAGAATGGGTGAAGGATTAAAGTACAAATTAATAGTTGATAGATGGTCAGAGGGATGGGGAGCACAGCATAGGGAATGCAGTTAGCATTAATGTATTGGCTAGGTGGAGAGCCAGAGGAAAGAAAGAACAATTAGGGGGATTGTTTTGTAAATGTCTAAGCAATGTACTGTATATGTGAAACTAATAAAATAAAATTTAAAAAAATAATTTAAAAAATAAAGTAATTGTTGATAGAAGAAAAAGGAAATTCATTCTGGAGACAAAGTGTTAAAAATCCCAGTTATTTCACTTACTAGTTTAATCAAGTCAGCCATCTCGTGCCTTGATTCCTTCATCTACAGAATTCATTAATTCAACAAATATTTATTATCTGTTCTCAATAAGGGACTATTCTAGGCACTTGGGATGTATCAGTGAATAAAACAGATGAACGTCCCTGCTCTTGTGGAGTCTACATTCCAGAGGGGGAAGGTAGACAGATATACTATGTAAATTAGTTAGGAGATAAATGTTATGGGAAAAACAAAGCCAGGGTCAATGAGCCGGGCAGCAGGGACTACAATTTTAAATAGGGCAGGCCTCATTGGGGAAGCAATGTTTGCGCAGACTTGCCAGAGTAGGAGAGTTAAAAATAAATATAAGGAAAGTATGTTCTAGGCTAAGGAATAACCAGTGCAAAAGCCCTAAAGCAGAAACATGTCTGGAGGCTAGTATAGCTAGATCACTAAGAACCAGGGGAGAATAGAAAAAGAGGAAGGTTTGAGAGGTAAATTAAGTAGATCAGGTAGGTCCATGTAGCACACTCAAGGACTTTGACTTAAACTTTATGTGAGATTGGGAGCCTCTGGAGGACTTCAAAGTTTCATGACCTGATTAGATAGTAAAAGTGTCACTTTAGCTGCTATGCTCAGACTATCGTGGAGGAGAGAAGAGTGGAAGCAGAAAAAACTAGTAGGTAACTACACTGATCTAAACAAACGAACGAACAAAAACATGGTGACTTGGACCAGGGTGATAGCAGTAAAAGTGGAGAGTAGTGATCAGGTTTTTGGTATACTTTGAAGATGGAACCAACAGAATGCCCTAAAACAGTTAAAGATAAACTCCAAGGTTTCTGACCTGAGCAACCAGTAAGGTTGAACTCATCACCCAAGATGGGAAAGACTATGTGCGGGGTACTTTTGGGTATGAACTGAAATCAGAAATTCAGAGCTGGAAATCCAAATTTGGGAGTCATCATCAGATGGTATTTAAAGCTATGAGAATAGTGATCACAAAAGTAGAAAATGTAGAAAAGAGAAAAACCAGGATGAGGACATACTAATATCTACCTCGTAAGGTTGAAGATTAAATAAACTGAGTTTACAGCAGAGCTAATATACATAGCATGTACAAATAAACACTACATTATAATGATATTATTGTTGTTTCTGGAAAATTTCAGACCTTTTTCTAGAGACATATTTCATTATAAAATCCCAACGCTGTTTCTTTGTCTGTACACTAGAGCACAAGGACTTTCCCCTACAGTATAGCTGTGAGACATAAAGGCACTAATGAATGTAAAGTGCCTAGCAAAGTAATTGATGTTTTTTCCCTCTAAATTACAAATATTCATTTATAAATCAAATGTATACATAATTCAGAACCATTTCCCCATTACAATTCTTATTAGGAATGGTGGTCACATTTTCAGGATGACCCACAGACTTCATAATGTATGATGATTTGTTATTGTTGAAATGAAGGTCAAGAGGAAAAGACCAGATGCCTGGCGTATTAGCATACTTACTTTCACCTTATTCAACCTGCCTTTCACTATGCAGCAGACATACCCACTCTCATTGCACAAATGAAGAAATCAAAGCCCAGAGAAGTTAAATAATTTAGTTATTTACCAAGATTACACAGGTCAGTAACAGAACAAGACTGACTGGAAGCCAGGTCTGTCTTACTCTAAGGCAGACCAGTATAATGCTATCCTGATGGTTACTTTCCATGTAGACTATTAAGCTGCTCTTGGGCTGTGTTCTTGTTTCCAAATAGCTTTGCATTCACCTCTATTATTCCTGTTTCTTCCCTTTAACTATCCTCCTCTTAACTTCACTGGACTAAAATACATGTAAGAACAGAGACCATGTCATCTGCCCACGCCTATCACTATACAGATGTACAAAAAATACTTACTGACTACAGGAAGGAAGCACTATCTATACCTTAGACCAGGAAAGAATATCTCAATGACACTAAGCAGCATAATAGGTAATCCAGAATTTTTTATTAATTGCCCATGTCTGATGCAAATCTACTTATATATTGAAAAACTAAAAGGGAAAGAAAATTTCATTGAAAATAATTCTAAATCATTACTGCACAAACCAAGGTACCTTAACTTCTGCATGCCTCCTCTTTTCAAATGCCAATCTTTCTTTATCAGCCTTCTGCTCCCACTGTAGTTTTTCCAGTTGTTGGGTCATTATAGCCACTTTCTTTCTTACTTGTTCCTTAAGTTCTTTATAATTATCCAGCTGTATAAAAAGCATTTAAACATTGCTAACTCAAAGAAGCATGAGAGGAAATTCTTTATATGATATCCTTTACTAACAGATACTTAGTATTATCAAAAGTACATTTTACATAAATTAGATGAGAATTGGCTACCTTCTCCAGGTAAGATAATATAAAAATAAAATGAATGTCTTATTTAAAACTGTTTAGATAGATCAATAAGGGATTCCAAATCAACTCTATAAGGTCTCTGTAAGAAATTCTTAAAAGAAAAAGGGGATTAAAACTCATGAATATTCCATAAGGAAGAGAAGCTCAGAGAAAATTATGTGCTTTTTCTATTTATAGTCACAATTATTTTAGTATATATATTGTAAGACTATTATTATAAAGTTAATGAAAGAGATAAATGATAAAAATCTAGCTGAATGTTTGAAAACTCTGAATTACAAATTTTTAGATATCTACCATTGATTTATAATTAAATCTTATATACTAAATTGAATATTAATTCATCACTTCATATTTTAAATCGTCTTAATCAATTTCCCCGTCAATTAAGTGATCATGTCTCTTCAGAGCCATATATATCTGACTTTTAAGTTTTTATAACATTCATGAGAATAAAATGATTGCCTTAAAAACATAAGAACCTTTTATTATGAAATATCATGTAATCATCTTGAAATATTTTCTATGACTTTAATGAACTCAAAAATGTTATCATGCCATTTAATCTTATAAAGAAAAAATAACCCAGTCTAAAGATTAGATTCTATATATAGGCTAAAAAATTTCAATCCCCATAATTTAGATCCTGAGGATACTCTCTTTAAAATATTCTGAGAACAATCTCTTTAAAATATCAGAAAGAGAGGTCATCCTTCAATTTTCTTCTAATTAAAAGGAGAAGCTGAAACAGGAACAGAAGATTTCCCATATGTTGACTTTTTCACCTGACTGGCTTCTAATTCAATGTCTCGCACTTTACGTAAGACTTCTTCCTCAATCTGCTTTTCAAAACTCTTCCATGCACCATCTAAATCAACCAGCTCTGTCTCTAGGCTTTAATGTCATCTTCCTGTTTAGCACATTGTTTTTCACTGTCCTTTATTGATTTCTTAGCCACATCTAATTTCTTGAGGTGGTAAGATGTGTTTTCTTTCGCTTTAATGTACTGAGGCCTCTTCTGATTTAAAAGTGCTTCAAGAGATCTAAAAAGAAAAATAGTTTTCTTTAAAGAAATTAAATTTTATAATATATAAAGGGAAGTTCTTTGTTCTAATCATACGTTTAAAAATAAATTCTAAAAACTGACTTTCAGAGACTGTAAGATCAATGGTTGCCAAAGGTGAGGGGGAGTACTGAACAGTTGAAGCACAGGAGAATTTTTTAATAGTAAAATACTCCATAGAATACTGTAATGGTAGACACATGACATCATGCATTTATTAAAACTTTACAGCACCAAGAGTGTATCTTAATGTATGCAAATTAAAAAAAATTAGATGGAATACATGTGACAAAAGAATAACTGTATTACATATATATGAAACCACCTTACTGAAGGGAGTGGGGAGAAAAGGTGCTAAACTAAGTAACTTTAGAAAGGAGTGGGGTCTGTTAAAACTAAAAGCAAAAGGCATTGTACATAAGCATCATACTCTAGTTGATAAGGCTGCCTCCCCTGAGGGTATGGGTTAACAATTCTGACACTGCCATCCATAATTACAGGAACCGAACACTTAAGCAAATGAATGGCAGATTGTGGAATCCAGGTTTCTCACTGTTAGAGTGGGAGGTTATAGATAAGCAAGAAAAGTTTAACATCAACAGTGATGTTGGGTTGATATTACAATATGTTAAGACGATATGTCGTATAACATCTAATATATGTTGACATCCCTCACATAACGTGAGAGAATGGCATTTTACAACTGTGCTCTTCCTCCCCCAAACCCATAAACCCTAATTATGGAAAAGCTATCAGACAATTCCAGTGGAGGGACAGTCTACAAAAAACCTGACCAATACTCCTCAGAAATGTCAAGGTTTTCAAAAACAAGGAAAGTCTGAGAAACTGTCACAGCCATAAGGAGCCTAAGGAAACGTGACGACTAAATGTAATATGGTATTTGGATCAGAAAAAGGACAATAGGTGAAAACTAAGAAAACAAGAGTCAGTTAATAGTAATGTACCGGCACTGGCTCATTCATTCTGACAAACGTATCATACGTATCATACTAATAACGTACAATGTTATAAGGAGAAGAAACAGAGTGGGGGAGTATGAGAACTCTCTAAACCATCTTTACAACTTTTCTGTATATCTAACAGTATTCCAAAGTAAAAAGTTTATTTAAAAAACCAGCTTTAAAAATGTCACTTTTATTTTCACTCTGTTGATCTACAGGATCCAACTGTTAACAACCACTTTTTAAAACTCACTTTATTTCTTTTTCTGTCTGTTGCAGTTGTCTAGTTAGCATTCCGTGTTCCTTTTTATTGGCTTTAATAATGTTTTCATGATGAGAAAGAGACTCTTGTGTGGCACGCAAGTCCCTATTCATATGCTCTAACTCAGTGCTCAGAAAATGAATTTTTTTCTCATTATGATATAGTTGGAAAAGCTGCAGTTCTATCTTGTTTATTTTCAGTTCTTCAAGGAGACTCTGGTAACGTTCTGCCTACAAAACAGTACAATTCAACCATATTAAATGGGCACATGTTTAAGTTGACATTTCATAAACTCAGCTATGGTGCCAACAAATAATCTAATGAATGATTATTTATGTCATTAATGTGTTCTTGCCAAAAGTAGCATTATTAGGAGGTTTCTGGATACACTTTTACAACAAACCAATGAACTAGTAAATGATTTTATATTCATACACTCAGTGGCATGCCAGTATGATGAAGTGGCACCACTAACCTGGGTCCCTGTCCCACTTCTGTCTTGACCTCATGGTGTGGGCAAGTCCATTAACATTTTTGACAACAACTTCCTCATTTGCAAATGAAAAGAAATTATATGATTTGTAAGGTCCCTAATAACTTTAAATTCAATTATTTCAGGTAAAATTCCTGCTATAGGATGTAACTTTTCTAAGAAAACTAATAGGACTATTAAAATTCTAAATTATACGTGAAATAGAAGAATTTCCTTAGGATTTATACTATGAATAAATAAATAAAAGAATAAGATTTCTTGAGAGGAAAGCTCCTAATCAATGAAGTATTCCACATAACAGGGAAACAGCCATCTGCCAGGATATTGTAAAAACTGAGAAAGCTAGACTATTCTGTCCTTATTTTAAAGTTCTCCAATTCTCCATTTCTATGAGCTATTTCAGTATGAGTACTATAGTCTTTCACTAACACCACCCCTTTCCACTGATAAAACAAGGACATACACACATGCCAAAACATGAAGAAACAAAAACATCACTGATAAGGAGCACATCTACCTTTCATTTATTTCTTCCAAAATTTTTTGATTGCCTACCATGTGCCAGGCCCTGTTCTTTGTGTTGGGACTATACTGAAGAACAAGAAAAAACAGTTTCTGCTCCTATAAATTTATAACCTAGTTATTCTAATGGGGACAGGCAGAATGAAGAGAAATCAGAAAATAAACAAGAAAACAAGTAATAAACAAGATATTATTGTATGGCGATATGTACTATTAAAAAAAACAAAATATAGAGTAATGAGATAGTACTATGTAGGGGGTGCTAATCTCAACTAGGAGCATGGACAGCAAATGCCTGCCTGAGAAAATGGCTTTTTTTATGACAACTTGAATGAGTATCAGCCATGCAAAAATTAGCATACAGCTATCTATGCAGAGAGGACAGCAATAGCTCCAGAATAGAATGGAGTATAGGATGTTAATAAATAATAAAGGTCAACTTGGTAGGAGAGTAGAGGAAGTTAAGGCTTGAGAGGTGAATAGGGACCAAATTAGAAAGCTGGAAAGGGAGATTAGATTCTCAGTGGAAAGCACTGCACAGGAAAAGGTTTTATGCAAAAAAAGACAGAATCTGATTTGCATTTTAAAATTTTAGATCACTCTAAACACAAGTAATTATCAACCATATACAAGGTGCTATACTAGATATTGTGAAGGGTACCAAGAAAATACCACAGAACAACATTTGCAAAGTGTGGCCATGGCCTCGTAGGGATCCCCAACACCCTTTTAGGGAGTCCCTGGGTCAAAACTATTTTAATAATAATACTAAGACTTTATTTGCCTTTTTCATTGTGTTGATGTCTGCACTGACGGTGCAGAAGCCAATGGTTAGTAAAGCAGCTAGGACTTAACTCAAAAAAGATTTAATACAGAAACAGATATGAGAATTCACATCTGTCTTTTATTAAGCTAGATATTAAGTTACAAAAATGCAGAACAATGATATCTTTCCAATTAGTTTAAAAAAATTATTTTCACAAAAATATTTAACATGTATGAGTTTATTATTATTTTTAATCAATGAAAGTATTTTTTAAAATGTTTTAATTTGAATATACAATAAATATTGGTACATATAACCCAGATGAACAGAAACTCTTTGGGGTCCCTAATAACTTTTAAGAATGTGAGGGGATAAGATCCAAAAGTTTGAGAGCTTCTACCATATAAGATGTAAACCCTGCATACTTATTTTTAGTTAGGAAAATCATTTTTATAGTTCAAATTGTCCTGCTTATTTGAAACAAAAAACCCAAAAGTGAAAAACATCAAAAGTTCGTCTATAATGAATATTGGGCTTTGTCTTATATAATTATAAGAATTTTATTAGTAACTCCATGCCAATACCTGGAAACTCTGACAGTTTTTGTGTCCAACATTTCTTTGGTTACATCTTCATTAACGCCTTACCTCTTCTTTCTCTAATTTTGCATGTTTGCGCTCTGCAGCTACATTTTTCTTCTTGTTAAAATTAAACTGTGCATCCTCTTCAGCTTTCTGTAACTTTCTTTTCTTTTCCTCATATTCACCTATAAGGTCTCCTGAAGAACTGATTTCTCAAAAAACTGGGTTCTTTCTTTGGGCTTTTTCATTGAAATTGACTCCACAGTTCCCTTTTAAAAACAGCAGAGCACACCAACATATAAGATATAGTGTTGTATTTTTTAAAATCATGAATGAAATATATTACAGCTACTTACCTGAAAAACCAGACAGTTCTGTGCTTTGACTATTATACCTATCTTTTCCAACTCTGCTATATAAGCAGAACGACTCACAGGATTATCATCAAAATGAAATTCTGAGCAGCTTCCTAAAATAAAATAAAATAAAATAAAATAAAATAAAATAAAATAAAAGCTGTTACAGGAACAGACATTGCAATTTTAGATAGGATGGCGCTATGGTCTATTCGTGTCCTACCTAAATACATGTATGTTGAAATCCTAAACCCCAAAGGTGATGGTATTAGTAGATGGGGCCTAATCACGATTGTGGAGCCCTCATGAATGGTGTAAGTACTCTTATAAAAGAGATTCCACAGAGCTCTCTTGTCCCTTCTACCACGTGAGAATACAACGAGAAGTCTGCAGCTGGAAGAGCCCTCATCTGACCATTCTGATACCTGATCCTGGACTTCCAGCTTCCAGAACTATGAAAAATAAATTTTTATTGTTTTATAAGCTACCCAGTCTGTGATATTTTGTTATAGCAGCCCAAATGGACTAAGATGGACAAGGAACAAGAACAAAGCTGGAAGCATCAAACTTCCTGATTTAAAAATATATTACAAAGCTACAGTAATTAAAACAGTATGATACTAGCATCAAAAGAGACATACAGACCAATGGAACAGAATGGAGAGTACAGAAAAAATACTAAATCTAATGGCCCAATGATTCTTTGACAAGGGTACCAACGCATAACTGGGAAAAAAAATAGTCTCTCCAATAAATACTGCAGGGAAAACGATATATCCACATGCAAAAAAAAAAAATGAAATTGGACTCTTATCTCACACCATGTATAAAAATTAACTCAAAATAGACTGAACATGTAAGATCTAAAATTGCAAAACTACTAGTAGACAACACTAGAGGGGAAGGAAGCTTTTTGAAATTGCTCTGGGTGATGATTTTTTGAATATCAAAAACAAAAGCATTAATAAGCAAAAATAAGTGGGATTGCATCAAGATAAGCTTCTGCTCAGCAAAGGAGACAATCAACAGTATAAAAGAAAATCTATGGAATAGGAGAAAATATTTTCAAACCACATATATCCAAAACGTCTCTGTCTTTAAGGTAGGCTCCCCACTACATTTTAACCTAATAATTAGGTAGAAAAATGCTATTTGACAGTAGAGAAATTTGAACACATGTCTGCTTAAAAGAGTCCTAGTGGAGAATCAAACAGGTTCTATTACTTGCTTCTGCAAATTGCTATCCAAAAGGGGAAAAAAAAATCTCTAGGTTCACTATGCTAGAACAGGTAATCTGACTTAACTCTTGAAAAATCAAATGACTCATGAGCAAACATCTACAAAAATATACCTCGGATAATCCTTGCAAATGTTTTCTCTTTTCCACTTTCCTCCACATACACAATTTTCACACTTGCAGAAGAAGAAACAGGTTTTCCAATATGTGCTCCATGAATGAGTTCTTGAATATTTTTCACTCTTAAATTAGCTGTTTTCTCTCCCATTACAAAACTAAGCGCATCCATTACATTAGATTTTCCTGGGGAAAAGAAAGAAGTTATTCATTCTTAATGATAAAAATCCCTGCCCACGGCCAAAACACGTCTAAATAATACTGTCTTGTCTGTATTCAAAATGCACATGACTGAACTTTACATAGATCATTCATCAGCTACGGTAGAGTATTGTCTAAATTTAAGGCTCTAAATACAAGGATCTAAACCCCAATCTCTTCCACTATACTGTGGCAAATCATTTAACCTCTCAGAATTTTTTATAAATACTAACCATTATATACATATATATAATGGCTAACTATATCCAGGATTTTCCTAAGGGCTAAACTAGGTTGCTGAAATATTTATGATTGGTAGGAGTTGGTGGTGTAGAAAAATTACATAGTGGCTCCAAGCCTGCTATATTTTGAAAGGCCTCCTGGCACCTCAGGATTTAGATTTTGGTAGTGTTTCTACCACTTTTTGATAAAAAGGTCTCACTGTGCCTAAACTGTTTGTATAAACAATACAAAGTCTATCTGGATGTTTCAGTAATTCTGTAAGATTTTTTTAAAAATGATCTAATACACGTGTTCAAATAAATATATATAAAATGTCACCCATTAGTTGTGGATGAATACCATACTGAGTTTTGGTCTTTGTATAGCAAAAAGAATGTGAACAGCTTAGGCAAAATTCAGTAACAAGTAAACCAGAAATTTTTGTTGCGAAGAGATAGTATTGAAGGCAATGCTAGAATAACCCATAACTGGCTTCATGTGGTTCCTAGCATGTCTCTGGGTTACCAGTGACTGGCAAGAGGGGAGCTGAGCTTCCAGAGGATGTGGATCTAGGGAGGAGCAAGAATTCGTAAAGGCGTGTTCACAAATACCTTAAGATATGGTGTTAGATCGCAATATGCATTTCTGAATTAAGAAAATGAGGTCATTTTTGAACTTAAACGTGGCACTAGTTTTAAAAAGTTCAAAGCACCACTTTAACAGCATCTTGACTGGTAATGCGCACACAGGTTCAGTCGTGACTGAAGTTAGGGACTGCGCGGGTACTCCTCCACGGTGGTGCACTATTGAAACCACAAAACAGAATCTAGCAACCCTTCCCGTAATCACCAGGTGAAAGGTGAAAGGTGAAAATCTACCGTGTGTGGGCCCAACAAGAGTGGTAAGAATGCAAAAGTGTATAAAGCCTTTTTGATAACAGAATAAAGTGTGAATGACGAAATTTATTACACAGAAGAGGCAAGGAAATCCTCAAATAATCCCCGTGACTATTTCTAAGCCCAGGCACCACGGCCCGGGCTGCTCGTCGGAAGGCACGGACGGAGCCGTACTCTTCTCGGTCAAGTACGTTACTCTCTCGCGATAACGGCTTTCGCTGCAAATATGGTTTCTCAACGAGAAAATCTGGGCTGCGAGCGCCAGAAGGACGACCGGCCCTAGGAAAAGGCCCACGGCGACTGTCGCTGGAGGCGCTCGCTCCTCCGCCTGCGCCGTCGGGGCCCGCGATCCCCATCTCGGCGCGCGGGGCGGCCGGGCCGGCCGGGCCCCTCGGAACCTCGGTCTCCTCGACTATCAAATGGGGATAAGAGCCGTCGGTGGGGGGTAACCCAGGAGCGCGGTGGAAGCGCGGCCGGCACCGTCGCTGTCGCCGTGCTCCGGCGGGGAGGGGCCTTCCACCCAGAAAGTGGCCCAGGCGGCTCGCGCCCCGCTGCTTCCTCCCGTGCGCCATTGAATCCTAGACTGGGAAAGGGAAGAGGGCGGACGGGGCCGGGCGGAGGGCGGGAGAAGGACGGGGCGCGGGCAGGGTCCTGGGCGGACCCCAGCGGGCGCGGCGGTCGGGCCCCCCCACCCCCGTGGCGGGGCGTGCCGCGGCGCCCCCAGGGCGGAGGACTGCGGTGGAGGGCAAAGATCGCCTCCCCGAGGGCCGGAGGTCGAGGGCCGGGCCGCGGCGGACGCCGGGGTCCGGCGGGAGGAGGCCGGGCCCGCAGGCGGCAGGTGCCCGAGCCCAGGCCGTGGGGCCGCCCTCACGTCCCCTCGGGCGAAACGAGGCCGGGACGCCTGGGGCGGGCGGAGGTGTTCGGGGTCCCAGTTACCCGAGCCGTTGGGGCCGATAATGCAGGTGAATTTCCTGAAGGGGCCGATGACCTGGCGGCCTCGCCACGACTTGAAGTTCTCGACGAGGAGCAGCTCCAAGCGACCCATGGCTGCGCCCTGCGCGCCTCAGCCGCGTCGTCACACGAAAGCGGGAAAAGCGCGGGAAGGGCTTCGAGGAATCTCGCGAGAGGAGAGCGAGACCTTGGCGAGCGAGACCTCGGCCAGCGCCCGCGCCGTTTCTTAGCAACCGCGTTGTTTACGTTTCCGAGGAAACCGGGTCTCCTCTCGCTCTGCTCGTTGGGAGAGGACTAGATTGAAAGCCGGAGGAGCAGGCTCGTATCCCACCGCCCACTCTGCTAGGAAGGCAGCCTCGCTTGAGCTACAGCTTATCTTATTTTTTGGTCGTCTGTTCTTTTCATCTCGCATTTTAAAAACCTTAGAATTTTTGGCGATCCCCAGTCATGGAGATAGTGGAGCCAAGGACCTGGAGCAGCACTTCAGCTTGGCCAAGAGGAGACATATGGAGCTATGCAGCAGCAACGGATCTTCAACGCCAGAAACAGGATCATCGGGGTGAGACCCTCGGGCCGACAGGGAAGGGTGCCGGGAGGGAAGGCAGAGGAGCAGGCAGGGTGCGAGAGGCGGGCGGCTTACAGAGAGTTGATGAACACCTCGGATGAAAACTTTTGATCCAAGAACAGCTGTAAATGGCACGGGCTTTTCCGGAGAAAACTAGATAAACGTATTGACTCTGCCAAGGACGAGAGAGACCTTAACAGAACAAATAATACTCCTCCCACTGCCAGACTGGTAAATTGAGTCCTTCGGCAGGGAGAGTTTGCCTGAGTTAGTGGAATGGGGTTCTCCCCTCTCAGACTCAGATTTTCTACATTGTCCATTCATTTGACATATGCCAGCAAAGTTCCTATTTGTGGCAAGCCTGACCTGGGCCCAGGAGATGAGGATAAGGCGGGTCCTTGACCTTGCAGGGTTTCAAGCCCAAAGTGGGGGAGGCAGGACATTAAAATGATGACATTAAAAAAAATGTAGTGGAGTTGGTGCTGTGAGGGAGGAGAGCACAGACTAGGGCTGGAAGAGGAAGTTCAAGAGGGCTTCCCAGAGGAGGTGATGCTACTCAGTGTTCTGAGAATGAGTATCTGTTAACTACGATGAAGGAGAAGGAAGCTCTGAGGGAACTTAAGAGGACAGGCTGAAGAACCAACCATAAGCAAGGGCGTTCAGGTATGAAAAGACCTGCTGTGTACCTGACCTCGTCGACAGTGGGGCAAGGATAAAAAGATAAGTAGGATTGCTAACAACAGAATAAAATTATCTGGGTCTAACTCCTCTCACCGTTTTCCATTCCAGGGAGATAAAAAAGCCTGGGATGTTCAGGTCCGTGACCAGAAGATAAAAGAAGCAACCGAAAAGGCCAGACATGAAACCTTTGGTGAGCGTTTCCTAGATGCCTATGTAGCAGTTTAGCTGTGTGCCTTTAGACTCCAGTTCTCATTTTGTCATATGTGTAAAAACTTGTCCTTTTCATGCTCTTCCCTCTTTTAAATGTTCACAATTCCTTGTGCTCAGTTAACTTAATGTGCTAACTCTTCCTCTCTTAAAAGAAAAACAACTATTGAATCCTACATGAGTTCAAAGAAATATATTTTGAAAATAAATGTATGCTTTTGTTTTCTAAAAAAAAAATCCTGGATATGAAAACATTAAACATATACATTCTCTGCCCAAAAGCTCAAGACCATCTATCAGGGGCAGCTCTTTACACTAGATGACACACACACACACACACACACACTCCCAGCTCACACCCCTGAGCTGACTCAGAAGTAGATATGGTTCGAATAATTGTGTTCTAGCTCTTAGATAAAATTTGCAAATAGAACTCATTTTCTCACATGTGCAACAATTTCAGCTTATTTTTTAAAGAGCACTATAAAGATTTTTAAAATAGAAAAAAACAAGGGACCCCATATTCTTACAGAACCCCGATATGTACACACATAATGAATTTGGTTATTTTTTCTTGTTAAAAAAATAGAAAAAAGTAGGTATAAAATTATATATACAATGGGTTACTGATTAAGTTTAAAAATATAAAAAATATGAGCAACTAATCATCTATTATATTCAATTAAAATTAATTAATTAAAAATATATACATATTATAAAAGATATTCTTAGAAAAAGACGGAAAAGAGTTATGCCAAAATGTTAGCAGTGGTAATGTTGGAGTGATGAAATTATGAGCAAAGCATTTTCTTCTTTATACTGTACTATATTTTCTAAATGTGTTGCCTTTTCATTTTTAGTTTAAAAATAATTCAAACTTACAAAAACGATGCTATAGATACATACATACCCACCACCTTTTGATTACGTGCTAACATTTTGCCAAATTGGCTTTCGATATTATATTTTAAGAATACTTTCTGAATATATATATCCATTGTTTTCTTCTTCCTCTCTCCTGAGGTGTGCATCATTCCCATGCATGTTTTTGTACTTGTACTATTTACGTATGTATCCATGACGATCTAAAATAGTTTTTTGTACATTTATGCATTTTACTTAAATGGTGTTATACTGAATGGATCCTTTTGTGACTTTTTAAAAATTCAATGTTGTAATTTTTTGAAGTTGATTCGTGACCTACATAGAGAATATTTGTTTTAATTGGTCTATGATATTTTGTTACATGCATTAATCACAATTTCTTTATCTATTCCTCTATCGATAGCAGATTTAGATTTTTCCATTTTTTTTATAATTGCAAAATATGCTGCAATTCATTGGACATTTCTATCCATCTTTTCACCAGTTTATGGATCATTCGGGTTTCTTTATATGATTTGCCAGTTCCTATCCCTCACCTGTTTTTTGGTTGGGTTCTTTGTTTTTTTAAAGTTGATTTATAGATGCTCTTTGTATATTCAGGATTCTAATCCTTTAATGGTTATGTTACCTTTTTGAAGGGTTGTATTACTTTTAGAATCATTAAAAATAATTTTTAAAGTAGATTCAAATTAATTTTCCCTCTGAATCTTACGCTTACATATGGATATGCTATGTCTCTTCTAGCTGCTGAAATGAGGCAAATGACAAAACCGCATGCATACTGGAAGACCGGGAAAGGAGAGACAGGAAAAATCTCTGCAAAGCCATCAACGACTTCCAACAGAGCTTTCAGAAGCCAGAAACTCGCCGAGAATTTGATCTTTCTGACCCCCTAGCCCTTAAGAAAGATCGTGTACCCCGGCAGTCGGATAATGATGTTTGGAATACCATATCGGGAATGCAGAGATTCATGGGAGAGGATCTCAACTTCCACGAGAGAAAGAAATTCCAACAGGAACAAAAAGAGAATGGTCGTTGCAACAGCAAAAGGAATGGAAGGATGCCCGTGCTGACCAAAAATGTGCAGGTAATGAAACAGAAAGACACATTGGTTCCAATACTTTCTTCAACTAATCAACTCCTGTTTTCGTTTCGTTTTGTTTTTTTTTTTTAAGTCCTACTAATGTGCAGCTTTAGCCTTGTGGGGAGAGAGAGTCATCAGAACCTGTGTCCCTGGATTTAAACCTCTCCAGGCACCAGTCAGTGATGTAGGAAACACTTTCTGAGCTTGCGCTGTCAGGGCTGCAGGGGGCGCTGGAGCCTAGAGAAACTCAGGATCAGTCCCTGCGCTGCGTGTACTTGCAGTCTGCTGGGAAGACACGGCAGGGGTAAGAGTTACAGGGTCCAGCCCACGTCAGTACAAGCCCAATAAGGCACTCTGGTCACCCGGAACGCGACCTTCCACCTCCGTCCGTGGAAACGTCATGCTTCTACTGGCCCAGACCTCATCCCCTCAAGTCATCTTGACTCGCCTTTCTCTCAAAAGCCACATCCAGTCCAGCAGCAAGTCATCCCAGATCACAACCGCCTTTTACCACCGCTGCCATCAGCAGTCTGGACGAAGCTATCCACGGCTCTCTGCTGGATTGTTGCACTGGCCTCTGTCTAGCCTCCCTGCTTCTGCCCTTGTCCCCCTGCAGTCTCTTCTCAACCCAGCTGCCAGAATGAGCCTGTTAAAGGTTACGCTAGATCCTTCACTCAGAATCTTCCAACGGCTTCTCATTTCACTCAGGAAAAGCCAGTTTTATTCCAAGGACCAACAGGCCTTCAGTCTGGCCTTAGCTCCTACTGTGCTGCCCCTCATTCATCCCGTGCTTGCCACACTGGCTTTCTGTCTATTCCCGGTACTTGAGTGTGTCAGGCTCACTTCTGCCTCGGGGCTGGTGCACCTACGGTTCCGTCTGCTGGGAAACATATTTCCCAGATATATGCACGGCTCACCCTCTCGCCTTCTTCAGGTCTTTGGTAAAAATGTCATCTTATCGGTGAGGCCTCCCCTGACTACTATTATAAACTGCCACCCTGTACCCTTCCCCTCCCCAGGCTTTCTATCCCTTTCCTTGCTTTATTTTTCTCCGTAGCTCTGATCACTGATGTACCGTGTGGTTATGTATTTGTCATCCCTCTCCCCAATATCATCTCCTAAGCTCCATCAAGGTAGGAGATTTCGTCTGTTTTATTCACTGCTCTATCCTTAGTTCCTGGCACATAGATAAATATTTGTTGAAATAATCACTACTAGGGCTTTCAAAATCTCATCCATCTCCCAGGTGCTCCACTTTTCCATCTCTGGCTGAGAGCCTTTGTCTCAACCTTGGACTTGGTCTTGAGTTGCTTCCGGGACATCTCACCAGACGTCACTCATACTGGAAATGAACCCTTAGTTTTTTCCTGGATCTGCCCCTCCCTCCATTCTCCTCCCCTCACTCAGTGACGTCACCTTTCCTTAGTGAGCGAGAAGCCTGGGGGTCATCCTTGACCCCCTCTTGTCTCCAGGCCGTCCTCAACTCCTGTCCCTTCTACCTCCTTTATGTATTTTGGACTGTCCACTTCTCCCATCCCTACTGTCACCACCACTGTGATGCAAGCTGTCACCTTTTTCACCTGGACGGACCACACCAGGGCTTTCTAATTGTCTCCCACTTTCTTTCTTGCCTCTCCCTGGTCCATTCTCAATTTAGAAGTCAGAGTGCTACTTTTTAAACAATGTCAAGTTGAACAGTGTCACCCCCACCCCCCCCCTCCAGCTCGAGACCCTCTAATGGCTTCTCATTATATATGGAATAAAATAGCCATGCTCAACCCTCCAATACCGCCTTACACCCCCACCACTCCATTCACGATGTTCCATTCATTCTGGCTTTCTTCACTTCTGGATCATGACAAATTCTTCTCCACTTTAGAAACTTTGCATCTGCTTTCCGCCAACTTCTCACGTCCTTCAGGACTGAGCTTAAATGTCACTTCCTCCTAGAGAAGCCATCTATTACTCCCCACCCTCCACCTACGTAAAGTCAGTATTCCCGACATTTTCTCTTAGGACCATTTCCCTCTATAGCGCCATCATCATTTGTAGTAATATGCCTGGTCCAAGGTTCTTTTGTTTATTATCTATCTCAGCTCCTAGACAGTAAGTTCCAGAAAAGTGGGAAAGCCCTTCGTTTTGCTCGCCACTATATACCACGTTCCCAACAGAGTGCATGGCCCACGTGAGACTCTCGATAGCTCTGTGTTAAATGAATGGACAAGAAAATGAAAGGTGAGAGGTGAAGGTGAAGGTGAAGGTGAGCAGACCAGAAATTCACCACTAAAGAGTTTGGTCTTTGTTTTTGGAGACACTGAGGGAGACCCACAGCACAAACATCATAGGAAGAACCTACCGATGAATGACTTTTTAAAAATAGCAACCCTACAAAGTAGGAGTTGTCCCGCCTCACAGGTGAGGGCTAGAGGCCCAGAAAGGTGAGTGATAAATAGTTCAGGCTGACAGAAGTAGGAAATGTCTGCGCTGGGCTACGAGCTGCCTGTCTGACTCCAAATCTTTTATGTTTCACTGTTCGGATGCTCCACTTTTGACCCCTTTTCCTCCTCCTCGGCAAAGTCATACTGCCATCATGGATGTCTATTACCTGACACCCCCTCCGCTGGGGTGCCCCATCTGGTTCCCATGGCAGAGTTCCCCTTTTTCTGGGCTATCCCTTGCCTGCTGTAAGGAAGTAGTGGCCCCCTGATAGATTAGGGATGGCAGAGGGCCCATTGCTCCCCTCCCAGGACTACAGCAGACATTACCAATCCACAGCAGACATTACCAACCACGCAGACATTACCAATCCACGGCAGTGATGGCTAACACTCAGTGCCAGGCAGGGATGAAAGAGCTTCACTTGAATTAATTCTCCAAGTCTCCCGACAGCCATTCAGGGATGTGTGAATGGACACTCTCGAGTGCGCCCTGCATGCCTGGGGGACCTCTGCGTGGACACACAGGTTTGATGGTGTTTTGCTTCCTTTCAGAGGCCCTCTACATGCGGACAAGGCTGCAGTTTGATGAAACAGCCCAACATTTACAGAAACTGGAAAACGCCACCAGAAGGGCGGTTTGTGCATCCGTGAAAGAATTCAACAAGACTCAGGTATGCCCAGGCTCCGTCTGGAGGGGCGGACAAGCACGCAGACGCGCCCCAGGGTGGCCTGCTCCCCCGGTCCCTGCAGTGGGCCTATCTAGTTACAGAAACGGACCAGACGCAGCCCCTGCTCCTGAGCTCTGAATCTGGGCATGAAACCTGACAGAACTAGCCATGCAAGCTGGGAGGGGGGTCAGCTCACCTCTCTAAACCTCGGGTTCTTCTGTAATATGAGGACAGCGACATTTGCCTGGAGGGGTCCCAGCTAGCTCTGCTCCGACACCCGATCTTGTTTGAACGCTTCTTCACCAGCCATCAGAGCCCTCCTCCCAGGAGCAGGTGCTCAGGCACTCAGCGATGGCAGCAGCCAAGATGGCAGCGATGATAGTGCAGGCTTTGGGGTCTCCTGACCGCCCCCTCCTCTCTAAACCTGCCTAGCTTCCTCACAAACACTGCTCTCCAAGCAGATCCCATGCCGAAGTCACTTCAAGTTCTCTGTTCCTTTTGGAGATTAGACCCCTCCCACTCCAGGTTTTCTTTTCACACACAATTGTGTTCCTAGGTAGGGCAGGGGCTTGGCCTGGACTCATTTATCGTATTAGCTGGTTGACCAGAACTGTGGCCTGACAAGGGGAGCACATGAGATGGTCCATCGGAGAGCAGGGCGGAGATGTTAGAACTCTGCTCACGTGTCTCTTTAACCTCATCGCTTTGAATTCCCCGCGGTGGTGCGTGCATGCACGATGAAGCATGTGCTACGTTTATGGTCTGATAGTACCACCTTGTGAACTGAATAGATTGGAGACACAAGCTCAGCTGTGTTCCGCCTATGGCGGTATATGGGATCAAAACTCCCTGGGAGGCTGGACCGGAGACCAGAGAGAATGTGCTTTTCAATAGCAGGGAGAGGAATGAGAAGGGCCCTCTGCCCAGATGGGGAGGGGTGACCAAGGGCAGATCACAGAGGCACCTGGTGCTCAGGTCCCCAACCAGCCAGCTGGAGAGGTCTTGGCGAACACCTGGCCCTATTCCTTCCTTTCGCAGAGGAGGCCCAGAGAGGGGAGATGCTTTGCGCCAGGCCCCACAGCAAATTAATGGCAGAATGGGGCTCTTTTAAAAATTTTAAAAATATTTTTAATTTTCCAGTTATAGTCGAACATTCAATATTATACTGGCTTCAAGTGTACAGCATAGTGGTTAGACGTTTATATACCTTACGAAGGATCCCCCGATAAGTCCCCGGCAGGATGGGGCTGATTCTTCCTCCGCTTTGGCTGGCTGGCCTTCAGTCACTCATTTATTCCCTCATTCTTTATCAGTTCAGCAATATTCACTAAGCCTGCCCGCTGGGCATTGGCATGTTTGCTAAACCGTGTTGCCGCGTTCATCGGTTTATTGATTCATTTATTCACTACGTTTTGTAGGGAGTGCTTTTCAGGGCCCCCAGCTCTTTGCGTGACATGGCAAGGCCACATCTTCACACCCCGTGCTGGGGAAAGTCAGCAGCTCCCCTCCCGACTAGAAATAGGCTTTGTTAGTTAGCCTGGGACAGTAATACAAAGGTCTAGATAACTGACCTCAGAAGAAAATTCCAAGGTCAGTCTGATTCAGCAGGAAGACGCACACTTGGGAGCCTCCAGATCTTCACGGGGGACAGAGAGGGGTGCATTTTATCAGAGGCGGTGCCAGGGTTTGGCGTGCAGGCACCAGGGCCTAACTGCGTGCTTGCAAGACCAGGCTCTTCTCTGTAGCTTGGAAAAGCCACTTCTGCACCTCGGTTTTATCATCTAGAGAATGGGGATAGTGATGACACCTACCTATGCCAGTCAGAGTGAGAAACATCCCCCAAAACGCAGTGTTGACGTTTGTGACGTTCCATGTCCGTCTCGGTTGACCGAGGGACTCTGCTTGTCGTCTCACTCCAGGGCCCTGACCCTGGGACGGAGCAGCCACCAGCTGGAGAACTCCAGCAGCACAACAGAGAAGGCATGTGGCCGATCCCCCCACACACACACACACCCCTACCAGAAGTGTCCCTATCACCTCTGCTCACGTCACACTGGCCAAAGTAAGCCGCATGGCCACGCTCCCTCCATGCGGGCAGGGAATTATAATCCTGCCACCTGCCCAGAAGGAGTGCTGTCCACTGTGTTTAGGGACCAGCAGTACTGGCGATCACTCTCATGAGGTTGTCGTGGGGTAAAATGAGGTAACGCTTGGGACGCATCGGAACGCTTGGCACATCATCAGAACTCGTCAGTGAGAGCCGTTCTTTTTAATCCCAGCGACAGTTACATGCTCTCACTAGTCGCTGGGTGCAACCAGCCTGCCAGAGGAACACGGTCAACCCAATTTAATGGATAAAGGAACAGGCTCGGGGGTGGGGGGACCGACTCTCCTAGGGACACCCAGGTGCTCATCTGATCTGCTTTGGCAAATTCAAATCCTGGCTGTCCGGTATTTGAGTCAGGCCCATCTGGCTGCAAAGCATGTGCTTCTGTGACGCCGCCGAGTGAGTGGCTGTCTCATGCGGTGTGCCCGCCCCTTGCAAAGTGCCTCGTCTGTTCTTTACTGAAGAGAACCGAGAACACTGATGAATGAATGTCTCTTGACAGAGAAATAACTGCAGCCTAGGGAGGTGACATGCTCCAGGTCACACAGCCTGGGTTGTCCTTCCACTCATCACCCTCACCTGAGCAGGGATTGGCCCAGGAGTTGACTTGTACCAAGGCCTGTGAATGGGGTGCAGGGAGCACCGAGGTAACACTGTGTGTTCACCTTTTAGAGGCCACCACGGTTGTGAATCAGTCTGTTGGATGTTCTCTGTGGCCCGCAGCCATACCAGGGCCACAGGGAGGGGCACAGAGCCCTGCCCCAGAGTGACTGAGGCCAAGGCAAGGGGAGAAGGCAGCCCTCCCCAGGGAGGCAGCTCCATGCTTCGGCAAATTGGCGCTAAGACCCAAAGCAACTCTGCACACAACCGACAGGTGGTGACTTCCCAGCCCAGCTCATGTGCCCGTTATTGCCTGTCATCGCCCAGGCCGCCAGGGCCCAAGGGCCGCCCACATTCATGCCTGACGAGTACACCACCCCGCCCCGGCCCGTCCCTGGAGCCCTTCAGCGCGTCTTTCAAGGACCCCTCCAAGGGCCCCTAGTGAGATTTGCCGGCCTGTCACTCGGAGCATCTTCCTCTATGTCTTCTGCCTAGGCCGCAGAGGCAGCGGAAAGGAAAAGTCTAGAGAAAAAACAAGAACAAGAGGACAACCTGGCCGAGATCACCAACCTGCTGCGCGGGGGCCTGCTCTCTGAGAACCCGCAGCAGGCAGCCAGCTCCTTCGGGGCCCACCGCGTGGCCCCCGATCGCTGGAAGGGCATGACCCGGGACCAGCTGGAGCAGATCCGCCTGTGTCAGAAGCAGCAAGTCCAGGAGAAGCTGGTGCCTGCCCGCGCCGCACCCCCCCCCGCGCGTTGCTGCCCCCCCCCGCCCGACCCCTGCCCTCCTGCGCCCGCACCCTCCCGCGCATGCGCGCTCTGCTCCACCTGCCTCCTTGCCCTCCTCCCCCGCATCGCCCCGCAGCTGCCCTCAGGGGGGCCTACAGTTTAGCTGGCCATACAATCCTGTGTGTGTGTGTGTGTGTGTGTGTGTGTGTGTGTGTGTGTGTGTGTGTGTGTGTGTGTGATGCTCCTTGGGCAGTGAGTGCTGAGAAAGAAAGAAGAGTTGGATAAAGGGATCGAGGGTGCCAGGCAGAGGAGGGTCGCCAGGGACTAAGAAGTGACCTTATAACGAAGACCTGAAGAAGGGGAGGGAGCCATCAATGCAGACACCTGAAGAAAGGTGACCAGGCAGGGCGAACTGCAAGGGCAGAGGCTTCGAGGCAGGACCGTCCTGCCCTGGTCAGAGGAAAGCGAGGAGCCCGAGAGCTGGAGGGCAGCGAGGGGGGCCGGCCGGAGGACGGGTGGGGGGCGGAGGGTCAAGGTCCCGGCAGGCCACTGGGGAAGACTGGCTTTTTCCGTGACTGAGTTGGGGGACATGACCTGACCGACATTTAACAGGTCCCTCTTGTCACTGTTGAGGGCGGACTCTGGGGGGTTGGGGGGCGTGAGGGAAGAAGAGCGATCCTTGGGGAGGCTGGGCGCTGGTTGAGGTGACCGATCCTGGCTGGGTCCAGGGTGCTGGCAGCAGGGGCGCTGAGAAGTGGTCGCATTCTGGACCTATTCTGAAGGTAGAGCCGACGGGGTTGGCTGAAGGGTTGGCCATGGTTACATGAGAGATAGAGGAGGTGAGGGTCACTACAGGCCACCTGGCCTGGGTAAGGACAGGACGGAGGTGGCATTTCAGGCGACGGAGAAGATGGTGGGAGGAGCGGCCTGGTAGAGGGAGTGGAAACCACGCGTGCCCTTTGGGCTGTCAAGCATTCAGTGGCCATTCGACATCTGTATCTGTCAGGATTCGGCTTGCCTGAACATGGCAAAAACAAACAAACAAACAAACAAATGACAGCATCTTGAGCAAAACGGAACTGATTATCTCCTACGTGTGGACCGAAGCCTGAGGAAAACAGCCCAGGCTGGCACCGGCTCCACGGACACCAGGTTCTGCCCCCCTCGGCACCTGGCTCCCTCCTCTTAGTGCAAGGTGGCTGTTGGCACTCCAGCGGCCACGTGCCTGGTCCAGCGAGCAGGAAGCGGGAATGGGGAAGAACACTCTAGGGACACTTCCCAGAAGTTTCATGGGACAGTTCCATTTGCATTCGTTGGACAATATTTAGTCACAAAGTTGTCCCCAGCTGTAAAGAAGGCTGGACATGTGGCTTTGGTTCCAGGCAGTGAAGTGCTGGCAATGCTTTTGTTGAGGAAGAAGGAAAAATGACTACTTGGGGACAAGTCATATTTTCTGTCACAGCCTCCAGTAAAGCCCAGTGGGCAGCTGGGTGTACGGTCCGGATCTCAGAACAAGGTCTGGGCTGGAGACGTAAACACGGTCACCGCTACACAGTATTTAAAGCAGTGAACCTGGATGAGATCACGCAGGAAGTGAGTGTGGACAGAGGAGAAGGCGTCTACGGGCTGAGTCCTGGGTCCCTCCCCACTCGTTTTATAAAGGGGCCTGAGAAGGGGCAGCCAGAGAGGAGCGGGGAGGCAGCGGGTGACCTGGAAGCCAAGTGACGTGAGTGTTTTGGAAGGAGAGTGGGAACCCCTCAATCGAACGTCACTGCTGAGCTGCAGACTAGACACCAGATCCAGCCCCAGGGCAGGCACTGGGGTCTCTGTCAGGAGCATCTTTGGTGGGGGCGACAGCCTGTCGAATGGGCTGGAGAGAGAGAGAGAACCCGCAGGAGGACGGGGAGACGGAAATGCAGGCGACACTTTCAAGGGGTTTGTAAAGCGCGTGGAGAAACGGGGTGGTAGCTGCGGGGACGTGGGGTCATGGGAATGTTGTTAGTTTTTCTGATTGTAGAAATCACAGCTTACTGGTCATTGCATGAGCGGGATGCACTAGAGGGGACCCGATGCCAGAGGGCAGACCGGCTGGAGTGGCGAGCGGGTGGCAGGAAGAGCAAGGGGCTTGAGGCACTAGTTGAGCCAGTGGGGGGAGGAGCCCAGGCTGAGGATCCTGCGGGGCGGGGTGAGGGTGGGGGTGCTGGCGCGACAGCTCGTGGAGTTTCTCTTCCGGAGCCCCTACTTCCTGCCGAAACAGGAAGGGGGTGGTCAGCAGCTGAGGGTGAGGGTTTGCGGTCGGAGAGTGAGGGACTGGAAGGGAAGAGCCTTGGGGAAGGGAGCAGGACGGCCAGGCAGGCCGGGGCCCCCGGAGCTCTTGGTCATGAACTTGGAGTGTCCCCGGTGAGCAAGGCCACGCTCGGCTGTAAGGGGAGAGTTGAGTTGGGATCCACCGTGGTCAGGTGGATCACCGTGGTCACCGAGGTGACTGCCAGGGGTGTCAGCCGTGGACGCTGGGGTGAACACGGAGGGAGCTGAGGATTCAAGGAGCACAAGGGACGATGGAAAGTGTGCAGTCAGTGGACGGGGGGTCACGGGGCTGGAATGACGGGGCCGGAGCAGGAGTGGAGGAGGCAAGGAGCGCGGCGTGGTGGCGCGTGGGCCTCTTGAGGGTGAGACGAGGGAGGGGCGTTACAGGCTCTGCCGAGAGGAGGGCAGAGGTGACCACAGCGGGTCTCTGGGCCAGCAGCATGGACATCACCTAGGGACATGAGAGAAATGCAGAGTCTCGGGCCCCACCCCAGACCCACAGAACCGGAAGCCCTGGGCGGGGGCTCAGCGCGCTCCCCCCACAGGGTGTCCTGAGGCCCGCAGGAGTTGGAGGGCCACCGGTGTGCCCAGGGCGTGATAGCTGATGTGGGACCCAGGGGCCTTTGGAGGGGAGAAGGGAGGCGGGTCACTGGGAAGCCCGAGAGGGGAGGGGTTGCAGTGTGTGTAGGAATTGCTGGGAATTACGCAGGAGAGAGCTGTGGAGACTCAGACCTGCGGTGAGCAGAAAGGGCGGGGCTGCCCCAGGGTGGGCAGAGGACCGCCAAGGTTGTGGGTGGGGGCGGTGCTGGGGTCCCCGTGAGCCTCTAAGCGGGCAGATGCTGCGGGAGGGGCAGTGACCTGGACCAGGAAGTGAGGGGCAGAGGGGACAGCTCATGTCCAGGCCCAGAGGGGCTTTGCAGGGCCTGCTCTGTCCCTCACCGCTGCAGTCTGGCCCAGCCGTCTGGTGGGGACCAGGCAGGGCCGCTGTCCTGCAAGCAGCATTTTTGTTTCAAGAATATCCAATCTTGGTGGAAAGCTAAGAAAAGCACCTAAAGCACCCGCATTAGGTCTCAGCTCTCAGAACGCCACCCGCCCCCACGTGCCTCGTCTTCTGAGCACAGGGCTACCTGGGGAAGCTGAGATCACGCAGGGAGTAGTCGGGCTGTCCCAGCCCAAGGCGTGTAGGTCCCCATAGCATCTGGACTCTTGGTGGAGGCATCTTGTGTCCCGACTCAGGGCACCTGCGGGTAGCCTCGTTTTACAGGTGAGAAAACTGAGGTTCGGAGGGGCAACGTCACATGCCCTGCAGGTGGCACAGCCAGGCCCCAGCCTGCCCGTCGGTCCTCCCAGCCCGGGTGCCCCGGCGGCGGTGGGCTGGCCCAGGCCTGCCCGTGAGGTGGGGGGAAGCCCCACCCCGAAGCCCGTGAAGGGGAAGGAGGACTTCTGGGCTTCTGCTCCCTCCTGCTGTTGGGGGAGGGTGAGCTGGCAAAGCAACTCACGTTCTGGACCCGATAAAGCTGCCCACGGTTGGGGGTGACCCCTCCCTCTCCATTAATCCAGTTTCCTCTCCGAGGGGCTTAGTGGTTTTAATAGAACGGTCTGGAAGGCAGTGAGGACTGAGCCACGTTGCAGAAATTCACCCCCAGACCATGAGCCCGTTGCCCCTGGGTGGGGCCACGGCATCAGCACATTGTAGAAGCCACCAGGTGATCCCGGTGAGCAGCCAGCAGGAGCAGCCTGCCCGCCGCTTCCTGCATGAAGTCGCCTGGTGCCCGCCCCCTCTCTGAGCCTCGTGTCCCCACCTGTAAAACGAGGAGAGGCCGGTGCTCCTGGGTGACGCCCTGGGGCTGCTCTGTGGGGCCCGGTGGTGGCGAGTCACCTCTCCCTCCTCCAGAGGCTGCAGGAAGAAGAGCGCCTGCGGGACCGGCTCTGGGACCGGCAGAGGGTTGAGCTCGCTCGGGAAACCCTGCTGCTGGAGCGGCAGGGGCAGCGGCAGCAGCGCGAGCTGCGCAGGGCCCTGGACTGCAGCAACGTCGGCCTCGCCAAGGAGCAGCTGCTGCAGTGAGTGCCGGCGGGGGCCTGGCGGGCAGGGGGCGTCAGGGTCAAGGGGGCCACAGGCGAGGGGGGGCGGTGAGGAGGAGCCAACTGAGCCAACTGTGCAGGGCCCAGAGAGCAGGCTCCCCTGGCCCCAAATTTCCGCCCCCCAAAGGGCCCAGGACCCTTGGTGCGTATTTCGCCAGCAGTGCCATAGTGGAAGCGGTCTGGGCCAGGGCACGGCCTCCCCGTAAAGGTTGCAAACAGAAAGGGAGAAGGGACAAGAGCTAAGAAGCCAGAAATTAAGGGCTTGGAAACCACTGGTCCCCCATGGACCAGTGACTGAGACTGTGTCGTGTCATCATCCTGCAAACACCCCTCCCTGGGCATCCTCACCTAGGCTCAGCGGCTCAGACACAGGTCCCGGCGACGGAGTCCGCAGAGGGCACTGGGGCCTGGGGGTGCCGGGCGGGCCCAGGTGTGGGGGAGGACGGTGCCAGCTGCCACTGCAGGGCGGGCTCTCGGGCAGAGGGAGGGGCTCCCGTGCTGCCAACGACCGGCCGAGTCTCTTCCTCATTATAGACGGGCCGGAGCTCGGATTTCCAGCTCCAGAAATGTCAAAGGCAGTGAACTTGTCCCTAAAAACCAGTTATGGACTCACTTGGTTACCCGTCTATCCACCAAGCTCTTGGCACCCACTGGTACTTTCTCCAGTCAAACGTCTGTTTACTGGTCAGTCGGTCACTTCTCTTGGGGTCCCAGAAGAAGCAATTAAGAGATGGTCTCACAGAAATCAAATGATGTGAGCAAATGTGGGCTCTTTCCTGTATATATTTCAGACGTTTGCTGATGGTTTCTCCCTTGCTTTATTGCCAGGAAAAAGTACATGAAGGAAGTCTATACAAACCAGCCCGCTGAAGAGTATTTTGCACAATTTAATACAAGAAGTCGATAATGGAAAAGACACCTCCTTCCCTCTGAATCGTTTATGTATAAAATGTGATCACCTTGAAGAGTCACATTTATTTTTAAAAATTCACTCCTCGGGCCGGAAGTGCCCACCAGCTTTATTTTCCTACTGTGGACAAAACATTTATTAAACCTGTCCCTTGTGTTCCTATGAAGAGCGTCAGTTTCTGTTCCGCGCAGCTCAGAGGAGGTCTCCAGAACAGGCCTGGGTGCTGTGGGCGTGGGGAGGGGGCAGACACGAGCCTGCCCAGGTCCACCCTGGGGAGGGCGTGACAGCCGAGCCGGGCCCGCGTGTCGCTTAGACTCCAGGTTCGGCTGCCGCACCGGCTAACGCGCCAGCTGTGTGCGGGGCACGTTCTAAACACCTCACGTGCCGTTAACTAACTCCCATCAGCCGGTGCAGGTGAGGAGCCTGAGACACAGGTGGGTTAAGTGACTTGCCGAAGATCACGCTGACGGGCAGTGGTGGACCTGGGCTTGAACCCCGGGAGGCTGGCGACGGAGACCCAAAACAAGGGTGGCTTCATCAAAGCAGAAGGTTATTTCTCGTTCTTGCAAATTTCCCGGTGAGCAATGTTCCCTCTGTGCTGTGCCTTCATCTCGTGGTTGCAGGAGTGCTGCCCGTCTCCCCCACCCCGCCCATCATGCCATGTCACATTCGGGCCAGCAGGGAGGCGTAAAAGGGGACAGCGGCATGGTCCCTGCTTCACGAATGGAGCGCTGGCCAGAAGTGTGTCACGTGACCATACCCGGCTGCAGGGGAGGCTGGGAAACCGAGCTGGCTAACCACATGAAGGGGCAAGAGCAGAAAAATGGAGGAATACGTACTGGGACCCAACTAGCAGTCTGCTAGTCTTGAAAAATGACTTGGAATTTTCCAGAGGGGATGAGAGGGTGGCATTTTACTCCGGGGGTGTTTGTCTGCAGAAATGGGGTCTCCAGCTCAGAGGCCCAAGGTGACTGGCTCCTGCCCAGCTAGCTCTTCCTTCTCCACGTGGGTTTCTTGAGGGGCCACATGCACAGGGCCAGTGACAGATAGCAGCCCTTGTTCTTTCTGTGCTCAGCCTCTCCACTGACGGACGTTAACCCCAGCCCGAGCACTGGTGGCTTTCCCAGCTGGACTCTCTAGTGGCATGAACGAAGGCCCGGGGGCAGGAGAGCAGAGACGTGAAGGGACATTGTCAGCTGCACATGTGGAGTGGAAGGGGAGGGCCCTGTGGCCACGGGCTGAGGAGCCGGCAGGACCAGACCAAGGCGGCCATGGACTTAAACCGGGGGAGCTTGGCAACTGCTGCAGGCCAGGGGCGACAGGTGTGCGTGTTTCAGAAAGGGAGAGGCTCCTGCAGCAGAGTAGAGGGGGGCTGGGGGCTGCAAAAGAGAGGCAGACTTTGAGGACAAACTTCACCGCCTCCCTCCCAGTCCGGGCTCACGAGGGCTCCAGTGATCATTCGGTCAAACACTGGGCTAGGGACATGGCTCTGACCTAGAGTTAGCCTGGTAACTGGAGGTGGAGGTGGGGCTGGGCGAGGGCCGCCCTGCTGCAGCTGAAGCAGGAGTCATGACAGTCACGACGTCATGCCGGGGAGGGGGGCGGCAGGCCGAGCTACTCTCACTCCTAGTGTGTGCGGGGCTGTCACCGGGTGCCTGGAGCAGCCAATCTCGTTTAAGCTCCTTTCATGACAACTCCGCAGAGCAGGGCTCTCTCCTCTCCTGACAGGCAGAGGGTGAGGCCCGTGCAGCCAGGGCTGCTCCCAGGATGCCCCCAGGGTGACTTCCGGCCGCCTTCAGGCCACCGAGCAGCTCCACAGGGCCCACTCTGACACGCGCTCCTGCCGCAGGGGAAGGGACATCTGGATCCAACCCTCACAGATGCCTTTCCTGCAACTTACCCCATCGCTGTCCTTGGGTGTCCCTGTTTGAGCAGGAGCAGCCTGTTCCTGGAGTGATTGACAGTGACGAGCACACTCCCTTTGGAGAAGCGGGTTGTGGGTGTGTTAGTTTCCTGGGGCTGCTGCAAACTCGGGGGCTTAAACGACAGAAATTTCCAGCTCCTCACAGTCTGGAGGCCAAAGTATCAAGGTATTGGCAGGGCAGCTTCCTTAGGAGGTTCCGAAGGAGAATCTGTCCCCTAGCTTCTGGCGATTTGCTGGTGACCCGAGGGGTCCCCTGGCTTGTGTCCCCATCGTTCTGCTCTCTGCCTCCATCTACAGGTGGCGGCGTTCTCCCTCGGTGTGAGTCTGTGTCCAAATTTCCCTTTTTCTAAGGACACCAGTCATGTTAGATTAGGGCCCAAACTAAGGACCTTTTATCTTAACTAATCACATCTATGATGACTGTATTTCCCAATAAGGTCACAGTTGAGGTACTGGGGGTTAGGACTCTAACATGTCTTGGGGGGGGCAATATTCAGCCCATCACAGGGGGTGTGTGGAAGGGCTCCTGGTCCCATCGCCTCCCAGGATAATTCCATTAGGAACATTGGTTCCCAGGGCTAAATAAGAGATGCTTTGGGGAAGGTACCAGTGATGCATGAGTGACAGCCTATGCAGATGTTAATTCTCCCGCATATGGCAAGAAATAAAGTTAGAGATGGGAGGTGAAGTCAGTTCATTTAGGGCACGCTGAACACTCTCCAAATCCTGGGTGCTGTGCCAGGATCTCCACAGTCCAGCGGGAGACACAGATACAGAAGCAGATCCTTGCGATGGGGGTGGGGTGGGGGGAGATGGTCCTACATGGTGCTGATGGCTGCAGCTAAGAAGGGAAACAGAGCAGTTGTCAGTAATGCATCTACATGCCTGGAACCATAGGGCCAATTTGAAGAAGCCCCCTTTAACTCTGAATTTTGCATCATTATAAAAAATATTCCAAAAGGAGAGCCAGGTTTGAAAACTTTGGACACGTGTTTTTTCTTCAAGTGCGCCCTCTGCTGGTG
Organism: Eonycteris spelaea; assembly: GCA_003508835.1. Lineage (NCBI taxonomy): Eukaryota > Metazoa > Chordata > Mammalia > Chiroptera > Pteropodidae > Eonycteris > Eonycteris spelaea. Next base: position 589,252 of record PUFA01000270.1, on the reverse strand, counting down.
ACCAGCGGCACAACACACTCCCCGTGTTTCTCAGGCAGAAAAATGAACTCAGCGATTCAAACTACAGCGCCCCAGGGCCAGTGTGCTCGGCAGGCCCTTGCCAGCACCCCTGACACCGCAGGATGTTACAATCACCATCCTGCCAAGAGAAAACAGGGTAAGAAAGCTTACGTGATTTACCCCTGGCTAGAAGGCAGAGCCCGGGTCCAGGCTGGGGCCCTTCCATTATTCTCTGAATGGCCCCTTACAATTGTGCGCGCGCGCGCGCGCACACACACACACACACACACACACACACACACACGAGGATTTTTTCACCCCCCCCAACATTTTATTATGAAAAAATTCAAACATATAGAAAACGGAAAGAATCGTGCATACCAAGTAACCCATATGCTACTATCGAGATGCTGCAGTTAACATTTTGCTGTAATTGTTTTTACTGATCTCTCCACGGACTGACTTTTAAAAAATTCCGTTATAAGCTGCTTACAAAACACACATCTGAAGCAAAATAGTGTAGAAAGTACGGTCGCCGTGAATCCTCGTTTCACGGATGAGGGAGCTGAAGCAGAGAGGTCCCCGACTCTCAGAAGGTCCTTCAGCTGGTAATGGGGGTGGGGGTGGGGGTGGTTTTCAAACCCAGATAACCAGAGCCCAGGCCCTGGCTCTCCCCCGTCACTCCCCAACCGCACCTGCCAGTGATCCCGGCCACCCTTGCACAGCCAACTCCACTGCGTGAACCGGAAACCATAATCAGAAACATTGTACCCGACCCAAAGGAGGACACACTGCGAGTCTGTAATACGTGAAATTCTAGAATCAGCCAAAGCATTCTACCAGCGTTCGCCTGGGACGGGGTGACGGCGGGTGACTGCAAAGGAGCGTGAGGCAGCTTTTATGGAATGATTGGAAATGTACAGGGAAAAAAAAAAAAGCTCTCCCTCCCCCACCCTTGTCCCCTGTAGGGACCGCAAGGGGGAGTGGCCCTAAAACCTGCTCTGGACCTTGCCAAGTGAGCTCCATTGCTGTCTGCCTGTGCCCTTGTCCACCAGCAGGTGGCACGTCTGCCTCGCAAGCTTCCTCCCTCTGCCGGACCCCAGGGGCCTGGCCCTCTGTTTCCACACGTGCCTCTGCTCTGTCCAGGCAGAATGGCAAGGCTGGTGTGGAGGCTGGTACAACCCGCTGTGACGGGCACCACAGAGTGCTCACGCAGCGAGGCGGCTGGTCCCCACGCGTCTCTCGTGTTCACAGGTGGGAACCGGGGGGGGGCGGGGGGAGGAGTATGGAGCCGGAGCCCCACCGAGTACACTTTCCTAAAAGGGCGTCTTCTCGACTGTGTGTAATGTGTCTTCGTGATGTTAAGACCCTGATGAAAAGAAGCTGGAAGAAGTGAGTGAGAGCCAGACGTGACCTCGGTGGAGACAGTGCAGGGTGGGGCCTTGCCCTGTGCTCACCCCCACCCAGCGAGGCCCCGGCCTCTCCCTACACCTCCCGACCTGCCCCAAGTTCATGCTGTCCCATCTTGGAGCCTAGCAACGCCTCTGCCCAGAGCTGGCAAGGTCAGTTCTGCCCACCCTGTTTCTGGCAGGCCTGCCCTGCTTGTGTTTTACTAAACGAGGGGGGAGCCGCCCCCAGCACTGGTCGTGGCCCCAGAGCATGGTCGTGGACAGGCTGTGGGCAGACGGGACGCCTGTGATTTAGTGGGTCTAGACATTCTGGAAAGCCTTCCCAAGGCACTTGTGCCAACAGTGCCAGAGGAGACTCCAGCCCTATGTCCACGACCGCTGGGGACAGAGCAGTGCAGAGCCCCCTGGAGAAAGGCAGCTGGGGCCGGCGCCTTCACAGCGGCTGAGCTGCGAGCTCATCACTCCGCCAGGTTCCCAGGGCTTCTCAGAGCTCAACAAACGCGCCTTTGTTGACCAAACGTCCAGTTGGAACTCACAGGCCTTGAGGACAGCCATCTGGGCCTCCTGCGATGAGAGCAGGAGCCAGCCAAGCACTGTCAAGTCTCTTGCTTAAGGCCACTCTGTCCTTGGCTTGCTCATCTGGTAGTGGCCCAAAATGGCCTTTCGGCTCCAGGCCCACCACGACTGACCCAGTTGCCTCCTTCCTAAATCACGACGGCGGAGTCGGATTAGGCCAGGTCATCCTTTAAAATGGGCAGTCCCTGAATCACAGCCCCACCCCGGGTCCCCTCTGCTGTGGCCAGGGGCATCCGGCCCAGAGCGGACCTGCAGGCTGAGAGGGTGGCGGGCTTGCAGCTACAGTAAACGCGTCCAGCAAAGGGCGACAGTATCTGCGGCCACGCTTGCCGAGCTCAGCCAACCGTGACGCAGCACGTGCTGTGTGCGCAAACCTCCGTGAGTGTGTAACGCGGTGTTGCCCGTTTTCGCCCCCAAATGTGGAACAGAGACGTCGAGAACAGAGCTAGCTTTCCAAAGGTGCTGGAGCCAGTCTGAGGCGGAGACTGTGTAAGGCAGAGCCAGGCACGGCCTTCCAAGTCCCACAGACTGGCCTCCGACAGGGTGCCCCGAGGTAATGGCCAGGGGACACGGAGGACGTGGCGATGGGGGACGACTCTCCAGCGGCCCTCGCTAGTCCAGCCTGCTTCACGTACACTTTTTCTCAACCCAGTAACCCACAAACAACAAGTTGAAAATGCAAGTCAGACTGCCTGCCGTTTGCGCAAACCCTCCAGAGGCTCCCAACTCACGCGGAGCAAAGCCCCTTGCCTTCAAGGCCACGTGACCGCGTTCCCCGCTGCCCCCTCTCCTACCGCCCCTCTGCTCCGATCGTGCTCGCATCCCTGCTGGTCATCGCTCATGGCAAGTACGTTCCTGCCTCAGGGCCTGGGCGCTGGCTGTTCCTTCAGCTTAACATGCTCGTCCTCTGGATATCCGTGTGGCCGATCCCACCGCTTCCGTAGAGACTCGGCTCAAACGTTCCCTTCTCGGCGAGGCCCTGTCCTGACACCTCCATGCTCCTCCGCAATGCTCTTCCTCCCCTGCTCATTTTTCTTCATGGCAGCCGTCACCTGGTGGGCATGTTTATCGCCATCGCCCCCACCCCCGCCCCTAGAATACGAGGTACGTGAAGGCCTTGGCTTTAGTCGCCGCTGTGCCCAGAACCTTGAGTGGTGCGTGACACATGTTCGTTCCATGGATTAGCGAAACCACGTGGCGTGAGCTCCACAGCCTGAGCCTGAGCTGGCCCACCCAGGTGGTTCGGGCTAACTCAGGGTGTGTCTAGACAGCAAGGAGGGCGAATCTGCCGGGGACTCGTTTGCGTGACGACTGAAGCAATGCTCAGGGGCAAAACTCACCCTAAGGGAAATGTCAGTCCAGGCACAGAGCGTGTCCTGAGTGTAATGGCTCGCTGGTAACAGGCAGAGTTGTGGCTCAGCTCCCCGGGGCCCCCGGCAGAGCCAGGGGAGGGCGCGGGAAGTCGGAGGTCCAAGGACCAGCATCCCCGTGAGCCATGGGGGCGCCGGGCAGCATGACCCTGCCGCGGTATGACCAACGGGTGTCGGAGGGCATGAGCAGCCCAGCCTACGGGTGGGGGACGTGACGCCCGCTCCTGAGGCCAGCTGGGAATGGCCGCATTGAGAGGCCAGCGTGGAAGGCTGTGAAACACATCCATGGATGTGGCCTCTGTCCCCTTCATGCTCTGTAAGAGGGAGAACTCACGTCACTCAGTTGACATAGTGTGCCAGGCCCTGGGCCACAGCAATGGGGGGCAGAAATAAACAAGTAAATTGATACATGATCAACTCGACAGACGTAAAAGCTACCAGGAAACAAGAGCCCTGCTGTTCCAGCCGCCATTTTTAGTGGTGACTTGGATAAAGCTCTCAAAAGCGTGTTCCTTGGCACTTTGGGTGATTCACACCAGACCATGCTGACTAGAGGCAGCAACATGGGACCTAAGGGTGACAAGTCGCCACGATCCGGAGTCGGGTCCCCAACCGATCACACAACAAACTCCGGATGTCAGAGTCCACGAGTGGGCAAAAAGGCCTTGGAGGGTCTGTTGAGCACACGTTGAGGGCCCTGGCTCTTCGGTCACGCGGTCACCCACAGAGTTTCAGTCAATGCACGAAGCCCAGAGACTGCTCTGAGCAATGAGGTCACCTCACGAAGCAGCAAGATGAGCTAGAACATTCTCTTGTGCTTGGGGACTTACGTACTGGCGGGAGGACAGACAACAGACAAGAGGAACATCCATCTGGGGACAGAAGGGGCCAGTGAGTGTGTGTTTGGGAAGGGGTCCTGCAGTGTGAGGTTGGGTGACCTGGGTCGCTGTTTGAGTGCCCTGGGAAGCAGACTCTGATCCGGGGATCAGTGGACAGGGTATTTACTCGGGAGCGCAGCTGGGCCATCGCGTGTGGGGGAAGGGGAAGGGAGCAGAGGGCGGCGGGGTGGGGGGCGGGAGGCGGGGGAGGAGAGGCCGCGACCTGCAGGCCTTTGACAGGCCTTTGACTTTTCTGGGAGTCAAATCGGTGTCTTCGGCGGGTTTTGAGCAAGGAGCAGTTCGAACTGCATGTCGAAGTGACTCCTCTGGCTGTCGTGGTGACACGGGCGGTTTCGCCCATCAGGTGGCGGGGCGGCATGCAGAGGGGCCTCATGCAGGCGAGGAGCAGACAGACCCCTCTGTCTGCTGTGAGCACACAAGCTGCACGCGGGGCTGGGCAGGCGGCCAGGGAGCTGTCTGGCCACAGAGGCACTCGGCGGGGAAGACAGAGGCTCCTGACCTTGATCCTGACCCGCTGGGCAAGCAAGGCCGAAGGGCAACGGAGCTGGATCCCTTTCGATCCCTTCTGTGTGGCCACGTGCACACACGTGGTGCACGGGACGCGGAAGGAAGGCCACGTGTGCGGCTCTGGGCTTCCTCCACGTGGGGTTAGCTGCACGTGGTCCAATGCTTTTGCCCCCTCTCCAGCGTCCCCGAGTCAAGCCTGGGAGGGTCCTGGAGGCTCCCAGGGTGGAGGTGGCCAGGGACGTCATGGAGCCCTGTTGTCTGGGGGAGCCTGTACCCTCGGCAATGTCGGGAGCCAGGGACCATGGATGGCAAAAAAGGGTCCCGGGGCCTGTGGGAGCACAGAGGAGCAAGCCGGCATCCCTCAGACCCAGCGTCAGCCGCCGCTGCTTACCGTGACTTCAGAGGGGGTGGCTTCAGCTCTGGGAGGCTCCGTGTCCCCAGCTGTAAAATGGGGTCGTGACACTGACCTACCTCCCGGGATTGCTGAGAGGACCCACCCGCCCAGTCCTGGCACACCGCGGGCACTGGAAGCACTCAGGGACAGTGAGCAGGTGGAGTAGGGACACATTCCCCAGGTTTCACCTCTCACCAGCCGTGGACGCTTGGAAAAGTCACCTCTGTTTCCCAAGGCTGCCGTTCGCACCTATAAAATGGGACCGACAGGTATATTACCATCCCAGAATCGTTGTGAAAATAAATTAAACGAGATAATTCATTAAAGTGTGTGATGTATAAGATTATCTTCATAACTGTTAGCTATTATTATGGGAAAAATACACATTGGAGATATCCAGGACTCATGAGTGCTATGCTAGACCAGTAACGTCATTTGAAAGGACCCCCAAACACTCATATGGAATTTGACAAACGGAAGGATAAAGTCTCTGTTGAAGTTCAAAACATTAGTTCCATATAAATGCTTTTCCATTTCCGTCTCACGGAAGCCACTTTTCCCTGTGACAAGCCCGTGAAACTTTGTGCTTGGAAGGAAGTGTCACGAGAAAGCCCAGTGTGCCCTGATCGGGACAGTCAGCTGCTTTCTTCAGTCAACAAACCCTTAATGGGCCCCATCTGTGCGCCCGGGTGTGTGTGGGGTGTGGGGACCATGCGGAAAATGCCCAGGTCTTTGTCCTAAAAACGACCCTTAAAGGCCCTAGGCCTTCCCGATTGAAAGTTCAGATGAACTTTGCCGAGGGGCTGGCTTCCTGCCTCCTGAAACACCCTGGGAAGCGGATCTCGAGCGGCGGTATCCAACAGCAATTTCTTGGAATCGTAAATGCCTGAGGGTTGCTGCAATCCATTAGATATCTTGTTTTCTTTACCCGGGAAAGCCAAGATTTTAATGCTACATCTGTGTGAGTATCGCTCGATAATAAGAACCAAATGTTGTCGGTGGAAATGACTGGAAATGACACTTAGGATGAGAATGTGGGGTTTTAGATTACCTCTTGGAAGGCAGTGCTGAGAAACAAACACACAAGACATCCTGCCTATAAATCACCTCGCGATGTTGCAACATTCGGGTCCTCCTGCCTCTTGCTCTTGCCAGAAGACCCGGATGGAGCGTCGGGGGGGGGGGGGCCAGGCGTCCACACGGGGCAGTCAATATCCCACAACCCTCGTTAGCTCTCCAGTCCCCATCCTTCCCTGAGCAACTTTTTTCTCCTACGAGGACTCTCCACCTGGATGTCCCACGGGCATCTCACACTCAGCGTGTCCCAACTGAGCTCATCGCCTCCCCCAAACCTGCCCTTCTATCTGTGAATTCCACACGGACGAAAGGCACCTCGAGGCCCTGCGAGATCTGGGAGTCATTCTCAATCCCGCCCCCTCTCCCCCACCCATCAATCAAGCGTTGGCCCTTCTCTCTCTGATTTGGTCCCCACTTCCCTGTTCCCCGGCCCCCGCCTGGTTTGGAGTCCTCCTCATGTGTCTGGTCCACTGTCACAGCCTCCTCTTGCCCACCCCTGACAGCCTACCTCCCCACCCCTCCAGCCAAAGTGGGCTTGGAAAAACCCAGATTCTACTTGGCTGTGGCCCTTTTTGAGAAGTGAATTGCAGCTCAGATCTCTCAGTGTCTCCCCTTGAACTTCACCTTCCAAGAAAAAGGTGAATAACAACAATGTAAACGCATCTTCAGGATTCAGGGCAAGGCACCACCTTCCAGGAAGTGCCCTGAGACCAGGACACTCTGACACAAGGAAGAGCCCTGTCCACCATGTGCTGGTGATGAACTGAGGGTTGGCTGGCGGCAGGATTTGGGCACCTGAGCTGGGAGGGGCCTGAGACACAGAGATGACCCAGGCGCCCTGCTTGCCAGAGGGAATCTGAGGCTGAGTAGCTAAGTAATGACTGAAAGGCCAGTTTCCAGAAGGAGGGGCCAGCTTGACAAAAACCTTGCCCTTGAGGGGGCCGAGGGGGCCGGGGACGTTGGCAGAGCATCAGCGGGCAGTGTGGATGGGCAAAACCGGGTGTTGGACCGCTAAGGCTGGCCACAAACTCTCCCATAGCCCCCTTCCCAAAACTGAGCAGTGCTTCACGAGGGCCGTGCTCCGGGCAACCACAAAGGGGGAGGGGACCACCCTGGGCCCCACTCCCTCGCCGGAGGGGCTGCTGGGGCCCGGCCAGCATCTCCCCAGCGCTGGGAGGCCTGCTTACCGCCGCCTGAAAGGGCTCTGATGAGTAACAGATTCGTCCGCATCTGCTTGGTTTCGCTTTGTCTTACAAGGCAGCCAGGGTCACATATTTGCGGGGTGGGTGCGCAGCCCCAATTCCCCAAGACCAGCCCCTCCCACATCCTGTGCTTGGTGTAACCCCGACACCAAGCTGTGAGCCGCACACTGTGCGACCCCCCTGTTCGTGGGTGAGGAATCAAGGTCCCATTCCGTGAAGTCACCCGCCCAGGGTTGCAGTGGCTTAAGGAACGGTGGAGCCGCGCTGTCCCCCAGGGCCCGTGAGGTGGGTCACGTGGCGCCGCCCACTGCATTCTCTGTCCCTCTCCGGCCACCCCGCCCAGCCTGCGACCAGCAGAGCAGAGGCCAGAGGTACCCAAGGCAGGACGGCGCGGGCCCTCGGCAGACGTTTGCTGACGCTCTATTGACCCAGACGCAGAGCCGCCCAGACGCCCCAGGGCGCCGCCCCAGCGAACCCCGCTTCCCTGTGCAGCGCCCCTTTTTGGTGGGCACCAGAGGCCCGTGGGCCTCCACAAACTGGTATCTCAGAGGGGAAGGCCCCTCTCCCCATGCATTTAGAATAAATGGGCCCACCCACCCTTCACGCATAGGTGACGCTGTGACCGCCCCCGCCGGCCGTCAGCTCCCTCCACCGGCCGTCAGCTCCACGCCCCCCGATCTGTGGAACACCCACGACACGCCAGACGTGTCAGCGAACTCATGGTAAACGACGTGTGGTTTTCCTTTGGAAAGGCCGGCGTGGGCTCTGGGCATGGGACGGACGGCGGGGTGGCCCCCGCACCCCAACGCGGAGCGCGGAATTGGTTCTGCATGGCGTTGTTGGGGTTTATGTCGCAATCGGGAAGGAAGAATTTGGTGGGAAGCCGCCGTCAGAGACCCATGGCCGGCTCCCCGCGGCCGCCTCCACTAACCTGTTCCCAATTAGGGGTTTGGGGGGCTCAGGGCCCCCCGGTGCATCGGGAAGGCTTTGACCACATTCTGCCCCTCCCCGCTCATCTTTCCCTTTTTAAAATGCAGGCTGTAAAAGCCCCTTGGAGGTGAGAAACTCGAGATCCTCCAGTCGGGCTGCGGTCTTGGATTTTATGGAAGGGTTGGAAGATTGTGAGGCCTCGCTCCCCGCGCCCCGGTGTACGGGGCTGACGGGCTCTCAGCCCGGCGCTTCCGGACGTGCTGGCCACCTCGATCTAAGAAAAAGCTAGATGGAAACTTCGGGAAGAAGCAGTATTTTCTTCCTTGGCTTGGGCACCTTTATTTGCCATCCACAAAAATAACACTTCGCTATTTTTAGACACTGCTATTCACAGGGCTTTTTATTCCTCAGGAATGTTTCTCGGATTGTTTTTGTCATTTAATATTTTTTTCCTACCACCTGGGGAAGTTATCAAGTACTCACATTCCTGAATCAACTTTTCCTGCCGCTTGCTAATTAAAATAACCCTCTGGTCCAATGCCGGCCTTCTGACACAGTGGAGCTAATGGTGGGAGGTCTGGGGGGGGGGTCATTTTCCTCGGGGCGTTTTCCTCAGGGGCACCGGGAGGGTATGGCTGGCATTGCCTGGGCATCCGCTGGGCCGGGCACCATGCCAGTGCCCGCTGCACATTTGCTCAGCTCAGGCTCTCGCCTACCACGTGTTGTGGGAGCTGTTATCATCACGCCATGTTCTCGATGGGGAAACTGAGGCTCAGTGTGTGCAGCCACAGCCACAGCCACAGGGGCAGGGACGCTGACATCTGAATCCAGCCTCGTTTGACTTTAGTTCTTCGTGGAGCAGGATGCCCAGGGAAGACCTGAAGAGACACGTTTGGGTCCCTCACTTCTGAAGTGCTGTGGGTTTTATTTTCACGTGGAGTTTCATAAACTGCTCCCAGAAGTGTGCTCCAGTGAAGGGGTCCCGACCTGGAGGTGCGATGGGGGTGGACCCCACTCCTAACTTACCCCCTCGCCCCAACCAACATCACTCGGAGAAGTCTGCTTAGCTTCAAGCCTTCATCCCGAAATGCCGGCGACCATGAGTCTCCTTCACTACTCCCAGGAGGTCACCCCCACTCAGGACTGGAATTCAGAATGTCCCACTAGGGCCACAGGGCAGGCCTGACAAGCTCAGTGATGGAAAGTAGTCATACAGGACGGTCCGATCCCAAATTCCTAACTGGGCAGGCTATGGCGGGTGGTCACAGGCCAGGCCCATAGCTTCCCCAGCAAAGGCCAGTCTTCACCTTAAGCGAGGCTGTCTATTGTCCTTCTGCATCTAGGATGACACATATACCTTTGAAATGTCAGAGTCGTTTCTTTTCCAGACCCCTCGGCAGCACCAGGGCCTGAGACCACAGAGCCCTCATGGTCCCCGCACAGTGTCTCCACGCACCGTAAATGTTCCTCACTAACTCTCCTCTACCCACCCCTGTAACAGAGGTACGTGTCTCTGTTTCACTTCTTATCCAGTGTCAGAGATTCCTCCACCAACAGATGTCAGGTCACCCTCATTGCGTCTCCTCCTTCGATTCTAACGTATCCAAGACGCTGCAGAACTTCCGCTCTCCAGAGCGTTTTCTCAATTTGCTGAGATTTTGCTTCCAGCCATGTCCTCAAAAATTTGGCTTAAATAAGGTCATAAAACTTAAAAAAAAAAAAAGGGAAGAAAAAAGAAAAAAGGAAAGAAAGGAAGGAAGAAAAAAAGAGGGAAAGAAAGGAAAGAAAAGGAAGGAAGGGAGGAAGGAAGAGAAAGAAAGAGAAAGAAAGAAAGAAAGAAGAAAGAAAGAAAGAAAGAAAGAAAGAAAGAAAGAAAGAAAGAAAGAAAGAAAGAAAGAAAAAGCAAGCCCCAGTCCCCTCTTCCAACGCAAGGCTTGGCAAATTGAAAGCGGGCCCTGCTCTCCGGGCGGGTGGGGTCCTTTGGCCCGGCCCAGGGCATGGCCAGCTTGCAGTGGGCGCACCCAGGCCACCATTCACAACTTGGCCTGGCAGCTTCACGCATATAAAGGCACAAGCCTCCGTGTTCCAGAAACAGCCATTTAGCCTCGCGGCCTGACAAGTGATAACAGTGACAAGACAATAAAGAAGCTCATAGCGATGGAGCACTTCCCATGTGCCAGGGACGATTCTAAGCACTTCCCTAGTTGTAACGCATTTAATCTGCAGCCCTGTGAGGTAAGGCCTATTCTTATCCCCACTTAACAGATGGGGAAACTGAGGTCGTTTGAGAATACAGGGATCACAGGCCCAAGCTTCTTTTAAAAACACAATCTGAGGCCGTCACTCTGCGCTGCCCTTGGGACATCAGAGCAGGTGGGTGTGGCCTCCAACAGTCTCCGAGGTCTCAGATGCTGCAGCCTCTGCTCCTCTAGGGCCCCCACACCCACCCTGCTCCAGCCTCACGCTGAGCACCCCATGGGCGTCTGTCCTGCACGGGCTGTCTGTCCCCTTAACTGTCCTTCTGCACCTGGTCGGCCTGGCAAGTGCCTCATCTTCACCTTTCAGGTCTCGCTTGAGCGTCAGTGGTTCCCGCCACCTGCGTCTGCCACGGGGCACCTTGCAGCTTCTCTGCATTCGCTGTCGCCCTCCTGCAGTTGGCCGTGGGTCCCAGGAGATGGGTCCCGGCCGCTGTGGAAGCCTGGCATCCCTGGCACCCTGCACGGGGTCTGGCAGTGAGTGTTAGGAAAGGGCCTGGCCCCTTCTTCCCGGCCCCCAGCCGGCCTCATTTCATGGCCCTGGTCCCGCACTCAGCTCCCACGATACTCTGCATTAGGCGCCCATCGGTGATTCAGACCACGAACTTAATATTTGCTGAGACTACAATGTCATCGCCTGCCTAGATCTGATGGTCGCAAGATTCTGGATGACTTAACCTCGCCTGGACTTTTCTCACACCTGTTTGCTGACGTCCTGGGCTTGTGTGGAATGACCCTGCCGAGGCCCAGGGGAAAAGCACGCAGACACGTAAATCTTATGGACACTTCATTCATTTCAAAAAACCCGAAGGCCGTGTTCTTGGCAAAGCGGCCCAGGAAACGCCCGGGTGGGTAGACAGCGTCCTTGGTCTCCCACTTCCTGAAGAGAGATGTGTTTGGATTGCGGTGACAGCATTCTGTTAGCCCAGGGCAAGGCCCTCCTGAGTCGAGAGGAGCCACGGCAGGGACGTGCATACAATTAGACACTTCGCGCTGAGATCACAGCGTAATTGCCTCGTGGATCTGCGAAAAGCGTCCACCAGTCGAGGGCCCACGTCCCTGATGCCTCTTCTCAACCCCACAGCACCAGGACCACAGGGTACGTGCTAATGCCCGAGCGGCACCCCCGGAGTCATGAAACGATGACCGATCTGTGGCCATGTGGGGTTGTGCCCACCGACCTTCCAGGTTCTGAGAAACGCCGAGCCAGGCGGTTCTGCCTCTTTTGTGGTCAGCCAGCCTCGGAAGCAGGAAAGAAACGAGTGGACGTCAGTGCTGTTTAAGAGGCCCGATTGCCCAGGTGTGGTACTGCCTGCCTGGGGTGGGAAGGGGGAGCAGAGTGCTGTCTGGTGTGGGCAGCTGGCGAGGTGGTGGTGTCTTTCGCAGAGGCAGGGGACGAAGGGGGCAAGCCGGGTCGGAGGGGAAAGCATGTGTGTTAGTGTGTCGGGTCCGCCATACGGGCCACGGACCGGGGGGTTTAATCAACAGAAATTTATCGTCTCGCCATCTGGAGGCCAGAAGTCCAGATCCAGGTGTCGCCGGGGTCGGCCCTTTCTGAGGCCTCTCTCTCTCTCATTTGTTGACGGCCATGTTCCCCTGGCATCCTCGCGGCCGACCCTCTGTGTGTCTGCGTCCGAATCTCTTCCTCTGAGGACGCCAGTGAGATTTGATTCGGGCCCGCCCTAATGTTAACTTAATCACTTCCACAAAGGACCCCGTCTCCAAATGCAGTCACGTGCTGTGGTACTGGGGGTTCGGGCTTCAACAAATGAATTTGGGGAGGGTACTACTCCCCCATAACACCACGCATGCAACTGGGCCAGGTTGAGTTCTGAGAACCCCAGAAATCCACAAGAAGTGACGTTGGGTGTGTGTGTCTGGGTTTGGAGCTGTGAATTCGGGAGTGGGTGGGGGGGAAATTGGTAACTCGAGCCACGGGCAAGGGGGAATCGGTCCAAGAGACAGTGAGGAGAAGGAGAGACCCAGGACCGAGCATCCAGGGATCCAGCATGGGACGGGCAGGCGGGGGCTGCGGCTGCTGGCACAGGAGAAGGTCCAGGGGAAGGGGTGGGGGTCACAGAAGGGACCCAAGGGAGCAGGAGTCGTCGCCATGTGGAACGGCCTCCACTAGCGGAGGCTGCTGTGTCCCCCCCTGGCGCTCACCCCATTTCGTGTCTCCCACAAGACGGTGGAGGACTTAGGGGCGAGGGCTGAGTTTTGCTTTTGTGTGAGTCCCCAGCACTCACCCACGCCAGGGCCTGGTTCAGGAATGGAATTAAAAATTGAAAAATCAAAATATCCATCTCTGGTGTTTCTTAGGAATCCTGTTTTTGTGAAATTGATCTACTTTCTGGGAGTTCAGGACGGCTACATGTGTCTTCGCTCACAAGAGGCTTGTGAACCCCCCCCCACCCCCGCCGCCTCGCCCGGCAGGCCTGCGCGGCAAATGGCTGTGAGCTAAGATGAAACACCCAGACGTGCTGTTCCACTTGGAAGGGGGGAAAAATCCAACCTGGCTGCGCTCACTGTGGCTTTGTTTGGCCTTTAAACACTGATTGGTCGAAGCGAGTGAGGCTTTCCAGATGCGCACATCTCCTCCAGCCCGGCGGGGCCCCCGCTGCGGGCCTCTCCTGCCTCCGGCTCAGCCAGGCGGCCCTCCTCCTCAGCCCAGTTCCCTCCGCCTCACTGGAGCTGTGTGGCTCTGGCCTCGCTTCCTGTGGGAGTGGAAGGCGGGGCAGAGGATCCCCAGAGCCTTTCGGCTCTGACATTCTACAGTTGTGTGCCTCCTGGGCTTGCAGACTCCCTCAGAATCAAAGTCAGAAAGTTGGGAACCACCCACCCCACCCCCCACCCCCTGCCCCGCTCACCCCAGGGTTAGCGGCAATGATGCTTTTAATTTGCAGAGTGCTTCATAATCTTCAGGCACACCACTGCAAGCCTGTCCTGAGATGCCTGCCCAGCCTGCCCCTCTGGGCACTGCTGGTGCTGCCCATGGTGCTACCCCCTCTGCCACCCCCTCCCCACACCCCGCTCCCGTCTCTGAGCAGCTGGCCTTTGCGATTTAACACGCATTGACCCGAATCGATCGATAGGTTTCTTCTTTCAGAGTAATATTTTTTCTTGGATTCTGATGCTTGAATAAATTGAGGAGACACCTGTGTTAGAACTTTTTAACTTTCTATTTTGAGATAATTATAGATTCACAGGAAGTTGCAAAAATGACAGTTTTTTCACTTCTGAGAAGGCAGAGTAGATGTGCTTTTCCCTATTCATCCCACTGAGTCCAACTAAAATCTCTGGATATCGTCTATAAAACAAACGTAAGACTCTTCTGAAAGTCGGGGAGAAGCAGATGGGCTGACTAGAGGCCCTTGGGGGGACCCAGAAAGCGACAGCATGGGGCGTCTGTCCCCTGGGATTTATTTGCTTCCTACATCCCAGACTTGGAGTCAAAGACGCCAGCTTCTGGAAATGCCAACAGGCACAGACGAACGAAAGCCCAGCAGAAGCCTGCTCCCTCCAGCCAAGGACCAGAGCAACACAGCAGGGTACGAAACTATTACACAATAACTGCCCTACTTTAGCTAGAAGGAAGCATGATCCCGCCCACACCCACACCAGGCTGTCACGAGGCACTCTGGCACCCCCACTGGGGCTGGTGTCAGAGGAGGCTGGGTGGGGAGCCAGGACTTTCATCCCCAGCAGCCAGGAATGAGGCCCCTCTCCCTTGGGTCACTAGAGACGTGTGGGGAGTCTAGACTTCTACTAGAACTTGGTGGTGACGAGGCATCGCTCCTCCTCCCCACACGGGTTCTGTCAGAGGAGGCCTCGTAGAGAGTCAGGGCCTTGACCGTGGCCCAGCAGGAACAAGGTCACCCTTCCCCTTCCCAGGTGACTCCAGGTGGAGCGAGGCAATCAAGCGCTTCTACCTCTCCCAGACAGGGAGAGGCCCAGTGGAGGCCCAGCGAGGAGCCAGAACTCGTAGCCCCGTCCAGTGGGAGCGTGGAGCTCCCCTTCCTGGGTGACAGGACGTTGACCCTCTGCTGGCATTAACAAAGCAGTCGCCCCCTGCCCCTGCCCCTGCCATGTGAGAGGAAACAGCTGAAATAGAAGGTTTAAGTAAGACCCAGAATCTCATATGGAATACGAGAACATCCAGGTTCGAATGGAAAAATCACATCACAGCAGGAACCAGGAAGATCTCAAACTGAATGAACAATGACGATAAAAAGATATCAACCCTGAGGTGACAAAGGTGTTAAGATTTCAAAGCACCCCTGATAAAAATGCTTCAGTGAGCAATTATGAATATGCTTAAGACAAGTGAAAAAACGGCCAAGTCTCAGCAAACAAATAGAAGACATAGAAAGGAAAGAATCTTTGTACTGGAAGAAAGAACAAAAGAAATTACCCAACATGAACAACCAAGAGACAATAGACTGGAAAAAAAATGAACAGGACCTCAGGGACCCGTGGGACGGTAACCAAAGATCTAATATTTGCTACGAGTCCTGGATGGAGATGGCGGAGCTGAAGCAATAGCTGAAAACTTCCCAACTTTGGCAAGAGACAGAAACCTATAGATTCAAGAGGCTGAGCAAATTCCAAATGCGATAAATTCAAAGACACATCTTTGTCCAAATTCCAAAGACTAAAGACTAAAAAAAAAATCTTAAAAGCAGTGAGAGAGAAACAATTCAATAGGGGAAACAATTCAAATTATAGTTGATTTCTCACCAGAAATCATGGAGGCCAGAAGGAAGTGGTGCTATTTAAAAAGGGCTGAGAAAAAAAAAATTCAGAATGCTATGCTCAGAGAAAACATTCTTCGGAGTGTAAAAGGAAAACTAAGACTTTATCACATGAAGGAAAACTAAGTGAAATAGCTCGGGATACAAGATAAACATACAGAAAACTGATCTCTACATTGAAATTGTAAAAATACAATGCCATTTATAATCACTCAAAAAATTAAAGACTTAAGCATAAATCTAACAAATATGTACAGGACCTATACACTGAAAAGGAAACAATTCTGATGAAAGGAACTGAAGCTCTAAGTAAAAGGAGACACTTTGTTTATAGACTGCAAGACACGATACAGTAACATTGTCGGTTCTCTCCAAATTGATATGCACATTAACACAGTTCCTGCCGGAATGACAGCAAGGTATAACAATATGTACATCCAGACATGATTATTCTCAAATGTTATGAGAAGGCAAAGGAACTAGAAGAGTCAAAACAATCTGGAAAAGGAAGGATAGAGCAGGAGGAATCGATGTGGATGACCTTTGTTAGGTTGACCTTTCCGATCCCGGTTTGCCGAGACTCTGAATCATGAATGGACGTTGAATCCGTCAAATGCTTTTCCTGTAGGTATTGAAATGATGTATATGATTTACGTCAACGTGGTGAGCTACACGGATTCATTTTAACATGTTAAACCTACCTCGCCTTTCTTCGATAACTCAGACTTGGTCATGCTATAATCCCCTTTTATGTGTTGCTGGATTTGAGCTGATAGTACCTTGTGACGGGTTTTCGTGTCTGTCTGCATGACGTGGAGCTGCCTTTTCCTTTTCTCGTAGGGTCCTTCTCTGGTTTTGGTAAGCAAGTAATGCCGGCCTCATACAAAGGAGTCGAGAAGCATTCACTCCTCTGTTTTCTGAGACAGCGTGCAAATCGGTATTCCCGTCTCCGTAAATGTTTGCTATAATTCAATCTTTGAACTTTCCCTCCAACCCTCAATTCCTCCACCAATGCAGTAGGTACTCAGTACATGTGGAATGAATGAATTTATACTTCCATTCCCAGAGTTGCAAATTCAAAAGGCTCCAAGGCCGGGCCAGTGACACAAGGAGGGGAAACAGCCAGGTCTGGACGATAGGGAGGGGTGGGGCCTGTGGCTAGGGACTGACGCGTGCGAATTCAAGCTTTCAACACGTATTTGTGGCTCTTGCCTGCAGCCCTTCAGTTCGCAACCCCTGTATACACTTCTAACGCCATACTTGGGTAGGACATGGAGCGGACGGTAGAGGACACTGTGTGAACCCTATCATATTTAGAAATTAAAATGTACACACGTGACTCTGTTCGTCGCTCTTCTTGTATGGATTCACCTTCCTTTCTGGCTTTGCTTTTCTCTCTCTCTCTTCTCTCTCTCTCTCTCTCTCTCTCTCTCTCACTCTTACTCCCCTGAGATCACAAGCTTCCAATAAAGCGTTAATGTGTTTAAAAAGAAAAAAAAAGCTGGGGGCAGGGGGCTGTGTGTGACAGCATTACGTAGCCATTGCCCTGCGAAGTGGTAGATACTTGACTAAAGGTACAGGCGGGCGGGTAATGCCTGAAGTCCTTGCGAGCCCATCCGATCCGGTTAGGATGCTTGTAGGGAGTGCACAGTATTTGGGCAGCATTTCCTGGCTCGCAGGCCGTAGTGCGCGTGAGTTAAAATTCTCTCTCTGGGTCGTCTTGAGGCCTTCGCTCATCCCTGCAGCATTTGAGTAGATTTGTTCAAAAGAGGTCAGCACTTGTCATCCAGCCTGGGCTGCTGGAGCCGCTCGCCCTGTCTCTTCCTCGTCTGTGTCTCGCTCACGGAAAGGTTCCGTGAGCAAACCATCTCTGTGTGTCTGTCCCAGCCTGGGCTGTGTGCCGGCTGCCAAGGGACAAATCAGTCCTGCCCTCGACCAGAAACCATGAAAGCAAAACATAGTGAAATAAGCTCATGAGCTGTTTCCAAAGGCAGGGGAACATGGTCTACATTTTGAAAATTCTTCTACTCAAAATTGTCAACATCAGAACACCAAAGCCTGTCGCCTGGAGGGATGCACTTCATTCCTAGGGGAAAATTGCTCCTGTGGAACCAGTCTTTTCCAAACGCATTAATCAGTGAGTTGTTAGCACGGGGCGCTTTCACAGAGGGGCTGACTTGCCGTCCCTTTATGGCACAGAGGCCGTACAGGAAGCACGGCCCCTGGTTTTAAATCTCAGTGGAGACTTTGGCGTTTAAAGCAATTTTGGGGGATCATTCCTAAAGTCTTATGAATTCTGTATAACTCTGAACACATTCTTCCTTGTCTCTCTAAAGTAGATCTCATATCTTTATGGGCTGTTTCATTTTTCCATTAAAGTTTAAAAAATATACTTTGAATTTTCTCTGGCTTCAGAATGAAGTCATGAGACCTGAGAATTGCCAACAGATGGTCTCTCGCGGGAACGTGAGTGTGTGGGGAAGTTTCATTAAAGTGATTTTCATGCACAAAAAAGATCAGGCATGTATAAAACCTGCCATAAAAAGTACACACATTCTCCAGGGAGGGCCTCAGGCTTGATTTCAGGGCTCAGCCTTGCGTAGATAATCATAATATTTAATATACGCACATATTTTTTTTCTTCTTTAGTGTGGGCTTGTTTTTTTTGCCTGTTTGGCCTATGTCCCCGCTGTGACTCTAAACTGCCAAAACTTAAACCTGGAAAACTGGCTTTTGCGGTGAGGCGTGAAATGATAAGATCGTAAACCTCCGGTTTCTTGCATGGATTTTGGAGGGTCTCCGTTCCACGTTCTTTTATACCGCTAATGAGCAGCGCAGGCTGTTAAAAGTGCTGGCCAAACCTGCTTCTAAAGCCCATCCCATTAGGAGAAGAAAAAAAAAGAAAAGAAAGAAAGAAAGAAAGAGAGAGAGAGAGAGAGAGAGAGAGAGAGAGAGAGAGAGAGAGAGAGAAAGAAAAGAAAGAAAGAAAGAAAGAAAGAAAGAAAGAAAGAAAGAAAGAAGAAAGAAAGAAAGAAAGAAGAAGGAAGGAAGAATCGCAAAAGCAGTTTACCCCTCGGTTGGCCCCCAAATGCTTCTCGATAAGTATCTTCCTCAAGGGCAGGCCTGGGACTCATTTATCCCTGAATTTTTAGTGCCTAGCTCAGTGTCTGGCAGCATTAGGTGCTTAGTAGATATCGGCTCAATGAATGATTTGAAAACACTGGATGCTAAGAGGCCCGTTCAATGAATGGGTCCCCAGGAGTACAACCCATGGCTCAGGGCAAAGGAAGCTGGACTGCCTTCACTTCGAGAAGGACTTTTGGAACTCCGAGCAGAGATGGTGCCCCGAAATCCAAGAAGCTGCTTCGCTTGGAGGGAGCAATCCCAGAGGAGGGGGGAGAGAGCACACCGTTGCCTAGTTCACCGTAGGGTCTGTGGCCGCTCCCGTCACCCTTCAGAACTTGCCGGGGGCAATGGGTTCCCAAGAGAAGTTCTGGGGTGTCCTGAAGAAAAAGGGGCTCACGCTCCTGGAGGCATCTCTCTGGATCACCCTTTCCTCGGCGAGACTCATCTGTCTCTTGAGACTCCGGGCAGATGCTCCCTCCAGGTTATCTGCCTCGTCTCCTCTGGGTCTCCTTGTGCCGTGCGTCCACCTGGCATAAACGAATGACGTGAAATCGCAATCCTGTTTCATTCCTAGCCTGTCAGCTCCTCTGGGAGAGGCCCCGCCAGATGCATTTTTGCATCCCTGCGATCAGCACAGGATGTTCTTATGTTCCCCAAGGCCCCTCCCTGGGCTCACTCCAATCTGTCAAGGTTCTTTTGCAGATAATACGTCTCCCCCTCCCCTACGCCCACCCCCAGCTGCTTTTAAGATCTTTCTTTGGGTTTGTTTTTCAATAGTCTGACTATTCTGTGCTTAGAACATGGTTCTCTTTGTGTTTATCTTGTTGGGCGTAAATTGAGCTTCTTGAATTTGTGGGCTGGCATTTTTCACTGTTTGGTGGATATTCCGGAGTTTCTTTCAAATCCATTCTTTATTTTCTGTGTTTCACTTCACATATTTTTTATTGACTTAGCTTTGAGGTCATTTTTCTTGTGTTCTGCTATGTCTTCGTCTGCCATTAAAACTTGCCATTGAGTTCTTAACTTTTCAGTTCTAGAATCTTAATTTGGTTATTTGGTTCTTTTTCTCAAAAGATTCCAGGGTTCTATGGAAAATCTACCTTTCATTATTTTGTTTGTCATCCTTTATTTTCTTTGACACATGAATCATTGCTTTAAAATCCTTGTCAGCTAACAACTCCAATATCTGGATCAACTGTGGTTAGGCATCCTTCCTGTCTTTCTCTTCATTATTTGTCATGTTTTCTTTATTCTTTTCACGTCTAGCAATTTTGATTGAGTGCTGGACATTGTGAATGGAAAGCGAGGAATTTCCAGGTGATTTTTTTCTCCTCTGGGAAAGTTCCTCCTCATCTCCTAAAAATATTCCTGCTCAAGTGAAAAAGCTAAGTGCAAAACTGACCCTGCTGGATAAATAGTATGAGGCACTGTTTACCTCAGCCCCACCAGAAATTGAGCAGGGAAGGGACTGGATTGCAGTGTTAGCCATACTCAGTTTGTTTTGGGGGTGCCCTGTTCCCAGACCATGCCCCCTGAGCTTTTTGATTGAGAACCTGGTGGGATTTTGTCTCCTCAGCCCTGAAAGACTACAGGGTACAGGGGAGCCAGCTCTGTCCTCAGAAGGTCCAGCCCAGCTCTCCCACCTCTCGCCCAAGGAGGTGGCATGTTTGAGGAAGGTCTTTTCCCCAGCTGGTCTTGCAACCCAAGCCCCACTCTGCCTTTCAAATGTCCTCCTGCCTCCCAGGCCCCTGCACAGCATCAGAACTCTGCAAATGTGTCACCAGCAAAATTGGGCCGTGCATCTGAATCCCCTCAAATTTACTCGCCACACTCCCAAGTGACAACGTAAATACCTGTTGGTTTCTCGCTCCCCTGGCCGAGGCTCCCTGCTGGCCAGAGATTCGTCAGCTCCCCTCGAGGCTCCCAACGCTAGAATTTCACCTACTCTAAGCCCCATGGCTTCCACAGCTCTTGGAGGCCTTACAAATATGATTTTTGCAATTTATCCAGCCTTTTCTAATGGATGCTGTGATGATCTACCATTTACTCCAATTTAAAAAGTAGAGAGGAATGTCTTCTACATGGTTTATGCATGTATTTGCTTTTCAAAACATCACGCGTAAGTGAAAACACTAAATACGCTGATATGTCTACACCGTGCTGACAATGGCAAAGGTCCCCCTTGCGAATGACCGAGAACCAGAGAGAAACAGCCTAACGGGCTGGGAGCGTCCACGTTCCGCTGTGCTTTTGAGTTCTGTTAATATGATCAAAGCGTGGTTTATAGAATTTTCAAAAACATCATTTTAGAAGTCCAGGCGTGGCTGCGTGACCCCACCGAAGGTCTGTGGGTGAGATCGTGTCCTAGGTCCCCGTAAGAGGGCTGCAGCCCCTCCACTCCACCTCCTCCAAGTCACCCCTGCTCTGGCCGGTGCGGGGGGTGGGGGACCCAGGGGAACCCTGGGGTAGGCGACGGGAGAGGAAGCCCGCATCCTGACCCGTCCCCACAGACCACCCAGCCTGCGCCCAAAATCTCAGAGGAAGTTAAAGGCATTTGGCAGTCCGAGCACATAAAATGTGGTCATAATGAAGCCGGCCTCATACATCGTGAAACCCAAGACCCAGCCGACTTTTTTCCTGTTACGAGTGAAATGAAAACCAAAGATAAAGGCAGAGGCCTGTTTTCTGGGGCGGTGCAGCACCCTATACCGGGGCGATGTCCCACCGCCGGTATGACATTGCTCCTGGGAGGGACAGCTTCGGGCGGGGGTGGGGACAGGTGAGGATAAACTTGCTGGGTGGGGGGGAAGGGGCTGCCGGGAAAGGGGACAGGAGTCCACGTCTGGATGGAAACGCCCCCTGCTCTGTGCCAGCCCCACGGAGGCAGAGTTCTGTCTGTTCGGGCCACGTCTGCACCTAGGACAGTGCCTGGCACACGGCAGGCAGTCACGAGACTGCTCGCTGAGGGAACGAGGGAATGAGCAATTCGCTGGAACACGGAGAGAAGAGGCTGCAGAGGAGAGAGAGAGAAAAGACAGACAGGGTGGAGTGTCCCAGGGGCCGCACGTGGCGTCCGAGGTCCTGGGCGTGGTCCCGGGAACAGCCAGCAGTGACGCAGCGAGAGCCATTTGCTTATTGCTCAGCTTCCCAGGCGCCGTGGGAGGGCGGGGTGGGCGTGGGGCGGGCTGGACCTTGGACAGGGGCACAGCCACAGCCACAAACATCGCAGTCCTCCAGGGCAGCCCAGGAGCTTGGCCTGGTGTCCGGTTGTGAAGCTTGGGGTGCGTGCAAGGCTTCTCCTGGCCACCAAGCGGAGGCCACCTGCGCCCTGGACAGAGTGTGCCCCTGGCACAGGGGGGCACTGAACCCCCAGTGCCTCCCTCTGTAAAATGGCAGCTTCCCAGCCCGTGGGGTTCTTGGAGAACCAAACGAGCTGACGACGTGCCAGCACGTGGCATGGTGCCGGGCTCTGGGTCAGGGCCCCGTGAAGACACGGGGGTGGGGGTGGTGGAACACGAGGGACAGGCCAGGCCCGAACCTCTGCTGCTCCTTCTGCCTCGGGCGCCTCTCCCCCGCCGTCTCTGCTCATGGAATCCTTCGTCTTCTTCCCAGCTCAAGCACCAGCTCAAGTTCAGGATCTCCATGAAGCCTTCCAAGGTCAGCCTGCCCTCTCCCTCCCCGTCTCCTCCGTGGTAGCTAACACTCACCAAACAGCTTCCACGTGGCTGGAGCGTCACACTCGCTATCCCAACACCACTGCGAGCGGGATGTCCATACGCTTTTCTAGAAAGGAGCCACTGCAGCCCAGAGCAGGTACATGACCTGCCTCAGGTCATCCAGCCACCAAGGGGGAGAGGAAGCATTTAAAGGGAGGTCCGTGAGGACAAAGCTTGCTCTTAGCCATCAGGAGACGGTGCCGGGTGTGAGACAGGGGGCTGTGATCGCTGTCACTGTCCCTTGGTGCGTTACCTTCACGGGGAATCCTGCCCGTTTTCCTTTGGGGTTCGCATTTCACACTCTGTGGGTTTACCACGAGCCAGGCGGGGCCCCGCTTGCCCAAACGCACTGCGCGCTCTCCTCTCCTGCTCCCTCCTCTTCCCGTGCCCACCTGACAAATCTCTGCTGGGCGACACAGAGAGTCCCCTTGCCCCCTACAGCCGCCTTTTCTTGGGGCCCCCACAGTTCTCCCCGGGACCCAAATGGCGGGACTAGGTCTCCCCCAGACCGTGAGTGCCTCGAGAGTGTTGCTATTTAGTTACTGTGTAATCTCAGGCGAGTCCCTCACCCATGTGAGACTTGTAGAATGGGGACCACTGGAGGCAAAGAGAGATGAAGGCACTTCATAAACTCCGGGTTGCCACATGGCAGCAAGGAGGGATGATGGCGGTCCCCAGGCCCAGCTCCAGAGAAGGTCTGGGGGCCTGCTCCTTGCTAAGCCAAACGGGCGCTTCATCAGGCTCCCAGCTACGTAGATTTTCCTAAAACATGAGTCAACGCAAAAGATTGCTGAGTTCCTTTAAGAAAAACACTACCTGTGGAGATACCCAGCACTGACCACGACCACGTAGCCAAGCACGTTTGCTCGGCTTGCCAAGACCCCCGAGGCTCCCCCGTCCACACAGCTGGAGCCTCGGGGGGAAACTGCGGACCTTTAATTAGAACCATTTGTCCTTCCAGCGAACTGCAGGTGGCCGAGCCAACTTAGAGAGAGATGCTCATTAGAGCAGTATGCGCCCTTTGACCCATTCATATGACTTCTGGGACTCTGTCCTAAAGAAATAATCCCTCATATGGAAAGGCTCACGAACAAATAAACGGTCTTTGCAATATTTCTCCTAACAGCAAAGAAGCTGGAAGTAACTCGACTGTCTGACAGGGGCTTGAGTTGACGTTTTTCCCGACTCGGTGGCGTTTTATTGCCCTCTGAGGAGGAATGGAGGCTTTCTAGCATCACGGAGCATGTGTCTGATCAAGGAAATCATGCTTCAAAACTGCCCTGAGACAAGCTTATGCAAACTGCGTGCACACAAAACACCGGAAGCAAACACACCACGATTCCGTTGTGTGGAGAGCATGGGATGATGGATTCGTTTTTCCTCCATCCTCCCAATTCTCTGCAATGTGGTTATAGTTAGACGTATTTTACAAGCCTGAAAAGATCAAAACAAAGACACAATGGCTGGTTTTATAAAAACAAGTTCTGCAGAACCACTGCTATGGCCTCTTTTAGATTTTTTTTCTTTAATGAAAAAGTAATCTACATAGAGAGTAAAAATTACTTAGTGCAGAAAGATTGACAAATGCCATTATCCTAATGAAACTGCCTTTCCCCCAATACTTCTCCATATTTATATGTATTTTAACAAAGACAAGTATAGGTACAATTTGAAGCTCTGCTTTCATTTTTATTTTATTGAAAAACACAAATACCTCTGCTGCAACAGTCTTCATAGTCAGAAAGAGTTACATGGCATCGCATAGTGAGGCTGTGTCATATATTTATTTAACTATTCCTCCATAGTACACACTAGTTGTTATTTTCCCATTATGTTTATGTTCTTCTTATAAATTTCAGAGCAATGAAAGTCATTGTGCATCACGTATATAGAGCTGTGTCTATGTAAAATCTCATAGCTTTCCTTTCTATCAACAATAACAAATTAGAAAACATGATGGAAAAAATACTCCGTTCAGAATAACAGTAACAAATATAAAGTGCTTAGAACTGGAGAAGAAAGACGTAAGGTCTTCTATAATTTTAAAAACGGCAACATGTTTTACTAAAGGGCTGAGTTCCCCGAAAGCGCCCACTGCCTTCCACCCCTTGGCTGGTGCATTACACTCGCACACCTCGTCCCTCCGTGCACAAACCTGGCTTTGCAGAACTCAACCCAGCTGTCTCCCCCACACACACCTACAAAGTTACACCTTTGCTCCACCAGGGGCAGCCACTCCGATCAGTGTCCACTGTCCTCAGGGGAATGCCCACGCCTCCTCCAGTTCTGCAGGGATCCGAGGACCCATCACGGCAAGCACCACAAGCCAGCTCTGGCTGATGCAAGCAGCAGGGGATTTGTTGAAATGGTATCAGGCAGGTTGTAGAATCATTGGAAACACTGCAGATGGAGCCGGGGCCGCAGCCAAATTCAGGCCACCGACCATCACCAGTGCCCTCCACGAAATCTGGGTGGGTACGCGTGGCTGGCTCACCTGGGGCAAGGGCCAGCACCCAGCTTTAAGGGACGCTGGCATGGGAGAAATGAGAACATAGTTTCTGTGACTCTCTCAGGTGGGAATTCCTCAGGGAAAAAGGAGAGAGACTCATTATAACCCCACT
The DNA here is from genome assembly GCA_003508835.1 of Eonycteris spelaea. Taxonomy (NCBI): domain Eukaryota; kingdom Metazoa; phylum Chordata; class Mammalia; order Chiroptera; family Pteropodidae; genus Eonycteris; species Eonycteris spelaea. Next base: position 564,419 of record PUFA01000270.1, on the reverse strand, counting down.
TCTGGCAACGACAATCAGAACAGCCCAGATCCACGCCCCTCCCCAGGTCGAGGTCGGGCTCTCTGTCCCGGGCTTTGGCTGGGTGCCAAAGGAGCCTCAGTCTGCACGCCAGGAACTACATTTTGACATAAGAATAAATGGAGGCCGGTTTATTTGAAATCATCCTCGTAATTCTCCTGATCCAGGACAGCCACAGTTCTAGAATGTTCTAGAATGTTCTAGAATGTTCTGGAATACGCCTTCTGTCCTCAGTCCCGACATCTATGTACGATGGCCTAAACCACAGACACAGCCCCCCTCCCTCACCCCTCCTTTTCTAACTGTCGGTCTCCTAGGTCCGTGGTAACAAAGCACCTCGGGCCGGGGCCTTAACCAACAGGAAGCCCTCTCCTCCTCACAGTCCTGGAGGCCGGACGTCCAAGATCAAGGCGCCAGTAGGTTGGCTTCTTCGGAAGCCTCTCTCCTCGGTGTGCAGACGGCCGTCGTCTCCCTGAGTCCTCGCACGGTCGTCCCTCTGTGTGTGTCTCACTCCTGTCTTCGAATCAGGATTCCAGTCCGTCAGGTTAGGGACCGCCCCTACGACTCCTCTTACTGTAATTAGCTCTTTAAAGACCCACCTCCATGCACAGTCACATTCTGAAGACTTTGATGATGGGTTCTGAGGGGATTAACATCCTAGACATCACGGCGGAGATAAAAAAGATACCCCCCCCATCCGGGACTTCCCCGGTCACCACCTGCTCTGACGGCAGGGGTTGTCACCAGAAGAGCCCCGTGAAGGCGAAGACGGTGTCCGAAGTGCTCGGCACGGGTCACTGCAGGCCCACTTCCTGTGAGAAGGAACGTGGCATTCACGGGAGCCTTGGTTTGGTGCCGGGCCGTGGGAGGCACAAGTTCAAGAGTGTGGGGGTTTGAGGAGCACGTCTGCTGGAGGATTGGGGGAGCCCGGGGATTCTGCACATTTTGTGTACGTGGCATAATCTGGAGTCTCCAATTTTCGGCAGCCCACTCGAAGGGGTGGAATTCTTTTCGCATCTGCCCCTAGTCACATGACTGCCCCTACGGCCTTCCTGGTGAGGAAAAGACCCTGGTGTAGGGGTGGAGAAGGGTCCCAGAGGGGCCTGTGAGGCGGCCAGGAGTGGAGGTGGTTGGCTCCCAGCCCCGGGCCAGTTTTGGGCTGGCAGAGGGCAGTGCCCGGGGAGCCCCACCGGTGTCAGGGACTCCCTGGCTTGGGGGCCCAGCTCTGCCACCTCCCTGAGTCTCAGCGTCCTCAGCTATCGTACGGAAGGGGGATGTCCACCTCGGCGGTGGTCATGGTGCCTGCAGGACTGGGCCTTGTTCTTCTCGTCACGCTGCCCTGACGGCTGCCGGGAATTTGGCTTTGTCCATCCCCGTACTCGACAAGGGTTTTATTGCACACCGAAGACGTGTGGACACAGTCCCGGCCCTCAGCTCACAGGCTAGCGGGCAGACAGAAAACCAACACTTTAACAGAGAAATAAAGGAGTAGGAAGAGCGATCAGTGTCAGAAAGCAAAGAGGCAGGAAAGGCGAGGAGGGTGTTCCAGGAGCCATGCAAAGGTCCGGGGGCCACCGGGGAGAGAGGGGTGTGGGGCCAGGAGGCGCCTCAGGCGTGGGCGGCGGCCGCCCTCAGAAAACCACCCAGGGTGCATTGCAGCGCCCGGCAAAGAAGCACAGGAGGCTTGTCCCCCAGGGCCGGGCAGCATCAAAGCCATTTGTTTTCTGACTTGGAGAGAAACAGTCCACGGGTGCCAACAATGATCTTTCAAACATACAGGGAGCTATTTGTTCTCGGGGAGGTCAACCAGTGTTCGGCTCCGCAGAGATGAGAGAAGGCTGGAATGTCACGACGTAACATAATGCATGACTTCCTCTTTGAAGCAGAATCTGAGGGCTGTGGGTCACCTCCCCCTGGACCCAGGGGTCAGATGGTGGTGGTGTTGGCGGGGGGGGGGGGCTCTCCAGACCCTAATTCCCCAAATGGAACCTCTCTGAACACCAGTCCCATCATCTGCAAACTACAAGCAAATGTGCTTGCTACTCACTGTTCCTTGACTCCTACATTAAGGCCCAAAAGGAAAATGGTTAGCACTCAAGCACCAGAAAGAACCTTGTCATTTGTCTGATTAAGTGGTCACAAAACAAGAACTGTACAAAAGATTATAATTCGATTTTTACTTTGGTTGCCAAGAAACTCAGGGTCAAGTTTAGGTGTATGAATTATATCACTCCAGGTTTCTGGTACAAGTATTCTTCCTGTCTCAACTGTTTCCTTAAAAAGAAAAAAAAAATTAACTTTTCACCAGTCGAACACAACATCTTTTATTTAGTTCCCTTTTGATCTTTAGCCACATGAATGCAGCTTTTACAGTCGTGATTGCTGTGTGAACCTCGACACTCACAATTCTGTTTTCTGGATTTTTTTTTTTTTTTTACATAATATTAGTTCGCAAAGGTCATACTTCTACTTAGGCCTCCTACTTTGGCTGTTCCAACAATGGCACAATATCTCTTCAATCACAAAATATAGTCGCACCCTGAAAATACCATAAGTAGCCATTGTTGGACATGGCATTTTTTCCACAGATTTTCACTGTAGTAAAACAATTCTGCTATTACAAAAAAAAAAAAATGAGTAACGGCTATGAAAGAAGTCACAAAAAAAGAAATACAAACGGCTAGTAAGCACACAGGAAGCGTTCGACCCCCACAATGATTAAAGACACACATTCGAGCTGCAGGAGGCCCGTGGAAATAGCCCAGATGAAACAAAGATTTGCTCAAAGCTGGAGAGAAGGAGGGGCCCACCGCTCAGCTCCTGCGTCTCCCAGGGATGGACGTTAGTCCGTTTCTGGGTGCAGCACGGACTCTTCTGGAGCACCCGCTAGGAGCGGAGCCCAGAGCACACGGGTTCCCTGCAGCACGATTCACACCGCCCACCCCCATGCCAGCCACCTCAATGTCCAGTAGAGAGCTGTTCAGTACACGTGCATACAACTTTCACATTGTTCACTCACTGGATGCGTAACGTAGAAGCCTGATGAGACGGGGAAATGTTTATGCGTCCTCAGACAAGCCTGGCACTGGGAGTTCCGGGTCCTGGATTCAAATCTCAGCACTGCAATCACTAGTCATGAGAATTTGATCAGTGGCCTCACCTCTCCGAGCCCGGGTTCCCTCACCTGCGGAAAAGGGGTCACCAAGCCTCCTAGAGCTGTGTATTACGGACATAACGTCTGGGCACGGACCACGCCTTCTCTGGTGTGCTAGTCTCTTTGGAGGGCACCCTATTCTCAAAATGGACCCATCGTCTTCCTGGGCTGCCAGGGGCTCTGGCGCCCCTGGCCTTTGCAGACGCTATCCCCCTGGCCAGGCCACTCACACGCAATCTGCTCCTCTTTCAGGGGCCAGTCCCATGACACATTTCTGGGAACCTCCTTAAGGTAGGAGGCAGGGCTCTCTGCACACCTCAGATTCATGAAGTATCCTGTGGGGAGGTAAACTGTCTTTTGGTTGTTAATTTTTAAATGTAACATGCATTCAGAAATGGGCACATGTCACAAGTGAACAGCCGGATTAATTTTCACAAATAGAACCAACTTAGAACCAATCCCCAGATTTAAAGGCTAGATGCTACACAGCGCCCCCCACCCCAAAAGCCTCCTTGTGCCCCACCTGGCACTAACCACAACCGAAGGTCATTAGTCTCCTGACTTATAACTTGTCCCCGTCCCTCGCAGAGACGGAATCACACGGTAAGTGTTCTTTTGTGTCTGGCCCCAGTGTAGCACTGTGTCCGAGAGCCAGCCTGTCGCAGCATGAATTACAGAGCTGTCACTTTTCAGAGCTGGGTAGTGCTCCAGGTGTGACCACCCGGCATTCTCGCTTCGCTGGCGGTGACGGGCAGTCCTGGACCAGACACCGTTAGGAGTCCCGCTGCTGTGAACACTGTGGGACGTGGCCTTTCTGTCCTTGGGTGTGCACGCACACACAGACAGATGCCTTTCTGCTGGGTGTAAACCAGGAGTGGCGCTGCTTGGTTGGGGGTCAGGACACCGAGGAACGGGTGTTCCCTGGGCGTCACCCACGGCTCCGCGGCTTCGCCTGCGACAGTTTCCCGTTTGTTTGCTTTTTAAATAAATGTATGGTCCCAACAGACAGTCACCACCCCTGACTGGGGCAGCCATGTATCCCTACCCAAGGAAGTGGCCCCGCAAGGCCGGTGTTGGTGGACTCGGTCTGCCTCTCCTGATTGGCAGTCCCTGGCTGGGTCACACCTGGGGGCAGCCACCACTTGCAGACCCCCGGGGACCGGCGCACGCAGGGCGGCTGAGGGCAGAATAGCTGACAGGGTGTGCAAGGCTCTGCTCACGGGCCATGTCCCGCAGGAGTTCCCCGGGTGGACACCCCTTGTTCCCTCACCAAAAGGCGCCTCCAGCCTTCGGGACCCCAGCTACGGGGGTCCACCCTGCCCTTTCTACAGAGTCTTAGGGCGCAGCTAACTAACCTTTGATCCCAGCCCGCCCCTCTGGCCTGCGGTGGGGGGGAGGGGACCGGGTTTCGCCGGTGCAGGGGGGTGAGGGACGGTAGGGTGGGGTGCCTCCCGTCTGAATGCGCCTTCCTCCTCGGCCCCACCAGGGAGAAGTTTGGGGTCCTTGCTCCCAGCCCGAGCCGCGGCCTGCGCGCCCTAGTGGTCCAGGGCCAGGAAGGCGGGGCCCCAGCTGTGCGGGCGCGGGGCGGGGCGGCCTGGGGGGGGCCCCGGCGTCCCCGTGGCCCCGCCTCCGCCGCCCCCTCCCCACGCCTCCGGGGCGGGATAATTGAACGCGCGCCGCGGCCCAGCGTCCACCGCCAAGGCTCGGCCAGCGTGCAGCCCGCGTCGCCCCCGCGCCGCGCACCCCGAGGAGCCGCGCCCGCGCCTTTGTCCGCGTCGTCGCCCGCCGCCGCCGGCCCCATGGAGCGCGCCGCGCCCTCGCGCCCGGCCCCGCTGCCGCTGCTGCTGCTCGCCGGCCTCTCGCTGCTGGCGGCCCCAGGTAGGGGCGCGGGGGGCGGCCCAGAGGGAGGGGGCGCCCCGGGTCCACGGGCCCTGCTCCTGAGGCTCCACCACCCGGCCCCGCTCTCGGGAAAGTTCTGGAGCTGCCGGCGACTTGGAGCCGGAGCGCCTCCCGCGCTGCGCCCGCGACGTGCCCGCCCCTGCCCCACTCCGAGCCCAGGTCCCATCACCTCACTGGTGTGCGGGGCCTGCTTTAGGATGCCCCCTCGAACACCGCCCCTGCAGGCCCTCACGCCAGTGCGCCACCCCGGGCCCACGCACCCGCCCACGCCGAGTGCTGGGTTGGCGAGCCCCTCGAGACCCGCGCTTTGCATCGAGAGCGCCCAGGGTATATCTTCAGTCACCCCGAGATAGGAGCTGCAGTGCCCAGCTTGCTGACGAGACTGGGGGACAGCAATCTGCCCAAGAGACAAAAGGGGCGGGGCGGGAGTGGACCCAAAGAAATCCGAGAGGAGAGGAGCCCGCGGAGCTGTTCAGGGGGTCGCTGTGTGGGGGGCAACCACGGCCTGCCCCCCTGGGACACAGAGACCAGGAGACAGAGGTTCTGCAGGCGCCATTCTCAGCCGGGGCTGCGGGCCAGGCCGCTCCCAGACCCACCCCCGGGCAAGTGGGGTGATCTCCACCGGGCCTGCCCCAGGACGGACAGCTCGGGGGGGCAGGCACCCCGCCGTGCCCTTCTCCCAGAATCCTCAAAGCCTAGCTCCTGGGGGCTGACCTGGAGGCCCCGAGGATCAGAGCCATGACCTCTGACCTCTCTCCTGACCCGTGGCTTATCAATCATTAGCCGGGCTTGCCTTCCTGGAAGCTTTGTTGCCCCTGGGGCCAGGCCCAGACAATGGCCCCGGCCACCCTCAGAGTCCCAGACTCTACATCTGTGGCTTAGTTGAATTTCTTTTAACTCTCTGGTGACCTCACCCTCCGACTTGGTCAGAAGGTCACTAGATCACCCTTGGAATTCCCAGATTCTTTATCTCTGGCTTAGCTGAGATTTTTTTTTTTAACTCTCAGGTCACCACCCTTATCCTGGTCAAAAGGTCACTTGTCCCAGCATTGCTGCCCAGGGGACTCAGGCAGAGGCTGAGGGGTGGGCGGGGCTCTACAGGTTCCGAGGCTCATGGGCTGGCCGCAGCCGACCTTCATGGCGCTCTGTGCTTGGTACCAGCTCCATTCCGGGCACGTCCTGGGGGACAGATCTCATGGGGGAGATGGCGTGGGGAGATGCAGGGCTCAGCCACCCCGCCCCCAGGGATCACAGGAGGCCTCCCGGAGGAGATGGTCGTCAGGCAGGAGCTGGTCAGGCGGGCATTCATGTGACTGCTGACTGGGGTGAAAGTCCAAAGGGAGTCTCAGACTGGGGGTCGCACAAGACTCTCCCGTTGGAAATGGAAGGGGCCCCAGAGATCCCCTGTATTTCACAGACGAGGAGACTGAGGCCGGGAGAGAAGGCGTAGTTGACCTGTCCTGAGTCCTCAGGTGTCTTGCAAGAACGGTTCCCCTCACAGCCTGCCCTGCAGCCTTTTGTTCCTTTTGGGGGAGGTCCCTCTTTTGAGTCTAAAAGGTTTGGTATGGTTTGGGGAGAGAGTTAGAAGACAGCTTGATTTCTTTCTGTGGCTGAAGGCCCATAAGGCCGTGGGTGGCACTGTCCCCAACCTCTGCAGTCAGAGCTACACCCCCTTACCGACCCTCCCTCTGGAGAGCAATTTAAAAGTAATCGGGAGAAGGCCATCACACAGTGAGGATGTCAGCTAATCTGCTGAAACTCTTGGTGATTCTGCCACCAAAATGGCAGGTGTGAAGGGGCACGGCCGCGAGGAGCCACAGGTCTGACTTGTTGGGATTTGCTGAAAGTGAGGGGTGTGGGGGGGCGGGGAGCGGAGAGAAGGGGACTGTTTTCTCCAAGACGTTCTTGGCCTCGGGCTCAGACTGATTACAGAGAACAAAGGGAGAGAGGACTTGGCTTGCAAACATGTGGCCTTCGTTGCTGCTCCTGGAAGTTTCCCAGTCGGTGGCGTTGGCCAGACAGGCCGTGGGGGCGGCTGGAGCATGAAGATGAGACTTGGGGTGCCTCGAAGGGCAGTGCCAGGGCCTCTTCCTTGAGCCCCACAACTCTGGGTCATGCCCCGCCTGGCACTACCTGAGGCCCCCCCCGCCCCCCCAGCTCAGGGCTGCATTTGCTGTCCCAGCACAGCTGGAGTGTGTGTGTTGGGGGGTGGGGGGCGGAGAGCGTGGCCCAATCATCGTGGGTTCCTAAGTGCCACGAGCCTTTTGTGGGGCCCGCAAGCAACTGCCTGTCACCCCTCAGGAAAAGCCCATGGGGTGCCCTGCTGGTTTTCTCATTGCTGACACACAGATAACAAAAACTCACTTCCTAGGTTGCCTTGAGGCCTGAGGGAGAGAATCTAGGATGGTGACTGAATTATTATTATTTGTTACTTGCCTTGCGCCCTGTCCTGGGCTAGGACAGTATCCTCTTCCCCACGTCCCGGTAATACTGACTTTCCCCCGGGCAGGGGCTGGCCAGCGCCAAAGCCATATTGGTAAAGGTCATGCAGAGTGGCCTCAGCTGGCCTTCTCAGGCATTCCATCACCAAATAGCCACTGAGGGCCAGCTCCGTGCCAGACACCATGCTGGGTCTTCGGGATACTGCAGGGGAGAGACCCGGCCCTCCCACCAGAAAAAATGAACAAGTACAAGCCGACTCCAGCTGCCAGTCAGGGAGGCCTTCCCGGAGTGAGCGGCATGCAAACTGGGGTGTGAAAGAACAGGGGTTGGCTAGGTGTGTGGGGAGGGTGTTCCCGGCAGAGGGAATGGCACGGGCAAAGGCCCAGATGGTGAGGGAGAACATGGGACTTCCAGGAGCTTCCAGGAGTTCTGTCCCCTCCTGAGGACAGCTGTGCCTAGGCGCTGCTCCAGCAGCCTCCCCCCTCCGCCACGCTGAAGGCGGGCTCTGTGAGCACGGGGTGCAGCGGGCGGGGCGGCTTTCCAGGTAAAGTTTTATGAAAACAGTTACAATAGGGTGCACAATTATTTTGTCAGTATACTTTATATGCTAAAAAATTTTTCTTCCGCAAAACAGCAAACTATCACACTTTCATTAATGAATGCTTGTGCAGGCTCTGTGAGGTTCCTGACGGAGGTCTCGGATGTGGCCATATAACAAAACTGAGGTGGGGGACGCCCATTGTGTTGACTTTCCTGGGATCAGAGACCCTTCAGCCTGGAGGGGATCACGGAGATGAGAGGGTGTGGCATGGAGGCTAAGTCCCCTGTCCCAAGCCATCCAGCCCTTAGCAGGCATGGTGGGGCCAGGGGCTGCTGGGAGGGCCGCTTGCTGGAGCCTTGAGCCCACAGTCTGGCCTGGCCCTGCCTCTCCCTCAGGTGTGGCCTGAGTCAGCCCTCTCTGCTGCCCTCTGGGGTGGGCCACCGGAGCCCCACAAGGGACCATCAGCCGGCAGTGCTCCTCTGGCTGCAGGGGGTGGTGGGTGGGAGTGCATGTGGGGATGGCTGGCTCTGGCCTCAGGACTCTGGGAGGGTCTGGAACTTTCTGGAACTTTCCACGGGGGAGGGAGAGTTGCCACTTTCCTGGCACCTCTGAAGGAAAGGGCAGGCCCTGCATCTGAAGAGGACGCCCTGGAAGTTGAGTTGTGTTCCTGCTTAATTCGTTGGGACGCTGCCCCCAAGTCTGGCCAAGTGACCCTGCCAGAGGGCTGTGCCGATATGGCCAGTGCCACGAGTCAGGAGGCAGGATTCCTGCCCAGCTTCGTCCCTGACTTTCTGGGGGACCCAGTGGGCGAGGGCAGAGGTTGTTCCTTCTTGGCTGCCAGGGGCCCAGAGCCTTCTTTCCCCTAAGCAAAGGGCTTGTGACGTGTGCTGCTCCCTGCACTGCTGGCCCCAGGCCACTCAGAGTGGACTGGACACTGCGCAGATGGGGCCTGGGCCCTCCAGGGTCCTGCTTCTCCTGTTGGGTGGCAAAGAACCAGCCTTGGTGACCCATGGGTCCTGGGTTTGTGATGGGCACCTGAGGACAACTTGGGGCGGAGCAGTTTCTCCACCTGGATACGGCACCTGAAGATTAGCTGGTCCACCCGCTTGACACCAGTGGGGAAACTGAGGCCTAGAAAGGGGAAGTCGCTTGTCCACGGTCACTATGTTACTAAGTGCTGTCATTCGTAGGCTGTTTGCAGTGCTATCAGCAAACATGTCCTGAGTGTCTTCCGTGAGCCTGGCCTGGCCCCTGGGGGATGCCAACATGTGTCAGTTTGTCCGTCCATTTATTCAACAAGCACTCAGCGAGGAGGCAGTCCCCAGGGATGGGGCAGGCAGCATTCCTGCCTCACGGAGCTTTCGTACTGTGTGTTTCCTGTGGCTCCGGACAAAATTACTGCAAATCAAGTGGCTTAAAACAACAGATCCAGTCTCTTGCAGAAGGCGGGGAGCAGGCAGGGCCGTGTTCCCCTTGATCCTCCAGGCCAGGGTCCTTCCCGGCTCTCCCGGCTCCTGGGGGCTCCAGGCTGCTGGCCACGTCACTCTAGCCTCTGCCCATCTTCACCGGGCCTTTTCCCTCTTCTGCTGTCTCTCTTGTGTCTCTTATAAGGACACTTGTCATGGGATGTAGGGCTCACCTGGATAATCCATAATGATCTCATCCTGAGATACTTAATTACATCTCTGAAGATCCTTATTCCAGGAAAGGTTCCATTCACAGTTTCGAGGGGTCAGGACATGGAGATGCCTTTTGGGGTGGGGAGGGTTACCATGAACCCATCGCACATACTAACAGTCAACACAGAAACAGTGAGAATGTGGGGTGGGATCTGTGCCACCCCACGGCGGTGACCGCAGAGCAAGGCCTGCTGTCAGGTGTATGGGGGGGGCGGGGGCAGTGATACTCAGCTAAGATGTGAATGATGAGGAACCCGCCCATGAAAACCTGGAGAACAGCATTTGGGCAGACCCAAGGGCACCCCGGTGCGGCCAGGGGCGTGGGAGGGAGGCGTGTCCTGTGGGGGAGGGGTGGGCGTGCCTAAGACGGTGCTTGGGGTGGGAGGGGCCTTAGAAATTAGGCTGTGGGCTGTGAATTTCATCCGGAATGCTCTGGGAAGCTGCTGGTGGACCTTAAGCAGGAGAGTGACATTACGTGACTTATATTTCTAGAAGTCCCTCTGGGCAGCTGCATGGTGACTGCGTTACAGGGAGATAGAGTGAGCCAGCGAGGGGCTCTTGTAGGGTCTCGGGTTGACGGTGCCCTGGGTGGGGTGGGAGCCAGGAGGCTGGTGAGAAGTGCGCAGACCCAGGGGGCTTGGGGATAGAGTGGACAGACGAGACTTGGCGAGGGACTGGATGTAGGGCGGGACGAATAATTCAGGCTGACTTGTTATTTTGGCTCAAGCACCGGGTGGATGGTGACTGCTGATTGCTAAGCTGGGGAAGGCTGGTCGGGGCGGGGGTGGGAAAAGTTAGAGTTCCATGTGGACACCGAAAATGGCCTGTTAGATGTCTGTTCACCCCCTCACAGACGTTTCTCGAGTGCCTGCTTGGGCCAGGCGCAGAGCAGGGTGCAGAGTCAGACAGCCTGTCGCAGACCTGGGGCCCTGAGCACAGTTAACCATCCGTGCTGAGCACTGGGGAGTTTGGGGTGCAGAGAGACCGGGCAGGAAAGGAAATGCATCTGCCCACATTCGTGTGGGGGTGTGGGGTGTTGGAGTGCGGTTTGGGAGGACTTCCCGGAGGAAGGGACCTTTGAGCTGGTGTGGATGTGACTGAGCTAGCCGAGTCGAGGTGTGGACCTGGGACCACCCGGCCCGCAGAGTTCCAGCTTCTGAAGCCAGGTGCCCAGGACACGTGACAGGTGTAGACACATGGCCAGAGAGGGGAGAGGAGATGGGTTCTGCAGGGGGGAACGCTCTGGAGATGTCAGAGGCTGGGGACAGTCCACATGTCCACTGGCCTTGGTCATAGGATGTCACTCCCTGCCTGGGCCAGAGCGGCCTGGAGGGAGCAATGTGGAAGATGCTTCTCCCTTTCCCAGGATTGCTTTCTTTCCTTCTCTCTTGCTTCCTACTTCTAGCTGGTTCTATCCAAGACCTGTCTCTCTGTGACAGGTGCTGGGGACAGGGCCTAGAGCCGTAAGAGTGGCCTCGAGCATGCCCTGCCTCCCGGGGAGGTGGGTGGCCTTGAATGGGGACGTGGGCCTGTCCTCATGCTAGACCCACAAGGGATGCAGAGGCACAGGGACCCAGCCTGTCGACATGCCTGGCATCTCCCTGGGCTGTCGCTGGTGCCTCCCTCGCCCCGCCCCACGCTCAGGGCCTGGCGCAGATGAGTTAGGTTAGCAGGCCGGGGGGAGGCCCAGGGGGACCCCTGCCGGCCCCCAGCCCTGGTTGCCATCTCGTTAGGTTTCCGGCTTCCCGGTTATGTGGGTCCCGGGCCCCCTTTTCCGCTTCCCGCTGCAGCTTCCGACAGTGCCCAATGGAGCATTTGGGGCACGAGCCTGCACCCCCAGGACACGTCCGGATCCCGTGCGCAACACCTGCCTCCGTGTTTGTGAGCCTGAGCAGTGGACATCAGGAAAAGCGACTTGCTAGCTCGCTTCCGATGTCACAGCTCCCCCCTTCTAATTTATGCACAGAGCTGGTCAACTTTGTAGTTGCCAGATGAGGGTGTTAAAATATAAAACAAATAGAGACCTGCCCAGGCCACCACCTTGCAGGTCACCGTTTCATATGCAGAGAGGCCATTTTAATGCCCCCGGGTTCTTGGAAGGACGAGATCGTGGAATAAAAGAAAGCCTCTTAAACCGAGTCAGGCTGGCTCTGTGGAGAAGCTCCCATGGTGAATTTTTTTTCCTCCCTCGTCTCGTTGCGATCCAGTGGAAATTGTGTCGGGCCAGTGCAGGGTGGAGTTGGGAACGCCTGCTGCGTTTGACTCCCCGATTTTCCAGACGAGGCAGCCGAGGCCCGCTCTTGCTCCAGGTGGAAGACCCCAGGCCCTCGGCCCGTCACACCACAGGCAACCCGGCCGTTCCATCTCAGCAGCTCCCAGCTGACCGTGCATTGCCCAAAGCCGCTGCGATGTTTATAGCCAGCAGAAGTTCATTCTGGAAGCTTCCTCAAGGGCAGAAAGAACCCCTCCAACTACCAGCACCTGTGGTTTTAGAACGGCTGTGTGCATATCTTTGCTGCGTGACGAGACCGTCTGCTTCTTAGGCCGTGAGCCTCAGAACACGTAACGTGGCCTTGGCATCTGTGAAAATCGCCACGGTTCACAGTCCGCGCCATAACCTGTGTGAAGGCTTCGTTCGGCCAAGAGAAATGTCCTTTTAGCTGCCCTCTCAGGTGAAAATGGCATCTGATGCCTATGAGCCAGGCTGTCTATTTCCTGCTCACCAGTGACTTCAGGCAAGTGTATCCCTTCCCGAAAGAGAGGTGACAGGTGGGGTGTCGGCCATCTGATCTGTGTCAGCCTGCGAGAGTGTACGATTCCTATAAAACAATGTTCTCCCCATGTGGGTGTGATAACTAACGTTTTTATTTTATTCTGGAGATTCTGGTTTCTTCCATGGTCAAGTTCCGATTTAAGCGCTTTGCCTGGGGTATCACGTCTGTCTTCCCAGCCCAGTGGGCGCTGTCAGCAGCCGCTGGGACTGAAGAAGAGAAGGAGGTGCGGTGAGGGTTAGCGAGGTGGGGCCGTGCCCGTGGGCTGTTTGAACCCACCACGCTGCCTTCCCCTGCAGTGCGTGAGTCCAGGCTAGCGAGGTTTTGCAAAAGAGTTTATTTTCGGTTTGTATTTGGCATGATGCTTCACGGACCGAATCCACACAGTCAGGTTATAGAACCAGAGATTTAAATCTCTGGATTGAAGCTTCTTCTCAGAAGAGAGGGAAGCAATCCGAGAGCGAAGATTCCAGACCGGCCTGCGGCACCCACAGCCCAGCGACACCGCTGAGTGACCGGCTGAGCGCGTGGTGGCTGTGGGTGGGTGGGCTGCGGTCACCTGAAGTAACGTCACAGACATTGGCATCGCTCCAGGGGTCAGATGGAAGAGGCAGCGATGGTCTCGTTTGCCCCAGGTCGCCAGGGACCACTCAGGTGCAGCAGGTCTGGGCGTGGGACCTCTTTGGTCTTGTGTCCTCTGGAGGTGGTGCTGCTGGGGGTCTGTCCATATATGACCTGTGTCCAAGAGTGGGGCCGTCGCCTGGGAACCCCTCCCTCTTTCTCTGGCATTGGCACTGAGTTCCTACTGTGTGTGGTCAGGGGGCGTGGGGCCTTGGCACCTCCAGTAAGCCTGCCCTCCGGTCTGCCTTGGGCTCTAGGAGTGAGCAGCCCCCTCTGCTAAGGGCTTGTCACACTCCAAGGGGACAGTCACTTGGCTCAGCTCTTCCCACCTAAGTCTGCGAGCAGCTGGGCCGGCACTGAGAAGGCCCGGCATGGGGGTGCGATGGACGAGCGACGGGTGAGGGGCAGGAGGGAAGTGTCTCCGTGAGCCTCAAGCAGCCCCCAGCTTTGGTGGAGCGTAAAGCTCAGGACGCTGGCTTTCGATGACTGAGCGGTGCCCCCAGGATGCAGGAGCCAGAGCCAGGGCAAGTCTGAGCATCAGGCCCCCCGGCACCCCCGAGACTCGGGGATTCCCTGGGATTTTTGTTTTTAACTTTTAAATCTTGTACTTGTGTTGCAAAATTACTTTGTTACTTAATATTTTATCTGCTCTCTTTTGAGGTCTCATAGCTTGACGTGTAAAACACTGTATCAACCACGACACTGCTACACAGACCGTTCTTAGATACAAATTAGCCAAATTAGCCCTCTCTGCCGGCTCCGGATTAGTGCGTTAAAACCATATCGATTGAAAAAGGCAAGTGAATTAATCCGCCGAACATCTGAGTCCTTTCCTAATGAAGGCAAACGCCAGGCACGAGGGGGGACCCCAGCCCGGGGACCCTGCCCCACACTTTCCCACCGCGCCTTCCTTTCTGAACTGATGTGATTCCTGTCACCAGAGTAAGGCTTGTTTGTTCAAAGGGGACAAGTATGAGCCAGCACAGGCCACGCTAGATGTTGCCTTCCCTTTGGGCCGTGTCTTGGAGACGTGCGTGGGGGCGGGACGGTCACGGGCTCCTCCGTTTCGGAGAGCCCGATCCTTGCGGTCTCAAGCAAGCGGGCGGCGGTGGGCGGCTCTCCCTGTCTCTGCACACGGGTTACTGTCGCATCTGCTCTTGGCTGGGACACGTCTCCCACCTGCTGCAGATGGCACCCAGCTTGGCATCTTGAGCCATGACACCAGAGTGCCGCACGGTGTCCCCTCTCCACCGGACCCCTCCTTTCCCTGCAGCTCAGGTTTCCTCTGATGGGTGGGAGGCCACTAACTCCAAGGCCAAGGGAGTGGCAGGTCCAGAGTCTCAGATCCAAGGCCTCGGCATGTCCCCCGGCTCTTGCTGAAATTCCAACCAGCCCTCCGTTTTGCGGGGGCTCTGGCCAAGGGTGGCGGTCCCTTGGGGGTCACTCCCTCTGATCTTCTGCAAGTAGTCTCAATATTTCAAGGGTGGCCTTGGAGATCAGGCTCCCAGTTCACTAATAGGTGCCGAGCCTCACGGTGTCCTGGGCATGGGTGGGAGCTTTGGGCAGAGAGGAGAAGGAGTTTTTAATTCAGAGGGAGGCTGTCAGAACCAAGCCTGAGGCCTGGTTTTGCCGCTCACTGGCCTCTCCGGCTGTGCGATCTCCTGCTAGTCACTTAACTCAACGAGCTGGAGTTTGCTTGTCTGCAGAATAGGGAGCTTAAGGGGCTGGCCTTACTGGGTTCTTGTGAGAATTGAGTAGGACCACAGAGAGAGCTGGTGCTGTGCCCGGCATGCAGGGAGCACCCAGTAACGCGGGAGGTCACTGGTGAGGGCAGTGATGGCGGGGAAACTCCGTGTTGAGGGTCATCGCGACAGGACGGGGTACTGTCTGGAGGTGACAGGGCTGGGCAGGGAAGGACCAGAGCCCGGGGCCAGAGCCCAGACAGGGCAGTGTCTGGGACTTTGAGCGACAGCTGAGCTCTCCGCAGACCTGGCCAGGCACTGGCTTTGGGTGGGCGAGGCACAGTCCTGTGGGGATGGGGACGCCTTAACATTTATGTCACATCACCGTCTGCCGACCTCACTGTATTCGACTTCCATTCTTAATGACGTGTGAAGTCCAGGCCCCATACCAGTAGTCAGCAATGTGACAGCGGGTCGCTTAAGGCGAGCCGTTCGAACGAGAGTGGTGAATGGAGGTGGAGGAGCAGAGGCTGAGGCACAGACAGAGGCAGACAGCGCTGCGGGGCTGGGAGCTGCTATGTGCAGCTGTGTGTTGAAACCCAGGGCCGCTCGAAGCTGAGACCTTGCTCCGCTGTGCCCTGCGATGTCTCCGACCCCCCCAGAGGAGCACGGTGGAGACAGGGGCTGGAGCTCTCGGCTCGTCCCCAGGTTGACCCCTCAGCCTCGACTGTAGCCTACGAGCTTTGGCCAGTGAGCCTGGCTCCAGCTGGCCACCGGCCTGGCTCACACGGATGCCTGGTCTCCCTGCCATGGTC
The DNA here is from genome assembly GCA_003508835.1 of Eonycteris spelaea. Taxonomy (NCBI): domain Eukaryota; kingdom Metazoa; phylum Chordata; class Mammalia; order Chiroptera; family Pteropodidae; genus Eonycteris; species Eonycteris spelaea. The sequence continues at coordinate 548,797 of PUFA01000270.1, read as the reverse complement.
ACAGCGTCGGCGAGGCTCTGAGCAGGCACGCTGTTCCGCTGTGTGTGTCCGGTGAACGGTCTCCCTTTGACTCGGCATCTCGCGTGCTCTGGCCTAAGGAATGAACTGTGACTTCAGGAATAAATGTTTATGAGCTGTTGGTTGCCCATAGTGAAAAATCCAAACGACATGAATGCCAGGAGAGGGGAGTGGCTGGAAGTGACGCCACTTCTACCCGACTGTGTGATGCCGTGTGCCTGGAGGGGCTGAGGGGCCTTCTCTGTGGGGCCCGTCACGCGTCAGGCCGTTGATTCTGATGAGGACGTGATGCCGTGCCCGGTCTGCTCCCAGCCTCTGCTGCGTCACTGCCCAGCCTGGCCGTGGTCCCCGGTGGGCCCTCCCTGGGCCGATAGGGCACTTCACGCCCAAGGAAGGTGAGCTGCCCCAGCCGCTGGGGGTCCCCACCCAGCCGCGGCCCCCAGACAGCTCCGCTGGCCACACATTGCAGCTCTGTGGCTGTGTGAAGCATTCCAGGGACATTCCACATTTCTGGGATCCGCGAAGGACTCCACGTTTCATTGTCCTGCTGAGGAGAAGGTTCAAAGAGCTCAAGGCTCCAGCCGGAATCACTTCCACATATTTCTGCACCTCAGGGCGCAAAGTTCTCGCCCCTGAGCGGGCCGCGTGAGTCGGAGCCTCAGTGTTGCTGGCCTTTCTCAGTCGGAAGGAGGCTTTGGGGCTGCTGCTCACCCATCCCTGGAGGATTCCACACCCCCAAGACGGGCTGCGGCTCCCCCATCTCTCATGGACAACAGCAAGCAAATCCGCTTAACACAGAATCCAGCCCCTGCCTCCCGGCATGCACAGTGCGCTCAGAACTTCGTAAGCTTTATTCATCTTCTCAGCCACTCTAGGGTCTTTTGAGCCCTATTTTACCACCCAGGAAGCTGTGGCTCGGAGAGGTGGGCCACCTGCCCAGGGTCATAGAGCTGGATCAGAGCCCAAGACTGACTCCGAAGCTCAGGCTCGTGCCGCTCGGCTCTGCTGCGTGCCCGCGTCCTGCCAGGGTGTAGAGGACAGGGGACGGGCTCAGCTCTCCAGTCGTGTTTGGGGGGGCAAGGCAGACGGAACGTTGGGAGACCGTGGGTCGCACTGCACACACTCCGTGTGCTGTGGGGGCAGTGGGCCACCCGGGCCAGGTGGGCAGGCTGTGGGAGGGGCCGGGAGACTGCCCAGGGTGGGCCAGGGCCAGAGAGAGGCCGGGAGAAGCCGGAAGGGGCGAGACCACAGGCAGGAGAGCTGAGTGGGCCCTGCTAGCATTGGGGCAAAGGGGGAGCCAGGGTCGGCTGTGTGGGGGAGACCAGCCTTGGTGTCAGGCCACGTGGTTGGGTGACCGTCATCCCAGGAGTGAACCACAAGTCACACTTTATCTCTGACAGGTAAGGTCCTGTGTTTTGTGAGCGCTTTTAAAATCAGTGGTACCAGGAACGGTCGAGTAGAGTGTCCAGGTTCCGTGTGGCGGCTGGCCGGCCCCCTGCTTCGGTGTTGCGGGGCCTGTGACTGCAGACAGTTTTATCTGAGACCCCGTTCTTCTCCCTGCACAGGGGGTGCCGACGTCCTCATGGAGGTTTGCTGTGCAGACGGACATCGGATGGCCACTCAGTACAAGGACTGCTCGCTGCCATACACCTCGAACTCCAAGGAATGCAGGTGCGTTCTCAGTGGTCACCATGGATGGCGTTCCATGGGAGAAAACGTGGGGCGGAAGGGACAGTGTGTGCCACACCCCCCGAGAGGCCAGGTATCGATCGATCTGCCCAGGCTGCGGGAGGTGTGGCAGGCGGGCGGGCGACCCCGGCCTCCCTCCTCTGTGCTCCCGCTGTCCCCGCGCTGTCCTCCGATTGTCCAGGCGTCTGTCCCCTTTGCTGGGCTGTGAGCCCGAAGAGTTGGGAGTGTAGTTCTCTCTGCTCAGCTGGGCACAGTGGCAGAGTCAGTTTCCTTGTGATGAAAAGGGGGTGATGAGATCACGTGGCTGGAGGTGCTTTGCAAATAGAAGTGTGGGTTGCCTTCAGACCCCAAAGCCGCAGATCTGCCCGTCCAGAATGGCGTCCTCCAGGCCGTTGCCCGCCTTACACAACAGCCAACATCTGGGCCAACTCTTTATTTTTCTTTCCCTAACTTGGTTTCAGCTCCCTCAAAGTTCTGGGAGAATATAAGCTTAGAATAAGTGAGGAAGGTCCGTGATGTGGCTCGTCATCATAAAAGTAATTGTAAAAATGCTAGCGAGCTTTTAGGAAGCACCCACTTTGCGCTCTGCATCTGATGCACGTGATCTCATGTAACCCTGCTGTTAACCCCATGGTACAGGTGAGGAAACTGAGCTTTCCACAGTCCCCACAGCTGGCAGGTGCTGGTGGTCAGGGTTTCTGGGCCCAGAGGTCGGGGAGGCGAGGGGATGAGGCCATGCCGTCAGCTGCCATCAGTCCATGTCTCTGCCTCTGACGGGAGGCCGAGCGGCTTTGCCGCTGGGCGCTGTGGGCCGCTGGGTGGAGAGCTGCTGCGGGAAGGGCGTGCGGGAAGGGCGTGCGGGAAAGCTCGCGCGCCTCGTTCTGGACTTTACATTCCGCGTCGGCATCCAGAGCGGCATGCTGCCGGCCAGCAGTGTCAGGGGATGTAAGTCTCCATCTAAGAATTCTTGGAAAATCAAAAGACTGAGAGACCAAACAGAGAAAGAGCAGACAGGACACGTGGGCGATTGAATTGACGGGGAGCCCACAGAGTTGGGATTCTTGGAGCGTCTGGTGGGTGACAGCTGGGACTCTGGCTCCGGAGGGCCTGAGGCAGGTCTGGAGTGGAGCTGGGAGCCTGATCCAGGCGGTTCTGTTTACAGACGGAGCCGCGACCCGGGCTGGGTTTCTGGCTGTGTGACCTGAGCCAGCTCAGAGCCTCAGTTTCCCCAAGTATAAAAGGAGGACCCCACTGCCTTCCTTTCAGGGTTGTGATAATGATCAGAGGGGAGGGAAGGAGCACAAAACACAAGCCATTCCTCTCCCCATCCCTGAAGCCCCTACGTGAGTCTGGCACACAGTAGGGCTGCGGCCAGCTTTTGTTTTCATTGTAATAAAATACACGTAACACATTCTACCATCTTACCCACGTATAAGTGCACAGTTCAGTATCTTCCCATTGTTGCATGACCCCACCATCCATTTCCAGAACTTGCTCATCTTCCCAAACTAAAACTCTGTCCCCATTAAACACAAGTCCCCACTCCCACCCCAGCCCCTGGCGCCCACCATCCGACTTCCTGTCTCTGTGAATTGGACTCCTCCCGGTCCCTCATCTGAGTGGCATCACACGGCCGGCATTTATTTGTCTTCCCCTGGTTCGTTTCCCTCAGCGTGATGTCCTCGAGGCTCCCATCCGTGTTGTAGCATGCAGCGGGAATTCCTTCCTTTTCAAGGCTGAATAATATTCCACTGTATGCGTAGCCCACGTTTCGCTTACGTGCTGCTGTGAACATGGGTGTGCAAGTCTCTGTTCGGGCCACTCTTTTTGCTTCCTTTGGGCGTATACCCAGAAGAGGAATTGCTGCGTCCTACGGTACTTCCAGTCAGAATTCCGTGAAGAACCGTGGCAGCTGTACCGTTTTTCATTCCCACCCACCGCACGAGGCTCCTATTTCTCCGCACCCTCGCCGATGCTGGCTGGTTTCCGTTCAGCTAATGTTTCTTTGAGTGGGTGGGCGCACGCATGCGTCATTGGCCGCTCTCCCTGACAGTTTAGTGAAGTGCTTGCCGTGTGAAAGCACGAGTGAATTATGCAGTGGCACAGGCCAGACAGACCCACCTTAGAACTCGAGGGCAGCCCTGGAAACCCCTGGAAGCTGGGAGCAGGGCCCCCCGGGGGTGGAGGTGGGGGGAGGGCAGGCCGGGGGCTGCCGCCCGGGATCGGAAGCAGCCTGGCAGGCAGGGCACGGAGGTCACATGGGCCCTCCCTAGGGACAGGCGTGGCCCCGGAGGCTCCTTCCGCGGAAGCCAGGGTTATTTTGGGTCTGGTGGGAGCCACACCTGTGACTCACACCTGCTGCTTGCCTGCTGGCTGGCAGGGCTGCTGTCTGTCACTCTGGCCTTGGGCGAGCCACTCTGCCTCTCTGGAGCTGTTTCCTTTGCGCCTGGAAAATGGGGCTGAGTGTTGAGGCGAATTCGCCTGGGTGAGGGGGAGAGGGTCTGGCCCCGAGGCAGCAACCAGCCGTTCTTGTCTTTTAAACAAGCGGCAACGTTTTGTGGGTGAGGCTCAGAGCTCGGCGAGGTGACTCGGGGCTCCGGGGGCACAGCTGGGTCTCCTGACACCGCCTCGGGCTCCGTCTTTCTAACTAGACACGCATCGAGCACCCTCTGTGTGCCAGGCATTCTGTGCGTGTGTTTGCGTGTCTGTGGGTCGAGGAGCGAGGGGGGACACCCAACGGTGGCAGAGCGCGCATCCCGAGGGGCTGCTGCCCCCAGGCCCCCGGCCCCGGCCCAGCCAGCCTCCCCCGCCCGCAGGATGATGCAGGAGCAATGCTGCCGCAGCCAGCTGGAGGAGCTGCACTGCGCCGCCGGCATCCACCTGGCCAGCGAGGGCGACGGCTGCGCCTCCCCGCACGGCGGCAACGCCAGCCTCGAGGCCCTGTTCGTGAAGGTGAGCGTCCGTCCCCCAGCCAGCCGGCCCCGGGCCCCTCCCAGCTCAGCAGCCGCTGTCCATCCGCGGGGGGCCTCGGGGGCTCTCCGCCCTGCACCCCAGCTCCAGGCCGCCTTTTCTTCGAGAAGCAGGGGGTGCTTGGCCCAGGAGGGAGGAGGGACCGCTGAAGTCTCCTCGTCTCCGCCAGCTGAATCAGTAAACCCCGGGACACCCCGGGCCCAGTCCGGCACTAGGGAGGCCAGGAGGGGGTGACTAGCCCCGCCCGGGGCGCCTCCAGTCCCGAGGCCTTTGAGCAGGGCTTACCTGGGCCCAGGCCCCCCAGAACCCTCATCTCAGTTCAGCCTATGCTCAGGAGGCCCGCAAGCTTCTCGGCCCGCTGGGGCTAGTTGGAGCCCAGAGCTCAGAAAGGGCCTCCACTAAGGCCTCTGATAGCATGACCTCCGTAGCCGCCCTAGAGGAGAAAAACGAGGTTCAGGGAGGCCCACATTCCAAAGTGCCTGGGGGTGTCTGGTGGGGCAGAGCTGGAAATGGGGTCCATCGGGCCCAGGGAGAGGCGTGCACAGCACGTAAGCTTTGAGTAAATGATGTAATCCATCGTGGGACCCAGGTCCCGGCCAGGTCACTCAGGGCCCCCACCACGGTGGCCGGCGTGCGTCTGCACGTGGGGGAGGGGAAGCCCCCGACGGTGCCCCAGGTCTCAGACCGCCCGGACGCTAACGAGGTGTCCAGGCTGCCCCTCCCTTGCCACCTCCGGGGGGGAGAAAGCAGGCCAGCCAGGGGCTCAGGGCTGGGACGCATCCTGGTTGGCGGGGTTTCCGTCGGGGGTGCCAGATGACGAGAGTGAGGTTCCTGGAAAAACGATGCCCTTTTCCCAGAGAGGGGGGGCGCCGGAGCCGTTCCAGGGCGCCGGAGCCGGAGTGAAGTCGGGTTGTGTGAGGGGCCATGTGGGTTCCTTCCTGGGGAGTCTGTCTCCATGCAGATTCGGGTGTGGGGGGAGATCCCCACGTGAGGAATTGGGGGTCCAGTGTCCCTCTGCCCACCCTCGGGCATTGTGTGCTTCTGTGGGAAGAGGCAGCTGGCTCCTGAGCCGGGCGGGGCGGGCGGTCTGGGCCCAGGGAGCCCTGGGCGCCGGGCCCTTGGGCATTCAGCGACGGCCTCCCTGGCAGGGCGAGGCTCTGCAGACCCCGTCTGCCTGGTGGATAGCTCTGCTCCTGTCCGCTGATCTAGGAGAAAGGGAGGTGTGGGAACAGCATGGGACATTCTAATGGGACGGGGTCGGACGGCTCTGGCATAGAGTGCTGGGTGTCCCCGGGAAGGGTGACTCATGTCCCACGTGACGAGGTAGCCAAGGCTCTGCGCTTTCTGGCAGCTGAGGTGGAGGCGTGAGCAGGATGAGAGGCCCCCTCCTTCCCCCGCCGAAGCAGGAGCAGAAGCAGAGCTTTGCCTCCTGGCTCCTGCCATGGGCCTTCTGGAAAGTCCTGGGCTCTTCTCATGATAATAAGGACCGAAAGAGTTTTTCATACGTCAGGGTGACTGTCCCGAGGATTCCGATGTGACTTTAGGGAACACTGGGGTCCAGGTGGCAGGCAGCGACTCTGTCCCTCGCTTGATGACCTGTCTTGAAGTTCCTGTGTTTTTCAAATGCACGATGCCACCCCTGCCGCTCCGGGCACGGTAGAGAAGCCTTAGACCACGCCAGGGGAGTGGAGCGTAGGTGGCTCTTGTGTGACCCCGACAGGGTCCCTCCCTGGACCCTCTTCCTGGAAGTGTGTCCCTGGGTGGGGCAGGGATCTTGAGGGCGCAGGCAGGGCTGTGGAGTACAGGCTAGTGCCAGCTCTTTTGAGATGCTTTTCAGACCCAGAACTTGCGAGGCTGGGGGCAGCGCGCCTCGGGCTCGGCTCGCCTCGCTCCTCACTGCCCACCTTTAGGAGAGCGCGTTAGGTCAGGCCCGTGTCGCCGCTGTCCGGGGTGCGTGGGCACGGGGGCTCCGGCCCGTGGGGCCCCACCGTGCCGCGTATCTGACGTCCACCCGGGGTCTCCACCTGCGTTTGCAGAGGTGCTGTCACTGCTGCCTGCTGGGGCGGGCGGCCCAGGCCCAGGGCCAGAGCTGCGAGTACAACCTCATGGTGGGCTACCAGTGTGGGCTGGTGTTCCGGGCCTGCTGCGTCAAGGGCCAGGAGACCTCAGACTTCGCCCCCGCAGACAATGGGGACCTCCAAGAAACAGGTAATGTCCCTGCTCCCTTCCCCCTTGGGCAGTGCATTAATCAGGGTTCTCCAGAGAAACAGAACCAACAGAGGGAGAGAGAGAGAGAGAGGGGGGGGGAGGGGAGAGAGGTTTATGGTAAGGAGTGGGCTCACGTGGTTGCGGGGTGGCAGTCTGCCGGGCAGGAACCCAGGACACAGCTGATGTTGCAGCTCGAGTCTGAAGGCCGTTTGCTGGCAGAATTCCTTCTCGATGGGGAGGGGTCTGTCTCATGCCTCTTTCACCTGATTAGACAAGGCCCACCACGTAAGGCTTTACTCGAAGTCTGTTTATTGGATGTTAGCCTCATCAAAAAAATACTGTCTCAGCGAGTTCCAGACTCGTGCTGGACCAAATATCTGGGTATCGTGGCCCAGCCAAGTAGACACATAAAATTCACCGCCACGGGCCATGTGGGCACACATGTCTGCCATTGCCTTAGCTCCACGCAGACAGACTCTGGTTGTCAGAGCAGCTGCATGTTTGTCACCGCGTCTGAGGGCTGCTGTCCCGGAGCGAGATGAGGGCTTAGAATCCGGGATCCGACAAACCAGGTTCACGCCCCTCTCCTAACCGGCACACTTACTCAATCAGGCCTCGGTTTCCTCGTCTGTGAAGTGGCGGTAATTGTGGGCCCACGTCATGAGGTTGCTGGAGGATGAGGGTCAAATGCTGGGGGCAGGGCCTGGCTCTCTAAACGGTTGCCATCATAGTTCTTCCCTGCCCTGCAACAGCCCTGGGCGCACGGACGGCCGGCCTTGCCCTTGGTTCACGGGTGAGGACCTGATGCTCGCGGCCCCGTGGCCGATGTGCCGAGGAGGGAGAACGCTGGCCTTCTGCCTCCTGGCCAGTGTCCTCTCTCCCCGTCTGGATCCGACGATACGTAGACGAGAGCCCAGGGGGTACCGTGCATCCATAGCAGGCTCTGCTCTTTCATATAACAGACACTTATTCAGCAAAGGGGCAAGGGACCCCGAGAGCAGCTTCGCGAGAGCTCCCAGCCGTGTGTCCCCCAGTTCCGCTTCTCTGCCCTCCGTGTGTCCAAAGCCAGATACATCCTGAAGCCCTGGGACGTGGTTCAGGAAGCTCCTCGGTCGTCGGACGATCTCTTATGCAATGGCTTCCTGTGCCGTGATGGAAATAGCCCTGGAGAATTTCAGGAGTCTGCTCTGCCCCACGCTGCCATGTGACCCTCACTCCTCGCTCCGAGCTCCATCCCCCTCTGCTCAAAATAGGCGAGGGGCAGGAAGAGGTTAGGAAGGCATTGCTGAGGGACCCGTGGCCCCTGAGTCAGATCCTCCATCATCGCTCTGGCTTTGTGGCCCTCACGGCTTCAGGCTTTAGGTCAAAAAGATTGGTCTTTCACTTTTGTGTTTTTAATTTCTCATTTCCAGGGCCTCATGGGCGCCATGGGGCTGATTTCGATATGTCCGTGTTAGAGAGGGATTGCAGCCACATTCTGACTCCTTCCCTGGCCTTTGAAATCAGATGACACTCTTGCTTTGAAACAAAGCCAAACGCTTCATCCTGGTGGAGAGTTTCTCCCGCGTCTCTGGGGAGGGTTTCTGTGGCTCTGTCTGGTGTCAGTTCCGGCCTCTGGGCTTCTCTGCCGCTCCAGATGTCCCGTTTCTCCTCTGTCTTTCATCTGCTTCAGTTCTCGCCCCAGACATTCCTCAGAGTCTCCGTGAGGACTTCTCCTGTGCGGTACAGCCGCGCCTTCCCCCGCATGCCAGCCGTGGTGGCACAGGGTCCACAGGCCAAGGCCGGCCCGCGACCAGATAAGTGCGGAATTGCGAGTGAGCTTTTAGAACCTTCCACGGGCATTCGTGGGAAGTCACTTATGTCCGTTGAATCGACATTGAAAAATCAAGGCTTGTATGCCTATTTCTTAACTTAGTTTTCTAATAATTTTTTTGTTTTATTGTATGTTATGAATTATCAGTCCGAGACTGGGGAAGGAGCCCCGTTCCTTTACCACGGGGAGTTTGGGGAGACCCGTGCTGGGCACGTCTTGGATATTCCCATTCTTACGGGTGGGGAGAGTGAGGCTGGGGACGTGCAGGTTTGGGAATTGTTTTCTAGCAGAAACGGTGGCCGTACCAGGGCAGGCGGCCGGCTCCCACAGAACCGTGGGAATCTCGATGACCTCATCACCCGGGTGATAAGCAGCTCCTCACGAGTCCTCCTGGCCTCGTCCCCGTGAGCCCTCTGGAGGACGAGGTCCGCACACCTGGCCTGCGCCTGGGGTCTTTTGCTTAGTTCCCCCCCCACCAGGGAAAGTTCTTTGAATTGTTGAGAGACCCTCACCATAGTGTAATAGCCCCCGAGGCAGAATGTGGCCGCGCAGCTGGCATGCGTAAGTTACGTCATACCGAATTTGATCGCGGAATTGCTGACGTGTGTCGTCGTGACCACGGTTATTTTTCCACTGTGCATGTGTGGTGCGCTCTGGGAAGATACGGAAATGTGGAGGGAAGAGGAAGTAGACAGGGAGAGGAACCCCGCTCCCGTCAGACCCCGTGTCCTCCCAGGCTTTTTTCTCTGTCTCTTTTCGCGCCGCGCTGTCCCACCCGGCCTGGTTATCGCTGTTACCGGATCGTGATTGACTTGTGATCGCTGTCATTCTGTCGGTGGAAGAGTCCGCGACATCAGACTTGGTTTTCAAGTGTTTCTAGAGGTTCTTCCCACCCTTTGCTGTGTCCTAGGTACGAGGGCTAATCTGTTTCTTCTAGGCCAGGACGCTTAGCGGAATCCTGCCCTGTTAAGTTAGGGCTCCTGCCCCCACCCGGTCTCTCCCCCATTGCCCTGTTGCGTTTTCTGGTCTGTGCGTGTGCTGACCCCCCAGAGCAGGTGCTCGCACACCTTTCTTGAAAGAATCAAGTGAGTGAATATTGACGATGGGCACGAAATTGAGCTTTGCAGGCAAAGCGTGTAAAATGAGTGTGTTCGTTTTCTGGGGCTGCTGTAACAAAACGCCCCAGCACGGGGGCTGAAACCGCAGACGTGTGTCCTCACAGTCTGGAGGTGAGAGTCTGGGATCGAGGTGTGGGCAGGGTGGCTCCTTCTCAGGCTGTGAGGACAGATCTGTCCCGGGCCTGTCCCCCAGTGGCATCCCGTGTCCCTTGTCTTGTAGATTGCCATCTTCTTCCTGTCTCTTCATGTCACTTTTCCGATGTGTGTCTGTCGCTGTGTCCAAGTTCCTCCTTTTGATAGGGACACAGTGACATTGGGTTCGGGCTCACCTTAATGACTTCCCCTTATTACCTTGATTATCTGCAAAGACCCGTCTCCAAAATGATGTCATATTCACGAGGGCTGGGGGTTAGGACTTCAGCATCTTCTGGGGGGCACAATCCAACCCACAGAAGCACTCAGCATTAAGTCGATGATTACAGGCCCTGGTGCCAGGGCCGTTCCTGTGGTAATAGGTCTTTTAGAGAGTCAAGGACGTTTATGAGCGCGATTCTTTTTTAAAAGGATAAGATGAATAGTGAGCTATTAGAAGGTGTACAAGTGGGCATTATGGCGGATGTTTACAAGGAGATAAGTATTCGGAGCGTCTTCGAGGGAAGATGGGGCACTGCGTGGGTGAATGCCTTTGCCTGTGTCACCCTTAGATAAGATCTCCGAGATGGAGCAGGAGGACCCATACCTGAATGACCGCTGTCGAGGTGAGTCTCTGCCGGTTCCTCCCAAGGCCCATTCGGTGGTTAACGAGGCCGAGAGAGGAGTTGGGCTACTTACTGGGAGTGTGACTCAGGGTCACTTGGGAGCTGCCCTTTGGCTGGGAGCCAACTGCCCTTTGGCTGGGAGCCAACTGCAAGTCCCTCTGTCCTCAGGGCCACTGGACGCCTTGTCCCCACGCTCCTCCTAGCTGGGCCTGGTGGGCTCAGGGAGGGGGCCGTGTGTGATGCTCATGTTCAGACTCCCCTCCGCAGCGTCCACCTGAGCGTGCCCAGCTCCCAGGCTCTGAGCCGTGAATACCAGCTTCCCAAAAGCTGAGACCCCTCGGGGGTGGGGCGAGGGTCATGTGACTGCCTTGGAGCCCACCTATACCATTGGTCACGTCCATTTGCAAGTTTAGAGTTAGTGGGGCCTCGCAGGTTTGTTTTTCATACGAGAAACTCTGTTTCTCTTTCATGGAACATTCCAGCGTGTCTAGACCGGCAGGTCTCCACACAGGTTCATTCAGCAGCTTGCTCTGTGGTTTGGGTGTTAATTAGGGAGTCAGTTTAATCACCAGTGATGTGGTCTGTGTACAGGGACAGTCGATGCAGAGGCCTGGGGGAGGGGGCAGGGCAGAGAGCCCCAGAAACCCTCAGACCCTCTCTGAGGGGTGTGGGAGGGCCTTCCTGGGGGGGGGGGGCGAGGGATGACTGGCCTGCAGTGGCAGAGGGTGAGTCAGCCAGGGAAGTAACACAGACAGGGGATTTGGGGCGTCAGGAGTGGAGACCCAGAGGGACAGAGGAGGAGGGGGCTGGTGGAGTGGATGCGGCCCAGCCGGCCTGGGCCCCAGGCAGACTGTACCCCGTAGGAGCTCTGCCTGGGAGAGGCCCGACCTGCTCTCTGAGCGTCCTGCTGGCTGCCCTGCAGAGAGCATGCTCTGGGCTGCTCCTGGGGTCTCCGCAGGAGGGGAGGGGTGCTGTGAAGGCTGCAGTGGGCTCTAAGCCAGGGGAGCCCGCCCTTCCCTGTCCCTCCGCCCTTCCCTGTCCGCCCGCCCTGAGGCCATTTTCTGGGCCTGGCCCAACAGAACTGGAAAAACGAAAGGTGTGTGGTCTGCACCTGGCCTCCGGCTCACGTCTGCCCTGATTGCAGGTGGCGGACCCTGCAAACAGCAGTGTCGTGACACGGGTGAGGAGGTCGTCTGCTCGTGCTTCGTGGGCTACCAGCTGCTGCCGGACGGCGTCTCTTGTGAAGGTAAAGGCCACCGTGCTCCGGGGACAGCAGGACGGCAGGTGGCTGCACTCAGGAGCTCTGCCGGCACTTGACATCCAGGCGGGGCCCCGTCATGGGTGAACGAGAGCCCAGGATCGGCCCTCTGGCGTGCCCTGGAGTTTGCGCCACGTGCTGTCTGTCATGAGACAGGGCGGGTTTGGGGTCTGACGGGGCTCTGCGTCCAGGACCTGCTGTGTGGCCCCAGGCACGTCCCTGACTCTCTGTGAGAGAGGGAGATGGAGGAAGGTGACAGCCCCTTGTTGGGGGCACAGGGGTCACGTGACTCCAGTCTCCCCTGCACGTGCTCAGCGGGAGCGCAGAGGAAGCGCAGATCTGAAACTTAGTGGGGGAGAGAAACCGCCCGGGTCTCCCGCCCACAGCCCCGGTGCGCGGGCACGGTGCGCGGGCACGTGCTGGGCGCAGAGAGCCCTTCCGCTCGGCCTGCGGGCTGGCACACTCCTTCCGGCCAAGCGCGGTCCCTGCTGTGACTCCTGCGTCTGTCCCTCCTAGACACCAACGAATGCATCGCGGGCAGCCACAACTGTCGGCTGGGAGAGACCTGCATCAACACGTGGGCTCTTTCCGCTGCCGGAGGGACAGCAGCTGTGGGACCGGCTACGAGCTCACGGAGCACAATGACTGCAAAGGTGAGTCCCGCCCCGCCCCGCCCCTCCTGGGCCGGCGGGGGCGAGGTGGGCGGGGGGGCGGGGCGGCCCAGCCGGAGCTTAGTGAGGAGTGAGCTGCTTTACCTGCAGGCTGGGTTAATGACAGCCAGGGGTGACGGGGGCTTTGTGAAAAGGCTCAGATCGTTTAAAAACAAGGCCAGGGATGAATCTCGGGCGCTCACATGTGCTCGTTACCAAAAAAAAAAAATTATATTTTGCACCACAGCTGCCTTCCATCTAATTCCAGGCTTCCTTGAAGTTCAAAGCCCCCATCCGCCACATAAAAACATGAGTTTCTGGCTGCAGGCCCTCGCGCCAAGCCATAGATGTTATTTGGCAGATAAGGCTTTGATGAGGATCTGTTAGAACATAGCTTTCTGCTGAGGGTTTCCAGCCCTTCAGACGACAAACCACTTGTGTAAAAATGTCAGTTGAATGATGAGGGTGGCTCAAAAGCCAGGCACGCCCTCCTGACGTCAGAGGGCTTTGGCCGAGCTCAGCCCACCCCACCCCTGCAGACGCGCTGGGTGGCGCGGACTCGAGAGCCCAGGGGTCTGGCCAACAGAGTGTACACTTTTGAACACTTGACAGCCATGAACTTCAAGGGAAGGGCAGCCAACACTGGCATCGTGACAGTCCCCATTGTTAATATTTGTAAGACTGTGACAGCTTCAGAATGAACGGCTTTATAGAGACAGTGTTTATTGCCACAAAGATCATTGCTTTATGATCTCAACAAAATATGTGCTTAGCCTAAATTGAAATGAAAAAAAAAAAAACCCCACACATTGCCAGGAAAATGCCTGGTTATTTATTATATAACAGAAAGTTTGTCTCAAAAGAGCCTTGGGGGAAAAGTCAGCATTTTGAGTCTTTAGCAACGAGCACTGTTTGGCCAATGCAGGCCCTTTTTTTGGTACGTGACCTCGCTGTTGAAATGTTTTGGGTTAAGTCTGAGTAATGAGCATTTAAAATAAAAACTTTCTTGTGATGTTAAAGTGTTGTAAGATGCTTCTGGCAGGACTCTTGCTAACAATTTCCTTTTTTTATGATGTACCAGATATTGACGAATGTGAGAGTGGTATTCATAACTGCCTCCCCGATTTTATCTGTCAGAATACTCTGGGATCCTTTCGCTGCAGACCCAAGCTACAGTGCAAGAGCGGCTTTATACAAGATGCTCTAGGCAACTGTATTGGTAAGGTGCTGCCGCCAGGTGGTGGGGTCTGCCAGGTGGAGCCTGCCAGGTGGGGCCTGCCAGGTGGGGTCTGCCAGGTGGGGCGCACGACCCAGCGATGCGCCCCTCTAGAACATGGGGGCGCTGCACCGTGTATAAAACAGAGGTCGGTGAGCTGTGGGCCTCGGGGTCTCTGTTACATCTATTCCCCTCTGCCGGTCCATCCTGAGAGCAACCACAGATACATCAACCAGTGGTCAGGGCCGTGTCCCAATAAAACTTTATTTGCCAAAGCCGTCGGCAGGCTGAGTTTGGCCTCGGGGCTATGGTTTAGCATCCTGAAAGAACTTGAGTTTTGGAGTCAGAGATACCTGGCTTTGAACTGAGTGACCTAATGAAATTTACTCATTTCCTCTGAGCCTCAGTGTCCTCTATAAAATGAGAATAATGATATCTGGCTTACGGGCTTGAGGCAAACAGGTGATTGTGAAGCGCCAGGAATATTAAAAATTATTTTGAAGCATAATGTGTATCAGTAGTCAAATTCCTAGAGACAGAGTAAAAGGTGGGTGCCAGGGGACCGGGCGGGAGCAGTTAGTGTTCGAGGCACGGGGTCTCATTTGGGGAACGTAACGACGTTCTGGGGATGGACGGGGGCAGTGGTTGCACAGCAGTGTGAATATACTTAATGCCACTCGAGCTGTACACTTAAAAATGGTCAAAACGGTAAATTTTACGTCACGTATATTTCACCACAATAAAAGAATGCCGTGTTGCTATCAGGAAGGCCGATGTGAGGTGAAACAAAGTCCCATGGGAACGTAGACGCAGCAGGAGGTCTGGGCACGAGTGCTCCAGTTGGAGAGGCAGCGCGGGTCGGGGCGAGGGAGCAGGGTGGCTGGTGGTGTCTGTCGCCTGCTCTGGAAGCAGCAGGCGACTCCTCCTTTCTCCCCGGTGGCCCAGGTTAACCACCGGGCTGGTCACAGTTTGCCGTTGGCATCGGAGCCCAGATCTGCTGGCCTGTCCTTGTTTTCCGCTCAGCAGAGACTTCTGGGTCTTGCCTTTGAGGTCAGAAAGACTTCTGAGCTGCAGATGCCGGGAATCACAGCCCACCCTTGCTGGGGCTGCCCAGTCACCTCCCCTTAACAGTGAGCGAGGGGCCGCGAGTTTCTGTCTTATTTCTGTCTCACTCACTCTCGGATAAATCTGTGTTGATCTTTGGGTTTGAAATGATCGTTTGCATGCAAAGCCCCCTTTTTTTAACCCCGCTAGGACAAATAGAAGAACAGCTGCTTAGGACAGGGGCCTCCCCTGACCCCAGCCCCAACCCCTGAAGCTCCCCTTTTATCCTGTGGCGGAGGCGTCTGCGCCGTGGGGGCCTCAGCTGGCCCCTCGCCAGCCTCCTGCCAGCTGGGCTTTCGTCACTCGGGGGCCAGTGAGCAGGAGGCCGCAGGCCAGCAGGGAGGAGGGTCCTGCCTGGACTTGCTGCGCGTGGCGGGGGGGTCCACGGCGGAGGCCGGCATCCCCCATGGATGGAAACCCCGACTCATGGCAAAATCAGCCCAGTTTCCAAAAAGCGGCAGCACTGGCAAGTCCCGACTTAGTCCGGTTTCCCTTCCACGGGGCGGCACTGTCCGAGGAGGCGCGAGAGCAGTGGCCAGGGCCAGTCCCCTCAGAGTCCTGCCCGGCGAGCCCAGGGCCTCAGCCAGCCGCTCTGCTGGGTGGCACCCTCACCTCCACCCTGGGGGTGTCCTTTCGTGGGCACGTAACGCCTTTCGACCAAGTTCAAATTAATTATTATTATTTTTTGTTTCAAAAGTTACATACACTTGATTTACCAAAAAGCAAGCGAAAACCCCAGTGCAGAGAGGCGCCGTCCCCCTCCCGCGTGTCTGCAGCTTCTCGGCTCCTGCTCCCTCGAGACCTTTACTTTTCTGTGAAAACAGGGCCAGACGGTTCTGTCACACGTTTCCCCCGACACTTCACGATGTGTGTGGACATCGTTCTCCGTCGGTTCCTTCACGTCGTCTTTTTAAAAATGCGTCGTCCAAAGCCACGCTTTCCGAGGAGAAAGTGTGTCCCGAGGGTCAGTCTGATTGTGGCGGGGTCAGTTCAGGGAGAGGGCAGGTCCCCTCATCGGCGCGAGCCCAGCCTCTGCCGCTTGCCTCCCTCTGCCGACGGCACGCTCACTCCCCCGGTTCGGCCTGGTCCGTGGCGGGAGGCTCGGACCTCCCGTGCAGCCAGCGTGTGCCTTCCTGGGGCCCCGTGAGCCTGTCGGACACCCCCTCCCGGCCACACAGCCGACAGCCCTGGAGCCGCAGAGCTCTGCCTCGTGGGGAAGGGGTTCTGGGGGACGCACGCTCCTGAAAGCAGAGGCCTCGTTCCTTACTGCAGAGCAGAGCGTGTTCTCGGACCTTGAGGTTTGGTGGCCCGGGCCCTTGAGACGCACGTCTCCGTCGGCTTCCCCTTCTTTCCCGTGCGGTCCGCTCCCCACGCCCACCGTCTCCCTTTCTGCCCAGAGAGGACGGGAATGGGCCGGTGCTGGCTTCCCGGGACGTCACGGGGTCCGGGGCCGTGAAGGGTCCCGTGGTGTCCACTTCGCATGCCACAGGGTCTGCGCTGCGGCCGTACACGACACGCCAGAGCGAGCCGGGCTCCGGCCAACAGTACCCCGGTCAAGCAGGCCATGGTCACAGCCCACTGCAGCTTGCCGACCCGCCCTGTCTTAGGGCCCTCGACCCGGGGGAGGCAGGAGCCCCTGGTGCTGCACTTGGGTGGGCCTCAACTCCAGCCTCATGCTGGGAGTTTCCTGTTTATGAAATGCAGACAGTAATCTTAGCCCAGCTGTGGAGGTCGAGGGCAGCGGTGGACGTAAAAGGCTTTGCACGCGGTCAAGTTCTAGGCTGCTGTAAGAATCCCGACCACAGTCAAGGGGGCTTCGGGCCGGCTTCTCTGTCGGGGTGGGTGTGGCTGGCACGGGGGAACAAGCTGACCCCTCCTTTTGCCTTCAGCTCCGGGGCCCTCTACCGTCAGTCTCTCCTCTTTGCTCCCCGCCCCCTCAATGCTTTGTAAGTGTCTGAGTAGGTGACTCTTAAAAGCGTGGGCCTCTTTAGGAGTCTCCCCCGGCAGGAAGTTCGGTCTTTGAGGTTCGGCACCTGAGTGGGGACCTGAGTGGCCTGTCCAGGAGCTGTAGCTGTGTAGTCAGGGCTGGAGCCCGGGCTGTGGGAGGTGCGGCCAGAGTGAGGCCAGGGGCCAGGCGGGGCCCGGCCCGTCACCGGGGAGCCCAGAGCCTCGCCAGGGCAGTCGTGCTGGCAGCAGGGGACAGCCACGTCTGTCTCCCTTCGCCGCACGCCCCGCTCAGGGACAACGCACCACTTACTGTGTGGAGTGCACAAGCACAGCTGGCCCCCAAGTCACCAAGCCCGGCGTGTGGGATTCAGAGAGGACTCGGTAGTGGCAGCACCTGCAGGCCGGGCAGGTGGCTTCCAACCCAGTGCAAGATGGCGGCGTCGAAGGTTTGGGGGGCCGGAAGAGGGTCAGGAGGGGTCGCGTTTCAGGTGGCGTGCGCTGGCGAAGTCTGGGAGCCGGGCAGGAGGCCGCTGCCTGGTCCAGGGCCTCGTCGCACCCGGCGGTGGTTTACAGAGTGGGCATCCTCTGGAGACCCGGTCGCCGGGTGTGGGGAAGCCTTCCACGTTTAACCACGTGTCCCTCTGTGCTTCCCGCCGTAGATATCAATGAGTGTCTGAGCCTCAGCCCCTCGTGCCCCACGGGGCACACGTGCATCAACACGGAGGGCTCCTACACGTGCCAGAAGAACGTGCCCAACTGCGGCCGGGGCTACCGCCTCAACGACGAGGGGACGCGCTGTGTCGGTGGGTATCACAGAGGAAGACCGCCCAAAGTGCGCCTTCCCCTCTGCCCCCAGGACGACCTGGAAGGGAAAAGGGGGTCCCCAGAGCGAGGCCGTTCCCGCCCGTCCATCTGTCCGTCTGTGCCATAGCTGGTCCCCACGCACGGGCCTTTATCCTCTTGCCTGGACCATTGCAGTCAAGCCCAACCCGCCCGCTGCCTCTGGCCCCGTCCCCTTCACTCTGCCCAGGCGTCCTGAGCCAAAAGCTCTCTCGTCCCTCTGTGCTCACAGCCCCCATTGGTGACATCCGAGGACAGATGCCCCCTCAGTCATCCTGAGCTGGCCCCAACGTCACACACCTTCTAATCCAGATGAAATGGGGCGCACCCCCCCTCACTCCCCCCCCCCCCCGCGGAAGCCCCACCCTTGCCTCTGGGTTTCGCTCTCCTGCTTCTCCCTCTGCCCACCTGCTCTCACTGTCCCTTGGGGCCAGGGCGGAGGCTTTTGCACCCAGCCTGCTGAGACCCCTGCCAGCTGCAAGGGGCCTTCCTTCCTGTCACCCTCACAGCACTTCCTCCCTGCCTCCCCTGGTCACTTGCTGAGGGTAGGGGCTGCCCCCAGGCCAGCTGTCTCCCCAGCTTGGGCCCAGCACACAGTGGGTGCGCCACGGAATCGACTCGAAGAGTAAGCGATGGTGCCATGTCAGCGTGCGTCTTCGTTGACGCCTTCCTATCCGGTCCTCTAGGAAAAACACACATACGCACACTAAAGTTTTGTTTTGTTTTATGTTTTCAGTGGGGCAACCCGTGGTTGACCTCACAGATGGCAAGGACCTTGTCAGCTTACAATCCCTTATTTTTAATTGTTTATGCTCACAGCGCCTGGGCTTCCTAGGTGGTCTCCCCGCCGAGTACTCACCAGGCCCGGCCCTGCGTAGCTTCTGCGATCAGACGGGCTTGTTCAGGGTGGCGTGGCCGTAGAGACACTGAGGGTTTTGACTGTCTTTCCTTCCCTTTTGCAAGATGTGGATGAGTGTTCGCCGCCCTCTGAGCCCTGTGGGCCCGGCCACCGTTGCATGAACTCCCCTGGAAGTTTCCGCTGTGAGTGCAAGGCTGGCTACTATTTCGACGGCATCAGCAGGACGTGTGTGGGTACGTGGCTGTCCTCATAGGCCTTGAGGGGCCCAGCCAGGTAGCGCCAAAGAGAACCAGCCCGTTGCATCTGAAGCGACCCTGGCCTGCCCCTCTCCTCAGAAAACCCCGTGTGCCGGCAGACCCAGAGCAAGACCCTGGGTCGGGAGACCACATCCGGGTTCTACTCTGCTGCCCGCCAGGCCTTGGGCCAGCGTCCACCCCACCCCGCCTTCATATGGCAGGTGGTCTGCTTGACCGAAGGCCTCCAAGTGCTTATGGGGCTCCAGCCCATTCTACAAATGCCCCAAAGATGAGCGATTCCCCAGAGTTGGGCGCGTAGCCCAGGGCAGCGAGAACCAAAGACAGGGCCAGGCCCTGCGAGCCTGGTGGCTGTCCCCGACCCAGGCTGGCACCTGTCCGCCCATGCCATGGACCCTCCCTTGGGACCTGGGGTGGAGAGCTTGGAGGGTGGCACAGGTGCAGATGTGCCCTTGTGGAAAGGAGCACGTGGCTGGCTCAGTGACTTGCCCTGTTCTGGGGACAAGTCCCTTTGCCGCTCTGCTCTGAGAACTGAGGCTGCGAGACTGGGGGAGGCAGGCGGCGGAGTATGGTGCCTCGGAGGAGGCCGGCGCCCCTGAGCCCCGCCCCTTGGCGATGCGAGGGTGGGAGGCCGGGGTCCTGACCCCGCCTCCTTCCATGGCGCTGCAGGGGGGTGAACAGCGCCCCTGACCCCGCCTCCTTCCATGGCGCTGCGGGGAGGCCGGCGCCCCTGACCCCGACCCTCTCCCCGCTGTGTCCCAGACATCAACGAGTGCCGCCGCTACCCCGGGCGCCTCTGCGGCCACAAGTGCGAGAACACGCCCGGCTCCTACTTCTGCAGCTGCACCGCCGGCTTCCGGCTCTCGGCCGACGGCCGGTCCTGTGAGGGTGAGTGGCCGGCGGCAGGGCAGCCTGTTGGGGACCGACCCACGTTCGTTCCCCAGGCGCGTCAAACGATGTGGGCGGGGGAACCGTCTGTGAAAGGCTGCGTGTCAGAGATGGCTGCTCCCCGATTTCTCCTGGGTCCTCGGGGGCCAGACGACACCTGCCCATCTCGGTGGCTGAGGGAGCCGCATGTGCTCATGGCTGAGAGTGAGGTCTGGAGATCTCAGACCCAGCACTCAGGCCCCTGACCTTGGGGAGCGGCTGACCTCACCTGCCTTGGGGCCTCATGGGGGAAACGGGGTTTATATGCCAAAGAAACAAAGGCTGGGTACTTGCTTACAGCAGCAAGACAGATTTTATTTAGGCTACTGCAGTATGGAAGAGAGACCCCTCAGTGTAAGTTTGTCCCAACTCCACTAAAACAAAAGGGGGGCTTTTTAAAATTCTGGGGTGTGCTCAGGAAAAGCACTGATGGATGTTAAGGGGTGGTCCGTGTGATTCAGCCAGCTGTGTCTGCGGACTGGCTCCCACCTTCCCCAGGGACTGGGAGGTGGGCGCCTGCCCTTCTCGATGATTACATTTCAAAAGTATGTTTCCTGGTCCTTGAGAGAGAGATCCCTGGGCTCAAGAAAGGGACAAAGATAGGATTCACATTTGCAAGTTTTCTAAAGGAAATGCTTCAAATTATAAGAGAGGCGAGGGCCTATAATCATGGGGTAGCTGGAATGCATAGGAAATTCTTTTAGCAGAATTGCATGTTTTCAGGCCAGTGTTTTAAGGAGTCTGGGTCTTTATCCTAAGGACGTGGCCCTGAGCAGAAAAAGGCTCTTCATGTGCAGGGTGGAGGTTGGATGAAGTCACAGGTGCTGAAAGTCTTGGGTTCTCAGACGAGATAGGCTGAGACGAGGTGAGCAGTTTATTCAGCACAGGGTTTGGCACATAGTAGGTGCACAGCGGATGTCACGTCTCCTATGGGGTTAGGTTCTGAGGTCAGCAGAAACTGAGAGCTTAGACAGCCCTTGGCGATGCCTGACGTCGCCCATCAAGCCCTGTTTTGTGCCATGTGATGCTCAGGGGACAGCTGGTGGAGCCAGACTTAGGACGGGCAGGTCATCAAATTCTGCCGCAGGAAGGCTGGGGTCACAAAAGCCCTGTCTGCCGTGTACAGTGTGCATAATACTCAGACCGGAGGGTGGACCATGTAACGGGCTCCTGGGTCCTAGGCTTCCCCTGGGATGCTGGGATTTGTCCCCAAGAAGCAGACCCAACGCATATACATTTGTAAGGAACAAGAGTCACGTGTGGGGATTCCTCAGGCCTGGGCCCAAGTTCCAGCTGTCATTTTTATGGCCTTGAAGAAGTAACTCAGCGTTTCTGGGCTTCGGTGTCCTTATTTGTAAAATGGGGACGTTAAGGCCCACCTCGTAGGGGGTCATGAGGATGGGACCAGATGAAGCAGGTGAATAGCTTATCACATGCCCAGTGTGAGGTCGAGCGCTGGCCAGATGGAGACCAGTTGGCTGGTATCACTGTTGTTATCCTTCATGGCCTGTGCTGTCCCTGGCCACCACTAAGGGATTGAAAGGTAGGCATTCAGATCTGTGTTAGTGGGCAACTTGGTGGAAACAAAACCAGGGCCTGTCCAGCCTTGCCCTGTTATTCCACTGAGTGTTTATAAAGCACACCCGCCCCGGAGTGTAGCAAGAGCATGGTTCCTGCCCTCAGAGAGTGTCACTAGGATGTGACGAGCCGCACTGGGCAGAGGTGAGGTGATCGGGCAGCCTGGCCGGGTGTGTGGGGGCTGCAGGGATGAACATGAGGTTCGAGAAGCTGATGGATGTTCTCTTCTGCTCACCCCTCCTGCCCTGCTAAGAATTAGCAGAAAATAAATGTGAAAAGAGACTTCTAGGCCAGAGATTGGCAAACTTTTTTTTTTAAGCCACATAGCAAATATTTTGGGGTTCGCCAGCCACAGGCTTTTATAACCACTCAACTCTGCCATCGTAGGGCACAGGAAGCTATAGACCCAGGTAAATGCATAAGCGTGGCTGTGTGCCAATAAAACTTCATTTACAAAAATGAGTGGCGGCTGGATGCATGCCGATCCCTGCTGTCCAGGGAACAGATGCACAAGAGCCCAGTGTTGCTGATGCCTGGTGGGTCCCGAGCGTTGGCATAGTCAGTATCGGCGTGTCCGCTGGGTCTCTCAGGGCCTCCCTCACCTGCAGAGGACATCATGGGGTGGGTGAAGCAGGGAGGATGTGATCCGATTCCCATTTGAGAACTATAACTAACTCGGGTACCCCGGTGGTGGCCGGATTGCAAGGAACCGAGGCTGGAGGCTGTCACTGTCGTCCTCGTGGGACATAGTGCAGCTTGAAGTGGGCAGTGGCAGGGATGGAGAGATTCCAGGTCCATCGGCCATGGGGGCTGGCGGCGGGGTCCTCTCCCTTGGGGCAACCCCACGTGGGTCCCCAGCCCTGCGCTCTGGGACTCCACCTCTCTGTGTGTGTTAGCTTGAGGGAATGCCGTGTTCGTGACGCCGCTGGGGACGTGGGACTCGGCTCTGACCCGTGACCCCCCGGGACTCTCTCTTTCAGACGTGAACGAGTGTGACAGCAGCCCCTGCAGCCAGGAGTGCGCCAACGTCTACGGCTCCTACCAGTGCTATTGCCGCCGGGGCTACCAGCTCAGCGACGTGGACGGGGTCACCTGCGAAGGTGAGGGGACGGCACCCTGCACCCTTCTACTTAACGCCCTTCCCGGCCGGAGGGTGGTTTGTCTTTTTCTTCTAACTGAGGTTCATTTGGGTACACCGAACCCACTGTTGAGAGTGAGATCTGCAAAGGCAAAAGCCACTCACCAGGTTTTTCTTTGATAAACACAGCAGTGGCGGTCGCTGTATGTGCGGGGACCCTGAGCAGGGCTTGGTGGTGTGTGACCCAGGGAGGAGGGGGGAGGGTGCTCCGGGGGCCCCACATCGCTGACTCACAGCTCTGCCTCTGGCCTTGGGCAAGCCTTCACCGGCCCAGGCACGGGGGTCCACCCCCCTCACCAGGTTGTCGGAGGGTAAAGCCAGGGGACAGCTCGGAAGCGCTGTGTGCAGGGTCCGGCACAGCCGGGTGCTTTAACAGCACTGTTGAGATGACCACTCTTTCCACGCGAGGACTGTTTTTGTTCGCGCAGTTGTAATCTGAGCCCTGGGGCTGTGCTCGCGGCCGTGGGCGCCTGTCCTGTGTGTCATTCTGAAGCCATCGGCCTGTCCCCTCTGCTCAGCTCCCCGTTCCGCCTCCTTCCCCCACACATGCACACCTCACCCCGCGAACGGGCTGTGTGGCCCTAGGCTCGGCCCTCCCCTCGCTGGGCCTCAGTTTCCCCTTTCGACATGGCGGTCTCTGAGGCGGCCCCCGCCCCAGCACTTTGAGGCCTCCTGTGCCCAGCTGGCCCTGTGCAGCTGCCCTCCCAGGCCCCAGCTCAGCCCACTGGGCGACCTGGCCCGGCCGGGTCCGTGCAGGATGCTGAGGGGGGCTTTGCTGTCGCAGACATCGACGAGTGCGCCCTGCCCACCGGGGGCCACATCTGCTCCTACCGCTGCATCAACATCCCCGGAAGCTTCCAGTGCAGCTGCCCCTCGTCCGGATACCGGCTGGCCCCCAACGGCCGCAACTGCCAAGGTGAGCTGGCGGGGCTCCCCGGGTTGCTCAGTGCTTGGGGCGGGGGGCTCTGCGGTGTTGGGTGCTGAGGCCAGGCAGCCCACGGTGGGAAAGATGTGCTTCCTGCACCCCAGGCCCGCACCCCAGGCCAGAGTGCATTTGGGAAGGCGAGGGGAGGCCTCTGCATCTGAGGTGTGTCCTGGGGTCCACACATACCCTGGTCCCCCACACCTGCCCCACCCCCAGCACCCTATGCTCAGGGAGTTCCAAGCCCCACATCCGGCCCTTGGCATGCCTAAGGGGGGCTGAAACAGGGGCTGGCAGCCTTCAGGAAGATGCTTACCAGGGAGGAAACAGGAAGTCAATACCCCAAAGACCCCATTTCACAGCACAGCGCTATTTGTTCAGTCTTTCACTTAGTCATTCAACAAACCTTTGCTGTGGGCCAGACTCTGCCAGGTGTTAAGGGCAAATAGTGAGCAGAAGGTGGATGAACATCTCTGTGCCAAGGCGCTGGTCCCTGCCCAGGCACAGGGAGGGTGTGGTCTGGGTGTGTGACAACCTGGGGGGTCTCTATCTGTGGACAGTGTGACTGTGAGGGTCCCACTGGGGCTAGGAGTCAGCCCTGGCGAGGGCCAAATGAGGGGGCTACTCAGCTCCCTTATCTAAGAAAAGTCCAGAGGCCGTTGTGTCCGGTAACCGTGCATTAGGTGACTGCAAGGAGTGCTGACTGGACGTTTGGGACCGAGTGGTAGCATTGTCCCCTTGTCTCCGGGAACAGCCCGGCGAGCTGAATCTCAGAGGTCGTCCCGTCCAGCCCCTGCCTTGTGGGCCCCCACACGGGGCTGGCGGCTCAGAGGCTCCAGAGTCCTCGGGTTCTGCAGACGGTGACTTTGGTCCGAGGCAGCAGCCGCAGCGACCTGCCCAGCTGGTCCAGAGCTCTGGGTGCACGTTGCTGTTTGCGCCTTTCACACGGAGCAGAGGACTTGCCGGCTTCTAGCCCGGCCCCTCGCTGCTGCCTGGGGTCCTGCCAGACATGGCAAAACACACTCCCGAGCTGGGCCTTGGCGGTCAGGAGCGTGCACTTCTCAACAGGTGCCTCCTGGCTTGGGGACTTCCTCTGAACCCCATTTAGCTGCTCCAGAGGGTTGAGGGGAGGCAGATGGCTCCCCATGTCCAGGGTCCAGCCCCACACACAGGGCACGACCTAGAAGCCCATTAAGCTTCTGTTTCCGCATCTGTCACGTGGGGCTCGTAGCTTCCTCTCTGTCCCTGCTTGGATGTTGTGAGTCACACGGGAGGTGAGGGTGACGAATCTCGGGAGCCGTGGAGAGGTGCTGGCTGGTTAGAGCACGGAGCTGGGTGCGAGCCTGCCAGGGTTCAGAGCTTGGCTCCGCCCCTTGCACAATGTGTGGCCTTAGACAGACATGTCACCGAAGCTCGGCGAGCGCCTCCCTGAAATGAGGAGGATGACAGCACTGGTCCCGCTGAACTGTTAGGAGCATTAAGAGGCGCCTTCGACGCCCTTCCGGGGCCATCGGAGCGGTTCGTCATGTTGTCACACTCATTGCAGGGACTGTGAGTGATAAGTGAGCGCTCTGCAAGTGTGAACGTCCTGTAAATAAAGAGCTGGCACAGGGCGCGGTGCCAGGGAGCAGCCACGCAGGGCAGGGATGGCCGCTGCCCGCCCCGCGCCCGGCCGGCGGGTGGGCTGCTCGGGCGGCTCGGCCTTCACCGTGCTGCCTCGGGGTCTCTCGCAGACATCGACGAGTGCGTGACCGGCATCCACAACTGCTCCACGAACGAGACCTGCTTCAACGTCCAGGGCGGCTTCCGCTGCCTGGCCTTCGAGTGCCCGGAGAACTACCGCCGCTCCGCAGACACGTAAGTCGCTCGGCCCGCGCCCGTGCGTCCGCGTCCGCCTCCCTGGGGGCCCGGCTCCCGGCCCGGGCTGCGCCCTCCCACGGAGGTGTCCGAGACCGTGGTGGTGACTTGAAGCTGAAGGTCAGCGGGCCTGCTCTCACACCAGCCTGTGCCTGGGCCCGGCGGGAACCCCAGGCCTCTGGTCCCCAGTGTGGACACAGATGTCAGATGTGCTCTGACTCAGGTGACAGTAGTGATGACTCCAGGGGCCCATGTGACTCGTCAGGGTGTCGTTGTGTGGTGAACCCACCTAATAAAAATCAGGTTCTGTCTAGCCTAGTGACTGTAGAAAAGCAGGGAAGATTCCATGTCCTCAGTTTGAAGCTGTGCGTCCACACGTCATCGTAAGCTCCCTCACTCCCAGGCCACCAGGATGTCTGCTGGCATGTCGAGGACCCGCCTTCCCCAGGGAGCGGTGAGGACCCTCGGGTCTCACCACACCATCCCACTGAGCCTCATTTGGCCCCACTGTCTGTCACTTGAGGACAAGCCCCATGGACACTTGACTCCTCCCTCTAAATAACCCCTGGAAATTCTGAAAGCCAGCACACAGCCGGGCCCACCGTGTGACTCGGCCTTGACCTTGAGTCTGCGCCTCCCGTCAGGGCGTCAGCGCTGCCTTGGACAGTGCACCAGGGCCCGTACGCTTGCACACCTGGGGCTCTGGCTCCCGGTTCTGGCCCACCGCCAGCTTGCCGAAGCCCGGAGCAGGGGACACTCGGACGTCCCTGGTCTCCCGGCAGCCCTCCGTGTTCCTCCCAGCACCCCCCCGCCCCCCGCTGGCCTCGCCACCCCCCCCCCAGGCCTGCTGTTTCCCAGGATGCGTCTCGTCTGCTCGGAAACCCAGCAGCTCGCTCCCTTCGTGGGCCCCGCTCAGGGGAGAGCCGCTCCAGAGCTGGGCTTGGGAGTCTGCAGCGCTCGAAAGAGCTTGTGGTTACACACAGGGGCCCAGTGGGCGCTCATTGCAGCCCGTGAGCCGTGAAGAAGTTGTGCGCCTCAGTTTGAGGCTGGCGTTTGTCGGCGTGAGCCCCCGCGCCCCCAGACCGTTGTCCGTGTCTGGGTTTGAGGGTTCGGGCACACTGGCTGCTTGCTGTCGACCTCTGACTCTCGCACAGCCACGAAAGCAGAAGGGGAGGAGGCCGCCCTGTGCCGGCCTTCACGCCCGCTGAGCCCCCCGGGTGTGGGCAGCTGGTCACAGAGGTCGCGGCTGGAATCCGCAGACCACCCTCCCCGACCCCCTCGTGCTGGTGTGAGCTCAGGACGCCTGGGCCGCCCTCAGTGCGGGAGATACTCCCTCGGGGACCGTCCACTGAGGGGCCGCTGTGTGCAGGCACCTGACCCCTAGGAACACCTGCCCAAAGCAGCAGTGGCCACAGAGTGCGGGGGTGCTGAGACTGAGGAGGCCCCACGTGGCTGGATGGGGCGGGAGGGGGTGCCTGGAGTAGGCAGAGAGGGACGGAGCGGTAGGCTGGTTAGGGCAGGGCGTGCACACACAGTAGATGGGAAGGAAGGCGTCTCAGCCGTGAAGTGGGGTGTTTAGTGGGGAACAGCATAGCACGTGCTGAGGGGCTGATGCTCCAGGCTGGTCTGTTCCCCTGGACTTATCAGCCTGTCCCTCGGGGCTGATGAAGAGGGGGCTCATCATTCTTCGTAAATAAGGGCAGGAAGTGGGCACCCACCATGGTAAAGGCCAATAGGGGAGCATGAGGCTCCACGTGGCCCCTCCAGGGAGGATGGCTGCTGCCTTAAGGCCCTTTCCTGCTCGCTAGTGCCCCCCAGTGGCCTGAGCACAGGCTGGGTGGGAAATGGAGCTGGGAGGGGAGTGAGCCCTGCGCTGAGGGTCCTCGCCTGAGGTGGGCCCGGCGAGTCCCCCGCCCCCCACCCATGACTGTTCTCGCCTCCTGGGGAAACTGAGGTGTTCTGGAAAGATCCCAGCTATGGAGTCAGACCCGCTTGGGTTTGCCTCCCAGCTCAGTCCATTCCAGGCCCCTTGACCTTGACCGTGAGCAGATCCCGTGAGCGTCTGAGAGCCTCCATGTCCTCAGCTGCACAGGGGATGAGCATGTCGTCCCTTGGGTTCCTGTAGGGTGACCTGTGATTGTGGGGCAGAGCCTGCTCCATGAAGCTCGCTCTGGGTTCAGCTCTGGTGGGGTGCAGGTGGGCACCCCAAGGCATATTTTACTGCCAGTACTATGGCTTCTCCCATTCCTCCGTGCCATGACCTCGGGCCAGTGTCTTGGTCGCCTGGGGGCCCTTTCTGCATCCGTAGCACCTGCTTGGCAAGGCCTTGCTAGTGGGGGTGAGCAGCGATGGGTTCCAGGCACCCAGCTCGGTGCCGGCCTGGGTGCTTAGGAAACAGCGGTGAGGTGGGTGCTGATGAGCCGCCCTGTGCCCTTCCCCAGCATGCAGCAAACCAGACTGCAGGGCTGTCCAGGGTGACTCGCCACGCTTGCTCTGCTGCCCGCCGGCTGTGACCACATGCCTGGCCGAGGCCCGCAGCCTCAGACGGGAAGATGAGACAGGGCTCCTGAAGGGCTGCATGGTCACAGGGCCACCACTGCTGCACGCAGGAGCCAGGGTGGTCCCAGTTCTCTCCTCTCTGGTCCCCGGCGAGGAGTCGTGGAACAGCCAGGAGCCCAGGTCCCGGTTAGGAATGCGGGCCAGGCCTGGAATCCCACACTGGGAGGGTCCCGGTCGGGGGAGTAACCGTGGGACCAGGAAGCACCCGTAGCGTAGTGCGAGCATCGTGCTGTGTCGCGGATGAGTCACGTAGCCGGCCCGGGCAGGAGGCAGGCCAGCGCTTCAGCAGGGGAGGGGCCGACCTTCTCAGCACCGCCAAGTCCGCGGACGGAATTTTCTGTCTTACAGCCCACTTTCTTCCTCCTCAAAAAAAGTCTCTTAAAGAACTTGTTATGTGACCTTCAGAAAGCAAGTTGTCAAATCTAAGGACGGACCGGGCGGCCAGCACTTCTGTGGTTGACATCCTACACGAGCCGCTCGTTCAGGGAGCCCGACAGGCCCTCTCGCCGTCTGGGCCTTAGCCTGCCTCGCTCCACAGTCCCCTCTGGGCAGTGTCCCCGCGGTGGAGGCGAGGTAACTGGAGCATGACCCAGCGGGCCAGGCCATAAAACCACAGGGCTGGGCCTCGGAGACCAACCAGGCTGTTAAGGTCCTGACCACACAAGTCTCTCCTGCCCGCAGCGAGAACATTCGAAGTGTCTCTGAGCCTGTGATGGGACCGAACACATTCTCTTTATCTCTCAGCGGGCCGACCCTGAGGCTCGTGGTCTTGGAAGCCAGGGTGAGGCTGGCGGCCTCGGCTGGCCCAGCTCTTGGCCGAGGGTATAATGCGGGCACGGAGCGGGCGGAGCCCTGCCCTGGCTGGTTCCTGGGGCTTGTCTTGAGAATGACAAGAGTGTGACCCTGGGGTGGCCCCAAAGGCTTCGTATCTCAGGAGAAGAAGGGGCTGGGCCTGGAGGCCTTTTTTCCTTTGGTATATGGTAGCTTTCAGTAATTTAATTTTCATGGAATTTGGGGTGTTCTAATCAAGGATGTTGAACTGAGAAACTGGGGCACATTTTTCTTCTGCGTGTGGTGGGATGGAACCAAGGTATACGGACGGTCCCAGGGGCCTGGCCTTCCCCGCTCTGTAATAGACGTGGTGACGACAGCCTTTCCTTGACCCAGACACGCTGGCTGACGGAGACTTTTGGGTCGTTCCCAGTCTGACAGTTTGCCAGATACCGTAATTATGTTTCCTGGGATGTTTCAAGACGTTTGGGGTAGAGCAGGGTAGGACAGCTAGGTCGAAACTGACCCGGAAAACCAGGGCCGTATTTGTGCACGGTCACTGAACACACAGTAGGTGTTGAGCCCGTGCGGGAACTGGACTAAAGCAAAGAGCCACAGCCCTTCCCTTGGGAAGCGAGGCTCTAGAAGGGGCCAGGCCTAGTGTAAGGAAGGGCGTGGGGTGCCCCGGTTACGGACTCCATGTGGCCCGGGCTGGGGGCCATCAGGAGGAAGGAACGTCCGGCTCCCTCACGTGAGTGGCTGCGGAAGCCACACCAGAACGTTACGCACACCGTACGGTCCCTGCTTCCACGTGGCAGACAAAACTGTGCTTGGACAGGGAGCAGCCACTCGCAGTGGGAAAGCTCAACGCACATAAAGGAGACCCTAGCGCCACCTGCTGGCCAGGTCTGCCAGACCCTTCCTGGAGCGGCTGTGCGTGTGTGTGCGTGTGTGTGCGCGTGTGGCCCACTTAGCCTCTGCCACTTACTACAGACTGTGGAGTCATGGACTCAGCGAGCTCCGGCGTTCCCATCAGTAGACTGGGGAGAGTGGTGTGGGACAGGGCAGTGTGCTGGTGGAAGGAGAACCCTGATGGGCCCGCGTGGTGCCGGGCACCTTCTCTCGGTGTCTCCCTGTCACCTGGAGCACTCCCCTTTGGCCTGGACACAGGTGTCTCGGGTAGGGCTGCCCCTCAGCGGCACCTGTGCCCACCTTTCCTGCCCTCCCCTCGGCCTTCGGGCCCCTCCCACGCACGCCTGCCCGCGTTATTCCTGACCCTCGTACACCCTGGGTACCGTGGAGCTCGTCCCCAGGGCTGCCTTTTCCCAGAGCTCAGAGTGGTAAATGGTCAGGTAACTGAAAGGATCACTGTCCATCCTGATAAAGAGCCTGGAAATAGGGTGTAAAAAGGGACACACTCACAATAAATGCCAAGTGTAACACAAGCCCAAGTCACGCAGCACGAGGGGGGAGGCTTAAAAAGCCGGAGGGAGACGTGGTGGACGACTGGAAGGAACAGCGGATGCAAACAGTCCAGGTGGCGGCTTCCCGTGGGCCCCTGCACCTTGGCCCTCCTTCGGAAGGCGGGTGTCTTCATAGTGTGACGGGCCTGCAGTGGGGTGGCAGAAGAGAGTCTCCCTCTCCCAGGAGGGTTGAAACTGTCTCTATCACTGGAAGTTACAGGCTATCGCCATTTTACCACAGGAGGTTAGAGCCTGTCTCCACATTGACCCAGGAAGCGAGAAGCTGTCCCCAGTTTGTCATGGGAACTTAGAACCTGTCTCCACCTTGTCACAGGACGTGGGGAGTTGTCCCCATCTCCATTCCAAGCCCTGGTTGGCCCTGTGGACACAGACAGGGCCTGGGCCTGGAGCACAAGGCCTCGTGAGGGGGAACGGGGAGCAGACCTCTGCCTGAGCACAAATCTGGCTTCCTCACTCTGTGACCTTGGAGAGGCCACTGACTCTTTCAGCCTCAGTTTCCTTATCTGAAAAACAGCACTCCCCGCCCCCCCCCCCCGTACCCAGTGCCGTCGTCATGATCACACTAGAGAGTGTGTGATGCTGGATAGCCACGGACTTGGTAAATGGCAGCAGCCTTGATTGCTAGTGGTGGAGACGATCACTTCCGGGGTGGTCTCGATCACTTCCGGGTGGTCTCGGGCCAGGCGCACGGATGCCACCCAGAGGGCAGGGTGTGCCGGTGAGTGCGGCCCGGGGTGGGCTCTGCCAGTGAGAAGGGGCCACGCCTCACTCGGGGCACGGCCCTTGCCCCCAGCCACCCAGCGCCCCCTGAGGGTGTTGGAAGAGGCTAGTGCCCGAGCCAGCAGCCTGGAGGTCCACGGCACCTCCCGCAGGTGAGTGAGGGGTGCTCTCCCCATGGCCTGGCCTGGCCAGGGGGTGGCGGGAGGCCTGCTCCGCGAGCCCCCGCTCCCCCGCGCTCTGTTGTTTCTCCGCTTGCTGGACGTGCCCTGACCCCCTTCCCGTCTCTCTGTCCACTTTTCTTGCAGCCGCTGTGAGCGCTTGCCTTGCCATGAGAATCAGGAGTGCCACTCGCTGCCTCTGAGAATCACCTACTACCACCTCTCTTTCCCCACCAACATCCAAGTGCCCGCGGTGGTTTTCCGCATGGGCCCCTCCAGTTCCGTCCCCGGGGACAGCATGAAGCTGGCCATCACCGGCGGCAATGAGGAGGGCTTTTTCAGCACCCGGAAGGTGAGCCACCACAGCGGGGTGGTGGCCCTCACCAAGCCCATCCCTGAGCCCAGGGACTTGCTCCTGACTGTCAAGATGGACCTGTACCGCCACGGCACCGTCAGCTCCTTTGTGGCCAAGCTTTTCGTCTTTGTGTCCGCAGAGCTCTGAGCACTTGCTTCGGGCCGGGGGGGGGGGCGCCTCCTTGTTGCTTTCTTAACCCTCTTCGCTGGGGTTTGAATAAAGTTTCGCAGGCGATTCGTACCCGTGCTCCCGTGCCTTGGTTTTGTTTGGCGTGGTTGGGAGTCTCTGCTGCTTATCACCCTGGGGTGCGCTGCACCGGCCACTGCCTGGTGCCCCCGGGGAGGTGACCGAGGGGGCTTTTCCCTGAGGGGGCACGGGCCTGGGAGTGTCTGTCGGTGGAGGTCCCTGTACGTACCGCCGGGCGCCCAGGCGAAGGGAGAACGAGGCCTGGCTGGACCGTTTCAGATGAATTCTCTCTTCCCCATTTTGTGTCCTGCCCAGAGGACAAAGTGGTGATTGAGAAGGGCTCTCAGAGATCAGTGAGCTCTGTCGCCTCTCATCCTGTCGCTGTGGAAACTCAGGCTTGGCCGAGGTAAGGTGGCCGGTTTGTGGCGGAGCCAGGCTTCCGGCCCGGCCTGCTCTCCTTTTGTGTCACTGGGAGCTGAGCACAACGAAGGCAAAGAAAAGCTCCGTCCAGGGATTCAAGGCCCCCTTCCCTGTTCGTCTTGATGAGAAGCCCGACCTTGTGGTGGCAGAACCCTGAACGCAGGCGCAGCAGCTCGGATGCAGCTGTTGCCTTAGCAAGGTCAGCGCGCCCACCGAGCATGCCAGCCCCGTGCCAGGGGGCGGCAAAGCCCAGCCCGCGTGCTGCGCGTGGGAACCAGGAAGCGTCCTCAGGGCCGTAGACACTGCCTCCAGCCAGGCAGGTGCGTCGTCCTCACAGAGACCCAGAGAGGGTGTGTCATTTGTCCGAGATCACGCAGCTGGTGTTTGACCTTCGTTTTGCTGACTCCACGGCTCGGACTTGTTCCTTTCCGTCCCAGTACCTCCCATGTGCGCTTTGACCCACCTGCCTCTCTCCATCGCCACCATGGTTCCAGCCAAGCCACTGTCACGAGGCCCCAGCGTGCCCGTTGAGGCCCTGTGCATCTCCGGCCTGACGCCACGTTGTTCTCCCTCCCTCACTTCCCTCGGGCCACACTGGCGAGCTCTTTGCTGCCTTGCGCCCTTGGTACACACTTTGCACCCTCGGCCGAACGTTGGTTAAACGTCAGCTTAAGTGTTCCGTTCCCAGAGAGGCCCCCTGTGACACCCTGGTGCGTGTTTCTTCCTCATCGCGCTTCCTTCGTGGTGCTTATCACGCTCTGCAGTTTCCATGTACTCGGGTTTCTCCTGTCTTTCCCACCATCCAGAAAGCGCTGTAGAGGCAGGAACCACGTGTGTCTCATGCAGCGCGTGGCCCTAGCTCCTAGCAAGGTGCCTAGCGCATAGTAGGTGGTCTGCCCGCAGATTATTTTGGTGATTACGGGCCACGTCAGGTATATGGTAGGCAGTCAGTGTGCATTGGTTTCTTCACTCATTGGAAGGTTCTCGGTGTCTGTTTGGATCTTGATTTAAATGGGGAGTGAAGGTTCAGAGGGTTTGGACGTTTCCAAGGTTCCTGAGAGGTACAGCTGTCATCACTCTGACCTCAGACCTGTGTACTTCTGACTGTGTCACTGTAGTAAACCAAGCTCCCAAGGGGCAATGGTAAAAACCACGATCATCGTTACTATAACGATAACAGTAACTGACAGCGAACACGTACTGCTTCCTGTGGGCCAGGCACTGTTCCGAGCACTTCACTAATCCTCCCAGCAGCCTTGCGAGAGACGTGCTGTTACGACCCCCCTTTCACAGTGAAACGTGGGAGCATAGAGAGGTTAAGTAACTTGTCCCACAGCTGGTAGATATCAGGCGGGGCTGGAATTCACACCCAGGCAGCCTGGCCCTGGAGTCTGCTCTGAAGCCTTGCCCCACGCTTGCCCTCGAACGCTGTGAAGAGGGCAGGATTCCTGGGATTAGTCGATGCTGGTCAGGTCGCTGCTCTAGCCTCATCTCTGAGAGCCCTGGATACAAGCTCTATAACTTCCAAGTACAAAACAGGACATTTTATTAGCTAGAGAAGGTGGTAGTGTGGTGTAAAGGAAAGAGCTATGAAGGTTCAGTGAGGTAATGTGTACAAAATGTCTGCACAGGGGCTCCGGGAAGATGGGAAGATACAGCACGTAGTTTTTGAAGCTCTCCGGATCCAAATGAAAGCACACAGAACAACTAGACAAGAAAGTTTTGAAGTCCTAGAAAACATTTACAATGAAACAAGGTGACTACGTAGCCCCATGAACCCCAAAATGCAGTTTGTGCCTACCTGCATGATACTGGCATCCATGTAGGAGAAAGCACTGGGAGACCCCACAATAGTCCATAGGTATTTCCTGCAAAGTGAAGTGCACCAATCTGGAGACAACAGCTGAGATTGGGGGGCATTGTGCGCACCCCAGTGGCCAGTGTGTGCAAGAGGCTCTTTAAAGAATTGAGGTGATGGAATATCTTAGCCTCTAGGGATTCTTGAAACTGAGCCACCAGGCTCCCCTAAGGGTCAGAATCTCACGGTATGCAAAAAATTGCCAGAAATGAAGTAGGAAATTGAGTAGGAAAAAGATAATAGGGATCATGGAAAACGAAGGTCCACGTAATACAGAGGAATGTCAGAAAGCAAGCCGCCAAAAACGAGGGAGCTCCGGGAAGTCAGGAAAACCACTGCGAACCATGCCTCTTACTTAAATTTCAGGAAAACTAATTTCACACAAAAATGTTCAACCAAAACTCTCAAGGTTAAATCTCTTACAAAGTATTTGTAAGAAAACACAGAGTAAAGAATAGAATGTCATCTCTCGAGGGAATGAAAGTATACCAGAAAGATAAGCTCACAGACTAGATCAAAACTGTAACCTATATCAAAACAATAAAAACATCAAGAAAATGATCCAAAATGGAAGAAAAATGTGAGTCAGTATTAGGAAAAACTCAGGAGCCAACATTATTTATTCATAAACATCATGTATTTTTTTTATAGGAGGTAATTGATTTTTCCCCTTTAGGGAAAAAAATTAGGAAAAACTGAGGAATAAAGTGATGGAGCTGAGGAAATAATTTAAAATTAAAGCAAAGAAATTTCAGAGAGAGATAAGAGAAAGAGAAGCTGAGAAGAAAAAATTGATAAATTTAAAACAAAGAACTAAATAGGCTTGAAAATAAAGTGATGATATTGGAGACAGGCAAAGAAGATCCAACATAAGGTAATATAAATCTCTGAAGAATTAACCCAAAACAAGGGGACAAAAATAAATACTAAAAACAATAACTCTAGAAGCTTTCAGGAAAAAAAAAAAAGATTTGGAATTCCATATTGAAAGAACACACATCATACCTGAACATATCTACTCAGAGCAGCCAATTCCAGACATAGTCCAATCAAATTATTGGACTTTAAAGAAAAGAGAAACAAAGTTTGGGCATCTAGGCAAAATTGACAAATGACTTCTAAGGGAAAAAATTATCATTAGACTTTTTCACAGTAAGAATTATACCAGAAGAAAAGTAATAATTAGGATGCTCAAGAAAATGTAACACCAGGATTTTATACCAAACAAAAGTGACTTTTGTATACAAATGGCACAGTCTATTATCAACAGGTGAGCATTAAACATACTCATAGAACTACAGGTAAATGAGTGTTACAAGAAAAAATACGTAGTATGAATTGCTGTATGCCTAGACAGTGTAGGTATGGCACACTTATTTAAAATGTTTAGGCAGAATGAGATAACATATCCAAAATATGATTTTAAGTAATTAGAAAATGGTAATTTTTGTATTATTATTCTGCGACTACTGTTTTAGAATATGGAATAAGCTAAGTAAATAATCACAGAATATTCTATCATCTTCTCTGTTCTTAAGAACGAGGATTCAGATATGGGGGAAAAAAAGGAGATTCCTTTGTAATATAGAAGAGATCAAGTAACAAACAGCATGGTCCTTGTTTTGAATTGGAAGTAGCAGTAGGCACTTGCGATGTATTTTATCTTTAAAAATGTCCACTGAAGACACCTAGAAACAATGGATATCCTGGTATCCAGATGGCAATATTGAAATAACATTTCCACTGAAAAACAAAACAGCAAAAACCACACCCAAGTCTAGACTTGCTGGGGCAGTAAAAGTACAAGATGAGGCTGGGCCCCCTTGCAAGAGAGTTCCCCAAAATTAGACTGGGTCTAAAGGACTCAGAAACTAATCTGATTTTCCCTCTGGCTACAAAGGATAATACTTGCAGTGGACTGAAATCCATCTAATAGTTTAAGTCCTCGAGTTCATACTGATATTTAAGAAGTCCATTGGTAACCTCTAAGTGATGATAGAGAGCTAGTTCGTTTTCCTGAAGACTGGTAAACACGAGGGAAGGCTCAAGCACGGATCTTGCGTCTCCCTTATGACGTGTACCCCCAGGAGCCAGATAGCCTGTGAGGGGAAACAGCTTTTTTCAGAGGCATTCCAACTAATCGACGAAGCGTGTGTTTTGTGCAGCATTTGTATTTGTTTTAAGATAAAGAGGTTTCAAACCTATGTCCAGCACAAGGCCTGGAACACGGACCTGTGACAAACTCTGTCTCTTCTTCCACTTCCCGTCCATCATGTGACAATGTAGATTTGATTTCTTTGCGGGGCACCAGGCGGGGCACTTTATAAACGCTCCATCATTTATGACCCGTGCAGCCCACCCAGCCAAGTGCTCCATGAGGCAGGCCTCCCTTGATGTCCCCAGCATCTGGCAGCCAGCAGACACTCAACACATCCTTGTGGAGCGAGTGAATGTGAATGAATGTGTTTCGATGTTGTAGAAACTGGAGCTGAGTTCGGACAGTTGGCGAATAGCAAAGTGTCGCTTCTGCCCAGCCAGGGCAGACAGAAACGGGGGCATCTCTGGCATTCGGGTCCCGATCCAGTTTGCAGGATGGGCCCTGGGGCTTCTCCATGGAACACCTGGGCCGTGGAGGCCACCGCGGTTCTCTCCGGCTGTGTCTGTGGACCAGCTCCTCCCCAGACCCCAGGCTCTGGGAGGACTGGTTCCGACTTTCCCATTGCTTCTGTGTTCTGGTTCACCTCAGGCTCCGCCAAGACAAGACAGACACCGTCCGCTGCATCAAGTCTTGCCGCCCCAGTGACGTCACCTGCGCGTTGGACCCCGTGAACACCATCTCCCACACCGTCGTCTCGCTGCCCACCTTCCGCGAGTTCACCCGCCCGGAAGGTGAGTGGTGACTCCCGCGGCCTGGAACGGGCGTGGGGTCCCAGGGGCGGCCATCATCCAGTAAATTGCCCTGCAAGGCTGCCACTCCTGGGCGAGATGTGCTTTTGGGGCGTGAAGTGCAGGTCAACCCCACCTCTGCCCGCATCTCCTCCGTGTCCCCAGACTGCATGGCACCATGCGGCCCACTCCCAGCTCCCGGTTCAGGGTCTCGTCTTCTGGGGAACAGTTGTTCCGATTAGGTGTTGATTTTGTGCCAGGTGCTGGGAGTCCGTGAAGGCTTCCAGGAGGAAGTGACTTCCACACTGGGGCCTGTGCGGTCAGAGTGGGGAGCAGGGAGGGAGGAGGGTACAAGTAGAGTGGAACACGTGGAAAGGTCTGCAGGTGAGGAGACTCTGGGCATTTGGGAAACTAAACCTGGTTTTTCTGGCTGGACCGGTAGAGAATTGGCCATGGATGAGCCAAAGGATGAAGTGGGAGCCTGAACTTGGAATTGGGACCTCAGCATCACCCTGGACACGAAGGGATAGGTGGACTCGAGGGGCCGGACTAGGTCCGGGGAGCACAGGAGTAAAGGGGTCAGTGTCCCCACGCCTGCTCCTGGCCTGCTCTGCCGACTTGCCATCACCGTCCCTGCTCACTGGGGTGGGGCCAGGGCGACACACTCCCAGTGCCCAGCAAGGTGCCGAGCACGGGGTGCTATTCTGCACACCTTGCTTCACGGGGTGCAGCCCACGGGCTGGGGTGGTGTGGTCTCCAGCCACCCGCTTGCTCTGTGCAGTCTTTGTCTCTGGCCTTTGGAGGAGTTCACTGTGACAGATTCATTCAGCGAACACAGACGGAGCCTCCCACGTGTCCCGCTCAGAGCCGGGCTCTGGGACCCAGGGATGAGAAAGAGCCCTCTCACCCCCTCAGGGAAGTGCAGCCCTGTGTTCAGCCGCTTGGACAGGGTCCTGCAGGTGGTGCAGAAGCACGCTCCAGAACAGAGAACCTAGTCGTGGCTGGTGGCAAGGGCAGGAGAGGCTCCGCAAGGTGCGGTTGCCTGAAGGAGCGAGTGGCCGGCCCCCAGCCCGCTGGCTTGTTCCTCTAGAAACAGGAAGACACAGAATCGTCACAGAGCGGCACGGACCTGGGTCAGAGAAAATCACTGACTGCTGTTTGCCTTGTGCAAAATGACAGGTTCCACCAAACCACACACAAATCCTTGCTGAAGCCCTAACGGCTGGTTCCATGGCCTCTCAGCTAGTGCTGACCAAAATCAGCTCTCTAGGGAGTTGGCCATGGCCAGAGACACCAGTGCGCGCCTCGGGCACAGGAAACCCAGACCTTGACCTTGGGCACTGAAAGGACCCCTAGCGGGCAGTGGTGGGCTGCCTCCTTCACCTTACAGATGAGGAAACTGAGGTCCCAAGAGAGGATGCCCCCAAGATGGCCCAGACCCGGGGTGGAGTCAGGGCCTTGTGCGCCCAGCTGCACGCTGGGCAGCCTGGGAGATGAACACCGCCAGCAAATGGCCCAGCCCACCTTGAGAAGTGGTTTATCTGACCCGTATCTCCGTGGGGCAGGAGACCAGCCTGCTCCCTTGCCCTTTCCGGCCTCTCTCCCATCGTCCCCTACTGTAACCCCCTTCCCCTTCTCCTCCTTCCCAGCTTCTAGAAGATTCTTGACTAATGACTAGTTACTTTTCAGAGCTGGCACTTCTGATAAGCTCCATGACCTCAGGGAAGAGCCAAAACATCTCTCTCCAGGCCTCAGTTTCCCCCTTGGTAGGCAGCAGGACTAGGCTGTGACCTAGGGCCCCTGGGGACCCCTCCGCCTTCTCCAAGCAGGGTCTCTCATGCTGGGTTCTGGGTCCCTGAGGGCGCATTTCCGGTGGGCGGGGCCCCGCGCCACGCCCCTTTCCATGACCTGCTTCCGCTTCCGCCTTGCAGAGATCATCTTCCTCCGCGCCGTCACGCCCGCGCACGCCGCCAACCGCGCTGACATCATCTTCGACATAATGGAAGGGAACCTGCGGGACTCTTTCGACATCATCAAGCGCTACATGGACGGCATGACCGTGGGTGAGTGGCCCGAGACGTCCAGGTCTCTCCAGACACGACCCCTGTCCTCCTAGCGTGTCGTGCTAGTTGGGCAGGAAAACGTCTCTGGACCAGCCCAGCTCCCACCTGTGTCCCCATCCAAAGGCCGACCGCAGTCGATCCCAGCTTGAGGAGTGTGCCCAGGGTGGTGGAGCCCGCCTGGGACCCGCCCCAGCTGTGCCGCCGGCTCTCTGGGCGGCTCCTGTGGACCTCGGTCTCCCTTCCCATAAACGGGTGGCTAACTAGATCGCTGCGTCTCACCCCTGAGAATTTCAGACGAGGTCACGCAGGTGGAGTGCGGTCCCCCAGTCATTGCGGGCTAGCGCGATTTTATTCTAATAGCACAGCAGGCCTAGGAACGAGGAGTCAAGAGGACCTCGCTCCGGTCTCACCTGGGCCAGCCTTGCCCGTGTCCAGTCTCTGTCCCTTCCCGTGTGAGGACAGAGACCACGTGGTGGCACACCACACACAGCCCCTCTGACTGGGGTGCTTCGGGGACTTGCCCCTGGAGAGTCAGTGGCACAAAAGAAGGGCTGGGGCAGGAGACAGTGGTGGCAGCTGAGGGCACGTCTCAGGTGAAGGGTGGGGGGGGAAGCAAGGGGGAGGGGGAGTCTGGGGACCGGTTCACAGTACCTCTCCTGAACTGTCACCTAAAGAATTCAAGTTCATGCAGCATAAGGATCACCGCTGCTCCTGGGGACTTAGATTGAGACTCCGAACATTATCAAAGCGGTCGGGCCACCCAGAGCCAAGCTCTGCCCACACCTGGGCCTCGGCTTCCCCACTGCGAATGGGGGGCGGTGGGGCATGGGCGTGGTCTCGGAGGCCCAGGTTCTCTGAGGTCTTGACCGGGAGGCAGGGTCCTCCTGGTAGCTCCCCGAGCAGAGCGTTTCGAAACGTGGTCTCTAGGTGGCGCTGTTGGATCTCGGAACCGCAGGCTCTGAAGCCCTGAACGCGACCGTTTGTTAACCTAGCAGCTGGAGACGGGAATCGTTATCCCCGGCTGCCAAAGGGCCATTTATAGCAACTTTACAAGCTCTTAAATGGGTCTGCGTGTTGTAAACATGACTGAGTCATGGGGGCTCCCCACCCCCAGCCTCCTCCCCCGCTGCTTGGCAGCAAGAGTAATTAGTTAATTACAATTAATGGTACATTAGCCCTTGCCGGCATCCCGAGGGCAGGGCGTGCAGTGTGGTTGTCAGCGGTCCTAAAACGTGCCGCTTGCCCACTCCCGCCTCAGTTTCCCCCACTGTTAGACGAAGAGGCTCTTCCGGAACCTTCAGGGATGAGGACAGGCAGGGGAAGTAGGGTTTGCCCGGCCTGTGTGTGTGCTGGGTGGGGGCAGCGGGCAGCCTGATGACGCCCACACAGAAGGCCACCTGCGTGGGCCCTGTGCTTAATGGTGGGCCTGCAGGTGTGGCTGCAACACGCCCAGGGTCATTCACCTTGGGGTTGGAATCAGACCCTTCCTGAGTCCCCATCTGTACCAGGCCCTGGGCCAGGTGTTGTGGGTACAAAGATGGATAAACAGGGCTCGGCTCCTGCCCTTGGGGCTTGGCATTCCAGCAGGGAGAGAGAGACAGCCCCAGCACAGATCACGAAAACACAACACTGAAGGAGACAGTCAGGCCTCCCCGGCCTTTGGGGGCTCCTGGGGTTGGGGTCCCTGCAGTGTTTGCACCTCCAGCTTCCCAGCTAAGTCCACCCTGGGGTGGCCCATGCCAGGGGTTGGACAGCGGCCAGGCCCAGATTCGTTGCCCACCAGCACAGTTTTCTAGCTGAATCTATACTCTAAACACACCCCTCTGGGAGGCTGTGTCTTCCCATCTCCTGGAGCAGAAAACCTGGCATGCCAGAGCCTCCTGGAGACCGCCTCTGCCAGCTGCTTTTGCAGAAGGGGAAACTGAGGCCCAGAGAGGCGAGGGGTCACCAGTCTTCTCACCGTGACCTGGGCAGAGTGGGGAACAGGACGGAACCCCAGGGAGCGGGGACAACAGGTGCCCCCGCTCCCTGGGCATGGATGTGGGTAAGGCCACAAGGCTGGCTGCTGTCCTTGCTGCACGTAGCCACACGTGCCCTGGTCTTTGGAATTCCGGGCTGGGGCTCGGGCGGGAGGGCCCAGGTTGGCCCTTGGCCAATCGTCCTGCCTGCCCAGCCTCTTCCACTCCTCAGTGTGTTCGTAGGGTGGCCCATCTGGTTGGCTTCTGGAGTTTGCCAATGTCATCTCCCAGGTGGAGGACCAAGGTACACACAGGCAGGTCTTCCTGAGGTGGGACCCAGGCCCTATCTCACTGGGTTCGTCTCTATACCCCCGGTCGCTGCCTTATTTCTCTGCCTGGGGTTGGGGTCTCTTCGCTCAACTCCCTTATCCCCACCTCCTACTTCCCCGCCCCAAATAACATCCGTGCACCCCAGGAGCTTCCGGGCGCTGGGGTGGCCACCCCGCCACACACTGGCCTTGGACGTGGGCGTGGTATTGCGGCTTCGGCCTGTCTGCGGGGCGGCTGGCTGTGCTGCTGGACGGGAGCCCCGTGCGGTCAGACAGAGACACATCGTGGGTCTCATTCACCCCCATGCTCATTCGCCCTGCTCGGTCCTCACAGATACCTGCGGGGGTCGGTGGGACTGTCTCCCCTGGGCAAAGGAGGGCGCTTAGTAAATGGCTTCGCGAGACTGCGGGCCCGGGACGCTTGGGAACTGTTTTCAGCGGTGCAGTTCTCACTTTAAGCACTGCCAGACAGAAACCCTGTATGTCATTGCAGAGGGGAAGCGTTTTGGGGGGCTGTTCACACCTCCTGTTCATTATGCCCCAGCAGGGCCTCGGGGGGGGATCCCCCGGCCCGATGAAAACTAGCATGCAGCCCCACGCTGCCTCAGCACCCAAGAAGGGACACCCACCTACTCACAGGTGTTAGCTGAACACTTGCCCTCTCTAGGCCACGGCCCCTGAGGACTGGGTCAGGGAGGCTTCCTGGAGGAGGTGAGGTCTGAGCTGAGTCTTCCGGAGGAGTGAGTCTAGCTCAGTGCCGGGAGCAGGCATTCCGTCACTCCACGACCCTGCGACCCGGGGGTTTATCCCCATTGTGGATGAAGGAGCAAGTGCCAGACGGGGCAGGAGGCTTGCCCGAGGCCACTCAGTGCTGGGGGACAGAGCGGGCCCAGAGCCCTGTCTTCACACCAGATGGCTGGCGCTGCTTGGGCACAGTTGCCAAGCGTGTGGGTGTCCCGGGAAAATAGCTAGTGTACAAGCCACCAGGGCCCCGAGGCCGCTGTGTTCACTCTTCCCCGTGGAAAACAGAAGAAGCTGCCCTAAGCCG
Organism: Eonycteris spelaea; assembly: GCA_003508835.1. Classification (NCBI taxonomy): domain Eukaryota; kingdom Metazoa; phylum Chordata; class Mammalia; order Chiroptera; family Pteropodidae; genus Eonycteris; species Eonycteris spelaea. Next base: position 506,878 of record PUFA01000270.1, on the reverse strand, counting down.
TCTAAGAACCTCCGAGGGCCCGGCCTTCCCCTAACTTGTCTCCAAACAGCGGTCTCAGCGAGGAGTGGGGCTCTGGAGCAGGGCGGGGCCTGCTGCCTCGTGAAGCCCGGACAGCCGCTGTTGCATTCCTCATTAACTAGCTGTCAGTGAAAAATGAAGAATGCATTTCAGTCTGTGCGAAAACGCTCTGTTAGTGCCCGAGGTATTCTCAGGCCACTGCGAAGCCTGCCTCATCCAGCCCCAATTCTGCCTTCGCTCTGTGGCGTACCAGCTCTAATGGGGGTGCTGGAAAAGGGGTCTTTCTGGCGACAGCTCCTGAGTCCCTGTGGTGCAGCTTCAGAGGTCATGAGAATAGACAAATCTGTATTTCACGTAGATTTCATTCCGATGTGAGTAATAGTTTCAGAGGCAGCTGCTCCCGTGAGCTGCCCCGTGCCTCTGCTTCTCCCTTCTCGTTCTGATTAACTGGTGGGAAAGGTCCCCAAGGAGCTAACCTCGGCCACACTAGCTCCACTCCTTGTGGACGAGCTCGCTCAGAAGGTCCTCAGCCTCGCTGCTGCGGGGGGGTAGGCCACAGTGCTCAAGGGCGGGCAGGCCTGGAGGGCACTGTGACTAATCAGCTAACAAGCTCGTCCATTCTACAGTGCCTCTTGAGCACCTACTATGTGCTGTGTGAAGAGGGTGCAGTCTCTGCTTCTGGGGAGAATGACAGTTCCCAGAGAGTGACAGGAGGGTGCAGTGAGAGGTGCTGTGTGTGCAGAGGCTGGGGCTACCCCTGCTTGGGCAAATCAGGGCAGGCTGCAGGGGAGAGGTGGCACCTGGACTGGTTTGCCATTGGCCAGGTGAAGGATCAGAGAAGGACGTTCCAGGACCTTGTGCCTTCCCCAGCATGGTGGGGTTTCGAACCTTCTCTCTTGACCATACAGACTTGAAGGGGGCCTTTACTTATAAAAAGGTGGACTTGAAGCTTCAAGACGACCACGTGCACAGGAGTCGTGGAGTGACAAGCCACGTCCTACTCAGTTCCTCAGCGTAAGTGCCAGGCAGGTCCTGGGGCTTGACTATGGTCACACTCTTCACTGACCCAGGGACCTCCACCCCGGAGCAAGTTAGGCTTTTAGTTTCAGTGACTGCTCCACGTGTGCACACATGCACATGTGTACACACACGCACACGCACACGCTCTCACTCCACTACTTCCCCTGGTTACCGCTGAGTCATGTGCATCTGGTGCCCTGCTGAGACTCTGTCACCCTGTCACCTACCCTTGCCTGCAGTCCAAGGGACACACTCTGAGCCTCTGTGAGCCAGGCCCGGAGCAACTCTGGGGGGACGAGGTCCTTGTGAGACAAATGTCCCACGCCCCAGGAGCTCCCAGCCCCGTGCAGGAGACAGACACCAACCCAGTCCCTTCTCCGCACAACAGCACGTGGAAGGTACTGGACGTGCAGAGACGTGCAGCCTGGCTGGCTTCTTGGAGCAGTCCAGGGAGGCGTCTTGGAAGAGGTGACACAAGTGTTGGGTTTTGACAGCCGCATAGGAGTGAGCCAGGCAAAGGGACACTTTCAGCTCTGGGGCAGCAGGACGAGAGGCAGGGACATGGAGGGCACCGTGCAGTTTGGTGCTACAAAGCACCCAGGACGCACCAGTGAGGGCGGAGGAGAAGCTGCAAGGGGCCACAGGGCCTGGGGTGCTGGGCCCTCACTTGCGAGTTAAGGACCCCCTCAAGTCCACGAGGTTCAGGCACCACCGTGCTGACTGAGGGAACGGGGCCTGGGAAGTCCCGCTCTGACTGCACCCGGCCGGTGCCCACGCACTCTCGCCGGCCCGTCCGCCCTGGAGGGGAGCCCGCGCCGCGGGGCCCGCCCTGGCTGGACTCGTGCTCTGGCTACAGCCTGCGAGTCTGAAAAGAAAAGCAGACCTCGCTCCGTTTTGTGAGCTCGTTTCCGGGGAACGAGTTTGAGTCAGGGCACGCGGGGCTGAGCGTAAGGGCGAGTCTGTGAGTGTGCATGGGTGTGTGTGGCTGAGTGCACGTGTGTGAGTGTGCATAGGGGTGTATACGTGTGTTTAGGTGGGAACAAATGCAGACCAGTGTATGTAGACGTGGCTTTGCGTGTAGGTGTGTGGGCGTGGGTGTGTACGCACACGGGGTTTGATCTCTGAGAAGTTTCATACTTGCTGGCGTGGAGATTCGATGGCCCTACAGTATCAAGGCCCGGCCTCGGGTCCCCAGTCTAAGGCCACCCTGGCCCAGGGACAGGATGTAGAGACTTTGCTCTCGGCTCACTTGGGGGTGGACACGTTGCCCGGTGTCCCGTGTGCATTCATTGTCCTCCACAGGCTCCGCACTGTTAGGTCCTTGCGTGGCCTCGTGGGACAACAGGAGCCCTGGGCTGACATCACCGTTTATATAAGAAAAGAGGAAGGGCTGGCCCAGGGCCCCACAGCCAGCAAGCCAGCCGCCATGACAAGCAGGTGTGTTCTTTGTCGCTCCCCGGACGGCTCCAAGGGCCCCCAGGTCCCCCCGAGAGACGGGAGGCTTCCTGTCCTCAGCTTCAGCAGGGGCCCGGCTGGCGGGTTGCAGGGGCAGCCAGTGACCTGCACTCAGTAAGGTCCAAACGAATGAAGCCGGTGGGCTGTCTGCCCACCCCTACCCCGCAGATGGTTATCTACATCGGGTTTAGGAGGGATCGACTCTAATTATAGACGCCAATTAATGTAATTAGATGAACCGACTGACTATGTAGAGAGCTCCTAGCAGGGCCTGGCGCGTGATAGGCATGTTGGTCCCAGTGGGGACCAGACCCTCTGCATGAGAGGGGGCTGCTCAGCCCCCACTTCCCACGCTGCCCATGCTGAAGCTCGAGGCAGGGGCCCCAAATTTGACCGGTGTGCCGACGCCCTCATACGGTACCCCCCCACTCCGTCTTAAAGGTAACTGAAGAACTGAAGTCTTTTACATTTCAAAGTGACATTTTAAACTTCATCCATGAGCTGTAAGGATTATCACTCTGTTTTAAGCTAAGCATTTGGAAAACATTAGCAGCCGTGTGTCCACAGCCCGGGCACTGAACCTGGGACGCGACGTTCTGCGCTTGACTCATGGTTCTGTTTCTAGCCGTGTGACCTCGGGCAGGTCGCACGGCCTCTCTGAGCCTGTTTTCCTCTCAGCAACATCGCCGTGGTAACACGGGCCAGCCGGTCACAGATCGGAGATCAGAGGGAGCGTGCGCATTTCAGCATGGCCGGCGGCCCTTAGGGGCACAACCGTGCCTCTGCGAGGACGCCAGTCGAGCCGGGGAGCTGGGGGAGCATGGACCCCCTGAGGGGACAATAGGCCGGAGTGAAGCACATGGGACGGTGCCGGGACTATTCACCCGCAGGTGGCTCTAGCTACCTGGGAGGTATTTTTTAACAGTCACGTCCGGTGGCCTGGGCTGGTGAGCCAGGAGCCTGAAGCGGGTGATAGAGGCCACGCCTCCCAGGTCCTGTCCTTCTGGAATCATCTCACTCAGTTGACAGGAACACCCTGATTCCTACTCTGTGTCAACCCCACGCCGGTGTTGGGGAACAAATGTGTGCCCAAGCCACAGATGCTGCTTCTCAGGGGCTGCCTGCCAGCTGCCCCAGCCCCTGCTCTGAGTTCCTGCAGCTAAACATGCTGTTTGCAGGGGCGTTTCCATCCCGTTAATGTCCCTGAAGGGGAGAAGTGTGGCAGGGCTGCTGTGTGCAGTTGGACGTGCCATGCCCTGCTCAACCCGAGGGCGTCCTTTCGCAGCCTGGTCCACGGGCAGTGCCCAGCCCGCCCTACTGTACACACAGCAACTGGGGTGCAAGAGCTTGTGAGTGGGGACAGCAGCCCAGCTGGGCTGCCCCGGCCAGGCGAGGCCTCGGTCAAAGCGAAAAGCCTGCCTGCCCGGTCCTACCAGCCAGCAGGGCCCCATCCCCTCCTTAAAATCATTACCTTGTGAGGGCCTGAGCATGCGCTGCTGACCTGGCCCACGGCCTGGTGCGCACAGCCCGGCCCAGGATCAGTGCACATTACAAACGAGATTCAGAAATTCCACCTAAAAACAACAGCACGGCCGTCCCTGCCGGGTGACGAGTGATTGGCCTCTCCTGGCTTTCACGGCAAAGCCTGGGGATTAGGCGCTTTCTCTTCTCCGGGAGGCACAGCTCGGTCACCCTGGGGCCACACCCTGGCCAGCAGCCCAGTGATTTCCCAGGGTGACGGCCCAGTCGCCTCCAGCCCCAGGACGGGCTGCGGCCGGACTTCACCTCGAGGCTGGCAGTGTCCCTGAGGGCGGTGGGGGTGGTGGGCAGGCGGGGTAAGAGGGGACGAACACTTTTATGCCCCCTGTGCTGGCACGTAGCCATCCTGAATGGCAGCTGTCATCCCTCCGAAGCCCGGGGAAGATGGCTCTCAACCCCCCATTTCACAGATGCATAAATTCTCAGCGCCTTCCCCTGGGCACCCACAGCACCTGGCCGAGCTGCCCCCAGCTTCCCATAGCCGCTCTCCCAGCAGACACCGTGCCCTGCGCAGGCAGGCCCTGCTCTCGGAGCTGCGGCGTCAGCCCAGACAGACAGACAGACAGACGGGCGTGGATCCCTGCCTCCTACGCGTTTTGTTCCACGGGGCAGGAGCAGACCAGAAACAGGTGTGATTCCCACTGTCCGGTGGTGGCGAGCACCATTCAGGGAGGGGCGGGGGGCGGGCACCACCTGCAGGAGCCGCTTTAACTCTGGTGGTCGGGACGTCCGTCCGAGCCCCGAGGACCAGAGGCCATGCAGCACGCAGCGATCTGGGGGAACAGCACCCGCAGAGCCCCTGGGGCGGAGGGGGCCTGGTGTTGGGGTTGCAGCAGGGAGTCTGTGTGGCCGGAGCAGAGGCGCGGGCTGCGGGCGACGACGCAGGGCCTCGAGGCTTTTCCGACGAGCGCGGTGGGAGCCGCGTGGGGGTTTCGAGATGACCGTGTTTGGAGGCCCCGTCTGGGAGCTGGCACGAGGCCTGAAGCAGGGAGACACTGCGGGCTGTGACCGCGATCCAGCCTGGAGGTCATGGTGGCTTTGGCGTGCGACTCCAGCAGGCGGGGGGAGCCGTGGACGCGTTCGGGGTGCGATTGGAAGGTTGTGCCAGGTTTTGCTGACACATCGGATGTGGAGTGGACGATAACCCTGGGGTCATCATCAGCGGAGACAGGGAAGGCCGTGACGTGGCAGCTTTGGAGAGGTCAGAGTTCACTCTGGACATTAAGTTCGAAGGGCTTGTTGACACCCATGGCGAGGCGGACCAGGGCGAACGAGTCTGGCAAACGGATGCGCATGGGGATGGCGCCTCGAGACCCAATGGGGTGCGGGCAGACAGAGCAGAGGTGGCCAGAGGCACGTGTGTGGCAGTGCCGTGGGAGGGACAGGAGGTGAGCCTGGAGCCGTGATGCCCCGGGAGACGAGCAGGCGTTTCCAGGAGGACCCGGGGGCCACGGCAGCGCTGCCCAGTCCAGTCGGACGAGGTCCGAGGGTTCGCCGTCAGCTTGGGCAGGGCCCCGGCCGCTGGTGGCCTGGCAGGGCCACCGCAGTGCAGCGGGCGGAGGGGAGGCACACTGCAGTGGGAGCACTGAGGCTCCTTCTAGATCTGCCGTGGATGGAGCAGAGAAACGCTCAGGCCCGCGGGAAGGGTGTGTAGCCATGACAGTGTGTGTTTGCTTGATTTTCTTCCACCAACTGTGAATTCCTAGAGGCAAGAGCCCAGAAGGGGTTCCTTTGTATCACTGTCTCTCATTCTTGCGCGTGTGCACGCGAACCACACACACACACGCACACACACACACATGCGCACGCACACTCCGAGTCCCCCAGGCCCAGCACCCAGCAGGCTGCAGGATCACACGCGTTGCTGACGTCCAGAGTCGCCCGGGGTGAAAGCGAGCCCAGCGCGGGATGTCTGCCTCTCCCTCCTGAGGTTCCCCTGGGGTCACCTGTGTCCAGCTGGGATGATTTGTGACCCTCAGTACTGCTTAGGCACTTTTTGAAAAGCCTTTGATATCACCAGGCACCTTCATAAATTACTCCTTCTTGAAAACTGAAATGTTTTAGCCAAACAGGAGCAGAGAGGCATGTTGTGCAAAATTATAAGAGTCTGATGATCTTCTGACGGCCCTGAACACGGAAGAGACCCCGACACCCGCTGTCACCCGCTGTCGCTCACTGTCAGCAGCCCTGTGGGTGGGTGATCGTCCTCATTCCAGATGAGGAAACTGAGGCACAGAGGAGGGTCCAGCTCCAGGGGCCTGACCTACGAGGGCACGCAGCAGGTCAGGATCCACGCGAGGTTCCTGCCGCCATGACCTTCCTGTGTGACTTTGGGCGGGGCAGAGCCCAGTGGAGGATTTCCCTGCATTTGCATTTCTCTGCATTTCTGAGCCATTCCCCCGTCCTATGTCCTTCCTGGCCCCTTTGTCCTTCAAATGTCAGCTCAAGACCAACTCCCTGCTGACTGATGGTTCCAGGGTTCCCGGTGCCCTACCCGGGGTGAGCATTTCTCCCTGGCTCTCCTGAGGTCACCCTGACCCGCCTCTGCTGCCCGGGTCATGCCTGTCGGCCTTCCCGGTGGGCCAAGCGCCCCCTGGGGACCCAGACCAGCGCCGGTCAGTGTTTATAACCCCGGCCGGCACAGGACGGCGCATGCGCAGAGCAAGGAGGCTGAAGCGAGGGTGCTCGCTCTGCCCGGCAGGTGTGGGGTTTGGGGTGCCCATTGCGCACTCGCTGACTTCACACCAGCCAGACCCCTTAATCCCTCAGGGCCTTAAATGTCACTACAGAAGGAGGTAGTGTGATTTAACGCCTGGAAAGCAGCCGGCAGGACTTGTCTCTCTCCGGTGTCCCAGGTCATTCCTTCTAAATTGAGTCAAATGGAGCTTGCGAGACCGGTGCTCACCCTGCCCTGCCACGGCCTTGCTCATCTTGGGGTGCTGCGAAGGGCACAGTGAGCTGAGGGACCAGCCGCCCAGGCGAGAGGGGCCTGGTCAAGGTGCGCCTTCCCCACCGGGAGCCAGCGGGCCTCGGTGGGGGTGCAAGACTTGAGCAGAGCCACGGCTAACCTCAGGATCAGGTTTAATTTCTGGAAGGCTGGCTCTGGCTGCAGCGGGGGCGCGGGGAACGTTAGGGGAAGGTGAAGAGGAAGGTGTCATAAGTGTTCAGGCGGGTGGCGGGTGGAGCAGAGAAGAAAGTCTAGAGACTCTTAAAAATAGAATTCGTCAGGGTCAGTGTGGTTGAGCCGGAGGGGTCGAAGCCAGCGGCCTGCCGAGGATGACCGAACCCGAGTCCTGGCGGGTGGGGGGCCTGGGGGAGGGGCAGTGGGTGTGACGGAAGTGGGGGCCAGGGTGTGAGTTGCCCATCCGGGGCGTCTGGAGGCCTTTGCGTTTGGGTCTTGGGCTGGGACACAGCACCGTAGGAGTAAATGGGAGCTGCCAGCCAGGGAAGAAGGCCGAAAGTCCTGTGCGAAGCTGGCCTTTCCTCACGTGCGTCCCCCCAGGGGAAGACATGGCCTCGGGGGCTGACACTCGGGTGCCTGCCGCGGCCCCGTCACAACCGCCTGGCTTCGCTCGCGGGAGGCCAGGGCAGAGAGCACATTTATAATAATCAAGAAATACGGGTGACGAGTTTTGCTGGGACATGTTGAGTGACAGTTGGTATTTTAAGCATGCGGGCCCGACACCTGTGCCCCTTCCTCCGCGCTCCGGCCTCGCTGTTTTCCCAGAGTGAGACGTGGAGACAGAGTTTCGGGAACTCGGCTCCTTGGCTGCCAATCAGCGGTGTGATTTCTCCACAGTTCCTTTCTGCCATTGCTGCCCGAGGTTTATACTCAGTCACGGGCAGTAGGTTCTGGAAGTTTCCCCCGCATCACGTGGCACCGTGAGGAGGGAGGGAGGGAGGAATGCAGTGGGATGGAGAGCTGGCTTCGGGGTCTGTCGCACCTGGACAGAGTCTGCGGTCCGCCCTGCAGCTCAGAGCCTCGTCCCCGCCCTGGTGGGAGGAAGTTGGCATCTTCGTCCTCAGGGCTGTGGGGAGCACCGAGGGAAGCAGTGGACACGTGGGGTCCGTCGATCGCCACACACCCCACCCCCGCCAGCCATGCCCCTCTTCCCAGCCCAGCCAAACTGTTTGTCAACCCCGACGGTATTGTTTGCGTGTGACCTTGCGTTTTCCTCTTGCCTTTGGTTTGTGCTACGCATCCCAGGCTTCTACCAAGGGAAATTCGCTGAGCCTGGGGAGGGTCAGCTTCCTCCCTGCTGCCCAGTGTGTCTGTGTTCGTTTGGCGGGACCACGCAGGGCTCCTCTGAGCTCCTGGGCCCTCTGTTCCAGCACCTTGTCCCCACAGACCCACACGCCACCTCCCTCCCTGCGCGTGCGTGGCCCTGTGGACGGCCACCGGGGCCAGGCAGGGAGGCCGGGCTCGAGTTTGTGGCCTTCCTCCTTTCAGACAGTCACCACCTGAGAACTCAGTGGCCGTTGGCCATCTTCCTCGACACTCTCATTTCTGGGGGATAATTTTCAACCGGATAAATTGTGCTAAATGCTTTGCTCTTTAATTCATGCGTTCATTTAACAACTGTTGGTCGGGTGACTCCGTGTGTCAGGTACAAAGGAGGACCAGGGACCTACTGTATCTCAAGAACCAAAGGTACGAGAGTGACCCAGACAGACAGGACCGCGGCCCGTGGCCTCACATCGCCATGGGGCGGGACTGGCGATGAGCGAGAAGGCAGAGGGCTCTGCAGCCCGATTCAGGTCGGGACAGCTTCCTGTTCTTTTCACGGTGTTGCCGCGTGGCCTTCTTACCTCTGCCGTTTCCAACTCGCGTCTCCGTCCTTTAAAAAAGCACAGTTGGTTTCCACGGGCAGGAGACACCGCACAGTCTCCTGATTCGTCATCCACTTTGTTAAACACTCCGACGACCCTGTTCACGCCATTGCACGTTGGCAGTTAGCATCACGGGACTTTTGATTTGGAGGCTGAACTTCAGAAAGGACAGCCACTGGCACAAGGTCACGCAGCTGGTCAGTGAGGAACCGACGTAGGAACCTCAGACTGTGACTTTAGAGATCAGAGCCCGGTCTCTGATTTTCATCCTTTCAAATAACTGATGGACAGTCAAGTGCAGCCTCAGACACCAGCAGCCTCAAGCTTGGGCATGGCTCCAGGGTCCCAGAATCCAAGCCACAGGCCCCGAGAGGCAGTGGCGGTCCCCAGTGGACTCCTGTGCTCTGTGCTCAGGCACGGACTGCTCCCCGCCCCCATCAGCTGCAATTTACTGAGCAGAGACAAGACATGAAGGTGAAGTGCCCGAGGGGGCCTGCATTTTTCAAAGGGGAAAAAAAGGCTTAATTATATCTTTAAGAAGCACAAACACGCCAGGGAATACCAGCAGTGTCTGAGACCCGAAGCAGAAATGCCAGGGACGAGGGTTGGGAGATTAACACAGCTGAACTCAGCACTGGGGCCTTTGGGGGGGGGGGGTGTAGAAAGCTGGAGCGGGAAATGCCCAGCAGGGAAAAGGATGAGGCGTGCGTAATGGACATGGCCCTCTCCCTTCGTCCTGCATTTGGCTGCTAGAATGGTCATTCCAAACAAAGCTGTCCTCACTCGGAGCCTTTGGTGCCCCCCCCATCCTTCAGGACAATTACATCTTCCTTCTGACCTGTGGGGCATCAAGGACTGATGCCCCTTCTCTCTTCCCTCCCCCCTTCCCTTTCTCTCTGCTTCCTTCTCTCTCCCTTCTTCCTCCGCCTTCATCCCTCTCAGTGACCGTGACTGAGCTCCTGCTGCGTCCTGCTCTAGGCCCTGGGCTGGGGCCAGGGGGACAGAGATGAATGTGAGGCAGACCCTGACCCCGCAGTGGGAGCTGGCGGTGAAGTTTCCCCACAGTGGGCAGATGTGGTGTCGTGGCAGGTACCAGGGACACAGAGTGGGGCCGGGAAGGCTTCACGAAAGAGGACACAGCAGTCCAGCTGGTCCGCAGCGCCTGGCACGTGCCGGACACCGGCTTCATGTCTGCGAAGCCAAGCGGGTGGGTGGACTGGGGCCCCGGGCGGAGGCTTCGCAGCGTGTTCAGTGCTCCTCTCCTCCCTCCTCCCGAGTCTCCTGCACCGGGAAGGGGGCGGGGCTCAGAGAACACCGTGTGGGATCGGCCGTGGGGAGGGGGCCAGGAAACTGCAGACCCAGGTCGCCGGTTCTGTGGGCTGTGAAGGCCCTGAACCAGCTCTTTGCCACCTCCTCAGCCTCGCCCGCCTTTCTCTCCCCAAGATGAACGCTAGAACTGGCCTGAACCCTCATACTTTTGGGGTTTGCTCATATCCTGGCTGCTTCCTAGGCACCTACTTAATCTTTAAAATCCAATCTAAAGTCAGTTCCTGTAGGATCTTTCTTACAGATGGATGGATGGATGGATGGATGGAAGGATGATGGGTGGATGATGGATAGATGGATGGGTGGATGGATGGATGGGTCAGTGGGTGGGTGGATGGATGGGTAGGAAAGCTATGAAGAAAAAAAGACATCAAGATAAAGCTAGGGTTCAGTCAGGGTGAGGACAGGAGTTGGAACTCAGGCTTGAACTAACCTGGGATTGGAGGGGGTCAGTTCACCCAAACCAGGCCCCAGGGCAGTTCACTGAGTGGGTGCGGCCTGGGAAGGGGGGTCCTGGGCTGCCCAGCGTTGGAGTTAGTGTGAGGTTCAGCGTGACCTTCAGGTGAGAGGGCGGGGCGGGGCAGCTCGCTGTGGCGGGGCAGGAGGGGGACACCTGGCCCGCGCACTCACACCGTTCCCGTGTAATCCTTACAGCGCGCCTTCGTGCCGCCTTAATAACTTTTCTTGGTAAAGGCAAAGATCCTGAGAAAATCAGGCCCTAAGCGTGGCCCGCGTCGGCCTCCAGCCTCCTCCGCGGCCCCTCGCTTCCTTCCGCGCTTCCTCTGTCTCGCCGCGGAGCCGTGTGCGGTCTGAACGACAGCACGGCGTTCTGGTCTTTGGCCAGCATGGAAACTAACCCGGCGAAGTGACCGGACGTGACGCCCTCACGTGCTGTGTTGACATACAAACACTTGTGCACGCTCAGGGCTTTCCGTTCTCGTAAAGCTTGAAAATCAGTCCAGTAGAAATACCGAGCTCTTGCTCTGTTTTTGAGTCGTGCAGGAATTCGCCGCACTTGAAGTGAGCACCAGGTCCCGTTTAAACAGCAGAGTGCCTTTTAACAGCCAGCGGCATTTCTGAGGGAGGGGACGGATGGTCTGCGTTGGTTTCTGATTTCGAAGGTGGCTCGTTTGAATCTTTGTTTCACAGAAGAAATGAAGACTGAGAAAGGGGAAATTACTATCTGGGGTCGTACTGCTGTTCTCTGTCACTGCGTTAGCACCTTCTCTCTCCTCCCTGTCCCCAGACTGAGCCCAGAAAGGATGGCCTGTCATTCTCTCTCCATTCTTACTTAGCCCGGTGCTGGCACACATAGAGATGCCCAGAAATTCCGTGGGTTTGAACTGTTGATGCCACTAGAGTTCCCACAGGCAGCAAGGAGTGTTTCTTTAAATGCGTGTGTGATATAATTATTTTCTATTTTATAATATTTGTTTCATGTATAAATTTATAACATACAGCCATATATTAATATATAAATCATACTCTAACATGTTAACATAAATTTATATAAAATATATAGGTACATGGAAAATTTATATAAATTTAAAATATATAGTAATATACAGAAAAATGTATATTTACATATAATTAGATTTTAACATCTAAATAAATATATATTTTATATAGTTAAAAATACATTTCGTATTCATAATACTACTACTATATATTTCTAGAGCGTATATTAACTACATGCTATGTTAAATGTAATAATAATACGTGGGAATAAACGAACACGCGATTGTAGTTTGCGGAGCTGCTTTCCCACCTCCTTTGCTCCTCCGTCCGAACACAGTTCCCAGGCTCAAGCGGCCTCTCGCCTCTGTCCTTCGAGGCCCCTGAGCCCCTCCGAGCACCGGAGGCAGTAATCACTTTCCTGCCCCTGGGATGGGTGAAGTCGGAGGCAGTAATCACTTTCCTGCCCCTGGGATGGGTGAAGTCAGCAGCTGACCCAGGCCACTGAGGCCGGTGGGCGCCATCGTTGCTCTCAGACCTGGGGAGAGGAGAAGGTGGCGCAGATGGGGGCACAGAGCGGGCAGGAGAGCATGGGCCGTGCACCCTACAAGGGGCCGGGGGTGGGGGCCAGACTGTGCCCGGGGGTGGCCCAGTCATCCGGGCTGCTGGCAAACTGAGGGTGGTGACAAGCCCGCGTCTTTAGCCAGGAGCTGAAGATGTTCGTGGGCGTTCAGACAGGACAAAGCGGCAATGCCATCGCAGGGAGGGGGCAGAGAGGTGCTGACAGCTCGCAGAAGCCTGTGCTTATCTCTCCATCAGAGCGAAAGCCTTTGTTTGCTCAGAACAGCCTGGAATTCCACCCGGGCTGCTGGGCATTTCACTTTTGAAACACAAGACCAGGGAAGGGGGGGGGGACGGCACACCCAAATCCCCCTCCCGAGCGTGAACTTGGTGTTCCTGCCCGGGCCGGCCGCGGGGCAGAGGGCCTCGCCACCTGTCCGTCTCCGCCCGCCTTTGCTGCGCGTCAGGCGGGGGGCGAGGGCCTGGCGGTGCCCTTGCTCGCACAGGGCCTCCGTCTGCGGCCGGGCCGTCTGCGGAAAGCGGCCGGAGTGGGCGGGGTGGCGCAGTCCGCGGCTGTTTCTTAACCGGGGTGTGGAGCCAGCCACGGGCTCCAAGCTTGTCCTTTGGGAGTTCCCAGCCAGCGTGCCCAGAATTTGTCACATGGTCCAAGCAGAGAGCCGGTTGTCGAGCAGTTAGTTCCAGCACGCCCTGGACCATGTGACTGGGCAAGTCCCGCGATCAGACCGGGAAGGGTGGAGGTTGTTCATTCATAACTCAGCAGCTGTTGGTGGCACCTGCCCTTTGCTCCTGCTGCTTCCTCTACAAGGAGGGGCCCCCCCAGGAAGCCTTTCCTGAGGCCCCCAGCCTCCCTCACCTGCGTGCTCGCCCCTGCGGGACCTCGTGCAAACTTCTAGGCGAGCTCGGCACTTACCTGCACCCCCCACCGGCTTTGCGTCCGGGGTTCTGTCAGTTTTCTCTGCATCACGAGAACGGCTCGCGGTGCCTGGTGAGGAGTGCCTGCACACATGCAGTCTGGGGAGCTCGCGTCGTTGGCAGATGCTGTGCCGGGGTGTCCGGATCACGCAGTACAGAAGCACAGGGTCACGTGGCATCGTCGGCTCACCGAGGAACCCGAGGCCCAGAAAGGGAGGCAGTCCCTCCACACCCAGCTGGGATGACAGCACCCACCCTAGCCCCGTCTGTCTCATCCCACAGTGCAGGGGAATGCTCTTCGGGAGCCTTTGGGTGCCCTGCACAGGCAAGGCGGTGCCAGCAGGGCCTGACCGAGAGCTGGCTGGGCACAGGTGTGGGGAGTTCAGAGATCCTGCCCCACTGGGAACCTGCAGGACGCCCGACCCAGCTGAGCTTCGTCTGCGCCTCTGCTCAGCCCCAGCAGGGAAGGCCGCCAGGCATGGCCTTGGCCTGCTCCCTGCCCCCAGCAGCTTCACACAGCAGGTTTCTGCTTCCCCAGACTGGCACTTGTCCTCTCTCTGTCACCTGTCCTTCTGATTGCCCTGGCCAATTTCTGCTGCTCAGGCTGGACCACTCCGAGCCTCTGTCACCCAGACAGCCTCTCGCTCACCCATTACCACAAATGCTAAACAATGAGCTCGGGTGTCACCCTCCACAGAGGTGTGGAGAGTGAGGGGTCAGGGGTGTGACTCGTGGGGAATTGGATAAAGGGAGTCTAGGACCCATGAGACCCTCAGTATGAAAGGGAGGGGGATCACACCTGCTTTGTTTCTACCCCAGGGTCAGAACCAGGCATCGTGGGCAGGAGGGAGAGGACAGGTGTCAGCTGGGCATCCACCCCATGCCAGGCCCCTTTCTAGACTCCTAAATCCTCTGTTAGGGAGATGGTGACAGAGGAGGACGCCTGGCTGGCAGAGGGTGGGGGCCGGCACTGGCTCCAGGGCCGCCAGTCTCCAAGGCCCACTGCCCAGGTCCCCACACAGTCTCAGCTGCACACCAGGAAAGGCTGTAGTGAGCTCACTGTCACTGGTCCCTGGAGGTGGGAGCGGAGCCCAGGGCTGGCCACCTGGAGGGGATGCTGTGCAGGGGACTCAAGCATCTGGCTCACAGTGGGATGTGGTGAGGTCTGAGCCCCTTCCAGCCCTGAAATCCCTTGAGGGATCTTCCCACACCTCTACGTGACCGGCCCCCGCTAACCTCCAGAATGCCTTCTGCTTTCTCCCCAGGCGTCGTGCGCCAAGTGCGGCCCATCGTGGGCCCGTTTTATGCCGTCCTGAAGCTAGAGATGAACTACGTGCTCGAGGGCGTGGTGTCCTACCGAAATGTCATCAACGTGCACATCTTCGTCTCTGAGTACTGGTTCTGAGGGCCGGTCCTCGGGGCAGCCAAGTCTGCAACTCCAGGCCAAGTCATTGCTGCCAGCAACTGTGCCCTGTTCCCATTCGTGCCACCCAGACATTTCTCGATTTTCTGTATTTGTAGTGTTAGGCAGACATGTATTAAGCTGGGCCAGATGAATAAGTCCATCTGATGTATTTTGGTGTTCAAATAATGAGTCCAATTATTCAACTGTTTGGTTGAAAACCTTGCTTATTTTTTAATGCAAAGGTCAATTTTGCCATCTTTCTCTGCCTGTGGGCTGGGCATTGCTAAGGACCAAGGAAAGAAAGACATTTTTTCAGGGGGCAATAGTCCAAATGTCAAAGAAAGACCAGTTTTTTGCTCTGATTGTATAAATTTTGACATTGCTCCTTTTTTGTTTTTTATTTTTTGCCCATCAGATATTATGTGCCCAATTCTAAGGACGTGGGTGCTGCAGGTATGATAAAGTCTGCCCAGAAGCAGCACGACATAATGCCTCGGGGGCGGGGGCCCTTGTAAGAGAAATCGCTGCTCTGTTGAAACAGAAAACCCCCTTAGTAAAGACACAGCTGTTGGGTGTGTGTGCGGCCACAGCACCTTCTCCAGGGGAGGGGCTGGGTCTCTGCTCCCTGCTTCACCTTTTATCATAGGTGGGAAATAAACAGCTTTGTGATTCTCCTGATGACCTATGCTTGGGAGTCTTTCTAAAAGGGGGTTCTCCACTAGCAGGATCCGGGGAATGTCCCCCAAGGCCTTCTCAAAGGCACTCCCTTCACCCAAGCTTCCGGGGTAGGGCCCGATGTGTATATTGGAAAAGCTTCCCGCCCACACCATTTCTGGAACCACGCCCCTCATCTGAGAAGGGCGCCTCAGCACACTCCAGGTCCACGTCCAGCCCTGCTGGGCAAGTCACAGAACTCTGGCTTCTGATCTTGTCCCTCATGGGCGTCCTGACCCCTCCAGAAATCGCCGGGGAGGCATAACGATTCTCTCCAGTGGGAAGGGGAGCCGCCACCGGGCAGAGTCCCCATGTGCTTGGCACGTGGTGCCTTGTCCATTCTTGCCGGCAATCCAGCGAGGTGGGTGCGATCATGCCCACTTTAGTCGTGAGCAATCTGGGCTCAGAGAGAGGAGCCCAGCTGCCTCATCACACCACTTCTCAGGGACAAAGCGGGGGTTCAAATTCCATTTATCAGACTCCATTCTTCTTTAAAACCCTACGTCAGATGAAACGTGGACAGGTAGATTTCTGGGGCATCCCATCACCACCCTCAGCGTGGGGCGTGGGGCCAGGAGCACCTGACGCCCCGAGACCCTCTGGAACCCCCGGGGATTCGGCATGCAGCCTTTTGCTCCCACAGCCTCTCCTCCGAGTCCTGCCCTGGGCTTATCCTGCCCTCTCAGGCATCCCGTTTGCAGCCCGGAGCCTGTCCCCTGCCCCAGCTCGAGCCCCAGCTCTTCTCAGCAGCCTGGGCCCTGGCGGCCGCTGAGGTCTCAGCCCCACACGTGGGACCTCAGTGTGGCTGGTGTTCCGATGACGCAAGCCAGCAGCCCCCCAGCTCTGCGGAGCACGGTCTCTCGCCACCTTTGGCAACTCTCAGCATTACCGAGGTCACTCATCTGGGGCACCGATCCATTGAAGCCAGGCCTGGGCCAGCCAGACACAGGCCTGCTGGGGCCCAGGCATCTTCAGCTGGCAGGAAGGGGAAGAACTGGTGAGGGGCTGGACACTCCCAAGAAGCAGTTCCAGGGAGGAGGGAGCTCGAGGGACATCTGAGCAGCTCTCCATGCCGTTTGTGACTCGTGGTCTCGGCAAGGGAGGGCTGGGAGCCTGAGGACTGACCCGGGAATGGAAGCCTCAGGATGAGGGGCAGGAAATGGGGAGGCCACATGGAGTTCCGGTTTCCCACCTGCAGCTTGGGGTGCAAGTCTGCAGAAACCAGGCAATTCTGGGGCCTCAGAGAGGGACGTTTCTGGGAGCCGCCTCCTCCCTGAGGCCTCCAGGGTGGGAGACACGTTCTGGCTGTTTCTGGGGAAGGGCCCTTCCCATGCTCTTAATAGGGGTGAGGGTGGGCGTTGCCATTGGGGGAAAGGGTCAAGCCCTCTGCCGTGGACTGGCTCTCAGGCGAGCACGTGACCCGCGCTGGCCAATCATCACTCCCTGGGGGAGGGCGCTGGGCTGTGGGCGTGGGCAAATGGGAGGTGGTGAGGGCCGGTTGCTGCCTGGTGGGGAAGCAGAGGTGAGTAGTGGGAGCCCAGCCCGGATTCGGAGAGTCAGAGAGGCGGCGGCCGAGGGTCGCCTGGGCTGGGGCTGGCAGCATGCGTCACTGCTATGTGCAGGGCCTCGGGTTCGGCGTGCGCACAACGGAGCAGGTGATTCCTGACCGCTGCCCCGCCCCCGGACGGCGGCGAGCAGCGTGGCGATGGAGGATGCGAAGGGGCTTTGCAGCTGTGAGGCGCCGCCTGCCTGCGTGAGCTCTTACTGTCGTTCGTCATTAAACGCAACAGTGGTGACCACGACGATGACGACGATGATAACGGTTGCCCCTGACAATCAACACACAAGAAAGCGTTCTGGAAGCCGGGCACTCGTTTCATGATGCGTTTCCTTTTCTTGATTATCAGTGAGCGATTCGGCAGACAGTTATGTAAATGACACATGAGCCTAACTTTTCGTCTTTCGTATGGTCTGGGTTGGGCACCTGATCCATCACTATCCCATTATTTCTGCGAAGTAATTAGTGTGGGGGCCCAGCGTCGGCTGTTGGGGGACTAGCTGACCTGAGCTCGCAGTGCCTCTGGCCCCAACAACAGTGAGCCCTTCCACATTGTGGCCCTGGAAGAAAATAATTGAGAGGAATCGCCAAAGGAAAGCAGTTTCTAAGCACGATAAAAAGGCAACCAGACACCAGGCTGAATCATTTTTGCTGATCCGGTTAAAGAAGAAACTTGGAGGGAAGGTTCCAGAAGGTTGGTTCGGTAATATTCCTCCAAAAAGCTGTGTCTGCTTTGAATGAAGGGAACCTACTGTGATGATCAGAGAAGCGTGGTGTCCTGGAGGGACCGGTCCTAATAGTGACAGGGCCCACCCAACACCTAGGACTGAAGGTGGTGAGCCAGCTTTTCTAAGTCCTATCAAGGTTCTCAAGTTGGTGCAGGTAAAAAAAAAATCTAGAAATCGTGTTGCATTTTTTTCTTAATATTTTGCCATGAAAAATTTCAGACAGCAAAGAATTTTACGGTCCATGCCGGGATACTCACACCTAGATGTTCCCACCTACACTTCGTCAGATCAATTTCCACTTTAACCCAAAAAGAGCTCTGTGGGTTTTGTGAGCTGTGTGGCGTTGGGCACATTAGTTAATGTCTCAGAGCCTGGATTTTCCCTACTGCAACATGAAAGTAGTTTCCCGTACGTACTTCGTGGTTGTAAGGATGAGAGGGTGATCACGTGAAGCCCTCGGCACAGGAGCTGCTGCACAGCAAGCCCCCGAGAAGTGAACGGCACTATTACACATACAGTTGTGGAGGGGACGCTTTTTTCCATTCGAGTCTAGTGTGGACAAGCAGCAGAGGCAGCGAAACTCCAGAGGAGTTCGTAAAAGACCAGTCTTCCGTGGTTTCGTGTGACGTGGCTCCGGCAGCAGAACCCTCGCTCATTCGCTCAAGGACACCAGCAGCGAGGAGGCAGGTCGGCTTGCCCTGGACCACTTGCCGTGGAAGTGGACACCCTCAGCTCACTGTCCCCCTGGGCCGATTCAGACCATATGCAGGACAGTCAGCATAGTATGTCCCCTTCCCTGGCTCTGCTCAGCCACCTGGGTGATGCCTGGGTGCCAGCAATGAGTCCTCATTTCCGGTCGCATTTCCCAGCATCATTCATGCCAGAGAGTTGGGCTTCAAGAAGCTGTTCACCTTCACGCAGGGAGTGGAGTGAGATGGGAATGGACTCTCAAGTGAGATTCGAAGTCCTAGGGAGAAACAGAGCTAGTGCAGCGGAGCATTTATAATATGGCCTGAGTGCGTACGATGACAGTCACCATGACTCCTAATAATCTCGTTAAACTCTGTGGAAGACCTACTATGTACCAGGAATACCTCTGTCACCGCCCCAAACACACACACACACACACACACACACACACACACACACACTTCATCCTCAGTCCCTGTGTCAGGCCAGCTCAAGGCCATCAGCTCCCAGGGACTCAGTCCTGCCTCATCCCCTGGGATAATCCTCTGCCTCCATCACTACTGATCTTGGCCGTGACCACCTGCCTGTCCTGTGCCCTTCACATGCTAGCATGTTTCCACAGTTCTTGGCATCATAGCTTTCTTCCCCCAACGTCCGAGGTCTGTGACTTTGCTTTTAAAAATAAACTTGTCATGATAGAAGTTGTAGAAAGCGAAGCGTGGAGTGTGTAAAACCGATCGTGCTCGTCACCCGGCTCGGCAGCCGTCAACTCTTTGCTAGTCGTCTTCCAAGTCTCCCCTCCCCTGACTCCTTTAATTTTGCAGGAGCAATTTTTAAGAAACTTTATTTTTTAGAATAGTTTTGGATTTACAGAAAAACAGTGACGATAGTGTGGAGTTCTCACATACCCACCCCAGTTTCTCCATCGTGAATATTGTACATTAATATGGTACACTTGTTATCATGAACAAACCCGTACTGATACATTATTGTTAACTAAAATACACACCTTATTCTGGTTTCCTTAGCTTCTAGCTGATATCCTTTTGCTATTCCAGGACCCCATCCAGGATCCCACATGACATTTCATCGTCATGTCTTCTTAGCCCCTCTGGGCTGTGACAGTTTCTCAGACCTTCCATTGTATGTCTAGACCACATTTCCCTCATCCACCTGTCAGCCAACACTGGGGTCGTTTCTACCTTTTGGCTGTTGTGAATAATGCCGCTATGAACACGGGGGTGCCAATACCTATTCAAGTCACTGCTGTCAATTCTTTTGGACCCTACCTAGAGCAGTTGGCATTTTACGCTGGGTCTTGCAGGGTCAGGAGAAGCTCACCAGGCAGAGAAAGTGGACAGGGTCTTGTTCTAGGTGGAGGGTTGGTCTGCGTGTGCAAAAGCTTGGAGGCCTGCACGCCTGAGGCCGATGTGTTCTGTGTCTGGACCCTGCATAGGGTGGGTGGAGGAGGGGTGGGAAATAAGTCTGGGGCCCCGTAAAGGGCCCTGTAGTCACATTACAGGGTTGATGTGGGACCCCCGAAGGATCAAGACCAAGAGGCGCCCCACTCAGTCCGGATTTTGGAAAGATAACCTGGCAGCCGTGGAGAGGGCTGGGGCGGGGAGGGGCAGAGTCTAATGATTCTCCAGTGGGAGCTGACCTGATTGAAAGAAGGAATGGATGAATGAATGAACTAAGAGGTAGATGGAAGGAATGGGACCAGATAGCGCAGGGCTTTGAAAGTGAGGTGGAAGAGTTGGGATCAAGTGCGATTTGCTCTAAAGCAACAGTCCCCAACCTTTTTGGCACCAGGGACCGGTGCTCCCATGACATTCTGATGCCTGAGATCCGAGGCGGGGGCCGAGGCGGTGATGCTGGCGCTGGGGAGCGGCTGCAAATACAGATGAAGCTTCACCCACTCACCCGCTGCTCACCTCCTGCTGTGCGACCCGGTTCCTGTCAGGCCACAGACTGGTACCGGTCCATGGCCCAGGGGTTAGGGACCCCTGCCCTAAAGGAATTACCAGGAAGAGGCAGGATCAGGGGTCAGGGCACTCGGCGTGAGCCGACTCAGAATGGCTCGTTGGCTGGTTCCAGCTAGTAAGACCCCGTGTCTATTTCACGTGGTACCAAATACACCAAGCAGAAGACAGGTCAAAGGATAATAGCACTGGACTCTAAGTGCCTGCAGGAAATGGACACGGAACAAGCCAGACTGACATTTATGTGCAGGGAGACCAAACCTAGGAAGTTTGGATGACTCAAAGTAATCACTTAGTCTGACTGGTACCACTGACCCCTTCCCATACATGATTTCATGGGTAATTATAATACTCTTGCTTAGTTAATTGACACCAATTCATACAGGAGCTGCCACAAATATTCATAAACCAGCTGTATTAAAAACAGATCACTCACCATCACATGCTAAAGCCTCCTAATGTCCCACCATTTAATAATTAACTTGTGACATCTTGAACTTGCAGGGGACACTGTGAATCACAGTCGAATTCTCCAAATGGCATGCGGCCAGCTGCCATTTATCTTCCGTGCTCCTTGCTGTCACCTGGGATACTGGTTTCATGGAAGCAGCCGTGTCGAGGTGTATTTCCTGTGCTCGGCACCCGCTTCTGGCGGCCCAGGTAACCAGGTGCCCTAGATGGTGCTGTCCTCTTCAAGACTCAGGTGAAATGATTCCTCAGTGGGAGGCCTGACCAAGGGGATATGCATCCATACCCGAGTATGCTCATTGTAAAAAAACAAACAAAAAAAAACACGAGGAAATAACAGGACTAATTCACTCTCTAGGATATGAAATATATAAACCAAGAGATATTTTACTGAGTATTGGTTTAAAAATATACACATATACGTGTATACATATATGCACATGCAGCCACCGAATCTGTCTCTCAGAGCTGCCATAACAAGTAACTGCAAACAGTATAAAACGGATATCTGTTCTCTCTCAGTCTGGAGGCCAGTGGTCAGAAATCAAGGTGTTAGCAGAGTCGGCTCCTCCCTGTCAGCCTCAGGTGGTCGTCAGCAATCTTGGGTGTTCTTCGGTTTGCGGACGCATCCCAACCGTGCCCCCGCTTTCACAGGCCTCCCCTCTGGATCTGTGTCAAATCTCTCTGCCCTTTCTTTGGTAAGGACACCAGTCATGGGGTGTAAGGCCCACCCTAAATCCAGGATGGCCTCATCCCCGAGATCTTCACCGTGATGATACCTGCAAAGATCCTATTTCCAAATAAAGTCACAGTCACAGGTGCTGGGGGTTAGGACTTGGACATCTTTTTTTGCGGGGGAGGGTGGGCAACCCGTGGGACTGATGAAGGAGAGTGGCAGGGGTCACAGGGGCATGGAACTGGGTCAAGGAAGAGGGGGGTCACCTGGAGAGTGGGACCCAGACGCTAATGAAACGTCACAGACAGAGGCGGCCATCTAAAGCCCCTGCTTACGGTCTTTACGAGGCAGTAGCCAAGTTCCAACGTCCATAATGGGAAATCCAAGCCGTGAGCGGAGGCGGCCATAATGGTAACATCAAGCAACAGCTTTGACCTTGCCGTCATATTACTGCACGAGTCTCTCCCTCGCAAAGCCAAGTTCCAGGCGTGGCTGCCTTGCTCCGGCACCTTTACGGGTGAATTACTCCAGTCAGCTTCTTGGATACCCAGCAGCCGGGATCATCCCTAAGAGGCTTAAACCTATTCTGCATTTTCTGAGGGCAAAGTCAGAGAGATCCTGAAAGAAACCTTCAGATTTCCAAGAATGCACTCCCGTGGACGACCTTTCCTCTCTGTCCGTACACAGCAGGTGCTTAATTCTTGTTCTAAAGGGCAGAGCCTGCCCGAGCATAAGGAGTTTGGATTTTTCACATTGGCTCCCTAGGGTAAGAGGCCCCTGGTTACAGTGCTTCTCTGGAGCCTCAACTGTTGAGAACTGCTAGAACCTTTCCCGCAGCATCGGCCGGGAACTCTGAGCGCGGCAGCCCCCAAACCCAGATCACAGCAGGGAGGGCGCTCGGCATTCCAGAACCGCTTGCTAACGGCATGGGGGTCCCGGAGAACCTGCTCTGGCCTGAACCAATGGCGGCTTACTGTTGGTAACATTCGTGTTTCGGTGAACGGGAAGAAATTCGTCCCAGCATAATTAATTCAGTTGGCATTTCGAAGGACTGGGGCGTTAGCCACATTCCAGACTTCTTGGGTTCCATGGGAGGAAGAAAAGGGGACTTTTTTTTCCTTTTGTGCCACAAAAATGTGGCGAGGAATACTAACCTAGGGTAACGTGAGAAAGTTTATTAGATCGGTCCATGGCTTTTCTGCCCACTTTGTGTGTTATACGACGAGGAGACTGACACCAGCTCCTCAGGACACAGGGCTTGCGGAGTCTTTGCCACTGCAGGTAAGGCCGGGCTCGGTGGATTAGCGCCCTGGGGACTGGGTGCTGCAGGCATTAGGGAGAGGTGGGCATGTGACAGGAGACAGGCGGCAGAGCTCAGAGGTGGAAGCCACCCAGTGTTCGGGAGTCTTAACAGAGATTGGAAAAGAAAAGACACTTCAAAGGGACCTGGATGACTCCCCTTAGGGAACTGTCACTAACGTGACACACGCCACCTCCTGCCGATACTGACAGGTCGATGTCACTCACTATTACCGTTTTGCAGAGGACAACCAGAGCCTCAGAGATTAAGGGACTCTCCCAGCCTAGGGCTGGACCAGCTGCTCCTTGGCTCCGCCCGCATCGTCGCCTGCCTTCCGCCCAAGCTCCTGATAAACTCTGGTGTCGCCAGTCTTCCTGATAAATAGCGACTGAACGTGGGTTGCGTGAAAATCCATGTTTCCAAATATGCCCAAAGCAAAAAACCGGCCGCATAGCGGTGACCAAGTCAGGAGGTGGGGATACGCTGCCTAGCAGGACCCTCGGCGGCAGTGAGGCTGCTCCCAGCTCCCCAGGGCCGGGGTCTGACATTGCATGGCTGGCGAAGGACCCTTTCCTCGCTTCTCCCGTTGGAGCAGACCCAGCGTCTGTCCCAACTCATTACCAGATCCTCCTAAGGGTTCTCTACTTCTGTGTCAGTTTTCCCATCTGAAAAATGGCCCTAATAATTACTACCTTACATGGCTTTTCATGAGAAGGAAGCAAGACGGTGAATGTGAGACAAGGCACAGTGCCTGGCCCCCGGATGGGCCCAGAAATACCGGTTCCTGCTCTTCTTTCCTTCCCTGGGGACCTGCTTTGTGGGTTCTCATAAACGTCACATTACTCTCCATTCTTTCTTTAAAAATCGACTGACTGCGTATCTTCCATAGCACCAGTGTGGAGTCAGGCCCAGAGATACAGTGAATAAGACACAGGACGATGTGTGGGATTTGGGGGCCCAAAAGAAGCTATTTTCTTTTAATGTCTATTGCAAAGTTGCTAAAGTAAGTTTTGTGTTCATCACTTTTATTTTGTGAATTTTGTCTCTATGCCCCAAGATGTCGAAGATAAAACCTATTTCGATTTCCCAAATATTTAAAGAAATGAATTGTCAAAGAAAGAGCCAATGAATTGGTTATAATTTAGCTTAACTGGTTTGTTAATAAAAATGCCATACACATGTAGAATCCTAAGAACCAACATATCCCTTTTTACTTTGGCTCCTTGGAAGCTCAAATCTAAATTTAACGTCCAATTGAATAATACCCTATCTGACATTTAAATTTTAATTGTACCTCCATCTTGTTTCTGATCTCCATTTTCTTAGTCTCTACCATTCGAATGCATTTTTTTTAAGGGAAGTCATCTCGTAACCTCATTTAAAACAAGGCATAAATTATAAATAACTGTGTAAGAGATGACAGGACTGTCATGATAAAAATCACCTGACACAGTGGCCAAAAAGCGGAGGCAACCCAGGTGTCTGCTGAGGGATGGATGGGCAAACAAAACGTGGTTTACGTGCAATGGAATGTTATTCAGCCTTAAAAAGGAAGGAAATCCTGGCGCTTGCTGTGACATGGGTGAACCTTGAGGACATTATGCTCAGTGAGATAAGCCGGTCACCAAAGACAAATACTGAGTGATTTCACTTATCTGAAGTAAGGTAGAGGAGGCCAATTCATAGAGACAGAAAGCAGGAGGGTGGGCGCCATGGGCTGGGGAGGGGCGCGGGGAGTGAGTGTTTATCCGGGACAGAGCTTCGGTTTGGGAAGATGAACAGGCTCTGTGGACGGAGGGTGGTGATGGCTATGCAACATGAATGTACTTCATGCCCCTGAAGTACTGTGCACTTACGAATGGGGAAAAGGGGAAATTTATGTTATGTATATTTCACCACAATTTTTTAAAAGGTTCGTAAAAACAGAAGTCACCTGAAAATGAGCATTGTAATAGTTTTGTCTTACAGAACACGCCCTGGGCTAGTTTCTGCTATGTTTTTCTCCTACCCAAGTGAAATGTGTTCTAGATCTCTCTGAGGAGGCCTCGCAGGGCAAGCGCGGTCTCGGGACCCGCAGCAGCCACCACGAGCTTGCTGTAAGTTGATGAGGGAGGAAAGCCCTGTCCCCAGAGCGGAGAAGCATCTGTTGAGCAGCAGGACACGGCTCTCTGGAGCGAGGGGCGCCCGCCCGCCCCGCCCCGCCGTGCCCGCCCGCCGCCCGCAGGCCTCTTTGGAAAAGAACACGGTCAAAGCAGGCTTGCAGCAGCAGTGACTGTCATCACCGGTGTGTTTTATCTCTGGCCTCCGGGTATTCACACTGCTTCCCCGTTATTAGCTGTATTATATCATCATCCACAATTTTTCTTGTCAGCCGGTGGGGCAGGGAGGAGGCACCATTAGACTATGGGGGTCACTGAGGAAGGAGAAAGAAGCAACCTCTCTCTGGGGAAGGAGGGAGACAGGAAGGGTGACTATGCCCACCTGGTGCTTTAACTGTGGCTGGTGACAGATGGGGCCCAGAGAAGGGCTTCCTCTGGCCAGGACCTCATGCTCACTCGCTGTTTTTCTTGGAGGGGGTTGTTCTCGAAGTCAGGCACAAGCACCGCCAGCCAAGAGAGGCCAGGCCGCCCTGTTGGCTGGCGGTGCTTGTGCCTGACTCGGTGGGTCTTAGGGGCTCCCTCCTGAGCCAGAGGTGACAGTGGCCACCCTGAGGCTAGGCAGAGACACAGTTGCCTTGGCAACTCATCCTAAGAACAGCCAAAGTGCACTGGTGAAGAAGTCAGACTGTGAAGCCAGGTGGCCTGGGCTTCAGTCCTGGCTCAGCCTCTGACAAGCCGCGTGACGTGGGCAAGTTGCAACCTCTCTGGGCACGATGCTGCTCACAACACCTAGACCCCTTCCTCCAACCTCTTCTCTATCATCATAGCAGGGAACCTAAGTTGGTAACAAGGCTCCAGACCCCCTCCTGCGTGCTCAGCTCCTCCCCGCCTTTCCCTCCATCCATAGAGAAGGCAGCCTTTAAGTTTAAGGGACAATGATGACTGTCCCTTCTTGGAACTGCTCGGGCTGGAGGGTTAATTCCTAAGGCCTGGTTCTGCCCTTCTCGTCTCTGCGGGATGGCCAGCTGCAATCCAAACCACAGGCAAAGCTGATAATGTGGTGAACAAAGGACTAACTAACCAGAAGAAGGGACCATAAGGCCACCGTAGCTCAGGACAAATCTGTGACAAGTGAATTTAGTTACACGTGCAATGCTCACTGCAGTGTTCAGCACACACTTAGCTTGTGGTAACTATCGGTTCCCTTTCTCAGCCCCTCCTTTCCTTCTGGAATATGAAGGAGCCACTTTCTATGTGTAAGAATTTGAGCTCAAGGCAAGGCGAGGCCGAGGCCCAACAAACCAGCAGTAAAAACAACGAGATTAGAAAGCAAAAGGCAGAGTAGCTGCAGGTGCCACTTACAGCAAAACTGCAACACAGATCACGGGCCCTTCCCTGTCGGCGCCCGGCCCCCACAGGCAACCCCCATCCTGCCTGCGGTCTCAATTTTGCTTAATCTTGAACTTCATGTGAAGGGAATTACATCGTATGCGCTCCTCTGTATCCGGCTTCTTTGATCCAATATTATGTCTGCAAGATCCAGTCATATCACCAGGTATACCAGAAGTCCATTCTTCCGATCATTGTGTGGTATCCCATTGTGTGAATACACCACAATTCATTCATCACTCAGCTGTTAGGCGCATGTGTGTCCCTGCCTTTCGGTGGCCGCGCGCACCCATTTCTGTTGGGTCCACATTTAGGAGCGGAATTGCTGGTCCGCGGTGTGGGCCAAAATGATTGTGTCACTTTTGAGTACTGTATGAGAGTTTCACTTTCTCTGCAGTCTCATCAACACTGACGTCGTCAGCCATGTTCGCCTTAGCCGGTCCAGCTGGCCACGTGACTTTGAGTGCTTTCTTAACCTCTCGGAGTTGTATAGCATCACGGTTTTAACTTGAAAAAAAAATTTTTTTAATGGCTAACGATGCTGAGTTCCTCTTATAGTTTCTGTTCATTTGGCTATCCTCTTTTGTGAGGTGCTTCTTCGTGTCTTTTGCCCATTTTTATTCAAGTTGCTTGTCTTTGTCTTATTGATTTATAAAGCTTCTTTATATATTTTGGGTATGAGTCCTTTACTGGGTATATGTGATGTAAACATCTTCCTCCAGTCTGCAGCTTATATTCTTACTCACTTATTGGTTTCTCTTGGTGAATAGAAGTTCTTAATTTTGATGAAGTTCAATTTATCAATCTGTTCTCTTATGATTAATAGCTTTTATGTCCCATTTAAGAAAGCTTTGCTTATCTGAAAGTCTCAAAGATATTCTATTCTTCTGGAATCTTTCCTGTTTTCTCTCATGGATATCAAATTCAGCATCATTTATTGACAAAACCATCCTTTCCTCTACTATCTTGCTTTTGTAGCTTTATTGTAAATTAAGTGGCCATATATGTGGTGGTCTGTTCTTGAACTATTCTATTCCACTGTTCTGTGTCTATTCTAATGGCAGTATCACACAGTTTAATTGCCTTTGCTTAATTATGGCTGCCTTATAGTAGGTTTTGATAGCTACGAGATTAAGTCTTCCAACTTTGTTCTTCTTCACAAGTGTCCTGGTTGTTCTAGGTGCTTTGGAATTTTATATAGATCGGTTTGTCAATAATCCATTACAAAAACGCTGCTGGGATTTTGATTGACATTACATTGAATCTACAGATCAATTTGGGAGACTTGACATCATAACAATATTGAACTTTCCAATGCATGAATGTGGTATATCTCTCCATTTATTTAAGTCCCTTTGATCTCTCTTAGAAATGTTTTGTAGTTTTCAGCGTAGGTCTTACATATCTTTCAAAAGATTTATTCCTAAGTATTTCATATTTTTATGCTATCATGAATTGTTTTTAATGTCATTTTCTACTCTTTTGTTGTTAGTATATAGAAATAAACTTAATTTCCTATATTGACATTTTATCCAGTGATCTTGCTATATTCATTTATTAATTGTAATAGTTTGTAGATTCTATGTACATAATTAGGTCATCTAAAAATATAAAGTTTTATTTTCTCCTTTGCCAACCTTTATATATATTTTTTAACCTTATTGCACTGGCTCTGACCTATAGTACCATGTTGAATAGAAGTGGCGATAGTGCACAACAAGGAGGTAAGAACTTAATTGTTTCATTTGCATCATGTCTAATTTTTAAATATGCCCTTTATCAGATTGTTTCTTTTTATTCTTGATTGACAGTTTTTATCATGAATAAGTACTGAATTTTATCAAATGTTTTTCTTCATCAGTGGGCTGGTTATGTTTTTTCTCCTTTACTCTGTTACTATGGCAAATTACACTGATAGATTTTCAAATGTTAAACCAACCTTGCATTTCTGGAATAAACTCTACTTGGTCATGAAGTGTTATCCTTTTATTATATATCTGTAGCTGATTTACTAATGTATTGTTTAGAGTTTTTTATCTATATGAGAGATATCAGCCTGTAAATTTCTTTTATTGTAATGTTCTTTTCAAGTTTTTAATATCAGGGTTTTGATAGCCTAATAAAATAAGTTGGGAAGTGTAAAGAATGTGTGTAAAATTGGTATTATTTCTTTCTCAAATGTCTGGAAAATTACCAGTGAAGCCATCTGAGTCTTAAGTTTTCCTTGTGAAAACGTTTTTAATTTCAGATTTAATTGTTTTTAACAGTATAGGATTCTTTATTTTCTATTTTTTCTTGTGTTAGTTTTGCTAAATTACAGTTTTTAAAGAATGTGTTCATTTCATCCAGGTTGTCACTTTTCTTGGCATAAAGAAAAGTTCAAAATATTTTGTTATTATATTTAAAATGTCATTGGGACCTGTACTAATGGCCCTTTTTTATTCTTTTTCCTTGATCAGCCTTCGTGGGATTGTCAACTTTATGACTCTTTTCGAGCACCTAAGTTGGCTTTGTTAATTTTCTATTGTACATCTGTTCTCTAGTTCATTGATTTCTGCTCTTGATTACATTCTTCCTTCCACTTTCTTTAGGTTTAATTTACTGGGATTATTTCTAGTTATATGAAAAGGAAGCTTAGATCATTGGTTTTCAACCTTCTTCTCTTCTAATTCATGCATTCAAAACTAAATATTTCCACTTCAGCATTTCTCAAGCTGCTTCTCACAAGTTTCAATATGTTTATTTTCATTATCATTCCATTTACAGTATTTTCTACCACCCACTGCGATTTCTTCTGTGACCCAAGGATTATTCAGAAGTTTGGAAATTGCTTAATTTCCAAACACTTGAGGATCCTCCAATTATCCTTCTGGTATTAATTTCTTGTTTAATTGCACTGTGGTCGGAGAATGCACTCTGTGTGACTTCAGTCCTTTGTCGAGACCTGCTCCAGCCTGTGCTGTATTTTGGTAAATGTTCCAAGGTCCCATTTATCCCTTTCCTGCCCTGGTACCATCGATATTATGCATTTTAGCTTTTTTTTAGTCATTTATTGTTGCTTTAAGTAGTCGATATTACTCAATATTTACCCTTCTCCGTGTTCTTCATTTCTCCCTGTAGTTCAGTGCTTCTGTCTGGGGTCATTTTCCTGAAGAATTTCCCGTGCTGTTCCTTGTAGTGACAGTTTGCTGGTGACTAATTCTCCTAGCTTTTGCTTGGAGACACTTCATTTCTAAAGAATGTCTTCTCCAGAAAGGATGGCAGGGTTCTGGTCACTGTTGTTCTTTCAGCAATTTAAAGATACTATTCCATTAACGCCCGGATTCCAAAATGTAAACTGCTTCACAAATCTGCATGTCACCCCTGGGGGCCATGCTGTCGTCCGCGTGTGGTTCCAATTTTAGGGTAGGCACTGCCAAATCAAGCACCTACATAGCCTTTTAAACATTTATACTTGTCCTTTAGAAAAGATCTTTCCTTCCAGTTCCCTCCTCTATAGAGGAGCAGATAGCGTCCCCCACGCTCTCTGGGTGGTTTTGGGAGGGTCTCAAAGGGTCGTAATAAATAATATCTCTCCCCCCCACCCCCCCAGGTTCTGAGGAAGCTAGGAAGCAAAGCGAGCAGTGGCAGCTGCAGAGCCAAACTGCCCTTTTATTTTGGACACAGGGGTCCCAAGTCGAGGGCCGCAGGGACATTTGGAACAAGGGCACTAACTCCCCTCCAGGGAGAGCCCAGCACGTACTGGGCACATCTCGCACATTTTCTCCACAACTCAGAGCTCCATCCTCTGGGGCAAGTGTCATTGGCTGCACCCAAGAGACAGGACACTAAAATTCTCAGAATTAAGCAAAGTTCCTACCAGCCTGGCAAGTAGCCAGGCTGGGCTCCAAATCCTGGCCAGTCACAAAGGAACGAGGTTCTTGGGCTTCACAGCGGCCCACGGCGCGCTCGCCGCGTGCGGAAGATCAATGGAGCAGAACACAGCGCAGGTCTGTTTATCAAGCCTCCCTCCCCCTCACCATGCTCCCGCGGCACCGCCTCTTCTCAGGGTCTCCAGACGGTCCAGGCTCTGTCCCGCCTCCCCGTCCTTCATGCTCTTTCTTTGGTCAATAAATTTGCCCTGGCCCCCTTCGCCTGGCTAACTCCCACTCCTGCAGGTCTTAGTGTCAACGTCCCTTCTGAGGTGACCATTTTGACCCCTCTTCCAATTTAAATCAGGTCCCCTTTAGAACATTTATGCGTACCCTGTCTTTTTTTTTTTCTTTCTTTCTAGAACTTACCATACTTGGTGATCATATAGTGAGTCTTGATATTTATTTAATCTTGTGATTTACGGCTGCTGTCTCCTGTAGATCGGAAACTCCTCGGAGGTGCGGGCACCTTGGAGACTCAGGCGCCTCCGCTTGGCTCCTGGCTGCCCCGCGCCCAGCCCCAGCCCGGGACTGGACACTCTTGGCGTGTGTGCACGTGACTGATTCTCCTCTTCCTCGGTCCCCTTCACGAGTTTTCTCTTTCTCCTCCTGGGAAAGTGGGGACGGTGTCTAAGCCAGTTGTTCTCCTTCTCTCCCGTCCCAATTCTAGTGGCCACAAGCCAGTGAATTTTCCGGGCTGCGCAGGTGAGCGGCGCTGGATACCTGGCGTGACGGTACTGGCTGGATCCAGCAGGGCGACTGGCAGCCCGGCCTGATGACACGTCCGCCTGAGTCACCCTTGGCAGAGGTTGCCAGGCTCCAGGATGGAACATGGTGTGAGAAATGCCTCTTCTGGGGCACCCGCCCCTCTTTAAAATTAGACCTGGGCGCGCGCGCGCGGGCGTGGTCACCAGGTAAAAAAAAGTCTAGAGGTTACTAGAGTTGAAGAATTTATGTGCCAAATATGGAATGGGTTTCGTTTTCAAGAAGCAGAGAAGAAAACTTGGTTCCGGTGAGAATACTTATGCCACATTTTGTTCTGTGTTATTTGCATTAAGCCATGTCTCCACCACCGGTTTCGGCTCCTCCCAAGTAAGGATTCTGTACCTTTTTCTTTTGTCTCAGGAAACGCCCAGCCCAGTGCCCTGGCAGTAAGTGTGGGGAGCAGAGGCCGAGTGCTTTCAGCGTGATGGCCGGCGCTGCAGATCTCACATACATGTAATCTCTCATCCTCATGACAAAATTACTGGGTTTTTTATTATTGTTGTTTTTTAGGCGATGCAAGCCTTGGTTGACCTCACAGATTGCAAGGACCTTGTCAGCTTACAATTCCTTATTTTTTATTTTATTTTTTATGCCTACAGCACCTGGTCTTCCTAGGTGGTCTCCCATCCAAGTACTAACCAGGCCCGACCCTGCTTAGCTTCCGAGATCAGGCGGGATCCGGTGTGCTCAGGGTGGCATGGCAGTAGACTGAGTTTTTACATTTTTATTTGACAGATGAGGAGATCGAAGCCCAGGGCTTGCTGCTTTCACACCTTTAATAAGAAGAAGGTTCCAGGCGCCCACCCAGGTCTGAGCACAGCCCAGGCCTCCTGACTTAGGGTGGAGGTGTATATAGGGGAAAACCAAACCCCCCCCCACAAAAAAAAAGAAGAAGAAGAAGGAAACAGTATCTAAAGGCACTGGAAGTGATTCCCGATGATATTGACGTGTAAAATGTTTATGTCTGAACCTTTCTTTGCAAAGGCCAGCGTTGCTGATGGGTTGGGGTCAAGGCAGTGTTTGCGCTGTCCTCCCCTCCCCCCCCCACTGCTCCTCCCGCCCCCGCCCCCAACTGCCGGTCTCCGCAGGTGCATCAGCCACATAGGGTTCCCCGAGGCTTTGCTTATGTGCGCAGGTCGCATCTTTGAATTTTTTTTTCTGGGGCCGCAGAAAACAAAACAAACTCCAAACAAAATGGGATGCAGCAAGTCCATGAAGACTCTGCGCTGAGGCCTGAGGCCTTACGCAAAATACGCCCAGAAACGCGGCGGCTCCTCGTCCACGTGACAGCACGCTGCCCAGGTGCTGTCTCCTCGCCAGACGCACCTGCTCAAGACTCCGGAAACTCGAGGAAGAGTCAGAGGTGCCAAGCAGACGTGGGCCGTTGTGTTGCGGCTGCTTCCGTTCAGCAACCAAACTTTACGCACGAGGAGGATGTTGGGCTAAAGAGATAAAATAAAAATAACGTGACTGGCGGCGGCAACAGTGATCTGGGCCCACTCCCAGCGCGACCTGATGTGGACTTTTTAAGATCCTCAAAAGAGTCTGTCTTTCCTTTTTTGGCGTTGCTAGTAGAGCTGTTGGAGGGAGAGCTGTACAGCTAGTCAAACGCGCTGCAGCTCTTTAGGGAGACACAGCAGATGTCATTTAAAAACGGCGCCAAGCAGCAGCGTCAAGACAGAGCCGTGGGGGTGAGGCAGCCGCTTCCCTGACAGCTCCGTGGGTCTGGACGAGTCATTTCCATCCACCCCGCCGCCCGAGTCTGCTTCCTGGGGGTGGCGTGGAAACAATAACGCAGTCCGTGATTATGACGTGGACGGCACGGAGCTTGGCCCCCATCGGGGCTGCGTAAGGGTGAGCTGGTCACCTTCCTGTGAGACCACAGCCCTTGATGTAATTGACTGCATGCGCTCTCCACTGAATGACGCCCATGGCTCTGAACCATACTTTTTACTGAGAACTTAACAGGTTCTGAGCAAGAGGTCAGACAACCGACATCATGAGGTGGTTAAATGACTTGACCAAGGTCACAAAGCCTAGCGGAAGCTGAGCTGGAATTTAAAAAGCAGAGTTTCTTTTCCTTCCTTTCTTTGTTGTTTAAATCCTCTCCCTGCCCCCAAAGTGTTACTGATTCAGCTTTTTGAAATGGGACCTTTTATACCCAATCTGTCATTTGAATAGTTGTTGTAAGGGCTTCCCCTCCCCAGCTCCTTTTCCATTAGAAGGCTTGAGGATGTAGAAATTCTGGGGATGTCCATGCGGCGGTCAGGCAGGCCGCGTCTAACTAGTCTAGCTCGGTTTGTTAGATCCGCACGCTGGACCTGGACTCACTCCCTCCTGGGTCATCTCCTGGTCTACAGTGCGTTAATTCTAGAACACATTCACACTTCCGCTCAGGGCCCTGGGGAAGGCGAAGCCATTCGGGCTACTTAGTACGGGGAAAAACGTGGCGCTCAGGGCTCAGAGTGCCCGGATGTCGATTTCTGGGCTCGTTCCCCGCGTTTCGACTTTGCTCTTCACCACGGTTAGTTAGCCTCATCGAGCCGTGAAAGGGCTTTAAAAAGCTACGTCTCCGAAATAGATCGTAGGAGTGTGACCACGGTGGAGCGTGGCTCGGTCCGTCCATTCTTTACTTCATTTGGCAGAGAGCCAAGACTTGTAATTAAGCCACATTAAATTCCATTAGCGTCACCTGAGGTTCCAATTTAAAAACGTGTGACAGAGTGGAGGCAGAAGGATGGGTGGAAGGAAGGAAGGAAGGAAGCACGTGATGCTGGTAGCTGGAGGGAGGGCGGGATTGAGACGCGGCTGACCTGAGAGGCGGAACCGCAGGGCGCGATGATTCGTCAAACCAGAGCTGAATTCCCCAAAACGGAGCGGGAGCCTTGGAGCATGACAACAGGTAACTGTTGTAACCTGCTGAGGGTTACACGTGCTCAGCGCTCCTTGCAGGCTCGTCAGCATCACAAGAGCCCCGGAGGGGTCCAGGGGGGCGGGGGGGTGTGGAGGGGCAGGATTAATAAAACCGGGGTTCACTGTGTCTGGAGGAGGGTTGCAAGCTCTGAGCTCGCCAGGGGAAATCGAAGAGTCGAAATGTGCACAGACCTTTTGTTGAAACAGGCCAAACAAGCAGGAGGAAACTGCAGACTATGCCCGCTTGGTTGGGGTGGGAGGGGTGGGGGGGGAGGGGGCGGGGGCCACGGCATCGCTAGAGCTGGACCAAGAAATGCCAGGGTCTCCACGAAGCCCCAGAGTGAATGAGCAAGCTAGCCAGCAAGTCTGCTCTCTGTTGCCCTGGTAACGTGGCTGCTGAGGTTCAAGGAATTATAATGAAAAAGCCACATGCAAATGAGGCAAATCTCAATTAGGGGAACTGCACGAGGTCTGTCCTTGAGGAAGTGCTGGGGGAGGAGGTCTCAGGAGGACCTTGTGCAGCAGACAAAGGATGAAACAGAGAAGCGGCATTGTGTAAAAAAACGGCGCCCCAGCCTGGGGCAGCCAGGGGTCCCCTGCGTCCTGCAGACCTGGTGTGAATCTTAGCAGGGGTCATATGAACAGTGTACCTCACGGCATGGGGCCCTATGGCTGCCCCAGCCTGTGTAATGCCACAGGGTCAGCCTCTCAGCAGCTAGACTTCTCTAGAATGCTTACGGAGAGAACAGGCTTAGAAAGATGGGGGCTTCTCCAAGCTATGCGGGGTGGAAGCGCATTCAAATGTGGATCTCTCCGAGATAAACCCAAAAGCTGGTTTCTAGAACAGTCGGCCACCCACTCTGGAGAACCCCAGATGATTAGATGTCTGCCCCCATTACTCCCCGCGGATTCTTCTCTAAAGACTAGCCCCCCATCTCCTGACATTGAGGGAGCCCCTACCCCCACAGTCGTGCCACACTGCAGCCCGCCAGCGCAGGGGTGCCCGTCCGTCCGTCCGGTGGGCTCTGAACCAGCTCGCTTGTGCCCCATTATAAAATAACGAGGGACAATCGAGCGAGGAGCAAGGACTTCGGGGAAAGCGTCTCGCGTTGGAGACCAAAGCAAGCAGACAGGAAAAAAGAACCTTCCAGTAACCGAGCATTAAGGGGGGTAGGCGCTAGTTCGACGACAAACAGCGGCGAGAACCTCTCGTTGGGGTCCTCGGACGGAGAAGACACCGCGTCCGAAAAACAAGCACAGAACGTGCCGAGAAAGGGCTCGTGCGCCGGAGAGGGATCCAGTCTGCCGTGATCCACAGAGCAAGAGGAAAAGGAACAAGTGTACTGCTAAAAAGGAGGGGGCGGGTGGGGAGAGGAGGAGCGGAAGGTATAGGGAGAAGGGAGTCCCAAGCAGAGGAAGGCACCAGAGTCAGGGCTCCTCAGTGTCCTTGACAGGTCCTTTGGTGACTGCCTGGCCAGCTCTGGGCCTGGCGTCCTCCACCGACGGGGCCAGACCGAGGGCTGCAGCAGCCCCACCCTCCCCCGCCCCGGCCAGGGGTGCCAATCCGCCCGCTTCTCCATGGCTCCCAGGTCAAGCTGTCTCAGTTTGCTCTGGCTAACCCCGCCTCGAAAGTGAGTCTTGATCCCCAGGACAGGCGATGGGAAATGCAAGGCATTGTGTTCCGTTCTCAGCCTGCCTTCCCCTCTGGGGGGGGGGGGGGTGGGCAGAGGGTGGACAGGGGCGGGGGCGCCTGTGTTTATTTTCCTAACTGAGAGATAGCCTGGGAGTGTGACCTAGCTTCCAACCACCCAAGCAGGAATGCGCATCTATTGTTCTGTCTCAAGAAGAGAACTTGGTGTGTAGTTCAGGGTCAGCCCTGGAAAATACTAGTCATGGAAAGTAAGACGCGATGAGAGACCCGGCTGATAAATGCCTCGGCCCAGGAAGGAGCCAGCTAATCGCTGCTTCCCCAGGGCCAGGCCCAGCCTGCCTGACACATGCGTACCGGGTCACCGGCATGCAGAGGGATAGAGCGGGCCAGAGAGCCCAAATCCTACAGTGCGGATAGCTGATGGGGAAACTGAGGCACAGAGAGGTTGCATAATGGAGCAGCAGCACCAGAATTTGGGGATTCGGGGCGGGGAGGGCAGGAAGGGACGTAGACCAGGTGGGGCAGACTCTCCCCTTCCCCCTTTTGCTCTCAGGCATTGATGCTTTTAAAAATATACATTCTCACATGGGGCTTAATCAAGGCCCACTATACAGTAAACCATCTGCTTGCTTTACATTGGGCCTCCTTCTTTACAAAGTCCACTTGAGGTTCACGTAGCTGTGTGTTTAAAAAAAAAAAAGAGAGAGAGAAAGTTCCAAGACGAACCCCAGGTCATGGCTGCGGACCACACTGGGTGGCCGAGGGCGGGGCCAGGGTCTCCCGGCCAGACTCCCGCTGTGCGGTCAAGAAAACGAGCTCTGTCCGGATGACCACACAGGCCACCGTGGCCAGCTGCAGACAGCCTCCGCTCCTGGGAGAGGAGCAGGAACCCGCTTGCAGGGGCGACTCACACGACAGACTCTAGCTCTACAGAAATGTTCGCGTTCCCGTCTTGCTGTGAATTTGGCCCAGTCAGGTGAACAGCAGCCAGGCAAGAAGTATTCCGTCTACCGAGCGACTCTAAGCAGCTGTTTTCCACTCTACTTCATGAGCCCCTGGGAGTTTGACCGTGTCAACCCAGCCATTTCAGAGGTGACACAGAGCTGGCAGGGCAGTTGTGCAGAGTCGCAGTCAGGTTAGAAGCTGGGGCCGTTGTCGCCTCCGGGGGCTCCTGCACCTTCTGAGACCTCGCTCCTTTGCACAGTGGCTGCAGGTGGCTGCAGCCGGGTGGCGGGGGGAAGGGGGGCGGTGCCGGGTAAGAAGAGACGGGGTTTCCTAGCTCCTTGCTGCAGGTAGGCTGCTCTGCCATAAAAGAGTTTATAAAAAATTGTCGGTCACCTTTTTACCGGAAAACCTGAGCCAGCGGGGAAGGGGCAGGTTGGTCTCGGGCCCCTCACAGACACACGAGCGAGCTGGGCTCACGCCTTCAGGACCTGGGTCAGACTGTCGGCCAGCGAGGGCCCAGTTCCGTAAGAACAGTGGTTTCGCCCCGGGGGCCAACTGGATTCCACTTGGAGGTTCTCACCCTCTCAG
Source organism: Eonycteris spelaea (assembly GCA_003508835.1). NCBI lineage: Eukaryota > Metazoa > Chordata > Mammalia > Chiroptera > Pteropodidae > Eonycteris > Eonycteris spelaea. The sequence continues at coordinate 469,959 of PUFA01000270.1, read as the reverse complement.
TCTAACACTCCAGATGCCCAGTTAGTTTCAGAGAAAAGAGGATCCCCAAGAGTCCGTGAAATGGGCTGTTTCAAAGTCTGCTTCCTCTTCCCCACCGTGACCCCGATCGAGTGAGACCTGTGAGCAGAGAGGGCTGAAGCTCTGTCCCTAAGTCTGTGTTCCCGATCCCTGTACCAGCTGGCCGACGCGTGGTATTTGCGAAGCGAGATCTCCGCCAGCCTTGGCGACTATCAGGAGAGGACCAAGCGAGAGGACGAGCCGTTAACGCTGGCGCGTGGTTTGCTGCGGGTGAGTTTTGCTGAGACAGAAAGGGAGGCGATAGTTTTAGAATCCGAAATGTGCCATAAAACACCTTCTGCCCCCACCCGTGCACGTGCCAAGGCCTTGCCCAACCTCTGTGTCCAGGTAATGCCTCTCTAAACCCCTTCAGGCCACGTGAACCCCACTCCCTCGTGCCCCATCTCTACTACAGCACCCCATTTCATTGCTGTCTGGTTATCCAGCCAACTAGACCAGGGGCTTCCTAAGGCCAAGGGCCATGTCGTGCCCCCTAGGACACCCTCACTTGGGCTCAGGCAAATGGCTCCTTCCTTGAGCCGCCCTTACCGCTAGCCTCACCTTGACATTGACCCAAGAAGGGCAGCTACCGCAGAAAAGGGTTAAACCTGTAAAAATGAAGAGCTGTTCCCTGATGCGGACGAACCTTCCCTGACCTGCTAGGCTTCTGCTCGCTGGAAAATGGTGCCCACCCCTTTCTGTCCTCCCTCAGCAAGCAGATTCTCCCTACTCCCCTCGATTTCTTTTATAACCTGTTCCCAGAACGGGAAATCACAAAACCCTCTTACGAGAACATTCTCAGCGACAGATCAAAGAAAACGTGGCCGGGTTGGCCGTGAGTCTAGTCTACACTCATTCTATTCCTAGCCATCTGTATCCGTCTATCTGACTGGATTCCTTCATAAGTATTTGTACTGAGGAAATTTGATGTGCGGCCGCATGAGCGATGGTGGATAAATGGGCTCTTTACTCGGCAATTCCAGAACCTTCCATCCTCATCAACCAATTCTCTGTGAGCACGTCTTGTGTCTACAGCACGGTCCTGCACTCAGGCAGTGAGATTACCAAGGTTCTGGAAGTCACCTGAGAAAATAGATCAACATCTCTGTCTGTCGGTAAGAAGCCGATGGCGTGTCAGTGTGTGTGTGTGCGTGTGCGTGTGCGCGTGCACACATGTAAATGAATGGCACACATTGGTGAAAGCCGCGTTATTTGGTTAAGACTAAAGGCGTCGTTGGGAAGGAAGGCGGTGGAATTAGATGTTGATTCAGTAGGTGTTTCAAATGTCAGATTTCAATGGTAATGGAAAGGAAAAGGAAAGAAGAAAAATGGGTCCTTTAGAAGATATCAATTCATCATTTCCCCTTTGGCAAACATTGAAAAAAGCCAGAGAAGCCGTGGGCCTTTCCTGGAGAGGTGCCCCTGCGTTCTCAGAGAGATGGAGTTCAGGCTGCTCTCAGGGTCGCTAAGGAAACCATGTATGCTTACGAACAGCAAAGCAAATAGACATTTACGACTCGAGTAAATCATTAATTCATTAATATTATTAGCGATGGGATCTGGAGAGACTTACATTTTCCTTCTTTATTCCAAGTTCTCAAAAGTTTTCTTTCATCGCAAAGCAAACACTCGGATGGCCACTTCATGGATAATTATTCCCTCGCTCTAAAGGAGAAGAGGATTTTAATGGATCAAAGAAAATGGTAAACGGGGCGAGAGAAGTGTGCTTCGCGGTTTTGTGTTTTTTCGTTGGCGGCTGCGGTGTCTGTAGAGAATGGAAAAATGCATTAGGGATAGTTTGACTTAAACAGAAAGCCCCTTTCGGGCGGGCAAATAGACTCGAGTAGAAGCAAAACCCCACGATTCGACCCATCATTATGTCTGCTTTAACGGTGGCTTTTCCAGGGCGCAGGCGAGCGAGCGCTGCCAGGAGCCCCGGGTGGGAGCCGCGGGGTGCAGGCCATTCGTGCTGTTGGGGCACTAGGGGTGAGACCAGGGGAAGCTTCCCGGAGGAGGTGGTGTTGGAGATGGGTCTCGAAGAATGACGAGTAACTCGCAGAGGCTGAGGGAGCTGAGGGAGCAGACCCGTGGGGGCGTGGGCGTGTGGGGGCCGGCTGTCCCAGGAATGCAGGGGCTCCGTGGCGAGGTGGGGGGGTGTCTCATCCCCTCCTCTTCCTCCCCTTAGACACTCCTATCTCTGTGGGCAAGGCGAAGCTTTGCCGACAGAGCCTGTGGTCTTGGGACAAACTCGTCCTGACCCTCCTTATTCCCCAAGGGCTGGGGCAGGGCCTGGGGTCCTGTGGGCGGTCTCTCCTGGGGCGCGGTGGGAGCAGCAGTGCCCTGGCCCTCAGAGTTGGTCAGTACTGTGGCCTCTCAGACCTTGTGGTCGCTGGTCAGGAGGGGCTCCTCCCAAGCTTCCTGTCAGCATCGGTGGGCCATGTCCCGGGGCAGGGGCGGGAGAAGAGACCCCGTGTCTCAGAGGAAGGGGCTGTGGACGTGCCCGAACGTCCCTCCCGAGCGTGTGTCTGAGACATACACGTGCAACTGCCCCTTGGAAGGGCTTGCGGCCTGGGGCGTCCTGGGTGGGGGACGGCAGGCGGCCCGGGTCAGCTGGGCACTTGTATTTGTGGCAGCCACACTCAGCTTTGAGGGCAGCCAGGCAGTCACTTCTGCCAAGAGCTTGGGGCCAGATACGAGGATACGGTCCGCACCAGTGGTCCCCAGCCTTCCTGGCACCAGTGACCAGTGCTCCTGTGAGACGCTAATGCCTGGTGATCTGGTGCTGGGGAGCGGCTGCAGATGCAGACGGAGCTTCGCCCCCTCACCGGCAGCTCACCTCCTGCTGTGTGGCCCGGTTCCTAACAGGCCACAGACCCGTACTGGTCCGCAGCCTGGTAGCCGGGGACCCCTGGTCCACACTGCCCATGAAGACTATTGTCTACACCCTCCCTGGGCTCAGCAGCACCTCTGCCCTGCTCCGTGGGGACGTGCCCAGGGCCACAGGCAGGGCAGGGGCGCTCCTGAGCCCAGGCAGGGTGTAGACAATAGTCTCCCCTCCAGAAGAGGCAGAGTCGCTCCCTCTCCTGTTTGGCAGGGAGAGCAGATGAGTTTCAGAGAGTTACTGACCCACAGTGGTAACATAGCCAGGAAGAAGGGCAGTGGGCTGGACCACACCCTCTGGTGGCCTTCCCCCCGCAGCCCCATGCTCCCAGCCTTGCTCATGGACAGTCCTGACGCCCTCCTCTGCCAGGCAGCAGCAAGTCTGGCCTTAGAGGCATTCACACATTCCGTGGACACGCAGGCGAGGCCCGAGGGGCCGCCCCGGAACCTCGGCTCCAGCAGGCGTGAGCTTAGACCCAGGCCTGAGCTTCGGCCCGTCTGCACAATGGTGCTGGCGGCCGGTGGGTGTAACCAGGCCGACGTTCGAGGAGGTGGTGGGCGGTGGAGGAGACAGACAGCAGAGGGCGGGTATGGGAAGTTCCGCGGAGATGTGGGGGGCGGCGGGGCGCCTCGGCAGAGGTGGCGTTGTAGATTCAACATGTCTGCCATCCTGTTCATGAAAGTGACAGATTCCGACCTGTGTTCTCATTTTGCGTGGAGCTGGTGTTGAGCCCGTGGCGTGAGGGGTGGCCGTGTCCGAGGCCCACCCTGGACAAAGCAAAGGCACAGTGGTGCGGGGACTGGACCGACCACCAGCACTCGCTCTGCGGGTCTTGGTTTAGTGGGCGGCTGGACCACCGAGATGATCGAGATCTGGCTCGGAAGCTCGAGGGGACCCAGAAGGTGTGACCATAGCCAGCCCTGCCCATGACAGACCCTGCAGCAGGTGGTCTGCAGATAGCACTGTAGACCATGGTCCAGGGCTGGCCCCAGGCCCGGGGGGCGGGGCCCCCCAGGTTTGGGTGTGGAGGCCACACATCTGGGGCAAAGAGGGAACTAAGAACTTGGAATTCTGACTATGTTCTCTTTTCTCCCCAAAGTAGTGCCGTTCTAAAGAATAAAGTCCCCCTTCGCTTGCTGCCTACCAGGCCCTCGGTGAACCTGCTGCCTGCAGCACGTTCTCGGAGGGATAGACATCTTGAAATCATCAAATAATGGGGTTCGAAATCGACCCGCTCCCTCCTCCTCTCCAGAAAGGCCTGGCTGGTGTTGCCCAGTGGCTTTCAGTGACTTTTTACTTCGACTATTGTTTTCGGGTCTGATTTCTCCATTGGCCTGTTCGGAAGGGTAACCGATTCCATCAGGATGCTGATTTTATGCAGCAGAACCTCCCCTGCAATTTCGGAGGCGGGTCCACAGCTGCCGTGGGGCCTGATGGGTGAGCAATCGAGGGGCAAGGTGGTAAACTGAGGAAACGGCACAGGGCTCTCCCCGAGGGCCCCGCCTCCCACCCATGCCGCCGCCGCTCTCTGCACCGTTGACAGCTCCCGAACATTCTTTCCACAGGGAATCAGCCTGTACACGACATGAATGGGCTCGTTTTATATCAGAAGGCTGAGTTTTAACTGACAAATTGGACAGGTTCCCTAAGGCAAGGGTTACTAAGCTTTGTCATTCTCGCTAAAAATGTGATTTATAATATATTCCTATTTGCTAGACACTCCTGTTCCGAGGAATGAGGGCCTCGTGCAGAAACAGGAGGTCTACTAAATATGTTGAGCCCACATAAAAATACGCTCCGCCAGACTCTCCGTGAGCATAAAACAGATGTGCATAAATCAAGGTTCGACGGGGCCAAGTTGAGTTTAATTTCCTTAAGTTTAATGATAGTTTAGGCAGTCAAACACTGAAAATTCAGGACAGGACAAGAGTAACCCGCAATTTACTTTAGGATTTTTATCGGAGAGGAAGGACCTAAGGGTCTGGTGAAAGAAGTTTTATTTCCTCTGCTTCCAGTTTATAAAAATAAAAGCAGTGCTTGCTGTTCTTTAAATACCTACGTTCATGAGTACAGAATATGTCAGGGATCAGAGATCAATCGGCGCCTTGGGCCGGGCTTCCTCAGAGATCCTTTGTGAAAGACACACAGACGGAGAGCAGGGTAAACCACCTGACTCCTTGAAAGTCCCAGCCGAGGCTGCAAACTCATTTTGCTCAAGATAACCAGCGCCACTCCAGCTGCCTAAGTGGGCAGAGATGGATTTGGTCTGTGTGTGCGATTGCTTAGCACAAGTCAAGCGGCCGATTTTTCAACAATGTCTCCATATCACAAAACTTCCTAAAAATCTTCAAGGGGGTAACCTGAGCTTGTGAAAAATGATGCCAAATGTCAGTAGGACAAAGCTGTGCTTCCGAGATGTGATTGGGGGGTGGGGGTGGGGGGTGCGAACACGCCTTTCATATTTTGCTTGACAAGCATCTTTTCCTTTGTCCCGCCAGCTCTTGGGCGCTTCAGCGGGGCCTCGCCATGTCTTTGTTAAGTGGAATGATTTAAAAACCATATTTGTATAATAGTAATCATTTAAAATGGAATCCATCTGATAGGAACGTTCATTTTACCCAATATCTGTGTGCGTGAAAATAATACTGGCTTTTCTGGGAGATATAAATCTTTTATTGACTCGTACACACATTTGAGTTCCTAAGTCCTTTGCTCAGAAACGTTAAGGACACACTGACCATACGAGCAAAGGCTTGCTAAGAGGGCGGATGGAGTCTATAGGCTCCAAAGAGAGGCGTTGAGTGCATAGACCCCAAGACGCCCAGGCTGGCCCCCACCTGTCTGGACCTCTGCACCACATCGCTGTAGAAACGTCAACGACAAACGAAGAGTTCTCCAGAAGGCACGGGGATGTTGAGAAGTCTCCGGAGAGAAGCAGGGTTCCGGCACCCCGGCACTCGGCCTTTGGGGCTGGTTGGTTCTTTGTGTGGCGGGGGTGGGGCGTGCCGAGCACGGTCCGGGGCGCGGCGTCGGGGCCTCTGCCCACTAGATGTCAGTAGCAGCCTCTCTGCTCCAGGTGTGCCAGCCGGAAGGTCTCCCTCCAAGCACCGCCAAAGGTCCCGGAGGCGCAAAAGCGTCGTTGGTTGAGAACCACGGCCCTGAAGCATAAAGGAAGTCGGGCACGTTTAGCCCCAAATGACATTGTGTGCAGGGAACGTAAAAGCTTTCCGCAGGCGTTACATCAAAACAGACGTTACTCTGAGCTGCTTCCCAGGGCTGAGCAAGGACAAACAGGGTGAAACCCTAGAGGGGCCGGTTCACTGAGGAACAGGGAGAACGTTCCCGAAGCAGCGCTCAGCTCCCACTCCCCGAGGCGCCTTTGTTTAGACCGGACTAGAATCCTGGCCCCGATCCGCGGCTCCGTCCGCCGACAGATCTTTCTGGAGCGCATCGCGGCCAGCAAGGGGCTGCGCGCGCAGCTTGGCTCCGGCAACGGGACGCGGTCCCGGGCCGGGGGCGATCTGAACGCTTTCTCCGTGGGCCTCGCGCCCCGGGGAGCCTGCCCTTCGCGTCGGCGCGCCCCGATACCAGACAACGTCAATACCCGAGGAATACCAAGTTCAAGCAGAGAAGGTGGATTGCTAAGAATATCTGAGTCTTCTTTGGGGGCGCTGTGTGCAGGGGCTGGGGACCCCCCGAACGTCGGAGCAGAAGGAAGAGCCCTCCCGCTTCCCAAAGACCCGGAGTTTCTGAGGTCACCCAGCTGGTGTCTGCACCAGGTGGGACCCTAGAGTCCTCCCAGCGCGGAGGGAGGTGACCTCTGGGGGCCAGCACCTGGCCCGGGTTCTCGCCGCACCGGCACCCTGAGCTCCACCCACCCAGCCGAGCGCGGCGGCGGGGAGCATCTCCCCAGGTGTCCACTAGGTGTCAGTCTGGGGTCTCGAATGACAGCTGGCCGGGGCCTCAGACAGCAGCTTTTTTCAGACTTTCACATTTCCTTCCCTCCCTCCCTGCCTCGGGCACAAACATTCCAAAATTCTCCGTGACAGATACTTTTGCTTTCTTGCTAAATGGCCTTCCCTCTTTTCTCCCTGCCCCTGCCTCCGCCACGGCCCCCCACCCCTTGTGTGGGCCTTTCATTGGCAGCGCCCCACCCGAGCGCCCCGCCAGAGCGCCCCTAACGCTGCGGCCGTGAGCATCTGCCCTTGAAGCGCCCTGTGGGCGCCCGAGGGCGCGGGAGAGGCCGGCCGCCCCGGAGCCTCCTGGGCGAGCCTCCGGGAATGAGAGTGGCCGCCCCGTGCATCATGTGTCTGGACTTCTCTGTGGTCCGCCGGGTCACGCCTCACCCCGCCGTGTGTCTGTCTCACCTTCCAGATTATGAGCCCTGAATGTCTTCCACCTTTCTGTCCCCTACACCACACGGCAAAGCTTATGGTAGAATGGAGAATGTTTGGGATCGATGTCACCAAAGGGGGGGGGGAAGGGAAAAGAAACACGTTACACACAGATCACTGACACAAGGAAACACCTTGGAACCAGGAACCGTTCTCACGCCGAGGAGCCGGGGGAGGTGTGTGTCCTGCAGAGGATAAATCCGGGCTGGGGGGAAGCTGGCTTGGAAAGTGTTGCGGGGTGGGTGGGGGGGTAGGTGGACCCGCAGTTGTACCACAGGCCTCGGCAGGCCCCTGGGCACGGAGAGACCTGTGCTCGCCTTGGAGGCGGAAAGGCAGACGCCTGCACAAAACGGCAGCCGCTGGGGCAAAGCCGGGTAACCAGGCGGGAGCCTGGAATTCCTGTAAGTTATGAGAGCTGCTCCCACCCACTTCCCACCCCGGGTGTCACCTCCCATTCCAGGTCGCGCACAAACATCTCCTCTCTCAGAAGCCTAGGTTAAAAAATCGCCAAGCCATCAATTACTTAATTTTTTTTTTTCCTGGCCGGTACTGCCTGTGGTGGTGGGGTTTGTATGTGGCATAAAAATTACAGAAAACAAAGTTGGGAATTACCAGGGAAGGGGGAGGGGCGCTCTGTGGATGAATGTCCGGCCTGGGGGAGGGGAGGAGTTCAGTCCAGGACATTAAGTTGTGTGAATTTTCCTAAGAGAGCAGATGACAGCAACTTCTATATATGTGGGGGGGGCGTGTAGACATTTTTTAGATAGTAGGGTGAACTCGTAAAAGATCTGATGACAATAATAATAATAGCTAACATTTACTGAGCACTTGCTGTGTGCCAGACACTGTTCTAAGAGCTTCTCACGCCCTCACTGAATGCTCGGCTTCCCACTGAGATGGTTACGTTCCGTGTGCGGGGCACACGCCTGGGGGTGCTAAAGGCAGGGATTCGGGGACAGGCAGCTTGAGTCTGGAACGATGTGAAAAAAATAGCATTTAAGGGACAGTTTCCTCCTTGGATCCAGACCGAAGGGGTACATGTTGGCAGTGGCTTCGCTTCAAGAAGCCCGGGACGATAATTCGCTGAGTTACTTGGGACTAAACATCACCATTTTCAAAGCCTCGCCACATAGTGACCATATTGACTCTCCCGGCAGCCTTGTTCATGCGTGAAGCGGATGAAGAAAATGAGACTCCGAGGCCAGTTGGGGGACTAGTCAGGGGTGGAGCAGGGCTCAGCTCTGACCCGGAGCCTCATCCACCATCCAGGGCACGGTGGGTAAGTCCGCAGCCAGAGTCCTCCTGGAAGAATCTGCAGGGGCCCTGTGTCAGGCACGCGAATAGCTAGTTTCGGCTGAGAGGTGCACTCTCCTCTGGGAGGTGTTCTCCTTGATTTACGGAGGCTGACGGAAGGCTCCGCGAGAGCCTGGAACCCACACCTGTCTGACTACTGCTGCTTCTTCATCCCCATCCGAGGCCTTCCTCCCGCCCGGTTCCTCTGCGCCCCGACAACCACAGGGGCAGCCCTTTCTCAGCCCTCGCTTTTTCGATCTGTGCTGCCAATTCCTGAGCAGGATTTTAGCTCTGAAAATTGAAAGAAGGCGCTTAGCTCTGAGCGGTTATGGACAAAATAATTCATGAGGATTCATAACAGACTTCGATGACGGGAGCAAAACCAGCAGTAGAAGAGGAAACGAATGACATAAAAATTGGGGGATTGGAAAGACAATGATAGGGTGGTTAAGAAGGGGAAGGATTTGGTACAAAGAAAATAAATTCCGTTTGAGGCATGTTTAGTCGGCAGCGGTGGTGAAACCTCGCTCACATGTTAGGTAGAAGGCAAAACATAAAAGAAGAACTGAGGGTAAGAGGGGTGGGCAGAGAAGCACATGCGAGTCATCTGGGGGACAGAAAGAGCCCCAGAGACTGGGCTCGGAGGCCCAGAGAGGAGGGGGAATAAGTGAGCAAAGGAGGTGTTGAGGGGGGCGGGGCGGGGGGGCTGCCAGATCTGTCCATCCTTCCCACATCTCCTCCTCAGCCGGTGACTTTCACCTCCAGTCCCCTCGGGCCGCCCACGCCCCGGGCCTTGTCATCACTTGGACGGTTCCAAGTGCACTCCAGGATCCCACGGCCTGACCGCAGCTTCCGAGGCTGCCAGCGCCCGCCCCCGCCCACCACACCCCCACCCCCGCTGACCTCATCCTGCTCTGCACTCCCTGGACTTTCCCACGTGGACCAGCACCCCCTGGCTCCCCATCTCCAGGCCTCCAGACCACACAGGACATCATCACAGCCCTTCTCTTGCCAGCATCCTCAACTGCTTTGCCCCTTTGTCCTTCCGCCCGGCTCATCCGGCCGAACTCGAGCCCGGGATTTGCACAGGCACCTGTCTCCTCCGCCCTGCTCCAGCCTCTGCGCCCGACGGAGGAAATCCTACACCGAGGACGTCTGCTGCCCACAGAGCCAGCTGGTCCGCGCGGCCCCGCTTGGCGGCCTCCACCCAGAGCTCAGCATCTCCGCCCAGCAGGTGGCGCTGCCCTCTGGTTCGCGGGGGAAACCGGAGCGCGGGCGCCGTCGGCTCCGTGCCCTCAGCCTGCAAATGCGTTCTCCTGCGCGTGTGCACCTGCTAAGCGCTTTCTTATCGTGTTCCCCGCGTCATCCCCGCAACAACCTCCTTTATTCTCATTTTACAGGTGATGGACCAGAGGCTTAGTGACTGGCCCAGGATTCCACAGCCTGTAGGTGAGAGACGGGGCTGGCCCCTAAAGGGACTGTGGGGTCTCCAAACCGGTGCTCTGAACGAGAGATGCAGCTTGCCTTTCAGAAGGACAGACAACAAACAAGTCAATGAATGACTGTGCTAAGTAACTATAGGCTAAGTGCCAGCCAAGGGAGACAAGCCAGCGGTTTGGTGACCGAGAATACAGAGCAGCTGGCCTAGACCTCTGAAGGGAAGGTTAAGGAATGACCTCCTGTCCTGACTCACCCCCCACTTGTCCCAGGAGAGACACTCCACCTCTTCAAGGGTGGTGCAGTCACCCTGCCGGGATGCCATCACTGCCAAAATGTCTCACCCGGCAAGGGAGCAGGCGTCTTCTGTGTAGATAGATTGAGCTTGGGGGGCCTCGGCTGGGAAGGTAGTGGGGGTGTTCCTCAGTCAGTCAATCGTCAGGAAAGAAATGGGTCCTCGGAGACTCCATCACTAGCCTTGGGTGGCTGCCTCGGCCGCATTCCTCCCCGGTTAGAGGAATATGCTGCTGACCACGACCGAGTCAGGTTCATCCAGTTCTACCCAACAAATCATTGTGGAACATCTTGTCCCAGGGTGGGGTCCCTCAGGAGTGGAGGGTCAGAGATCTGGATGCCTATTGGGAAGCACTCTCTGATCAACGCCTGTGTGCGTGGGGTGGGGGGAAGCAGAACATCGGACGTTTGACAGAGCCAGTTGGCACATCAGCTTTAGTGCACGGCTGCCATGCTGTTGGGCCCACATGTAGCCCAGCCCCTGACACCAGGGCTAATCAACTCAGGAGAATAGTGTGTCACTTCCAGGCTGCCAGATGGCAAAGGCTGGTGGCTAACTCTCTTTGGCTGTTCAGTCCCCTTTTGTTGGTGGCATTAACATGTGACCCGAAGGTAGATTTTGTTGGCACCTGTTCTCTTAGGGGGAATCTCATCTCCTTCCCCAGATCTTCTGGTTCCCCATCTTCCCATATTTCTTCTTTCAGGCCTTGGACCGAGCAGTCAAGCTATGAGCCGCAGCTCATGAGTCTGCGTGTTCTAAGGTCTGGTCACGTCTCTCTCCACAGAATGGTGACCATGTCCAGCGGCCTAAGCTCTGTCCCTTACGATTTCAACTCACTGCTGTCTTTCAAAGCCTTCCCACTTGGACTTGCACCCCCATACTGGAGAGGTAAGCAGGATAATGGTCCCCCAAAGAGGTCCCCAGTCTAATCTCTGGAACCTGTGAATGTGGGGGAATTAAGGTTGCAGGTGGACTCAGGGGTACTAATCAGTTGATCTTGGGATGAGAGAGTGTCCTGAATTATCCGAGTGAGTTGTCTGAATTATCTTGAACGTAATCACAGGCGTTCCCGTAAGCGAAGGAGGGAGGCTGGCAAGCGTGGGCTGGGAAAGGAGAGATGATGACGGAAGCAGAGAACCAGAGGGCTGGTGGTGTGAGAAGGACTCACCCCGTCAGCCTCGCGTTGCTGGCGCTGAAGATGGACGAAGGGGCCGTAAGCCACGGAATGCGGGGACCTCGAACGCTGGAAAAGGCAGGAAAGCAGATTCTGCAGAAGGAATCGCAGGCCCGTCCCTGTCAGCGCCTCGGTTTTAGCCCAGTGAGACCCATTTCAGTCCTCTGAACAGTCGGATACTAAATCGTTTCATGCCACTAACTTCGTGATGATTCGTAAGATGCTAAATTTGTGTTGTTTCAAGCCACCGTGAGGATTTGTAACGGTGGCCCAGCAATCCCACCTGTGAACCAGGCTGGCCACTTTCCCCTTCCTATCTGATCATAAGCGACTCCCAGAGGTGGGAGCTTGGGGACATGTGCCAGTACAACAGCGGTGGATGGCGTGACTCCGGGCTCCTTGCTTGCGCTACTCACGTCTGCCCTCTGGCCTGGCTGGTACTCAGTCCCCGACGTCCTACTTCCTTCCGCCTTACAAGGAGTTGCTGTTGCACCCGTAACGGGCAGCACTGGCCCCATGGTCACTCGATGTTATGGTCGGGTGCTCCTTTCCTACCAGGGCCCAGGAACATGCTGGGAGCTTTTTTCTTTAATGCTTTGATGAATTCTTGTAAATGTATTCAGTTGTGTCATCATAACCATTCTCGTTCTAGGTCGCCTCCATCCTCCCCTCAAATTTCCCTGCACCATTTGCAGTCTACCCTGTTTCTACCCCCAACCCCAGGCAAATACCCACCTACTTTCTGTCTCTGTAGTTGTTGCCTTTCTAGAAATTTCCTATAAATATAATCAATGTCTTTTGAGGTTCATCCATGTTGTGTGTGTCTCTCCAATGCGCCTGTCCCAAACTCAGACATCTAGCCCTGCGTCAGCTCTGGGGCTTGTTCTCTGTCTGGCTTCGTGGACCCACACCCTGTGCACACACAGTTTAATGTTTAGTCGGAGAGCAAACAGAGTCCTATCCTATTTTTGGAGTTTGTGCTCCGCAGAACGCCCACCTCCGCACGTTCTAGCCGCTGTGGTGGCCACCTGTGATCTCTGTCTCCTTAATTCAGTGAGACTGTCCCTGCTTTCTTCGCTGGGATGTGGAAAGCGAGTCCAGGCAGAAAGGCCGGGTGATCAAAAGCTCGCCCCATGTATTCTTGTTGACTTGGGGATCCCAGTGCTGTGTCGCTTACTATTCAAGGACCGAAAATGTTTTGTTTTATTTTTTCCCTGTACGTTTGCCTAGTTTTCCAGTTGTTAACAGCGGGAAGGTCAGTCTGCTACTAGTTTCCATCATGGTCAGCCATACTTTTCTTATTGACTTGTTCGCGAGCTGTTATTTATATACAATCAAATTCATCTTTTCGAAGTGTATATAGTTTGAGCAGTTTTGGAAGTTGTGCACAGCTGGTAATCGCCACCACGATCATGAGGAGACTAGTTCTCTCACGCCAAAGTATCTCCTCACGCCCTTTCACACTCCCCCTCCCGCTCCTCACATGACACTTTGTTTCACTATCATTTTGCCTTTTCTATAATTTTGATATTATACAGTACCTAGTTTTTTGTTGTTGTTGTTTGATGGCTTTCATTTAGCATGAAGTTTTTTGGTTATCCACATTGTTATGTGGGTTAATATTTTGTTCCTTTTTATTGCCGACTAAGAGTCCATTGTATGGATATACCGCCATTTGTTTATCCATTCACCGGATGATGGACATTTGGGTTCCTTCCAATTTGGGGCTATTATGAAAACGTTACTCTGACATTCATACTTATGTCTTGGTAAAGAAAGAATATACGTATACTCCGTATATATGGAAATGCCGGGGCATGTTGTTAAGTTATGTTTAATTTTAATTTTTATTTTATTTATTTTTTCCCCTCTTTAATTCCACCCCCCAACTTCCCCCCTGACCGGCCTAGGACCCCCAGCGCACTCGGGGCGGGGGAGGGTCTGGCGCACCCAGGGTATGGTCTGTGGCTCCACCTGGGGCGCGAACTCAGGACCTTCTGCTTGTAAAGCAGACGTGCTGACCGCTACACTATAGAGCCACCCCGTGTGTTTAATTTTTAAGGATATGGCCACACTGTTTTGCAAAGTAGTCATATCAATTTGTGGTCCCACCAGCAATGTATACGAGTTGCTCTACATCATCGACAATGCTCTTATGATGTCTTTTTAACTTTAGCTTTTCTAATGGGTGCATAGTGGTATCTCATTGATTTCCCCATTGAATTATCTTGGCATTTTTGTCAAAAACTTATTGACCATGCAAGTGTGAGTCTGTTTCTGCACTGTAATCTATTCCATTGATTTCCGGGCCAATTCTACTCTGTCTTCATGACTGTAGAATTCCAGTAAATCTTGAAATCAAATAATTTAAGTCCTACAATTTTGTCCTTATTTTTCAAAATTGTTTTGAATATTCTAGATCCTTTGTCTTTTCATATAAATTTAAAAATCAGCTCATCAATATCTTTTTTACAAAATCTGTTAAAATTTTAATTGTAACTGCATTAAATCCATAGGTCAATTTGAAGAGGACTGACATCTTAACAAAAGCAAATCTTCAAGTCTATTAACATGGTGTATCTTTTCATTTATTTAGTTCTTTTTCAATTTCCTTTGTAATGTTTTATAGTTTTCATTGTCTAGGTCTTGTACGTCATTCATTAAATTTATTCCTAAGTATTTTTGATGTTATAAAGTTGTTTATTAAATTGAATTTATCATTGCTCATTGACAGTGTATAGAAATATAATTGATTTTCATATATTAACCTGTATTTTCCAATTGCTACATTCACTTATTAATTTTACTACAGTTTTTTAGATTCGTTAGAGCTTTCTACATACATAACTAAGTAGTCTGCAGAAAAGACATGTTCCCCCTTTCCTGATTTGTAAGTCTTTCATTTCCTTTTCTAGTCTTGGCTAGGACTTGCAGAAAAATGTGAGACGTAGTGAGAGCAGGCATCCTTGGCTTGTGCCTGCCTTTCGTAGAAAGCCTTGGTCTTTCACCACTGAGTATGATGTTGGGTGGTTTTTTTTTTTTGTTTTGTTTTTGTTTTTGTTTTTATGTAGATGCTCTTCATCAGGTTTTATAAGTGCCCTTCTATTTTTAGGTTTCTGGAGGTTTTTACGAGTGTGTTGAATTTTATCAAATATTTTTACCTGCATCTATTGAAATGATCATATGCTGTTTCTTTTATTCTGTTAATACGGTGAATCATATTGTTGGATGTTAAACTAGTCTTATATTCCCAGAATATGCCCCAGTTGGTCCTGATTTATCATCACTTTTATGTATGGTTCGATTTGCTAATATTTTGTTATGATTTTTGTGTCTACGGTCATAAGGGATTTGGTCTGTAGTTCTTTTTTCTCATGAAGCCTTTGGTTGGTTTTGGAATCAGGATTATGCTGGCCTCATAAAATAAGTTGGGAAGTGTTAATTCTCTATTTTCTGACTTTGTGGAGGATTGATATAATTTCTTTCTTAAGTGCATGATTATATTTACCACTGAAGCCATGTCACTGTAGTTTGCTTTATGGAAAGGTTTTTATTTACAATTCAATTTACTTAATTGCTATCAGGCTGTTCAAGTTTTATGTTTTTTTCTTGGATGACTTTTAGTGATTTGTGTCATTCAAGGAATTTGCCTGTTACATGTAAGCTGTTATGTTTCTTGCCATGAAGTTGTTCATAACATGCCCTTATTATTCTTTTAATGTCTATAAAACCTATGTTGTGTGTCTTCTTTTATTCCTGATATTCCTTTTTTAAAATCAATCCATCTAGAAGCTTATCAGTTTTATTTTTTCAAAGAACTAGCTTTTGTTTTCATTAATATACCATATTGTTTTTTTTCCTATTTCATTGATTTTTATTTTCATATTATTTTCTTCCTTATGTTTCATTTGGGTTTGATTTGCTCTTTTCTAGTATCTTAAGTGAAATCTTAGATCACTTATTTGAGATCTTTTTTCTTTTCCAGTTTAGGCATTTAAAACTACATTTTCGTCTAAATATTGCTTTAACTTTATCCCACAAATTTTGATATGATTTTTGTTATCACTCGGTTCAAAACATTTTCTAAGTTCTTTTTTTATCAAATGATTATTTAGAAGTTTGTTTTTCAAATATTTGGGGTTTTCCAGGTTATTTTATTATTAATGATTTCTAACATAATTTCACTGTATTCAGAGAAGATATTCTGTATGATTTCAATCTTCATAAATGTATGAAGTCTTATTCTATGGCCCAGAACATGGTCTATCATGCACACTTGAAAAGAATGTATATTTTATCATTGTTGGACATTGCTTGGTATGAATATAAGGAAAAGAGGTTGAGAGTATTGTTCAATATTGTCTTTGTTAATTTTTGTCTAGTTTTTCTACCATGGCTAAGATAGGATTGTCAAAATTTCCAATTATGATTGTGAAACTGTCTTCCTTTAATCCTGTCAATTTTTGCTTCATGTATTTGAAGCTTTCTTTTTGGGCAAATGCGCATTTATGATTATTATGTCTTCCTCTTCAAATAGCTTCAGATGGTTGTTTTTGTGTTATGTCCAGGTTTTATGCTATGTCCAGGGGGTTTCCATGGTGTGTATGAGTGTGTGTGTGTGTGTGTTGTGTGTGTGTGTGTGTGTGAGTGAGAGAGAGGGGCTGGTGGGGGGGAGGCGCAAGGTGGGGAGGAGAGAGAGAAATCTGAAATCTGGGAGGGTCTTCACCCATCTTTCCCAGAGGTAGAATCTTGTCGTGACTTGTTCCACTAAGAACACTTCATAGACCTCTGGTCTGAACCACTGCCTCAGTGAGGGGTCCTTTCAGAATGATATTTTAAGTTCCTCTTCTGTAATTTTCTGCCAGATGTTTATAATTAAGGGCTCAGTACCAGACAACGTCAATACCCGTGGAGGAATACCAAGTTCAGGCAGAGAAGGTGGATTGCTAAGAATATCTGAATCTTCTTTGGTTTTGATCGACTTGACATAGCTCATTTCCTACAAGACAGTTCTGGCCTTTGCGAATTGTTCTCAATGGATTGCTGTTATTTTCTGTCTATAAATATTTTTCTTTTCTGACCTTGAACCTTCTGTGATTTTAGCTGCTGGGAAGTGTAAAGCACAGGAAATTCTTAGGCAAGAGATAGACCTGGGCCGGTGCCCACAAAGGTGGCCTCTCCCCCGTGCCCTGACAATTTAAAAAATCATGATAAAACACATAGAACATAACATTTGCTATCTTAACCATTTTTGCGTATACAGGTCGGCGGTATTAAGTGCGTTCACAAACCCTATACTCCCCATTCGTCCTCCCCTCAGCCCCTGGCAACCACCATCCGCTTTCAGACCACATTTTGCTTGTCCGTTTCATCCATTGATGGATAGCTGGCTTGCTTCCACATTTTGGCTGTGTTGGATAATGCTGCTATGAACACGGGTGTACAAATATCCCTTTGAGACTCTGTTTTCAATTCTTCAGGGTGTAGACCCAGAATGGAATCGCCAGATCATTCATTAATTCCACTTTAACATTGTGAGGAACTGCCACGCTGTTTTCCACAGCACCTGTTCCATTTTACTTTCTTCCCCAACAGTGCACAAGGGTTCCTATTTTTCCACATCCTCATCAACACTTTTTCTTTTTTCTTCCTTCCTTCTTCTTCTTCTTTTTTTATATAGTAGCAATCCCACTGAATGTGGGGTGGTATCCCATTGTAATTTTATTTGCAATTCTCTACTGCTTAGTAATGTTAGAATCTTTTCAACTGCTCCTTGGCTATTTGCACGTCTTTTTTGGAGAAATGTCCGTTCAAGTCCTTTGTCCATTTTCGAATTCCGTTATTTGCTTTTTGCTGTTGAGTTTAGTTCTTTATTTTTCTGAACATTAGTAACTTACCAGATATACAATTTGCAAATATTTTCTCCCATTCTATGGGCTGCCTTTTTACTCTGTTGATAGTGTCTTTTGATGAACAAAAATTTTAAATTTTCATGAAGTCCAATTTATCTATTTTTACTTTTGTTGCCTGTGGAGAGGTGACATTTTGAGAAGCCTAGGAGCATGAACTCAGGCACCAGAGGGTGAAAAGTCCCCAGGCGGAGCCATCTCATAAATATTCCATTTCTTTATTTTAAACCCCGTGACACATGGTTGCTTTATTTTTACTTTATACTTTGGATTTCATATAGATGAAGCTAAATGGAGCTACACTATTCTTATTGCTCTTTATGTCTCTTGAATTGTTTTATTCTCTTATTCATACTCTTGTATTTCTTTGGATGTGTGTCTATTGGCAGTTCTTATTTATATTTTTTATTATTAATATATATATTTTATATTTTTAAATACATCGAAAATAGCATTCCACTATTTTAGTGTTTATTTAGCGTTAATTTTTAGTGTTGCTATAGAGAACTTAGTACAGTCAAATTCTACTCTTTTAAAAATAAACCATGTTTTTCCTATGGCTTCTTATCAGACTTCATCTTTGTCTTTTCCCAAGTCCCCTCCCCGCTCTTCCATCCCTCCCCCTCCTCTGTTATTCTTCTTTGTATTCTCTGATATTTTTGAATTTGTGTTTTGGAATTTTTCATCAGTTTTGGCAAATTCTCGGCTATTATCTTAGGTATTGCTTCTGTCCTGTTTCTCCTCTCCTTCTGAGACTCTACTTACATGTTTTAGACTTTCTCAATATATTCTGTGTCTCTTAGCTCTTCCTTATTTTTTATATTTTTATTTCTTTATGCTGGATTTCTTCTGCCCTTTCCCTTCATTTATTCTCTCTAGATCTCCCTAATGCACTGTTAAATCTACCCACTGCATTCTTACTGGTGGTCTCTTTTTTAGTTCCAGAATTCCTATTTATTTCTGTTATAAATATGCTATTTCACTTTTTACATGTCAGTTCCTTGCTTAGACTTTTAAATGGTGTTTTGTTTCTTCGAACAGAGCAAACATTGTTATTTCATTTTTTGCATGTGATAATTCCAACATCTTTGTGGGTCAGTTTCCGTTGCTGGTTCCTTTTATAATGTCTTGTTTCCTTGGAGACCTAGTCATTTTTGTGCTAGTCACTATATTTGAGGAATTAGAGGAATACTTTCATGCCCAGGAAGCCACTTTCCTCCAAAGATGGTTTTCGTTTGCCTCTGCCACATGTCTAAATGAGCTATCATTCTGGATTTGTCTTTATTGTAATTCAAGTGTCTTAGTTGCTTGGATCAACTAGGTGACAGGGAAATTTTGAAATATTTCATTCAGTATGTTTTAAAAGTTTTTCTCATGCAGGGTATGGCTTTAAATAATCTAGGCTTTCATTACGAAAAGTTAAACTTTTTCCATTTGCTGAAAGTTCTTGGATAAGACTGAGATTCTATCTTTTCTGCATGTTGGTAGAACTCACACATAACACCAACTGGTCTCAGGTCATTTTTGGCTGCTTCAGCTTCTGGAATGTACTTCCACCTTTTGCCTGTCCAGCACTTTCAAGATTCAGCTAATGTCTTCCCTAGTAGTCTTTCTTCACCTCCCAGTCCCTCAGCTCTTTGTTTATGCTTTTCTGATATTATACATTGTGTCCAGTATATGTCACTAGTATAGAACCTAGTATTACAAAGCTGAGTAATATAACATTTCAGTCATCAATCAGCTCCAGGTCTATTAAAGGAATCCATAAATATACTCGGCTTTGTAATACCAGGTTCTAACACAGTTCATGAGAGGTGCTTGAAAAATCTTGGTTAAATTGAAATATGAAAATGAAGTTAAAAATGGATTGGTAGCAATCATAAGGAACTAATTTACTAACTTTGCAAGTTGTATAAAAAGCATCCATCCCTACAATGCAACTATTACTAGTAACATCAAAATTATTGCCTCAACTATTGGCAGTCCATTGTCAGTCACTTACTAACAATTATTCCTTGAACCTAGCCCAACTTTCCTACCTCCTCGCTAGTGTTCCTAATTCATCCAACTACCGAAGAGCTTTCTACTCCCTTGCCCGCGTTATCCCTTCTTCTTACTTGATTTTATAACATATGTCGTTCGATGTTGACATTTATTGAGCTAAGCTAAATATATGACAGACCCTGAATTGACAGAGATTATCTCATTGACTCTTCCCAACCACCCAATTAAGTATTATTACTATTCCATGTTACAATTGGGAAAAAAGTGTCTTAAAGAGATGGTTACCTGTCCAAGGTTAGGTGTTAAGCGATGAAAGCAGGATCCCCATCACCCAGTTTTGTCTGATTGCAGAGCTCATGCTGTTTACCAGAGGTTGGCAAACCTTTTTCATAAAGACCAAACTGTCACTATTGTAGGCATTTTAGACCACACAGTCTCTGCCATAACGACTCAATTTTGCCACTGTAGCATCAAAGAAGTCCTAGACAATATGTAAGCAAATGTGACCATTTCCAACATCATTTATAAATATAGATAGTGGGAAAGGTTTGGCTAATAGGCTGTAGTTTGCTCTTAACAACTACATTATTCTGTTATTGTTTTTCTTCAGTCTCTAAGTTTTCAGTTCAACGTATATTTATAGCATGGCTTCTAAATACAAGTACTTGGGCCTGGATGGGATGAAGACAAAGCCCCCGCCTTGAAGGACCTTAGATGCGTGAAGGTGGTATGTCAACCCATCTGTAGCACAAGGCTGACTATGAAAAGGTAGTGCCGAGAGAGAGGTCTAAACTGACCAGAGCTCTCCTGATTTGACACATGACATTGTGGTGGCGCAGGTGGCAATGCCATGAGCTTTCCAGGGAGAGAATCATAGGCAGAGACGGAAAGCAAGAATTTTTCTCTCCAATCATCACTCATCTTCCATTCTCTTTACCAGAATCCACTTGATTCCTCTCCTTTTTCCATGCCAAAACCCTATGTGCTTTGGTCCAAATCTTTTTGTCTGCACCTCACCAACTTTCTCCCTTCCTTTCGTTTTTTCCTTCTTTCCTTTCTTTTTACTTCTTTTTACTTTTTGATTACAGTCATCGCTGATCCAGTTTTTCTGCAGAGGGCTCAAGACTCGAATTCGTATCACAAATTTCATCTGAATTTTAATTTAGGTACATCAGTGTGGTGGCGCATTTATCTAAGATAAACGATTGTATAACATTACATAACATTAAAAAGTGCCTTTTAGCCCAAGTGAAATATTAACTTAGTTCTGTCAATTCAGTCAAGGTTGAAATCCTCTGGTTGATTCCAGGTAGTCAACAACGCCTGCTGTTCAACCAATTTAACTTCCTTTTGTTTGTCATACTTGCCATACTTCTAGTCTGTCCTGTTAATGTCTTCCTCTTTTAATCTTCTTCCTTATAATTGTTTTCTTCTCCTCTTTCATCTTTCCTCTTTCCTGTACTTTTTTGATTTGTTGTGCTTCCTCTTGGAGGTGTGTTATTTCCTTTCTCCTTTCTGAAAATATCATCTAAAAATATTCTTCACTCATTAATTCAACTAATATTTATTGAACAATTACCACGCAGTAGCCCCTTTTCTAAGTGCTAAATACATTCTGGCAGTAAACCAAATAGATAAGTAATGCTAAATGAGATAAGTAAACTATGATATAGAAAGTGTTAAGAGCTATGGGGAGAAGTTCCTGAGGAATTCTGGAGGTGTGTTACAGTTTTAAAGATCGATAAGGGAACAGTTCATTAAGAGATCATTTGAGCTGAGTTGAAGGAAGTCAGGAAGCAAACCCTGCAAGTACTTGCTGGGAGTGTTGGCGATGTTCCACACCAAGGACTAGCATGTGCAAGGCCCTGAGGCAGGAGGGTACTCCCGCTGGTGGAGTGCGACTAGGAGGCCAGTGTGGTGGAAATACAATGGAGTGGGGAGAGACAAGATGTGATCAGAAGCAGGGGAAAAGAGGGAAGTAGACTTTTCCAATGGAAAACTTCAGCTTATACTGAGCGAAGTGGAAATCCTTTAGGGGGTTTTGAGCACAGCAAAATGTTGGCTTACATTTTGAAAGGCTCCAGAATAGGCAAAAGCAGCAGCCCAAACAAAACCAAACCCACTCAGGATCATATTGCCATATTCCAGGTAATAATATGAATATTATGGGGAATGTTTTCTGGAAGAATCGGAGTAGTTACCTTTGTTTCCCAATCAAGGGTGGAAAATTACGGTACATATTATGTTATCCCTGCTCCTCGAGGAAAAATTGGATTTTGCCTTGCTAGTCTAAAGATTGTTAGACATTTTGAATAGTCTGGAGCACTGCTAGGCAAACCGAAGCCCGGCACACAGTGGGCACACAGGAATATTTGCGGAAATGAAGGGATATGTAGTCAGTTAAATGGTTGAGCGACTTGTTTGTGCGTGATTTGCATCTCCTGCATACTCCGGCCGTGTTTATTATCGTGTCTTTAAATTTTATGTAGCAAAGAACATCAAAAGTGCCACCCTATGAACACATTCTTCTCTTCGAATAGAGGGTACATATTTACATATTTTAGGTGGTCCCACAGCAGTTTGTACAGTCCTCTGTCATAGCGGTTGTCAACCGCACTTGGGGTCATGTTGGCCTCTCTTTGTCAACGTCTGTGAGTTCTTTCAGGGCTGGGAGCATCTCACCCAGCACAGGGCTTGGCGATAATGCTGTTGAAAATACACACGTGATCAAGGGCCGTGGGAAGAAAATGTGTGAGTTACCAACACCTGCCAGAGGACCTCGTGTGATTCCTGAAAAATATACTCCCTTCCCTTTGGAAAAAAAGCCACTTCGTACCCCAAGGCTGCAGCGTTTAGCTCCTGGATCGAATTGCGTTTTGGGCCCGTGGTGGGCTGGGGTAACGTATTCTCGCCCTGGCCGGGCGCCTGGCAAATGCCCTTGTGTGTTGGGCCCGAACGTCCAGAACAGCGGCCTGCACACTGGCGACAGAACGCTCGCGCTTCCAGAGGGTCCGAGTTGGGGGGCTGACCGGTTTGACCGCAGGATCTGGTCCCCGGCCTTCTCCTCTGAGCGCCTCCGCACGGCTCCCCTTCCCCACCGCACACCCCATCCCCCAGGGGGTCCTGTCCCAGCACCCCCACCCCTCGCGGTGCCCCTTGGACCCGGGGGTCCTCCTCTCCCGCCCAACACCCTCCTGCCCCGCCCCCACCCTGTCGCACACAGAGCTCCGCCCCCGACCCCGCCCCTCCCCTCGGACGGGACTTCCGCCCGCGCCCCCTCCTCTCAGGCCGCGCTTCCGCTCGCGCCGCGACCCCCGGGGCGGGACTTCCGCCCGCGCCCCCTCCCCTCAGACCGCACTTCCGCTCGCGCCCCGTCCCCCCCGGCTGGACTTCCGTCCGCGCCCCCTGCCCTCGCCGCGCAGTCGTCCGTGCCGCCGGAGGCGATCGCCGGCGCGTGCCTTCGCGTTCTCGCCACCCGGCCGCGGGCTGCGGGGCGCCGAGGCGGCGGCGAGCCCCGGAGCGCGAGGGGCGGCGCTCACTCGCCGGCTTCCCTGCCGCTGCTGCGCCTCCTCTCTCTGCGCGTCGTCGTCTCCCGGCTCGGCATTGGCAAGATGGCGGCGCCCAGGCAGCTGCCCGCCCGAGTGTCGGGCATCATGGTGCCCGCGGCCATCCAGGACCTGGAGGCCCTCCGCGCGCTGACGGCGCTCTTCAAGGAGCAGCGGAACCGGTAACGGCGCGAGCGTGCGGGGCGGCGCGGGGCGCGGGCGGCTGCGGGTGGAGGCCGCCGCGGTCGGCCCGGGAGCGCCTGGCCGCTGCTTCCCCGCGCGTGTCTTCCCGCGTCGGTCCCCGAGGTGCCCCGGGCGGCTGACACCTGCCCCCCACCCGCCAGTACAGGTGCGAAGCCGGGCGGACGAAGGGGGACCGTCTTGTTAATTGTGTACGAGCTGATGGCGCCCCTATGACGTGCAGGGTACAGTTTCAGGCCCCGGCCGGGCGCACAGGACCTCAGAGTCACAAGGCATGAATTCTAGTGGGGCAGACGTGTTACCGATGTGCGCGTGGGGAGGTCACGTGAATGCCAGCCCCTGAGCCGGGGCGCTGGCCTTGGCGCGCCTCTCCGCCGACCGCCGAGCCCAGGGCCTGCCATGCACAGGGTCGGCGCTCTGCGGAGCGTGGACGACCCTGGTCGCGAGAGGCTCCTCCAGTCCAGACTCCGCCGGTGTAAAGGTGCCCAGGAGCCTGACGGACCAGGACATGGTTCCTGGCCTCTCAACCTGTGCGTTATTGGGCATTTTTGGAAGCTTTAGATTTCTTTTTCTTTTTTTTTTTTTTTTTTTGCCTAGAAATTGGAATATGATGCATAATTTTATTGCTGGGTTGTACAGGGAAATAAGTGAAATAAAACGTGATAAAGTATGTGATGAACTCGGTGCTTGTTTGATTTTTGTTCTAATCTACACAGGGCCTCAGTTTTCTTATCTATTTAGTGGGAATAAAGTTGAGC
Source organism: Eonycteris spelaea (assembly GCA_003508835.1). Lineage (NCBI taxonomy): Eukaryota > Metazoa > Chordata > Mammalia > Chiroptera > Pteropodidae > Eonycteris > Eonycteris spelaea. The sequence continues at coordinate 446,011 of PUFA01000270.1, read as the reverse complement.
AGTACCTCCCTGGGGGGATTGTTATAAGGATTAAATGAAATCATGCATATTAAATCTTTAGTACATACCTGACAATACTAAGTAGATGTTAGCAAATGTTATCATTTTACATGTTTATGGTCCATCACATGCTAGGTGTTTTCTAGGAGATGAAGTGGAAAATGAGAAGTCCTGTACTGGGAAGCCCTGATCTCAGAAGTCAGGGAATTATCCGATCGGAGGCTTGCACGAAGAGCATAGGGGAGCATAGAGGAAAGGGACAGTTAGACTTGGGTTTGTCCACACTATCCTTGGTGATCTTCTTGTCTGTAAACTAGACACCTTAGTCTGAGCACTTGTTCGGCAGATCACAACAGGAAGCACTGAGCTATTGAGAGAGTGCTGAGTCCAGGGCACTGCCCCCTGGGCTTTTGGTAACTGACATGGCACTTCAGGGAGATACTCTGATTAATGCCTCAGCATATCTGTACCCATGATGCACTCTGTAATCAGTCCACCATTTATTGAGCAGCTACTATGAAACAGCCTCTTTGCTGGGGGCTGAGGACACAAAGTTGAATGTAACATGATCCCTTTCTTTTTCAAGTATGTTAGGGAAATTGCTGTGTAAAAAATTGTAGTGTGATCTAGACAAGAAGAGGTGGTGGCACAGGGGAATGTGATGTGTTGGCTAGGCTGAGGGGCTGCAAAGGCCTTAGATCACACTGGCTGCACGCCTACAGCTGAGAGGGCTCTTGAGGAGGTTTGTGTAGCAGGGTCCATAAGAGGATTAAACACAGGTAAGGGATCTGCTGCTGAGGAAACGTTCAAAGGTCGGTTCTCGCTCGCTCGCTCTAATCTGTAGGATAAAATCTAAGACCCTGAGCCAATCTACAAGGCCTTTCTCGGCCCTCCTATTGTAAGGGGAGTTAATGGGGAACTAGTGAAGGTTCTTTCAAGGGAGTGGCGTGATAGAGCTCCCGTGTTACAAAGGTCTGTCTGGCTGTCATTATGGGGGGTAAATTAGGATGAGGCAGAGGCTGGGGACTTTTAAGAAGCTGATGCAGAAGCCCAAGTGAAAGAGAAAGGTACCCGAATTAGGACATCATTCATGGAGATGGATAGTGTAAATGTCGACAAGCATTTACTGGGTTGAATGGACAGGACTCAACTAGTTGACTGTTGGAGAATGAAGAAATGAAGTTGGTGCCCACGTTTGGCTCTATGTGTCTTGAACAGATCACTAGTTGCCCCTCAGAGGGGTCTCATGGGGTTTAGACCAGAGTCCAGCTGCCGTGACAGGATCCCCTCCAGTGCAGATGGACCCAGAAGGAGGGTGGGTCACGGTGCCGGGAGCTGGATGAGACATAAAATGAAGCAAAATGAGGCCTCAGAGTAGCAAATAGAAAATGTCAGGCAAAGCAAAAACAAACTGAGGAAAGTAAGTGACTGAAAAAAAGATAAATACCTTGGCTGAAAAAAATGTATTTTGTGGTCCTTCCCAGATGTTTGATGCTACAAAACAAGTTTGATCGGTGGTAGCTGGAGCGATAGAAGTGTCTTGTAGTGGAAAGGACAATGACTTGGGAACCAGGTGGACCTGGACAAAAATTCTGGCTCATCTGTCTGGTCCCCTTATTTTTGTCTTGAAAACGGGAATGATACTGGCCATGTTGCAGGATTACCATGAGGGTCTCCAGTGCTGTGTGGTAGCCCAGTGCTTTGTGCGTAATGCATGCTGTTTACTTAGCACCTGCTATTAAAAAGTATCTGGGCCGGAAGTGACCGAGAACCCAGTTGTGTTTAATCTCCTGCCTTATGGAAAGCAGTGGAAACTATTTCAAAAAGGTGATAATTCTAATTTTCACCTTTCCTGGGAAAGGGATCTCAGAATCTCATTAGAGTTTTTAGCCAACCCCCAAGGGAGAGGCAGGTTTTAGATAGGGCCACAAATTCTTTGATATGCTGTCCTTGAAGAGGAGGAGGTTAATTTCTCTCCCCTTGAATGTGAACTGAACTTTTAGTGATTTGCTTTCAAATAGTAGAATATGGCCGAAGTGACTGTGTGTGACTTCTGAGAGTAGGTCATTCATTAAAGGCCCGTTCAGTTTCCTCTCTGCTCTCTCTCCGATCACTCACCCTGACAAAGCCAGCCGCCATGTCAGGAGGACACGCAAGCATCCGTGTGGGGAGAGCTGTGTGGCAAGGAATTCAGGCCTCCTGCTAGCAGCCACCTGGTGAACCATTTTGCAAGTGGACTCTGTCATTCCAGCCTTCAGCCACGTGTGCAGCCTCCTGAGGGACCCTGAGCCAACCAGCCCACTCGGCCACTTCCACATTCCCGACGCTCAAACCTACACTGAGATTGCAGTGTTACTGTCTTAAACTGCTAAGTTTTGGGGTAATTGATTAGCAATAGATCATTAATATCCCAGTCTAAATTCTTCATGTTCTGGATTTAACCCATATTCTATAATCCACTTCTTGAATAATATCTGAATCACTAAAGAAATCGCTGTGGTCATAAAACATCAATATTAAGATATCACTGAACTATTAATTTTTTTAACTATTTTAAGTTTGTTTTATACCTTCTGTTTAATGCACAGATCTTCATTTTTAACATATAACAGGTGATTTTTCTTGCTATGCTGTGAGTCTTAGCAAGTCATTTAAAATTCTAGAACAAAGTATAATATAAATACATTAAAAATTCTACTTTTGGTCTTTTTTTCAGAGTATTGTTTTCCAGCTCTTTTATTACCTTTATGATGTATCTATATTATCTGTGTGATATATCCAGACCCCATGTTAAAACGTGGAGTCAAGTGAGATTGGTTGTCATACACTATTTAAGTTAATTCGAAAGAAATAAAATTGGTTTTGGTCCTTACTTGTACTAGCCACATTTTGAGTACTCAATAGCCACACATGGCTAGTGGCTACTCTATTGGACAGTTCAGATATAGGATATTTCTGTCATCGCAGAAAGTTCTGTTGGGTAGTGCTGCTATAAAATTTATTTTTTCTATAGAGAGGGTTATGTTTGGTGTTTGAGTATTCGTGAAATGATGTAACATTTGGATAGTACTGTCTGTAAATTCTAGTACTTCAACTTATACCTCATTGCTCATCCATCTGCTAAGCTTGAATAAAGTGAGCATATCCCATTCTCTAGCATCTGTGCCTAGAGTCGATAATTGTAGATGCTTAACAGATTCTTGTGGAATCACTCCTGTTTGTATAGCTTATTACTCATTGTGCATGCTTGGTCTTTTTCTTCCATGCTCATGTAGACAGTTTTTTTAAAGCTTCTGTCAATGTGGCTTATATTTCCTCTTCAGTCTGCGTCTAGTTAAAATCATTTTCCTGTTTACTTAAGGGTTTTGTGCATCCTATTTAATAGTGCAGATACTTCCCTCTGTACTCTGAGCCCTTTACCTTATAAACTTTTTCTTTTCTTTTTTCAGAAAGCACTTTTTTACATTTTAACATACTGTATAATTATTTAGTGGTTTCATATTCTCTTCTCTTTCCAGAATGGAAAGCCCATGAAAGCAGAGATATTTGGCTTTTTTATAATTATTCTGTTTGGATGATGTTTCTTGCATTTGATGTCTTTTATCAATTTGAGAAATTGTCACCAGTATTTCTTAAATATTGCTTTTCTTCCATTCTTTCCTTCCAGGACTCCAATTATACATATGTTAAATTTTCATATTATATGTACATATGTATATATTAAAATATGTGTGTGGTTTAATAGTCATCATTTTTTGTGGCATTCCTGATTATGTTGAGGTATTTATATCTTGCCCCACAAATTTTTTTTTAATTTTAATCTTTCACTTAGAGTTGACAGTATTATTTTATATTAGTTTCAGGTGTACAGGAAAGTGGTTAGACATTTCTATAATTTACTAGGTGATCTCCACGATTAGCGCCCACCTGGCATCTTAAATAGTTACAAGAACTTTATTGACTGTATTCCCTGTGCTGTACTTTAGTCACGTCCGCGACTGTTTTGTAACTGTCAGTTTGTGCTCTTAATCCCTTCACCTTTTCACCCAGCCTCCAATCCTTTCGCATCTGGCAGTCATCAGTTTGTTCTCTCTGAGTCTGTTTCTGATTAGTTTATTTTGTTCTGTAGATTCCACATATAAATGAGATCATACGGCATTTGTCTTTCTCTGTCTGACTTATTTCACTTGGCGTAATAACCTCTAGATCCATCCATGCTGTCACAAGTGGTAAGATCCCACTGTTTTTATTGCTGAGTAATAGTCCATTGCATGTATGTACTGCATCTTCTGTATCCCATCATATGTTGTGGGCACTTGGTTTTTTTGCATATCTTGGGTATTGTAAATAATGCAGCAGTTCGTGAACATGGAGTTCACTATATTTTATATGTTCATAGGCTCCTTTCTTTGTTTTCCATTTTCTCTGAGCTTCCTGTTGAACATTTTCTCCTTATCTGCCCTAGTTCTCTAATCCTGGATTCTGCTCTCTTATCTGCTGTCTTGTGTTTAGTCATTTGGTCATATCTTTTTTTTTTGGATGTTGAATGTTGTGCATGAAAAATGAGGCCATTTTCGGGTGTCTTCCTTTCGCAGATATTTGCAAATTCAAAACCGAAAACAATCTAAAATGATTTCTTTCAATAAGTGGTGGTGGAGCAATGATATCTAATGGAATAAAGTGAACCTTGACCTTCACCTTGCGTCATTCACAGTAAAAATATTTTAACATGGATTGTAGACCTAAACATAAAAGCTAAAACTATAAGGTTTAGAAGGAACATAAGAGAATATCTTTGTGACCTCGAGAGTAGGCAAACATTTCTTATCCAGGACACAACACTAACTGCAGGAAAAAAATTGGCTTTATCAAATTAGACTTTATAAAAATTAACTTCTGCTCATCCAAAGAAATTAAAACGAAAAGGCAAGCCATAGAATGAAAGTATTTGCAACACATATGTCTGATAAAGGACTTGTGTTAGGATATATGAAGAGTTCTTACAACTCAATGATAAAAAGACAACTCATTAAAATTGGGCAAAAAAACATGCCTGCTTTACAAAGAAGGATATTTAAATGGCCAAAAACATAAGATAAAGTACTCAAGACCATTAGTCATTAAGGAAATGGAAATTAAAATAACGAGAAACCACTTTGTGCCTTTTAGGATGGCCATTACAAAAAACAATGGAAAATAAGCTGGTGAGGTCGTGGAGGCATTGGAACCCTCTACAGTGCTGCTGGGAATGTAAAATGGCGCCTTGCTGTGGAAGACAGTTTGACATTCCCTCACAAAGCTAAACATAGAATGTGATCAAGCAATTCCACACCTACGTGTGTGCCCCAGAGCACTGGAAATGGACTCAGACAGATGCTTGAATGCTGATGTGTGTTGTAGCATTATTTACAGCAGCCAGAAGATGGAAACAATCCAGGTGTCTATCAGCTCCATCAGATGAGCGGAGAAGCAAAATGTTGTCTTTATGTAAGTGGAATATTATTCAGTTAAGAATATATTTTAACACAATTAAAAAAATTAATTACATAATATGCCAAAATCCATTGAACCATGTCCTTTAAATAGGTGCATCGTATGCTATGTTAGTTACATCTCCGTAAAGCTGTTACAAGCAGACAAAAGCATAACGAGATACCTTAGCATGCCCACCAGAATGGCTAAAATTACCGCGACTGAGAGCACCAAACTTTGGCAAGGGTGCGGAGCAGCTGGCACCCTCGTATGTTGCCGGTGGGAGGACGAGTGGTGGCAACTGCTTTGGGAAATGTTTTGGCAGTCTTTGTGAACATACACCTGCCTGTGACCCAGATATTTACCCGCGAGGAACAGGAACATATGTCCACAAAAGGCTCATAAAAGAATGCTCTTAGCAGCTTTATTGGTCATAGCCAACACTGGAGACAACCCGGATGTCCCCCAGTGGGAGGATGGCTCAAACTACTTGGCAAGTAAGATGAACGAGCCACTGAAACGTGCACAGCAGCATGGACGCATCTCAGAAGCACACCGAATGAAAGAAGCCAGGCACACCGTGCATGCCGTGTGATTTTATTTTGTGAAGGTCTGAGCTGGCAAAGGTGATCAGTGGTGGTAAGGATCAGAACAGCGGGTGTTGAAGGTCGAGATGGACTGGAAAGGAGGATGAGGGGATTTTCCGGAGCGAGGGAAACGCGCCCTATCCATGTGAGGTCTTGGTTGCCTGGGTGCATGTGTCTGTCACAACTCATTATACTAACACGATTTGTGTATTTCACTGTAAATCATACCTGTTTTCTCCATGTAAATTATTGTCACCACCACCACTTCCAAAACTTACTCGAGCTAAGTCTTAGGCAACGTGGTTGCAGGACATGCAACTGGCCTTTTCTGCTCGGAATTTGAGAGTTGTTACTGGTAAAGCAATATTTTTAAATTGTAAAATTTGCTATAAGAACAAGAGAAGACTGGGCATTGTACCCTCTAATGTGCCTGGCGTACTGGGGGCCTCCTGGTTCTGTGTCATCTTCATCACGGCGACTGTTGTGACTGTTGTGAATTGCGCGGTCGTGAGGGCAGGTCGTGCGTGGCCTGCATTTGTCTTACTGGTGGCGATTCGGATTGTTGTGAAGTTTAGTAATTCAGACAGCGCTGCAGAGGCCATGCTTACGTGCATCTCCGTGCATCTCTGAGCCTTTGTTTTTATCCCAAATCAGAACGTGAGGCAAGGACTTGGGTGAAGTAATTTAATCAGAGGTGACCCCAGCAATGAGGCGTGTGGGCGGGGGAGCCGGGCCGGGAGAGACTGCCCGTGTAAGGGTGCCCGACTGAGCTGGTAACTGGTGTGGGCAGCTGGGCCTAGTCCCGCCGGGTCCCCCTGAGGAATGCGAGCTGGGCAGTTTCTCTGTTAACCTGCTGCCCGGTGCCTGGGGCTTGCCCCTGGGGTCATAAGCTGCTGGGCCAGGTGTGGCCTGAGGGCACCCCGAGCTTTACAGTCTGCTCTTCTTCTCACGGTCCCCTCTGCCACTGGCTTCTCCAAGGTCGGCGTCTACGGGGAAAGGCCTAGACAGGAGTGTTGCCCCCACTGCCGCAGCCTGTCGAGGCTGCCATGGGAAGTCATCGCCTCCCTGCTCCACCCTCTGGGTCTCGCTTTTTGCTGGGCTCTGAAGCTAAGGGGTCTGAGCCCTCGGCTGCCCTGCAGTTGACAGGCTGGCTGCTGCACTTGCCCGTTTGTGGTTATTGGTAGACGCACGAGCACCAGGAGACATCCCACGGTCCCCAAGGTCCGGAGCCCCTCCCCTCCCCCGTCTTGGCCTAGCGGTGCTGCTCTTCCTGGTAATCAGGGTCGGTGTCTTCTGCCAGGGCTCCTTTTCCTTCCCCTCTTCCGCCTGCTGGTCCACTGGCTTGAGGATCCCAGAGCGATCATCCCGTGGATCTAGTTTAAGGAGCCTGGGTTTGTTCCCACACTCCCCCATGGCAGTGGCCTTCGTCTTGGACCTGGGACTTAGTCCAGCACTGTGTGGAGTTGAGGGCTTGGGAACGCAGATCCTATAGGTGGGTCACTGGGGAAGGGGACTGGCTTTTCTTAGGGTTAGTTTTTCTCTTGAACCTTCCGTTTGCTGGTTCATTTTGAGTGAGACATTTTTGTATTTTCTCCCTTGATGGGCTCACTCTTCCTGTAAAATAGTTTTGCATTGTTTTTTGTTTTGTTTCTTTTTCTTTTTTTTGGAATTTTCCACTTATTTCCTCAGTGATCCTAGCCTAAGATCTATTGGTGATTTATGTCATAATGATATTGGGGATACTGCGTTTCTGGTCCCTAAGCTGGCCAGCATCTTGGACCAGGTCCTAACCGAAGCTCTCTTGGCATTCTCCTGACGTTGAAGGTGCATGGCTTTATATGTGCCACGTGCACAGGGCCCTGTGTATGTGACGCACGCATAGGGCCACCTGAGTACAACTCTTTTACGGCACTGTTTTCCGGACTAGCTGTGATCTCCACGGGGCATAGGTGCCCCACTGCCCTGCGAGGGTCGGGTTGCAGACGGCCTCTGCGGCTCTGAGCATGTGCCACTCTTTGGTTTTAGACTCGGGTATAGCTGAGCATTTCCATTCAGTTTTTCGTGGGTGGAGATACCTTGTTTTAAGTTGGCTGCATATTTATAGTTTTTAAAAATAAATATGAGTCTACAGCCATGCCACCCCATCCCATCTGATCTCGGAACCTAAGCAGTGTCGGGCCTGGTTAGTACTTGGATGATGGGAGACCACTTAGGAAGACCGGGAGCTGGAGGTGCTTTTTTTTTTTTTTTTTTTAAAGATTACATTTTTGGAAAGGAGAGATGTGTAAAGTGTGAACTCCTTCACTGCACTTTCATTTTATAATGAAATAGCCTTTTACATCTTTCTTTTCTACTTGATTGTGACTTTGCTCAAGGCTGTGATTGTCTTTTTATGGTATTTGCCAGCCCAGCGCTTGGTCCGTTTTGGGTGCTCAGTATGTGTTGAACCGACAGAACGATGAGGAGCCTGTGGCTGAGATGAAAAAATGGCTACTTCGTGCCGTCACAGAGCCAGTCATTGATGCTCTGATTACTCAGCAGCCGTTAGTTCCGCTTCCTGTGTCATCCATTCGTTTCCTCAGTCACCTCGCACGTGCCACGTACCGCGGTGTGTTCAGTGCTGCAGCTGAAGTCAGTGCAGTTTAAATGACTAGTTAGCGCACATCAAGCCACCAAAATAGGAATAGCTCAAATGCTGTATTAAATTTATAAATATAAATATCTTCTGCTTTTATATTTTTGCTCATACACTCATAATTTTCCCTCAAGATTTCACCTCCTGCCGAAAAACCTTTTTTGGCCTACGTGCCTTTGCCCTGTCTTCCGTTTGACACTGTTTGCCTCTTTCAAAGAACTTCTTGTGGTATATTACAGTCACTTAATCACCTGCCAGCCCTACCTGGGTGAGAGCAGTCTGAGGGCAGGATTCTCCCGATCTGCCTTTGTACGCAGGACATACTTTAAGACCTAGTACAAAGTGAGCACTTGATTGTATTTTGATAATTTCCTCGAACGTTTAATTTTTTGAGTCATAAGATATAAAGTGAGAGCATAGAGTAAAGACTCAAGGAAGGTAAAGAAAAATTAAGTATGACAATGGCTGTGATTTCAAGAGGTAAAAAATGTCATGGTATTGCCGATCGCTTGTATAAATATATTGACTAACTTTCATAAAGCAAATGGATTGAGCACTTCAGAGGTCAATGTACTACAGAACTCAAAAATAAACCTCTCCATCTGTGTACACACATTCTCGTAGGTTTTCCCCAAACGTTACTAAGCCTTTGGCCAGCAAAGGTCTTGGCTACACCAAAAACAAAATGAAACAAAACAAAAAACCTCCCAAACCCACACGGATCATCGGCCTCGTCCCATATCACCTTGACTCAACCGTGATTCAGATCAACTCTGTTGAGAGAATAACAATTAAGTTACACTATAAAAAGGACTTTTTAGAGCGATGACACTTTATTTTTATGCCGCGAGCTGGAACACCGCATGGACCTCTTTGGTGAGGTGTCCTGACTCAGCTTCAAAATACAGATGCGGCCAGCGGGAGCCGCCCCTCCCATTCAATTATCTCAGATGGACAGAGACAGGAAGACGTGTGAGCCAGCAAATCAAAATAAACACGGTTAGAATGGCCAGCGGTGCCCTCAGAGGAGCGTTTCCCAGCTCTTTCATTCTCCCAGGCTTTTGTAGTGGTCCCTGGACCCAAGGGCGTGGTCACCGGACTGTGGGCAAGGACGCTCACTCACAGGCAAAGGAACCCTGGGGCTGACTCTAGGCTGAGTCAACCTCTGATGGCCACAAGCCTGGAGAAGGCATGTTAGAGTCGGGAAGACGGTTGGTAAGCAAACGATACTCCTGTTGTCGCCACTGAGCGGTCTGTACGTGCAGCGTTGTTAGTGGCTGTCGGTCATCATCGAGAATGTTCTAGAACTTTACCAGAAGACACGCCATTACGTGAGAGGAAACCTCAGTCACATAAAAACATCAGTTCTCCCCGCATTGACCTGTGGTTTCAGCGACATTAACAATAAAATCTCAACAGGGTTATTGTCAAAGTCTCAAGCTGATTTTCTAATTTCTGTGGGAAACTCCCAGGTTTTCTGGTATTGGGAAATATGGCTCATTTCTGAGGAATACCTTTCTGGAGGGTCTTCAGAGCGGGAGGCTGTTTTCTCCTGTGTCCAGTGCACTGCTCGGCTCGAAGGTGTGGGAGGTGTCCCTCGTGACTGTCATTGCTGCTTTCCCATCTTTTCCCTGCATAAACCGCGCCAGCTTTTCATCTCATGCCATCAGAGTATACGACACAGATAAGCTTTTTTGCGGTTGAAAGAGATCCGTGGGTCACTCACCTTATTCCTTGGGGGAATTTAGCTCTAGTTCACCTTAGCTCAGTTATTTCAGTGTGTCCCTAGGTCATCCTTTCAGTGCCCTGGCCCTTTAATTCCTTGACTTTCTCTCCCTCCCTGAGCCGATGCTCCCGTGTACCCACACACGGCCGGGCGCTACCCCGTCCTTGCCGTTAACCTCGGCTGCATTCCCTCCACAGTCTCAATTTCTAGAGTCTCACCCTGGCTGCCGTTTTATCTTCTCTCTCTGGGTCCCCTACTCCAGCAAGGCTGTAACCTCACCGGGACCTACAGCCATTGACCCGCCACTTCCTGTTTACTGTCCCTTTTCTTCCTGTTCACGCTTCCCTTCTCACCCTGGCTTAGCTCTGTGATCGGTAATAAGAGCGTTTGTGCGTCCTCAGTCCCTCTGTCCCTGCTTAACTGTATTACACTTCCCTGTGCTAGACTCCGGCTCTGGCCAAGTCCAGCTTGCTGTTTCCCTGGTGCCACCGCCCAGACATCTGAATGAGGCTGGAGAAAAACCGTACCGATCGGTTTTCCATAGATCGATCACTCTCCTCGGTAGGCGTTTAGTGCTGCGTGGGAGACCGACTCTGCTTCCCTAGCCCACTGCATCTGCTTTCCCAGTCAGCTGTTTTATGCCTTTCGCGCTCCCTCAGTCTCCTTTGCCTCTCCCCCATCCTCATTCTTCCCATTTTTCTGAGAAAATGGGAACAACCAGAAGATAATTTCCAGGGACTCCCATCACCCTCTCTACCCCACCTGCCGGGGTCCGCCCTCCCTTCTCACTGAGGATGACCCGTCTTGCTTCGAACGCTGGTTCCCCTTAGAGCTGCGTTAAATTCCACTCCTTTTCGGCATTGCTCCAACAATTCCCTGCTTTCCCCCTTTTTCTTAACTCATCAGTTTGACCTTTTTTGTTCAGTTAATCTCATCAGTTTATCCCGAGAAAAATCTGCGCCCAGTTCGCTGAGCTGCGGTCCCATTTTTCCTGTTCCCCTGTCTAATGAAAGCTGGCGGGGTTTTGTTTCTCCTCCTGCCGCAGCTTCTCTTGACCTGTCCGCTGCGTTTGATGTCGTTCATCACTCTCTCTCCTGGAAACCCTTTCTCGCTGGCGTCGGGAACGCCACCCCTTCGTCTCTCCAGCCTTCACGGCCGCGCTTTCTCAGGCCCCGCCTGCTCCCGCGTCGGCTCCCGCAGTACTTTCCGTTTGCTGGTGACGCCAACGTTTTTCTCTAGCCGACTTTCCCCCCGAACTCCGGGCTTGTGTGTCCGCTGCCTACTCCACGTTTCCACTCGTGCGGTAATCGTTACCGCAAACTTAACGTCTCTCCGACTGAACTCCTAGTTGCCCTGTTCTCCACGCGGCTCCCAGGCCGCCTCCGTTTCAGCAAACAGCAAGTACCTCTGGCCCCTTATTGCGCAAGTCAAAGTTTGGAGTCGTCCCTGACTCCCCTTTCTCAAAGACCCCTCATCATAATTTAACTTCCCAGTGACTGTCTTCAAATACGTTCAGACAGAATCTGATCGCTGCCCGCCGTGTCTGCCGCTGCTGCCTTCCCAGGCATCGGGTCCCCAGGGGGCTCCCGGCGTCTTTCAGCCCCTGTGAGCACTTCTTTCCAGAGCAGCCAGGGCATCCTTTAAAAATGAAAATCGGGGGCTGCCACCTGAAACCCTTGTGGCTTCATATCAGGGAGAAAGCTGAAGTCCCTTTAGTGGCCGGTGCGGGTGGGCTCCGTCTTCGGCCGGTTCTGCTCTTGACCCCTCGGGTCCCTCCGGGCTAGCCCTGACTGCTGACTTGCCTTCCGTCCATGCTCTTCCCCCAGGAAGGTGTCTGACTGGTTTCCCACCTTCAGCCCTGTTCTCCAACACCACTTTTCAAATGAGGTTCATCCTGAGGCCGTCCACACGAAATCTTTCTACCTAAGGACGTGAGGACGTTCTCCGTATACTTCCTTCCAGAGTGTGAGTCTCGCCCAAGTCCACCTGGAGTTACTTTATTGGTATGGTTGTAAGCAGGGATCCAGTTCGGTTTTCCCCCATGTGGATGACAGTTGTCGCGGCTCTTCTAGAACAGTCCCGCCTCCGCCTGCCGACGTTTCGGGCGAGCGCTGCCATTTACTGGATTTCTCTGTGCGTTTGGTTCCTGGCCACTTACCCAGTGGTCCATTTTTCTACCTTTGTCCAGTTCACCGTCTCTTAGCTGCTTTCCCTTGGCGCAGCCCATTTGAGATTCTTTTTCTCCTGATGAGAAGTGAATTTTGACGGTGGTGAAGGGAGTGGGAAATGGGGAAGCGTGCGATTCTTCGGGGGTGGGGAGGGGACTGATACTGTTTGGAGCCCTTTAAAGCAGGAGTCGCCAAACTCTGGTTCGTGGGCCAAATCTGACGCACCACCTGGTGTTTTCAATGGTCTTTAAGTTAAGAATGGTTTTCACATCTTTAAATGGTTGGGGAAATTAAAATTTTGTGACACGTGAACATTTCATGGACTGTGAATGTCCATAAACGTCATCAGAACACGGGCGCGTTTGCTTCGGTGTCGTGGCTGCTTCTGTTCTACGCGGCAGCAGTGAGGAGTTGGACAGAGACCGGCAGGCCCTCGAAGGCTGGAGCACTTCCTCTCCGGCCCTGGACAGAAGAAGTTGGCCAGCCCTGCAAAATGGAGTGGTCTGGGCTGTAGAGACAGCGTGAGAATCCCAGATGTGACAGAAGAGGGGAAAAGAGTGAAAAAAGAAGAGTTTTGAGGTCTGCAAAGATGAATTTCAAAGTTTCATCCTGGGCTGTTTCCGGCAGAAGATAGAAATGTTTTTATTTTCTGTTTTTGTTCAGTCCGGCCCAGTCAAATCAGTAACCGAGGTTTATGGTTTTAGATAACAACCAGTGATTGTTACTTTAATCTCTAAACTTGTCTATATTTTAATAGTTTTTCTTAGTGACAGTGGTTAAACTACTCTAAACCACATATGCCAGTTTTTAATGGAATCTAGGTATTAGAATAAATCTTCTAACAAGTATGAAAGTCTTAGCTGTAGCATTACAATGGCGAGCGTTTAGTTTCCTTTTCGGTAGGAGGTCCCACCCGGGGAATTAGCTGTGAAACGTGTGTGCATATATTGTATTAGAGCCCTCTAACCGGTTACACGTAGTCACTGCTAGTTTTCTTTAATTTTACTCAAACAGGACTTGCCAAGATTAAACCTACAGATCTGTTCAAACTTGAAGGAAATGAAATTCTACCTTTTGTATAATTCAAAGGCTTTTTTTGCTTTTTTTGGTTCTGTAATGTAACATTTCATTTTTACGTTGTCTTCAGGGTATGCATTCCTATGTAATAGGAATGTCTAACGGTTGAATTTTAATTGTCCTCTTAAGTACTTTCTGCCTTCTGTGAATGAAGTAACTAAGCTTATTAAAGTCTCTGAATATTTTGTGTTAGTTTTGGTAAAGTAGAAATGACAGCAGTTTTTCTTATTAATAACATTTGCAGTTTAGGAACGATTGATCTTTACTAGTTGTTTCTCTGTCGGTAGTCATCACCCACGTTTAGCTGTGTGGTCCTGACAGTGAACTTGGATTTTGCAGGCAGTACTCCTTGGGATCTGTAATGCCAAATAGCTTTTAAAAAAATCTATATGGAAGGTAAAGCAGTATAGAAGAGAGTTAAATGCTTTCATAGCATTTAGTGTTAGTAAAATTGTTCTCTGATGAAAGTTATTAATGTAAAAAATTTGTGAGTAAAATCTAGCTGTTTATTAAATGGGAGGAAAGGGTTTTCCCTCCTGTCCTTTGTGGAGGAATGCAGGCATTAAAGAAATAGTCTTTGCTCTCAAGACATTTAAAATACAGTTAATCAGGTTACAACTCCACCCATCTCTCTCCCCTTTTAAGCTTATCTACTGTATTATTTAGTGGAGAAGGAGAAATTAGATGTTAAAGATCAGTCGTGAGATAGCTCCATCTTAAAATATGACAGTTTTTCAAGTATTTGAGCCTAGAATACGTGGGTGTGGATTTCGTAATGGGAATTTCGGAAGAGTTGGGCTGATGCCTCAGTGGTTCCCCTTCCTGGTTGGCCTAGGAGGGGTCTGTTTGGGTCACTAACGAGCTGTGAAGCTGTCAGATGCAAGTCTCATTGTTTTAAACTTAAACAAGTTCAGTTAGTGAATGTCAGTTCTGAGCCCTAAAACTAAAGAAAACAAAACAAGATAGTCACAGTTTCGGGCGTTATAGGCTAGCTGGGGACATAGACTGGGTGAGTGAGTATAATCCGATGTGGGTGGTAGTATCCAGCGCCCTGGACGGCGGGCCGCTGGAGCGTGGAGGTGGCAGCGGGTTCACCGGGGTAGTGGGGGAAGCTCACAGGGCTGAAAGTGAGGGAGATGCAAGATTGTTCCAGACAGAGCTGGGTGGGATGGTGTGGGAAGGGCATGGGGGGGGGGCCGGGCATACATTTGAGCAGACACAGGCCTGCCAGTGCTTGGTGCCTTCAGGAAATCATGGGTGTGCTGCCCGGGAGAGCAAATGACAGTGATCACCATCCCAAGTTATTTTGTGTCTGTACCGCAGATGGGAATGACTCCGTGCCAGGTGGATGCTGCCATGATTGCTGCTTAGTAGCTATAATAGGTATTTGGAGTTGAGGATTTTTTGATGGGCTTTAGCTCAGTTAAACATTTTTCTTATGGTTAAAAGCGTAATAAAGGAAAAAGACATGGTACATATATGACAGATTAGCATGTAACTGGAAATTATCCACAGGATAGTTCATGAACTTGCTAATTGTCCTATAGTCGGAACATCAGTTATCCAGTTTTCTTAAGAACAGTCCTTTTCTCTGGTCTTGTTCTTTCTACCGTAGTTTGATTACAAAGCTTTTGCTCTGCCGGATACCAGTTTGAGTAAAACGAGTGCTAAGATCTCAGAGTGACCTCAGGTGACGCCCACGTGAGAGGTGGCTGACAAAGGACCAGCCGAAAGAAATCATGTTGGCTTCTTTACGTAGAGTACACGCACATTTCTTAGCTGTCTTTCTAGAAAAAAGAGGCTTGACTTTAGATCAGTCGGGTATAGAGCCCTAGTAGGATTCGCGATTACTCTTGTCGTTCTTTAAAATGTTTCTTAAAATGGGTATTTTCCTAGCATATTAATGTGTAGTATTCCTTAAAACTTTTTTGAGAATGTTAGTGAATGTTCTTTTTATGGCAGGTTGCCATTGACATGGCTTACATAATTGCTTTATGCAGTTACTGAGGCAGGATCAGTGTTGTACCCTGATCTTCCCTTTTTTTATTTTGTCACTTAGTCTCTGCGACACTGAGTCAAAGCTTCATGATCCATATTTAGGGAGCGCTGACTGGGGAGATATGGGCAAATTATTTTATGTGTGATTTCCCAATTTTATATTGATCGATTTACACTCTGCCCCCCCCCAGTCCAAAGACAAATTTGAAACATTAAAAAAAACCCAGTTAAATAAAAGAAAGGAGATAGGGGAGAGAGGAAAAGCCAGACAAGAAAAATAAGGTTAGTATTGCCATGAGATTCAGGGCTAAAGATGGATCGTAGGTTTGGCTCCAGGCGCTGTGAAGGCCCAGGGAAGTGAACACTGTGGTCCGTGTTGTCTGCACGTGAGGCGGAAGCACGCCGCCGGGAGTGCGCGTGCGCAGTGCCGCGGTCACGGGGGGGCGGGGGGAGGGGGCGGGCGCAGGGTCTCCCCTGGGCGGGAAGGGGAGTCGGGGCATCTTGACCGGCACCTGAGCCCGTGCAGCAGCGGGAGGCGTTTCAGGGTTGCAGGTTCTGCGGAAACACACCGCTCCCCGACTGAGGCCTGGCTTGATCCGAGGACAAGATGTGGGGCACAGTAGAGCGGGGCAGGGGGGACATCCACGTGGTCAGAGTTAACGGGCGAGGCGCTGGGAGGTCGTCCACAGGCGGACCTCCAGCATGAGAACAGGTCGCTGTTTCTTTGGGGGCATCGCGGAGTGAGGATGTTGGCTCGCATTTAGCTGCCGTGTGGTGCAAACACATTCTTATCTTCCTCACCTCCTCTGCTTGGCCACCTTACCTTTAGAATGGAGGGGACAGTACGGGCTTCAGAAGGTTAACGCAGGGGTTAAGTGGGTAATACAGAACTGATGAGATCAGTGCCTGGCACGTAGTAAGCTCTTCTATTTTATGTCGCAAATTCGGGAGCTGAGGGAGATGGGCCTGGCCACCTCCGCATGGGAATAAGTACAAGCTGCGTTCCGAAGGGACATTTGGAGATTAGGTTATTTTTTGTTGTGTAACAACTCTGTCCTTTTTAGAGAGACGGCGCCCAGGACTATCTTCCAGAGAGTCCTGGACATCTTGAAGAAGTCTTCTCACGCCGTCGAGCTGGCCTGCAGAGACCCGTCCCAGGTGGACGGCCTGGCGTCCAGCCTGCAGCTCATCACCGAGTGCTTCCGGTGCCTGCGCAACGCGTGCATCGAGTGCTTCGTGAACCAGAATTCCATCAGGTAGCAGTGTTCGCAGTGCCCCGTGTGCCTCGTGACCTTTCCGTGCGTGTGAGTGCTGGTTCTGTCGCCTCGGGGGCTCTGGGGGAAATCGCTGGGCCCCGCAGTGTCTCCCGTGGCGCGCACCTCAGGGCAGCCGTGCGGCGAGGGTGGGACGGCGTCACAGGTGACAGTGTGTTTAACAGGTTCCTTTGGTTTCTCATTTGTGTTCATGATGTGCTTTGAGGTATTGGGTTTTCCCTGAAGCACCGTGATCCGAACTTCATGTTGCATCTTTGATCCCAGGTTTTTAATTAGTTTTAATTAGTTTCAGTGTTTTAATCAGTTTCCCTGGTGTTTATTTCGAACAGGGATCACGTTTTGCAAATTTGAGGTGACCGCCTTGGGGTTTCCTTGAGGCTCTTGGGTGGCAGGCTCCACTCCGTCTCTGCGATGACACGGTTACAGAGACGAGCAGAGCTGCTCACCGCTGTTCTTGTCCTTCACACGTTGTTCTCTCTGCCCAGAACTGAGCACCTTTCCTCTTCGATTTTTTATGGAATCTGCTTTTTATTAAAATTTTTGCTGGAGATGAAGTCAGTAGCTGCAAAAAGCATGCTCACCTTTCTCTCCTGAACTTGAATGTAGACAGCCTCCAGGCCTCCCTGTCACTGCTGTCTGTCATGGGCGAAGTTAGGCTGGTCCAGAAGCCACTTGAAGGGACGTCCTTCCCTGCCTAGACAGTTCTTATACCTGAGGCTTGGATATGATTAATGAGATTTTTAAGATGAAAGGAGAGAGGGGGAAAAGCTAGGGTTGTTTAATTTCAGTTCTAAACCAAACCTGCCATCTTTTGCAGATAAATGGAGAGAAACAATTATAATCTTGACAATGAGAGTTAACATTTTGAAGACAGAACTAGTCATGTGCTCGACGAGTGGGCCCGAGGCTAGTTTCTTTTGTCCCTTTCTGGGCAGGGAAGGGAGAGCCTTAGGACAGAGTTGTCGGCTGTGGTCTGGCCGAATTCTAGTGCTTTCCCAGCCTCGTGGGGAAGGAGGCGAGCATTCGGCGAGCCTGCCCTAACCACCAGGCTTTGTCCCAAGAGCTCGACGTGCAGCATCTCGCTTAATGCGTAGAACATCCCCAAGACATAGTGTGCTACTGTTTTTTGCATTTTTACAAAAAAGGAACCGTGACTCAGAGTTCAATAGCTTGTCTGAGAGTGCTCACCCAGTGAGTGGAGAGCCTGGGAGCCCTCTTTCTGACTCCAAACGAAAGCTCGGCTCAGGAGTGTCACCATAACTACCCTAAGACACACGTCTGCTTTGTTGTGTGCGTCTCTGCCATCCCTTACACAGCCATGTGACCCTGGCCAAGGGCCTTCCCCTTTCTGAGTACCAGTGTCCTCTGTGAACCGGTGAGCGGCAGCTCCCATGCAGGCCTGTGGCGGGTGTGAACTGGGATCGCTTAGGTGAGTGCCCCGTGTGCCTGTGCGCGCAGTGTGCCCACAGTGCGTTTCTGCCCCTGCCCGGCCGTGCTCGCGCAGTAAACGCACGTGGTAACTGCTTTCTTAGAACGCAGTTCTTTTCTGTTTTGAGAGCAAAAACAATATAAGCAAACTGTAAGAATTGAAACATTGCAAGATAAATACTATAGCAAATGAAATATCCGCTGTCTCCTGGCAGGGCCATCAGAGGAAGGGCTGTGGTTTGTGTGGTCACGGTATCTTTTCATGGCAGATGAACATTTAAGAGTGTTAGTTTTTCTGCCTCTTACCTTCTAGGTTTATAGTGTTATTTACTGTGGATTTTGAGGGAAATTTCAACCATTTTGGTCATCAGCTTCTGGGAAAAAAAAAGCATTTTTTAATCAGAAATACAACAAAAATTCTAGTAAGGACTTCGAGGCCAGCCTTAACCGAAGCCAGTATTTCCGAGCCCGTCAAGATTCAGATCACAACCAGTGTGACTTTTTCTGGCGATGTGTATTTTAAGTTATTAGAGCTGGTCAAAGGATGCGATGCTGCTGAAGCCTTGATCTTTTCACACCTTTCGTCTGAATGTGGCACTCTGCATGGGCAGGGCTTATATTTCTTAGGACGTGTTGGGGCAGGGTCTGATCCAGCAAAGCAAACAGCCCGAGTCATGTGACATTTCAGGAAGTATCAGACCTGTTCAAAACGGTTAACTCTGCGTGGAAATACAACCTCTCGTGCAGGGGCTGCCACACTTTTCCTGTAAAGTGCCAGATAATGAACAGTCGGGCTTTGTGCTCTCTGTCAGCGTGCCGCACTTCTCCCGCCACGTGTGAAAGCAGCTGTAGATACCATGTGAGCGAACGGGCATGGCTGTGTTCCGTAAATCTTCATTTGGGAATGTTGAAATTGGAACCGCATAACATTTCTACATCATGAAATTACACCTCCCTCCCTACCTCTCTCTTTTAAAATCTGACCATTTAGAAATCGGCAGTGTGACCACTTGTATGTGTAAAGGCAGGAGCCTCCTCTGTTCTGGGGGCAGGCGCGCAGCCGCTCTCCCCACCAGCCTTACGCATGGGTAAGACCCGAGGCAGGGAGGGGACCTTACCTGCGTGACCCCCTCTAGGCCCTCTTGATGGTGAATGTCTTGGCTTACTTCTGATTCACATCGAGGAGGTAGAAGCTGTATTAGTTTCCTTTGCTGCTATAACGAGTAATCACAGACTCTGATTCAAACAACAGAAATTTATTATCTCACAGTTCTGGAGGTCAGAGTCCAAAATCAGTCCCATTGACTGAAAGTCACAGTGTTGCAGGGCTGCGTCCTTCTGGAGTACCTGGTGGAGAATCCGGTCCCTTGCTTTCTGAGCTTCAGAGGCTGCCTGTGTCCCTTAGCTCACGGCCCCAGCCTCCTGTCTTCAGAGCAGTGCAAAAGCATCTTCTGTTCTTTCTGCCCGCCTGTCCTGCCCCCTCCTGCTAAGGGTCCTTGTGATCACGTGAGGCCTGACCAGACACCCCAGGGACTCCTGTCTCAGGTCTTAATTAACTTGTGACTGGCAAGTCCCTTTTGTCATGTAAGGTCACGTGCTCACAGGCTTGGGGGAGTGTTTCGGGGTGTCCGTGGAGGCTGTGTTCTGCTACCGCAGGAAGTGCTCACTGGCAGCCTCGCCACTGTCTTTGGCTTGTCAGAGACGCAGGCTTAGGAAGAAGAAGGGTCTGACTTTGTCATTTCTAACAATCGACGCAGGAACCTGGATGCAGTCTGCATTGCTGTCGATTTGATTTTTCTCTTCCGGGAGCTGCGAGTGGAGCAGGAGGCCCTGCTGACAGGTAACTTGCTTTTTGATTCATGACTTATTTATACCTTTGAGAAGGGCTTAAACACCAGTACTTGGAGTATTACATCAGTCATTAAAGCAAATGTTCTGTATTTCATGATAGAAAAACTTTGTTATTGATGTTAAAGAATTACCGTGAAATAAAGTTGCAACGATTTCCTTTCTTACCTCTCTTGTGGACTGAATTGTGTCCCCCCAAATTTATATGTTGAAGTCCTAACCTGTCATATCCCAGAATGCAACTGTATTTGGAGGTAGAGCCTTTAAAGAGATAATTAAGGTACGGGAGGTCTTTTGGGTGGGTCCCAATCCAGCATGATGTCTGTCGTTATGAGAAGATGGGACACACAGAGGGACGACCATGTGAGGACACAGGGGAAGGTGGCGTCCACAAGGCAAGGAGAGGGAGAGGCCTCAGGAGGAACCTGCCAACACCTTCATCTCACTTCTAGCCTCCCGAGCTGTGAAGAAATACGTTTTGATTGTGGAAGCCCCAGTCCAGGACACTTTGTGATGTCAGCCCTGGCAGAGTGGTAGAGTGTCTTTCCATAGTCAGGCATGTGGCAGGCCCTTTCTCCAGGTTGGGTGTGATCTGAACAGTGACTGACCACAAGCAGACAAAAACCTCTGCCCTCAGGGAGCTTACATTCCAGCGAGGGAGCCAGATCATAAATATGTGAAGTAAACAAACACATGGTGTGACGGAATGGGAAGTTAGCTCTGATTGTTAATGGCTGTCGGTATGGGGTTAAGAGAAAAACCAAGCTTCTTGATTTGAAGACAGGAAACTTTTCTAGATTTTTTTTTTAATATTTTTGGATTCGAAGGACTAGTATCAACACTTCTCCTTTGAACTAGGGTTATTAACATCATATAAAAGAAAACATAGAATTTTAATATGTGATCTCTTTGTCCAAAGAAATACTTTATGGGCAAACTAAGTCGTTTAATAAGAAAATCTAGTCTATAAGTAGATGTACTAGATTGTAGGTTAAAAAAAACTTCATAGTAAAGAAAATGTAATGTAATTCAGTAAATAACTTCTGTAAATGAGAAATCTCTGGCTGTATTTAAAATGATTTATAAATTGATGTATATGTAGTTCTTAATGCCCATGCTTATTACATAAAGTGAGACGTGCTTAATATTAACACACGTACGTCTGTAGGAAGGTAATAGTCTCACAGGCAGAGAAACTGAGGCGCAGCATGAAGTAGGTGAAATTAGCTGTAACAGGTGCTGCCTGGTTCGTTTACTTCTCATTCTGTTTTCATTTAAAACTCATCTGTTAAAATTCCTACATTTCTCTGTTTGATTTAGAATTCTTCCTTTGAGAATTATAATTATTTTTTGAATTACGTTATCTTAAGAATTTAAAACAGCAATAATTTAGTATTCTCAGGAAATTGACGTGATATAGGATTTAGTTGTAAGTTATCTTTAAGATGTTATAAAGTTATTTTTAAATAAAATGAAAGCCTCAGTGTTCAACTTGGGTGATTAAAAATGAGCAATAAAATAAGATTTCACTCGTTTTGTGTGGAAGGGCAGCTATTTTTGAAGCCTGTGTGTGGTATGGTAATTCAGAAAGGGCAGAATGTACTGCGTCTCGTAATTGCTGGAAGGTACTGGTGTGGGGGATAGTGTGTCCTTGCAGAGCCGATGGCTGCGGTGGCCCGAAGTGGCCTACATAGGACGCCGAGAGGAAGTGCCCTTCAGACGCTGTGATTAAATGACTATCAGCTGGGCCAGCGCTCCGCTTGCGCGGCGAATCCTGTCCCTGGTCGCCCACGCAGAAACTCGCCTCCTGAAATTACCCCCTTTCTCTCTGGTGTCATCAGTTTTTCCCTCTTTATTCCATTTCATCGCCTTTCATTGTCTTCTCCCCTGAACCCCTGGCAACCACCGTTGTGCGTTTTTGTGTCTGTGGACTTACCCGTTCTGGATAGTTCACCTAATGGAATCCTAGAGTTATGTGACCTTTCGTGTCTGGCGTTTT
Organism: Eonycteris spelaea; assembly: GCA_003508835.1. Classification (NCBI taxonomy): domain Eukaryota; kingdom Metazoa; phylum Chordata; class Mammalia; order Chiroptera; family Pteropodidae; genus Eonycteris; species Eonycteris spelaea. Next base: position 423,799 of record PUFA01000270.1, on the reverse strand, counting down.
TCATCGAGCGTAACGTTTTTTGAGGTTCATCCACATCGTAGCACGTATCGTTACGTCATTTATTTTCTGCCGGACACTGTTGTGTGGACACGAGACCATGTTTTGTTTCTCGTTCACTCGGCGGACGTCGGGTTCTCGCCACCGGTTGGTTGTTATTCCACCTGTGAATATTTGGATGTCTGCGCACCTGCCTCCTGCCTTCAGTCCTGTTGGGCACACACCTGGCGGTGGCCTTGCTGGGCAGTTTTACATTTAAAATTTTCAGCAACTGCCAGACTTCTCCACAGCAGCTGACCATTTCACGTTTTCACCAGCGATGTACAAGGTTCCAGTTTCTCCACTTCCGTACCAAAATTTCTTTTTCTTTTTTTAGATTATAATCATCCTGGTGGGTGTGGAGTAGCATCTCATTATGGTTTTGATTTGTAGTTCCCTACCGGCTAATGGGGTTGAACCTCACATATCCTTGTGGGCCATTTGTAAATCCTCTTGGGGAAGTGTCTCTTCAAGTCCTTGGCCCAGTTCTTAATTGGGCGGTCTGTCTTTTCCCTGTGAAGTTGTCAGAGTTAATATATTGTGGATACTAGGAGTTATGTCGAATTTTAGACCCATGAGGGGAGGAAGGCCATCTTAGCGATGCCATGTCTGCCAATCCATGAATGTGGAACAGCTCCCTATTTACTTAGGTCTGTAACTTGTCACTTGTAGCAGTTTCAAGTAGAGAACCCGTGTTTACAGGCAGGGTTGGAAGGCTGTTATTGAGGCAAGAAAGAATATAGAGGCTAAGTGATATTTCTCACTATTTTCCTTAAAAAGGCTCCTAATGATGTTACTGAATTTTATTTGGAATTCAACAATGAAATTTGGATTCAGCAGTGAACTTAAGAAAATTTATAGTATATTAGTTCAAACCTAATACAAATCTTTTGCGATGTATCCTGTCTCCTGATAAAGTGTCTGTACTATCTTTTGACTGTTTCTCTGTGAGAACCTTTTTCTTGGTAGAACTTCAGCAGGGTATCTGTGCCAGTTTTTTTGTTAACCACTTTTGAGGTAAGAACTATAATTACATTGTGAAAATAATATTTAGAGTATTATTTTCAGAGAATAATTACAGTGGTGTGACGAATATATTATGCTCATCTAATTTTATGTAAACACAAGCATGAGTTATTTTAATTGAGTTATTGGTGTTATTTTTGGCCTTTATTCTTTCTTAATCTGTAAAAATAATGTTGGGATTTTGGAGGGGCTTTGTAACATTTGCAGTATTTACATAAAGATCATTTGATAAGCTGTTTGGTAAAAGTAAACTGTCATTTGTACTCGTCTGCAGTTTTCTTTCCTTGTTTCTAGGACATCTGTTAACCTTCTTCCCAGAACTGTGCTCTGATTCAGAGGCTGGTTTTTAGTTGCCTGATGAGTTGTCGGGTCACTTGGCTTTCAGACCGACTTTTGTTGCTGGCTTTGTGTTAAATTTTACAAGTATAATATTCCAAAATACTCAGCAGAAATATAATTGTCATTTAAAACTGTGACTTAAGATTAAAAATGAAGATTTCTAATTAACATGTAACATAATTGCATCATGGAGTCATTTTTTAAAACTCAGCAAAGGAGAAAGAAAAATAATCACTTTATGCAGGCTACATGAGGCAGACACTTGACTCGCCTCATCATTTTCAATGTCTTGTGCACGAGCAGGAACGTGTGTGCAGTTTCTGTCCCCGTCTTTTCCATTATGATAGTGATTCAGGTTTGAGGTTCGTGGCACATCATTTTCTTTGTATACTGGTTTTTTCCTTTACTGTTTTTGATTTTTGGCCACAGTTTTACAGCTATTCTTTGAGCAACGAGTTGACTAAGTGAATAAATGAATAAAGCAGGAGGCACATTACACACCTTTATTCATCAGTATGAATAAGTGACTAAGCGGGCACATTACACACCTTATCCCTTTTGATCTTCAAAAACCTCCAGGGCCTTGGAGCCAGCAGCCTGCCTTGTGCTCAGCCAGGGATTAGGCGACAGGGATGAAGGGAGGGCCCGGCTCCTGGGAAAGTCCAAGGACAGGGGACTGGAGCTCTGGGGCGGGATCAGCAGGCCACTCCTCTGTTCCCCAAAGCAGGGATCTAGAAGGTTTAAAGTCTTTGGAAGCTCACTTGCCCTTAAAAACGTCTCCTGGTCGATGCCTGGGGGGAATTCCTTAAATGAAGCAGAATCTTTCATTTCAACTTATGTCCTGGGGCTTTTTACCTTTCTTGATCAGTCTTGATTCCCATCCCTGTCTTGGGGTGTCAGTGACCTTCCAAATTGTGGCTTATTCTTGTGTAAAGGAGAGAGGATATTAATACCCCTTGGTAAGATTGCCCTGGGGTGCGGGTGGAGTTGTACGCTGGGAGCTGCCATGACCTGAGACTTGCTTTGTAGCATCCCAAGAAGTTTTCTGGCCGTTGTACACCGCTGGTTGTCAGGCTCTACAGGAGCTGATCGCTGGAGAAGCATCGCCCAGGCCGCTGCGGGAGGCGGCTGTTGGGGGAACTCCTGAACCAGGAGGGGCACCTGCTCTCGGCGCCCCTGCTGGCGGGGCTGAGTGTGCCCGCTGACCAAGGAGATGCGCTTGAGGTCGGCTGCACCTTTCGCCCAGCGCAGAGCAGGCGATGAGGGCTGCTCTGGGGCCCAGAGGCAGTCGTTGCTATGGCTACCCACTCCCAGCCCCCTCAGGGCAGTCAGGGCTCCTGGACTCCCTGGGACATAAAGAACCTCAGAGAACCTTTCATTCCTGCTGCTCTACATCCTCACAAGCACTTTGTTATTTCCTAATTGCAATTTTTACCAATCTGGTGGATGCTTAGCAGAATCTCACGATTTTCCCATGGGGTTGAGCACTTTTTCGTATTTTATATAGATTTGCTTTTGGATATCTTACTAAGTGTTCTTCATGTTTTGGGTATTTTTAATTTTTTTTTTTTTTTTAGGCGAGGCAACCCTTGGTTGACTTCACAGATTGCAAGGACCTTGTCAGTTTACAATCCCTTATTTTTTATTTTATTTTTTACGCCTTGTAGCACCTGGTCTTCCTAGGTGGTCTCCCATCCAAGTACTAACCAGGCCCCACCATGCTTAGCTTCCAAGATCAGACGGGATCCGTCTTGTGGGTTTTTTTTAATGCCTCTTTCTCTATTGGATTGTTTGTCTTCTGAAATGATTTATAAGGGCTCTTTTCATATGGTGTATATGTGAATCTCACGGCAATTATGTGTTCTGTATCTTTTCCTAGTTTATAGGTAGTTTTTTTTTAAACTCTGGTGTCTTTTGACTTAATTTTTAGTTTATTAATATTTTTCTTTATGGGTATTACATGTCTTGTTTAAAAATTTTTCTTATTCTGCAGTGTCCTTTTCTAAAATCTTTCTATTTTTATCCTTTTACATTTTAAGTTAGTACATGGAGTCGAATTTACTGTGTTGTGTGAGCAAGGCCAATTTCCATTTTTCCGTACCCTAAAACCCAGTTATTCCAGCCTTATTTTCGGAAAGACTGGTTTTCTCAGCGAGCTGCTGTTACGTCTCCACCAGTATAGGTTTGAGTGTGTTTCTTGTGTTGGTCTGCCCTGTTGGTTTGTTTATACCTGCTCCATGACCACACCGTATTTATTACCCAGTGCTTACTGTCTTGTGAGAGAAAAATCTTCTTACCTCATTACTTTGACCAGCATCTTAGCAATTCTTGGTCCTTTGTATCTTCATGTAAAGTCATCTCGTCAAATTACAGAGCACTCACACAAACGTAGACACATCCTCTGGTGTGTGAGTCACACACACACACACACACACACACACAGACACTTTGTTGTAATTCAGACTAGGATTGCATTTAATCTCTAGACACAAACAGTCCTCCAACCTGTGAACGTGATGGAATTCTTCACTCACGTGGTGCTGCCGTGAATCTCAGTCGGGTTTTAGAAGTCCTTTAGTGGCATTACTTAGCATTTTTTTAGTTACACTGATGCTTTCATAAAATTTTTGCTTTTTTTCTGTGTATTGGAAAACTATGGACTTTTTTTTATATTGACTTTGTATCCAGCAATACTTATCAACTCTGATGTTGATTGAAACAAACTTACACATTTAAAAAATATTTTCTACATTAGAAATGCCACTTCATCTGTGAGGGTACAGCGACAGGTCAGTTTCTTTTCCAGTTCTTAAACTTTCACTTTTTTGTCTTGCTGACAGATTTTCAGTGGCGTTGCCTGGGAACGGGAGGAGCAGGTCCCTTCGCCTCGTTCCCTTCAAAGGGAACGCTCTCCCCAGCTGGAGAGTTTGGCCGATGCCCGTCCTCAGGGTATAGAGGCCCCTTCTGTTCTTTCAGAGCTCGGAGTGTTTTCATGAGCGGGCATTAAATTTTATCAACTGCTTCTTTACTATTTGAGGTGGTCATATCTGATTTTGTCCTTCATAGGTTGATGTGGTCAGTTATAAATTTCATTTCTAATGTTAAAGCTGCTTTCGATGCAGGTATAAATTCAACTTCGTCATATTATATATCACTGGATTCATTTCGTTCACGTGGTGTTCAGTATTTTTTACGTGAGTTATTTTCCTTCCTGGTACTATTCGTGTTCTGGTTTGGGTCTCACAGTTGTGCCAGCCTCGTGAAGTTGGTTTGGGAATCTACTCTTTTTTTGTGTGTTCTCTGGAAGAGTTGCGTAAATCGGAATTATTTTTTCCTTGAATGCGAACTGACGAGTGAAGTCATCTGGGTCAGGGGTTTTGTTTTTGGGAAAACATTTGACTACCAGTTCATTTTTTTTTTTAATGGTCAGAGGAATACTCAGGCTTTCCTAAATATTTTACAGAATTCTTTACAGTCAGTTTTTGTTAGTTATGTTCTAGGATTTTGTTTATTTTATTTAAGTTTTTAAAACAGTTTGGCATATGTGAAATCTCTTCTGATTTTCTTTTTTCGATGTCTGCAAGATCTGTGCCAGTATCCTCTTTTACATTTCTGAAAATCTGTGTTATTTGTGCCTTTTCTCTCTTCATCAGTCTCTCCAAAGGTTGGTCAGTATTGAGCTTCTTGAAGAATCAAATTTTGGGTTTGTCGATATTCTCTTTTTAATGATTGTTTTCAGTTTAAATAATTTCCTCCTCATCTTATGCTTTCATTTTTGGGGGGTTATTTTGCCATTCTTTTTATAATTTCTTCAAGCAAATGTTTAGCTCATTTATTTTCATCATTCCTCTCTCCCAGCATAGCCATTTTAAAGGCATACATTTCCATCTATGTACTGTTTCGCCTGCATCTCAGAAGATGCGCTTTGTAGTATTTTTGTTAACGTTCAGTTTGAAATATTTTATTTTCATTATGATGTCTTTTTTTGTCCTCATGGGTTGTTTAGAACTGTATCTCTTCATTTTAAACAGGATTTTCTAACTGTTTGGGGGGGTTATTTACAGCATGGTAAGTGATCGCTGTCTGTACGTCAGTTCTTTAAAATTTGTCGAGAGTCGTCTTTTGCCCCATCATGTGAAGTACTGTTATACAGTGTGCGATGTGCCTTTGAGAAGACCGCACGTGCTGCCGTTAAAAAATCCTCCCTTTTCATTAATCGAGTTAACACGTGAGCTCCCAGGCAGAGCTGATAAGCACGAGGGAACATCCCACCGTGTTAGTTGCTGCAATCTCAGAAGTCCAGCGTGGTGATCCTTGATGCTCGTGTCACTCTGGACAAGTCGCTGATGGCCTCTGGGGTCCTGGCTTCCTGTGGTCTGTAACCAGGGCGGAAGTACCGGTCTCAGGAGCCGTGTTCTCGGAAGGGTTCGTGCACCAGGCGTGCTCACAGTTTCCATTCAGAGTGTGTGACCGCAGAAGCAGACGCGCTTCCATTTACAGTTTGAAAATCTGACTTTGTACAACGACGTCGTATCGAGTCCACGTCGCGTGGCAGCTGAGAGTGTGGCCCGGCCACGTGCTCAGTGCAGTTCGTGAGAGGTTCACAGTTCGTCCTTACGGTGACCAGTAACTGCACGTTGTCCCTGTCGTGTGACGAGGAGTTTGGGCCTTACGCAGGTTAGATCACTTGTTTGGGTCCATGGTAAGTTGGAATTGAGCCTCAGTCTTCTTTCATTTGTTCGTGTTTTCATTCTTTCGTCCCCAAACAGTGTTCGTATTGTTCCTTAAAATGTTTTGTTGAATAGACTTTAACTTTTCGAGCAGTCCAGGTTCGCAGGAGATTTCTCTTTACCTCCCGCCCCCACATCCGCACAGCTTGTCAGCATCTGACACCGGAATAGTTCATTTATTACAGCTGACAAATCTGCGCGGACGCGTTGTCCCCTAAAGTCCGTAGTTCACATTAGGGTTCACTCTTGGTGTGGCACGTTCTGCGGGGTCAGGCAAATGGTTAATGGCGTGTGTCCACCTTTACAGCGCCGCACGAGTAGTTTCGGCCTTAAAACCCTCCCTGTGCTTTGCCCGTTTAGCCTCCTCCCCGTAGGCCCTGACAGCCACTCGTCTTTGCCGTCTCCGTACCGTAGTTTCGCATTTTCCAGAATGTCACATACCTGGACTCGCACGCCATGTAGCCTTTCGAGATTGGCTTTTTTCATTTGGTGATTAGCACTTGAGTTATCTCTGTGTTTTTTCATGGTTTAATAATTTCTCTTTAGTGCTGAATAATACTTCATTGTCTGGACATATCACGTTCACCGAGGATATCTTAGTTGCTTCTAGGTCTTGGCAGTTATGATAAAGATGCTGTGAACATTTGTTTGCAGGTTTTTGTGTGGATGTAGTTTTCAGTTTTTTGGGTAAATACCAAGGAGCACGATTGCTGGGTTGGATGCTAAGAGTATGTTTAGTTTCATAAGAAACTGCCAAACTGTCGCACCATTTTTCATTCCCACCAGCATCGAACGAGTTCCGTGGCTTCTCATATCCTCACCAGCATCTGTTGTTGTCAGCATTCTGGATTTTGGCCAGTATTCTGCAGTTTTATTTGGCAAAATATTCTACCATACCAACAACATGATCATTGTCTTATGCAGATCTTTAAAATATACTCTTTTGTTTACTTGTTCTGTGGGTTACTGAGGAAGGTATGTTATAATTGCCCAATTTAACTGTAGATTTTCTTTTTATACTTTTGTCAGTTTTGCGTGTGTGTGTTTGAGGTCATGTTATTAGGTCGTTCTAATTTAAAATTACTGTACCTGTCTGGTGAATTCAGTCATTCTGAAATGACTTTTTCAAGAAATCTCCTGTGACACTTTTTGCCTTAATCGTTAGCCTTAAGGTTTGTTATGTCTGATTTAAGTGGTCTTTGATGTTCTTTTTGGGCTGGTGTTTGCCTTGTGTATCTTTTTACTACACTTTAACTTTTCAGTACGTTTGTAGTCTTAAGTTTCAGATGTCTGTCTTAAATAGCCTGTAGTTAAATTTTTTTAAATCCAGTTTAAGAGTGTAATTGGAGCACATATTCCAGTGATACTTAATGTAACTACAGGACTGTTTATGTTTATGTTTATAGTTCTAACCTTTTTAAGAAGTGAATTTTGTAGAATACTTGTTCTGGTAAGGCGTGTTAATATCGTCACGCCCAGAGTTCCATTGTGACAACCCCCTGGGGAATATTTCTTAGTAAAATGTATTTATTCATTGTGTTAAACTGTTTTCAAATCACGTCTTTTTCACTTTTATGAATTCTCAGCTTTTCGCTGTGGCCTGCAGTTTTTGGGCAACATTGCCTCACGGAACGAAGCGTCCCAGTCCGCCGTTTGGTTGCATGCTTTCCCGGAACTCTTTTTGTGAGTATATTGACACGCGTTTTCTGCCTTCGGAGAGGGGGTGGTTCTGTCCTTTCATTTTCACGCAGTTGGGAAACAGGAGCAGTGACCCTGTGGTAAGAGATGCTCGCGGTGGCGGCAGCTCAGTGTGCTGAGGGAGGGCACTCGGGTCCTGGGGACGCCCCTGTCTCGGTTGGGGTGGCGGCTGCTGCATAGGTGTGTCCCCACCTACAAGTTTATCGAGCGGTACACTTAAGATATGTGTCCTCTATTGGATGTCAGTTTTACTTTAAGAAAACAGAAGTTTTGGTTAAGAAATATTAAGGACATTATGATTTATAGAACACAGTTTATAAGAAAATGAGAAGCCACACACACGGAAGCGAGGGCAGTGAGTGAGTCGTGCGTCCGCTCGGTGGCGCCGTGCGCGTCGGTGGCTGCAGCGTGAGGCCAGCGTCACCGACCCGCTCCGCTGGGCCCGTTCGCGGTCCTCTGCCTGGCGAGGTCCCGCTTCGTGCTGAGTGGCTGTCGGTCCATGAGAACCTGAGCGCTGAGAGGAAAGGCGGAGGCAGGACAGGGAAGGGGAGAGGCGCTGTGCGGGAGCACGGGCCCGGCTTCCAGCCTCGGCTCTGCCGCCACCGAGCGGGTCACCTGCCGCGTGTGCTGTTCGCATCCATTGACCCTCACGTTATTCCCAGCTCACTGAGTCTATAACTGCCACTCAAATTCCCGCAGGTAATTAGAATCGAAGGCATCTATCTGCCTGTTATGTTTATGATTAATAATTGAGCTTAGGTGGAAGGGAAGAATTGTGGAATTCAAGCTACACAAATAGAGATTACTTATTATTTGAGAACTCATTCCTTTGAAACATTTTGGGCCCCCTAACGTCTGCCAGGTTCTGGGCCAAGTGAGTATAACACAGATAGTACTCCCGAGGAGTTCATGCTTTGTGCAGAGGGTAAAGGAACAGGTGAAGGAACAGGTGAGCACCTGTCGTGTATGGACCGGCATAACCAGCCAGATCCAGGTGCCCTAGAGACAGAGGGGGGGGCCCTCGGACAGCCAGCGCGGCGCCCAGTGCTCTGTGTGCATTATCGCATCTCATCCTCGCAGAGGCCCTGGGCGGTGGGCCGAGGAGGTTTTGTTATCTCGTTCCATTTTTATGGCAGTAAACACACTGGGAGAGCTTAGTGACTTCACTCTTCCTGTGTTTCTGAGGCAGATATAACCAGATCAGGGCTCCAGCTGTGGCTGGTACTAGCTCTGTGTCTTGGGCAAGTAAAGCGGTCAGTCAACACATTCTTTACCTATAACATAAGAATAATTCCTCCTCCAGAAGAGTGTTTCGAAGTTGAAATGAAAAATAAAATTCTGTCTTAGTGCATGACCCATAACGTAATTGGAGACCTTTCTAAGGTCATGTCACTGGTGGGCGGAGGAGCCAGGACTTGTGCTGAGGGTCTTGACTCCAGGTGCTTTTTCTTGCCAGTGTAACCATCTTTCCCTTAGACAGTCTGCCACGGAACTGTTAATGGATACTTTGTGTTCGACTAATTCTGTATTTGCTGTTTTTACAGCAAGTAACGTACTTGTTTCAGAGCGTTGTAATTCTTCACTAAATCCTTTAAAAGGACTATGTACTGAATTTGTTAATGGGATTATTATTGTTTACGTGCTATAATCATTGTGTTTTGTTGTTAAATTGGGCTAACACTTTCATTTCTTTATTTGGAAGGTCTTGTTTAAATCATCCAGACAAAAAAATTGTTTCCTACTCCTCCATGATTTTGTTCACTTCCCTGAACTCTGCAAGAATGAAAGACCTGGAAGAAAACCTCAACATCGCGATCAACGTGGTGGAAGCGCATTACAAGCAGCCCGAGTCAGAGTGGCCGTAAGTGTCTCGCTGGAAGCGTAGTTGCTCCCGAACATTCTGACAGATGCTGTCTTAAGAGGTGCTGAGAAAATTTGAGTTATAATAATCGAACACAAGTTAAAACATCCTATGTTGACAGAATAGGAAAAGTTTCTCTGCAGACTCTGGAGGCCTGTGGAAGGGGGAGTGAGTTGGGTTGGGCCTTGAAGAATGGGGAGATCCAGGTGTCCTGGAGACGGGAGGGGCCCTGGGACGACGCTGCAGGCGCTCAGAGGGTCGGCAGAGTGCAGGCGCTCTCCGTGCGTGCCGCGTCTCATCGCGCAGGGGCCCTGGCGGTGGCCGGCCGCGCCATGTCTGAGTCATGGAGGTGCGGCATGGAGGTGCGCAGACCAGGCCGTTGTGGCTGTGGTAGACGGTTCGTTAGAGATTAGGGTGCTGTGTGTCTTGTGGGCATCCGTCCAGATGAGAAATGCACTGTCATGTCATGTCATTGCGGTTGGTGAACACGCTTTACGTAATTTTATTTTTTAAAATATATTAAGTCCTGTTTCATGGCCTGACATCTGCTCTGTCATGGAGATGTTGCATGTGTTTCTGTGTCTGGTGGAGTGTTAGGTCTGGTTGGCTTATTGCGTTTACGCAAGTCTTCTGTTTCCTCGATGGTCTTCTGTCTAGTTCTGTTCTTTACTGTCTCTTTCTCTCTTCAGTTCTGTCCATTTTGCCTCACTTATTTTCAGGCGTTGTTGTGAGTTACATGTATGTTTGTGATTGCTATGTGTTCTGAGGAATTGATCCTTTCATCATTATAAAAGCCACCAAAATTTTTGTTGCTTTTCTTTATTAGTGCTCTTAATCTGTTTTCTTTAACGTGCGTTTTTGTCTGTTTTCCACACGGTCGGTCAGGGCAGTGTAGTCGGGCAGATTGTCTCTGGGTGGGGAGCCTTGAGCTCCCCGTCACCCCACTTGTGTGTCACGGGGGCGTATGAACTTGCCCAGTTTCATCGTCTTTCAGTGTGAACTGGAGCGTTCGGTTGAAATTAAACCTAATTTTAAAATTATTTCTATTTCTGAACATTCATTTATATTTGAATTACCGTTTGCATAACAGAAGTTCAATTTAGAAAACCTCTCTGAGTATGCACCTGTTTTTAACATGACGCTTGAATCATTAGAGTCAGGTTACCAAGATAAATTTTCTGTTGCTGAATTCTGTTTTATTTAAGTGTCTTAAATCTACATTTTAACGACCTGCAGTTTTTTAAAAGCATGAAATAAAGGGCAAAAGGTCATAAAGGGAAAAGTATAAAATAAGCTTCAGAGTAGCTCAAGTTAAAGTCCTCAGAGCATGGGATAAGACAGGAAAAAGGCGGGAGAGTAGCAGTTAACTGATGTCTTCTGCAGTCTGTACGCTGAATGCTTTGATTTACGTGAGAGGAACTCTGCATTTGGCAGACAAAAATGGGACCACGAAATATCCAGAGGCTTCCAGCAAAATTTTTACTTTTCACTGTTAAATATGAACCCAACCTGAAAATTAATGAAAAAACCACTTTTTGCCCTCCTACCTCCCAACATTATGCGATAGTTCACAAAAACAACAAAACTTCATGGTGTTAGAATTCACGGGTTTAGAGTCTTTTCTTGGAAAGGGACAAATGTAAGGTTTCAATAACTTTGGGTCTTTTTGTTTCAGTCCCCCAGAAACAGGAAAGTGTAGGCGAGGAAGGCTTTGGCACTACTCCGTTTGAATTATTGGGATAATGTCCTTCTAAAAATGTTTGTTCCTTTTCTTTGTAGGTGTGAAAGATGTTTTCATGCTCTTAGGTAACCCTGGATGAATCCAAGGCCTGAATTTTGGCATACGAATCCATCTGTATCTTGTATCTGACAGTCCAGTACACGTGCCTCGGGAGGTTAGAAAGGATCAGGCAGGGTCAATGTGGGATACACAGGAGGGGAAAAAGTGGGGTGCCTGGCTGCCCCGAGATGTGTAGGGCGTGTTGTGTACGGACCTCGTTTTCCTGGTCATGCCACCCTGTGATTGTATTTTGCCACCAGTTACGGATGAGAGTCTGAGACTTCAGTGAGGTTAACCAGCTTGACCAAGGTCACAGAACTAGTGCAGAGAAAAGACAGTTGAAAGTGATGACACGTGTTTTAAGACTTCTCAGTTACGGGGAGGTGTGAACTCTTTCCGTTTCGGCCTCTTTCAGAATAAACTTTTATCATTCTTTGAACTTACACACATTATCGCTACACAAAAATTGTAAACCATGAGTGGAGTATTATTTTTTGTTTGTATTTGGGTTACCTAGTTGATTTATTTTGCATGACAGTTTCACTCCCAGACTGATTGATGTCCCTTTGTTCTAGGGCTGTCTCTTGCCTTATCCCTGTACATTTTGCTATTTCCTTAACTATGGAGGTAGTGGGAAGATAAATATAATTGTCCTTTTCGCGGTTTGAACCTGTCTCCCCTCTTCTGTTCTCTCCGAGTATCCCGAGCACTCAGATTGCGTGGTACTTAACACGCGTCTTAGCTGTGAGCTCCCCGTGGCAAGATTCAGCGTTGTTTGTTATTGGGACCTTTACCAGGTACCATCAGCATGGTAGGCGTGGTGTCAGTCACGCGTCTTCTGAATCTGAGTGGCAGAACCCAGCGCAGGTAGCACATGTGCAAAAGGGACTTCATTGGCTTGCTAACCGAAAGGCCTGGAGTCACCGGATTTGTAGACACAGTGGATCCCGGGCCTGAAAGGCCTCATCGGAGCTCCTCTGTCTCTTCCGTGTGTCCTTTTCCTTCTCTGCTGGCTTCACTCTCAGGCACCCTTTCCTTTCTGCCTCCGCTGCTGCCCCCTGTCCTTCATGTCCTTTACACATCTGCCCAAAGTTGGCGCGGCCCGTGGCCAGTCTTCAGACCTCTTCTCTGGCTGCTCGTTCCCTGGGTGACCTCACCTAGATCCACAGCTTAAAATTCTTTTATATGTTGATAATTTCCAGACATATGTCTCTGGCCTTGACCTTTTGCCAGAGCTCCACTGAGGAGTGCAGCTTCCTGCCGTATCTTCTGGTCGGCATCTCAAACTAGTGAAGCCCACAACCGGACTTCCGGTGTCCCCACCCCCAAGCCGGCTGTTGCTCTCTCGTCTTTACGGTTTTGGTAGCGGCGTCACCATTCACCCCCTCGCCGAGGCCCGGTCCCCTCTCCAACTCTGAACCTGAGTCATTCCCGAGTCTCTTGTACTCTCACTCACTCGCGCTTACCAGCCCTGTCTGTGCACCGTGTTCCGGGCCACATGCTTCACACCTTCCTTACTGTGACGGCTTGAGGCACCACTGTCATTGCTGTGGACGGACCGCTGCCGGGATTCTCACTCAGCTCTTGGCCTCTGCTGTGCCCTCGTGATCGCCACACAGCACCCAGGGCGACCTTTGAAGAACTTGTTATAGAGCTTGCCACTCTTCTTGTTTAAATAAGCCCTCCGGTGGCTTCCCACGGCACCGAGGAACAAATAGGAGGAGCTTGTCACGTCCTGGCTCCCGACCTACCTGCCCATCCTCTGTCTGCCACTTCCCCGGTGCGCCTTAGTTCCAGCTGGCCCACCGCTTTTCCTTGAACACCCCAAGATTGTTCTCTCCTGAGTCTTCCCACCTGCTGTTGCTTCTGCTGGGAATGGCTTTCCTCCGCGTCTCCGCGCGGCTGTCCCCTCTCTTCAGAGAGGCCGTCAGGGCGCTGTACGTTCACATGCCCCCCGAATCCGCACCCCCTTCCTTTCCTTTGTTTCTTTAGCAGCACGTATCACTACAGAAATTATGCATTTTCTCTATTTCCTTGTGGCTAGAATGTAGGGTTAGCCCCTTAGTGCCCTGTAATTTGTCACGAACGCGTGCTGGTGAGGGCCAGCCCCCCGCCAGCTCTGTAGACAGTCTCATCGGCACACAGCCGTCTCGTTTGTTTACCTGCTATCTGTGCTGCCCCCGCTACGGTGGCAGGCTGAGTGGTTGTGACAGAGGCTTTGGCTCGCACGGTCTTAAATATTTACTACTCGGCCCTTTATGAAAAGAAGTTTGCCAGCCCCGGACAAAGAACAGCACGTGGGGTGTCGCACTTGTTGAATGAGTTGGGTGATGGGCGGGTCGGCCTTCAGTCGCCGCATGTTCATCTGGTTCTGTCTGGCCTCGGAGAGACTCCCGAGGGTCCGGCCAGCCTTCCCTAGGACGCCGCGGGAGGACCTCGGAGCTGCGGTGGGTCTGGGCTTACGCTCTGGTCTAGTCCGTGTGCTTCTCCAAACATCTACACGCGGTCCTGACTTGCAGTCACACGTGCATACAGCTTGTGATTGTGTGTGTGTGTGTACATCTGTTTGTGAAATGTTGGAATGCTTCAGGATATAAGTAACATTTTCTTCATAAACATTGGCTGGCAAACGTATTGAGAAGTGCGAGAATTCAAAACAGGGAAGTATTCTACCGGAAGAACGTCGGCCAGGCAGGTCTCTGCCAGGCCAGTTTCCTTGTCAGTTTCCTTTTCCCGGGGCCAGGCCGGGGTCCCGTGTGCACTTCTGTGGCAGGGCTCTTGGATCTATGGAGCTGACGGTCACAGCTGGAAGGTTGGGGTTTATTCTTAAAAAGAATTCTGTTACTCAGTTCTAGAAGGACAAAAGGATGTTGGAAGGAGAAAGTCAATGGCAGACGGCCACAAGAGCTCAGTGTTTGATGAATGAGTGAATCGCTTTTGTTGTCTGCGGCTGCTTGAGAAGGCAGCTGGGATTCCTTTTTCCCTTGCTGGTCGGGGTCGACTCCTGCGCGTTAGTGCCGAAGACGCGCGTCCCCCACGCGGAGAGGGTGGGCGCCGCGTGCCGGGCGCCCCTGCCGGTGAGCGCCGGGCTGAGAGTCACGCCTGGTGCTCTGGAGACCGAAACTTGGGCTCTTAATTCTTGTAACAACTGCTCTTCCAGGGTGCGGCCTCGAGGGAAGGGTGGCTGAACCGAGCCCGTGTGTCATGCTGTCACCCGTGCTATCACCCGGTGCCTTGCCCGGAGCTTTCAGGGGCTTCTGGTTAGTGTCGTGTTTTTTTCAGAGCCTCTGTCTCCTTTGTTCTCTCGTGGAGGCACCGCCAGCGAATGGCCAGACTGGCGGTTTCTGTCCTGATGCTGCAGCTTCGTGCCCCAGCGGCGGGTCTGGCCCCAGCGGCGCCTCCGTGCAGGTCGCAGTGTTAAGCCACCACGGGTTGGATTTCTCAGGTCCCAGACCGAGTGGCGTTCTTTCCCAGAGCGCGTTTAAGTCAGATTCTTCATTTAACCTGTGCGGTGTAAAAACCTTTTCCAGGTTTTTGCAGTCAGTGAGATGTTATAAATGGAGCTCTGACATGACGTGCTCGTGTGGAAATGGAGATAATAGCTTTCATTTTGAAAGTTTCCCCAAAGGTGACTTTAGGATCACCTCTGCTTCCTGGGGACACACTCACCTTTGATTGTCTTTCTCCACAGCTCCTCGATGTTCAGATGGCTTTTACTGCCTTTGATTTGGTGCACAGACTCCGTAATGCAGATAGTGATTAATCTGTCACAGTTCACATACTTCAGAACCAATTAGAAGTGACAACGCGAGGGAAAGGAAGAGATGGGAAGAGGGGCCTTCACGCATTTTGTGTTTTAGCCATTTTGGAAAATGATGTAACAATGTGGGTCAGCACTTTGGCCTCGACAGCTTGCTCTGTGCGCGTGAGCTTTTCTGTTTAAATGAGGAACCGCTCTGTCCTGTTTCTCGGCCAGCGAGGACGCTGCTGACCGTGCTGTCAGCCGCGTCACAGGGGAGCGCTTAGGTCTCCGTGAGGAACGACTGCCCTTCCACGAAGGTGCGATTCGCTGGCATCTTGGAGAACCGTGGTTTAGAATCGCTTCTGCTCTGCAGGCGTTTAGGAAACGCAACACTGAGAGCTGCTCGGTCCACACATCAGTCAGTCAGTTGATTAATTAAATAGTTATTGAGTTTCTGAAGCGTGCCAGGTATTGTTAATGACACGGAGAGTCGAAACTGATACGATGTTACAATTTAGTAAGAAAGAAATGAACAAAAACCCCCAAAGAATGAATTAAAGATGTCAGATAAATGCTTGAAGAAAAATACACCGCATGTTTTGTGTACTGAGCTGTCCTTTAGAGTGGTCCTTGGCTTACAGGAAATGCTATGCAGTGTTAGCTATTTTATTATTTGCCATTTAAATGTGATTGGTGGGGAGGAGAGACAATGAAAAACCCGTGAAGAGCGTCAGATCTTGATGAAGTACTCTGGGGAGGCGATGTGACTTTGAGCCACAAGGTGCTACTTTAAAATGTGGAGGTCAGGGATTCTCTGAGTTGGTGCCATTCGAGCTGAGAACTAGATAGCCAGCGCGTGAAGATGTGTCGGGGGCAGAGGCGGGGACCGCTTGGGAAGAACAGTCAGAGCAGTGAACCTGCCCAGCGCGAGAGCCCCACCGTCCAGGGCAGCTGCAGCGTACTGGGCAAAGGAGACAACTGTGGGACGCGCAGTCCGAGAGGTGACTGGAGGCCAGGTACGTAGGGCTTTGTAAGCAGAAAAGGTGGTTGATTTTACTCTCTGTCCCATGGGGGGCAGTGGGAGCGTTTTAAGCGCGGTGTGCGCCAGTCTGGATTCTGTTCTGAAAGGTCCCTCTCGCTGCTGGACAGAGGTTGAACTGTTGGGGACAGGGACAAATGGAGACCTCCTCTTTGAGGGCGCGGTTGTAGTCATCAGGCGGGAGGTGACGGTGGTAGAGATGGGGGATGGGGACAGTGAGTAGATGGACTGTGCTCAGCGGGGAGCGCTGGCTGGACTGCGGGAGGGGTCGTCTGTGGGTGAGCCGGGCAGAGATCGGTCAGGGTGGGATGCCAGGGTGGGAGGAGCGAGGCGCTCGGCTTGTTGAAGGCGGAGGTGGCTGGACCAGTCTGGGGTGGGGATGGGGAGAGGAGTGTTTTGACCATGTTAAATTTCAGGCACCCACTGCATCTGAGCAGAGACGGCTCACAGTGAGTGCGGCCTTCGTGGCAGGGAGGGTGCCCGGCCTGGCAGTGAGCGAGGCCTTGCGGATGACGTGAGACTTGACCTGGAGGCTGAAGGGGGGCTCGGGTGGGGCAGAGGGGGGTGTACGAGATCGCGGACAGAGGAAAGGCGCATGTGGCAGTGTTTGGTCTGTGGTGTGGTTTGCGCGTATCGCTGACCCTTCGCCAGGATGTAGTGGGGACTCCCTTTTAGGGACTCCCTTTTAGGGACCGGATTTTGACATAGCCTTTAGATGGCCTGCATTTTGTGCCGCTGAGTTGCCATGGTGGAGAGGCGAAGGTAGTTCATCTTTTCTTTCTGTTTCTCTCTGTTGGAGAGGGGATACAGATTTATTAAGTTATTTCGGAGAAATGACTGAAATTTGTCTGCCCACAAATAGCTACCGTTAGGACGAAACTTAAGCTGAGTTCTCTGGCCGGAAGCGCGAGGGGCCAGGGTCGCGGGCTGGTGGTCGCTGGCCGGGCGTGACCGCACCTGCGTCAGCAGAATACTTGTCCAATAGAGCGATTTGAGGATACTCTGCCTGGGTTTGTTACTTAAATTATGTACATGCTTTTTGGTAGATAATACATTCATATTGTTTTCATATGAAAATGCATGGTTTCCCCCCAGCCACCTCCCTCATTCCTCCACGCTGTCCCCACAGGCACCCCCTTAGTGCCCCTGCGCCTCACAGGCTGGGCGTCTTTGTTCACTAAGCAGTACATTTTTGAGAGCTTTCCAGGTCACTGTATAAAGAACTTCCTCATTCTCTTCCATTGTATGCATTCTTGTCGGACATTTAGATTGTTCTCAATTTTTCATAACTGCAAAATGCTGCGGTAAATAACAGCCTCGTTCGTACATCTGTCCTGTGCGTGTGGGCAAGTATGGTTGTCACATAGATTCGTAAGTGCAGCGACTAGGTCCAAGGGAATGTGCTTTTATCATTTGACAAGCTCTTCTAAGTTGTCCTTCCTAGATTTGTGCCATCTACACGCCCCTTAGCAAATTTTGACCGTACCTGGTTTTCTACACGTTTGCTACCGGAGTGTGCTATCCAAGTTTTGGATTTGCCAGCCCTGCCAGAGTTTCAGATGGTATCCCTGTAAAGTTTTATTTTTTATTTTTCTTGTGATGAGATCGAGCCTTTGTTCATTCTCATTTTCTTTACCCATTTTCCTCTAAGGATAAGTCTTTTCTTTATCATGTGCAGGGATATTTTCTAAATTAGCAATATTAGCCTTTTGTTTGAAATAAAATGTAATTATTTTTAAATTTGTGTTTTGACTTTGCCTATTTCACTTTTTTCATGTAGAAATTTTTGATTTTTTCGTAGGTGAGTTTGCCAGTCTTTTTCAAGGTCTTACATACAGGTTTTGGGTGAAAGCTGTGAAGACCTTTCCTCTACTTAGCTTTTCTTCCAGTATCGTGTCATCTCACTTTTGGTTAAAGATTAGGTGTGTGACCTGCTTGGAACTTTATCTTGGTCAAAAGATCTATGGATCCATTTCACTTTTGCTCCAGATGCTGCTGGCTGTTGGCTATGACCACCTTTCTTTCCCTCGTCAGTGAAACAGAAAACGTAGAAAAAATGAACAAAGGCAAAGTTGGTTCTTTGAAAAGACCAACAAAATTGATCAGGAATTGAAGAGAACACTAATGACCAGTGTCGTGAAGGAAGGCGTGGCCACGTCGGCCTCCGGTGAGCCTGGACCTTGGTTGAGGCTGCTTTCTCAGCCTCTGCAGCGGCCGGCAGCTGAGGGCTCTTTGCTGGCAGTGTTCAAGAATAGGAGCTCCGTCCTGAATCCCTCGCTAAGCCCTGCTAGTATTTTGTTGCTTAGAGTTCCTTGAGCACATTGCTTTTCTCGCCCAGGTGTTTATTTTTTGTCACGTCTCATTCAGTGTCCTTCCTTCCCCCTTCAGCTAGGGGTCCACAGAACACCTCCAGTCCTTGGTCGTCTTGCCCATCCTTCGTCGCCTTGCCTCCTCCCAGCCCTCTGGTTAGATAAACTTTATTGTGTCTGTCATCCATAATGTGTGCGTGTTGCACGTAAGACAGTTCTCTGTAAACGTCCCGGTGTGGGTCTTTCTCCACTGTTAGAGTTTGGGAACACAGCTTGTGACCGGGCCCCAGCACAGTGCCGGGAACACTGGTTTTGAGTGAATGTTCCTGTGGGAAAATGTTGTAAGTTTCAAATAGCTGAGTTACATGAGTTAACGTTAGGATCACAGTTTTGTGTACCTGGCTTGAATTGCATGGATTGCTCTTGTTACAGTTTGATAAGCTACCTAAGTTGATGCGAAAATGGTTTTAGAATTTTGAATATTATCCATTATTGTTAGAAATGTTTTACATCCAAATGTTGATCAGTTATTGTAAAGGTCGTAGAAGAAATGGAATACGTGTTTAGATTTTGTTTCTATGTAAAGCGACAGTGTTTCGTGATAGTTAGTATGCCTCATTTGGCTCTTATACTGAAAGCCAGACTTATTTTATTTGTTCAGAAGTGATTAAATAAACTGCGATTATAAAAATATTTAATGTTTAACAGTCACTCTTTTATTACTATAACCTTGGTTATAAACAGTGTCGTCTTTAGTTCTTAAGCCTTCAGATGCCCCCTGGTAAATGTGATTCAGAATTAATTAATAGTACTACTCAATCTTTTTAGTTGTCACAGTGGCACTTTGGAGAAATATGCGTATAATCTTTGCCTGAGGGTTCCCATAAGTTGATCTCTGAGTTTGGATGACTGCATTGCCTGACGATGAGGATGTTTTCTTGGTAACCTGAGAGCTCTTGAAGAGTAGATAATCACGCCAGGATTCATTACCCCTTCTCTGGCATGCATTTAAATAAAAAGTATGACTTGTCTATTTCTTTGGTTAATTTTAGCACTAAGCTTCTGACCAAAATAATTTAATGTGTTTTCCGTTTATACCTGAACTTGTAACTAAATTCCATTTTACTGTTTAAACTGTAAGAAGTATTTTCCTTTCTGAGTTTAGATAAAAAGCTATAGTAGGCTCTTTTCTCCAATTGAATAAATTTGAATCATTTCAATAAAATTTTCAGAGGTGGAATTGGGGGAAGATATTTTGAGTGTTTCAATTTTCTTTTGGTTGCTAATAGAACAATAGTATGTGATCTCTCAAAACATTTTAAAATGACAACAAATCAAAAATTCAGTAACAAGCAGTGCTTTTCTGTATAAGACGCCTACGAAGTGCGTAAGGCTGTGTCTGTTTCACTATGTTTCTAGTAACCAAACTTTTTCCTTCTTTTTTCTTAGGTTCTTGATTATTACAGACCATTTTCTGAAAAGCCCGGAATTGGTAAAAGCCATGTATGCCAAAATGAGCAATCAAGAAAGGTAACCCCAAAAACCAGTGTGGTTTTGAGTATTTAGCATTCCATATAGAGTATCCTGTACACGTGACTGAAAAACTGTGTGGTTTCTTAGTTGGCACAAAATCTCTAACTACATGTTTCTGTGTCAGTAATGGTTTTAACTTGGTTGGTTAACATCACGGCTTAGCCACAACAGGCCGTGATCACCGTGGGGTTGCACAATCCAGGCTGGCGCCATCATTCAGTAAAGGCGTGTTATGAAACGTGAAGAACAATCTCTTGTATTTGCACCACGGTTTTGTAATCGTAATCCGTGCAACGAGATGTTGCAGCCGTGTGTATGAAACGTGCCGTTCGTTCACACCACTGGTCCAGCGATCAGGGGCATGTACTAACGGCGCGTAGGATCCGGCAGACAGTTCAGACTGAAGGCGAGCAGCGCCCGGCCACCTGTGACCTCAGCGCTGCCGTAGCAAGGAGGGCAGTGCCCTCGAGGCCTGGGCTCCCCGCCTTGTTGGGATAGAACTCCTTTCTGAGACCGCAGCCGGGTCTTACAGTGTGTTTAGATTCAGCTTCTTGAAAATCAGAGGATTGAATAAAAAGATTCACGGTAATCTTTCCATTCCAGTAGTATATGTTTTTCCTTTTCCCATTGGAAATGTCGTCTTAGGAAAATAAAACTTATTCAGAAATCTGATGAGCAAAAGCCAATCTAATGATGAAGAACTTTAAGAAATGTTAATATTTTGTTTGTAGTCACAGTTTTTATAATTGTGGTGGTTTTGAAATTCTTACTATTTGGGTTCCAACAATTCAGCTTTATGCACTGCTCTGTGGCCTTGTTAAGTAGTAGTTTTTAACAAAAAAAAAAGTCTGTGCTTCTAACATCAGTTTAAATGCTGTATTTACAAACCCAGTGCCCCTCGCCACCATCACATACGGGCACTTTCATTTCAGAACAAGAATTGTTTGAAGTTTTTGACCTAAAATAAGTAACATGATAAGCGGTGCTATATATTAGTAAATTGCTTTGCACCTGAATATGTAGTTTAATTGTATTTTAATATTCGAGTTTACATTTTCCATATTTCTATCAAGTGATCTGTTTTTAAACTGACCCATTACCTAACTAAATGAGGATTACAGACTAAACATCTTCTGTTTGTATTAATAAAATAGTCGTAGCCGCTGCTTCATGCGCGTTTCTGCTCAAGGGTTACCTCCTGCTCCTCCTCTGTTTTCCTCTCAAAGGAGAACTGTCGTCATTTCATCACGTAGTGTGTTACACGTTGTGCCGTCTACGTACGAGCTTGCTGTCGCGTGACGCCACGCCAGTGACCCCGGCCGCGTGGGGCGGGGCGCACCCGCTCTCGTTCTGTGATGTGTGCATTTCGCAGGCAGTGCTGGTGCACAGCGGGCACGAGACCGAAGTTTTGTTAGTGAAAGCTGAATG
Organism: Eonycteris spelaea; assembly: GCA_003508835.1. Taxonomy (NCBI): domain Eukaryota; kingdom Metazoa; phylum Chordata; class Mammalia; order Chiroptera; family Pteropodidae; genus Eonycteris; species Eonycteris spelaea. The sequence goes on along the minus strand of PUFA01000270.1, from coordinate 402,278 downwards.
AGTGAATGACTGTTTCATTCATGAAAAGGTCATTTTAGTACGTTGATTACTGTGGCGTCACCTGCTGAGTCGGGGACCCGGAGGTGTTCCTTTGCCAGTCTCTCAGCCACGCTGCTGCCCTCTTTCTCCAGGTGTCTGTCCTCTATTTGGTGACACCCATAATTTTGTAGGTTTCTCCAACGTGAGCGTGCAAGACAAGCCTCTTGTGTATGGCGAGAACTAATAGAACATCTACCTTTATTTACTTGTCAAAAAAATAAAGCAGTCAAGCTTTATTGTTTAATATCTAGTTTGACAGTGTAGGGTCCCTATAAATTACACATACTGGCAGTGCGCGATGAAAGGCTTGGAGAACACCAGACGGAGGTGTGCTTCGCTAGGTAATCTGCCTCTGTGGAGCTTCGTTCTTTCTTTATAATCGGGTGCTGAGAACACCAGAGTTGCCCGCGCACTCGTATTCAGGAAAAGGACGCTGACTTTTAGCAGTATCGTTTGTCATGGAGGTGATAGCACCGGTGGCTTCGTCAGAAGTACTTTTACAGCTCCGGTGGGGAGGGGGTCGCAGTGGAGATTTGCTCCAGGCTGAGAGAAGGGCAGAGCTCCGGAGGCGCCACAAGGCTATTCGTAGGACAGAAGGTAGGAGGAGGGACTGTAATCCTGGGCGACAAATGTTCAGTTATCATCCTTTTAGGCACAAGGAGGCGTTAAGGTTGTTTTCTAGGATAAGATCTTGCTCTTATCCTTGTTTTATGTGAGAGTTATGTGCGAGTCAGAAATATAACACTTAATAGACCACCTCCTAGCCCAGGCAGCCTTGCTCTGGAGTCTGTTCTGATAACTCTTGCACTATGTCACCTAGAGCCGAAAACCATTTGTGAGGGGTCAGTTGTGTTATATGTAAAGAAACCCTTTAAACACCCAATAACATACTAGAAGAGGATGTATAAATTAAATGCCTTTACAAAAAGAGAGACTCACTGTCTTTCGGCTGGTGGGTTTGTCTCCTGAGTGTCGAGATGTTTCTCTCATATCGATGTCATGTCGAGCATGGTGTTCTTAAATGTCACGATCGGTCAACAAATGTCAGTTCCATGAATGAATAAAGACCTGCGTGATCTAAGCGCTCAGCTTTATTGGGAGATAGATTTTATTGGAGGTGGGTCTTTGTGGTTCATATTTCATGTGGTCATATGGCCTCAGCCAGATTTCCAACTGCAGCAAACTTCATTTTCAAGAAACATCAACCCAAAACATTCTGGCTCGAGATTTGTACTTTTGTGTCGTGTGCCTTCTAAATCACGCATCTGCACACATGGAAGCAATTTAATTATACCAGCAACTTTTGCGATACATCTGACCACTTAGGATTAAAGGAAACGGGGCCTTGATGCAGAAAGACAGGGTGCTTTACGTAAGCGAAAACAGAAGGCCGCGAACACTTCACCCCTCCGTGGTGTTAGTTACGGCAAAGTTTCCTTGATTTGCTTCACTTCGCTCAGCAGTTCTGACTCCCCGCTCTGAGCAGGGCCCTGTGCTGTGTTCTGCAAGGAGATGCCACGGGCAGACAGTGCCGACCCTCAGCGATCCTGTAGCCTTTCTGTGAACTTCGCCAGACAGCTGGGGGGAGAGGTCAGATGAGGGCGTCGATAGCTGTGCTAGGAGGTAGATTGGTAGCTGTCACAGGAGGGGAACAAGTACAGTGCCTGAGGGACATGGGGTTGGAGGGAAGGGGGAGACAGCGCTTGTGGCCTTTGGAGTAGTGAAGACTGTGGAAGAGGGTAGCATTGACACGCCTGGGGCGGGCGGGACTTTGCCAGGCCCTCTGCGGGAAGAGTGCGGACATGTGCTAGTTGAGGAGCAGGACAGGAAGCCCAGGTAAAGGAATCTGGGGGTGTTTCGGAGAACCCCAGGTTGGGATGACAGATCCTCGCAGAAGAGCAGTGGGCGTGCGGCGGGCAGGAAGGCCAGGGCTGGGCTTTGCGTTGGTGACAGGAGGTCCGGTTCGTTTGACGAATGTTTCTTGTGCGCCTGCCCTGCACGCTGGATGCACCCAGTGATTGACAGATGGAATTACAGAAGCTTGGCTCCGGATTGAGCGGCCGTGTCTGGTGAGCCTGAGGCAGTCTGAGTGATGGTTTCTGGGTTAAAGGAAGCAAGACTTTCACACTGATTGACGGGCAATAATTTTAGACAACTGGTCTCTGACCTCTTTGACTGGGTCTTTCTTGCTTTTGTGTTCTTTACCCTGGAGTGAACAAATCAGTGAGCGAGCAGCACAATACACCACTTGTGTTCTGTTGTGCGTCCAGGGAAGTATTTTGTGTGGTTCCCCCCACGTGGAAGAGGTAAGACCTTCCACGTTGTATCCCGTTTCCCCTGACTGTGCGGTACATTTCAGTACCCGTGTTTTCTGGCCTGGAAACAGGGATAGCAAATGGAGCGTGCAAGTAAATGATTTTGGAAAAAATGTCCTACTCGAGTGTGTATCTTCTGTGTGATTCCTTTATTTTCAGAGGACGATTTTGATGGGAGCTAGAGCTAGAGGTAGTTGGAGAGTTAGGTGGGGACCTGGTTGGGAGGGCCCTGTACACCAGACTAAAAAATTTGGGACCTACTCCTTCATAGTGAGAGCCATTAAAATTTTTTATTGGCACATGGCTTAATGTAAGTATCATCATTTCATGAAGTATCATTTCTCAGGTGATCATTTGAGCTTGCTTTATATTTTGTATTTTAAAGATTCGTTTCTGACTTTTCCCGTTTTTCTGTCAAAATCACTCACTGCCCATCTCCTTCGAGCTGCTGTCCTATTATAATGACGGGCTAGAGTGTTGCATGCGTCTGCCCCCGGGGAGCAGCCGAGGAAGGGTTGTCTCTGGGGAGTTTGCAGAGAGGGCGAAATCTGCTTTGACCTGTGCTCCAGCTGCAGCTTCCAGGTTTCCCTCAGATCAGCCCCGTGGGCCCCAGGGCCTGCCTCTGCAGGACCACCTTGATTGCTACCGCCCTGCGGCCACCCTGCCTCTCCTGACTCCTGCAGGACCTGGCTCTTGGACAGGATCAGCCAGGTGTCTGGTCCTTTCCCCAGTTACGACCCTTCTGTTTTGTTCCTCGTTCCTCTGCATGGCGTTCTGGGCCTCTTGACTCGCTTTGATAAAACTCCTTCCTTCTCCCAGACCGCTTTGCGGTTAGCCCTCTAGGTGCTGGGGGTCGTGACCCTCAGGGTCAGGGGTCGTGACTTCTTAGAGCAGCAGTGACTGCCATGTTATCCCAATTTAAAAGGAATATTTTTAGAGCAGGTATTTGGGTTCCTTTTGAGTCACACCTGAATGGGGGGGGGGTCCTCCCTAGCGTTCCTGGAAAGTCGTCCTGCCTGGGGACAGTGGAAGGCCTGGCTCCGCGGCCTCGGTACCCCATTCACTGTTAAAGTTGTGTGTGAGTAAAGGAAAACAAAAAATCCTATATCCTAATACTGAACTATTTTTGTTCTTTGGTGCTCAGTTGGGGGGATTGTTTATTTATTTGTTTTATTTTGGATTAATAATTGCTGTAAGAAATCTGAAGTTTTAGGAAATTTGAAAATCATTAAGGTCTGTGGGTGATTTTTTTCCCCAGACTGATGATCCTTCCCTTTAAAATATAGGAAGATATTTTGTAAAACTAGTTCAGTATGCTAGTTTTGTTTCTTAACTTGAAGCAGGAAACAGTTCCTATTTTTCTTTTAGTAAGAAATGCTTCATACCTAATTTAAGTGCATTTTCTTCCAGTTGCTAAGTGTTTTAGATCTTCATACCCTTTCTGGTATAGAAATAAGTAAAATTTGTATGTATAATCCTGATCAAAATACTATTTTGAGGAGCATCCCATTTGATTTATGCTGGATAGGTTGCCTTGTTTATGATCATTTTTCCTAGAGGAAGGAAAGAGATTGTTGAATCGAAATATTTACCTGGTAATTTAAATATTGATGTAAAAAATGGCAGATCTGAGTTTTAGTAAACTAAAATGATGAAACAACTAAAAGGCCAACCTCGACGAGAAAGCCAGCGCAACGAGTGCTCACGTTACCTGGCCCGGGAGCCTGAGGCGCAGTCTGCGTGAGCACCTGACTCGGCGGCTCAGTGTGTCTGATCCTGGGCGAGTTGACTTTACTGGGAGGCTGATGGCAGTACCCGCCTCGCAGAGTTCTCGATTCAATGAGAGAACGTGTGTAGAATGCTTAGCTCAATAGTAACTAGTTAATAAACGTTAACCCACTTAACTTTGCTATTATTATTGTAGATTATTAGAAAACTTAAACTGACAGCATTTCTGAAATGTTGAGATATTTAAGTGCTCAAAGTAATGGATATAAAAAATGCTTGTTTCTGTATCTATGTTACATCAAAGAAATCAAGATTTTAAAAAAATAGGTAATTGATGATGATTAATGTTATTCACAAAAATATTTTTTCCCCTAGCTAGACATTATAAACAAGTAAAGGAAAGTCAAAATAAAAATATTCTCTTAAAATGGCCTAAGTGTTTTTAGCATTGTAGAATTTCACTATTGCACGTTCATGTAAAATGCTTTGTGTTTTGCAGGGTTACGCTGTTAGACATTATAATAGCCAAAGTGATGGCTGACGAGCCCCTGACCAAGGAAGAAGTCCCTGTGTATTTGAGCCATGCCGAGCTGTTTGCAAGCACTTTCGTGGATCAGTGCAGGCTCGTGCTGAAATTGACCTCCGAGCAGTATACTGACGACGAGGTAAGAAAGAGAGTTCATGACTGGTGATGAGAGAGGAACAGATTTCTAACTCAGCTCGATCCGCTATGAGAATTCTTTTTTAAAACCTTTAAAAAAATAGATGGCGTAAGTAATGTATCTGCTGTAGCTTGTTTGTGCCCCTCTCCCCCCCCCCCCGTACACGTGAAAACCTAACTAATGCCCGAAGGGATGGCGTTAGGAGGTGGGGCCTTTGGGAGGTGATGAGGTCATGAGGGGGGGCCCCTCATGAATGGGATCAGCGCCCTTATGAAAGAGGCCCTAGAAAGCTCCCCTGTGCAAACACAGCAGGAAGCGGGCTGGTGCGGCCTGGAGGAGGTCTACGCCCAGCGTCGTGCGGGCGCCCAGACCCCGGAGCGGCGAGAAAGAAACTTCCGTTCGTAAGCCACCTACCTGTTTGTGCTGTTTCTGTCGGAGTGCTTTGAACGGACTGAGACAGAACCCTAAACAAGTACCCTTGTTTCAGAGCAGTTAAAGTGTTCTCGTTCACTGCCATTCAGAGTTAATGCCCAAACCGGCCCAGTGAACATTTGTCTGCACAGATAACGTCACATGCATGTGTGTGCATGCGCACGTGCACACGCAGACATTCACAACGAAATCATTCTGTGCCACCTTTTTGTAAGTTCCTGATTTTCTTCTGCATGTAAGCTCCATGAGGGCAGAAGTTTTGACTGTAAGTTCATAGTACTGTGTACACAGTGGCACTTAGCAAATGTTTCCTGAATGAATAAACAAACGGTACTTTCTGAACGTCTTTTTAAAATGCCAGGGTAACGTTCTGATTAAAGAAAAAAAATTTTTTAAGCGCCTACAGCACCTGGTAATCCAAGGTGGTCTCCCATCCAAGTACTAACTTGGCCCGACCTTGCTTAGCTTCTGAGATCAGATCGGATCAGGCACGTTCAGGGTAGCGTGGCCGCAGACTGAGTAAAGAATTTATCATCATTCATGTGTCCAACTCCCTAGTTGGACGTTTAGGGCGTTCTTCTGTTGGTTATAGATGTGCCTTCGGGGTTCCGTCTTTGTACATCTCCATACTTGCTGGCCTGGGACACAGTCTCCGAAGTGGTGTTGCTGGGTGTGTGGCTACGTCCGGCTTTGAAGCTTTTGTTGCACATTTCTAAATTTCCTTCCAGAGCGTTCGTTTCTTCTGTCCATTACAGGAGATTCCTGTCCGGCCACCATCTGGTTAGCTCCTTTGGGTGTGTTTTATCCCCCTCAAGCCTAGCCTGGATCCCTCAGGTCTTCTCTTGATGAAATCTGCCGATACTAATTCTGTTTCCTTCCTCTTCACTTCAGAAATTCTCTTTATTTTTATTTAAGAAATTCTATTTTTATATATTCCTTCTGCCTTCCCTTCTGTCTTAAAGATGGAACTGTTCTTTCTTCCGAATACTACTGAGCAGTCAGAAGGAACGTATTTCTGAGACCAAAACAGAGACGAGTCTCAAGCATGCTGACTGGAAGAAGCTGGACAGATGGGAGAATGCGCCGTGCGACTCCATTTCTGTGGACGCTTTAGCAGGCACGACTTAGCGACAGTGACAGAGCAGATCCGATGTCACCTGGGGCTGGAAGTGAGGGGTGGGTTGATTGTGGAGGGACACGGGGTCGCGTCTTGGTGATGGAAATGTTACACATGGCTGCGTACGTTGACACTGCTCAGGACCGTACAAATGAAGAGCATGTGTCTCTCTGCGTGTAAATGATCTCTCGATAGAGCTGGTTGGAATGAGTTCAGAAACGCAGTAGAGGGGCAGATGGGAACGATGACTAGAGGGAACCACCGGCAAATAAGCGGGCCACCTGAGGGGGCTGTCCTCTGCGGGACATCCGCTGTCTCCTGATGGACGGTGGCGGATGAGGGATGAGGACGCTGCCGCGTCGCCTTTCCTCGGCTTGTGTGTGACCCGTGAACTTGTTAACCCCTGTGACGACTGGAGGCTGTGACGGTGCCTGTTCTCCCGTGGAGGTGGTTTTCCTTCTTTGTGAACGTGCTGTTTTCAGGGTTACTCAGCTACTGGTCTTCTGAGGCCACGTTCGGCCCCGTTTGGATTCTCCTTTCTGTGCTGGGAGCGGGACGTCTGCGCTCCGGCCTGGCCGGTCCCTGCGGGGCCGGCTTCGCCTCTGCTTCCAGCAGGAGGAGCCGTGAGCTCTGCTTCCCGGTTTTGAAAATGAATGAATTCTCTAGGAGATGGAAAAGGAAGTGAAACTTGTGCTCGTTAAATTACAGCTTTAAACTTCTTCAGGGTACTTATATTTATAGTATAGATGCTTTTAATGTGGTAATAAGAAATTACCCGATGCAACTTTACATTTAGGACATTTTTATATATTATATATTAAACGATAGAAAATTATGTTTTCTTTTGAAAAACCCAAATAGTTGTTGTTTTGAAAATTTATTGATCTATACACTCATGACTTGTGCATATTAATGTATATATGTTGTCCTTTAGTTAGAAGTTTAACCCCCCAGCTAGTCTGCCAGCAAACTACTGCATTTATTACCCTTTTGTCATATTTTTCAGACAAGATTATCTAATAAAGTTCTCATAATGCTGTGACTGAAAAATAAAAATGAAAATAGTCATTTTTATAGCCTCTATTTTTTAATATATGTACTTGTTTGGATTTAAAATCTCGAGATTTAATTCATTTGTTCCTTCGTAAAAGTAGTTTTTTGATCTTATATCAATATACGTGTTTCTGCCTTGGTATATATTGGTATTGTTTCCAATTTTTGTTATGTTTTTTGTCAGTTCTGTATGCTTAATTCTTAAGATAAGAGTCATTTTAGTTTTATTTTGGGTCTCAGTATTGTCACTTGCAGTGAGCCTTGCAGTGAGCCTTGCTTTTCTTCTGAAAGTTAACAAAAATGTTTTTCGTTGCCTTTTGTGTTCATGTGTGATGAGAGTTATTTTCGGGTCGTGGGGTTTTCATTCCGTTTCGTTCTTTGCATCCGCAGCTTAAGTCGTGGTGCTCGTTACGTGCAGGTGTTTAATACGTATTGTGGAGTAAGTTAGTCTTTCATTCCACTACTGATATGGGATTAAATTTTGTGTTTATTGTTTAATAAAGTAATTCAAGCCAGTGAAGTCAGTGGTGCAAAAAGTTAAGAAGTCTTTTATGCCCAGGCCCCACGTTTTCTACAGATATATCAGCATCTACTTTTTTCTTTTTCTTCCAAAGCTTTTTTGTGGATACACATCTAGACACTCTTTTACCATCTTTAAATCATACTGCACATCTGTTTTTCAGCTTATTGTTACTTACTGTGACATACTGTGTATCTTTCCATTTAACACGTGTGTCTTCATCTCACTGTTCTTACTAGTCGAATAGTATTTTGCTGTAGAGATGCATCACAGGTTTCCCTTTGTTCTTTATAGGTGGGCATTGTATTTACTTCCAGGTTTGTTATTTTAAAAACCTTTACAAATACTGTTTTGGTGAATATACTTGTAAAAATATTTTTGCAATTTTGGATGAGTAAATCTGGGTTTATAAATTCCTGGAAGTTGAATTGCTGACTCAGAGACTATGTTTATTTAAAATTTTTAGAAATATTTCTAAATGATAGAGCAATAGAGCACCAGAGCGCCTACAACCTTCCTTTCATCTAATTACCATTTCTCTTTGATATTTTTTAATATGTTAATTTGTTTTTCATATTAGGTTTCCTTCTAAAAATAGTTATTAATGAACATTTTTAGAAAATTAATCTATTATATATTTTTAGAAAATTTTCTCAAAATTTTTTATTTGACTTGATTTGTGGTATTCTTATAGCCTTCTAGAATTTTTTTGTTTGTTTTTAATCCAGTTTTATTTTATCCTTATGGTTTCTGATGCTTTTTTTACATATTTAGTAAAACCTTTTCTACTTAGGTTGTGGAAATATTCACCTGTATGTTCTAGTTTTTTTTAACACATTGCCCACATTTTTGATTTACCTAGAATTTATTTTTTAGTAAGGAATGAAGATACAGCCACATGAATTATTTATGTCTGTTTCTAGATTATGTAATCTTTGGTGATCACTTCGGTTTGGATCTTCATTTCTTCTGTTACTGGTGTATGCTTTTGGAAAGTTACTTATCCTCTCTGTGCCCCGGTTTCTTTACCTGTAAAATGCATTGTATTTTAATACAAGCGCCTAGTACACTTACTAGTAAGTAGCTAACGGTCCCTAAATGTTAGCTTTAATTACTGTAGGATACCATTTAGTGACTAAGAGCATCCTTTCCACTTAATACCTATCATATTTTAAATTCTGATGTATTTTTGGATTTCCAACTTTTTACACAGGGAACAGATATAACAAATGGCGAAGGATTCAGAGCCGCACCTGCGTGTGCAATAAAAGGCTGCAGAATTGAACTTACACAGACACAGACATGGCTGTGCACAAGGCAGTTGGTTAGATGCATTTTGACCAACTGCAAGTAATCTGCATTTCTGTGGACAGGAACTATTCGCAATATTATTTTTCTACAACTTACAATGTCGTAAAATAGCTCAAAGACACTAAAGCATGAAGCTAACCCCGATAGATGATCTAGACAGGATCAATGCAAAATCCCATTCCTTTGATTTGCCTGTCTTTTTTCTTTTTTCTTATCCCATAGTGCCTGAGTGAATGTAGTTTTATAATACTTATAAATATTGGAAGGGCATGTGACTCATTACTCTTTATTTTTTAAGGTAATAATTTTTTCTGACAGTTATTTCATTATTACTTTGCAGGTGCTCATTAGGAATAGTTTATTAGTAAAAGGATCTTAATGATTAAAATTGGGGGTGTGTTAGGTTGAGATGGATTAAGTTTCTTTTGGGTTCATTTTAGTTAATATCAGAATTTAGGAGCTGGAAGGAAATTTGGGGTCTCCTCCACCCCTTTACCACCCACCCATTACCATTCTTGTTTCGTCCACAGCTGTTCCCACACCAGTCGCCCGGGACTGAGAAGGGCCCCCGTGTATTCATCAGTTAGTATTTTATACATACGTATCTAAAAGATACGGAATCTTCACACATAGGTGAAAACATTTAGCACACCTGAAAACAAAATAAAATTTTAGTGTTAAATAAACACTATTCACGTTATCCCCATTGTCTGTTTTTTTTTTTCAAGTTTATCTCTTCGCAGCGATACAAGCAAAGGCCACGTGTTACAACTGGTCAGTGTGTCTCGGGTCTCCTCGGGTGTAGGTTCCCATTCCTCCTCCCCCTCTTTTCTTGTCCTTTGTAGTTATTTGTAGAAGAAATTGGGTTGCTTTACTGGTAGAGGTTTCTACAGCTTGGATTTTGATGACTACATCTCCATGGTGGCGTTTAACATATTCTTTTCCTTGAATTTTCTGTGAGTGACAGTTCCAGAGGCTTATTCAGATTCGGGTTAATTGTTTTTGGGTTTTTTTCCCCCAGTAACATTTTATTGTTGGTGATGATGCGCTCCATCCATCACAAGGCTCATAATGTCTGGTTGTCTCTTTCGGTGATGTTAGCAGGTGTTAATGATTATTACCTGGCTCCATCAGTTGTTTTGGGATTGCAAAATATGGTGTTTTGAGTGTATCATTCATTTTTACTTATTAGCTACAATGTTTTATAAAGAGAGTCTTCCCTTAATCAACTGTTGGGTCATACAAGGTACATATGGATCCTGGCCCCCTCCCTTGTAGTCTTCAGAGTCATGAGTTGGTTTTGCGGTATCATCCAGAGATGATGAGTGACTTATTTGTTTTAATTATTATGAAGTCATGGCTTTAAAACCACTTGATTTGTTTTCAGTCCGCTGCAGCTCTAATACTTTCTGATGTCCTGCTGTGCCCTTGCTGGGGGGATCTCTTCAGGCTGTTTCTGATTCCTTCTGACATGACCCTAACAGTCTCTGACGGCTCCCTTGCTGTCTGGGGTGACAGGATGCTCAGGATCAACTCGTATACATCTGCCCAGACCTAGAACCAATCATCCACTTCTTGAAAGAGAAATGGTATCAAGAGATGACAATCTGGGCAAATAGCCATTTAACGAAAGAGGTTGCTAAAGCCAGGCACTTCATGGATTTGCTCAAGAGTCTTTTAAACACGGTTCTAATTTCAGGCATCTTACCTAGATGTTTTCGTTAACTTTTTAACTAGGAAGTGAAAACTATAAAGATACAAGACATTAAAAATGTGTTTTGTTTCTTGCTATTTATTTTGAGATTTCAGAATGTAGTATTAAAATAGTTCCTTTAAATATCCTAATTGGAGGACAATAAGTACACACTTAGAATTAACAAAAGGAAGTATTTTTTTTGAAGAATATTATCTTTATGACCTAAATTTATAGCATCTACCACAATTTGTCAAATAATGTATACTTTAAAAATGAAGTTTAAAATCTGTATAAAAATTGCATTTAAAAACTTTTTTTTTGACTAATGCCATGCAGTTGGTATTTCTAGATCACATTGTCACATAATAAATGCTACCAAAACGCCAACATAATAAATCATTTAGTAGTTACGTGAGCTAACATTTTCAAATAATACATTTTCCATCCTACAAGATATTGGATATAGGTTTATATTTATCCAGAAATAATGCAAGTTCTTGTAACCAGAGTTCTTTCAACCACAACATTTTGCAGGATTCTTGTGGACAAGAAATTAATGTATTCCATGGGGGTATTTGTATCTTTAAAGTAGAATTTGCTTGCTCAGAGCACTTTAAAAAGGAAGTATTTGCATAAATGTTATGTGTGTAGCTAGTAATTTCGAACATTTATTCCACTGTTGGAAGATATTTTTGCTTGAATAAGAACTTTCTGATTCTTTGCTCCAGAAAGACACATAATGACACGTAGTCTTTCTTGCATTCTCGAAGGTGATGTCTGCTCTTCATGCAAAGGACTGTTCTTGTGCACCTTTAATACTTCAGTTTCGTTCTCGACAGTTTGTCTCTCTTTAGATGTCTTAGAAGCTCTGACTCTTTGATACTTACAGTAACTTTCATTTTCTCACAGGTATTGATAACAGCCCGATCATTCAGCGCGACTCAGACTCTTGTTTCCTTTCGCTTGCAGGAGGCGCTGGCCACCATCAGGCTGCTGGACGTGCTGTGCGAGATGAGTGTTCATGGCGACCTGCTCGGCTACCTGCAGGCGTACCCCGGCTTGCTGGACAGGGGAGTCGGTGAGTTGGGAGACCACGCGTTGTGATTTTTAACTGAGAAGCCTTTGACTTGTAATGCTGTGATGTAAGTCCAAACACAGATCCGTCATTTTCAGGGTATCGGTGTGTTTGTGAGATCTTCTGGAATGTTTTTTCTTGAGAGGAATTCTGGCGTTTTGGTGGCAGCTCAGGCGCTCGCCGCTTGCCTGCTGGTTAACGTAGGCGCCTGGTCGGCGTGTGACGACACAGATGCCCGGTGTGCAAGGCGCGCGTCGTGGGGACGCTGTCAGCAGCGGCAGTGACGATGGTGGGGTTTGGTGATGGGTTTCGATGATGACGGTGTCAGTTTTTATATTTCTTTAGTTCCACCAAATTTGTTAGTAGATTTTTCCTAATTATATCGATGGGGCCGAAAGGATAGTGCCGTACACGTAGTAATTATGTATTCGATTCTTGTGAGAAAATTATTTTTAAACTGGAAGACAGTGCGGGAAGCAGTACCATCTTTGCTAAAAAACTGCTTGTGAAATAATTCAAGGACAACCTGTGCTTTGTGATTCGCCGAGCTCATGGTGTTGCTGTTCACTCTTTGCTTTTTGTTTTTTTTCAAGATTATACTTACTCTGGGGATTCATGTGCTGAGAAGGATGGATTTGTGTCTAGATGGGTAGGTGAGTTAGCAGTGAGCTGTAGAGGACAGAATCTCACACCAGTGTTTTATTTTTGAGTGCAGTGCTTTTAATGATAACTAAAGCACCATGAACCTGGGAAGCTGAACCACTGTGGAAAAAGCATGTTTTCAGAGCCAGGGCAGTCATGGGGAGCCGTCCCCACTCTGTGAAATTATTAACTTCTCTGAGCCCGTTTTTTTCATTATAAAATTGGGAAAGTGAGAACTGTCTTTAATAGGTTTGTTGAGATGCTTGAATGAGAGAAAGTAGAAACATTTTTTGGAGACAAGGGCAGGAAGATTGCTTATTTTCACGGGCTGCTTAAAGGCATCTACCTCTTGGAGTACGACAGTGCTACGATTTCTTCTGAGCATAGCCAGAACATACCCGTGGAGACGCTTGCTGCCTTCTGATGATGTGGCTGATGAGAAAAAAAATCACAGGGCGCGTCGCGGGGGCGTTGTGTTCTGTCACCTCAGCTGTGTAATAAAGAAGTCGGGATTGGAAATGTTTTCCTTGGGAAGATGGTGGAAAACTTGCAGCTGACTTTTCTTCGTGGATAAGTAGAAAGCCCACGTTGGGATAATCAGTACGGCTTAGGTCCCCAAACCAGAGTCGTGAGAAATTTTAAAGCAGAAACAGAGGAGCCTTCTAATGAATATTTAAAGGAAGTTTTCAGTACTTGGCCTTTATTTTATTTTAATCCGTTAAAATAAATTAGATTTATTTGCAGAAAATGAGTACGAAATACTAAACATTTTTCTATGAAATGCTAAGTTCATTTTTTGTTGTCGTAGATCTTTTACGACTGATTCACGTGACTGGCACGGACACCACGAACATCTTCAGCGCCTGTAGTTACATCAAAGCCGATAGCAACGTCGCAAACATGGCGGAGGGCTTCAAGTCTCATCTCATTCGTCTGATCGGAAATCTGTGTTACAAGAATAGAATTAACCAAGACAAGGTAAGAACGTTTCTTGTTATGTTTCATACGTACGTGACTTGTTGAGAATATAGTATTTAGAATTGGAATACACTTTCCGGAGTGACAGCTTAAGGTTTTTAGACAGTTACTTGAGATATTTATACACATATATATTCCCACAGATACGCATAAAATGTCATAATTATAATAGGGTTTTTATTTTTGTAATTTGCATTGTTTGTCCTTGGCATGTTTGAATCAGTCTCTTTTCTTACAAATCGTCAGTGTTTGTCCTAAGCCCGTGCTCGTGAACACTCTTATATCCCATAGATATCCTACAGTCAGTAAAAACAGGTATTTAAAAAGCCTAGAAATTTTCAAATACATACTGTACATTTAGTGAACAGTAGTTACAGTGGACATTACCTTAAGAATAAATAAACATTATCTTATGTCTCTGTCCTATGCTTTGGATGATAGCAGCATAAGCATTTTTTCTAGGTATTTTGAAACGGACACAGTATTAAATCTTTGGAAACGCAATAGGCTGCATTAGAAACCTATTTTATGCTCAGTAGCCTAGAGGTAGTTATGTTGCTAAATGAGGGCGACAGTCAGGGCGGCAGGAGGGTTGGACCGCACAGCTCACATCACGCGCCTGCGTCTTGTAGAGCTCTAGCTTAGGTGGCATTTGTTTCGTTTTATCAAATGTTGAATATATGTAGATGACATTTTTCCGAGATGCCCGCACAAATGTCTGTCATTATGCATGTGTTCCTTCAATGACTGTGACTTGCCACTCGCCCCTTAAGGGTTGGCATTTATTTCTCCGTCCCCGTGAATTCGGATGCGTAAAGCGCTGTGACTCCTTCGAACAATAAAATATGGTAGGAGTGATGCTGTACTGTTACTGGTGTTGCCCGAGACTGGCCTGGAAGGTTCCATCTCTAGGCACTTGGAAGCCAGTCACCATGTAAGAAGTGCAGATTCCCGGAGGTGACCATGTTGCGAGTTGCCGAGTCCACTCAGAGAAGCCCTGGAGGGCGAGCTGCAGTGGGCAGAGAGGTCACTAGTCAGGGAGCGACGATGCAGCAGGCGTGAGCAGGCAAGCGGCCTGGAGCGGAGCTGAGCTCGGTCCTGTGGTTGCCCAGCTCGGGCCACACGAGTCAGAATAGCTGGCCCTGCAAACCCTTCCCGAATTCATCACCCACAACATGGTGAGAAAAAGTAAAAATTTGGGGAAAAAGTAAGGTGCAAGTTCTGCTTCCTTTAGTGCCCCTGTAAGCTACTATTGGGCTGATCCTCCTACAAATAATCATTGTAAACTCTGGACAAAAGACAGCTATGTGAAGACATCAGATTAGACCAGACAGCAGAACTTCTGGAGTTGGTAACTGAGCCCGGGAAGGCAGGAGGGAAGGCACAGTGTGTGTCATGCAGAGCAGTTAAAATCTGATCGAAAACCTACAGACCTTTTAGCTTAAAAGAATCAAAGGACAGTTTTAGAGGAACCACAGCCCTCGGAACGTGAAGGTGGGAATCCTAGAAAGGATAAAGCAGCTCCAAGTGATCTATATATCACTCCGAATCCCTGCTGATGCCCGAATCGCACTTGCATGGTGTCAGGTGTGAAGCAGCCAAGGCCAAGTAAAATAACTGTATTGAAATTCGAGAGTTGTCACCCTTAAAGAGTTTAGAGTTTCATTCAGACTAAGATCATTTGCCTGCTAAAACAAATTAACAACATTCTTTAGAGGAATGTAATAGAATCCAGGAGTTTTCACAGCACAGCACTCCACAGCGTCCGGACAGAGTCCACACTGGCTTGGCACATGGGAAACTTCTCAAGAGGAAAAAGCAAAGGTGGTCAACCGAGATGTGTGCGGACATCGACGTTGGGTGCAGCAGACAAGGATGTTAAAACTTAGCTTGAATCAAGGATGTAAAGGAAAATATGCTTTTAATGAATAAAAAGGTAACATGTTTCAAAGAAAGAAACACTAAAAAAAAAATTCTAGAACTGAAAAATAGCATTCAAAATAAAACTTAAAAAATGTGCTGAATGGGCTTAACATGGAGATGACAGAGTGAAAAGTCGGTGTACTTTGGAGATAGATCAATAGAAATCTGATGAACAGAAGAGAGAAAAGATTGAAAATAAAATAGTCATCTTAAAATGCTAAGTTTTGGGGCAGTATGTTATGCAGCGTTTGATAACTGGAATATTTTCTGTGGGACGGCGCAGAAGCAGTGCCGCTGAGCCGCTTGGTTGTCGCGTGTGTACACTGTGCTGATGACTCATCTTCAAGCAGGTGTGCGTGGAAGACACTAATCTCCCCTTGGAAAACCACGGGACTGGGCTTTGTCAGGGAAAGGTGATAGAGAATAAAACACTTTCCCTCTTTAATGACCAAGAGTCGTTTTCTCAAGGACACAAAAGAGGTGTTTTTTCGTGTTTAACTAGTCTTTTGTTGTTACTTTGGATCGGCCTCTTATAGGAATAGAACGTGGTAACCCTTAAAAGGCTTACGAAGTGACCCGCTGGAGCCAGCTCAGATTGCAGCGTGAGTAAACACGGAGTGTGCCCACGTGCTGCGGGGGTCGCGGGGCTCCCGGGGGCCGCGCCCGGCTCCTCCGCGTGTGCAGTTGCTAATGGCGCTGCTGATTTCTGAGCAAACACTCTCGAAGGTGTGGAGGAGCTCCTTCTTTGAGTCGAAGAATGCCTCTGTTTCTCCCACTTTCTTACCTGTTCCAACAAAAGGCCTTAACCTTGAAAGCATTTCCTCTGGGATATTTTTTCTCCTGCCACAGAAGTCTGCCCCAGCCTCCCAGTCTTTTCTGCGTGTGCTGGAAGCGTCTTTATTCTGATAAAGACGGCTGGGTGTACACACAGTGGCTTCGCTCGTTGCTGCCTCGAGCGAGGGCTAGAGCTTGCTGGCACCCGGAGGACTTCAGTGACAGTTTTGGAGAAATGGGTGGTTAGATGGAAGGCCTTTTACACCAGGCTGTTAATGCCCATTGAACTGTCTAGCTGGCTTAGCCCACTTCTACCGAAATTGGGGCCTAAAGGGAAATTTAGCCGTGTCCCTGCTCTAAAACTAAAGATGTGAGTATCTGATTTAATTTAGTTCATCCTTCTCCCAGAAGAATAAAAAAGGACTAATGATTGGTTTCGCGTCTGCTGTGTCCCAGCATCGTGCTTAGCGAATTATGGGTGTTAGCAATTTAATCTTCGCATTTAGCCCCGCAAAGCAGGTTCTGCTAACCACAGTTGAGGGAGAGGCCACGCAGGTAGTGAGTTGTGAGCCCAGAGTGGCATTCAACCTTGCCCGACTATGTGCCCTGGGCCTGGGCGCTCTCCCAGGTACTTGGCGCCCTCGTTTGGGAGCTTGCCAGGGGTTCGGCGGAAGAGGTTTAAAACAGACGTCCTAAGGACTTCAAGCTGACAGTGCTGGAAGCTGGTGGCTCTGGGTCTCCTAGGCCAGCCAGGCCCCTCACGCCCCTCCTGGTTCCAGTCTGGCTCTCCGGTCATAGCACCTCTGTCTCTGAAGCAGCCTCTCAGAGGACATGGGGTTTCCCAGCCCTGGGGCCTATCTCCACTTCCACCCCAGGGGCGTTGCCACTTTGAACCAGAATCCCAGGATTCTCAGTGCATGTGTTTTCCTGGAACCTTCATGTGCCCCCCCGCCGCCGCCCCCCACCCCCACCCCGCCGGGGGGCTGCTGAGGTCCCGCCATAGGCCGCCGAAGCCTAGCGGGGTCTGTGCTGGTCTGTTCACGGCACCGACCATGGCGCCCACCTGCTGGACGCCACCCTTTAGATCACCCTTTCACTGTTGCAAAGTTAGTTCATTGGAGCCTCATGACACCTCTGTGGAAAAGGCTGAAAAGATAATTATCAATTTTAAATGAAGAAACCAAGGCTGAGAGAGACGGAGCCTTCATTCGCCAGCATTTATTGCGTGGACACTGCTGCGTGCATAGCAGGCGAGGCCGCACGCGCGCGCGTCGCTGGGACGGGTCTGTGTGGCGAGGCCTGCGGACAGGAGCAGGTGCGCGGCGTCCTCCGGCCGCTGTGCCAGGAGCCCCGCGGTGACAGGGAGGCTGGTCCTCTTCCTTTCCGGATGTGTCCTGAGAGAGTCAGGTCCCTGGCCTCAGACGGGAAATCCGCTCAGAAAGGGGTTTCGTCCCGTCTTCCCATGAGTCTTGGACTCTCGAGCCCGCCTGTGACACATCGTAGTGTTCCCTGAATTGCGAAGGGGTTCTCGGCCCGCCTTCGGCACGGGCAGGTAGGGAGGCGCCCGCAGCGCTCACCGACTCTGTTCTTACCTCGTTTTGCGTGCTCGACTTAGGCAGCATCTCCTTGCCGCATCTGCAGCGGTTGGTTTACCCTGAACCCTTTGTGGACGCAGATGCTGTTTTGGTTTCCGTGTGAGAAGCACATGGTGTTAATGCTGTAAACGTGAAGAAAGCATTCTTTGGCTGCTTTGTTAGAATAAGGAATGTATGGTTTACTTTTTTCTTCCCCATTCTTTCCCTTAAGTGAATGCGTTATTAGATAAAGAACCCAAACTTTTTTTCCTTCCCCATCAAGCTACTTGCATTTTTTCGAAACAAACAAGCCAGTGCTCTAGTTCAGCAGGCCTCAACCTTCGAACCCCAGGGCCCGGCGCTCCTATGAGAATCTAACGCCTGGTGATGCTGGCGCTGGGGGGCGGCTGCGGGTGCAGCTGAAGCAGCTTCGCTCGCTGGCCCGGCACTCACCACCTGCTGTGCGGCCCGGCTCCTGACAGGCCTGGACCAGTACCAGTCCGCGGCCTGGGGATTGCAGACCCCCGCTCTAGTTTATCTGCCTTCTTTTTCCCTCAAAGAAATTGTCTTGAGTAAGACGGACTGTCCACCGTTTTGGCTGTTGAATCTGTCCTGCCGAAGGCTCTGCAGAAGTGCCGTTCAGAGTGTCCTCCTCCTCCTCTCCTCCTCCTCACGGCGGAGACGCCGCCTGGCGCGCACCTGCGCCGTTGCCCGTGCGTGTTCCGGCAGGTGCGCGTGGAGAGCTTTCACTGCAGGGATAACTTCGTTTTGAAAATACGCCTGTGCTGTATAGAAAAATTCATCTTGTAGAGACGACTGTTTGGCCACTCTATCCAGAATTAGCTGTTACAATAAATACATTAAAAAAATTTTTTCATTATAAATACATAAAAAAATCTTTGTGATACGTTTTTCATTAAAATGTATTGCCCATCATGTTATCCCCAAGTCTAAATTGTACCTGCCACATAAGAGGCATTCAGTAAATTTTTTTTCAGTAATAACTTTTTAAAATAATATTTGTTGAGTGTCCACTACATACTGAGCACAGTTGTAGGATCTGAAAATATAAATTAAATAAGACACACCCTATCTTTGCCAGGAATCTGTATTTTACTATAAAATATCCTGACTATATGTGCAAACAAAGACATGTAGTAAAAACAAAATAACTTTTTCAGATGAAAATTAATGTTTTCTTTAAGGTCTGGGTTTTGTAATTTATTAACATTTATGTTTAGGACATATTTGAATGTGTTCTAACTTATTGTGATTTGTCTTATTTGTATTTTAGACCGTAAGAATATCTACATAGTGTAATTACGAGTAATTAGAAACAAATTTTTAATCTGTAGTTTAGGTTTGTAGATCTGAGTGGCTTTAGACTAAATTTACACTCGTTAAGTGTTCATAACTAGATTACTTTCTAGCGGCTTTTTTGTTGGAGGAGGTGGTACCTTTCAGCTTTTCACCTCCAGACATGAAGAGCCATGAGCAGGCAAACTATAAAGTCCTTTTTTATGGTTTCTGTCTGAAATGTTTTCAGGCAACATATCTGCCTGTTAAATCATGAAACTTAGGAAAATCAGTTGCGATGTCCTCATGTCGTTTAGATCGTTGCTCTTTGGAGCTTGGTGCTTGTGTTTGTACATCAGCACCGGCCGACGTGTCCCCTCCCTGGAGACGTGGACGCTTGACGAGCGTGTGCTGGAGTTTCCTTCGCACTGCCGCCAGGTGGGCTGGGGTAGCAGGGCCCTTGGCGCCCTGTCCCCACGCGAGGCCTGCAGCGTCTCCCTCGGCTCGCCCAGCACCCTGTAGGCTTCCCAACCTGCGTTATTACTGTGTGACCTTTAACGGCCTTTAGAACTCAGCGTCACAAAGTGCCTCCTTTGTGAAACCTCAGGTCATGCAGACATACCTCTCGCTCCCCTCTATGCCTGTCGCCTCTTCACTCCCCTACCTTACACTCCACCTGCACTATCACTGTTTGTATGTAAATATGTCATTGGTTGTTAATTCTGGTGCATTTCATTAGACGCCTGCCGCTGTTTTTACTTAAGGCTTTGGTGGGACGCACAAAACCATGACGTACACATTTGGTTCGGGCATCAATCGGTTTTACTTTGGGAGCCCGGTCCCTTCCTGGTCACACCAGCACCCGCAGCACCACCACCGCCTCCATGCTTCTCCCTTGACGCTTCGTCGTGAAGCTCCCCTCCCTGGGTCTTCCCAGATGGCGACGGCTCACTCTGCCTCCTCTCCCGAGTACGTGCTTTTCCGCGTTTACAGGGTGCGTCAGTGCCGCACCTTTGTGCCTGATGGGGGGATTCCAGGTAGGCTCTGCAAATATGCAGGCAGTGGTTTTTCTTGTCAGTGGTGTCCCTGTCTTCGCTCCGAGAGTTAGGTGAACGCTAATTTGCCCTAGTTTTACCATCTTTAGCTGTGTCAGTTTGAACGAGTGACTTATCCTCTCTGAATCTGAGCTGCTTCGTGTAAAATGGAGACTTACATCTACCTTGTGGGGTTGGAAGGTTAAGTGTTGCCACGTCTGTGAAGTACATAACAGACTACGTGGTGCTTCTTAACCGCTGCCTCCCGCCTCCCCCACCAGCCTGGCTGTGGATGCCCAGGGCCCGTTCATCTCGGTGCCTCTCCATTGTGTGTGTTTAAATAGAAACGTAGACAGCACTTCGCAGGTGTTTACGAAGTTTGAAGTGATCCTCATATTCCATATTTTGTGTACATTACTTTCCTAATAGATGGGACTTTTTAGAGGAAGTAAAGTGAAAGCAAACACGAGCACTTTTCTTTAGGACAAGAATCATTTTTTTTCCTTGTCAGTTTGACCACAAATGCTTTCTGAGTTGAATTTCTCTTTTGTTACTGCCCAGTAAAGAGCTGAAGTGTTTTCTCTGTGGACACCAAAACCATTCTGGCTCGATTCTGAGAGTGTGTTAAGGAACTTTTGAGTCACAGGTTCCCGGCCTGTCTCAGTTGGGCTGTGTTTTTCCTCTGTCAGAAACAAGTTGCACAGAATCCTCGCTTATTGATTTGAAGATTGAATGTATAGGCAAGATCTGACTTGCTTAGAATTCCACTTTCTTTGTAATGTAATCTCAGTTCAAGAAATATGTCAAAATTCATAAATCAAGCTGTCACCATTAGTTTCCTGAACTTACAGTTCCTGTTACAGTAAATGAAATTAAAATTCCTCTCTAGAAGACACACGTGTGGTTCAGTTCGTTGCAGCTGTACCTTTTTTTAAAAAAGATCCCCAGAACCCCTTTCTTTCCCGTCGTGATCAGCTTGTTGCTTTGCAGAGAAGGTAACATACTTTAAAGGGAGGACCATGCTAAATATCCACGTATCACTGTGGACGTTGCACACTAACTCGGCCCCGGGCCCTGAGCTTCCTCACGTGGTCCCTGCCCCACTTGTCCTCTTGAAGCGGGACACCCCGGGTCTGGCATAGCACCTGGCGTGTGGTGGTGGAATGAACGGCCCTGGGTGAGTGTTCCATTTTAGTGACGAGCTGGAGCTCAGAGCAGCCCAGCTACTTGCGCAGAGGGAGAGCACCCTGAGTTCCGACTTCAGAGCCCCGCTTTTCCCACCGTGCCCAGGGCTTCCGCTTTCACCAGCTAGAGCCATTTGAGGCTTGTCCTGTGAAATCTTTGACCAGCCACGTGCGTTCTTGGAGTGGACGCCTTTTGCAGGACGGTGCCCGTGGGCTGACTGTAAACGTCGTTCTCGACAGTTATCGCGCACTGTAGTTCTCACCGTGCTCTCCTCTCTGTGGTCCGAAGTATTCTGGGAGGATCCGACTTCCTTGAGAGGCGTGTAAGAACCGTGTTTCAGGGACATGCCTCTGTCTCAGAAGCACGATTTACCTGTATCCTGGATGCCAGAGGAAGACTTGGGGGGAGTCATATGCGTGTGGCAACTCAGCAGTTTGTAAAAGCCCGCGATCAAGTTTTCTGAACCTTTACTCAGTGCTCTTTACTCTGCTACATGACCAAGTCTAGACAAGGATCTTAGTGGCTTTCGCTTAATAGTTAAAAAGATTATTTCAGTGTCCACACCAAGAAACATCCTAGACGTAGGTGAGGGAAAACCAGCCACATAAACCGAGAGATGGAGTTGTACGTTGTTCCTGGATGGAAATATGGAATAGTGTAAAAATGTTAGTTGTTTTTAAACTCGTTTATTTGTTTATTGCTAGGCCAATTGAATCTCACTGCGAGGAGAGACCGGATTTTTTAAAAAAAATTGGGGGATTGTTTTATTTAACAATATTAAAATATACTTTAAAGCCAAATAGTCAGCAGTGCACAGCAGTGTATAGGTTAGCGGAAGAGAAACGGTCCCCTGAGGAGTTATAAGAATGTAACACGTGATGAGGCTAAACTAACCCGGCAATCCAGAGAGAGAAGGAAAGCTTGTTTTAAAAGTGAACCAAGGATAAGTGGCTAACTTTTTGGAAAAAGTTCATCTCACCTATAATACCAAAATAAATTTGGGATTGATTAAAGAGTAAACTGTTAAAGATGGAACCCTTAACTCTACGATGGCATTTAATTGATTTTTAGAATAAGCAAGGCTGTTTCATGAATCAGAAATAATGAAGGTTACCATAGATTTGATCTCGTGTAAATGAGGGCCTTGGGCTTGAACGCGCCCGGGGAGGTTTACTCTTGGGTTCTGTTAAATAGTAGCTGGGTGACCTTGAGCAGATTATTTAGCCTCACTGTGACTCCGTTTACCCAACCAAAAACTGAGTCATGGTAGTAGTTACGGCAAAGGGTAGTTGTGAATGAGATGTCCACGTAAGAGATGCGATAAGCCCTCGGTCACAGTCAGCTGCATTTATACTTATGCTTCGTTCAACATGATTGATAATATTGGGAACAACCTACTTTTCTATCAATGGGAAATACCTGAGTCATGCTAGTATGAGACGCAGCCAAGAGAATCATGTTTTCAGAGATCATTTACAGCATGCTCGAGACAGTGCTCAAGGCCATGGTCAGCGGGAATTCAAAGCAAGACACAGCCCTCTGTCTCATAAGCCCCTGCTTTTAAATGTTTTAAAGCTATGTTACGTGTACATTTTATGTCTCCAGATATATATATACATGCATGATAGAATGACCACAAAGAAATATATTGCAGTATTAATAGCCATATTTGTCTGATAAAAAAGTAAGCATTGGTTTCTTTTTTTCTGTTTACTTTTTCTTCTGTTTCTATTTTCTGTTTTTGTAATCTTTACAGTGATCTCAATCACTTTAATAGTAATAAGATGTTATTTAAAAAAGGGAAGAGACATGTGTCTAGAATTCCCTTTTTTTTCCTCTGTGATCAGAAGAGAATATGCTGAGTTCGTTTGTGACTGAAGTGATTCTTTGTTCCACTTCCATGGAGGTGCCCATCTCAGCCCTTCCCTGACCAAGGCCGAGGACTTTAACAATGACAGTTTCAGTTGTATTTTTAATTGAGAGATTTTTAAAAAGGGAAACATCATCCTAGGATCTGGATAGTTTGTGGACACATAGTGAACAGCTGTGTTGGGGTGGCAGTTGGTGGTGGCGCGGTTACCCTTCCCGTGTGTCAGACGTCATTTCCTCCTTCACAGGAGCAGGAGTTTGAATTCGGGCTTCGTCGTCAGGGGCGCTGACTCGGGCGCATTCGCTTTTGCTGAGTGTGTGCGCGTCGAAGGTGTCAGGGGCACATCTCAACCCAAGGACAATCGGAGCGCTTTTGACGTTGTGAAATTTCTGTCTCCCCAGGCTTCATTTTTCTTTGGTTAAATGAAAAAAGTGCTCTTATTTCAAATGTTGGAGAGTCTTAAAAAACAAGATGGAACTGTCTGTCACGCATCTAAAACTGTTTTGATCTTTAGCATATTTAGTTGTTTTTTTTCCTTCCTCCTGGCAGCAACTGAAAATTAAGAGGATCAAAGTCCATTCCTGTAAAAAGACTTTTTCGTCAGCACTATCAGACCCCCCCCCAAGCCTCTTATTTATCTTGTTCTGATAGAGTTTAATTTCACACCCAGCACGTTCTGATGGACCAAGAGTGAGATTTCGTCTCGGACCGTGGGTTTTAGTTTGAACTTCAGTTTACTGCTGTGCTGCAGTGAAGAGTAAAGTCAGGAACCGTTTTGACTCCAAATAGGTGCGAACACGCTGTTTGGCAGGGCGCCCTGAGCTTTTCAGGGCGCTGAGCAGCGGGCGGTACTCCAGACCCTGGCAATGCAGGGACGGGCTTGGCTGAGGCTTCTTCCCCAGGAATCGGTGCAAAGGGGGCGACGGGTGTGAAAACGAATCGTTGCGTCAGAACAGAAAACGTGGTGTGTGAAAGTGCTCAGAACTGTCAAACGCTCCGGGCTTCGCGAAGAGCCGAAGAGCCGGGGGCTCTAGGCTTCCAGGGGTGAATGGGAAGGAGCTAGGGGAAGGGGGAGGGGAGGGGGAGGGGCGGCAGCTGGGTGGGGACCCGCTGGAGAGGAGCCGTGCCATGCTGGTGGGCTGCGAACGCCCCCGCAGGGGTTGCAGGTCTCAGGAGAGTCAGTTCAGGGTCTGTCGTCTCCTCAGATGATCCCGAGTCCTTTGTGGAGCCCCACGCGTTCGTAGGCTGTCGCTGTGTGTTTTGTCTTTAGCCATGCTTAGGTTCCGTTTCAGGGTTTTGTTGTTTCTAGTCCTTGGGGTGCGATTTTTCTCATTTGCTTCTCCACCCCTACGCCCTTCATCTTCCTTTCTTCTCCTTAGCTCTGTGGTTCTTTGTCCCAGTAATTGTTTTTAAAGCACCCTCACCTCGTGTGGCAGTCGCATGGGCCCTGGGCTGTGGCCTGGTTGTCACAGAGCGGTTTGCTTTTGCTTCCATCTTCTGGGGTCCTGGGAGTCCCAGTCTTTATACTAATGTAATTCCACGACCAAGGAGTCAGGCACCACAGCGACCATGCACATGCGGGCCCGGTCCCTGCCTGTGGTACTGGTCCCTTCCCGGCCCCCTCTCAGAACTCTGGGCAAAGCACCAGCCTTATAAAACCAGGGGACAGTTTTTCATGAAGTGGCAGCCTGTGATGTGGCTTCATTCTAGATTGGAGTTTTTCTTCTTCGGCACTGCCCTTTGTAGGCCGTAGGCCACCTACCTTGCCTGTCCCCCACAGTGGTCCTCAACTCCAGCCTCCAGGGACTGTGTCCTGGTCGGTTGCTGGCTGCTTCCCCTCTTGTCTACCCCTCTGGCTTTCCACTTGTGGCATCTTGGGTGATACAAAGGCTGCCCAGTGACAGGGTGACACCCAGATCCCCTGAGCCCTACAGGGGTTAGGCACAAAAGAGTCCTGTCAGCCAGGCAGAGCTTCTGGGCGACGGCCCGAGCCGATCGACCCCAAGGATTACTGTGCGAGCTCCCCCCGACTGGTTCTGCGTCTTCCCCCTGGTTTTGGCATCTCCGCTCTTCTCTTCGGCATGTGTAGAGGAAATTTTTGATTCTGGGGAAGAGAAAGTTGAAATTCCAGGTTTTTACTTAACAAAGCAGCCATGGGCAGTGATTGTGCCCACGGGTGGTGGTGCTCTCCCCACGGCGCTCGGGGCATGCCTTGGACCCCCGAGCGGGGCGCACCCATGAGTGGGAGCCAGGAGAGGGGGAGAAGGCTTGGGTCCATGCCATTCCTTTTCCGCCCATGAGCGCCAGATGGTCGCAACCCCTCCCCACCCCCCACATGCGGACTGGCAGGCACGCTCTTGCAAAGCGGCATCCTGGAGCTCAGGAATGCTGGGTGCCGGGGCCCTGAAAAGGAAAACCACTAGTGGCCCCTCGCTGTCATGTCAAAGCAGAGGTCAGTGCGGAGCTGCCCTCCAGGTGGGCAGGAGGGCGGCCTGATTCTTTCTCCGGGACCCTCCATCGTCCCTGTTTTTCATCATGCTAAGATTTCCGTCATTGACCTTTCATTCGCTTTAGTTCAGATTTACGTTAAAGTGCAGATACACCTTGGAGGGGAAACATTTTAAGCTTTTATCAGTCGTTTCCACGTTCGCGTGATTGTGTTTCGTCTTCCTGAGGGCAGACTCGACAAGGTGGCTCCCCCGGGAAGCCCGACGCTGGGGCCGTCACCACGCTCTTCCCCTCACTCAGCTCTTCGTGATGCGTCCATAGGAGTAACGTGTCTGCGCTGGGAGGTGCCTGCGTTTTCTTTTAGAGAAAGGACATCAGTTACCTTGGCCACTTAGATTGAAAGAATAAAATTTTAAACCTTATTTAAGATCCAAGCAAAGTAAACTGTGTCTGAAATGAATAACAAGAACAAACGCAGTAGCAGAGGCAAGCATCGCACAGCGCTTGACATGGGACCGGCACCCAGGCCCTCCGCAGACGGCAGCGTGTTCCCTAGAGCGGGCAGTGGCATTACCCCCATCTTTTACATTCCTAGACTGAGGCCCATCGCGGTGAAATAAATTGCCCGAGGTCACACACAGGCAGTCAGTGGAGACATGTAAGACCCCAGGAGGCCTGGCCCGGGGGCCCCCCAGCTGGGGCTCCTTTCCCGTGCTCGGCCCGCACTGTGGTGGCCATTCTGTGGTGGCCGTCCACTGGGAACACCGTCAGCCAGTGACAGGATCCTTCAGTTTCTATTGATGATCAGATTCGGTTTCTGTTTTAGGATATCCAGTATCAATCTTTCAGGTGTAGAAGTAAAGATAATTTTTGTAAATTAAATTTAAAAGAGGATTCTTTTTGCTTATCCAGAGTATTAAGTAACCAATATTGTGATTGCAGCTTTGACATTTTCAAAAAGATAGCCTTGTTAAAGAAAGTTTTGTCTGATATGTACTGTATATGTATATATGTAAGCAAAATATATTTTTTATAATTATTTAAAGAAAAATAACAAACCATTGACGTGAAATGAAGATAGCTAAGTAGCTGTGAGGAGCCTCTGTGAGGGTGTTTCCGAGGAGGCTGGTGGCAGCGTTTCAGGCCCGCCTTGTGAGCCGAGCCGGCCTGTCAGAGGTGACGGTGTGGGGGGTGCGGGGACACGATTGTCCTTTTGAGGTTGCATTGTTTGTATTGTTACACATCTTATGTTACAAATCCTTTCCCAAGTGGCACTTAGCTCGAGTTACTCTCTGGCATTTGAATAATTGGTTTAATGTGACAATAATTTCTGGGAATGAGTCATCGCTATTTACTTGGTGTGAATTAGTGACCATGTTGAATTTAGTCAGTGGAAAAATCCAACAGGTAACTCAGGATAAGTCACTTCTGTGGCAGAGATCGGGGCCAGAGGGGGTTGGAGTTGAGTTTTCTTCTTTAAGGCCATGGTCAGCAGAGCCTGAGCGTGGAGGAAGAGGGAGCCCACCTGAGGGTCGGAACTTGGATGAGAGAGACAGTTTCAGATGTTTCGTAAAGCAAATCTCCCTCCTCCTTTTTTGTGGCACGAATGACTTTGGTCTGCACCTGCAGCTCCATGAGGGACAGCCTGGGGGCTGGGGTGTGGGGAGGTGGGGCTGGGGCGTCC
This sequence comes from Eonycteris spelaea, assembly GCA_003508835.1. Classification (NCBI taxonomy): domain Eukaryota; kingdom Metazoa; phylum Chordata; class Mammalia; order Chiroptera; family Pteropodidae; genus Eonycteris; species Eonycteris spelaea. The sequence goes on along the minus strand of PUFA01000270.1, from coordinate 374,922 downwards.
TAGCAGGGCCCTGGCGGGGGTGTTGACTGGCAGGCCCCTGGGAGGGGGCGGGAGAGGGCGGGTCTCTCTCCCGCTGGAATTTCAACCCGGCAGCTTCCAGCTCCATCCTCCTCCTCCCCCAGCGCCAGACAAAACATCTCAGGCTTCGGGCTGAGTTTTCACAGTGGCCTAGTGAGCAGTGGTGAACCCCTGCCCACCCAGCTGAGGAGCTGCCTCAGTTTCCCTCACAGCTCCAGCAGCAGCACTGAGAGGCCCAGGAATGGCCGAGGCTCTGGGCTGGGACCCCAGGTGGCTCCCTTAATGTAGTCAGATTGAGAATTTTGTCGCCCCCTTCGGGGCCCCTGGAGGATGTGTTCCAAAAGGGAAGAGTGGATGTTTCCTTCAGCATCTCGTAGAGAGACAGAAATGTGTCCTTTTTATTTCTTTTTCAGATAGATTTGTGGTTAGCCTTGACAAACCGTTGCTAGCAGTTTTGGAGGTGAGGAGGACGCGTGGTGACCAGCATGGAGCAGGTGCAGGTGCCTCTCATGCAACCGGGAGCCCGGGGTGTCCGTCTGCTGCCCTCGTCAGTCACCGTGTTTTGTAGTTTTAGTTAATAAGTCAAAATTGGGATTAGATTTTTCACATAAATTGATATTCTATCCTCTTTTAATCGTTTTTATAAATAATTCAGCTTGGCCCTATGAGAAAATTAAGCGCTGATACACTTCCTCCGATCAGTCATACTCGTCGAGGCTACATTTATTAAATTGGCCTTTGTTAGACCTTTGTGTACACTGGTAATCTTTAAATACGTAAAAGATGAAAACAGAGCTCAGCCCTTGTGATGAGATGCGCCGTTCAAATCCACCTGCTGCTTCCAGCTTTGAACAGCAGGGAGGGTCTCGCTGAGCTGCCGGTTCTGCCTTGAACCGCGTCGTCAGGAAGGCCCCGCGCCGCAGGGAGTGCGGCCCCCGAACCCGCACCGGCCCCCACCTTCCCCCACGCTCGTCCCCGTCTTCCGCCAGACCCTCGGCCCCGAGCTGTCCACCCTCTCCTCGCCCCATCCACATGGTGGGTCTGCCGTCTCCCCGGAAGGTCAGTGCCAGGGGCTCTCGATCCACCGAGTGCGCAGCACGGGCCCGCACGCCTCCACGGGGAGCCCGGAGAGCCAGCTTTCCTTGAATGGGATTGCAGATTCGTGGCCGGCGGTGTCTGCACGTCAGCGTTGTGCCGCTTCGGACCGTAGAGTCAAGCGATTGACCTTGGAAATCCGAGGCTTCCGACGAGCCCTGGCTGTGCACTGTGTCAGGCCGCAGCCTTGGGAATTCTTGGTTGGCGCGGTGCTCCGTGCCCTGCAGATTATCGTTAGGGTGTGGTGGTTTAGGTTGCCAGGTGTTAATTTAAACACACGCTGGCCTGTGTGCTTGTGCGTGCACGCTTGCCTACACACTCACAACAGAGTGCCAGGAGCTGTAATTTAAAGTGGAACTGACAGAGCAGTGTGTAATGTTTCATATTTAGGGTAAGCTCCTGATGTGCAGCTTCGTGTGACATCTCGTTTTTTAAAAGCCTGAGGCCTCGTCATCTTTATGGCAGGAATTCTGGTGCTGTCTTACGCATTCCAGGCTTGTGTCTGTTCTGCCCAGTAAATATACGGCTTTTATGGACTTATAAATCATGACAGTAGGATTTGTACATCTCCAAAAAAGAAGAGATTTAAGTCTTTACAGAGTTTGTAAGATTTAATGTTCTTTAAGTCCTTTTTCTTACGTAGAAGCAGCTTTCTCATCTAAAGGCACTGTATTTTATATCTCTGAGATAGCTTTAAACACGTATTACCAGAGAAACAAATATTTATTCAGAGCTTAGTGCGCGCCAAGCGTCGTGCTGCGTGCAGAGAGGGGGAAGCGAGGCCAGAAGGAGGCTGCAGAGGGCGGTGCCCCCTGGGAGGTTCCAGGCCAGAGGGCGGCCCTGGCGCATGGGCGGCGGGGACTGGGGCGGCGGGGACCGGGGCGGCGGGCGCAGGGCCGAGCGCCCCCGCCCTCCATGCGGTGCGAGGAAGGGCGTCCGGCAAGAGCTGGCGCCGCACGGGCCCGCGGGACGGTGGCATTGAAGGACGCAGTGCGCACAGGCCGGCGGCCCGCCTCGCCAGCGTCCTCCTTTTCCCTGTCGTGCTCCAGCATGGGGGGTGTGGGGAGCTAAGGAAGCCAGAGGCGTGTAGAACGGCGGGCCTTGTGTCCCCGTGGGCCCCCCGTTTACATACAGTGGATCGCGCAGCTTTTGTGAATGTTTCTGTGTCACTGTCCCCTCAGTCACGATCTGTAGGACATTCTCGAAGAAGCTACTCCACGTCCAGGCTGCTGCTTTGTGCCCCTGCGGCGTCAGGCAGGGACGTTGGCCCTGAGTAAGGGAGGAGGAGCAGGGTGGCCCTCGGACCGTCCTCTCCCTGCGATGGCGACGTCCTGCATGCCAATACGCCCGCGTGCCCTCCACCACGTCGCATGCCGCCGGCTGCCTCTGTGCGGTGTCCAGTCCGCAGCACTCGTGTGGATCCAGCAGCAGGGATGACGGTCCCCGCTGTCCCTTTAGCGGAGCCCACGCTTACTGTCTGCCACATACCCGGCCGCTGTGTAAGCTCAGGACCTCGGAGACTGAGGCAGATGCAGTCCTTATTCTCAAGTAGCTTCTGACATGGCACAGACGGCTGGACAGGGCGGCAGTGGTGGGGGGCGGGGGGCTCCAGGACTTCTCAGGACCTGGGTGACGGGTCTCATTCAGTACTTGTCCCTCAACTCCTTGACACCTCTGGTGATTTCCCGCCATTTTGCTGACGAAAAAACCGAGGGCCAGGGAAGTTCGGCGATGGGCCGAGACCACAGTGCTGCTGAACGGCATCGGCAGGAAATGAACGTAGTTTAGACTTTCGTGGGTCGTGACTGCAGCACGAACTCTCCTGCCCTGACTGAGGGCAGGGGACCAGTTAGAGGCAGACGCAGGGGTCTGGAGTGGAGGAGGGAGGCCTGCTGGGCCGTGGAGCCCGGGAGTGAGGGGACAGTGGAGGGGACAGAATGTGAGAACGGTGGCAAGGCGAGAGGCCTTCCTTTTCCTTCCCTTCTTCCCCGGGCCTTTTTCTGTAGTGACCATTGCTGCCCTTTGGGAAAGAAGTTAGCGTCTCGTTGCCGCGTTGCAGCTCGAAGGCCCTCTGCACACCTTCCGCACGGTCACACTGGTCACGTGAGCGGAGATGAAGCGCGCATCGGGAGTAAACGCAAGGCTGCAGGCTCCGGGCCGCTTCGCTCATCGCTTTCTCCGCAGCCCCTTGCAGAGCCTTGCCCGAGGCGGTGCTCTGTACGTTTTTAAGAAGAGCAAATGACGATTCTTGAATATAATTTTTTTTGCAGTTAAATGTCTCTAAGCTCTTCTTTAATGCTGTAGTTGCTTATCTTTCATTTGCCTCTAACCATTATAGGAAGACTAGGTACAGAAATGGTCAACTGGATAAAATTCTAAGCGTTATTCTTTTAAAAAGGTGAAGGTACGAAATAAAAAGTCAGTAACTAATTTACAAGGTGAACGTAACGGAGCATTGTAATACATTTGTGCTAGAAAATACCTATTTCCCTTTTTGCGAACCTTCTGAATCCAGTAGCTAGGATACTTTCTATAACTCTTCGCTCTTCATTTTTTTTATCCTGCATCTCTTCCCTTTTGCCTGGTCTTTATTAGTAATTACATAAAAATTCGTTTTAAGCTATACCCCAGGGAATTGCAAAAGTTGGTTGCTTGTCTAAATGGTCTTTAATTAAAGTTGAAAAAAATGAGGCCATCATGAAGGAGATATTTTTAAAATGTCTAAAACAGAAGAGACTGACTTAAGTGCAGCCGTGTTGAAACTGTACTTAAATGGATTAAAGCATAATGTGGCTTTTTACAAAACCACATCTGTCTGGGATGTTGTAGGTGTGGTCCTCATTTTAAGCAGGTGGATGGAGCAGGTAAGCCTTTAAGAGTCTTCTGACTCCAGGTTTTTCTCATTTTTAAAAAGTTGCCTATTTAAACATGTTTTTACTTTATGGTTTAAGTAAGCTGAACAGCAAAAATTATTCAAAAACGATAATGTTATATTCCCAACGACTCAGAAGGGAAAGGCTTGAAGTTGCAGGTAACAAGCAAGTTAACTTCTTCCGTACTGGCACTTGTCGTGGTATTTCTGACGCTGTTTTTGTCGTGTTTTCTCTTTGACTGTTTCCTTGACTGCTCTGTATTTCTCGTTTGAGGGGCAGGTGCCTACACTTACTTTTCTCTGTGTGTAATTGCCTGACAGCCCGGCCCAGGGGAGGTCCTCAGGGACTTATGACTGCTTCCCCCGCTGGATGGAAGGGATGAGTCTTTCTTGTTTACCTGTGCAGCAGTGGTAACCCACAGGCTCAGTAGGCTATTTCAGGCAGACGTAAATGTGAGCAGTGGACTCTGACTATTGTGTGTTCTTTGCCAAATATTGCTCATTACACACACACACCTTTTGAAGGTGGCACCTTCGAATGTCTTTACCTTATACTCGTTTTGTAATAAGACGGCATTCTCAACGGCCTAGGTCAAACGTAATCAGTCAGATGTCGGGTCCCCCAGAACCCCAGACTGGGTCTGGTCAGGACTCTTCCTTCTTGGTGCCCTCAAGCTGGTTGAAGAGAAGCCGGGCTAGGGTGTGTTTTAAAGGTGTGGCAGGTCCTTGAATAACGTCCGTTTTAAGTTGATGCTTTGTTTTAAGTTGATGCGATACCGTAGGATCTCACTCTTGTTTACACTGATTAGCCTGTAGTTGGTCACGTCGTTTTGCTCCAAGTCCCAGAATTTGTCAACAGCGTTAAGTGAGAACTTCCTGTTGCCGAGAAGACGGAGTGAATGCTGGAGCAGGCGCCGACGGGCCCGGGCCGCAGGGAACTCTGCAGCCGGCGGGGGCCAGAGCTGTGCGCCGGCCCCGCAGAGGCCCCTGGCCTCGTACTCTGCCCTCTGCTGCGCGCTTGGCGCAGTCTCCCGTCTTAGACGTCCTTCTTTGCATGCGGCACCAAGCGGCCACCACCTGAGTCTTCGCACAGCTTCCTCACCTCTCCATTCTGGCGCCGGCCACTGACGGGTGTCGTCCACTGCATCTTGGTCCCGGACCCTAAGTGAGGATAATTGTGTGGCGTCTCCTGGGTCTGTTTCCATCCGTGTGGGTCCCTCACTACTCAGAGTGGACCCGGGGCCACCACAGGGGCACCCCCTGGGAGCCGGTGACCGCGGGGTCCACCTCAGACCCACGAGTCAGAACCTGCGGTTACACACCCCCAGGAGGTTTGCGTGTACGGGACAGTTTAGGAAGGACGCACTAGTGCGGGCCATGGCCACTCCTGCCCACAGGACAGCGTGTCAACGATTGTGATACATTTTCTATTTTGTAAATGATGAAAATCACTTTGAGGAGTTTTAAAGAGCCGTGCTGATAGGAAAGCAGCATAAAGGAACATGCACCCCCCCAGAAACAGCACAGGGGTCAGAGGTGACTCCCCCTCCCCAACCCCCAACACTGGGGCAGCCCCGGGACGCACGTCTTCCCAGAGCAGTGGCCAAAGGGAATACTGGACTTTCTGCAGGGTGACTGCAGGGTCACACGTAGGAACAGAGACAGGGACAGGTCTGAGGGGTCAGGGAGCCCAGCTGGCTTTTCGTGACACCTTGCGAAGGAGAAGGAGGGTGACGGAGGAGGGTGACTCAGGTCACTCCAGCTTATCTTCCTGCCTTGGGGAGCGGGGAGCGTTTAACTCCTCTCCAGCAGGTCCTGACCGCAGGAAGGTGCCCTGGAGGTGTGTCTGGGGTCGACAGGTCGCTTGCAGACTTTGGCTTTCTCCATTGACTTGCATGTCACATTGCCCAGGTTCTCCTCTCCTGATGACTCAGATCCTCAGTGCGTTTGTTTCAGGAACCCCTCACGTCCTGCGTCTCGCCTCAGACAGACATTATTTTCTGCCAGATGGCAAATCTTGACTGTGGTGTTTAAAATATTGGTTGCTCTCACTAAGCATGACCAAAAGGGAAACGTGTGTGAACATCACCCCTATTCATCGTAATGCTAAAAATGTCAGTATTCTTTTGACTCATTTGGGAAGATTATAAAGGCATCAGTTAATCTGAAAATGAATAAAGGGAATTTAAATAATCAAGCATTTACCCTGTCTTTCAAGTTTGACCTGTGTTTCAGGGCAGTCAAAGAGTTGATGAGAGACACTTTATAAAAGAATTCCAGCAAACAAGTAAAAAAAGAATAGTATCATAAGAAAATCGCCATTTTATTCTTGCAACCCTTAAAGGAGTATTGGATGTAGGTGTCCAGCATCAATAAGTGTTCCAAGCCCCTAGGGTAAAAAGTGGACCTAGAACTCTGTAGTGGCGGCGTCAGGCCCCTGGCGCCGGAACCCACTGATGAGTCGCTGAAAGGGAGGAGCCAGAGGCTGTGTACCCCTGACCCCCACGGGCAGAGGTGCAGCATCCCCTGGGAAGGCTCCTTCATAATAAGTTCATCAGAACCACATCAGAACTCTAGATCCAGCTGCCAGTCTAGAGAACATACGGATCGTAGAGAGGCATGGTAAAGACGTCGTGGAAATGCAGCCAGCCAGGCCAGCAGGGCCAGTGGACAGGTCAGCGGCCAGCTTCTTTGTGACGTGCGTGGGGAAGTCGGGAGGAGAGTGTGGGCCCGGGTTTCTGTTACAGACACGGAAGCCCGGCAGCCAGGGCAGCTTCGTTTGCAAGCTGCATGTACCAGACGGGTGGAGATGTTCGTGGGCGTCTGAACACGTGCTGGCTGTCAGACAGCGTTAAGGATTGCAGTTCATCGCACTAAGCAGGACAGTGGCGTTTGGCCGTTTCTGTTACAGTGCTCTCCGGTAGCCGTACTGAAGCATGGGCTAGTGCCGCGATGTGATGCTTGTATTTTAAATAGTCTCGGGGAGGGGGCGGAGAGGACGATGAAGCAGGATTGACAACAAGCTGGTAATTTTTGAGCTGGGTATGTGGATATTTATTATGCTTCTCTCTGGTTTTTGAGAGTTCCAGTTTTTAAAAGGTGAAAAAAATTTTTTGATTGTTTTTATCATTGACTTCAGATTGCAGCTGTTGGTGGGCGGGGTCACCGTGGAGTCTGAAAGACAGCTTCACCAGTAGGGTGCATCCATGGTGTGGGGGCGCCTCCCCCCACCCCGCCCCGTACACGTGCCGTGTTACAGTCACAGACCCAGCCGCTGTTCCCACACTGTCCGGTTGGCGCGGGGCCCTGCGCCAGGGAAATCGGGGCTGGGGTGCTGAGAGTCCCGCCGCCTGAGCAGGACGGAGGGCCGTAAACACTCAGCGCGGGAGTGGAAACGGCCTGGAGGGGGAGGCACTTGGCCTGGGCTGCGGGGAAGCTCAGGCACCCAGCATGTGAATGTTCAGAAGGAACGAGTTACACCAGCGAGGATCGAGTTACACCAGCGAAGGATCAGAGAGAGGAAGGGGCGAGTGTCAGTCTGGCTGAGGCCAGGGACACTATCGAGTAGACCTGGTTAGAAAAAAAAAGAGAGAGAAAGGATGGAGGCCAGATTCCAACGGACCCTGAAGCCCGCTCAGGGGACCCCTGGCCAGGGCCATGCCGCGCTTATTTTGTCTTTCTGGTATAGTGCCTACTCGGTGCTCAGAACATATTTGGTGAAGGAGGTTACTTTGTACTCAGTAAGGGAGCCTGATGTGAATAGAAACTTGTAGCGTGTCAGGGAGTTTAAAAAATAAGAACCAATTTTCTGATGGAACACAAGATGTAGATACGTTGGTTGAATAAAAATTAAGCTTTGCCATAAATGTATTGCAACCCTATAAATACATTTCTGAAGAAGGGTGCCCGGTGCAGTTTCGCAGGACAGGCTGCGTCCCAGATGGTGGGGCGAGAGCCACAGCAGCGATCGCGGGAGTTTCTGGACTCGTAACACTGTGAGCTCGAGAGCTCACTGTGCGTCAGACCTCGTTTTACGCTTGTCATTTACCTACGGGAGCTGTTACCCCTGCTTTACAGCTGAGGAACCCGAGTCATCCGAGTAATTTGCCCAAACCAGTCAAAGTGTGATTGAAACCTAGATCTGTTTAAATTCCATCTGAAGCAGTTTTGAAAACGTGTGGATTGTAGCCCATTCATGGGATATGAAACTGATTTAATTGATCACAGCCAGAGTCTTTTTTTAAATGAGGGTAAGGTGGGGGATTGTAATAAGGATTGTGGCCAGTTCACACACATGGTGTGAGGAAGGTGGGAGATGCGTGCTGTGTGCCCGCGTTGACTGGACACACGCACTGAGTCTAGCAGACGATCACGCACACGCACGTTCCATGTGCGTGTGTGTGTGTGTGCGTGTAAGTGAGGTTCAATAGAGAGTCTATTTTCTTCCTGTGGAACAAGTTCAGAAGTTTGAATAAAATCGCAGGGGGCTCTCTGAACGAGCTGGAGGGTGGCAGACTGCGGCCCCGGGTGTCCTAGAGTGAGCTGGATTAAGGGCTCTCCGCAGGGCACATGTCCAGCATGGGAGAGACACACCTGATGAGGCGTGGCCCGTCACGGCCAATGCGTGGACTGCAGCTCAGGGCTGCCAGCTCGCCGCTCGCGGGGACGGCAGTGGAGGGAGGCAGTGTCACACCCTTGGGGACATCGCTTCCCTGACTCTCTAGCCAGGGCGTTGTTTCATTGGGAATGACCCATGTTTCCCTCACTGTTCCCTGTGCGGCCTTTCAAAAACTGTCACTTGGAAGAAGAGGACAGTGACTGTCCCAGTCTGAGGATAGTGCTGGGTCAGCCATCAGAGCTGTGGGGCCGCCTTTGCCTGTGCGTTCCTGGGCCCGTTTGGCCACCCCAGGGGGCCGGTCTCTGAGGCCCTCTCGTCCTGAGGGCAGTCGTAGTGGCACCCCCTCAGGGCTGTCCCCGTTTCCTGCTTGGAGACCAGATCCCTGAAAGGCCCCTCTAGCCACTAGCGGCTCCCCTAAGCGGGGTACCCGCATCCAGGGGACCGGACTGCAGAGGTCTCCGTCTTCTCCAGAGTTCCCCCAGGGCTCCTTTCTTCATATAGAGAAGTTTCTAGAGCACAGAGAAATGTCGAATGGTCTGCCTTGTTCCACATGAGGCACAGAGGGCCCTTCCTTGCAGGAAGCACAGCGCAGAGGCTCTTGCTGGGGGCGAGCACCCACTCAGTGAAAATTCCAGAAGATCTGGTGGTGACTTCCTCCTGCAGACGGGCCCTTGCCCTCTGACTGCCCTGAAGTGCCTGCCACCTCCTGGAGACTGGCAGGAGGAGGAAAGCACGGGGGCCTCTTCGTCATCTCTTCAGAGCTCTGCGTCTTCTGGACCGTCTCTTACTTGTTTAAGCTGTCATACAGTAGAGCTGACTTCTTGGGGGCCTTCTAAAAATACGTAGAGTCGGGCAACATTACCACGATCAGGGCACAGAGCTCATCACCCCCGAAACGTCCTCATGCGTGCGCCATGGTTGCGCCCCTCCCCCCGGATCCCCTGGCGGCCGATGCTCCCTTTTCTACCACCCCAGTTTTATCTTTTCTGAAGTTTTCGTATAAATGGACTCATACAGCACGTGACATTTTGGAACTGACGCCTCTCCCTCATCGTGGTGTCTTTGTTGTCTTTGAGAGTCAAACAAGTGTCGAAGGTCGACTCTTTTTCGCCGCCGAGTCGTACCCCGCTGCATGGCGGGGCCGCGGTCTGTCACTCACCCTCTGAAGGACTTTCGGGTAGTCTCCAAGCTTTGGCTACCGCGGATAAAGCTGCTGTGAATCCTCGTATACGGGTAAGTTCTCATTTCTCTAGGGTAAATACCCAGGAGTGGGACTGCTGGATTGAACAGTAATATACATTTCATTTTGTAAGAAGCTGCCAAACTGTTTCCCAGGGTAGCTGTATTGTTCTGCCTGTCTACCAGCGGTATCTACACTGCAGAATTCTAGTTGCTTCACGTCCTCCTTAGCACTTGGTCACCACTTTTTATTTGTGTCCTTCTCATAGGCGTGTGATCGTATCTCATTCTGTTCTAATTTGTATTTCCCTAATGGCTAATGATGTTGACCGTTTTCTCATGTGCTTAAAATGTCATGTTTTACATTTAGATCTGTGTTTCATCTGAGTTTGTCTTTGTATAAGGTGGAGTTTAGATCAAGCATCTATTGCATGTGGATGATCAGTTATTCCAGCATCATTAAAAATACTGTTTTATTTACTGAATCGTTCTTTGCACTTTTGTCAGTAATCGCATGGACCCTGTTTGTGTACTTCTGTTTCTGGACACTTTGTTCTGTTCTGTTGATCTTTCTGTCTTTCTACCAAGACCACCTTGTCTTCCTTGCTGTAGATTTATAGACCGATATTAAGTCTTTAAATCAGATTGTGTGATTCCTCTAACTCTGTAGCAGCTCTTCTACCTTCTTTGCCTTTCTAGGTGAAGTCTAGGGTAGCTTATCTGTAACTATACAGACCCCTGCTGCTGTGGTGATGGGAATTGCCTTAAATCTGCAGCGCACTTTTGGGGAGAATAAACCCTTTCACTACATTGAGACTTCCAATCCATGAACACGGAATGTCTCTTTAGACCTCCTTTGATTTCTTTCGCCAGTATTGTAGTTTTCAGCATGCAGGTCCTGCGTATTCTTTGTTAGACTTATATCTGAATCTTTTACTTTGAGGGGATCTATAATAAATGGTATTTTAAAAAAAGAATCAGGTAATCCTGGTTGTTCATTGCATATATATGGAAATACAATTGATTGGTGTGTTGACCTTGTATCCTGTGGCCTTGCTGAACTCACTTATTCTAAGGGTTTTTAAAAATAGATTCCCTGGGATAATTTACCTAGGTAAGCATACCATCTGTGAATGAGGATGAAATTGTGTTCCTTCCTTTCCGGTCTTTTATTGTCATTTCTTGTTTTATTGCACTATTCGTGAGCCTTCTCTGATTATGCTGTAATGTTTTACCTCTTCCCCTTTCTCTGGGAGCATGCCGAATGGGAACAGAAATCACTTTTTACTGAATGGAGAATTATTAAAACTGAAGAGAAAATAAACAATCACAAGGAAAACAAAACCAAAGGGGAAAAGAAAGAAAATGGCCCTTTTTTTTTTTTTAAATGACCTGACTATTGAAAAGACAAGGGAAAAATAGTTATGTTTCCACATAGGCGTGTTTATGAAGATTCCCTATTCTGGAATTGACTTTGGAGAGTTTACTCCGGTCCTTTCTGGGTAGAGAGAGTGGCCAGCAGAACTGAATTGTAAAGTGGTTCAAAACCATAGCAACAGAACATCTTCTGGTTTTTTGGACAGAAAAGACCCATTCCGTGCCAGGTGCCCCCACTGCTACCACTGCGGTGTCTGTGTGCGCTCGCAAACACTCGGGAAGCCCTGGTGACAGTCCACGAACGGAGGGCCTGGCCTTAGAAACATGGCGAGCCGCGGCCTCCAGTTGGCATCTCGCCCCGGGGAGTCTTTGACCACGATAGGCTCCTTGACTGCGGATCTGGGCCTGGTCTGGTGGAGCCTGAGGCCATCGAGAGCAGGTGCGAGCCACCTGTCTCGGCCAGTGTATCGGTCAGTGTATCGCGGTTTGAGAGTTGAGATCAGATCGTCTGGAGACAGTGACAGCAGGCGGCCCCTGGAGAGAGACCGGTCCTGTCAGATTCCTTTGGTCCCCACTCACTTCTGACCCTGCAGATCTTACGACGCACTGTTTCCAGAGGTTCCGATTCTGGCCTGGGCCACGTTAACGCTGCCCCTCGGTCCCTGGGGTGGGTGGAGACGGGGCAGGTGACGGGCGAGTGCTCGCAAGGCATGCTGGGCCTCGGCACCGCGGCGCCCTCTCTCTTCTCCCATCAGCGGACGTGTTGGTGGCCCACGCTCCTCACGTGCTCTCTGTGCCCGTGTCCCTCTGCTCGCGTTCTGGGCTGAGCAGCGCAGGGACTGTTAGCCCGAGTGCTCCCGCTGTCAGGTGGCTCACTTGGGATTTTATGAGAAATTAAAACTAAAGTTGGAAAACACACGCATGGTGAGGTGTGTGTGGACGGGGCGTGTACCTGCTGAAACCTGCATTTAGCCCCTATTTAGCTGTCTTTCTTTTGTCCAGATATTTACCTGTTTGCTTGTTGAGTAATATTCAGAGATAATTATTCCATAGTGTTTCAATTAAAATACAGGTAATACTGGAAAGTAGGGGTAGAAGTAGGTGGCTGCCAGAGGTGGCTCCGGCGGCTTTAAGTCTGGGTGGTAACTGGCTTTGTCCTTGGCGTCTCTGTTCTTAATGCAGATGCAGCTCAGGGAGGGTATGGTTTCTGAGGGGAGTGCAGCGACGTGCAGCTTCCGAGTGGCTTCCTGCTCAAAGATTTTGTCTCTTCTTGAGTGCCATATGTGGTGAACTTGAATTTTCAACTTATTTAAGGTAGCCGTGCTCACAGTAACACGCAGGTGCACCATCGGCGCTCACAAGAAGCCTGGGAGGCGAGACCAGCGTCCCTTTGTTGTTGATGAGAACCAGGAGCTCGGGGGATGGGAGCTGCGTGGGCACTGCGTGGCCGCCCCGCCTTCTGTCCATCACCTGTCTGCTTGAGGACGGCCCAGCGCAGAGCCCAGGGCTGCGTGGCATTGCTATCTATCTCTGAGCTTCAGCCTTTATGTCCTGGAAAGCAAGGTGGGGATACTCTCTGATCCTGTGGTTAGACAGGTAACGTTCTGCAGAAGCGAAAACACCCAAGCATAAGGGCCGTGGTGACTGTTACTTTTTCCATTTGAAACTTTAAGAAGCAGGCCATAGTTCACCTTGACCTTTAACCACCTATTGATTTGTAACCACTGAGCCTTTTGCAAAGCACTTTCGTGTGCACATCACTGAAGAAGGTTTGCAAAATAAATCATCTTTGCTGAAAACAGTCTTTCAAGAGCCTTGGTGTGGAAGGGAGGCAGGGGGCGAGGAGCATGATCTGTCGTTCGGAAGCACCATCTAACACCCCCCCCCCCCAGGGCTGCGGAAGGACGCTTCCTATTTCTCAAAAAGCAAAAATGGCTTCCAGGAAGCTGAGCTTTTTGCAGTGGCATTTCGCCTTGGGACTTGTCACTTGGGCCTGGGCGTCGTACATTTTTCAAGGTGAAAGTGAGAGTGGCAGTTGTGCCGTGGAGAGTGCGGGGCAGGGTTGTCGCCTGGCACCTCTGGCCCAAGCAAGGAGAACGCGTCACTCCTTTTCAGAATTGCAGAGCAGGCTGACGCCTCGGGGTTTGACAGGGCTCTGCTCAGCAGAATATTTTGCAGGTATGATGCATGATTCGCATATTTCGTCTGACCCTCTTTCACTTTTTCTCCTTGAAAAATTTTCCCTTTTAGAAAAGTTTCCCCACTGTAGCTATACAAAATTTTTCACAATTTGCAGAGGTCTGTCAGCTCCCTGAAACCTGCTTAAGACCTCAAAGTCAAAACAGTGCTTTAAGGGACTTGAACTACGGTATGGAAGAAGGTTGGACTCGAAGGCGGGACAGACCAGATTCTGACTCCTGCAGGTGCTCAAGGCAGTGGCCGGGTTCTTACTTAGCTGTGGGATTTGGGGCAAGAATTATCGAACCCCAGTTTTCTCCATAGAGAAAAACGATGCAAGTGTTACATCTTGCAGGATTGCTGTAAACATTAAAGACAATGTATGTAAAGTGTGTCGGGTGATGCTTGGTAAATGACAGTCACCCAAAAGTGCTGACTGCTGCTGCTACTGTTTGCGAAGCATTTACATGCCCAGTGCGTCCAAGGCAAATGTGAGGTTTGTAAAGTTTCTTGATGGGGAGGGGACCGTGTCTTTCTCAGCTTTTTATTTTCCCACATCATTTTGCATATTATTTCTGAGTAAATGTATTTACATTGAACTTTTTGAGCCAAGTAATGTTTGTCAGTCAAAAAATGGACGCCGTCGAACTTGAATGTTTTTTATTTGTGTGAGCAATAATCTTAAACTAAAAAGCTACTTTTATATATTGAAAAATAATTGTTGTGGATTTTCTGTTTAAATTTTAAGTGATATTTTCCTTACTGAGATGGGCCAGCTTTAAGAAGTTTGTCATACTTTGTTACATACCTAATAGCTTTTAATCATCAAGATTACCCAGTTAGCATCAAGTGCCGTTTGGATTTTGTTATGTAGTTGTTACCATAACTGGAGTCGAGTGGGAGTTTAAACCTTTGTAAACTCAAAATTCTTTCATGATGATGGAATATTTCATGTTTAATACTCTTGGTCCAGAGTATGTGTTCAAATATTTTACCAGGTATGTGTTTTTTACAGGTTCATATAATATATAAAATGTGTTTCTGTTCCAAGAAAAATATAAGTGGTAAACAGTTGGGAGAGAGCTTGCATATTTTCCTTTATTATCCTGTCTGATGATTAATGCATTCAGCCCTGTTCAGCCTCAACCGTTTAACCAGGTTAGTGTTTAGCTTCGCTTAGGCTGTTTTCCTTACGAGGACAGGAACGGCCAGTCCTGTGCCCTGCCTGTCTTCCAGATGGAGTCTTTGCATTGTTTCCAGGTCACGGTGCTTAATGTAAGGTCAGATTTTCTTGTGAAAACAGATCTTGGATTAACTATGTCTGTGCAGTGGCACACACCCCTTCACACCTGCCCATGCCCTTAAACTCCAGCAGCCTGCCGAGGTCGTTCTGATTTCAAGAAGCACGAGGGCTGAGGCTCTGCTTTGCAACGTAAAAGTGCAAAATAAAATTCTGGGCGCACAGCAGGTGTGCAAGGCTCCCTCTCACGGGGACCGTGGGGTTCTCAGAGCATGTGTGACCTTGGATGAAGCCCTTGATAGCTAAGTCTCTGATTCTCATTAATCTACCTTGCTTCAGTGTGAGGATTCCAAACTACAGCCTGTGGGCCTGTTATTGTCAATAAAGTTTTATTGAGACACAGTCATGTCCATTCCTTTAGCATTGTCTGTGGCTGCTCACGCGCTACACCAGCACAGTTGGGTACTTGTGACAGAGAGGACTGTATGTCTTGCAGAGAGTAAAGTATTTATTTTCCGTCTCTTTAAAGACAAAGTTTGCTGACCCCTGACGTAATGCAATAAAAAAAGTGGTCGAGTCTCAGCTTTGCCACTCAATCACCATGTGACCTTAATCAGGGTTGTAACCTTCATTTCTCCTCTACGAATGTCATTTATCCATTCATTCAGCGACCCTTTGCACTTGCCAGGTGTTAAGCACTGTTGTAGGCTCGGGAAGTACGGCCGTGAGCGACACAGACACAGACACCTGTCCCCGCGGGCCTTGTACTCCAGGGGAACGCGCCGCGTGAGCGTGGTGCAGCGGGGCTTCCTCGGGAGGAGCAGGTGGGTTAAGGCTGGTGCCAGCGCGCTGGAGCGTCCCGGCCTGGGCCGTCGTGGGTGGAGTGCGGGCTCGGCGGTGCGGGCCGTTCTCGTCGGGCGAAGCGGAAGGTCTTCGCCGTGTAGAGCTCAGCAGACCCGCGGTCAGGGTCGGAACCCCTGTGCTTGCACGTTGCTGTCGCCCTCTCGGTCGGGGTAACTCCTTTCAGAACCCCCACCGAAGGCGGCTGGTTTTGACAGACATGTAACACCCGAGGCCCTTTCCGGCTCTGACTGTCTAAGATTCCAGAGTAAAATTCAGAAGACTGAAGATGGGCTGGAAGGAAGAGGGCTGTGGTTTTTTTTGTTTTGTTTCATTTTAAGCAGGAGAAAAGCCTCCATCGCTGTGACCACCGGCAGGGACTTGTCAGGCAGCATCTTTCGTTTCCTGTGGTGTTTATGTCCTTTTTCCTAGGAAGCTCACCCTTTGGCAGATACCTCTGTCAAAAATGTTTATACCTAAGAGCACATAGGATGTGAAGTGATCAATTCAGGATTGCTTTGTGTAATTTCAGATGAGAAAACTAAGACTCGAAATCTGTAGTTCGTGATCTGGCAGAGGTTAATAAAATTCATATATACTTTTTGAAAACACAAAGGAAAAATCACTTGTGCCGTATATGTGAATACGTGTCATTCTCCTGGAACTTTCATTTTTAGAATATTTAGTAATTAGCAGTAGGTTTGGCTGATAAAAAAAATGGTGAAATGGGAAAATACACTTGAGTGATTTTACCAGTCAGGGGCAGAACCTTTAAAAATCTAAGCTTAATATTATCTATGACTTTTAATGTCTGTAATGTTCCAAATTCATGAAATTCCAACTAAAATGCTTTGAATAGGTAAAAGGGCAGACTCTGTAGTTCGAAGCTGTTCCTGATTAGCCTGTGTTGGGCCGTGTGTTTTGAAGACAGAGCCTCGTGAGAGTGAACCTCCCCCGTTTCAGAGTGTGGCTCGTGGTGGAGGCATTGTGCAGAGTGGCGGGCAGGAGCTCTGGTTCCAGGATGGGTCAGATCTTAGCCCAAGCCCTGGCCCTGCCATGGCCCAGGGAACGACCTCGCATTCCCCCTCAGAAACGGGACAATGGGAAGTCCTGCCTCAGGCTTCCGGGGAGCATCAGGGCAGATCGTCCACACAACGCGAGCCGGGCGGGCCAAGCCCGGGGAAATGCGAACTGCGGTCATTTTTGGTTGCACAAGCGCGTTCTGATGTTTCTTCTGAAATCTAAACCTGGGTCATCGACTTGCTTCTCTGTCTCCTCCGGGAAATCCTCTGGCTTCTTAAGAACAAAACATTGGGGATAGCACTGCTGGCTCTGGTCTCCACGGTCGTGGTTCTGGACGGAGACGGTGTAGATGCACGTCTCCGTGTTCCGGAAAACCCCGGAACCAGTAAGGAGGACAAACACAACAAGACTCAGAGGTGGGGAGAAGCCGGCAGCCTGCCTGGACACCTCGAGACTCCAGACACAGCCCAAGGGTGAGTTCCCCGAGTTTCCTTTTCACCTCACGTAGCTCAGACTGGATGTTCAAGAAGCTGTCAACCCAGAACCTCCAATGCGTGATGACAAAAAACAAAAAACCAGTGGAAGCCTGCCAGAAGGACCAAGAAGGAGGCAGCTTAGCAAGACAGGCGTTCAGACAGCCCCTGCCCTGCGTCTGACAGGCACCCTGGGAGAGTGCAGCCCGCCTCGTCAGCAAAGGCCAGGTGGGGGCCTAGACTGCACACTTCACTGGGGTATCACCCACACTGGATGGTGCCAGAGAAGACGGGTGGGGATCCAGGACCTTCCCTCCTGCTCTCTAGTACCAGGGTACCCTCGCTGTCCCGCACAGCCGGTCGTTAGCGGAGGCCATGTGGGAAACCGGGATTTCCACCTGTTCGAGAGAGATGGGTATAAAACTGGGGTGTGGCCTTCTTTCTGCCCAGCAGTAAGGAGGCACCCCCCGCCCGTCACCCCTTGGGTGTCAAAGGAGGCCGAGTGGGGACCTGGGCCTTCACCCCATGTGGCAGCATCGTGACCCCCTCCCCCACTGTCATGGCAGTAGAGGAGGCCAGCTCAAACAGGAGGTGTCTTTAAGATCCACAGTCTTACAACGTTCTACCCCAAATGTTTTGGGAACCATTAAAAATCCTGTTATACCAAGAAAATCTCAGCTTGAATGATAAAAAGCGGTCAGTCAACAGATGCCAACCCCTGGACAACACAGATGTTGGAGTTCACTGACAAGGGTTCCAAAGCATCGTTCTTAAAAGTGCTTCAGTGAGCAATTAAGAAAACTTGAAGCAAATAAAGTAGAAAATCTCAGAAGTAGAAAGATGAAAAAAAATTTCAGGGCTGAAAAATACAGTGTCTGAAATAAATTTAAAAACTCAGTTGGTGGGCGCTGCAGCAGGAGAGGACAGAGGAAGCGGTCAGTACACGGGAGGGTGAAATTAGAAATATCCAGCCGAACAGCAGAAAAGCAGAAGACACGGACAGAGCATGACGGGGATGAACGGTCAGACATTCTGCCAGTCGGCGTCCCCGGGGGAGAGAAGACAGGCTGGGCCGCCAGAGTGTTCCACGGGTCAGTCTCCCACGTTTGTCAGGAAGTGACCCTGCGCCTCGGGAGGCATGAGACGGGTCCTGTTGCCCTGGTTTAGCTTACAGGTGGTAAATGACCTACGTCGTGGACAGTTTTATCCCATCACCCATCCGTCCTATTAAAACAAAAGATCTTGTGTTTAGTCTTCGATTCGCAATGACCGAGGCCTACTTGCCATGTCTCAGTGCAGGTTACAGCACGCGGCATTTTCAGGAAGAGCATAACCAGGAGTCTCGTTGCTGTGATAGACCAGTTATAGACCCACTAGAAACGGGTGCTTATGTCCACCAAGAGTCACGTGCACGGATGTTCACAGGGGCCTTGTTCATAGTAGCCAAAGACCCGGAGACGGGCGTGCACCCCGCGAGCACCAGGTGTTTGCTGGAGCACGCTGGCGTCATTGGCGTGTGTTCCCTTCTTCTCCCACGTCCCAGTCGCTAGCAGACCCGACGACGTTTGTGACGATGGGCTGTGTTTCTGACATGTGTCGTCTTTATTCACAGACCTGTCCCCCTCACGGTAACGTGACAGTGGAGCTTCCACGTGACGCCCTTCAGGGGCTGCGACGGGCTGTCAGCCAGTCCGTCAGGACCCGTGGGTGACAGGTTCACCGGTCGCGCATTGCTCCCTGTGCTCAGAGCAGAGCCACGTGGAGGCCTGGCCCTCCTCACAGCTGTCCCCCCACACACACACGACGCTCCTCGCAAGGGCCCACGCGTGGCGTGACTCCGGTGCCGACCGCGGCCCTGCGCCCGCGTCCTCGCCTGCTGCGGGTCTTTGTCTTAGCGTCATGGGTTCGTCGCTCAGCAGTTCCCACGGCTGCGTTTCGTGGGGGCTCGGGGCTCATCCTGACAGTAGGGCAGTTGACATTCGTCCACGGGTTAAAAATTAAAGACCGAACGTGTTCCGGACAGCGCTCTGTCTGCTCCGGCCCTGAAGCGCGGCGGCGTCGGTGATGCGTTTCGGGGGGCTCGCGCCCAAGCGAGGGGTGGGGGCACATGTGTTTAAGGCCTGGCCGTACAGGTTGTTTTCGTCTGCGTGTGGCTCCGCGTGTTTGTGTAGATGCCACGGCAACTTTTCCGAGCCGCTTTGGGTTTTTCTGCGTGGACGCGGCGTGCCGAACCCTTTCTGGCTCTCCCGCCAGGCCCTGTGGCACCCCGCTTAGGGGCACTGCGGAGTGAGTGGAGGGGCCCGGGTCGTGTGCACTCGGGGCCCCTGGGCATGAGTTCGCTTTTTGATTCATATTTCCCCTGTTTCTGCTGAAAAGCAGAGGTCTCATGTAGCTCCTCAGATATTTCGCTGGTCAGTTTTGCGATTTTGCTCAATTAAACTGTCTTAAAGAAAGGACAGTAATGGAAAAAAATGACACTGTGCTTTTACTTTTTTATGATTCAGCTAAAGATCTTTACAAGGAATGCAGCAAAAATGCCGTAAGGAGAAGGCGAAATCAGATGTTACGAATGTCACCACTTTCTAGAAGCCATCGTGTGTGACGTTGTCTGTTCTCACCATCCGCTTAGTAAACGCCACCCTTTGCCTTGCAGGAGAGGTTTCTGCCTGTTTTTGCACGAGACCCAGGAGACTCATCTGAGTTCACGGGCCTGAGGGGGCGGCGTTGCTACGGCCCTGGTCTTGGTGTGTTGAAGTCTGAGGAAGTTGAGGGACTGGGAGCTGGGGACAGTGCTGTGTGCCAGGTGTGGCACCGTCCTGCAGGAGGGATGCGCTTGGTGACTCTGCGCCTCACTGCCTGAACCAAACTCCTAGAGATGTTTTGCATTCCAGCTCAGTGGAAAATACCTTTGTGACACCCAGCCCTGAGGGTTCTAGAAGGCGGCTGAAACTGGCCAGTGTGGAAGCAGGCACGTTCCTCGCTGTGCGTGATTTAAGGTTTGTTCATTCAGCCACCAGATACTCACTGAGCTTCTACCATGCATGAGCCATTTCCTCCTCACTTAAAAACAATTCCTTTTTTTTCAGTCCGGTGAACAGAATATAGTAAGCTTCTTTAAAACTAGCTAGTTTTATTCATTATTTAAACAGAGATTTTATCTGCTGGGTGAAGAATTCATGAGAAAATTGCACTGAATTCCGATGCAGATGCTTGCTAAAAAAAGTTGGTTGTTCATCTTCCTGGAATTTGGTAGTTGAACTTAAAACACTTTTTTATTAATCGCATTGTTCTTTGTACTACTGGGCACTGTAAGAGTCTCAGTCTTTCTGTCCCTGAAAAGCGTCTTTGTTTTTCCGTAAACACTTTGGGAACTGCTCCCGCACCTCGTGAGTTTAGGGCAGATCGCAGTGTCCTTCTCCTCCGTGAGCTCTTTTCTGAGTGAACCTGTTGTCGTAGCTGTTACATGGTTTAATTTGACATGCTCATCTTTCCCAGAGTGTTCAGCCTTGCAGGGACTTGGAGGGCAAGGTTACCCATGGGACACAGTCCCTGAACACGTCTGGGTCCGTCCTTGGCCCTCGCTGTGTCCCTGGACTGGCACTGTCAGTCCTTCAACGATGGTGGCACTGAGGCTCTCTGCCGTCTCGTTGGCAGCTGGGCCGTCGGTTAGCATCTTTCCCGCCTGCACACCTGTCACCTGTCGGGAGAACGGCTGGTGTCTCCTGACCGACGTTTCCGAGCCTCCTCCGAGAGCAGCTCGGACACTTTTAGCTGGTCAGCAAAACTTTACTGTCAAAGGCCTTATAGCTCCTAAAACCTTAAGTCGCAAAACTTAGGCAGGAAAATGCTCAGTCTCTAATAATAAAAGACAAAGAAAAGCCCCCAAATTACGTTTTTTTGTTTATTATTAAAAAGCAGCTTTTAAAAATGTATGCACTTCCCGGAAGGATGCAGTGAGTGGAAGTTCTGAGGGGGGGGGGTGGATTGGAAGAACCCTTTGGGGCAGTTTGGCAATGTGTAGCAAAGAGACTTAAAGACGTTTATATTTTTTTCTTGTGGTAGTTTTTTTGGAAGTTTCTCCAAAGAAATAATCAGTGATATAGTCAAAATATTATATATATGGATGTCCATTATATTGTTGGTTACAATTTAGAAATGGTTTAAATGTCCTGAAAGGGAAGGTTAAATAAGGTGAGTGTGGTAATGGACTTGTATACACCATTTTAAAAATCACATCTTCAAACAATTTTTACTATATGGAAGATTACAAAATAGCGTATATGTACATAACACGTATCAGGATGATCTCTGTTTTGAAAACCACGTGTGTGCGTGATGTCTGTGAGGACCTGCCTGGGCTGGCCGTGTCCCCATCGCAGGGTTGGGGCTTGGCCGCTGAGGAAGGGGCCCGGGAATGGCGAGTCCACCGTTATCCCACCCCCACCCCAGCCGCCGTCCCAGGACAGTTCTCAGTAGCCCTCCTTCGTGGAGACACTGCCCAGCACACCGAAGTTGAACTTCTCATCAGAGTTACCTTAGCTGTTCTTGTGGCCTGGGATGGAACATACTGAGTCAGTGGGAATTAAACTATTTTTTATTCAGTTGAGTGATGTGTGTATGTGTGTTTATGTTGTTCCGTGTGATTTCAATGCAACACAGTAAGAAATTTGCATATTTCACAGCCCACATGGAATTTGGATGAGTATAAGCTTCTAAAAGAAGTTGCTCCGAGAAATGATCAGTGGACAAGGAATCTGATGATCACTGTAATGTTTGAAAAAAATCTTGTTACCATGTATTTTCTCCTCTCAGGGGAAAAAATACATGGCTTACAAATTAATCTGTTGAGAATAAGTTCCTACATTTGCCTACAGTGTC
Source organism: Eonycteris spelaea (assembly GCA_003508835.1). Lineage (NCBI taxonomy): Eukaryota > Metazoa > Chordata > Mammalia > Chiroptera > Pteropodidae > Eonycteris > Eonycteris spelaea. The sequence continues at coordinate 353,131 of PUFA01000270.1, read as the reverse complement.
CAGTGTCGAATTAGTCAAACCTTTTGACTAAGTAATATTTGGTGATATGCCGAGGTGATAGAAAGCTGGAGAAGGAGCCCGGGATTTCGCTCCCGAGACCTGTCGGTGTTCCAGTGCCCCAGGACTTGGTCCTGAGCCCTTTGCTGTCGCACCCATCCCCTCTGGGACACCTCTGGTTCCTTGACTTGAGGACCATCTGTGGGCAGATGACCCCAGAGTACCTCTGGAGCTCAGACCGGTCCCCTGGGCTTTGCACTGGGATGCATAACCACTCACACTCCCTCCGTATGAGCTGTCACGACGAGAGCTGGCGTTCGCTGCGCTGTGTCCACGCACCTTGCCCCTAACGTGTCCAAAATCATGCTCTTGGCTCTGCCAGCTCCACCCCAGGTCTCTGTCTCGTAGGCATTGTCACCCCCGTCAGCTCACCAGAAACCGATTGAACCTTTGAGCCCTCTTTCTCTTACCAGCCACCTTTCTAAAAAGCACGTGCTGTCTGATCTGCTCTTAAACTGCGTCTCGCTCAGCCTGCTTCCTGTGTCCCCCCCCCCCCCGGCTGCATCAGCGTTCAGGTCTGGGACTGCAGGGCTTCCTGCAGGGCTGTCTGGCACCATCCTTGCTCCTTCCGACGCACTTGTGTATGTGGCAGTCAGGTCACCTTCTTAGAAATCCAGATTGAATGATCTCGTTCACCTGCATCGAATCTTCAGTGGATCATTTTACACCTAGGAAAAGGTCTGAATTATCTTACTGACCTTTAAGGCTGTATTCGACCCTACCAAATCACCGCGGGAGCTTTTCAAATACATACATGCAGATGCATGTGTGCGCCGGGGCCATCGCCTCCGAGAGTCACGTTGAGTTTTTGGGGTGGGGCCTGGGCGTGGCTAGTTTCAAAAGCTCCCCAAGGGATTCCGGTTCACCGGAAAGACTGAGAACCAGCAAGTCGTAAAATGTAGCTCCTCATCATCATCTGAAGGGCACGTTGAGACACTGTCGTCTGGACTTGTCCCTAACTCAGAGTTTCTGATTAAGCAGGCTGGGGCTGGGCCCAGAATCCAGGTGTCTGAAGAGCCGGTTCCCAGGTGATGCGCAGAGCTCTGGTCCAGGCACCACGCTGGGAACTGCGCCCTGGGGCCGGCTCACCTCCCTGCCCACAGCCATGCTGCTGGCCCCCTGTCCCTGAGGCACCTCTTTCACCAGTGACTCTTTGCCCTCCCAGTTCCCTTTACCTTCAGCGATTTTGGTTTCCCCTGGATCTTTGTATCTGTCCCATCTGCATGACCCAGGGCTCATGTCATAGAAAGCCTTACCCGACCACCCCGTCTGAACTAGAGCCTCCCTGCCACTCTCTAATTGAGCACCCTATTTTTTTCTTTATACGAATTACCATCTGTAAATATATATTTTTCGTTTGCTTATTTCTTGCTCATGCACTCTCATGTGCCCCCCTTGTTCCATCTCCCCCCTTCACACACATTCTTTTTCTGCAAATAGTTACTGACATCTGAGGGCAAAGCAGGGGATGCAAGAATGAGTGAAATGCGTTTCATGCAGTGGAACACCCCAGAGTCCAGTAAGAGTCAGACAGACAGCTGCTCTGTGCGCCATGGACCTCATGCAACCAGACCCCCTAACCTGAGGGTCACGCCCTGGGAAGGACCTAGAAAGCCAGGGACTGTTAGGTTCGTACCCCACTCTCCACAGCGCGCAGGGAGGAGAAGGGCCTCCTGTCACTCTCAGCCTTCGTCCTCGTTCTCATGTGGGCCGGGGCAGGTCCCTTTAGAAAGAAGCTTTGTTCTCAAGACCTGTCTGCTCCCACCTTTCTGGGGCCGTTCTCGTCTCATGCTGGACCACCGGAGGGGAGTGGAGATTGTGCCCCCACAAGACTCTTAAGTTAATGAATCAAATTAACCCCCAAATCACTTTGACCTCAAGGCAGAAAATTCATTCCATATTACCATACTCCAGTGGAAGTCCCAAATTCACTTGATAATAAAATGCCCACAAGAGATACGCTGTGTTTGAATTTTAATTCTATCTCATTATCAAATTCCCAGGGAAATATTAAAATCCAAAGATTACATTTCATTTTAAATTAAAGTCCAAAGGCATTTGAGTCATTCTCTGCCCGTGTGAGTTAAAATTCAAAGACGTTGAAGCACAAAATGCGTCGTCCCCCGCCCCCCCCCCCCCGCCCCCTGCTCTGCCCTCTCCCGCGGGCGCCCCACGCCCGCCCGGCAGGTCCTTCCGACAGCCGCAGCTCCTGTGGGCATCTTGCCGTTTCACAAGCCCCAGTGCCGAGTCACGAATGTGCCTCGCTCCTTAAGATGAAAAAAGGTCAGCGGGGCACAGGTTTATCAGCGCTGCCCACCCCCGCCCTTACAGCAAAGTTAGCAGATAAGCCAGTCCCATCCTCTGATACTTGCCTAGCAGAAGTGCGTCCCCCAGAAAGCAGCACTTAGGATCTGTTGCCAGGTAGCAGGCCGTAGACGGCAGTGTGACACCGGGGCGAGGGCGTTGGTGTGAAGGTCTTGGTTCCTGCCTCACCAGGACTTCGGGTCGTGGGGAGTTGGTGGCCCCCAGCATTTGGGGGCCGTCTCTCACTAACTGCTTGGATCCTGCGCTCCTTCGCCAAGACCATGGCTTCTCCTCTCCTGGGTTTTGTGGGCTCCAGTCACAGTTCCTGTTCTAGTAACAAATAAAACATTCACCCCTTTCCTAAAAGTCCCTTTAATAGCACTTAGGCCTAGTTGCAATGTTCATTTCCGCTTAGATCATTTTATCCTCATCTTTTGATAATTATTTCCTGTTTTATATCCGGGTGCTCTGTCCTCTAAGACAGGGGTCCCCAACCCTCAGGCCACGGACTGTACTGGTCCCTGGCCTGTCAGGAGCCGGGCCGCACAGCAGGAGGACAGGTGGGTGGGCGAGCGAAGCTCCCTCTGCATCCGCAGCCGCCCCCAGCGCCAGCATCGCCGCCTCAGCTCCGCCTCAGATCCTCAGGCTCTAGAGTCTCAAGGTGTCCTGGTCCCTGGTGCCACAAAGGCTGGAGACCGCTGCTCTAAGACGTCAGCCTTTCCTCCCAACAACAACAAAGTTCCCTCGCCCTTCCTCGGAATCCGCCCGCCGCCCTCCCTGCTGCTTCTCTTCCGATGGCGCGACCGGCACTTTGCACGTCGCTCCGGCTCCTCCTGAGCAGCTGTGACGTCCAGCGACAGAATGCGCCGGACAGGCCCCTGCTGACCTGCAGTATTTCACTGAGTGTTCAGTTCTGCATCACTGTGAGGAGACAGCGACAGTGTCCTTGTGTTCGTTCTCATCTTGGGATCTGTTTAAATTTTCTCTTAGGTGTGATATTTGTTATAGGTTTCTGGCACGTAGCCCTTTTCAAGTTAAAAAAGTTCTCTAGTTTTCTGAGAATTAAAATCATAAATAGGTGCTTAACAGATCCTTTTTTCTGTGATAAGAGTAATTATTAGTACATTAACGAGGATAATTATACTGTAGATTTTCTGATCTACATTAAATTGTGGTGCGTTTTTTAGTATGTTTAGTTAATCTGATTTTTCAGGGGCAGGAGGGTCTGTGTTCATAAATTAAACGGGCTTGTAATTTTCTTACGGGTCTGCCTCATCCTGGTTGTGGAACCAAGTCATGGCAGCTTCATAAAATGAGTTGGGGAAGGTCTCCTCTTTTTCCACTGTTTGGAAACAGCTTACATACATGCCAGACGGGGTACCTAGTCTTTTACAGTTCAGTGGTGGTGCCCACTTGGAGAGCTGTCCTTTTTGTCAGTGAGTCATGGTCATTTTTTATCTTTAAATTACTTAAATGGAAATATTTAAATTATTGTATTCAAACTTTTTATTGTGTCAATTTTCTACTTTTCTGAAATATCTATTCCATCTAGATTTTCAATTTTTTTCATAGTTTATAATATTTTATCATTTTACCTTTGTCTTTTATACCTTTTTCACTCTTTTTACTCTATCCTTTTTAAAATTGATATCTTTTTTTCCTTCATTAGTGTTTCTGGAATTTTCTTATTCGATCAGTAATCACTAGGAACCAGTTTTTGGTTTTGGTTCATCTTTCCTGTTGTGTCGTTACTCTCTAACTCTGTAGAAGAACAAAGATAAGTGCCAACAGGCTTCTCTTCAGAAGTGATGCTTACCAGGCATCAGCGAAATGGAGTCTTTAAAATGCTAGAAGAAACCTGTCTGTCTAGAACTATCTAGCCAAAATAGCCTTCAGAAATGATGAGGGCAAAATAAAGACGTCCGGACAAATACAAGAGTTTAGAGAATTTGTCACCAACAGGGTTGCGCTCTGAGGAATGCCGAAGGCTGTCGTGCAGGGCGCAGGAGAGTGATGTCACATGGAAACCCATCCTGGGGCGGTCGACTGTGGGTAAACGTAAAATGCCTTTATCCTCACTCTTTAATTTATTTAAACTAAAACGGAGTCTTCGAAGCACTCATGACAGCTACGTATTTGGTGGTTTCTTATCTAGAAGTCACGTGTGCGGGAGCAGTTGCCCAGATGGCAGGGGGAGCATGGGTGTCACATTCTTCCCTAGTTTGTGCAGTGGCGTACGGTAAGCTCTCACTTAACGTCCTCGCTCGGTTCCTGGAAAATGCGACTGGAAGTGAAGCAGCGTACAACGAAACCAGTTTGAGCCTAGGCTCATTGACGTAAACAAGAGAAAGTTCCTACGGTGTATTTCCTTTCCGGTCCCGGAGCATCCCAGATTTCTTAATAAAGACCCACAACACTTCTAATACTAAACGCAAATAAATGTGAGCCACATATACTTAAGAAAGATTAATAAAACAAGTAAGAGGATTACCCTCCAACCTGCTTATTTCAGTTCAGAGTCCCAGGTGATTGGATCCCATCCTAGCAGTTCAGGGCACCCAGGCTGGACCCACCCTGGACAGGACGCCGTGCCATCATCACAGAGCACATGCGCGCACGCAGACACACACACACACCCACACACCCTCGACAATTTAGACACGACAGTCAACCTGATGTTCACTTCTTGGGGATGTGGAGGGAAACCAGAGTCGCCAGAGAAGACCCGTGAAGCCGTGGAAGAATGCAGACCCCACACAGACGGGGTTGATTTTTTCCTCCTTGACATTATAAGGAAAAGTGTTTAATGAAAAGACATTATTCGAGGACCTGCTGCAATATTATTTGGAGATGACTGCGACGGCTCTTCGGAGGAACCCGTGGCCGCCACCGGACGGGACTTCTGGCCTCCAGACCTGTGAGAGGCGAAGCTTTGTGGTTGGAGCCGCACGGCTGTGGTCCTTCGTTTCGGCAGCCCTAGCAAACTGGCTCAATAGCCAGAGCTGTTAAAACCAAAAAAGGCGGAGGATGATACTGCATCTTCCATGATTTACAATAAGGCTAAAAGTGTGGTGTTGGCATAGTAACGTGTGTTTATGCAGAATAGAATAGAAAGGGTCTAGAAATAGACTGAGAAAAGGTGGCCTTTTCAACAAATGACTGGAGCAATTACATATCCCTGTGGGAAATAAAAGAAACTCAATCCTTAATCTAGCACCAAACTCAAAAGTTGATTTAAAATGGAAATAAATACAAACCCCAGAACTATAAAACTTAGGACACTAATCGTGAGCAAAATGACGAATCGTTCATCTCAATTGAAAAGTTATGCTCTGTGAAACACACTGTTAAGAACATGAAAAGGCAAGCCCCAGTATAGGAGGAATATTCGCAATCCGTGTATCCGGCATAGGACTCATTCACGTCCAAATCATGTGAAGGACTCTTACTACTCAATGAAAAAGAACAGCCCAATTAATAAAATGGGCAAAAGACTTGAGCAGCGCTTCATAAGAGGTTCGGGAATGGCCCATAAGCTCCTGAAAAGCTGTCCCCGGCGTTAGTCGTCCGGGAGATGCACGTGCTGTCCCCCAGGGAGGCTCACACCAAGTGCAGGTCTGAGGACGGCTCGGCTCCAGGCAGGACGCTCGCCCGCGTTCATGATTCGCGTCACACGCGGACTCCCGATCGCGTCCCTGCGCGCCGTTTTCAGGGGCTGTGTCATGAGCACACGTGGGCCAGCCGTGTCGCTTCGCCTCCGTGTGCTGTGTGTGTGAGGAGCAGGTTCGGTCCCGCGTGGGTCGGGCGCTCTCGCCTCGTCCCGCGTTTCTGCAGTCACCGTGCAGTGGCGGAGCCGCCAGGGCAGTTGAGGCCGTTTTTGTCACCCTGATAGGTTTTCCCGGAGGAGCTGGGCGTTCCTGGGGTGGGCGGGCAGACTCCGCTGAGTGCGAGACCGAGGTGGGAGGAGCTGTTGGCACGGCGGTTATCGGCCTCTGTCCGCGCTCACTTCCAGAGGCGCGGCGTCCGCTCGTCTGAGGCAGGCGTCCTGCCGAGCATCCGCTCAGGGCGGGCGTCGACCGAGCGCGGCTCCCGCTGCGAGCCGCAGCTCTGACTCATCTGTCATGGCTCTAGCGTCGTTCCCAGCGTGTTAGGCGAGAAAACAAAACCCCTTCCTTGTTTCGTGAAGTGCGAACAGAAGACGGCGTGCTCATTTCCTGATTGTTCTCCACACAGGCAGCTGCAGCAGTGAACTTGAGCCCGGTGGTGACACAGCTGTGTCTGTCACTGCTGAAGGTGTGGCATTCACGTATTCTTTCTCTAGTGACCTTACCTGTGTTCATTCTTAAGTACGTAATTACCTCTGTCATAACGCCACTGCCATCTTTGTCTGCAGTAGGTCATCTATGCTGTAAGCATTGAAGGAATTTATGGAAATGTTACCTGGTATCATTTCATAATGCGTGGATGCGAATGAGAATATTTAACTAGGGAGACTCACCCTCAGTTCAGCTACAACGCTGGTCTGACCATCATCTTTAAGAGCCCTTTAACGCACCCTCACTGCCTGCCTAAATTTCAGTGTTCACACGTGATTTCATTTCCTTCAAAGAACATCTTACCCATTTAGTGCATCTGAGAATTCTTTTTTTCCCCAGGAAAATAGATGTATCTCTTGCATGGAATAATACATCCTCAATCCTTTTATTTCTCTACCCCCCCCCCGAAAAAAAAAAAACTGGTTTTTGAAAATAAATTTACAATTTTGCCTGATAAGTCGTAGAGCAGTGTACTCGGCTGTGTGAGAGGCGTCCTCGGTGCGCCCATGCTCTCAGAGCTACCACGTGACTCCCTGTGCCGGCCGACCGGACTTCCAGGTGACAGCACGGACCTTAGCCACTGTCGCCGTCGCTCCAGCAGTGCCCTTCCGTGAGCGCTCACTGTGCGCCCGCCATGCAGCGAGCCATTCCGTTCTCAGTCACCCTTTGAGTTAGGCCCTTTTACCTCCATTTTACACACAAGAAAACTAAGCCCTAGAGTTCGGTGACTTGCCCAAAGCCACACAGCTCAAAAGGGCGGCAGACCGGCTTTGACCCCAGCCCTCTGGCTGCACAGTCCTGACCCCTGACCCTGGCGGTGCGTCCTCCTCCTGCACGCTGCGTGTCCCTGCGCACCTCCAACTGGGGCACGTGTTCCCCCTGCTCAGGACGTTCTCCGCAGCCCCTCTGTTGGCTTAATTCCTCTTCATTCTCTTCTCGAGCTAAATGTCACTTCTGCAGGGAAGCCTTCCCCGGAGCCCCAAGCCAGACAGTCCCCAAGCCAAACACTAAGCTCACTGTGGCCTGGAGGCACACCTGTGCTCCAGAAGGCCTTGGCTCACGTTCGCAAAGAGCCGGTGAACTGGCTGGTGTCCCCGCTCTGCGCCAGTCACCAGGCCCTTACACCTTTCTCGCACCTCCCTCCTTCACCCCAGGCTAACTGGAGACTTGTCAGCATCCCGTCTGGCCCGCCGGGAGTGGCATGCTGGGTCCTTGGGAAGAGACTGGGATGGGACAGTCACTTTGGAAGCTTTGCATGCTGTCTCGGGTGGGCCCACCCAGTTTCGGCTATAAAACTTCCCTCCGTGGTTCTCAAACGCACGACCCGGGGCCAGCCCGCCTCGTGGCCTGACCTTCGTCCATGCCAGCACCTCCCAGGCCGTCCGAGGGTGCAACCCGTATCTTTCCCCAAACTGCCGTAGACCTCTGCATTTATAAAATATAACACTGTGAATTACTAGGAAAACAAAACAGTTTTTAAGACAGAAAATTCAAGCCCAAATGTTATGAAAAGACCCCGCAGAAGCCTTTGCTCTGTGTGCTGCAGGCGGACAGGAGTCCCCAGAGCTCACTTTGCATGGCGCTTACTCGTTAGGGGACCACAGGGAGGGCGCCTGACTTGTGAGACTCACTTCTGACACCTGTCAAACTGACAATACTCGCCTGGCCTTGTCAGAATCAAATGAAATCATTCGTGTCAGTCACCGCCAAGCGCGTGCTAGATGTCGTTCATAGTGCTCCTTTCTCATCCTGTCTCAGTGGCTAGAAGTTACAGAAGCTAGTTAATTCTCCTCTTCCTGGCCCTCAGCCAGTCTGGGCACCTGGAGGGTGGCTTCTTTGGTGGGACATGAGCTCTGCGATAGTCCATCTTGTACTGGAAGTCTTCGCTACTGCATCGTCTTTGCTTCTCGGCCTTTTCAGCAAATAGCTAGGAAATATTTTTTAGAAAGAAAAATGTATCATGAATTCATGCTAGTATTCCTAATTTAAATGTAAAATTAACATTTTTTATGCTGAAGATCTTGGTTCATAATGATTAATTGCCCATTGCTAAATATATGAATGACAGTTCAAAATAACGGTATGAAAATATTACACTCAGACAACTGAACGTAATTTTAAGGTTTCTGTGGAGTTCTCGGTGAGCTGAGGGGGCGTCTCACTAGAGGTGTAAAGTCAAAATTCAGTTTTAATTCTGTGAAATAATTTTCTTTGTTTTACATGTCATCGGATTGTTTGTTTTTATAACTATAAATTGAATTTTAAAAAGTTACAGTTGCTATACATAGGATTCCAACGTCAGAATTGCACAGCCAGGCACATTGCCCGAGGCCCAGCATCTCCGTTCCTGTGTCTCCCACCTCATTCTCTTCTTTGCCCTCCGCGTAGTGGCTTTTCACATGACCCTTCATTGTTTCTTTGGGAAATATAAGAAAATCTGTGTATCTCCCCTCCCTCAGCTCACCAGAGGCTCGCACGGAGGCCCGTTCTGCATTTCCCTTTTTGCGCTCTGCATCGTATCCTGGCGACCCCTGCACAGCGGGACAGCCGTGTCCTCCGTGAATTCTCTGACTACGTAGACTCCTTTGCGTTTGTGCCGCAGCTTATTCGACCAGCCCGTGTTGATGGACATTTGAGCTGTTCCCAGGGTTTTGTTATTATAAATCTGCCACACTCAAAATCACTAGGCATCAGAGAAACAAATCGAGACCACAGTGACATACCACTTCTCACCCACTAGGATGGCTAAAATGAGACAGGCAATGGAATAACAAATGTTGACCAGGATGTGGAGAAATTGGAACGCTCAGACATTGCGAGTGGAACATCAAATGGTACAGCCACTTTGAAAACCAGTCTGGCAGTAGAAAATGTTAAATATAGTTATCTAAAATCCAATCAGTTCCCCTTCTAGGTAGATAGCCTAGAGAACTAAATATATATATCCACCAAAACATGTTGATAACAACATATCATAACAGCCAGGCGGTTGGAACAGCCCAAATGTTCATTACTAGATGAATGGCTAAGTAAAACGTGGTCTCTCCAGACGATGGAGTATTATTCAGCCACGAAAAAGAACGAAGCACTGACACCCGCTGCACCAGGAACACATTAAGCTCAGTGAACGAAGCGAGACACAGAAGGCCACGTATCGAACGATCGCATTTGTGGAAACCTCCGGAATTAGGCAAATCCGTAGAGACAGCAAGGGGTAGTGGTTGCGAAGGGCCGGAGGGAGGAGGCAGTGAGGAGGGACGGCTGGGGGCTGCGGAGCCTCTGCTTGGGACGGCGAAGACGCTGAGCTGTCCCAGAAACGGGGTTCCTGGGTCAGAGGGTGAACCGCACGTGCGAGGCTGCTGCGTCCGGCCGGTTTCCCTCCGCGGGGCTGGGCCGTGCGACCCGCACTCACTGCAGCGGGGTGTGATGCCACCTCCCTGTCGCCTCTCCAGCACGGACCTCGCTGAACTAGGCGCTGGCCATCTGACAGGTGACAGCCGCGTCTCGGCGTGACAGCCACCCTTCTGCTGTGGACAGAGCGGACGGAGCATGCTCTGTTGCCTCTGTGCTCCGCCTGCCTTTCTTTTGTCCTGTGCCGTTTCTGTTCACGTGTTCATCTATTTTTCTATTGGATTGTTGGTCTTTTCTCTTTTTAGAATTTTTTTAAAAATATTAACCTTTTGCCTGTGATATCTTAAACATAGTTTTTTCAGTTTTCATTTGACTTTTAAAACCTAGTCAGATTTTAAGACCTGTTCCATGTTGCTTCCGGATTTTGCATCAGAGTTAGAAAAGTGTTTCCTAGTCCTAGCTTAGAGAAAGAATTCACTACGAGTTTTAGCAAACTTTCAGCTCAGATCCGTTTGGAGTTTATCCTCGGGAACAGTGTTAGGGTGTGATCCACTTTATCCTTATTTATGTGGCTACCCAGTTGCCCTAACATTTTTGATTAAGGTGGGGGGAAAGGACCACTTTCTGTTCATGTGTCTTGTTAAATATTTGTGGCTTGACGTAGGTGTTTCACATGATTGCACAAACAGTATCACAGCAGTGAGTAAGGGGATCAGAAAGGAGAAACAGATCATCTGTCGTCTCTGATGCTACCCAGGCTGCTTCCAGTGTGTAAATTTGTCTTCTCTTTCTCTCTAGGTCAACGAGATGGACGCCATTCACTTGATCCTGGACAACTGCAGGCCCGATGACAGGAACCCCTGTATCCTTGCCTTTGAATCGCCGCGTGTCAGGCCAGAGCCTCAGGAGCGGGGCCCCCGGCGCGCTGGGCGCCTTTCCCGCGGTCGCTTGCCGTGTCGCTGGCGCGTTCTTGTCTGCTCGTTGCTCGTTTCCCCTTTCTCACGTGGCTGCGGGCCTGCCTGTCACTCGTACAGACTGCAGTGTGGGGAGCTGAAGTTAGCGAGATAAACGATTCTGCTGAAAAGTGCTTTAAGGCTCAGACAGCTCCTCTGTGGCCCCTGCGTGTGCCGCACTGTCGCAATGCCACCTTTCCAGACTGCGTCCGTGTTCTTTGGAGCAAGCGTGAACAACTTCACGGTTTTTTTGCTATGAAGTTTCTAAGCACTCAGTCCTTTGGAAGAACCGTTTAAACAGTGGTTTGGCGACGTAGAAGCGTGAGGAGCACTCGGCCCCAGCAGTGGGGAGAGAGGTTTCAGTGGTACCCAACTCTCGGTTTTGATAGGCCCTGGTCCTGTGACCCTTTGTGACTGAAGCCGGGGCCTCTGACTCTTGCCCTAATCTGGACTGAAACGAATCACCTGTAATTTGTTGTGGCCTATGGGAGCCGATTAGGACAGTGACGCAGGGCCAGAGGCTAGACGCAGCCTGGTGGGTTTGAGAGAGAAACTGTTTGATGTCAAGGCCTCCCCTGGTGACAGCCAAACTCAGCCCCGTTCCTTGCCCTGGCTCCCACGTGGCTTCATGCTAATGGCATGTGGGGTGGGGCAGGGAAGACCGTGGTAGGGACCTGGAGAGTGTCACCCTGTGGGGGACAGTGGGGAGCCCAGCCTGGGACAGAAGACGGAGGAAGAGGGGCATTTTGAAGTGAAATTCCCCTCACTGGTTTCTTTCTGTCTAGAAGAGAAAAGGAGCTGATGAGAATCGTGTGTTTCAAAGTAAGTAGAAGGAAAAATGCATATTTGTGCTAAAGATACTGTCAGTTGTCTGATTAGCAATAGAAAAAAAAACACACTCTTTATTTCAAAGAGCACAAAGCTGTAAGGTCGGCGGGAAGGGCAGGCCAGGCGGCGTGCAGGACTCTCCTTTGGGGCCAAACGGAGCTGCTTCGCTGCACTGTAGCCAGTCGCTGCGGGCTGTGTTTCTTAGAGGGTTTTGAAATTATTTGGCTCCAAAAAAGGAAAGGAAAAAACAGAGAAAGCTTCCTGTCACAGGAAAGCAGTAGAACATTCTGGTGCAGACGTTGAATTCCTGATAAAAAAAGGTGATTTATTATGAAAAAAGAAATTCACCTGGTGTTACTTTCATGTTTCCTGAATTGACCTTCTAGTCTGTCAGCAAAGACCAGAGCGTGAGGAGGCAGCTGCGCGCGCGTCTCCTGCCGATGGCCTTCGCTCCGCCCCTCTGGCCGGCGGTCATTCGTTCGTTCATTGATTCATTCGCTCGCCCCTTTTGAGAAACACACAGCGTGCCCCATACGTGTGTTTGCACACGTGACCTTACCTGCCTCTGGCAGCGCCGTGGAGCGGCGTGGTCGCCCTCCCCACGTGCGGGTGAGCAGGTAAAGCGAGAGTCTCGGCGACTTGTCCTGGAGGTCAGACCTAGAGTTTAAACTCTGGGTTCTTAGCCACGAGTCCACACTGCCTCCTCGCCAGTCACTGGGAGGGGACAGTACACGGACAGAGAAACCACTGTAACTCGTTCATGTAGTGGCGAAATTACTCAGAATCCTGAATCGAAGTTGATATGTGTAATCTATACAGATCCTGATTTTTATAATGATAGTGAAGCGTTGCAGACTCCGAGAGTCTCCTCTAAATTGTCAAGAAAAGGTAAAAAATTAGAAGTTTAGTGTAACATCTATTCAGTAATTCTTCAGAGTTTTATTTATTAAAGCTACCAGATTCAAAGCCATGTAAAATACAGAAAAGGTATGACAGACACACTGGAATAATGGTTGAATGATCGGAAACGAGGGAGCGTTTAGCCTAGGAACTCCGATTTTCCGTGTGAGCCATAAACCGTAACCGGGCCTTCCCCGCCCCCGTGCGGATGGGGCGCGTGCAGGTGCGGGAGAGAATGTCAGGTGGGTCTCCCAGAGAATGTCGCGCCCTGGCCGCGCCTCCTCACCTCCTGCTTCCCTCCTGGGGCGGTTTTCCTGTATTTTTATTCATCAAAATAATACATCAGTGTTGGCTTTTTTTAATGTCAAACGGTGTCGAGTGGGGAGTGACCTCTCCGCTTTTCAGCTCACTCTCTTCGCTCTTTGACCCGCTTTTGTAAATCTAAGTAACATGCTCCGCTGCCGTTTCTCGTTCTGTCTGATTTGTAATCTTTGTACATTCTAGATAGAAGTTGTCAGCTCCGTGTGTTGCTGATTCCTTTTTTCTTTTATCCTGTGACTTACCATGCCCTTCTCTGTAGTTTCCTTTGAGTAACAGTTCTTAAGTTTTAGTCGACTTCGTCACTGTTCCTTTGTGGTTAGTGGGTTGGATGTGTCTCTCGTTAAAGGATTATTTTCCTGTGCTCGGGTCGTAGTGAAGATCCGTATTCCAAGCTCTGTGGTCTTCTGTGTCAGGTGTGTGAGCCGCCTGACGCTGCCCCCTGTGTGCAGCTGCGGCAGGGGCCTTGTTTCCCCGCGTGGACACACAGCCGTCCTCGCAGCATCATCGAGAAGAACACGCATTGTCCACTGTGGTGCCCCCTGTGTCAAGCGGAACGTCACACCGGCAGGTCCGTCTTGGCCTCTGCTTCCTTTTCAGCTGAGCTCTTTGTCATCGCACCAGTGCCGTAGCCTTAAGTACTGTCACCTTCTAGCAGCTGAGCGAGCCCGCCAGCAGTCTCTTCTTTCTTAAGAGGATGCTGGCTAGTTTTGGTCATGTCTGTTTTTGCATGAAAGTTTTAGAACCAGCTTGCCAAATTCTACACATGTATACTTATGTGCACATACGTGTGTGTACACCTGTGCTCACTCACATATGAACTCACCACCAACAAAAACAATTTACAATCCCCACATATTGAGTTATTCATTCAGATTGCATAAACTAAAATCATTTTGACGAGAACTGACATCTAAACAATACTGAGTCTTCTACTCCACAAACATGGTATATCCATTTCTTTAAATTATTAAATTTTAGCTTTTAATCTTTTCTATGTACTTTTATAGCTCCATTGCATATGTTATCTCTGATAACATTCATTTAAAGTGTTTTCTGGTTTCTGTTATAGTTTCTTTTTTGGCCCATGGGTTATTTTGAAATTCAGTTCTTAATTTCCAAATAGCAATTTCATAGTTACCTTTTGGAGATTGGTTTTTAGTATAAATACATTATGATCAGAGATCACATACTTGATGTCCTCTGTGCTGTGAAATCTATCGAGACCCAGTGCTGGGCAGTTTTTGCAGATATTCTTTGTGTGCTTGAAAAGCTCGTCTGTTCTCCCGGTAGTGCGGTGCAGTGCACGCACGCACGCATGCACACGCTTGCACACACACACACTAAGCCAAGTCTGTAAAACCTAGGTTTCTAGTGATATTTTCGTCTACTTTGCTTTATCAGTTACAGAGAAAAAGATTTAAAAATATCAGCCTACGATTATATATTTGTCTGTTTTTCCTTTTAGTTGTATAAATTTGTCCATTATATGTTTTGAGGCAACGTTACTGGAAAAGGTTTACAGTAGATCTTGAGCTGTGTCCCTGTTGTTATAAAAAATACCCTCTTTATCGCTAAAAATGCTTTTTGCCTTAAAGTCTTTTTTGCCTAATGTTAATACAGCTACCCTATCTTGCTTTTGGTTGATATTTCCATGGTATAACTCTTCATTTCTTTTATTTTCAACCTGTCTGCATTTGAGATGTTTTTATAAACAGCATATAATTGGGGTTTTCTTTTCATCTGATTTGACAGTCTTTGTCTTTTAGCTCTTGGATTTAGCCCATTTACATTTAACGTAATTACTGATCTATTTATACTTAAGCCTCTCTGTTCGTCCTTCCTATTTTATTTTTCTTTCTTGCTTTCTATAATTCAGTTTCCGTCTTTTTCTAGCTTAAAAGTTCTTTATTATTTGTCCCACTGTGTCAGCCGTTCCCTGGGAAATACCGCGCATTCTTAACTAAGCAGTTCGCTGTTGCTCAGACCTTCGCCCTCCTCCCAGGCGCTGCAGCACCGGCTCGCGCCTTTCAGCTTTTGTGCTGCTGCCGTTGTATATTTTAATTCTGTTCTTGAAACCCCACAAAACGTTATCAGTTTATGAAGTTAGTGTTCATTTAGCTCCATCCACATGTTTACTGCTTTCCCAGCCCCCACCCCTCCTTAATTCTCTGCCAGCTGCCTGGGATTCTTTTCCTTCTACCTCGTCCTCTTAGAATTCCCTTTAAGTTGGCTCCATTGGGGAACTAATCGAGTTTGTTTGAAAACGTTTTTCTTTTACCTCCGCCTTTCTGACCTCCTGCTGGAGAGAGCACCCGATGCC
Source organism: Eonycteris spelaea (assembly GCA_003508835.1). Lineage (NCBI taxonomy): Eukaryota > Metazoa > Chordata > Mammalia > Chiroptera > Pteropodidae > Eonycteris > Eonycteris spelaea. Next base: position 337,781 of record PUFA01000270.1, on the reverse strand, counting down.
AGCATTCTGGTGGGGTGGCAGCAGGCGCTCAGCGCTTCGGCACGGGCACCGCCAGTGAACTCCACGGCGGCCAGCGTGGCGCCCTCCACGCCAGGGGGGCTCTTTTCAACCCTTTTTGTTGAATGAGTCTTCTGTAAGGCGAGACCTGGGAGTTCACCTGCTTTTTAAAATTTGCAAACTCTTCTGTTTTAATTGACGCCTTCACCTGATGTGACAGAGGCACGTGTGCTCACCAACACCGAGCTTTGGGGGAGCCTGCGGGGCGGGTGTTTCTTTGTTTTTCTCATCGCCGGCTTGGGGTTGGCTCTCTTGGGTTTGCTGACTTAGTTGCTAGAGCCCTCACATGGCCCTAAGCCACAGCCCTGTCTCTTACTTCTTGTCTGTTTGCCTTTGGGCTTCTGAAACTCTGTTTGTCCTTGTGGGTTTGTGCTTTAAAAAAAAAAATCCGGTGGGGCTTCAACAGGGAGTGCAGATAGAGGAACGTGTTCATAAGCTTCGTCATGTGCTGGCTGTCGCCAGGCCTCCCCACATCACCCAGATCGGTGGATGTTGAGCAGTTCCCGACGTGTTAAAACCCCGCGCAGCAGAACCGCTCACTTCCTCCTGCATGTCCTGCTTTTTCCTTGGCTTTCACGATGGTACCTTCTTTCGGTTTCCAGCTCCTCCCGCTCAGTCCCCGTTTTTGCTGCTGCTTCTCCACGACTTCCCAGTGTCGGAGTGCTCCCGGGGAGTCCCACCCATTTGTTCAGTTACTCGTTCGCCGTTTGCTGCGTACCTTTTGCGTCCCAGACGTTCTGCTGGGCCCACGGAACGACCAGGAATCGTGTAGGGAGGCTGTTGTGATCATCTGGGCAAGAAGCGATGTAAGCTGTTAACAAGCCCTAAACCTCCCCCTGGACAGAGCTCTCTGAGTGTCACACGTGTGTCCAGACCCGCTGTGTCCGAAGTTAAACTGCTCCTCTCTGCCCGCACACCGCCCCTCGTTCTCACTAGATGGGCAGATGTCTCCGTCCGACCGCTCGGGGGTCACTTGGTGGTGCCGTTTCTGATGAGTAAAAGAATGAACGAGTGAGTGGGCTCACAGCGCTGGGTGAAACACGTGTGTGCGTGTGCACGTTTTGTTGGGAGAGTCCTGAGCACAAGAGAAATTTCTCCCGTGAGCTCTTTGCTTCATTTGTGAATTAATCAAGCTCCGTTTGACAGTGATATTCTCAGATTCGTTTGGTTTAACCTCTACTAATGAACAGCACCCAAGCTTTTATTGAACTTTTAATTTCAATATTTTGTGTTAAAAAAAAACAGTAGATATTTTGGATATGCTTAGACTGGAAACAGTGCTGACGTTAAATATTAATTAATTAAAATACCTCCACTCCTTGGTCACCGTGGATCACCTAGCCATGTCCATACCACCTGCCTGGGTCGGGGCGAGGGCTGACATCGCCTTTGGACGGCGGTCCTTAGGACCCCGTGCAAGACGGCTACTTCCTTGGCCACCCTTGGGGTTTAAGACCGTCGTGTTGTCATATCGGAGAGAACGAGGGCTGAAGCGCCCCAGGCCAGGGACGGGGCGGGAAGGAAGCTCGCTCTCCCGCTCATCTCCCACTCATCGGACCTTCGTCCTGGAGGCCAGCGGGGATTTCCAGTTCCAGGAACAAACGTCATCTCAGAGCGGTGGCTGGCTCTGACGGGCCCTCCCGGCGGCTTGCTGCTTGGGTGACACGAGCCCGGCCAGGCCCAGCTGTTCGCTCACCCGCGCTCTTGTGGATCAGCCGCAGTAATGACACGGTACCGATGCCATCGGAAAATTCCGGCTCCGCTGCCACAGAGCCCGTTTCTGATTTGTCAGTTTATTGTGGCAAGTGGGATTTTTGTTGTTGTTGTTCCCAAATAGAAACAGCTGAACTTTATTTGAAATGTTTTTCTTTCATTCTTTTTTGATCTGTGTTTTGATCAGTTATCCTTGATGTGGGTTTTTTTTAATGTTGTTTTTATTGGAGGGGAGGGGATAGGGTTAGAATGAGAGTCCAAACGGGGTTTTTCTTTCTTTCTTTTCTTTTTTTGGTTGAAAGACCTCTTTTAAAGTTTCCTTTGCATACAGAAGTGTAACGTTTAGAGGACTAATGAGCGGACAGTATTTGCCCCAGGACGCCGTGGCCGAGGGAGTGTGGCCCAGTGCCAGAGAGTCAGGTCTCGGGCCAGGCAGACCCAGATTCTTAAGTTCTAAGCACCGCACTTGCCCCTGATGAGTTGTAGCTTCTTTGTCTATAAAATGGGGCCTACCCCACAGGGGTGCGATGAATATAAAATGTCATTGTGTTTGCCAAGTGCCTAGTGTGTAGTGTGTCTCAGCAAATGGGTGGCCGCGTACAGATGCCTGTGACAGCTGTTAACCCCAAGGAGCGAGGTCAGTTTTCGTCTGTGACCTCCCTAAGTCTGTGGTGGACTCAGAAGGTGATCATTGCACCACGAATCAGAGTGAAGAGCCCAGAAGCGGAATCACGCACGCACGACGTAGGCCCCACTGCGGTTCAGCGAGAGAACGATGGCCTTTTCCGTCAATAGTGCTCACCCAGTGGTGTCCATAATGGGGAAAAGCCACCACCCTCACCTCAGACCAGTCACACATGTTCATGAATTCACGATGAATCCTCGACCTCAATGCAAAAGGTGAAACAGAAGAGCTTCTAGAAGGAACCATAGAAGACTATGGTTATGATATTGGGGTGGGCAGAGGTTTCTTAAACAAGACAAGTATTGTTATAACTGAAAAGCACTAAGTATAAGAGGAAAAACTGAAAAAATAATTGCATCAAGTACATCTGACAAAGGCCTCAGACCCGTGATACATAAAGAATTCCTACAAAACCACAAGGAAAAGATAGATAGATAGATAGATAATTTTTTTTTCCAATGGACAAAAGACAGCGCTTTATAAAAGAGGAGCTCCAGAAGGCCTGGGTGCAAGGCCAGGTTGTCTGACCCCACGGCGTGTGCCTTGGTCCCGAGTCTAGTGTCCAGACCTCCATGTGGCTGCTCTGTTCACTCCCTCAGTGTCTCTTCCAAGCTACTTTTTTGGGGACGTGTGGACATTAAGCTGTGTTGTCTGGAAACTGGAAAGTCTTAAACCATTTGAGCATCCAGCACGTCATCCCCACGCACTGCTCCGTTGTGACCTTGGATGGTCATCAGGGTAGATGCCGGGGCCCTGAAACTACAGCCTTCGCGGAACACCGCGCCCTCCTCCGTCCCCCACGCCTTCTCCTCTTTGGTGGGACTTCGTCGTGCGCGCCGTCTCTCGGGGTTCTTCCGTGATCCCCTTGGCTGAGCTGCGTGCCCCCGTTTGGCCTTTACGGTTCCGCCGTGTCACTGTGCCCCTCCCTGAACACGTCCCTCCGGAATGACTGAACACGCCACTCTCGCCGCCTAGGAGGCTGACCCTGGGGGGGGGGGTCCGTGTCTTGCTCCTGCACCCTGAGTGCACGCCCCACACTGGACCCCTGGACCAGGGGAGTCTTCCCACATGTGTTCCAAAGCACCTTTTTCTCCGCGGTGTCTTAAGCAGCTAGAGAGGGGGCTTCCACGTGATGAAGACACCCGCCGATCCAGCACCTCTGCCGAGCGAGCGGCTTTCCTGCAGGACCGTGGAGCCGTACCGCCCTCGTGAATTTTGGAGATTCTGGGAACTTGAGGCTGAACGTGGGAACACGTTCCGTTCCGTCCTTTTCCCAGTGGGGACTCGAGCCAGCTGTGACGCAGCCCGCCCGGCCGTTGGGGGCATAGCCCGAACCTGCCAGGGTGCTGCGCCCGGCCCGGCTGGCGTCGCCGTTCGCGAACCGTTGGCAGCGACGTTCCGCACCAGAGGTGCCGGCTGGGGTCCCAGAGTGCCACGCTCCCGCCTTCAGCCTCTGCCGTCCCCGTCCTGCCGTTAGCAGCGGTGAACCGAGACCGTGGTGCTGAAATCGGGCGTTTCTGCCCTGGAGGCAAGGGCGTCGCTAGTAGTGAGCAGCCGTGAACAGCCGATAAACCTTCATTTGTTGGGTCGTTGTGCTGATGCTAATTAAAAACTAGAAAACTTTTTAGTGATGTTCTGCTTTAAAAAGATGAGTTTTGGGGTTGGCCTCCCAACGATTGAATTCTGTTCTTTAAAGCCTCTCGCTGATCCTCATACCCCTCCTCCAGTACAACTGAAGATGTGCAAGCCAAAGCTTCCCTCAACCAAAGCACACGAGTGCGTGCGCGCGCACACACACTTCACAGCATAGAGGAGGCCTCCCCAGGACCCTGTGTGAAGTGCGTGGCGTGTGGGGCTGAGGGATGCGATACGCTGGGGCCGCTCCCGGGCCAGCGGGAGTGTGACACCACGGCCAGGCTCCCCCCACACACACACACGAGAGGGCGTGATGCAGGCGGAGTCGCCATGGAAACAGACCCATTCAGAATGAAGGAGGGAGGACAACCCCAAGCAAAAGCCTTTATGGTGTCCCGGCAGCTGGGTCCCAGGGCCTGAAGCCGCTGGGGGAGTCGGATGTGACGAGTGAGGCTTTCACAAAATGAGCGCGTTTCCTTGTTCAGGTGTTCTGGTTAATAATCAGACTTTTAAAATGAGGCAAAAATGAATAACCTCCAGGTGTACCCCTTCAGATTGCGTCCACGGGGCCTTTTGATCATGTGCTTCTCATTGTCGTTCTGGCCTCTAAAGTCATGGAGGCCAGAACTTAAAAGTGTCCGTACCGCAATCAGACTTCGCATCCAAAGACCAACCCGCAGCACCTCGGGCCCTCACGCCGCCGCCAATGTCCCACACGCCCGCCTGGCCTCGGTCACGTCCGCCCCAGCCCGGCTCGCGCAGCTCTCTCCCTGCCCCTCGGCAGGACGCGCCGAGAGCCAGACAGCTTGAGGCTTCCTCTCACTTAGAAAACGGGCATTTGGCCCTCCCCAAGGCCACCTGCCCAGTGAGCCATGTGGTCTGCCGGTGGCCACTTCACCCCTGTCCTCACTCAGTGTCAGCCTGGGCGGGGACTGCGGCCGACGGCCCTCACACCGGAAATAGTGTGGACGTGGCCTTGGAAGCTGCTTCCTCGGCCTTCCTGTCTGTCTCTCGAGCTGCCCGGCTTTGAGAAGACACCATGGTTTCTTCATTGCACGTCTCCGTGGTTGCTGTTTATGTTTCGAGGGCCACCCTGTAGAATTCATTTGAAACCAGAAACAAAACTTTATGGGCACATTTATTGCCATGAATTCGTGTCCTTAAGGACCTGCTCCTCGTAGGTGGTTGATGCATGCTGTCTGGCGAGTGTGACTTCGCGGGGAGATGTCGCTGGGAAAACAGGTGACGACTGTGTACTTGCCTAAGAGATTCCCCCTTAACGGTCTTCCACAGCAGCTGTGAGTTTGCTAGCCTAAGAAAGCGCTTTTAATATTTGTCTATTGTTTTGATCATTGTTTTTTCCTCCGATTTTTAGGGGAAAATTTTAATACTTTATACTTTCTTACAGCAGTTTCAGGTTTACAACAAAATCGAGAGGACAGTACAGAGATTTCCCAGAGGCCTCCTGTCCCCCTGCCACGCCCAGGCTCCCCCATTATCAGCATCCGCACCAGAGGGTACACTTGTTTCGTTCGATGAGCCTGCACTGACACGTCTTTGCCACCCAGGGTCCACAGTCTAGGGGTGCCCTTTGGTGTTGTGCCTTCTGCGGGTTCGGACAAATGTGTAATGACATGTGTCCGCGTTATAGCACCCCGCAGAGGAGTTTCACTGCCCTAAGACCCCCCGAGTTCCGCCTGCTCCTCCTCCGCCCACAAACACTGGTGCTTTCACCGACTCCATAGTTTCGCCTTTTCCGGAACGTCATTGAGGTGGAATCAATGTGTGGTCCTTTCAGACTGGCCTTGCACCGAGTAACACGCGTGTAAGGCCCTCCACGTTTCCTCATGGCTTGACAGCTCATTTCGTTTTAGCACTGAATTCCATTCCATCGTCTGTACCAAATAGGGTTGACCTGTGAACAACACAGGTTCGGGGTGTTTCCTCCCGCGCAATCAAAAATCCATATATAACTTTGACTCCCCCAAAACTAATAGTCTGCTGTTGACCAGAATAAACAGAACTAATGGTCAATTAACACGTTTCCTATGTTGCTTGTATTATATACTGTATTTTTACAATAAGGTCAGCTAGGGGGAAAAAATGTTATGGAGAAAATCGTAAGGAAGAGAAGACGCGCTCAGTTTTCCTGGAAAGCATCTGGACCCCCGTGCTCACCCCCTGCCGTCCCAGGCCGGCCGCGCTGGCTTTTCAGCACCGTTTGCCAGCAGTGTTTCTACGCCACAGGCATCCGCACGCCGCCCAGCTTAGGACAGAGCGAGCTGTGACAACTTGCCTTCGCGTTTCAGAAATGTATATCTGACATAATAGACTAGACCTTTTAAGTCCTGTCTGAAACATCAGCCTAAAAGTCACGTGGCTGAGTGACCCCGAAAGGTGGCCTCTCGCAGGCTGGCCTGGCCGCCTTGGGTCCAGACCTTTGTCCGCACAGAGCGCTGTGGGCCCCTCGAAAGCACGTTCAGCAGTTTACCAGTCACAAGGAACCCCTTTTGGTGCTTGGCGGTTGTACCTCACCTCTGTCCCCAAAGGGCATCACCAGGCTGAGTCACTCGGCGTGTCACCTTCGACATAGGCTCCTTCGGCAGTTCGTCGTCACAGGGGTCCCCGAGGTGGAGGCGCGCGGACAAGGGGACGCACTGGGCGCGCGGTCTGCGCTTGCTCATGTTCTTAGGGTGTGTGTTTCCTCACGGTTAATCGTTTGCCAGGTGTTTTTTTTTTTTTTCTTGCATTTGCATTTGCTTTCTTTATTAAAAGAGCAGTGACTTGGGATATGTTTAGTATGTTAATGAGTAACTTTGAAATCACTGTACTTAAACACCATGGCTACACAGAGTATATGTTTTGTAAGGCCCTCGGGAGGTTGGGTTGCTGGAGTTAAGCATGGAGAGACCTGTCCCAGGTCACCCTGACTCATGTCAGTTGTTGGGCCTAACGTGACCTTAAGTCAAATTCAGCTGTGACCAAAGGGTCCGTCCAAAACATCGGTGTGTCACAGCATCTTGGCACGGTTAAATGGTGACTCCCTGCTGTTTTGTGTTGAGATCATCATTCTTAGCAGGATGGATTGTATTCTCTGTACCACTTAGTTTTTTCTAGAACCAACAGATTTTTTTTAAAAAGCCAAAAAACCCTACTGGGCGAGTGTGAGCCTGTGAAGGAAGCAGCTCAGTGAGAAGGCACCAGCAGAGGGGGCCAGCCCTGCCCACAGACTGGTGGGGAATGTGCGCACGGGGGCAGGGGTCGTGGGACCCTGACCCTGACCGCACGTCACCCGAGGTGGTGTCTCGTGACACGACTCGGCGCTGAGGTCCTCGCCGGAGACGCGGGGTGTGGGGGTGCAGAGAAGGCAGCCTGCGGGGCCGCGGGCTTGCTCGCGTGGTGGTGTGCATCCACGCCAGCCTTCGCTTGACGAGGGTCACAGAAAATGTTAAACTAAAGCCGGTTTCAGATATCTGCCGCCTGCACACTTACCCTCGCGGAGACAGACCTGACCCCAGCGCAGCAGGCCTTGCCCTGTGGCTGGTGAGCCCGGCCGCCCCACCCGCAATGTCACTGGGTTTCCCTGAGCTGCCAGCAAAGGCCATTGGAAGGATGGTCAGACCTCCTCTTCGGGGCTAAGTGAGCGCCGCGGAAAGCCGGCCCGGGCTGTGGAAAAGCCTCGCCGGGCGAGAAGCGGAGCGCGAGCAGAAGTCGGAGGTGGGTGGCGGGCATTCTGCAGCGGGGACCCCACCCGGCCCTTGAGCTTTCCCGTGACTGCGGCCGGCCCGGCCCGGCTTTTACAAAAGATTCTTGTCTGCGTGTTGGGTTAATGGCTCGATTTTACACTCTCACCCGGGCTCACAGAATGACGACTTTGTCAGATGCGCACGGAGAGCAGCACCTTCTGGGTCAGGGTCGGAAAAGCCTATAAAAAGTGAAAGCAATTTCCCAGTTTTGGAGAGAAACCAAAACATCTCAGAGTCAAAACTTCTGCTGTTTTTCTCCTAAACCGCTTCCAGAAGCTAGTGCAGCTCTGGCGACTTCTCGGGGCGGAACCAGGAAGCGCCGGGCAAGGCGGGCGCGGTCGGGCCGAGGCCCGGGCCGGGAATGGCTGCCCGTCCTGGGCCCTGCAGTTCGCCGGGACGGGGCACCCACGGACTTCAGAAGTGTTTCGAGGTGTTAGGGGACAGCATTTCTTAGCACTGTCTCGTTGATGGAACGTGAACAGCATTTGGCAAACCAGCCCACACTTCGTCTTAGTTCTGTCATCGTGATTTTTCAGAATTATTATGAAATATAACTTAGATACCAAAAGGCAAAGAGTGTATTAGTGTATTATATATATGTGCTGTTTGCAAATAATGGCAAAGCAGACGCGTGTAACCAACACCCAGGCCAAGGCAGAAAACACGGCCAGGCCTCCCCGAACCCCTGACTCGCCGGGCACCGCCTGCCCTGTGTCTGCATTCCCACACGCTGAGCTTCGGGTTGGCCATTTCGAAATTTCTGTAAGTGGAATCGTGGCTTGCATTGTTTTGTCTTTGTTCCTCAAAATCGTAACTGCGATTCAGCCAAGTCATTGCAATGTTTGGCTGTACCGTTTGTCAAGAAAATTTAACGTTCATTCATCCGTTCGTCAGCTGTTGGTGAACATTTGGCTTGTCTCGGCTTCGGGGCTGTTAGGGTTAGTGCCTCCGTGAACATGTTTGTACGGTGTGCGTATCCTGGCGCACGAGCGTGAGGTTTTTCTCCTAGGTGTGGGTTTTTGTGGCTTACGTACCTTCACCTTTATTCTGGACGATGCCAGGCTTCGGACGTGGCCGCACCGATTCATGCCCCGGTCGGCAGTGTGTGAGGGCCCCTTCGCTCTGCGTTCTCGCCACACTCGACGGGGTCGGACCTCCACGTTTTGCCTTTCTGACGTTGCTGTGATGTAATGTTTATTTTTCCAGTTAGTAATAAACACCTTTTTGTGTTTCTTGATCTTTTGGTTTTCCTGTGTCGTGAGAAGCTGTTTGATTTTTTTTTTTTCTTATATTTATGTTTTCTGCTTTCTTTAAATTGGTTCATAGGAATTTTTTGTGTTCGGGATCTCAGTTCTTCATGTGGGGTGAAGTCGTCTCTGCCCCGGGCCTATTGTGTTGTTCGCTTTCTTCGTGGCGTCTTTTTGTGACTGCGATGTAACTCACGCCTGGTCGAGCGCAAGCCGGTAAGCAGTGCCTCGGCCCTCGGGCCCGTCTCCTAGGCGACGATGCAGCGCGGTCCCCACGGGGCCCCTCGTGCCCCTTCACCCCAGTGCCGGTCCCCACAGCCACACGCGCTCCTGACGTCTGTGGTGGTTTGATGACTTTTTCTTCCCTCTATGGTTAGTGGTTTTGGTGTCTTACCAGAGACCCCGAGGATATAAGAATATTCTCTGTTTTCATCTGAAAGCTTCATAGCTTCACCTTTCCCGTTCAGATCCGTCATCTGTCAGAAGTTAATCCTCAGGTATGGTGAGCAGTGGGGCTCGGTCTTTACACTCCCCCGTGGTTATGCAATTGTCCCAAGCTGAAAAGACGTCCTCTCCCCCTTGGCTCTGCAGGGCCACCTTGTCACAGAGCATTGTCCTGTGGGCACGGCTCTGTGTTTGGCTCTCTAGTCTCTGTTCGGAGTGTGGCCTGCGCTGCCCTAATTCCCGTGGCCGTCGTGCCAGTCGGGTGGAGCAGATGGCCGGCGCCAACCGCGTTTCGTGTGCTGTCCTTTTCCCGTGTTGCTGGATTCAGCGGTGTCTGTGTTACTACTTCCCTTCGTCCACCCAGCGGGTATTGTCTTGAGTATCCGCCTGGTTGTGTGGTGGGCACTGTTCTGGCTGCCGGGGTACAGTGGTGACCGAGGAGGAGACACTCTGTTCTTGCGGAGCCTGCAGGCGGGTGGGAGCGGGCACAGCGCTAGGCCTGAGGACAGGCGCTCCGCTGCCCCAGGGGAAGGAGCCATGACCTCACCCTCGGGACGCCTTTCTGCCGCGCCCCCAGGAGCTTGTGCCATGTCCTCAGTGGCTGTGCCACCTGTGCTTGATCGCGAGTTCCCTGAGGGCAAACCACATCCGACTTCCCTCTTGTCCGGTCGTGGCGTGTGTCGCAAGTGTTGGCTGGAGCAAGGGGGCGCGTCTTCTGAGGCCTTCCCCGCTCTGGCCGCCCTCTCCTTCCATTGGCGCCCCAAGCTCATCGTACCCCCAGACGCGCACTGTTCCTCCGCCTGGCGTTCTCCCCTCTTCACTGGCCAACGCCTGCGAATCCTTTCCACTTGATGTAAACGTTACTTATTGAGAGAAGTCCTCCACAACCCCAGTTCACGTGGGCCCCGTTTTGTCTCCTCTTGTCCTGTCCTTTAGTATCGTAGCTCTCGTCACATTTGGAACGAGCTGTTTGTTCCCCAGAAGTCCAGGACCTCTGCGGCATCCGGATGTGGGTATCACAGGCATGGAATTGGTCCTTACTGAGTAAACGCGTGAGCGTAACACACGGCGTTTAACGAAATCTGCCTGTGGCATCAGAAGCCGGCTGAGGTGACTCGGGAGGTGCATTAAATTTGCTCCCACGTCCCCAGGTGGAGTGGCCGCGGCTGGGCCTGACCGCTGTGAGAACTGAATGGTCAGGCTTCTGTTGACATTCAGTGACCTAGGTTCTTCTGTGATATCCAAAATCTGTAACCCACTTTTGTTGACCTCGGGACCAATACCCGTAACAGTAACAACAATGACAGATCTGTGTTGTTATAACAAAAATAGCTGACGTTTACCGAGTGCCTCTTTCATGCCAGGCGTTGTGATTTTATTTAAACTTCGTGTCACTCTGTGAGATCGATACTGCTATTATCCCCATTTTGCAAAAGAATGGGGTTAGAGACAGAAAGGTTTGGTAGCCGGCCCAGACCCGGGCTGGTGGGCGGCACGTATGGAAGGTAGAACCTGGACGTACCGACTCCGTGGCCTAAGAGTTTAATCTCTGTCCTGTGATGTCATTTGGCGTATTGGGAAACCATTTTGTTCCCCCGACTGTGTGGACGAGGAAACTGAGGCAAAGGGTTGTCAAGCCACCTGCCTGAGGGGGCCTGGTGCCCCTTAGCCTCCCCGGGGCCCCAGGCTGGAGCTGCGCAGCTCCGCGGCCCTCAGACGTGCTGCGTGTTGTGTGTCAGGTGCCGGGCAAGGCACGTGACAGGTGTCCCCTCTGCCGTCCTCACCCGTGACCCGTCCAGGTTTACTTGGTGAGGCTGTGTAAGTTACCCAGAGTCCTCTAGCTTCTACGGTGGCAGAACCAGAATTCGAGTGCAGGTCTGTGCTGTGCTGGGATCTTTCTCCCACCGCGGGGGCTCCCGGCTGCCCCCGCCACACCACCTCCACTCAGGCGTGGAGGAGAGCTTTTCATTTTCCTCCTTCAGCCTTTCGGGGGGTTTCACTGGACTAGAATAGAATGCAGCCTGACACCCCCGAGGGGTCGGGGCTCCACTGCCTCCGCTCACCCCCGCTCGCCTCCCATCGCCCTCCGCACGCGATCCCCAGCCACAGGACTTTCCCTCGTCGCCTCTGGTCTCGGCTTCTGCGTGGTCTGCTCTGCTGCCTGCTGCCGCCTCCCCGACGCGCCCGGTGCCTGGTGTCTTTTTATCCTTTGGGCCTTGCTCAGTGTCACCTCCTCAGAGAGGCCGGCAACCCACCCCCGTCCAGTGCATCGTCCTCCTGTGACTGCGCGTCATCCGCTCACCCCACTCAGGTCTGGGGTTTGGTTTGGCGCCTGCGTCCTCTCTGGAATGCCAGTGCCACCGACTGTCCTGTTGATTGTCGTGTCTACGGTATTGAGCACGATGCCTTCATGTTTGTCAAACGCACGCACAGATCGTGATTAAATTCTTGACGGACATTTGGATCTGTGATGAGCAGTTTGTGTTTCTGTTTATATTTAAATCCCTTGCTGTGATACCTGCACAAGAATCGAGAAGCATCCTGTTTATAGGGAGGAAAAAGACGTTCAAGTATTAGGTTTCTATATCTGAATAAGATTTCCACACACACACACCCCCCATGAGATACTCAGTGCTTTAGAAGTTTTCAGAGACGAGTGAAGAAAGAGCTTTAGAGCTCAGTGTCACCATTGTGACCAACTTGGCTTTAAATAGCCCGAAGTATTGTTGGTACTTATTTCCAGTTAATGTCAGAGTTATTTGCACATTACAGTGTCCTGCTGAAGGTTGTCTTGACTTGAGAGTGGATGCGGCAGTGCCGCTGCCTTACTGAGGAAAAGCGAAAATCAGAGGGCTGCGCTCGGCTCTCGGCTCACCTGAGACTGATAGAAACAGAAGCAGATGGTGCCCATGGGAACCGCCACCCTCCTGGCTCGACTTCGCAGCTCAGAGTCTGTGGGAAGCACACCTGTCCTCTGTCTGTGCCTGCCCGAGCCTGCAGGCCCACCGCCCGTGACTGCTGAGCTCTGGGGACTGCTAGGACGGGTGGGGTGGAGGCTGGGGCTGGCAGCGGGGTAGGGGGAGGCAGGCCAGCGTGGCCGCGGCTGACCCGCAGAGTGGAACTTCCCCTCGTGACTAGTGACAAATTTGACCCAGGATGGTGTTGACAGATGCTCAGCGCCCAGCACATGCCGAGCAAGCTGGCTCCCTGACCCCGGGGCTGCTGGCTTGTCTGGTCTGGACCTGCCGGAGGCGCCACGCCGCAGCCTCGCTCAAGGCTCGTGTCTCGGGCCTGCGTTGACCTGGCTGCTGTGTTCATCTGGAAAGCCAGTGGCGGGGGGCCGAGGCTCCCCTTCTGTAACTGAAGTGGGGTTACTTTCTTGTACCTCGAATGCTCGTTTCACTTCGGGCTGTCGGTGAGGTGTTTCCACATGCATTGGCAGAGCTGGGCACTCCGACTGGTGCCTGCAGGCTCCTCTTACGCGTTGGCTTTTCTTTGAAGAGAGAGGGACCCTGTTCCAGGTATCATGAAACCTGTGTCTGTCATTGATCTGTGGGCTCAGTCGAAAGCTTGCGGTTAGACTCAGCAGGAAGAACGCGACCCTCCTACAGAGGCCCCTTCTCGTCACTGTGGTCCCCCGTGAGTGCTCGGGGCGCTGTGGCCGAGTGCTTTCGAGGGCGTTGCTGGAGCCCGGGTCCACATGCTGGCTCAGCCACTTCAAGTTGTAACCCTGGACGGGTCATTCGCCTCCTGTGGCCTAGCGTTCTCATCAGCAGGATGAGGACGATAGTGCCTGCCGCATAGTGTGCTTTTGAGGATCGAGTGCCTTCTGCGAGGGCCTGGAGCAGCCCCCAGCCCATACCGTGGGTCCCGGGGGTGTCAGAGCTGCCGCGATTGTCTTACGGAATTATTACTGTCACTGTTCCATGCAAGTGAAATGACAGCCTTGGCTTATGTGAGAGACTGTTAAATTCCTCCTGCAAAGCGTTGCTTACATCGAAGGCGGCCTGTGCTCCGTGAATAGACGTCCATTCAGCCAGCCTGTCCCGTGACTCCTTTGCCCCAGGGAGTGCCGAGTGCTGCGTGCCGCCCTCCCGCTGGCAGAAGGGGCCTCCGGCCTCCCCGCATCTGCTCCGCTTCCACGGGCCTCCATCCATGCACGCCTCTGTCAGCACCCCGCAGTCTCAGGGCTCGTCACCCCTCTCCCGCTGCCACCCGGGCAGTGACCCCAGGTGTGGACGAGGCGCTGGGTCCTTCATCGTGTCCGGAGCGCCTGTCGCTGACGGTTCTTCCTGCAGCGTGAAGGCCGATGCAGTTTAGCACTGGGGTCTGCGTGCGTCTACTAAGCAACACCTCACTCGCAGCCCAGAGCCGACGGGAGAGTTGGGGGTGCTGCCCCCCCAAATTCAAGCAGACAGAACCAGGCCCCGGGGGGCACTCACCCAGCACGCAGGCGAGAGCATGCCCTGTAGCAGGAGCCAGAATTACACAGTGACGAGACCGCGAAGCGGCACGAGAGAGGGCGGGTGGCCGGGGGGCGGGCACACCAGCCTGGCGGGCCCTGGAGGGGCCGCCTGCGCCGCCGACCCAGCTGCTGCGTGTGCCAGGCCCTCGGCCGGACGTCAGACGCAGCGGCCCGCCTCGCGCCGCAGCAGCGACGTTGGCGGGCCGCCCCGCTGCAAATGGAGCTGCTTCGCGGCCCCGAAACCCTTTCGTGTGGTTTCAGTCAGAAGTGGTGGTGGTTGTCTCTGGTCCCGAAACCTGCCCTGTGACAGATGCCAGGCCGTGACTGCTTCCTGCCACGCTGTGCTTTTAGGTGGTCAGTGAAACGGTTCCAGAACACGCAGTGCACAAAATTAGTTCGGTGCTGTTGGGTCCTTCACCAGCGGACGCCGCGGACGTGAGGCCACCTGCAGGCCGGGCCACGTGGGGGCCGTGTCCGGGCAGGGAGCAGGGACATCCTCCTCCATTGGTTACTTCACGGCCCAGCCGCCAGGCTTGTAGTTAGTGCAGGCGACAGCAGTGGCCTGTCCTCCCGTGTGCTTTATGCGTCTGGGCCTTGGAAGGGACGCTGCGCTCCTAGCCCGGCGGGGTCCAGATGGAGGACGGGTTCGGGTCCCTCCTGTGTGCTGAGGGGGAGGGGACGCCCGTGGTGCCGGGCGCCCTGTCCCTCTGAAGGGTCGCTGTAGGGAAAGGAGTCTGTGTGCACCCAACCGTGGCCTGTGTTTCGGGGGCCTCAGGGAGGTGCTGCCTGGGGGCACGCACGGGCCTCGGTGTCGCATGTTCTGTCAGGGTCCGGCCGTGTTTTGCGGGCCCTTCGTACCGCTTCCTTTGATGTCCGGTTCCTGGGGACTTCGGGGCCAGACAAGCGGCTCTGCTTTCAAAGGAACGGTGTTCTGAGGTGACTTTCTCCCCCAGTCAAGACTGTAACTCTTTGCTCCGTGTAGCATGTAAGACACACAAGTATTAGTTTATATTTTCAGATCGTGACCTATAATTCACAAATCTGACGATTATTTGTTCCCTCATCCTCTTCTGTTAGTCGTTTTTACCACTCAGCATTTTTTTCCACTCTCGGTATTAGCAATTAGCTGGTAATTGGTAAATTAGAGAGTACACAAATGTGTATTTATTTAGAAATGGTGTCGGCAGACTACAAAACCCAAAGATGGTACCAGCACAGCGGCGAAACACCGGGACCACAGACGTGCCCTGCGTTTAAACACAAACGCACGGGGGGGCATGAGATACCCACCGTTTGGAGAGGGACGAGGGAGCCAAAACGGAGGTTCGCGGTGGTCATGGCACCCACGCTGGCTCCCAGCGCCACGCGGGGAGACCCTGGCTGGGCGCGGCACAGCAGAGACTGCCACTCGAGCTTTCTGAAGGACGTGAGGGTGGAGAGCAGGAGGTGACGACAGCGGGCGACGCGGTATCGGCGCGCGTTGCGAGGCGCGGGCGGCGTGGGCAGACCCCTCATGAGGGCCGCTGTCGCGTCCCAGCCCGCCCGCCTTCCGTCCCCACGGTCCCCACAGGTTACCGCCCTCCGCTCCCCTCGCCAGGTGAGATCCGCTCTGAATCCAGCTCCACTCCGATGTCCCTGTGGCGTGGCCAGCTCTCCCCTCCCCCAGCAGGAGACCCTGGGCAGCAGTGGAGGAAACGCCTTGCCTTCCCCTCGGGGTGGTTAGGACTCCTGCAGACGGGGTCTGAGAGCAGGGTCCCCCAGGGGACAGCAGGCAGAGAGCCAGCCACGCCCCGCCCCGCCCCGTGCTTTTTCCTCTTCGGCTGATAGAAACTGGCATATCTGGAGGAATTTTGATTTTTAGCAATGTAAAGCGTTACAAGAAACATTGAAACACTGAACTACTTCGCGTTGTGGAAGGGTGCACGGTCCTGCCATTGTCTGGGGAGGTATCCGTTTAGCTGTGGAAGCTGCGAAGCATCCTCACTGTGACGTGGCAGATGCTCACACGGTTTTGCGGAAGCCTGAGGGAGCAGACTCGCCCGGTGGTGCCCTGTCCTCAGGGCAGTTTTATCACGTGTGCTCTGCGCCCTGCTAAGGAGTGTGCTCTGGAAGTTCGGTGGAACCTTAACCCCTTGCCATAAATGGGCTTGTTGTCTAAAAATCAAAATCTGCCTTAGAAGCAAAAAAGCAAACGTAGCTGTTATAGATGATACATGTGTGTGTTGTGCACGTTACGTATTAAACAGGTGCACTACGCACTACAGATACATAAAACATCATTCCTAGTAGTGCGTGCACATACCCTGAAAAGTCGGTAAATCTCATAACATTTAAGTTGTTCTCATTTAAATAACATAAGTTTTTCAGTGACAGTACTTTTAAAAGCTCATTTATCTCATCAACACATGTGTGTCGGTGCCTTCCATGTTCTAGACCAGAGACTGACGAAGCTCCAGGCTGAGACCTGGCAGGGAGTGTGGGCTCTGGCACCTGCCCCGCCCCCGCTCAGCTGCTGCCGCCGTAACAGCCACGGACGAGGCGGCGTGCGCGCGGCTGTGTGCGGATAAACCTTCTTCATTGTTGGATGCTGACAGATAATTTCTATATGTCACAAATCAGTGTTCTTTTGATTTTTCCAACCGTTAAAAAATACAAAAACTGTTTAACGTGCAGCCGTGCAAAAGCATGGGTCCCCATGTGCCAGCCCGTTCTTAGCAGCCTTCTGGACACACAGATGGCACACAGGGACCAGAACAAAGTCCCTGTCATCGCGAGAGCCGAGTCCTGGTCACCTACTGGCCTTTACCATGATTCTGGGAGCCAAAAAAGGTCGCCTTTCGTAGCCAGATGGAACCTTTCTCGTCAGACAGTTCTGAGTTTAGTGCCGTAAGTCGCCTGACTTTGAAAGTGAGTTTGGTACACAACTCCACAGGTTAGTAACATCTGGTCGTGACTTTTTCCATGTCGTGCTGTCGTCCAGCCGTCTCTGCTCTGCTCACATCTCGGAGTCCGCGGGCAGCGCCTCCTGGGCACCGTCCAGGCCCATGGCCTCCAGGCGCCATCGCCACCGTCGTCTCTGCGGCCCGTGACCCCAGCGTGCTCTGTCGCCGAGCCGGCCAGCCCTGCCACGTCCTCACTCCAGTGCTGCTCGCAGGCTTCTTGCAAGGCAGTTTCGTGCCGACAACCCAGGCTCCCTTTTGGAGTAGCCATGGAAACGTTAGAAGCGCTTTCTAAAGCCGAGCGGACACGAAAAGCTCTCAGTGTTGGTAGGATTAGGGACTTGAGAAGATGTTTAATTTTCTCCCCCACTCTTTCTTTCTTTCTGTCTCTTCTTTGAGAGGGAACAAGAGGGCCATGTGAATATTAACTGGACTCGCTTTCATCTCCCTTGTGACACTTGAGGCTCGCAGCCTTTCACGGCGCACCAGCGAGGCGGGTCGTGCATATTCATGAGCCAGCCTGTGCATTCACCCGCGTGAGGGCTGTGCCTCAGCGTCTCTTTTCAGCTCAAATTTTAGGAAAGGAATAGCAAAGCGCTTTTTAAATTATGATGAAGTCGAGACCCTAGGCAGTCGTGGTAAAGTGTCCTCACTGAAGGAGCAGGAAATTAGAGGCCTTGCGTGTGGTGTTTAATTTGTAGACAGCGCAACCCCCAAAATGCTGGGGCTTGGACGGAGTCGTGTCTGCCCAGGAGAGTGTCACAGCACAGTGTTCTCGCTTGGCGACTTCCTCCTTAAAGAGGAAGTCGGGTGGGTTTCACTTGTAACGTGAGAACGTGGTCTACACATTGCAGTGGAAAGTGTTGGGGTTTGCTGTTCATTTGCTATTTCTGATTTTCGAGGTGCTGAAAAGGAGTGGGCTCCAGTCGGGTCGTGTGGCCACACGTCTCCCAACCCCTCCCGCTCCCCCTGCTTGCTCATCTTTTTGTCCTTGGAAGAGCCGTTTTGGAGGAAGAACAGAATGCCGCTGCTGCTCTGGGCTGTAATGCTCCTGTTAGGCCGTCCGCTTGCCGGCCGTGCCCGGAGTCTGCTCCTCGTGAAGTCCTGACCGTGAGGCTTTGTGTCTGAAGTCGTGCTGGCCCAGCCGTGAGCAGCGCCCGTGGTGCCCTTGCTGGGCACACGCGGGGCTCATCGTCGGGGGGTCTTCGTGGACCTCGTTCCCTCCTGTGTCCCTCCTTTCCTGTATGTTGCACCGGATCGCGTGTGTCTGCAGAAATGGGCCACCAAACCCTGCGAGGGTGAGACGCTTAAAACACGGAACGCGGCAGCCGCCGCCCAGACGGACGTGACTAAAATCCGCCTTTCATCCCGTCACAGGGGCCGCCTCCTGGGGTTCTGTCGTCGTGGACCTTTTATTTACACAGCTCAGCTTCCTTGCCTGGGCTGCATTTATATTGGTTTACTTTCATCTAATCTGTCAACCCCGTAAAGCCCTGAGTCAGGAAACCACACACCGAGAACCAGGAGGAAAGGCCAGCCTGTGTGGGTCACTGCCGCGCCGCCACGGCCCCACCCGTGGTGACTGGGTGACAGCGTTCCCTCGTCCAGACGTCCAGCCAACGTTTCCCAGCACGGTGCTTGGCTCAGAGGACAGGGAGGTGAATCAGACTTGCTCATCAGGAGTTCACGGGGTGGCAGGGCCAGACAAAGTGTGAGCCGGATCATGGCTTATGTCACATCAAGCACAGACCGATAACCGCTTCGTGCCAGGAGTCGGGCTGGATGCTGGGGACGCAAGGATCAGTCAGGTGTGGCTTCTGCCCCTGAGTAGCCCCCGGGCCCTTGAGCAGCAGCCTGCAGGCAACGAGGGCTGAGAGGATGCTTTGGAAGCACACAGGCATGCCTAATTTAAGCTGGCGTCGGGGACAGCCGGGACACTGAGGGGAGGCCTCCAAGGGGGGTGGCGCTTAGCCGAGTCTGAGAAAGGAAGGGGCAGACGAGGGTGAAGCGCCACCCCTCCCAGGTCAGGGACCCACAGGTGGCGAGACAGGCACCACCCAGCATTGCGATGTCGCTGGGCCTAAGGCGTGAAGGTGCCCGGCGAGAGAGCTGGGCGGGCCGTGCTGCCTGTCTGGTCTTGCAGGGGTCTGGAGCTCTGGGTGACGGTCCCTCCTCCAGAGGCTGGCGTCAGACTCTCGGATGTGAGAGCCGCACGGCCCTGCGGCAGCCAGGAGCTCCCGCCGGGGCGGGCCCCGGTTTCCTGCGTCCGGCCGTGCTGAGTGAGGGACCAGGAGCCTCAGGACGAGGGCTTTGCTCCCGCCCCGCAGTGCAGAGTTACCCCCGGCCGGAACTCCCCCGTCGCATACGCATGTCCTCACCTGAATTTATCCCTCAGATGTTTGCTCCTTCGCTCAGTTCTCGTGCTTGCCACCTCTCTTCTCCTACAAAAAAATGAGATGGAGGGTGATGTCATCCTGGGTGAAAAATCAGTCAACAGCAAGCGATGCTTTGTTCAGAGATTCACTGACATAGTGGGGTTTTGTCACCCAGGGTCATCGTTTTTTTTTTTCTATAATGGCACAGGGCGGGGTTTAGTGGTTGTAGAACAGGGAGAAAATCAAATTTAGGCCTTACGCATTTGAGTGTTGCTATGGATTCTGTTTCCGGAAGAGAAACAGAGCCTCATAAAGGACCGGAGCTTAGTCATGAAAGGGTGACAGGTAGATGGCGGAATGAGAGCTTCCCCCCCACCCTGAGGCGGGTGGCTGATTACACAGAGTCCGCATCAGCTGGCCACCGGCGGTCCCACCTCTGCCGTCTGGAGAGGGTTAGTCACCCACCCACCGGTGGTTCAGGTGTTACTCCCTGAATACCAGCGGTCACTCAAGCATCCGCTGGTCCTCTTTGTGACGGCCCGCAGCCCCGTCCTGGAGCAACTGGGAGAGGCGGGAGCGGCAGCCAGGGCTAGGTCGGGTCAGGGCTGCGATTGGGGTGAGGCCCCCGCCCGCCTCGAGGAGCCATCAAGGCCTTGTCAGGATGGGGACCAGCTTGAGTGTCCCAGAGGGGCCAAAATGGAGGGAGCAGCAGCCTTTAGAACTGCGGGAAACACACCCCGGACGTGAAGTCGCTCGTGTTTTTCGTTGCTTTTGTCTAACGTTAGGGACAGGCTCGTCTTTTACTGTCTTCCTTTGAGGTTATTAAACTAGAAAAACTGTTTGATTCATTTTCTTTCCCAAACACTGCGAGAAAGAGCCGCAGGCTTTATGCACAGTGCGGCCTTTCTCTGCAGTGTCCTGCGTCCTGTCGAAGGAACCGGAAGTGCGTGGGTAGCGGCCCCACCGCCCTGCTGGGCACCGGGACAGGGTCCGAGGCGTCGACTCTTCGGCTAGAGGGCCTGATGCCTTCTGGGAACCAGATGCCCCAGTTCTGGCATCAGATGCCCGCGTGGGAAACGCCTGATAATCAGGACAGGACAAATGTTTTTCCCGCCACCTCCCCCCGATGGGGCAGGGACGCCTCTCGTCATTGGAAAAAGTGTTGCTTCCTCCCTAGGCGCTTTGCTGCTGCCTCTGGACCAACCGGGTGCCAGGACCCCGTTCGTGGTGTCCCTTACATGTCCCTGGATCCAACACCGGCCGGGGGTCCTTGCAGCCATTCGTGCGGTCTGTTACTGAACCCCGTAGAGCACCAGCTTAGTGCCTTCCTGGGGCCCACAGCCCCGGGTAACTAGATCCAAGGCCTCCGTGAAGAAGGCCGACATTCTCCTCTTCGTGAGTCGTCTTCCGTCTGCTGTGAAGGATGCTGTGCAGAACATTTAGCACCAGGGCCGGGGCCCGCGAGGCCGGGCAGGTGCGTTCTGGGGAGCTCAAGTGCGCAGACCGAACCCAGCAGGTCCTTTACAGGTTTGTAGCGTCATCTCTAGAATAAGAAGGGAAATTCCATGGTGACTCACAGGACACTGTTTGTAACTAGGCTGTTTTTACATGGGGTCATTGTCGCGTCCTGTTCTAACCCGGCATCTTTGTGACCAAGTCTCCGATGCGCGTGCTCTCTCCCCGGTGGCTCAGTAACGTAAGTGCGTGCACGCTGGCATCCGTGAACTCCACGAGGGGCTGCTCCCAGCCTTTGCGTCCTCGTTCATTCATTCAGCCTGATGGAGCGCCTCTGTGTGCAGGGGCTGGACACGCACACACACGCGTGTCCTAGATCATTATGAGTATTCCCTGCTTCGGATGCGTGTTCATAGCACATGCTCAAGACAGACCTACCGAGTCTGGCTTTGCAGTGCCGCTGTGCGGTCCGCCCGCCCTGACTGCTCGCGGAGTTTCTGGAACGGGAGAGTATGTCAGCGCGCTCCTTGACTCTGCTTCCAGTTATGACCCAGTGGGTGGTGTACACCATCCGAAACCTGACAGAAGACAACAGCCAAAACCAGGATTTGATTGCCAACATGGAGGAGCAGGGGCTGGTTGATGCATCCCTCCTTAAAAAAAATGGGTTTCGAAGTTGAAAAGAGGGGTGACAAGCTGATCCTGAAGTCTGTTCGTGATGCCCCTCAGCCGGTAAGTGTCCCTCAGTCTGTGGAAAGCGTTTCCCGCTCCCCCAGTACCTTGGACGTGACGAGGTCCCTTCTCACAATCACAGATGGGAGCGTTTTGCCTTCCAAAGTGGCAAAGGAGGCCCCACATTGAATTGCCAAGAATTTTTTCTCAGGCTTCATGCTGCCATTTTCTTAAAAGAGTTAAAATATCAAACTCATTCTAGGGGAGAAATAGAAAAAGCATATCAAAATTGTTACGTGGTCCAAAAGTTTCTGACAGGAATTAGATTTTCTTTAAAGTATAGCTCGTGTTGACTGCAGTGAAAAGAACAGAAAACTCCTTGTATCATATTGAATGGGTTGTGTCAGATTTCTCTCAGTTACTTCTGCTCACTGATGAAAATTCTCCATTTTTTTTCTGTGATGATTCTTGTAAATGTGTTATATCTGCAATTTTATTTCTTTTTTTTTTTTTTTTTAGTGAATCAACGCTCCATATAAACACCTGAATTTGGGGGGCCTGTTTCATGGATTTTTCATTTTCGGCAGTAAAATTGCAAGTGTTTGAAGATTTATTAAGTACAAGTTTAGTTTAGTAACTCGTGAATCTTTTTGGTAATAGAGTTAAATGTGTTTAAACTTAAAAGTGAAAGTACATGGGTATTCCGTTGTTTCTTTGCTTTAAAATGTAGTCGTCCGATTAGCTTTGTCCCCATGGATACAGTGTGCATTTCAGTCACTTACTGTACTCACTGTGGCAGCAGATAATAAACTCTTCTTGTGGAGCGCCCGTCCCTTCCTTGGCTAAGATTTCGACGTTTGCTGGGGTTCCATTTGTTCCTTCAGATGGCGAATCGGCCTCATTCCTTTTATTTTCCTCTTCTCGTTGGGTTTTCTGAACTCTGGCTGGCGGCCGAAGTAGTTTCTCACTGTGATTAATTCTAGCAATCTCTTTTCACCCCTTCTGCCTTTCCAAAACATTGACAAAACTCATTTCCAGTTAATTAATTCGAGAGATGCTGAAGAATAGAGTCCTCTCCCTCTTCATTTTAGGTGCTGGGCCGTGTTGTCACCGAGCCCTGTCCCTTTGGAATTTAGCGGGGAGTGAGAGAGGACTGTGGACCATTAACACTTCCCGCGCCAAATCATCCTAGAATCAGACTTCCCTGAACTCATGATGTTTAAAAGCTGATGCCTCCGAAAAGGGGGAGGTGCAGTCTCTGGTCGGCTCCATGTGCGGCCGCTGCGTGAACGGCAGCTCCGTGTCTTCCTCAGTGAACAAAGCAGCCGTCTCGAAAAGGCGCACTAAGCTTTGGCCACGGCTTTGCTGGCCTTGCAAAAGGAACTTTAGGGAGCAGGAATTCATTTGACCTATGTTTGTCTGTCTGTCTGCCATAGATACATAGATACATAGATACATAGATATTCACATTAGAGGTAGAACTGGATTACGTGAGCAACAAAATCTTTGTAAACACCCAGATCATATTATCAAAAATCTCTCCTGGGTGGTCATGTTGTGGGCGCTTAAAACATTGCCTTCTTGAACAGCCATGTACTAAATTAAAATCCCTAGAGATCACACGATTCGTGTGGAACCTTCCAAAATAAAAACAACAAAGAGCCAACCAGAAATTCTCCAGAAATACTGATTGTCCCAAAGTGAAGTGCTTCTAAGGTGCTTCGTAGCCATCCTTAAATCGCTTTGTGGAAACAGCTTAAGCATGTTAAGAATAAAAAATCTTCCCCGTGCTGTCTAACGTACTCTGTGTAACTGTGAAGAAATGTCACCTTCTAGGGTTGTGGTAATCTACGAATAACGTCATTTCTCTCACTCATGACAATTCTACCGGTAAAGATGCCGTTGCAGAACTTACAGTGCACAAAGAAGTCATTCTCTTCTGGGACACAAAGAGTTAAAACCCTGTTCTCTACACAGAAGCCTGGCCGGAGGGAAGAAACAGTGGGAGTCCCTTTTTCCTTTTAACAAGTCTGCAATAGACACTTCTGTGTTTTCTTCTCTCAATGGATGTGTGCACACCAGTGGAATCACACAAACGTGTCAGTATGAGCCATACAATAACAAACACAAATAAATAAAAGGGAGCCTTGTGGGAATGCAGAATGGGGTAATGGTTATGTGTTTTCTAAGGAGGAAGTGTGGGGCTTGCGTACTGAAAACATGCTGATGGCGGCATTGTGGCTGCTTTTGATGCCCGTGGACAGATTAATTCTTGAGCACAACAGCTTCCCTGTCCTCCGCCAGCGGAGAGGAGCGCCCGGGACCCTTGTTTTACACGCTGCAGGGGATTAAATCGCCACCACACTCAGTCATCTAGAAGGAGGGGGCCAAGGGCAGGCCAGCCTTACAAAACGTGTAGAGACAACGGTCACAGCAAGTTTTGTGACCGTATCATCGCTTTCAAGAGCCAACTGACAAAGCAATTCAGTTTTTTAGCCAGCCTCGTTTTAAAAGATAGTAGGGAAATGCTTTGTGCTGGACACTGAGTCCAAGTATTTGCAGAATGATTTTTTAATACCTCAAACTGGATGCTAATATTTCAAAATTATTGTCACAATTTTAGCAATATACTTTTAGAATTTGTCCATAACATCTGTACACGTGTGTGTGTGTGCATACGTATACACATGTTAATACGTCTCATGGGTGTGGGTTTTTTGGAAGCCAATATTGACATGCATGTTTGTTCAGTAACTTCTGAATCTAACCATAAGACTTTGCAGACTACTTAAGGTGACCCTTTTGTAAAATGGGATGTAGAGAAATGATTGTGGTCATTTGGGCTACCAGTTAGCACATTTCAAATCAAAATTTAGTACTTTACACATGTATAGCTTGTGTCCATCACTGTGTCGAAGGCACTGGTGTGCTGAACTCTGACAACAGCTATGATTTTAACGTTATTTAAATGCTTTTTTACTGTCCTTTCATCTCCTTGAATGAATAAACTGATGTTGGGAACAAAAAACACCAGCGTTCACAGAAGGAAGACTTTGAAAAAAATACATATTCCATATTGGTAAGTTCTACGCATAAACATAAAGGAATCAATTTTTACATGAGAGTCAGTAAAATTAAGACTTTT
The DNA here is from genome assembly GCA_003508835.1 of Eonycteris spelaea. NCBI lineage: Eukaryota > Metazoa > Chordata > Mammalia > Chiroptera > Pteropodidae > Eonycteris > Eonycteris spelaea. Next base: position 313,203 of record PUFA01000270.1, on the reverse strand, counting down.
AAAAGGCAGAGAAGTTGAGAAAGAACCTTAACATTTAAGATCTAATATAAAACCAGGCCTTTGGAGGGGAAAAGGTCTTCTTAGTGCTGTCCAAGGTTCTGATAATGTTAGCTACAGTGGCCTATGTATGGAAAATCAATTCGAAAACCTTGTTTTCAAAATTCAGTTTTTTCTCCCTTGCATTTATATGATAAAAATATATTTTCTTCTTCCCTACATATTTTTAATCGTTATTTTGATTTTTTAGGTCAAAACTCATTTAAGTGATATTTTATGATATGAATTTGATTACCATCTACAATATATACGAATTTTAAAGATGAGCTTTTCCTTTAAGCGTGGTGGTTACGGTGTTAACGCATTCATCAGATCTCAGGGCAACAATTATGTCAGTGGAAATGCCTCTTTGCAGGTTTCAGTAATTGTTTATTCTTTTTTAAATTAAAACCTTAAATCAGAAACATTAAGTTCAACATTTCTTTCTGTTTAAACAATATGATGCGCATTCTTCACTTCCACACAGAGCTGCATCGAACTTCTGTTGCTTAAACAAAAGCGGACATGACATGTTATAGCGTGAACGTGACCTTTACCCCCTCTGTGCGGAGCGCGGCCTCTGACGTGAGCGCCCGCGTCCCAGCCCCCTCCTGCACCCGGCTGGCGCTGGGCATCCCTGTGACCGCGTTTCCTCCACACTGACATGGGGCCCCTGACGCCGCCAGCCCGGAGGAGGGGTGAGGGTAAAAAGGCACGGTGTCGAGGTCCTCAGGGCCGTGCCTGGCGCGGGGCCGGTCGCTGACACGGCCTCTCAGTCGCTCCAGCACGCGGTTACAAGCACTGGAAACCATCAGCTTATCCGACGGAAGTGTGTGAAAACTGCGTCTCGGCCTGTCACCGCGGCGCCGGGCGTGCGGAAGGCGCTCGCAGGTGCTCGTGGGGTGTTCGCTGTGTGCCAGGCGACGTCCTAAGCACTTGGACAGTCTGACGCGTTTAACCATCACAGCAACTACACAGCGTGTTCTGATACCGATCCCGTCGCGCGGATGGGAAGTTGAGCTGCCGAGGTTGCTCAGTGATCAGTGCTGTCGTTAATTGCAAGGGCTCGAGTGAAGGGGGACGACTCGGCTGCTTCCCCGGAGGCGGACGACTCGGCTGCTTCCCCGGAGCCGGGGAGGTCCGCGGGCCCCGCCGTGACAGAGTCCGCCATCACCCCAGCCTCACTCCGCGCCAGCTGCGTGGCCTCGAGCAAGGTGCTCCGCTGGCAGGCGCTGGGACAGGCGCTGGGACGTGGCGGGGAGCGAGACAGACACAGCCCGCGGCGTCTCGAGGCTCACGTTGGGACGGGAGTGGCAGAAGACTGACTGACAAGCACACACGGATGAGCGAGCATCACGCAGTGTAGGGAACGCCACGAGGACAGTTACCCAGGCGACGGCGTGGGCGGTGACCGGCGTCTCCTCCCTGAGGTAGTCCCACCAGATCTGAGGCCGGAAGTCGACACGGCGCCCGCTGACCAGGCCGGGGCGGGAGGTGAGCGGTCCGGACGACGGAGCCCCAGGTGCAGCGGGCTTCGCTTGGCCGAGGGGGGGCACGAGTGCGGCCGGGTCCCGGGGAGCCGGGAGTCCCATCGTGCAGGGGCTCCGGGGCCATCGAGGACCTGGGGTTTCACTGGAGCGGAGTGGGAAGGTCTACTTCGTGTTTCCCACCGAGCACTTGGCCGCTGTGTGGGAAACGGATCGGGGAGGAGAAAGAACGGGGGTAGAGAAGGGACTGATGGCGCCGTCGACGACGGGGGTTTCGACAGCCGTGGCGGTGGCAGTGGCCGTGCAGAGACACGACTCTGATAGATGCCCTGGACGTAGAAGCCACAGTTTGCGACGGGTCCGCTGTGGAGTGGAGGTGAGTGAATTTGCGATCACCTCCCGAGGTCTTGGTGGACGACCGGGCGGGCGGGCGCGCGTTCCCCGAGCTGGAAGAGTCGGTGCTGAGGACTCTGCTGCGCGCGCTGTGGGTGGAGATAATCGGGGGGGGGGGTTTCCGCTAGGGGCGGAGCAGGTTTGAGAGGCGGAGCGACACCCACGCGGAAGCGGCTTGAAGTAACTGGGTGCGCAGGCCTAGCGCCCGAAGGCAGGTCGGCGCTGGAGCCCGCGCTCGGAGTCGGGGCCCCGCGTGCCGCGGGTGCGCGAAGCCGTGGGGCGGAGGGGCTTGTCTCGGGGGCGCGTGGGCGAGGAGGGCCCCCGCGTGTGCCCCGCCTCGGGCCCGTCTCAGCCGCACTCGGCGTCCGGCGTGCGGTCTCTCCGGGCGCGGAAGCCCCCCTCAGCGGCGTGTCCGTGGCTGCGCCGTCGGAAGGCTCTGCACGGGCCGGGCCGGGCTCTCGGTCCCGGACATTCGTTTCCTCGTCCGCACAAACGCCGCGGTGGCACCCTGGTGCGTCAGGCTTTCTCGTGCCGGGTGCCCCCTGTGGGTGGGGGTCGGGGCGGAAGAGAAGATCCGGGCCAAAGGGAGCCGCGTGTTGGGAGCGAGCGCACTTCCAGCCCCAGTGACGGTCCACGGCGCGGCTCCCACCCAGCCTCGCCGGAGACTCGGCCCGCAGGCCGACGCTTTTCCGGCCGTTCGAAGGTGTCGGGGCGTCGGCAGGACGCAGCGCAGGCGCACAGGACCGGGACCTGGGGCGCGCGGCGCCTTTCCTCTGGGGCTGTGTTCGTTTCGAGGGAAGAAGCAGAGCGGAGGCACGGGGCGGTGCCTGTCACCGCCTCGCGCGGAGGGCAGAGGCGACGGGAACGCCTGGCGAACCTCTGTTTATGCTGAGACCCCAAAGGGTCTGCATCAGAAGAACAACAGCGAACCAGAAATTGCTCCTCCCGGAGGCTGAACCTCAGTGGCCCGGGCACACTGCCACCAGGCGACCCAGAGGAGCTGTCCCCGGCACCCGGCAACAGACCGGCATCCTAGGGCTCAGGTGATTTGTCTGACTTTTCGTATGGGTTCTCTAGTACTCAAAAATAATATGAGGTGATGAAATAACAAGACAGGAAAATCAAAGGAAAACCAGAGCTAATAGGAACGAGCGTAGAGGGCTCCAGGGAGCAGACTTGACAGGAATGTAGAACAACCCGTCCAGCATGCGCAGAGAGACAGAAGCCAGGATCGAAAACTGACGAACATGTCAGAGACAGGATGTACCATGACGGGATCAAACGAAAATATAACCAAAATCAAAAAATCAATAGTTGAATTTAGGCACAAAGGAAAGGAATCAGAGATGGAAGAGAGAAGCCAGTTGAAAATATCCAAAACGAACCACTAAGAGACCAAATGACGGCAAATACAGGGATAGAGAATGTAGTGAAAAGGTTTGATGTCTGTACTTGGAGCCGAAGAAGAAAGCGAATGAGCGTGTTCGTTTTGGGAGTAACGTCCGAAAGTCAAAACTTGAACCTGAGGGGTGAAATGTCCCCAGGGAGGCAGCTGCGTGCGGACAATCTCTGAGTTTCAACGCTGATGCTCTTTCCTTCAGTGGCTGAGCAGTGATCACGAGAACCACAGGGCAGGGGGCTCGTGTCCGGGGGCCAGTCAGCCGCACGCTCTCCCTCAGTGCCTCAGCCACCGCTGCCCAGGGCATGGCGGCGGCGTGTGGTCAGCGTGCGGTGTCTGGCCTCTCAGCGAAAGAAGGTAAGCGGACAACATAAGATAATCAGTGAGGACATTCCGGGTTTGATCAGTGCAGTTCGCCGTGTAGAACACGGCACCCAACAGTCGCAGAATACTCACCTTTCCAAAGTGTACGTGGAACCACTTACCAAATCGCCCTTCATGCTTGGCCATCAGACACCGCTCAGCACATTTCAAAGGGTCGGGCTCACGCGTAGTGTGTCCTGACCCTGCAACAGCCAGGCTACACGTCAGTACCCAAAAGATAACTAGAAACCCCCTCAGTTTTAGAAATTCAACAAATTCTACCGGTTACCTAAGGGACAAAATGAAGAAATGGAAATTAGAAAACATTTTTGACAATGTTAGTTTAAAGATACTACGTATCAAAGTGCATGGGCTGCGGTTAAAGGTATTCTTAGATGGAGATTTACTGCCTTAACTGCATGTGTGAGAAAAGGCAGAAGAGGGATTACTTAACCATCCTCGGTGGTTATAAAAAACTTACAATTGAAGAAGAAAACCCACAATTGAAAAAATTTAAAAAGGAAAAATACGAAGCAGAACATTAACAAGAAATGACTGCAATAATAATTTTTAAAAAGATAGATCAAAAAGTTTTTTGGTTTTTGTTTTGAAAAATGTATTCAATTGATAAAGCTGCGATGAGGTCGGTGAAGGAAAAAGGGCACCCCAAAATGATCACTACAGATCATCTGGACATTAAAAACTCCGTAAAAGAATACTGTGGCTATTTTATTCTAACAAACTTAAACTCTTAATGTTAGATGACATGGGAAAATTCTTTTTAAAAGCAAAACACAAAGTAAAATATCATACAGTATTTTAAATACTTAATCTTTAAAACTTCCACAGAGAAACCTCAAGGCTCAGTTCAACAAATTCTACCAACATCTTAGGAAGAATTGCTGCTAATCCCACTTTCTTCCAGATAACAGGGACCCCTCACAACACACTCGGAGAAGCCAGCGTGACCTTGATGTCAACACCGGAAACATTTATTAGAACGGAAACTCGAAGGCCCGTGGTGCATAGGCGCAGACCCAGAGACCCTCGCACATTATAAGCAAACATCACAAACCTGCAGGGTCGCTCGGGCTGGAGGAGAGAGGGAGGGGAGCCCCAGCTGGGGAGTCTCATTGGTGTGGTGGCCCAGCCAGGGGCAGCCCAGCCGAGTGGAAGGATGCAAACCAGGGTCACGGTCCCAACTCCGGAGCTCTGTCTGCCTCGCCCATCAAGCAGGAATTGGGGTGAGGATTAAATCCCGTGGTTTGTGTGAGGGGCTCAGTCTCGGGAGATGCTTGGCCAAGGGCAGCTGTCCTGCCGCAGCTCCTGGGGCGGGGTACAGCCCTGAGAGGAGCCGGCTGCGCCCCGTCCTACCCACAGTACCTGGGAGGGCCCTTCCTCACTGTTCCCAGCCCTGCACTTCCCTGCAAGCCCCACCGGGACACCCGCCTCCGGAAAGTCTTCCAGGGACTTGGGGGTGGCGAGTGCCACTAACGCTTCCAGGGAACAGCTGGGCAAGCCCGTCATCCAGCTGCACTCCGGGCGGGACTCGTGGCTCCGTGCCTCTCCCGGTCTGCTTCATGTATTGAATCAGCAAAATGCAGTTGTGCTGCGGTGAGTGCCCGCAGAGGCTCGGGCGTCACATGGCAGCGCCCGAACGACGATGTTCCATTCGACGTTCTCGTTACAGCGAGGAGACGCTTCCGAACTTAACTCCCGTCTGCAGAGCAGTGAGGCTGTGGCGATGCTGGGTTTGGTTCCCCGCCGATGACGTTACGTGAGGACTTCCTGTGCCTCATCTCATCGGCTCCCCGGACTCCACACCGCCATGTGGCCCTGATTCTCCCCCCCTCCCCTCCCCTCCCTCAGGGGCCTGCGAACAGAAACCACCTCCGTCCCTCACACCTTCACACTTGCTGTGTCTGCACCTGCTGCCCGCCCTCCCTCCCGTCACTCTCCCAGCGGCTCCCTCACACGGGCAGTGGGTGCCACTTGGCCCATCTCCTCAGTACCTCACGGGCAACCCTCTGTCCTGCGTCTTCAGCCTCTTCGGTCAACAGGTCCAAGTCTCACCCATCTCGAAAGAAAAGGAAGACTCCCCAGTTTCATTATTTAGCTCAGTTGTCTTTAAACCATACAATTTGCACCAAATAGTAAAGATTCTTTAAAGTAGACCTAATCCATCACTTTTAAATGATTTCAACAATCAAAATACAGAAAAATGTGCCTACCCTAATCCATTTAAAAAATGACCATGCTTGCTTTTCATATTTGTAAATAATCTCACTTTTTCCACTAAAATCTGCATTTTCATTTCACTCACAGTATTCTATACTAATGTGTTATTTTTACGCCTGAAATTGCACAGGATATGTATGATTTCACATAACAATTCAATTTTGGCCATAACAAAATCTATAACAAAAAGATGCCTGGAAATTATCTGACTATTTAGAAATTAAAGAGCATGCTCCTAAATAATCTGTGAGTTGAAGAAATAAAACAAATTTATGTTGAACCGAATAAGGGAACGATATTTGAAAATTCTTGAAATGCAGCTAAAACAGCATTTAAGGAGAATTTGGAGCTTTAAGATGCTTTGTTAGAAAATGAGATTTGAAGCCAATGACCTAGTTCTTAGTGTAAGAAGCTAGAAAAGGAAGAGTGGGTGAAATGCCGAGTAAACAGAAGGGAGGAAACAAGGCCAGTGAAAACAGGACTCAGTGCCACAGAAGGCGGAGAAAATCAATGAAACCAAAAGCTGGTTCCTCAAGGAGGTCGATGAAGTCGATAAGTCTCCAGTGAGCCTGCACCAGGCGAATAAAAGGGACACACACTGTCAAGCCCAGCAGTGAAAGAGGGGACATCACTACAAATCCTACAGACGTTAAAAGAAAAGCAAGGGACTTCAAGGGAAATGTGAACGATTTCATGCCGAAAAAAGCTGAAAACTTAAATGAATTGTTTCTGTAAAAGACGAAATGAAAACAAGAAATAGAAAATCCAAATAACTACATCTCTGAAATGGGATTTGTGATTAACCTTTCCACAAACACAATCCCAGGCCTCGACTTTCATGTTTAACGCCCTCCAAAGTAACGCCTTGCCCGGCAGCCAGTGACCTTTCTAGAGCAGAAGTCGGTCCTCACCCCCCTACCCAGAAATCTTCAGTGCCTTGCTCCCCAGTATGACATTCGAGGCCGTTTGGTCCAGGGGCCGCTCGCCCCTCAGTCCTAGGACTGTCATTCCCCAGTCCGTGCCTCACACTCCGCGGTGGTCTCTGAGTCTCTTACTCTCTCCACCAACGCCCCCCCATCCCCTCACACACCTGACGACGGAGTTCCCTGGTGGCAGTGCCCCTGACGCCCACCAGGGGGCATTTGGGAATGTGGGAGCATGTGTCCCAACCATTCAGGATGCCCTGACACGTCCTGGGGTAGTGGGCAGGGGCCACGCAGGGCAACTGACCGTTGAGAATGGCACAGGCACCCGCTGCCGAGCCTGCCTGACTCGTCCCTCGGTTTCCACCACCCCCCCCCCCCAGTGTCTCATGCTGTGAGCTCCGCCTGTAACTACCTCACCTCGGCCTCACCTGGCTGATCCTGACTCAGCCGCTGGGACTCTGCTTAACTGTCACTTCCTGGAGACCTTCCCAAACATTCGCCCGATAACTTTCTTGCGGTGAATTTGCCTCCCCCACCCCCCCACCCCCACCAGCACTTTAATAAGAGGAGATGTCGGTTCAGTTGCAGGAGCAGGGACGCGTGACACGGAGGAAATTCTGGCGCTTACTCTGCAGCCCTGGCGAGCACCCCCCACCCTGCTTGAAGGAGGCTTTTCCCTGCTCTCGGTTTCCCGAGGAGCCGGCTCACACCTGGGCGTCCCTGCACGTCCCTCTCCTTCCCACCCCCGTCCTTGTCCCCATGAAGCTCTGCTTTCTGCTGTTCCAGTTCTTCCCCCACGTGGAGCTTGTGTGAGCTCCCAGCCGACCACCCCCTCGCCCTGGGCCGTCGGGAAGGAAGGGGAGACTGCACGTTCCCGGGGCACAGCGCCAGCCCGTGTTCGCGGACACGGCTGAGGCAGGCCCTGCGCAGTCGCTGTCGCCCAGACGCGCGCCGTGGCTGTGACCCCGGGTCATGGGCTTCAGCACCTGAAGGGCCGGGGAGGAAGCGCAGTCCGCCCCGGGCTGGGGCCGCCAGGCCCGGAGCCCATCAGTCAAGGCAAGAGGATTAGCCTCACCCGTGTGGAGGGAAGGTTGGGGAGAGAAAAGGAAAAACGTTGTCTGAACTTGAAAATAAAAGTGCTGATGCGGTTTTATTCCAGAAACATCTCTCACTGATTAAGAGCACGGGAGCCGCGGCTCGTGGGTGGGCCGGCCCGGGGCCCGTGAGGGCTGCGCAGCGCACGTCCGGGGCGGGCGGCTGTGTGGCCCTGGAGCGCGTCCCTTGAGACGAGGGGCCCTTCACTGGCTTGTGCATCGTCACAGTGACAGAAAGGGAGCGGGTCACTGCAGACAGAGCGTGGACTTGGAGTCAGGTGGGCCTGGGGTGACCCAGGGCTGCCATGTATTAGCCGAGTGACCCTGGGCCAGTGACAGACTCTCTGAGGCTCAGTGTCCCCGTCCATAGAGTGGGGATAGGGGCACGCACTTTGTGGAGGGGGAGGTAACACGTGGCCGCTGGAAGGGTAACCGTTCGGTGGCCCGGGTCATGGCACGTGGCTGGCCAAGACACCCCCCACACACACCTCCTGGCCCCCTTGGCCACCGAGGCCACCGCCTCTCCCAGGCAGCCGACTCAGGGACCCTGCCTGGGTCAGCCACAGAGCGGCCGTGGCCCCGGCGGGCCCGTCTCCGGGCCGTGAGGTGGGCCGCACGGGGCGCATGGCTTGGCATTCCCGCAGGGGCTCCCGCCAGGAAGGCCGCCTTCACCAGGCCTGCCGCCCGGCCCGGCCCCCGGCATCTTCTCCGGTTTCGCAGGGCCAGGTTGCGAGCGATGGCCGCGGCCGATAGCGCTGTCATGGGGTGACGCGGGTGTTCTCCTAGGGACGGCTGGTGACTCACGCTTGGTAAGTCAACACGCCACTGTCACGCAGCGCGGCAGACTGCGCAGCCTGATCCGGTATTCGGGCTTCACAACTGCGGGGTCTGGATGTGAGGTCCTTGAGTCACCAGAGGTCCCACACCTCGGGACGTGTTTACAGGGAGCCTTTGGAAGGGCTTTAAGGCCCTGAGCTGGCACTCAGGGTTTCCAGCTGCCGTCTGTCCCCAGCAATTACCACCCTAAATAACGGCCCGCCCAGGAGCTCCCCCAGGCCCTTGGCTCCTCCCTGCACCTCTGCTGCCCCCCGCCCTTCCTGCGGCTCCCCTCGCTGGCTTCCCGCCTGCAGGCCCGCCTGCCGCCAGCACCTCCACTTCTCTCCTCTTCTTCCAGGAGCCCTCACCCTGCTCTCCCTGCCTGGTTCTCTGGCGGTCAGACTCACTTGTCTGCCTGCCTGCCACAGGGCACAGGGCGCAGGCCCAGCTGAGATCGGGGACGTGGCGGGGTGAGCCATGACCGAGGGGCAGGGCAGGTCCTGGGGAGCACGGGGGCTCGGCCCCAGCAGGCCCACGGTGGGGCCCTCTCCTCGGCCCGCCTTTCCTCCTGCCCTGGCGCTGGGAGTGGGTCCCAGCCACCATCAGCCATGGTCTGCCCGGCACGTGCCAGGCCCTTTGCAGACAGACCAGGTCCCTGTCCCCCTGGTGTGGGTGATGGGGAGGGGACTCTAAAGGCCAATGCAAAGAAGTTAAAAGATTACAGAGTGCGACAGGCTGGGGCGCCTGTCTGCAGTGATGGCGCGTGCACCCCTGCAGCCGAGGGGGGGTCGGGGCCTGTCCTGCCGATTGTAACCGCGCCCCTCCGTCCCCAGATGTGCGGCCTTTGTCAAGTTGAAATAAAGATGGTTACAGCAGCCGCGAAGGTTCCGTGAGACAGCGTGCGGAGCTGTGCGGAGCCGCCCAGAGCCGCCCCGAGAGGCGACCGCTTTAGATTCGGGGCAGGAGCCGGGAAAGAAAACTTGAGAGAGCATTCGGAGCAGAGTGGGGTGCAGACGGGGCGGCCGTCCGCAGAGTGCTGCTCCCGGCGGGGAGGCTGCGTGTGGCCGAGAGGTGATCCTGCACTGCCCTCTGGGGGATGGCCCGGCAGGAGAGGCCGGCACGGCACGGACACCCGGGCCCTGCGGTGGCCCTCCGTCCTCCCCACGGCCCGCGGGCCCTCGGCCTCCCTCTGGCCAGCTCCTGACGATGGTCCCACCGCAGAGACGGGCCCCGCAGCCCTGGCCCCAGCTGCTCGGCCACGGTGGCCAGGGCGCTGGCAGCCAGCCCTGGTCCAGCGCCCGCTGTTGGCCAGGCCGCCCTCTGAGGACGGGACAGGCGGGTCCCACTGAGCCCCCAGCGACCCTCTGCCGTGCCACGCTCTTCCCATCTCCCGATGAGGAAACCGAGGCAGGGAGAGCGACCTCGCTCGGCCTTTCCCTTCCGCGGGCACAGCGTGGGACTTGTCACGGAACCGCTGCACATGTCCACGTCCGGTGCCCCAAGCCCCTCTGCCTCCCGTCCCCTCCCACAGCCCTCCGGCTCCCCGGAACCTTCTGCAGCCCCTGCCCCCCCCACCCCACCCCGACACTGTCGGTTCTTCGTTCTCATCACGCTCCTCACACGTCCTGGAGCCCCGCCTGCCCCACTTGGAATCCTCATCTGGCACAATTCCTGCCCTGCTAAATCCAGCCGCCTGCCTGGAGGAAGTGGTCGCCGTGCATTTGGGTTGCACGGGCGGGACACTGGTCCCCTGCCCCTTGTGCTGCTGTCACCCGAGCCTGCCCGCTGCGTCTCAGCTCCGGCCCGGCCTTCCCAGCTCTGGAAGCAGAGGCAGCCAGCAGTGTTCCTGCCCGGCGGGGCTGCCACACCCGCACGTCCCCACTGTCCCGACTGCCCACCCCGGTCGCCCTGCCATGGTCCGGCCCCTCCACGAGCACCCTGCAGGCTGCGGTCCCTCCCGCCCAGACCCCGCTGCCGCCCGCCCTTCCGTCCAGCTGCCAGCGTTGCTCTGCCCGTTGCGAAGCCAGGTCCCTCCAGAGCCACCTGGTCCCCAGCTGTCGCCCCGTCTCACATGAGCGTCTCTCCCAGCCCACTGCTCCACGTGGCCCACTGCAGGCCACCGAAGGAGACCTGCGCGCCCTCAGCCCGTGGCCAGTTGCTGCCCGCAGACCTCCTGGGAGGCGGCTCTCCGTGACACGGCTCCGGCCGCCACCCCCAGCCCTGTCGCCCCTTCCCCCGGCCGCCTCCTTGCGGGCTCATCGTCATCCCCCAGCCCTGACCCTGCTGTTCTCCAGGGGACAGTTCCGGATTTGCTCTCCCGCATCTACACGCACGCCTCAGGACCTCTCCAGTTTCAAAGCTTTAAACTCTGACCACCGCCAAAGATCCCCAGCCCCGACCCCCCGCCCCGGTCCTCCGAAACGCAGAAACTGATGACTGCACCCTTCCGGCCGCGCAGACCAGACTCATCCTTGGCTCCCGTCTTTCTCCCAAACCCCACGTTCACTCTGCCAGCGAATCCTGTGCGTCTGCCTTCCAAACGTGCCCGAACCTGGCCCCTCCACCTGGAGTCTGAGGCTCTGCGAACCCACCAGGGGCCAGGGTTGTGGCCATGGTCTCCCCGTGCCCGGGTCACCGGGGCTGCTGCTCTGGCTTCCCTCCGTGCAGCCCCCCTCAGACCGCAGCCTCCCAGATGCTCCTCAAGGCAGCCGACCCCCCCCCACCCCACCCCAGGCCTTCGCGCCGGGCCTCCCCTCTGCCCGACACACCCCGCCCTCGGCTATCCGCCTGGCTCACTCCCAGTTTAGCTAAAATGTCACCCTCACGGTGAGGCTTCAACCTCTTCCCTGCGGGACCCCATCTGCCCGTTCCTGCCCGTCCCCACAGCCACCCGCTGGCCCCGTGTCTATTTCACGCATCGTCCGGTTCCAGAGACGTGATTTGTTGTCGCTTCGCGGGGGTGGGGACTCCCACGCTGCTCACTCCTGCGTTCCCTGTGCCCAGGACAGCACCGGCACGTGGCAGGTCCCCTCAGGCATCCACTCGGTGAACAGCACGAGGAAGGCCCTTTGCCCCTTGGCACAGCAGCCCCCGCGGGGAAGTGCCAGGGGCAGGGGTCCCGCGGCCCGGGCAGCCCTGGCCCGCTTTCTCTCAGCCTTTGAGGAGCTTCACCGGGTCGAGGGACCTCGGTGCTTCCTGCAGGGTCCGGGCGGGTGGTCCTGTCTCCGGCACCCCAGACCCTCGGAGGGTCAGCATCAAAGCCAGATCAGCCCCGCGGCTTAACCTCAGCTGCCACATCCTTGTGACAGTTATAAGCCGGGGCTAAGACCCAGATCTCTGGGAGTCCCCACTGCTGCACACACACGTGCGTGCACACACGTGCACATGCACACACACATGCGTGCACACACACACACTTGCCGGCGCTGCCATGGTCAGGGAGCTGGGAGGTCCTCGACTTTGCTGGTGACTTATCACAGCCCTGGCATCAGACGGGACCCGAGGGTCTGCACTGCAGCCCCTCCGTCAAGACGGCCTTGTCTGCATGTGACGACACGGGCAGTGACCCTGCCAGAGGGGGGCACTTCGCGTCGCCTTCGCTCCGATCCCAAGGGCACGGTTTTTGCTCCACTGTGCTGTGCACATGGTGAGGGAGGCTGCCACCTCCCAGGAGAAGCACCTGCCTCAGTCACCACCGCCCCAAATGGGACCAGATGCAAGTGGCCCCAGCGGTCACTGTGTGGACCCAATGAGATGACCAGTGGCCGTGCCCCGAGCGCAGTGGCTCTCAAGAACCAGTTGGCGATGGCCACGGCCTTCGTTACCGTGATTCCAGGCTCAGCCGAACGGTGCCGCCCGGGTGACGGTGACCCTTCGGCTGGCTGTCGCGTTGCCCCCGCCTGTGTAGACTGGTTCTCGTCCTCCTTCCTGACCTGTCATCCTTTTTTGCTGCACCATCAGTCTGTTGAGCCGAGTCAGGGAAAAATGTTCTCTGAACAGCAACCCGAACCGTAGCCTAGGGGTCCAGGCTGCCTCCACGTCGGCGTCACGAGCCCTGTAAACACCTGGCTGCCCCGGCGTTGTGAACAGAGCCTCTGAGCATCCTCACCAGCACGCTGTTCCTGGCCGGCTGGCCTTTGTCCAGGTAGCGTGTCTTGCCTGAACAGCCCCAGAACCCAGCACCCTGTGTCAGGTCACATCTCAACCTCCCCTTGTGCTGAAACCTCGTAAGTCTCCCCGCCTCCAGCCAGGGAAGTGGCAGGGAGGGGAAGGCTTGCAGGCAGGAGGGCTGGAGTTTCATCCAGCTTTGCTGGATCACATGCCCAGCAAGAAGGAGGTGGCCGATACGTGGTTTAAAAGGAGTGAGTGCTGCTTCTGGCCACGGCGAGTAACAGGCTGTTTTCACCCCCCACCTGAACCAACAAAAAGAACCAGACAATATAGTAAATAGCGGTTTTCAAGACACAGCATCAGGCAATGAAATGAAACGATCCTGAGACAGGGAATAAAGCGAGCCCTGTAACGGCCCCAGCTTCCTGCCCGGAGGGAGTCCCCAGGCCACGGTACAGGCGGGGACCCAGGCAGGTCCCTGAGTTGCAGAGACGGAGCTGAGCATCCTGGAAGACCAGGGCGGCTGGAGCTGACAGGACACAGTGTCAGAGAAAAAGCCGCACAGAGAACCCTGGGGCTGTGCGGAGGGTCCCCTCGGTGTTCCCCAGAGTACTGATCTCTGCTTGAGGCCTGTGGGAGAGCTGACCTAAAGGATAAAGGAAACAGCTCCCCGTGTTCTCAGAGGGCTGGGAACAATGCCTGTCCCACCAGCCAGATTGGAAAAACGTCACCAGCAGCACTACAACATGCGTTAGAGAAAGTCCTTCCTGCAGAGGAGACATGGCAGATGGACATATGGTTATGCACAAAGGGATGAAGAACACTGGAAACGGTGCCCACGTGGGTATGCAACGTTTAAAAAAGTGTGAACGTCTTTAAGAGATGATCGAAAAGAAGGCCTGAATAAATGGGATGATGGCCCATGTTCATGGATTGGAAGACTTAATATTGTTAGATGGAATACTACTCAACAATGCAACCCCTGTCAAAATTCCAACAGCTTTTTTTACAAAAATGGAAAAAATCCTCAGTTTCATACGGATTGCAAGAGGCTTCGAATAGCCAAGACGGTCTTGAAAAAGAATAACAAAGCTGGAAGACTCACACTTCCCTATTACTGCGGACCACAAAGCTACAGTCATCAAAGCAGTGTGGCATTGGCAAGCAAACAGACACACAGACCGATGGAATAAATCTGAGAGCACAGAAATAAATAAACGCACACGTCTGTGGCCAATTGATTTTCGTCAGGGGCGTCAAGGCCATTCAATGGGGAGAGAATCGTCTCTTCAACAAGAGTTGGGACAACTGGATATCGACATGTAACGTTTACCAAGATAGGTCACACTCTGGTTCATAAAATGGAAAAGGTGCAAGTCACACGAAATACGTTCTCTGCCATTATGGAGACCAGCAACATAAGGATACCCAAATCATCCTCGAATACTCGGAAACTGAGCGATTTACACTTCAGGAACCGAAGAAGAGATCGAAAGTAAAATTAGAGAGTAGTTTAGGAAATGGACACACAACACGTTCTAAAAGCGAGATGACATGAAAGCACAGCTTAGCCAGGCGTGAGACGCTACTAAATGCCGGTCAAAGAAGGTCTCAGATCAGTCACTTCCGCTCCATCGTACGAAACTAGAAAAAGAAAAAATTAAACCCAAAGTAAGCGAAAGAAAGGAAATTAAAGAGAGCAAAGTGAAAATGAAATAGAGGAAAACCGTAGAGGGGAAAAAAAAGAAACCAAAGGTCACTCTTTGTAGGAGGGTCAATACAACTGATACAACTCCAGCCAGACTAATCAGGACAAAAAGAGAAAAATATCACTTAGGAAAGTCAGGAATGAGGGAGGTGGCACTGCTGCAGATTCCGCACAACAAGGGACTATGATGCACGACTTCATGCCTGTACAGCGACTTAGATAACGTGATGAAATTCTTTGACAGACACGGACCTCCAAAGCCCACTCGAGGAATCGATACCTTGAGTATTCTTATCTCTAGTAAGAAATTAAAATTAAACAAAGGAAACGCCAGGTCCAGATGTTTTCACTACTGAATTCTACGAAACACGTAAGGAAGTCTACACAAACTCTCAAAATACTGAAGAAGAGGACGTAGTCCCCAACCGATTTCATGACAAACTACAGAACACAGATGCAAAAATTCTAAATCCTTTAGCAAGTTGAGCCCGACAATGTGTAAAAAGGATAATTACCTCATGACAAAGAGGTTTATCTCAGAATGTAAGGTTGGTTTAATATTAGCAACTTAATGTAATTACCATATTAACAAACGTAAAAAAGAAAAAAAACATACAATCATCTCAAAAGATATAGATCAAGCATTTGACGAAACCCACATCCATTCCTGACTTAAAAAATAAAATAAAATAAAAGCAGCAAACTAGAAATAGAAGGGGACTTCCTCGAGCTGAGAAAAGACACCTGTAAAAACCGACCACTCACATCACACTTAATGACAGAGACTGAGTGTTGCCCCCTCCTGCTAAGGCTGGGGCAAGACAAGGGTGTCCGCTCTCAACACTTTGTCCCGGAGGCTCTAGTCAGGAAATCCAGAAAGAAAACTAAATAAAAGACATTCAGATTTTTAGAAAAAGAAGTCAGTCTACGGCCATGCTACCCTGAACACACCTGATCCCGTGTAGGAAGCTAAGCAGGGTGGGCCAGGTTAGTACTTGGATGGGAGACCACCTAGGAAGACCAGGTGCTGTAGGCAAAAAATAAAAAATAAAAATAAATAAAAATGTCTTTATTAAAATAAATAAATAAAAAAGAAGTAAAACTGTATTTGCCGATGAAAGGATCTCTGCAATCAGATTACGACATATAAATTATCATATTAACATGCACACCTGAAAGTTATCCAGCGTGACATGTGAAACATACTTAAATTAAAAAGATAATATAATCAGCTATGTAGAAAATCCAATGAATCTACAATATATCTACTAGAAATAATAATTGAATTTAACAATTTGCAAGAACAAAAACAATACACATAAATCAATTATTTCCATAGACTAGTAACAAATAATCAGAAATCAAAACTTTAAATTTCCATTACAATAGTATCAAAAAAGGAAATACTTAAGGATAAATCTAACAAAGGATGTGAAAAACCTGTACCTGAAAACGATAAAACATTGCTGAGAGAAATTAAAGATCTAAACGAAAGGAGAGGTAGACTGTGTTCCTGGTTCAGAAGACTCAGCATCGTTAAGATGTCCCCCCGCACCCCAAAAAATCGATTTACAGAGCCAGTGCACTCACAGCCGGAAATCCGGTATGACTCTAAACATGCATACGGAGTGTATAACGCAGAAGAACCAAAGCAACTTTAGAAACAAGACTCACACTACACAGGTTTAAGATTTCTAAGCTATCGTAAGGGCAATTCAGTGGAGAAATGATCATTATCATAGTCTTTTTTTAAAATGTTGAAACATTTGAATATTTGCATGCAAAAAACAAAACAAAACAACAAAGAAAAACTAAGAGTATAACTTCAACCCATACCTGACCCCATATACAAGCACTAACTCAAAATGGGCCACAGACCCAAGTGGAAAGACTAAACTACAAAACTTTAGAATAAGACCTTTGTGATCTCGGGCTAGATAAAGATTTCTTAGATTTGACACCGAGAGCATGATTCACAAAGGGACAAAGTAACACACTGGCCTTCAGGAAAAGTACGCGTTTTTTCTCTTTCAAAGACGGTGTTAAGAGAGCTTAAAAAGACAAGCCACAGACTGGGAGAAAATAATTTCAAAGCATAAGTCTGAGAAAGGACTTGTATCCAGAATATATTTTTAAAATTCTCAAAACCCAATAAGAGACAACCCGATTTTTAAAAAATGGACAAAGGGTTTGAACCTTTCACCAGGGAAGATACACAAAGAGCAAACAGCACATGGAAAGAGGCTCGATAGCATCATTCATTAGGGCAATGCAAAGCAAAGTCACAGGGAGACACCCTCCGCCCCTGTGCGAATGGCCGCCTCGAGGGGGACCCGCACTGCCAGGGCTGTGGAGGAGCGGGAACGGTCACGGCGCTGGCACGAGCACTTGGGAAGGAGTTTGGCACTTTCCTACAAAGGTAAACACAGCTCCGCACGTGATGCCGGCATTCCCGCCTGCGTTTGCTCAGGGGACATGACAGCCGGGTCCACACAGAGACTCGCTCGCGTGTGAATATTCACGTCGGCACCATCTGGAAGCACCGCTGGACGTGACCTAACCGTCTATGGACAGGTGACGGAAACACAGCCGTGGGGCAGACAGCGGACAGTGAAAGGGAAGACGCTATTGTGATCCTGGGACGTAGGGGAATCTCGGGATAATTGTCCCGAGTGTAAGAACGCAGACCAAAAAAAGAAGGACATCCCGGATGATTCCGTGACATGAAATTCCAAGAAATACAAACTAATTTAGAGTGGCAGAAAGCAGACTAATAGCTGCCTGGGCACAGGGTGGGGCGAGGCGGGGCAGGAGGGTGGGAAGGATTCCATAGGGGCACTTTTGGGGATAACGGATTTGTTCATTATCTTGATTTTGTGGCGATGGTGTCACGGATGCATACAGATGTCAAAACTTATCAAGTTGTGGCCTTTACACATGTGCAGTTAATTGTCTGACAATTACACCTCAATAAAGCTGCTTTGAAAAAGAGAGAGCGAGCAGGAGGAATGTCCCGGGACGGAGCCCCCTTCCTGCCCAGGGTGGTACCACCGAGGTTCTGGAAAACAGCCTGCGGGCCCGGGATCTGAACCGCGGGCCTGGGGCTCATCAGAAATTCAGAGCTTCTGACCTTTCGCTCTCTCCCTGGCCGGGGTTTGCAGCGCGGAGCCCGCCCCGACCCGCGCAGAGGTGACCCCCAGGGTGGGCCACCAGCCGCGGCCCGCAGACCCGGTTCCGGAAAGGGGGGGCTCCCTTCCACTCCGGATCAGCGTCCTGGGACTCTGTCCGCGGCCGGGCCGCTCACCACCTGTCCACAGAGAAAAGCAGCGCACGTGCGGACCGGCATTTTCTGTGAAACTGTGGGCCCTGGGCACGGCGCAACCCGAGCAGGCGCGAGGGGCCCTCCCCTGCCGACTCTGGCCCCCCACCCGGGAGCAGACGCGGGCCCTGGACTCCGAGAACAGCACGGGAGAAGTGCACCACTGAGCCCGAGGCCCAGAGTGGGAGCCCTGCTCCCCCGAACCCCCTGCTCACCATGGGGCGCTGCAGGCGGCTGTGGGCACGAGCACGAAGCCCTGGTTTGTCACCAGCCCTGCCTCTTCCTCGCCAGCCTGTGACTCTGAGACATTTCTTTAACCTATTGGAGCCTCGGTTTCCCTGTCTGTCAAATGGAGGTGATAGCCTGACCTCGGGGCCCCTTGTGAAGGAGGGGCGGGAGGGACAGTGGCTTGCACGAAGCCCTCGCCTGGCACTTTGCCCCTCTGCCGGAGACCAGGCTTCAGGTAACCTGCCAGCTCCAGGGGCCTCCCAGCCTTTCCAGGGCCCAGGTGGGCGTCTGACCACCCTGCTCTGGGGTGGATCCCAGGCTTGGAGATGGGGCGGAGTCCCGTGCCATCTCCCCTCCCCAGCAGAGAGCGTTCCCATGGCAACCCTGCTGCGGCCTCTTCCTGGCCTGGCAACCTGGTGGGTGCCTTTGCACAAAAGGGTGCAGGTGACACTTGGTGGCCTTGGTGCTGTCGCTCCTCACCCATCTCTCAAAGGCATGCATTTCTTTCCTCGAAATATGTGAACACATGTGAACAGAATTGCTCCTAACAGCCACGCCTCAGCCAACACCAGGCACAAAGACACCCCCCACCCCACCCCACCCCACCCCACCCCAGCCACCCGTGGGGCCTTTTTGCATAAAAGGCTCCACTCCCTTCGGGATCAGACCTGCTTCTGGGATCCCGCCTGCCCCAGCAGGACGGATTGCCTTGGCGAGGGGATCGGATTCTAATTAGCACTAATTAGTGCTTCACAATCTGTGAGACAAGGCACCTGTAGCCAAGCCTTCCTCTGAGGACTTCAAACGGTTTCCGTGGGTTCAGGACATCAAAGGGAGTTGAACCCAAGCTGCCTCCCCGCTGAAATCCACACATCCCCGGGACTTCCTGCCCCTTCCTGCTCTGGACCCTGGACCGGCCTCGTCCACAGAGCAGGTGTCCAGGAGGGCGGGGGAGGTGGGGCATTGCCACGCAGGACCAGGTGTGCTCCGTCCACGGGTCCTGGCCGCCAGCAGGCTGTCATGCCCACTGCTCTTCCCGAGGGGACTCTGCCTGAACGTGGGCACGTCACGTGCGTAGCCACTGAGGTAGGACAGTGCAAGCAGAGGGAAGGCCAGCAGGGCCTTCCAGAGGAGGCACCACAGGGCGGGAGCCGAGGTTCATCCAGCGCCTTCCTCCTCAGCTGGTCTGTGCTGGGGCCGGGGGCCCCTGGGAGCTATAAGAGAGGGGGGACCCAGCCTCCAGGAGCTCACAGGGGGACATCAGGGGTCTTGGGGCAAAACGGGCCCCAGCACTTCCGGAAGAAGAGGCAGCAGGAAGGCTGGCACAGGAAGGACGGAGCCCGTGCAGAGGCCCAGGCAGATGGCATTCAGACTGTGACTCTGCCACCCACAGGGCAGAAAGAGGCCGTCTCCCCGCAGCCGACGCAGTGGCTCCCCAACCTCCCTTCCCTTAAGTGCCCTGGGTCCTGGCTCCACTCGCCAGTTCCCTGATGGACCGTCGCAGCAGCAGGACCTGCCCGAACCGTGTCGAGCCTGGGAGCCCACCTGGGCCCCAGCTCTGCGGCCTCCACATGACACTGGGCTGCCTGTGGCCTTCGCCTCTGCCCAGGGTCAGAGGGCACTTTTTTTTTTTAAGCCTGGTACATGTCTCTTCTGGTTTCATGTGGATGGTCTGAGAACAGTTGACTCTGGGACCGGGTACGTTCCTGGGGCGGGGGGTGCCTTCCTCCTCTGCGCTGGGGCGGTGGGCAGCAGCTGCGTTCACTCAGAGCCCGGTGCCCGGCGGGTCCCCTCCAGGGTCTGGCACGGGGGCAGCAGGGTTGGCCCGGCCACCCCTCCTTGCAGGGACAGTCGTTGCTCTCACACCACAGACAGCGGGGCCGGAACCGGGTCGGGGGCTGGAGAGAACTCTGTTGGCAGTCACCAGGCCCGCCTGCCCCCTTGGGTCCCAGCTGGACCCTCTGCGTTTGTGGAGGAAACTGCAGGACCCGCCGAGCCCGTTGATTCGCTAAGGATGTGGGAAGATGTTTCTCGCCCACAGTTTTTTTAAAGCGCTCTGGCTGGGCTTGGGTTTCTTCTTTCCTAATTGAATTCCATTTGTGCAGGAGAGAACAGAAAAAATACTGTTCGCTCTTGCCCGGCCCCTCCCCCCGCGCGGCTCGGAGCGCGGAGCAGGGCAGTCGCCTTTCAGGCCCGTGTGAATGAGCCGGGCAGGGCTGACCCCGGGTGTGCAGCCAGCCAGCCGGGGACAGGACAGGTGGCCCCGGGACAATGCCCACCGGCCCCTGGGCACCCTTCAGGAGCTGCGGCAGGCGCGGGGCTGGGGAGGGCTGGGGACCACCCTGGGGACAGAACGCGGCAGGCTGCCCGGGGTCCTGGGGGGCGGGGCCCCCAGGAAGCCACCCAGGCACCGGGGACCACTGCCGAATGCAGATGCCATGAGGCCCCGTTCAGAGCTTGGCCTCGTTCTCGCCGCGTCCCCTGCCGGGGCGGCCACAGCGCCCCAGTGCCGTGGAAGATTCCACAGACACCAAGGCACTTGGGGGGCTGGCGCTGCCTTTCGTTTGGGTTTGGGGCTCTCGAGCAAAAGCCAGTGAAGCGAGGGAAGCCTCTGCTTAGACTCGCCCGCCGGGCCGCTCCCGGCGACGCCCTGAGCGGCCAGTCAGTCCTCAGACGGCTCGCGGTCAGCGGCGCGGGCTCCCGGACCCCGGGAGTCACCGCCCCGTCCCAGCCGCACGAGGAGCAACAGCGCGCGCCACCCCAGTCGCTGCGAGGGCGCGCCGGGGGTCGCTGGCTCGCCTCGCCTCTGCTCCGGACGAGGACGCTGAGGCTGGAGGAGGCTGCGCCGTCTGCCCCGGGTCGGCGGAGCCCGCGGGGCCTGGCGCGGGTTTGCGCACGCGCCTCCCTGCCGCCCGCGCTCCGTGCGCCCCCACCCCGGGCTGCGCGCGTCCCCGGGCTGCGCGCGTCCCCGCGCGGCCAGGGCCCTGGACCCCCAGCTGCCTAGTCGCAGCCCCCCATCCCGCTTCCGGGACCCTGTGGTCAGCGGAAGCTCCCACCTCCGGGCTGGTCTCCCTGGAGTCCGCTACGCCTTTCGGGGGTGCATCCACTGAAGACTGTGTGTGACCAAAGTTGCTCAGGATGGGGATGAACCCAAGTGGACGGTGACCTCCACGCCGACTCGTTGCCACGACGAGCCGGGTACGACTCGGACGTGGGGTCTGACTGCGCCCCCTCCCTCGCCCCTCGCCGCCCTCCGGCCAGCTGCACCCAGACGATTCATCAACGCGGGGAAAGTCTGGAACCGGAAGCTGGCAGCGGCCCGCGGGACTCAGCCACGTTCCTGACCCCGGGAGGGGCCTGCCTACTCTGGCGGTGGAGGACCTGGGGGACCCCTCACCCACATCTCCGCTGCTGCAGCTCACGGCCCAGTGACCCACACACCACCTGTGTGTTAAATGACACGGGCCGAGATGGCCCAGGAGCCTGGACGGCGGTGGGGACGCCAACTCCGGCCTGGGGTTCAGACATCACCCCACTGCCAACGCAGCATTTGTCAGCAGGAGGCTGACAGCCGTGATGCTGATGGTGGCCCGTGCCCTGGGACAGAGTAACTGGTGACTGGTGCACAGGAGCCTGCGGACCAAGCGGGAAGCCCACTTTCCCAGAGTCGCACAGCTGACAAGGAGGGACCAGACCCCACCCCACGCGTGCCGGGCGCCCTGCACAGACGGGGGGAGGGGCAGAGGATGCCCAGGGATGAGGGCGGATGAGGGGGCCCGGGAACCAAGGCTCAGAGCCGGGAGGAAGGCAGCCGGGCATGCGGTTTGGGCACCGGGTCTCAGACCAGGGAGCCGGCTGGGAGGGACCTCAGCACGGGCACCACGGAGGGACCAGGACCGTGCAGCCGGGCGTGGGCTGCCGGTGGTGTTGGCCATGGCTCCAAACCCGCAGCAGGGCGATGGCAGGCCCTGGGAAGGGAGCAGGCTGCAGGGCTGGGCAGAGCGCGGGTGCGGGGAGGCGGGTGCAGGAGGGCGGGCTGCTGGGCGCTTTGCACACTGTGCGGCCGGGAAGCCTAGGCGAGGAGCAGGGAGCCAGGCGGGGCGCCGGGAGACCCTCAGAGGTCCTGTCTTGGCGTCCACGTGTTCCCCACATGCTCTAGCATGGCCCCAGAGCCCACTCTTCACTCCCACGGGGTCTGCCTCCCACCACCACAGGGCACTGCCCCCCCTCACTCCTGGCCCTGGCCTTCATGTGGCCAGGAATAATATTACGTCGATGACAATAATCACCACCACCAGTGCTGGGCACGTGGGACACGCCAGGCCCTCGGCTGGCCGCCTTCTGCCCGGCTCCGTGCTGTCTCGCCCCTCAGCTCCTGGGTGTCACAGCAAATGGCCATGGGGTCAGTTCTCTGCACGCTTCTCTGCTTGCTTCAGCCCCGCTCTATCCTGCTTCACAGAGGACCCGCCGAGGCACGGAGAGGGTCAGAAACGGGCCCGGGTCCCAGGGCCAGCAGGGGTCCGAGATCCCCGCTCCGGGGGAGACATGGCAGTGCCCCTGTGCCCGGTGCCGGGGTGACCAGGAGCCCAGGGCCCATCCTCAGGTGCAGCGGCCCGGTCACCAGGGTTTAGCCCCCCAGGGCCCTCCCTCCGGCCTCAGGGTGCCCCGAAGACCTTCCTTAGACCCTGTGAGCACCCGCCACGGTGGACCAGGTATATAGCGCTGCTCAGACCCGCCCGTGCTGGGCAGAGTGGCCCACAGCCATGGGGCATGTCCTCCGTGAGCTGTGGGCACGCGCCAGGCCCGGGGATGGCCGCTCTGTAATTTCCGATGTCGCTGGGCATGTGTGTGTTATCGGGTGATACTTAAATCCTAACCTTTTCAAAAGCAAACCCAAGTAAGTACATATTTGGGAACCATAATTCCAAGCTTGGAGGCAGCACTCAAGGCGGACGGGGAGTGTGGCATCATGACCGCTAACCGGGTCCCTCTGTGTCCTTGGGTTTGACAACATCTGTGTCCGTCGGGAGGGAACTCCTGATGCCAGCGCCCGTCCGGCCCTAGGTCACGGCGGGGCCCTGCAGGCCTCCCAAAGCCCAGCAGCTGGACCCTGGATGCAGGGAAGGGCAGCCTTGATCCTCAATGAGCCCAGAAGAGTGAGATGCCCGATGGCCCGCGCCATTAAAGGCTCAAGCGCATGCGTACAGGGCCAGCGGCTGGGGAGGCCTGGGGAGGACTTGGCCCGAGTGAAGCCTTAGAGAGAGAATGGGCCCGACAGGGGACACGTGGGGGGCCCCCATGTTGCGAGAACAGCAGGAAGAGGCGCACAGCCACAGCACGTTCAGGAAGTGTGGGACAGCAGATGCCTGTGTCCGCTGCGTGTGTGGGTGACGGGGAGCTATGGGGAGTGCTGGAGGGAGCAGAGTGTATTTTAGGAAAAAGGAAAAAAAGCGTATTAATCCTAGGAGCTGAAAAGGGTGTTCCTACTCTTACCTCAGGGCGTGGAGGTTGAGGGCACAGCTCCTGACCTAGACCGCCCCTCACCCGCAAGGCCCTGGGCAAGCCACGGGGCCTCGATGACCTCGCTGTGTGTGCAGCATGGATGGGGTGACGGTGACACCCGCTCCGGGCCATCGTGACAGGCAGGGACGTGGCGCCCGTCCACGGGAATGGCGGTGAGCTGAGTGAGGGGAGGATGGTCACCCGCAGCGCGGAGAACAGAGGCCTGACCAGCACCCTGGAGAGAAGACCCTGCCTGTGAGCATGGCTGCAGGTGGGTAGCCATTTCCAGAAAGGTGGTTTAGTGCCAAGAACCCTCCCTGGGCATCGGGACCCAGCCCCCGGTCTTGGTCCTGCTCCAGCCATGGTGACCGGGGAGGCCTCCTCCTGGGCCCGTTTCCCCTCCCAGCCTCATTCTCCACTCCTGGGAGTGCCCTGACTCAGTTTCCCTGTCTGCTCCATCACACCCTTCAGGGCTGGGCCCAGTGCCCGTGGGACACTCACCTGCCGTGTCTGCTCAGTGGGTCCCGTGAGTGCCCTCCGGGTTGCATGGAAGGACCCCAGGAAGCTAGCAGCAGGTGGTTCCTGCAGCACCCGAGGGCCGACAGGGAAATGCTACTCGGAGCAGACGTCTCTGCACAAACCCCCACAGGGGAGCCCCCTTCTGTAAGGGGGGTGACCGGGGCCCCAAAGGCCCCAGTGAGGGGACTTCTGGACTCAGGAATATGGCCAAGGGCACTGTCGGGCAGCGAGATGGGCACCGTGGTCAACAGCCTTGCTCCCCAAGCTCCTCGGGCTCCCGGCCCCGCCCCTCTGCTCTCCCGGGCTCCTCACGCTCACCCTTCAGGGGCTGCCCTCCGTGCCCGATGGTCCCCACCGCCGCCCCCACCTGCCACACAGCCACGGTCATGATGGCACTCACTGCTCCCGCCGCCGGGGGGACCTCCCTGCCTGCTCGCTCCAGACACTTAGGGGCTCAGGGCGGGCGCCAGGGGTGTTTGAGGAGAAGCCAGGCAGCGACCCCCAAGTCTGAGCAGGACCTGCCCATGGCGAGGCCGTGATCCCCAGACTCCAGTGCCCAGAGGCCAGGGGAGCAAAGGCCGAGCCCGGCAGCGGTGGCAGGAGTGACCGAGCACCAGGGCCGCTCACTTGCTCTCTCCAGACACATTCGAGTGCTTCTGGGGGTGTAGGGTCCCTCCGCCCACTTGTCCAGGACACACATGCCATGCCCAGGCAGCTTTGGGCAGCTAGGCCGACTCAGCCGAGTGCCGGCCGCAGTGGGCCCCAGCGCCCTGGGAGGAGAAAGAACAGCCCCCGCTCAAAGCGGGCAGAGAGGGCCCGAAGCACTGAGAGGCGTGCCCGGCTGCCTCCTCGTCCAGGCTGGCCGGCTTTGCTCCCCAACTGCCCCCCCATCTGCCCATCCACCCACAGAGGGGGCTCCCAGCTCCGTGTCAGGCCTGGGGTTTGCTGCCAGACCCTCCATCGTGGGCACCTGCGGTTGGAGGGAGGAAGTGGGCACGCTCCTCCTGCTCAGCCAGCCAGGCTGACAGGTGCTCGTTCTACACATTTAGCACAAATACCCCTCCTCCATGAAGCCCTCTCTGACTGCACCTCAGTCCAGCAAGGCCGGTGCTGGGGACCAGTCTGGCTTTAAGGCAAGGGTCCCACGGCCACCATATAGGAACATATTCCATCTACCCCACAGGGACCACGTTCCAATCATGTTAGGACCCTTCACTCTGGACCCAGGGCCTGGCCTGTTGTGGGACCTCGGGTAATGTTTGCTGGGTCCCATGGGACATCCGGAGCCTGTAAGGACACCCCAATGCGTTCTGAGGTCCCTCCTGCCTCCTCGTAGAAGGCCCCTCAGCCCGGTCCCCGAAGGGCCTGGATGGTTCAGAGGTCAAGTCATCATTCTCTGAGCACCTGCTGCAGGCCAAGTGCCATCCTGGGGGATGGGTACAAAGGACCTTATGTCCTGTCACCACGGGTGCCAGCCTCTCCATGTGCCGGGCGAGGACACGATGGTTCAGTTGCCGAGTGACGTGGAAACTGCAGAAGTGGACGGGAACCCGAGGCCGTCTGCCCCACACCAGGGTCCGGGTGGCACTGGAACCCAGACAGGCCTCACGGGACCGTCCTGCGTGGAGACAGCAGGCTGGTGGCCCCCCCTCCTTCCCGGTGGGGGCCTGAGGGGAGCCTCGCACGGGCACACACATGGGCATGCACACTCACACTCACATGGGCATGCACACTCACACTCACATGGGCACGCACACTCACACTTGCACACCCATGCACAAACAGGCATGCACACTCACGCTCTCACGGGCGCACACAGGCACACACATGCACAAACAGGCACGCACGGGCACACACACACACGCAGGCACACACGCAGGCACACACGGGCACGCACACTCACACACGGTCACTCCTCACCCCCCAGTGCCCTGCCGCTGCCCTCCAGTCGACCCGCAGGCCTCGGCCAGGCCTTTAGTCACATCCTGGCGGAAGACCGTGGCCGGAGCCTGGTGGCCGGGCGGTGGGGGCCTGGGCGTCCTCCCCAGGCACCACCTGATGGGGTGGATCCGTGGAGCTGCTTCCTCATCAGAAATGCGCCCTCCCCGCTGGGGCGAGGCCAGGCCTGTCGGGCAGCAGGCCGGGCCCCTGCGGCTGCTTTTCCGGCTCCCGCGGAGGCCACAGGCTCCTGGCCCAGGGTGAAGCTGATGGGACACAGATGGGGCAGGAGGTGGGGGTATGGGGGGACTGGATCAGAGGCCCTGCTCGCCTCAGGAAGGGCACCGTGTGCTCTGGGGATCCCCAGGAGGGCTCGGTGATGGGGGGAGCCACTTCGCCTGTGAGGACAGTGCAAGTGCTCCCTCAGGATGGCACAGGGGTCTCGGGGTCACCTGTGGGCACAGGTGGAGCCCACCCAGTCCCCTTAAGCCTCAGCTTCCCTGGGTGCCAATGAGAGGACACAGCTCGGCAGTGCTGAGGATTAAGTGCTATAATCATGGTGTGTGAGGAGCCTTGTTTCCCGGGCCGGCTCTTCCGGCGTCTGGACTCCCAAGATGGGGCCCCCTACCCCAGTCGCCACCGCCACCCCCAGTCCTGCCCGTCCACAGCAGCCCCAAGCAGGGCTCAGCCTCCCCTTCCAGCGGTCTTCAGGGCTCTCCAGAAAGTTTTCTAAGATGCAGGAATGCCCTCCTCCCCGCCCCCAACCAACTTTGCCATGGGCTTTTTTCTGGTCACAGTGATACCTGCCCTTTTTGCGACCCCCGTGTTTGTGGGGCACCCCCACCCCACACCAATGTTCCTGCAGATCCACCTTCAAGGACCCCTGCTTCCTTCTATCCCTGCTTCCTTCTTCCCTTGAGGGAGGAGCAGGGGGGGCGGGGGGGGGGAGGCACTGCCTGTGTCCCGGTTCTTAGCCTCCGGCTCCACAGGGCTGAGGGAGCAAGGCCTGGCTCTGCCCTGCTTCCCCCTGGGCTCTCCTCCTCCCCAGGACCCCACCACCCCACCCTTCCCCGCATGCAGCCCCTGCAGGACCGGCATTCGGGCCGTGGTCCCCCCTCGGCCACCCGCATCTGGGGCAGAGGGGGGAGGATGGGGGCTGCCAGTGCCCACTCCCCCCTGCATGCACGGTTTTGCTAAGAGGTCAGTTTTAGCCTGCCACTGGCTGGGCTCTTTTGGGGGCTTGGGGGCTGTGGGGCTGGGGAGGCCTTGCCCACCCAGGCGTGGTGAGGCTCGCAGAGCGCTGTCCCCAGTGGGCAGCCGGACCTTGTGGCCAGACTGGGTGGGTGCTGCCGGTGGCAAGAACCTGGGAGGTCTCTCCGTGTGCCCTCCAGAACTCCTCTGGGGGGGCACGCATGAGCCGGTGGCCTCGCGCTGAACGCTGTCCCAGGACCCAAGGGGCTGTCGCAAGCCGCTCCTGATCACTCCGGGGTGGGCGGGCGGGAGCCTGGGGGGGCCGTCCCCTGCCCCCCCCCACCCCCGCCAGCCCTCCGTGACTAAAGCCGAGCCCCCGCCCGCCCCATTGACTGGGGCTTTGTCTGCCAGGCCTTTCTCTCCCTGCCGGACCCTGGAAAAGGCCTCGTCAGCGTGGCCTTTGTCTGGGCCTGCAGGCCGCCGCGGTTCTCAGGGCCGGACAAAGGCGGCCGGTTCACAGCCGCCCGGGCGGATGGAGCGATTCAGTGTTTGGATAATTCGACCACAAAAAGCATGTGGCCCTTTCGCCTCCATCAGCTGGACTGGGCACCCCCCCTCCCCCGTGGCCTTTCAGGACTCTCGGGGGAGAAAATTCCCACAGGCCCCAGAGGCGGGCGTGAGCCGGGGAGAAACAGAGTCTCCTGGCTCCTGGGCAGCGCTGGCTCCTGGCTCCACCGGGGGCGGGGCGGGGGGGGGGACCTCCCACGGGGGGGGCAGGGGGCGCATCCCCGCCCCCCCTTCCCCGTTACCCCTGGCCAGTCCCTCCCTTTCTCTGGCCTCAGCTTAGTTTCTCATCTACAAAAATGGGGCTGAATCATATTTGCCTCTCCGGGGGTCACAACGGTTAGGTCGGGTCACGGATCCCAGCGCCCGGAACGCGGCGTGAGCTCGGCGTCGGCTGCCTCCCCGCCCCGCGGCTCTCTGTGCCCAGCAGACCCCGGAGACGGCCGGACGTGTGCGAGGGGCGTCAGGGCGCCTGCAGCCGTCAGCCCGCTGTGCGGAGAAAGGGAGACGCACTTGGCCCCAGACGGGTGGGTCCTGCATCCCCAGCTCAGGTCCCGTCCGACTCAAGACCAACGACCAGCCCAGGACCACGCTTGTGTCTCCAGTGGGACCTCGTCCTGCAACTGACCACGCCCCAGATCTGACCCATGGCCCCCCTTCCCTCCGAGGCTCTCAGGCCAAAACCCTGGGCCACCCTCACCCCCTCTTCCTCCCCATCCCACAGTCCAGCCATCAAGTCCCCTTGGCTCTGCCTTTGAGACGGGTCCAGAGTCAGACGCTCCCGCCCAGGCCCCCATCGCCAGGTCCCAACACGGTCCTTGGTCCCCTCGTGGCAGCGGCGGGTCCCGACCCTCGCTCCTTCCCGGCACCCTCAGTGCCCCCACCCCTGGGTCCCCAAGCCTGCCTCACACAGGTCCCCTCGCACTGGACTGGGGGACCCTCCCTCCGGCCTCGTCTGCCCCGCGGACCCCGATCACAGTTCCCCAGCGAGCCCGCTGCTCCCTCAGTTTACCTCCCGTCTTTGCGCTGGGGCGGCGGCCCTGGGAGCGCCCCCTTCCGGTTGGGCCTGCGCACTGCCGGGCCCCAGCGCCGGCACGTGGCTGAGGGACTCACGTCGGGGAGCCAGTGGCTCCTGAGCAGGTGCTGCGGGCGGGCCCCTCTCGCCTCTCTTGCCGCAGTTTCCCCATTCGTGAAGCGGGCACTGACTCGGCTGCCCCAGCCACACCCTGGGCCCTGGGCACTTCGAAGCTCCTCACTGCTCCCTGGTGTGGCCATCCCATGCAGATGGCCCCGTTTCTAGATGGGGAGACCAAGGCCCAGAGCAGGGAAGGGCTGGCCTGGGACCCAAACACTCGAGAGAGCCCCTCGGCCACAAAGCCGGGAACCTCATCTGCCCGCTCCTGCCCTGTGTGCCCAAGGCCCGGGAATCAGCCCCAGCAGCATGAGGAGGGTCCCCCCCCCCTGCTCAGCCATTGCATTGTACAAGTGGGGGAACTGAGGCAGAGGGCGGGCACAGGGGGCAGTGGCACTCCCCGGGGACCCGTTGCCTCCTCGGGGCCGGGCCTCAGCGGCTTCTCCGTGTGCTCTCTCTGCACCCGCGTTCCACGCGGGTGTTGCCCGATGATTCCCAAACTGTGTTCCACGGAAGCCCGCGCGGCCCGAGGGCTCAAGCGCCGAGGGGCTCAGCGCGTACAGCTTCGGGAGCGCCACGTGGAGCACAGAGCGCTGGGTGGCATGTCGGGCTGTGGGACACGCGGCTGAGGAGCTGGGACCTCTTGGCCACAGCAGCAGTCCTGGTCACGTCCTCGGTCTCAGCGCCGAGCAGCTGCGGCCAGGCCCTGGCCCAGCCCCGCTCTGTCCTCGTTCCCTCGCTTGACTCAGGTGAGGCACCCCCTGGCTCAGAGCCTCAGTTTCCCCACCTCTCTCTATGTCCCACCCCCGTGCTCCAGGCTGTGGGTGGCTATGAGCCAGTGAAAGAAGCCCAGGGGTCCACTGGGGCCCGCGGGCCCCCTGAGCGGACGCCTGGCAGGGCATGGAGGCCCTGAGCAGCTGCAGCCTGCACTTCCGGAAGCCGGGTGAGGCAGGCAGCTGGGGTAGGGGACACAGCCACCCTGACTCGGGTGCCCGGGGCCGACCATCCCTGCCCTGGGACACAGCCAGTGAACCGCTGAGTCCAACGGTGGCCGTTTCCACCCCCATTTACGCAGTCGGGGAAACCTTCCCGAAGTCGGGTCTGTCCAGGTGAGCCAGGTGTCGTGGTCGTGAGTGCCCTTGTGAATTCAGCTACGAGCTCAGCACGAGGACAAAGTGAGCTAGCTGTCTTCGCAGGGATGACAGCGCTGCGGATCCCGAGAGCAAGAGCCCCGTTCTTAGCACCTCCACAAACGAGGGGGTGCAGACGGGTTTGGTGGTGGGGTGCACAGAGGTCACGCCTGCAAGCTGCCCTTAGCGCGTCTGCATCACCGTCTGCAGCACATCTGCACATGCGCCCAGGACAGGGGCTGACCGGCCACGTTTCCGCCATGACGAGGCGTCGATGCAAAGAGGTACCCTAACAATGAAGCACGCTGCCCCCGTCCCCACTCCCCTTCACGCCCAAGCCTTCTCAGCACTCCTTTGTGATCGACCCAGGAGACCCCAATGTTCACAAGTGTTTGGGAGGCAAGTTCTCTAAACAAGCTGCAATTCGTTTGGAACCATTAATCAAATATCTCCACAAAGAGAGCATCGAAAACCTTCAGCAAGGGAAGCCTTCACAGAATCACAAGGACTGAAGACACAGCTTGCAAACCAGAAGACATGGACATTCACCCCTGCACATACAAGAGAGGGGCAGATCATGGCGACTGGCAAGGCAGCGAACGGGGACGAGGTGTCACTTGAAATCGTGCGGTCACGCTCTGGCGTGGCCAGCCGGACGTGCCTCTGTCAATGGAGTTTCTCTTATTAATCGGGTAAATTTATATTCTGGATTGAAATGCGATGGAATCGAGGAGGCCAATGGTTCTACAGCATCTCATTTGAAGAATCGTTAAAAAGAATCATAAATAAAGATAACTTATTTGGTGAGATTCGTCTTTTACTATTGGTCTTTATGGTTGAATACTTGCCCCCCGAATGGAAGCCGAAAGACAGCACCTGTGAGAACATATGGGCTGAAATATTTACACGTTTTAATGCAAAATATTAGAACCAAGAACTTGCGTTTACGGAATTTGCTCTGAGTGTACCAGGGACCCCAGCCCTGCAGACAGAGCACCTTCCCAATGAAATGTTATGAGCCACAGGGAAGCATCCAGTGAAGTTATAAACATATTCATCTTTGGGGGCCATTATAAGCAACTTGAAGATCACAGGAAAAGTGATGGAAATAAACCTTAAAAAGAATAAGAATGTATGAAAAAAAAAAAAAAACACTGGGCAGAGAAATACCAGGGACACATAGAGACAGCTGGTGCCCAAAGACGTGGCTGTGACCTAGAAGTGGCATTCTTCGACATTGAAATACGTTGTTTTTAACGTTCAGGTAAGCAATCTGGGGCGGGCTTATTTTTCGATGCTCACTGATACTCACTGACGCAGTTTATATCGATTGTTTCAGAAATCATCGTATAGCTTTTTGAAAAGGTTTGACTAGAACTGTTTCACAGGTCCAGCAATATCATAAAACAAATTAGCTGGTCAATAAATAAATATTCAGACAACTAATCATTTAAATTATTTTTAGTGCCCCCTCACCCTTTCAAAAAGCGCCCTTGTTTGGATGACAACTCATTTCTTGCCCAACTTTGACCCATTCCACCACCGACCGGCCCGCCTCGGCCCCTCCCCGGGCCTGGGCAGTCCCTCCGGCTCGTTCCCCGGGGTCCCATCTTCCTGGGCAGTGCCCACGCTGGGATGTGGCGCCTGCGTCCGGGGGCCGTCTGAGTCTGTTCTCTGGCACCGCCCCAAAACAGGCATCGGGGTATTTAATCCCCTGGACAGCACTGCCGCCAGGCCCGATCACGCCGCCGAGTGAGTCCCCTGTGATGAGATTATCAAACGGCCCTGTTTGCCCAGCTCAGCGTTACCAGCGTTTACTGGGCCCGCCCGAGCCCAGTGCTTTCTGCGTGCTAACTCATTTAGTCCCTGGGCCTGGCCCCTGGCTTACAACCCTCCTCCCGCAGGGCACAGAGAGGCCGAGCGACCCCTCCTGGCCACACAGCGGGGCAGGAGAGGAACCAGAATGGAACTGACAGGGGCTCCAGACCTCACTTTCTCTACCACAGTGTGAACCTGCCTGTTACCATAGAGACGTGAGTGGCCAGTGTCAGCCCCGCCTTCTGTGGCACATTCGACGCACACGGGAGTCCCACGGGCCACCAGCAAGGGGCTCCCGGACCATCGGACTCAGTCTTCCCGCTGCATCGCCCATGCAGCCAGCAGAGCCAGGTCCCACGTGCCCGCGGGGCCCCCACAGGGGACTCAGCCAGCCCCTGTTCTCAACTGGACGACAACATGAGCCAGTGAACACCCCTGGGGTGGTGCGGGCCCTCCGGCAGGTTCCTAGCTCCTCTTCGCTCAAACTCTGCTCCATCGTCGCCTTCTCCAGCCCTGGGCAGGGCTCCCACGGCCTCTGGGTCTCCGTGGTCAGGGCCCTGCCAGAGAGGAAGCCCCCAGAGGGCGCCTGGAACTGTGTCTTGGAAGGCAAGCAGCTGTCAGCCTGGCAGAGAAGGGAGGTGAGGACCAGGTGGCGCCTGGGGTCGGGCGGGTCAGCTGGAGGCTCAGCGCATCCGTGGGGTGCAGGGCGGTGGTCTGTGCAGCCCTGAGGTCAGCAGGTCCTCTCCCGACAGTGGGTCTGGGAGGGGCAGGTCTGGGACAGGGAGGCCTCTGAAGGCCACAAGGGCGGAGCTGCCAGGCACCAGAGAACCCTGGCTGGGCCACTGGCCTTCGTCCTGCCTCCTCTCGCTCTCCCAGGATGCTGAGCTCAGCCCCAGGGCCCAGGGGAGGCTCCTGGCACTGTAGATCTGGCTGCTGGGACTGGGAGCAAAGCCCATCCAGACCCGGATTCTGGACAAGGCTTATCAGCTCGGCCAGGGGTGCGGGGCCCTCGGCCACACAGCTGCCTGGACCGGCCAGGGCGAGTGAAGACATGTCCATGTGCCCTGGTCTCACCAACGGGTCACGGAGGCCACCGAGCAGGGCCCAAGTGGCCCCGTGGCCACAGGTCGGGGGAGCAAGCACTGAGCAGGGACCCAAGACCCCTGTACCCCAGGGCTCTGCCTTTGACCTCGTGGCTGCAGCTCTGCTGCCCCTTGGGGTACACTGACACATGACTGGCCAGGGTGGGGACCACAGGGGCTTGTCGAGCCGGATTCTGGGAAGAGCTGTTTCCTCCCAACTCCATTTTACAAAGAGGGAAACTGAGGCCCAGAGAGAAGCCCCTGGCTTGTCGGAGACCACAGAGGGCGGCTGCTCGACCAGGCGGCACCCAGGTCCCTCAGTGGGGGTTGGGGTCTCTGGAAAGACTCGGTGGTGGCCCTTTCCCTTAGGACTGAGAAGGGGACAGGGAGCAGGGGAGGAGGCACAGCCCAGTCTCCCGCAGATGTCTGCACAGACCACTGTGGGCCTGCCGCCCGCGGGCCAAGCTGGGCCTGGCCGCCTGGCCTCAGAGGACCAGGACGCGGGGAGGGCGCGGTTTCCCGTGAAAACTGAAGGAGCAACCGCCGGATTGGCGAACTCCTGTTTGCAACCGGTTTGACTGGTTTTTAATGTCCTTTTTTTTGGAACCTGAGTTGGCTCAATTGGACATGACAAGTGAATCTGCCAGGCCTACTGTGCGCTGTCCTGCCCTTCCTCTCCAGGTCTGTAAATGAAGACCTGTCCACAGTCCCTGAGAGCCCCCGCCCATGCGAACGTCCAGGGACACAGCCTGGTGGCAAGTCCTGGAGAAGAAGCCTAATTGGTTCGTCACCCAGCAGCCACAGGGGCTTGTGCCTTCGGTCTGGTTACGCCTCACTCGGCCCCTGATGGGCTGACTTTCTCTTAGTCAAGGGAGCGGATGTCCTGAGAGGCTGTCCTTTATAAAGGGCCAGACATCCCACCAGAGTGACCCTCCCCCATCCCGGGAGGCAGCCAGGGCCAGGACAGGGAGAGGCGGGCAGGCGGAGGGCGTCCGATGGTCGGTTCCTGAATGGAGCTCTCTACGTGGTCGGCCTGGTTGTCATTCCAATCCGGTCAATGGTGGTCATCACCAGGCCGATGGCCGGGAAGCTGTCTGGTGCGTGGGTGCCCGGGGGCAGGAAAAACTGGTCCTGGGCCCTGAGTGCCTGGCATGTCGTGTCCTTCGGGAGCCCAGCCCCCTTCACCTGTAAACAAGGGACAGGGCAAAGTTACCTAGAAAGCCACCCCAGTCCCCTCTCCACCACCTCCTCAGCCACCTTCAGGAGCTTGGCCCGCACCAGGACGCAGCAGACCCTAACATTCACAGGCCTGTCTGGCACTTTACAGTTTGTCTCTAGGATGGCTATGGGAAGCCAGAAGTAGGAAATGCCCACTTGGGGGCAGGGACTGGGAATCCCCTACTGCCACCAGCCGGGTCTGGCTGCTGAAATGGTTAATGTTCAAACCAGAGCAAGGAGTTCCCACTGCCCCCTCCCCCCCCCCACACACTCACCACAGCCTGGAAAACAAAAACAAGCTCACAGACATGGAAATGAAGAGGGTCCCCCTTCCCTGCCCGCCTGGCCTGCGAGGTCTGCTGGGACCTAGGACTCTGCTAGGGACCACGGGGCCAGCAGGGGAGACGCCCCAAGGAGCCGGCAGCTGCGGGCAGAGCCCTGCCTTCCATGGCATCTCTTAAAAATAGCACTGGCCATTTTTCTTCATTAAAAAGAGTATTAGACGAGACTTACTACAAAGCTACAGTAATACACGACACACAAGACCGTAAAGCCACATCATCAAGACAGCACGGCATTGGTGAAAGAATAGACAAATTGATCAACGGAACAGGATCGAGAGCCCCATGTGTACAGTCAGGTGACCTTCAACAGAGGAGCAAAGGCAGTGTTCCCAACAAGTGTCACCGAGACAACGGGACGTCCCCACGCAAACGGAAATGGACCCAGACCCAGACCTTACCCCTTCACCCAAATTAGCCCTGAGTGTAAAACACAAAACCTAAATCTCCTGGGTGACCTTGAGTGTGGCCCGCGGAAGAAATAATTGACAAGCTGGACTTCACTGAGATTCAAACCTCCGCTCTGAGGAAGGCGATGTTAAGGGAACTGGAAGAAAAGCCGCAGACCGGGAGAAAATCTTTAAGACATATGTCTGATCAAAGACTGGTCTCCAAAATATACCAAGAGCTCTCAACACTCAACAAGAAGAGAACAAACAACCCAATTAAAAACTGGGCAGAAGACCTGAGCTGACACCTCACCAAGATGATAAGCGAACACGTGCGACGGTTTGTTTCCTCGCCCGTTCGCGGCCAGGTGAGCACGTGAAAAGATGCTCCACATCACGTGTCATCAGAGAAATGCAAATGAAAGAGCTGTCACTGCACACCTAGCAGAATGACCGAGATCTGAGCCCTCACGACAGCAGATGCTGGCAAGGACGTGGAGCCCTGGGAACGCTCACGCTGCCGGCGGGGGTGCGGGCGGCGCAGCTGACGGGGGTGCGGCCGGCAGGGGTGCGGCCGGCGGGGTGCGGCCCGCGGGGGTGCGGGCAGCGCAGCCACTTTGGTGGACAGTCTGGCGGTTTCTTACAAAACTAAACGCACCCTCACGTACGGCCCAGCAGTCCTGCTCCGTGGTATTCATCTAAGGAGCTGAAATTTATTTCCACACAAAAACCTGCCCACAGATGTTTATAGCAGCTTTATTCATAACTTCCAAAACGTGCAAGCAACCCAGGTGGGCTCAGCAGGTGAACAGATAAACCGTGGTCCGCCCAGACAGTGGAGTAGTATTCAGTGCTAAAAAGAAACAGCTGTCAAGCCATGAAAAGATATGCAGGAACTTTAAATGCATACGCCTAAGAAGCCAACCAGAAAAGGCCACACACTGTGTGATCCCAACTCTGTGACATTCTGGAAAAGGCCAAACTATGGGGATGGTGGAAAGATCAGCGGTTGTCAGCGCCGGGGGAGGGACGACTGGGCAGAAGTCAGAGGATTCTTAGGGCAGTGAAAC
Source organism: Eonycteris spelaea (assembly GCA_003508835.1). Taxonomy (NCBI): domain Eukaryota; kingdom Metazoa; phylum Chordata; class Mammalia; order Chiroptera; family Pteropodidae; genus Eonycteris; species Eonycteris spelaea. The sequence goes on along the minus strand of PUFA01000270.1, from coordinate 277,192 downwards.
TACTCTGTATGATGCTATAATGATGGATCCATGTCATTACACATTTGTCCAAACCCATAGAATGCACAGCACCGAAGTGACCCCGATGTAAAGTATGGGCTTTACGAATAATAACGCATCAATATTGGCCGGGAGAAGTTAATAACAGGGGAACTGTAGGGTGGGAGGGGGGTATATGAGAACTCTGGACTTTCCCCACAGTATTTCTGTAAACCAAAACTGCTCTTAAAAAAAAAATCTATTTAAAAAAAAATTACATGAATTAAAACCACACACAACAATGGGGGTGAATCTCACAAACAGAATTTCTGTTTGCCTGTTTATGCATTTTTTTCTCGCCTTACTGACACAGAAAAACTGTGTATTTAAGATGTGCAACGTGAAGTTTTGATAACATACACATTGTGAAATGATTCCCGCGATCAAGCTAATTAACATATTTCTCGCCTCGCATAGTCATTTTTTTTTTTTTACAAACACAATGTTGAACAAAGAAGCCAGACAGCCGAGGGGGCAGGCTGTGTGACCCATTCATGCGAGGCATAAAACAGGCATAAAACAGGCGAATCGAACCCACAGTGGTGGGGGCAGGATCACAGCCCCCGGGGTGGGGACCGCGGCCAGGAGGGGCTCAGGGGGCTCCTGGGAGCTGGCCGCCGTCTGCTTCTGATCTGGGGCCGGTTACGCGAAGGGTTTGGTTTGTGAAAATTTGTCGAGCTGTACACTTCTGTGTCCACTTTCCTGTGGGTTATACTTCATTAAAAAGTTCCAGAAAAAATAGTATTTGTGGCCGAAAACTGGAAATCCCAGAGAAGGAGAAAGATGGTTCCTCTCATCTGTACCCTCCCCACGGGGATGGGCATCTCGACTGCAGATGGCGGCCCCCCCCTCCCGCCCCGCAGCTCAGCCCCGGGCTGCGAGGAAGTGTAGGTCGCCTGGGGCCCACCGGGAGGAGGGTCAGCGGCCCCAGGAGGCCTCCCAGGACGCTTGAATCACTGCATGTTCGGAGGACGTTCTCTTGGTTCAGAAAACACCCCCTCAATGTCACCTCAATGCCTAGAAGCCAGGGGCCTCGTCCCTGTCCCCGAGGGGCTGCGAGGCTGGCCGGGATCTGTGCAGGGAGGGCCCGGATGTCCAGGGCCACTCCGGGACAGGCACGGAGTCCCTGAGCAGACTCCGGCATGTCCCTCTCCCTGAGGAGCAGTGGCCAGGGCCAGGCCAGGGCCGGGGCCAGGCTGGGGCCGGGCCGGTGACATCATGAACTGAGCGCTGCCAGTTTCTTCCCGACCTCGGAAACCCCAGCATCCCGCTCCAGGGACTGGCCTGTGGGATTGGCTTTGGCCAGCTGCCCCAGGAGTGCGGCAGGGAGGCCCCGGCCCCACACCCCCCCTGCAGCCTGGCCCTGAGGCCCCCCCCCATCCCCTGGGGGCTCCCGGGAAGCCTGTGCCAGTGTGAGAACCAGCCGGGTCAGCTCCCTCTGTCCCCGCCCCCGCCCCCGCCCGCCACCCTGAACTGCAAGAAAAATAAACAGCTGTCCTCCTCTGTCTGCCACTGGAACCCCACCTCGGGCAGCACAGGGAGGCTGACTCACTGGCCTCGGGGCAGGGGCGGTGAGGAGGGGCCCAGGGCTGCCCCGGGAGCCCTGTGGGGACCTCAGGCCAGACCCGCCCCTGTCTGGGCCCCATGCTCTCCACTGGGCCAACACAGGGGCTCGTCCTTCCCACTGCGTCCCCCGCTATCCTACAGCTCAGCGTGTGACCAGTGGCCATGGCCTCTCCCGGCCTCGGTGGCCTCATCGCCAGGACCAGATGCAGGCCCAGAACTTCCTGCTCTGCCCAAGGAGGTTAGGGACAGTAGTGATGGTGGCCGAGGCTCAGGGGGCCGCCTGGGAACCACAGCCAGGCGGAAAGGAAAATGCACGTTTCAGAATGATTTTTAACGAACGTGGAAATGAAATGGGCCTACGGCCTACCGGTGGGCGAGCTTTGCCCGGCCGGTGCCTGCTGGCCCCGAAGGTCATGGTCAGGACTGCGGACTCTGTCCCCCCTTCCCTGCCACTCTCCCTTCCTTTCCACCCATCACCGTCCAGGTTCAGGGGGCTGTGGGCAGGGAGGCGGCCTTTGCCCCGTGCCCACGGTCGGGCTGCTGAGAGCCGCCTCAGGCCTCTCCCCACTCCTCAGGTGTGACCTGCATTAAAGCTTCCCCAGATGCCTGCTGCGTCAGCGGCCTGGCCTGGGCTCCATCCCTGGAGGTGACTCCAACTCTGCCTGGGGACAGATAAGGACAGGACAATGCTGTGAGTCCTGCGCCTCTCGGGGTGGCCTTGTCTCAGGCGACGGGAGACGCAGGGCCGGTCCTGCCCCTGGGGGAGGAGGCGTCCCAGGAGGGGTGATTGGCAGGCAGAGGGCCAGGCGGAAGGGTCAGAGCCTGCCTTTGGGCAGTGTTGGGACACTTGTGGCTGCAGGAGCCCCAGGGGACAGGCCAGGGCTGCCCACCCTGGCTTTGGGGGCTGCCAGAGGGAGGGGCCAGGGGCTGAGCAGAGGGCTTGGCAGGGCAGGGGCGGATCAGAGGGCAACTGGAGCCCCTGCTGGGTTCCCACGCCGGACAGCAGGGGCAGGTGTGGCCTCGGGGTCATCGAGCGGTGGGAGGCTGGGGAAAGCCGGGGCGTCTGGCCCAGGAGCGCCAACCAATTAACCTGCAATCGCCCAGGGAGACGCTAAGAGGATTTGCCTTTTGTCTGGCTAATTATTCTGCATCTACACTTTTCCTCTCCTGGGGAGCACAGGCCCTTTGCAGATCTTTAATTAAAAAGAAGCCGCTTTCTCAATTACCCCAAGGGTGGGGCAACCAGTGAAAACCCTGGGGGTTGCCCTCAGGCCTTGGGTGGGGGGTGGGTGGGGCATCTTCCCAGGGCCTGGCGCAGCTCTGGCTCCCACAGAGCCAGTGGGGGTTATCTTCCCGCAGACAAGGGAACCGAGCCTCCTCTCCCCCCCCCCCCGCCCCAGAGAGCTTCTGTCCCAAGGCCAGAGGCTCCCCCTCGCTGGCTCCCCTGGCCTGGCTGACCACAGCCCGCCCAGCCTGCCCAGCTCCGAGGTACCCTGGTAAAGGACATGAGGCTCAAACAGCTCACAGGAGTGAGCTGCAGCTAGGACAGCTGTGAGGTCTCACAGAAAGGACCGAGGGACTTTGCCAGGCCCACGACGACTGGGCCACTCCCTGGGCCCCACCAGACCCCAGGGGTGTGGGCCAGGAGTTAGGTGCAGTGTGTGAACCCCACGGACGCCCTGTCCCCAGCTCTCCTGGGCACCCAGAAGGTGGAGAGAATGTTCCCTTGCTTCAAGGGGATGGCATGAAACCATGGGGGTCACACTGCTTCCCGTGAACACCTTTCCGACAGCAGCCAGCAGGACGGGGCCCTTAGGACCTCACGGGACCCTGATGCCACCCTGCTGGGTAAGCACAAGCGCCATTTACAGAGGAAAAACAGGGCCCGGGGGCCGGCAAAACACCCCTGCTCAGGCCTGGCACTCTGTGTCACAAAGGCCCACTTTACAGAAGAGGAAACTGAGGCCCAGGGAGCCCGGCCCCAGGCCTGGGAGGTAACGAGAGAGGGAGTGGGGCACGGACTGAGGCCACGCTCTCCCACGGCACCAGGCCCCTCCCCCCAGTCTGTCCCGTGGTGTGCGGTGTGCAGGATTCTGTCTCCCTCAGACTCTGCCCTGGGCCTGCCGCGGGAGGGCCTTCGAGGCTGAGGCCCACAGGACAGTGACATAGACCCTCATGGCTCCTGGAAGGATTCGCAGTGGCTCAGCCCCTGGAGTACCTCTCTCCGTCCTAGTTTGCACAGCCCTGGGGGGCTTCCTGGAGGAGGTAACTATAAACTGGTCTTGAAGGATGAGCGGGAGTTTACCAGCAGAGAGGACTGGGTGGTCCACCTTGGGCAAGGGTCAGTGAGCCAGTGGGCCCAGGGGAAGGAGCCTGACGTCCTGTGTCTGAGTCTGGACCCGCACCCCAGGGAGCCTGATGGGGCCCAGCAGCCATCGAAGCCCTGGGGATCGGGACCTGGGCGGACCCCTGTCTGGCCCTCAGACGGTCCTGCAAGGGGCCTGGTCCCTCTGCCACGCTCAGGGGGTCCGCTTGGGGCGATGCTTCTGTTCACCTGTTCATTCATCCCTTCACCCTCAATGCCCTCCCTCTCTCCTCCAGCCACCCACTTGTAAATCCTTCTGCTCGTCCTTTCAGCCTCCTTCTTTCAGGCCTCACTGGTAGGAGGCCTGGGGCAGGTGCTGCGTATGGCCTGACCATTAAGCAGGGCAGACGCAGCTGGGGGCCCTGGGTGAGAGGCCTGAGAGCAGCCGCCTGCTTTGCTGCTGGGAGTCAGAGGGCTGAGGCCAGGCGGTTCCACGGCTCTGGGGCAGGGGCGGAGGCGGAGTTGGTGGTCATGGCTCTGGACTCGAGCCCAGCCAGCCGGCCGAGGACACTGGCGCCCCATGTCCCCCCTTCCCACCCAGAGCTCTCTAGGTCCGACCAGGAGGTCTGGGGTCTCCGGGGTGGTGGGCTGGGCTGTCAACCTCATGGGCTCCAGCCCCGAGCTCCAGCCCACCCATGGGGCATGGGTGGACGCTGCCAACATGACGTGCTCTCTAGACCACCCCTCTCCGTGGAGTGACACCCAGCACCAAGCAGCAGTAGTCGGACCCCCTGGGAAATGGCAGCTGGGCCATGCACCATAACCCCAGGTAAGCCAGCATGCACCCCCAACAAGGCTTCCCCGTGCCGCCTGCCCTGACCAATGACCTCGGTGACTAATTAGCACGCTGAAAGCCTCTCCAAGCATTTCCGACACTGGCCTTTCCTGTGACCATTTCGCTGGGGACAGGGACCCTTGCTGAGCCCAGGGAGGGGACAGGTGCTGGCCGCGCTGGCCCCGGGCCACCCCATGGGCTTGCAGGCCCTGAGAACCCAGCTCAGGGAGCCTGCGTTTGGGGTGGAGTCTCTGGGCTCGGGTAGACAGGGGCCAGGGACCCCCGTGGTCTGCGTGGCCTGGGGAAGACCAGGTCCTCTCCGAGCCTCATGAAGCTGCGGGGCTGCACTCCCTGGGGAGTTTACAAACATTGTTTTTTTTAGCAGCTGAGCCCCTTTGTCAAACTAACGTTCTGCGGAACCCAGCTCATAAACCGGTCACAGAAGAGCTGCTGTGCAGGGGGGTCTCAGGGTCTCAGGGCCGCCCTGGCCCCTGCACACTGCGACCCTGCGCCCGCCCCGCGCTCCTGGGAGCACCGCGGGAAGAGGCCTTGGGGGACTCCGACAGCGTCCAGCCCGCCCTGCGCCCACCGGCAACCACCTGCTGGCTTCGAGGCCGCACCCGGGTGGGCCACGCTCGTGACCCCTCCCCTCCCCCTCCAGACGCACTAACTGTGTGGTGGGCGAGGCTTCGGGAGGGACACGCCCCACGGACCCTGCGGAGCTCCGCCTGGCCGCCTGGCCAATGCGTGAGGGGCGGGACCTCCGCGTACAGGGGGCGGGACCTCTCGCCCCACGCGTTGAGTCGATTTGGTTCCGCGGCGCCCGCTGAGCCTGTGGGGAGCCTGGCTCCAGGACGCCTCGCGGGAAGGTGTCCAGCCGCCCATGCTTCCTAAGGTTCTCTTGGGCCTTGAGGACGGGCTTGGGGCCTTGTCTGGGAGTGTCCCTGGCCTGGCACTGAGGACACGGTTCACAGGGCAGGCTCGCTGTGCAGTGGACACGTGACAGATGGGCTCCCTGGATGACGGCGCCCCGACCCCTGCAAGGGCCTCAGGCCCCAACCAGCGCAGGGGACACGGGTGGCGGAGGGGGGCGGGGCATGACGCGAGTGTCCGAGGGCGGCCGGAGCAGCCTGGCGGCCTCCTGTACTCATTGCTTTGGCCGTTTGATTTCGTCTCAGGTATTATTGTTTCCTGGTATTTGTGGCATTTCCTCATCATCGAACCGATGCCTGAAAACTCTCATCCACTGGAGCTAGAAAACATCGCTGTATCCGTTAACCCCGAGCCCCGTCACTGGCCCGGTCCCCTCCAGGGGGTCCACATGCCTGTGGAACCAACCAGAAGCCTGGAGATGAGCTCCGTGAGCGCCAGCTCTGGTGACTGGGTGGCTGGGGCCCACGAGGGTCCCTCTGAGTCGGTGACCACCAAGCTGAGACTCGGGGAGCAGGAGGACCTCCAGGCAGAGGGCACCTCGCCTGTCCCACGGGCTGATGGGAGGACAGGAGGAATGCCAGGGTCCTGGGCAGACCCTGCCCAAGTCGGAGGTGAATCAGGTAGTCCTAGGCAGGAGAGGCTGGGCAGGGACAGAGCGGAGTCACGAGAAAGTTAAGAGCCACCATTTATTGGACATTCATGCCTCACCAATACCTTTCTGCTGACACTCAGAGGGAGGCGTGGACCGTGGTGACTCCGACCAGACTTGGGCCAACGCTTCTTTGCCGGCACATGCAACCCAGGGGCATGAGCTGACGCTCACCCAGGCCCGCTCCGTCTAGAGTGGCCCCTTGCACCCGGCGATCAGGCCTGGGGCTGTGATGGGGCCATGAGCTCCGCATCTCTCGCCCAAACCCACCTTCTGGAGGCCATGGTGCCAGTCTGCCCTCCACCTTGGTGGACCGCCTCCCCTTTGCCCTCCACTCAGCAGGAGCTGTTGGGGCGGGTGCTGCTCAGGGCCTATCAGCCCAGCTGTCTGTAGTTGGCTGAACAATGGCCTTGGAGAGGCTCTCGTCCTGCACCCTGTAAACATCTTGTACGTACATGCATGCGGCGAAGTCAAGATGGGTGATTGTCCTATCAGGGACCTCGATGCAACCACAGGTGTCCTTCTGAGGGGAGACAAGGGGCCATTGCACACACAGAGGAGGCCATGTAAAGGCGAGACAGCTCTGAAGTTGCTGGCCTTGGAGTGACGCGGCCACTAGCCGAGGATGCTGGCAGCCACCAGGAGCTAGATGAGGCCAGAAAAGATGGTCCCCTAGAGCCTCCGACAACAGCCCTGACGACAGCTCACCTTGGGACTTGTGAGAGAGTAAGCGTCTGGGTTTTAAAGCTGCCTGGTTTGTGGTCACGTCCCCGGCTCTGGCAGTCCTAGGAGGTCACGTCCCGGCCCTCTCCGCCAGCACAGGAGAGCCGTGAGCACTTTGGGAATCCCTTCCTCATGTCTGCTTCTGCAGGATGCAGCTCAGGAGGGGGCCCAGAGCAACCAGAATGGCAGCCCCACACAGGGGACGTCTGGCCCCCGCGTGGCCAGCGTCGCCAGCCTGCGGGTACTGGGGCTCCTGCAGAGAAGGCCTCTGTGGCGGAGGGATTCTTCAGAGGCCAGGATTTCTTAGGAGAGGGGCATGGTGTCTGGCCAGTGGCCTGAGCTGGGCGGAGTGGTGGGAAGTCGCCTGGCTAGTTCCATGTAAGGGACAGCGCTGGCTTGGTGGGTGGGGACCCTGGGAGCCTCCGGGAGTGGCAGGATAGGGGCCGCCAGGAAGGAGTGCCGGGTGGGGCGTGTGGGGACAGGCGAGCCTCCCTCTGAGCCAGCAAGGCTCAGCCAAGCGTGTGCTTCGGGCCCCAAACCCGCCACCCGAGCCCTTTTAAGAATAAAAACAAATATTTGTGTTGCGTGTTGCGTGTGTTGAAGTTTAGCTTTCTTCTCGAGGCTAAAAATAGGTGCATCCCAGCGTCCCTGCGGGATTTCCTCCCCTTCTCCCCCACCACGCCCCCGCCCGGCGCTGGGCAGGGCCTGGTCTGGAGCTCGGGTCTCGTGCCAAGTTTTGACTTAACTGCCGGTGACAGGAGTCTGAAGGTATCAGAAAATGATTATGGGATTACGGCTGTGAGGGAGGGAGACGCATCAGTGCCCGGCCAGGCCACACCCGGCGGGCAGGCCTCGGCGCCAGGGGCCGCAGCACCGCTCTGACTCCCTCCCGGCAGCCCCTCCACCTGGCAGTGAGAACAGTAACCGCCCCATTTAAGAGTAAACAGACCCCAATAACTCAGACCAATGGGGCGACACCCACCAGGTGTCCTGGAAGAAGCCACATCCCGGCTGAGGGGTGACCAGGAGCCGTCAGGTGAGGGGGCAGCGTCAGCCAGAGGGAGCAGGGCTGGGGGTAAGGGAGGGGCAGGAAGAAAAGCCTGAGGGCTGTGGAGCAGCTTGCAGGAAGGGTGTGGTGGGCCAGTTCAGGGGGCCTGAATAGGGTGGGGCCTCCAGGTGGCCGGCTGCACAGGGCAGAGTTCCAGGGGTGCAGCTGGGCATGAATCCGGGGCTCCTAGGGACGGAGGTCTGCCTGGCATGGGGGCAGTTCAGGGTGAGTGGCCCCAGTGAGTCCCCAGAGGGGCAGGGGCAGTTAGGGGGACGTGCCGGGTGACACCTGCAGGAGCTAGAGGATCAAGGACGTCGCTGGCCACACTGGCCAGGGGACAGAGGTTCAGGATCACAGAGAGCTCCGTGGCCACGAGGGCCCTGGGAGGGGGCGGGAGGGGACGAGGGGCCCTGAGACCCAGTCTCGGTCAGGGGTCAGCAAAGGGTGAGAGGCCCCTTCCCATCAGAGGGGTCTGAGAATGGGAAGCTGAGGGGGGGCCCTGAGGACGAGGGGGGCCAGGATGTGGGGCTCTCAGCCCTGAGACAGAAGCAGATAATGGTCACGGGGGCATCTGTGAGCTGTCCACGCAGGAGGGCAAGGCTCTTCGAATCTTCCCGAGGCCAACAGTGCCTGCGTTGGCCACGCTGGGCAGGGGGTCCATCCACGGAGGGATTTCCAGGAAGACGCACTGCTTTATGAGGGGGCGGGGTGGGGGCCCGGCCACGCTACAGCTCCCCTCCACTGATGGGCCTACCCAGAGAAGGGTCTGAGCAAGGCAGGTGGGACAGGGGCCTCCCAGGCTCATTGCTGGTCTGCCTGCTTGGGGGACAGCTGGCCTGGGTGGAGGAGGGGGAGGGGCAGGGGGAGAGGGCGAGCTGATGACTCTATCCGTGTCCACCACAGGCCGACTCCCCGGACCCTCTGCACAGCCGCAGAACAGGCCGTCATCCTATCTTACGGAAGGGAACCAAGGCAGAGCAGGCCAAGGTCACAGAGGCAGGAAGTGTTAGCCCTGCCCGCAGCCTACCCTGGGCCCAGCAGGCCACAGGTGGGGGCAAGGAGGGGCAGGTGCTCCCTCTAGCCAGCAGTCTGTCTGAGCAGGAGGAAGGCCTGCATCCCGGCTCCCCTGGCCACCCACGTGCCCTGAGGCGAGTCCCTCCCATCGCCCTGAGGGACAGCTGGGTGCTCAGCCTGGGCCAGACACACCTCGGCCTGCTTGGGCCTTTCCCTCCCTGGGGATTCCTTCCAGCGCCTGAGCTCTCTTCGGAGAACTGCTGCCCTGTCTGCCAGATACGCCCAGAAACCACTTCTTCCGGGGCCGTGGTGCCCGGACCGAGCAGTAGACTCCTCGCCCACCTCATTTCTTCCGCCCCTGCCCCTTACCTGGCTCTGCACAGCGGCAGGGGATCCGACTGGACAGGAAGGTGGAGCACGACCCTCCGTGGGACACCCTGCGGAGTCTGTTTAGTGCCAGAAGGAAAACCCAAGCCCTTTCGGGGAGCCGGGGCCTGCCGCCTGTCCAGCCACCTCTCCGCTCCCCTCCCCTCACTCGGTGCCAGCCACACGGCCTCCTGCACATCCCCAACCCACTGCCCATTCTTCCTCCTCTGAGCCTCCGGCCTGGCTGTCCCCTCCGCCTGGATCACCCTCCTCCTCGTCTTCCCTGTGCCCTTCGAGCGACCGCTCACCGGTCTCGCCTTGGCTCGCCTTAGCCCTGATCACTTTCTTCTGTGCCCAACACTTGATGGTGTGACGTTCATTCCAGTCCTAACAGATGCTTGTCCTCTCGCACCCCGTCCAGACCGCCAGCTCCCCGCGGGCAGCGGGGGGCGGGGCATCTACCACATCACCAGCACCTGACGCACGGGACGTGCAGGACATCCGTGGAACGAACGAATAAGGAGCTGGAGAAGCTTCTCCCCTCTGGAGGGGACTCATGTCAGGCATAGGAGGGGAGGGCCTGGGGGGGCAGCTCTCCCAGAACCCGACACTGCCCGGTCCCGAAATTGGACCTTTTCCAACTACAGAATCAAGACTCCCAGACCCTAGACAAGAGCACAGACTCTTAGCCCCTGAGAATTGTGGGATCGGAGTGTGTGTGTGTGGGGGGGAGGCTGCACCCCGCCCCCTCCGCGTGGAGCCCAAACCATGCGCGGATCCCTCCACTGGCAGGAAATGGTCTCCTTCCAGGAGCTCTGGCCTGAGAAAGTCCTCCTAGTGTGGCCTGAGGCCTGCCCCCTGCTGGGCCCCAAAGGTGGCCTCAAAACCTCCCTGCTCCAATGCGAGGCCCTGATGCATTCTCCCGGCTCCCAGGGACTGTCCTGGAGACTCAGATCTGATGCCCACCACTGTCCTCCCTCCCCTGGAATGTTTGTAATGGAGATTTCATCTATCCTTCCCAGGAGGGAAAGCAGGCGTTAGTTAGTCGCCCCGCCCCTGTCAGGCCCCATCCCCCATGGGGACAAGGCCATGCCCACTCTCAGCAGGCAGGGCCCCGCCCCAACTGGCTCACAGAAGCTCAAAGTCCTGGCATCCCTGCCCCCCACCCCCGGATAGCTCAGCAGGGGTAGGCATGGGGCCCCCAGAGCGGCCTGCCGGCTGCCCACCTAGGCTGGGCCCGTCCTGGGTCTGATGGGGACCCCGGGAACAGCCAGTCCAAATAGGACCATAGAGGTCCCTCCTCAAACATTTTCGCTGGGCTGGCGGGACGTCGTGGAAGAGCCCCAGGCCTGGCAGGGGTGGCCCGGAACCCCGGCCCCCATCGGGAAGGGCCAGAAGCAGCCTTGGGAGCAGGCTCAGTGCCCAGCCCCCGCCCCACGCCCCGCGCAGCCCGCGACTCGTTTGGGAGACTCTTCTACTGGAAAGCAGGGCTCCAGATGGCAGTCTGGGGTGGGGAGCGCCAGCCGGACGCGGGCCCTTGGGCCGGGAGGAATGGGCTCCGTTGGCCGTTGCGGTGGGGGCGGGGCAGTGGACTCCCCGCTGCAACCCTGGGCCAAGCCCTGGGCACCGAGGCGCTCAGGTGTGTGAGCGGTGAGCCTGGAACGTGTGAAAGGGCAGACACACGCTCCATCCTGTCCGTCGGGAAGCAGGGCTCTGAGGACAGACGTGAGCCAGAAGCCCAGGGAGGGACCTCGGGCAAAGCCCCCAGCCCACTCTGGGGCAGTGAGGTGGGGTACACGGCAGAATGGTCGCAGATGCAGATACCTGGAGAGGTCTCCCCCGGGTCCTGCCCAGCACTGTCAGCTGAGACCCCCCACACACCCCCACTGGGCTAGTTCTGGAAGCACTGGAGTCCTGAAGGCCACTTAGGGTGGGTGGGCCACCCAGGAAGACCAACAAGGCCCCAGGAAGGACACCTGTGTCAGCACCAGGAGGGTGTCCCAGCCCTGCCCTGCCGGCCACTGGCCTCAGCCTGCAGGTGGAGTAGGCCCCTCACCCTGAGTCTGCATTGCCTGCACCTGGGCTGCTTCCTTGCAAGGCTGTGAGCACTTTGCCTTCTACAGATCAGGTGGCTGCAGGATTCCAGCTGTACCTGGAGAGGCTCAGCGTCCAGGCCAGCCAGGGCAGCCAGCCATGCAGTTCCGGCCTGGGTACTGCTCACCCCTGAGACCCTGGGAGCAGTGCCCACCCAGGGCAGGCTGCAGGTGGCCTCTGGGTCCCCCTCACCAGTGCACTTGGCCTACCAGCCATCCACCCCCCAGGCCTCCGTTGGGCACTGCTGCGGGTGCCAGGCTGCAACTCCCTGGGCCCTTGAAGACTCACAAGTTCTGATTCTCAGAGGTCCTGGGATGCCCAGGCCAGGTGGTTCTGAGTCCCCAGGTTCTGCAAGACCTGTGAGCAGGCAGGTGGCATCCCAGAGAAGGAAGTGGGTGCACGCTCAGTCCCAGAGGGAGGAAGCAGCCGGGACTGCAGCAGGCGAGGTCCAGGAAGACTTCCTGGCTCCTGGGGCCCTTCCCCCGGCTCCGCGCCTCCCAGGGTGACCCTGGCCGCTCTGCTCAGGGACCCGGCAACTCCCTGCTTGCCTGAGCTCAGAAGCGGCAGCCTCCACTCAGCTCTCCTCCCGCCCCCAGAATGGGCTGCCTTGGGGGAGACAGTGGGGTGAAGAGCTGGAACCTCCGAGGTCAGGGCTGGGCATGAACCACCCCGGCCCCCAGGGACCAGCCCGGGGCCTGGCCTCCAGCAGGGCTAAACAAGCACATGAGCAAGTGGATGAATGAGGGAGCAGGTGGTAGAGACGGTCCCAGAACCCCAGGCACTCACACTGGCGTCCCCAAACTACCCGGCAGAGCCCACGCGACTCGCTCCTGCTTGGGTGGTTCCGTGCCTTCTCAGAGCAGAGCGGAGGGCAAGTCTGGAGACGGGACACCCCCAGCAAACGCAGAGGCAGGAGGCCCCGTCATGCCCACGGCCAGCTAAGCACCCAGGGGGTCCCTCTGGAGGTGACAAACCAGTGTGCTGGGCACGGGGCCTGCCCCAGGAAGTGCTTCTGAAATGTTGGCCCGGGAGGCGGAGCCTGGGGCTGGCGGGCAGTGTGGGCAGGGCCCCTCGGAGGCTGTGCCCGCAGCCCTGGGAGGCTGGGGCTGGGGTTGAACCGGGGCCAAGAGCGAGTACAGTCTGGGCAGTGGGGCCGCGCATTCTCGAAGCTCCTTCCTCATTCCTGGCCCCGTGGGAGTTGCCGGACCCCGGCGTTCCTCTGCAGCCGCCACCTGGGATTTGCTTACCGTCTCGCGGGGAACCGGGGCCTCCTGCCAAACCACCGGCCCAGGCCTGGGCCCCGCGGGCCCCGCCGACCACTGGGTCCTGCTCTGGGCCATGTCCTGGTCCCAGATGGGGAAACCAAGGCCCTCTGTCGGGGCAGAGGGGGCACCCTGGAGGCTCCCCGAGCCTGGGGTGTCGAGGGAGGTTCCTTTCTGTCTGTGTCCCCCTCTCCACAGCCTGGAGGGGCACGGCCCCCTCGGCAAGCCCACCCGGCGGTCCCTTCACAGGTCTGGGCCAGGCTCCATGTGTGCCCAGGTGGGCACCGAGCAGACGGGGCTGTTTGATCAGCGGTTCCGCCCGATGCCAGGCTGTGGGGACAGCGGGCAGTGGCCAAACCGGCCCCGCCGCATGCCTTCCGGCCCTCGCCAGGAATGCCATTCATGCCCCTGGCGCGTGGTTACCGTGGGAGGGGCACTGGGCTCCTGGGGAGACACACAGCCCGGTGGCTGCCCAGGGAACTCGGGGCACCTTCCCACGGCCCGAGGGGGCAGGGAGCGCACTGGGCAGGGCGCTTAAGCCAAAACCCACCCAGACACAGCTGCATGGACCCACAGGGACCCTGAGGCCAGCTGGGCTCAGAAGGGAAAGGACACACAAAAGGAGGCGGATGGGGCCAGGGTCTCTCGCTGTGGGTCCCCACCCCCAGGCTCCCTGTTCTCCTGGAGCAGCCCCAACCGCACCCCTTGAAGGCTCTCACACCAAGCCATGGCCCAGGGTCCCTCAGCCTGAGCCTGGGCTGTCCAAGGAGGCCTCAGGTTCTGTGTCCGCCCCCACCATAGCCCTTTGCTGGTTAGGGAGGCCCAAAGGTGGCCTGGAGGCAGGTATGACTCAAGGCCCCGCCTGGGACCTGGGTGTGAGGACAGGGCTGGGTGTGAGGGACATCAGGGCAGGGCCAGCAGAGGGGACAGAGGAAGCCAGAAAGGCACGCGGGGGGCTTGTTCTCGGCTGACGGCACGCACCTCCACCCCCAGCGCGTCACGTGGACTCCACACACACTCACGTCTCTGATTCCAGCTTTATTGGGGCCGACGCCCCCTCAGGGACGCCAGACACAGCCCGTCAGAAACCCACCGGCTCTCCTGAAGTGGGGCACAGCAGGGACACACAGCGCCTCGCCTCGGCCACCACCACCCCTGCTCGGGCCACACTGACCCCCTCCCACCCGAGGGAAGGAGAGCTGCTGACAGGGCGGGCGGGGTCTCGGCGGGGGCCCTTGGCGCAGAGGGACAGTGCGTATGACTCGGTGGTGTCGGGGGCCCCAAGAGTCTGTTTCAAGCAGGAGGAGGAGCCTGTCTCAGGGGACAGCACGTGGCCATCCCCCTCCCCAGTACCCAGTGTAGGTCACAATAATTTAAAAGACACTATAGACATTTTGACACTATATAACAACATAAGTTAACCAGGGTCCTTGGCAGAAGACGCCGGGCCTGTGGACATGGGGGCAGGGGTGCGTGGGGGGGGGCGTTCACGTCGGCCTGGGAGTTCCCAGGACAGCAGCTAATGGAGCATCCTGGAGTCACCGGGGGCACGGAGGGTGGACACCAGGGCCCAGACAGTGCCCCTCACCCCAGGCTAATATCCAGCCCACTTGGCTCGTCAGTTGCCTGAGGACACACATTTCCACGAGTTTCTGCAAAATACCCTACATCCAGGGTGGGGAGCACGTGGGCAGTGGAGGGTACACCCCACTCACCCCAGCTGGTAGAAGCCAGCTGCGCGCCCTGCTTTCTGGCAGGTCGCTGCCTCTGTGCCTCTCCAGGGAGGGGCGGGAGCGTTCACAGAGGACACATCCAGCTCTGAGCACCTCGTTTCCCATGGCCCTCACCCCAAACGTGGTTTAGAGCTGCCCTGGACCCCTTCCTGTTCCTGTCTCCCAGGTTTCAGGGTGAGATGGACTTCAAGGGGGGTCTGCATGGCGTGGGAACCCTGGGGGGCCAGGCGTCTGCTGGGACAGCAGTTGGGGTCGTGGCAGAGGGAGGCCCTGGATCCTCAGCATCAGGGTCAGGGTGAGGGGCCAGGACTGGCCGACAAGGCCACCGAGAGACCCTCAAGGCACCTCTGGGGGGTGCAGACTGGCAGCAGGGGCAGGGGTATACAGGGGTCACCCCACACCATGCCCGGCATCCCCAGAGCTTTTCCTCCAGGGCCAGGAGCCCTGGGCTGGGGCACAAGACACCTAAGCCAAGTCAGGAAGCTCCACTCGTGGCCTCGGGGTCTCTGGCTGGTGCTGCCTTCCGGGGGTCAGTGTCCTCGTCCATCAGATGAAGCAAACACCCTGAACGACCCCCCCCCCACCTCCTACAATGCTCTCCTGGGGTCCAGCGGGCTCCCGGGTGGGAGGGGGCTCTGTAAACTGGGGGGCGTCAGGCTGGCGAGGCGCTGGGAGGGCGACAGCATGAGGGAGGGGACGAAGCGCCCCCGGAACCTGACGTGTGTGACGTTTTGATTCGATTGATATGATTTTTGAAAAGAGGAGAAGAGGGGGCCGGGGAACCCTGTGGGGGCTCTCCTCAGCGGCCCTCTTGGGGCCGTACTAATTGCCAAGCCCTTGCCCAGCTCCCCCGGGGACCACACTCACACGGCCGCCTCCCCCGGGCAGGGCCGGGAGGGTGCCGTGCGCCGGGACCGGGATGCTCCTGCAGGTCCGGAGAGGAAGCGGAGGGCAGAGAGGGGCCGGGCTGACGTGGAGTCCGCAGTCAGGGCTGGCTGCGCCTTCGTGCTAAGAATCCTCCTCTGATACTAAGAAAACATAAATAATTGTCGTCAACATCCGCCCAGACAGCCCCAGGGCCCAGCAGCTGACGTGGCCGGGGAAATAGTCTCCAGTGGGGCAGGCCGGCATGGCAGTCCCCTGTCCGTGCCACAGGTGGGGAAAGGGGACACTCAGAGTCTTGTCACTTTGCTTTCCGGAGATCCGTGTATCCTCGAGGTTCGCTTTCCCGGAGAAAAGAAAAGGGATTCCCTGGGCCCCGTCAAGGACACCAGTGCCATTGGCCTTGCCCTCTCTGCTGGGCCGCGGGCACTGTTCTGCCACAGGAAGTGATGGGAATGGCAGGAGGCCGCCCCCAGGGACAGGGAGAGGATGAGGAGCCCAGTGGGAGCCCTCCTGTGTCCGGAGCCCTCACCGCCTCCGGCCACCTCTGCCCCCAGCCGAGGCGGAGCAGAGCAGGGAAGGCGGGAGCCCGCGGAGCCTGCGCAGACGCAGACGCCGCGGGCCAGGCTGCAGCTGCGGGCCGCCTGCGCCTGCGCTCACTTGCAGGTGAAGACCTCAGTGCGCTCGCTGCAGGTGTTGCACTTGACGAAGCAGCACCAGTGGAACTTGCAGTTGCACTGCCAGACCTTGGTGTACTGGTGGGTGTTGTAGCCGCGGCCGCAGCACATGGTGTCGCAGCCGTCCGCGCCGGGCGAGGTGCGGTTGCACAGGCGGCCCTGCGTGCCCACGCTGCCGGTGGCCGCGTCCTCCTCGCAGTAGTTGGGCGACTTCTCAATGTACACCAGGTCCGTCTCCATGGGCTTCTGGTAGCTGCGCAGCTGCTTGATGCGCAGGAAGGTGGGCTGCCGCAGGCGGCTGGCCCGCACCACCTCCACCTGCACGGCCGCGTTATACTTCTCCTTGAGCAGGTGGCCCACCTCTCGGAACTTGGGCAGTGTGGTCCAGCACGTCTTGGTGGTGCAGGAGCCCGACACGCCGTGGCACTTGCACTCCAGCTTCATGCGCTCCTCCAGGACCTGCAGGCGACATAGAGGGACCTGAGAGCGGGCGTGGCCTGAGAGTGGGCGTGGCCGGGGCCGGGCACCGCCCACCTCCAGCCCGACTCGCTCTCCTCCTATCTGAGCCTCAGTCTCTACCTCCGATAATGGGGGCTGCTGAGCATAAGTCCCTGCTGCGTAGGGACTTGTGAGGGTCCAGAGAGAACATTCAGAACTCGGCAGAGCTGAGCACACACACCGTTATCAAACGTGTTTCCCTAAATTCTCACAACCACCCTTCCCGGCGCTGGGAGTCACTGCACTGGTAGGAAGCTGAAACACAGGGCTGGCTGCAGGTCCCAGGACAGCAGATGGTAGAGCTGGTGCTTGCCCCCAGCTTGCCCCCAGGCGCCTCATGGTGCACCAAGCCCAGCAACAGTAGGTGTTTAATAGGTGCAGATGCCTCACCCCTGTCTCTCCCGCTGCTTGCCCTCGTGCCTGGCGTGGGGTGTGGCATGCAGTCGGCACTTAATAGACGGCTGTTCGATGAAGGTCTGGCATGCCTGGCGTGCACATGGAGCCGGACACACCACGTGTGCTAAAGGACGCAGGGCAGACTGGCCGGAGGTGAGCACCCGGGCTGGCGAGGCCCAGGTGTGCTGACTGCCGGGCAGCGTCCCAGATCCTGCTCTTCCTTCTCCCCAGTTTCAAGCGGCCGGAGATGGGTGCAGCGTGTTTTCCTTGGGCCTCCCTCCCTGGCCCCGGAAGGCCGATTCCCAGAGCCAGCCCTGACCCCAGGTACTCATTTACCCGGATCGAAAGGGCCCTGCCAGCCGGGCCTGATTAAAGATGGGGAATCATTAGCTGCAGCCCACGACTGCAGAAGGGCCATTTGTCAGCTGTCCCGGCTCTCCCTAGCCTCACTTCCGTGGCCCAGCCCTGAAGGAACTTGGCTACCCTCTGCTCCCCACTACCCTCACCCCACCCGGGGCCAGAACCCCAGCCCTCGGCCAGATGAGACCCACAGTGAATGAATGAATGAAGAAAAGTGAGGGGAGCACCCCACAGGCCAGCGGCTGCCCCGTCTCTCTTCCTGCCCTAGCCGCCCGGGCCCTCAGTGAGGATGCCCGGGGCTCAGTCCCGTGTGGGAAAGAGAAGGAAACCAACAGACAGAGCAGCAAAGTGCAGATGCCGAGAGCCTGCCCCTGCCCAGGGGCTTCCCAGAGGAGGGGGTGCTGCCCCTGGGTGCCCATGGAGGAGCAGGAGCTCATTGGACAAAGGAGCCCCCGGGGAGCAGGCAGCAGGGGAGAGAAGGGGGTGGGGAGAGGCTGATACTCAGCCAGGGGAGGCGAGGGGGAGAGCCCAGGCGTCCAGAAGAGGGAAAGAGGCAGGTCTGGGGAATGTCGGAATGGGACAGCAGGGCCATGGGCTGCCTGGGGTGAGGGCACAGGCCAGAATTCTGGTCTGGGTGAAGGGTGGAACCCTCCACCTCCAGGGGGAAGTATATCTGGGCCATCTCTCTGCCCCCTGCTATCCAGCAAACTCAGAGACATCTTTCCACTCCCTCCCCTCACCCCATGTTCATCCTCACATGGACCCTCCCCTCCTCGAAAGCCCCTCCATCCAATAACCTGCCCTTCAAGGCCTGCAAACGTCCCATGTCCTGGACACACTGCCAGCCCAGCATACCCCTCAGGCCAGGAACTGACCAGACAAACGCCCCTCTCAGAAGCCCCAGCCTGGCTAGTGGTTCACCCCGCCCCAGGTTGTTAGCCCAGAATCTTCCTCCTCAGAGGGGCCGTGATGGCCAGAGACCCCGCAGGGGTGTCCAGGCTAGAGGCCGTACAGGCCAGGTGGTCCAGGCTTAATTGCCATCAGCGTGTCCACTTTGGCCTGCAAAACAGCTGCCCCCAACCTTGCTGTGTCCCTCCACCCCCATCTCTCTGTCCCCGCCAAGGCAGGAAAGCCCAGCGCCCCACCCACCCGTCTCAGGACCCTGTGCCGCCAGTGACAGCCAGCAGATGGAGTCGATTGGGCAGCTGTTTGCAGAGTGAGGGGCCACATCCTCGCTTGGCTGGGTCCCCTGGGCCTGAGCCTCTCCTGGGAAATGATCACAGAATTCAAGAATGTGCCGTTTCCGTCTCCAGTGCCCTCAAGATAAGGGCGACAGCAAAGGTGGCGCCAGCCCCACTGCCCAGGAGACCCCCTGGGAGGGGCAGTGACCAGGCCTGCTCAGAGCAGCTGGGGGCTGAGCAGGGCCCCTTCCCCCGGCTCCTGGCCCCACCCCCAGCCCGGGTGGTGTGAGGTGCATATGGGCTCCAGAACAGGGCTGACTTGAGGTTCTTTCTGGAGTGAGGGATGCCCACACTCTGGGAACAGCCTTCCCTTCTAGCCAGGTGAAGGGAGTCGTGCGCTGTCACACTGAAGCCCCGAGGGAGCCCGCAGTCTGTCGGAAGCACAGGTGAGCAGGTGTCCGTGCTCAGCCTCCCCCAGCCTGGCCCACCCGGGGGTCCCGCGGCCATGTGCCAGCCCGGGGAGGGCTTCCCCTCAAAACACGGCCACTCAGAACCTCGGAACGTGACCCTATTTGGAAACAGGGACTTTGCAGATGCGATTAAGGTGAGACAGCATGAGGTCACCCCGGACTACGGTGGACCTCAACCTGAGGATATGTGTCCTTATGAGAGGCAGAGGAGGGTACACCCGGGGAGGAGGCCGAGACTGGACGATGTGGCCACAAGCTCAGGAGCGCCTGGAGCCTCCGGGCTGGGGCGGCCAGGAAGTTGCTCCCCCAGAGGGCCAGAGGGCGCTCTGCCCAGCCCAGCCTGGGTTCAGGACTTCTGGCTCCAGCCGGCGAGAGAATGGGTTTCTGTCACTCGAAGCCTCGGGTTTGTGGGACCTCGTGGTCAGCTTCCTTCCTACCTGACTCGCTGAGGAAGTGGGGGGCGGGGTGGGCCTGTTCTCTCTCTAAGGGGGCCAGGGCGCCCAGCACCGGGGTGACCCTTGAAGTTCTGGACTCAGTTCTTCTGGGACGCCTTGCCCGCCACACCCCTCACACTGCCTTGGGGAGCACCACGCAGCAGGGACAAGGGCTCGCCCCTCCTGGTCCCTGCACTGCCTGCACTCGGCTCAGCCCAAGGGCTCAGACCACCTGTGTGCCACAAGCTCCATGTGGAGGGGACAAGGTGCATTCCGCCCACTGTGCAGAGGAGGAGGCTGAGGCTCGGAGGAGGGGCGGGGTCAGCCAGGTCCCGACAGTCAGGGACAGTGCTGGCGCGAGAAGCCTGGCCACTGACCCCTTTACTACGGCCGCCCTGTCTCCGATGGGCCAGTGAACTGCTGATCTGCACCCCCGACAACCTGCTTCTCCGTTCACAGGTTCAGGGCTTCGCCCCAGTCCAAACCCCCCACATGCTGACCGTCCTCCATCCTCACCCCCTGGCCGGCCGGAATCCACTCCCAGCCTCCTTGTTCTCCTCTCCTCCGCCCCGTCTCCCTCGGGGCTCAGTCCTGCCCACCTCCAGCTCTCTTATGCCTTTTCCCACTCGTCAGTCTCCAAAGCACCCCCAAACCCCATGCTAGGTCAGCCCTGGGGTTCACTCAGGACCTCAGAGCCAAATTGGACACAACCCTGGCCCTCGAGCTGCTCAGCCCCACTCTCCCTCAGGGGCCTGCAAGAGGCCCAGAGCCAGCCTGGCTGTCACAGTCTTCCAGCATGCAGCCCGTCCAACCTTCCGCCTCCTTGCCTGCCCCAGACACCTGAGCTGGGCTGGTGGCCTCACTGCTCTGTATGTGAGACCCGAGTCCCCCTCCCCATCCCCATGCTTTTTTGCCTTTCACTGGTCCACCACCAGGAGTGCCCTTCCGCACGTCTCTGCTGCTCACTCAGACACATCCCCATGGAGCAGTGACCAGAGCTCAGGCCTCAGGGCCACCAGTGGCTCTGCAGCCCACTTTGGACCTCATCGTCTTCCTGCGTAAAATGAGGACAGTGAGACCTTCCTCCCAGGCGTGCGGGGAAGCCCCTGCTCGGGACCTAAGCCACTGCAGAGGCTCAAGGGGCAGTGTGCCACTGAGGGCTCAGCTACACCACCTCCTGCTGGAAGCCCTCCAGTGCCTCCAGGTGAGTGACTCTCGCCTCCCTCGGCGCCCCCAGCACGGACCCGGTCTGCCTGTGCTGGAGAATGGTGCCTGAGTAGAGGCAAAGACCGTGTCACACGTTCCTTCATTCATTGTGCGTTGGACAATAATTTAATAACCACCTGTTGCATGGCAACCTCCATCCACATCTACGAGATAAAGTCAGACCCTTGGCCTGGCGTTCAAGGCCTCTTTTGGGCCAGCCCCTGCTTGCTTCTCAAGCCCACGCCTCCCGCGCCCACCAGCCTGCACCGTCTGCGGTCCTGCCCCCACCCGAGGGCCGGCGCCTTCTGCCTCTGCTGTCTCAGCTCTGGCGTGTCCGTCAAGGCTCCACTCAGATGTCACCTCCAGGAAGCTTCTGCTCCCCCTCCTGTCAGTCCCTGGGGTCTCGCTGTCCCTGGCTATGGAGCTAGTCGTGCTAGGTGAGCTCCCGTGGCCAGGGTCTTGTCATACCCTCCCTGTCCCCATGCCCAACCTAGAACCTGGCACGGAGAAGGGGCAGGGAGCATTTGTTGAGTGAATGAGTGAGGGACCGGTGGCCTGTTCTGGTCCCTGGGGCAGCGGGTAATTTGGACTCCTCTTTGCCTGGAAAGTCAAGTCTGCCCCATGCCTGCAGAGCCCCCCAGGCCCCGAGCCCTGGGTGCAGGCCCCGGGGCTGGGGAATCAGACCTGGAGAGGCGTTCTGCTCCACTGCCAGGCCTATCTCTGGCCATCTCGCCGCCATGGCGGCCACTCCTCCCAGCCCAGTATCTGGGGCCCTCATCTCCCCGCGGCAGGGCTGGGCCAGCCCTGACTTCTTCCCCAGTGTGTCCCTGCCTGAATGTCCTCCGTTATCACCTGCCACACTGCATCCCACCCCACACCTGAAGCTGGCTGCTCCTCAAGAGCCCGCAGCTCAGTTTCCGCCCTCCCCGGGGCTGCGCCTCCCCTCCCTCCGACCCCCCCCCCCGCCCTGTACCCCACACCCCTCCTTCCGCTCTCTCACGGCAGGCAACGCGAACCAAAGGCCGCCTCTCCCGTACCGTGTGATCATGATCCCTCTGGGACCAAGACAGGGACCTGGCGCTGTGGCCCAGAGGCCTCCCCCACCCTTGGGTCCCTGGCCAGGCCAGCTCCCACCCTGCATGGAAATGGGGTCCTGTCTCATCCTTGCCTCCCAGCAGCCGGAGCGGCGGGCACATCGCTTCGCCACCGGGAGCTTCCGTGGACGCCCTCTGGAATGGGCACCGTGAGGCCCACCTGCGACACCGGAGGAGGCTCCCTGGTGACAGCCATGCCCAGCACTACTCGCCCCGCACCTTTGGGGTCCGGGTTCCCAGTCCCCTCCCTGGGAGAGCCTGGCGGAGCTCAGAGAAGAGAAACCCGGCGAGCCAGAGGCCGCCTGGCCCCGGCCACGCCCCGCCCACGCCCGGGCGCGCCCCGCCCCGCCCTACCTTCCTGCCCGCCTCGTTGTTGTGCAGGTTCATGAGGCGCCGCGCGTTCTTCTTGATCTCACGCGCGTCCACGAAGCGCCGGGAGAAGTCGATGCCGTAGCGCACGTCGGCGGAGCAGCCGCCCCACTTCCAGCCCTCGGCCTGGTTGTAGTAGCCCTGCTTCTCGCGGTCGCACCCGCAGTTGCTCAGGTTGCCCTGGCTGCAGGCCGCGGTGACCGCGTGCGCCACGCCGGCCGCGGTGATGGCGTAGGTGAACGCGGCCTCTCGGCTCCCTGCGTGGAGGGAAGGTGCGGCCGGTTAGGCCCCGCGGCCTCGGCCCGTGGGGCTCGGGGGCGCCGAGCCAGCCGCCCGGGGCCTTGTCGATGGCCAGCTGTGTGGCCCTGGGCTCTGCTCTTGCCCTCGCTGAGCTTCTCACTCGGGACATGGAGCTGGGGAGCCCACCCCGCAGGGCTGAGGACAGTGCCGCGCTGCAGCGAGCCGCCATGCACACCTGGCCCTGCCACCAACACGGAAGACACTTCTCTCCCTGTCCCAAGAGCCTGGGCTGGAGGGGCCCCATTTCCTCAATCCTGGAAGGGTTGGCCTGCGAGGTGGCCCTGTGACCAGGCCTGTGGGGTCCGTCCCTCTGCCCCTTCTCTTCTGCCACCTTCCCAGCGCTGCTCCTCATGAATCAGCCACTTTTGCAGACTCCCGTGGGGGCACCCCACCCCACCAGCCAGGAGCCAGGCAGAATCCACATGGTTCAGAACCACCTGGCCTCTCCGTTGCCACCTCCCCTGACTCTCTCTGACCACCCACCATCACCTGTCACCAGGCCCTGGTCTCCTAAGCCTCCCTTCTCTAATACCCCAGCCTCCCTCAGGGGCCCCCACACTGCCCAGAGTTGGGCGCCGGTCTCCATGCCTCCCTCATCCCCCTGGCCACCATCCAGGCACGGATAGTGAGACCTTCCTCCCAGGTGTGCGGGGAAGCCCCAGCTCAGGACCTAAGCCACTGCAGAGGCTCAAGGGGCAGTGATGCCACTGAGGGCTCAGCTACACCTCCTCCTGCTGGAAGCCCTCCAGTGCCTCCAGATGAGTGACTCTCGCCTCCCTCGGCACCCCCAGCACGGACCCGGTCTGCCTGTGCTGGAGAATGGTGCCTGAGTAGAGGCAAAGACCGTGTCACACGTTCCTTCATTCATTGTGCGTTGGACAATAATTTAATAACCACCTGTTGCATGGCAACCTCCATCCACATCTACGAGATAAAGTCAGACCCTTGAGTCCCTTTTCTCCCTGCCAGGGGTCAGTGCAGGGCTACCTGGGGACCCACTGAACGAACATACAAGCTCCGCTACCCAGCACCGCCCCGTAACAAGCCGTTTCTCAGCACAGTGCGTGGCTCTTTGGAGAAGTCTTGGTCCCTGTGTGGTCAAGGCCAGCTGGCCAGGGACTCTCAGACAGACAAAGGGACAGGGTCAGGGAGAATGTGAGAATCGCCCTCCCTGGCTTTCAATTAGATCACGATGATGTGAGGGGAAGCCCGATGGGTGTGAAGTGGGTTATTGAACTCCTTGCTTGCCTTGCCCAAGCCCAGCCAGGCCTGCCGACAAGCTCACACACGGCGGCCACGATAAACAGGAGGGGGGTTCCAGGAAGGGAGATGACCACAGAGCTCTGCAAGAAGGGGCACAGGGAGTCAGTCACGAAACCTCAAAGGATGCCCCGACCTGCCTCTGCCGGGGGTGGAGACTGGGAAGGCTTCCTGGAGAAGGTGACGTTGTAAAGTGAGTCTTAACAAGGAGTAGTGAGTTAACTCCCTGTGAGAGCGTCTGTGGGGGGGGGCGGTGCGCACTCCTGGCCACTGCTGGAACGAAGGTGGAGGTGCGAAACAGTTTGGTGCTGCTGGCCCTGGAAGTAAGAGGTCAAGAGTAATAAAAAAGGGGTGGGTCAAATCCAAGGGAGCCAGACCCCGTGGGGGCACCGGAGATGTCCCGCAAAGCAGATGGTACTTTCTGTGCAGGTGCTGGGGCCAGGCTCTGCGGGGCTAGAATTTGAGAGCTTGCTGGCTGCACAAGGGGTGGGGATTCTGGAACTATCTAGAAAGCGGACCCGCAGAGCTGGGGCCATCGTCGCCATCACTGAGCAGCCCTCGCCAGCCCTTCCCATACGTTCTCATCAACTGTCACAGCGATCCTACGAGACAGCTTGCATTACGGATCCCATCTCGCGGATGTGGACACTGAGGCGCACAGAGGTTATGGAACTAGGCGTTCGCGGTTGAAGCAGGATCTGAACCCAGGCGGTGGAATCAAAGCCCAGAGGCAGAGGGAGGGACTCGGCACCTGGGGCTCGGGCCCCTGGAGGCCATCCTGCCCCCGCTTGGCCCCCTTGCAGCCAGTGACCTGGGTGGGAGGAGATGGGAGAAGAGGCATGCACGGCTCCCTGGGGGAGAGATGCCTCATTTGGACCATGTGTGCGCCGTGGGCCCTGGAAGGATGGCAGCTAGCCGGCAGGTGAATTCTGGGTAGGAGCTCAGGGGACACCCAGCTGGCCTCAGAGGAGGCATGTCGCAAACGAGGCACCCAGTGGAGGGGGGTGGGTGGAGAAATCTGACGATTGTGAATCTCGCCAAGAGGCCGGGCAGAGTTAAAAGTCCCCACCACCAAGCCCTGCCTGATCAAGGATGATGTGGGTGTTCCCCAGGGGGCATACAAAGTGCCCGTCTTCCCGTTGGGAGCCGGAGAGGGACTCCTGTGTCTGGCCATCCCGAAGCCCTGGCAAGCAGCAGGCCAGTGTGTTTGGGGGCATTTCACAGAAATCTCCCTTTCTTCTCAGTGAGCTTCTGCTCCCACCGGGCTAAGTCCATACCCTGCGCAAACTCCCAGTTACTCATCGGTTACTCACCCGGCTGCCACTCCTGCTAATTCCTTTTTTATTTGGTTTTAATGAGCCAAACCACCTCGTCTCTCCACGGAGACAAGGTGGGGGCCGCTGTGAGACAGTCGTAGTTTGGGGAGCATCCAGAGGGTGACGTTAGGTCGCAGACTGAGGGGTTCCCATGTGCCCACACTCAGCACACGCACTTGTTGAATTCTTGCCCCTGTGGGGCGGGGGGACCATACCCCATATACGGACCTGGATGCTGGCTCAGAGGGCCCCGGTCACACACAGTGTGCCCTGGCGTGGAGCAGGAGGGTCCCCTCCTAAAGTCACTCCTGGGCAGTTTGGCCAGTCCCCAGAGAGCTGCTCACATGTCCTTGTCCAGGTGAGCAGAGGGAGGGCTTTTAGAAAGATGTCTCTCAAACCCGTGACCCCACCTGGCCCCACCCACCACTCCCTGCAGCCTGGCTTGGCCAGGACGAACCAGTGGCCCACCTGTGGGCAAGTGCAGCTGCCCCAGAGCACACACTCTTACTGAAAAGAAGGGCGTGGGTCCCTGCTGCTGGCCCTTTCTCTGCCTGGGGCCCCTGTCCATGTTCACACGCGTCCTCAGCTCACCCAAGTTCTGGACACAACGCCGGGCTCCCAGCAGCCCCGCTGGTGCGAGGCCCCCCTCTGGGCTCGTCAGGTGCCCCACGGGCTGCAGAGGGGGAGGCAGAGTCCGCGCCTGCTTCTTCCGTGTGCCCCCCACCCAGCGTCGTTCCCGAGCCCCGAGCATGAGAGGGCCGGGGCCGGGGCTTTATCTGCATTGCCTTCTCATCCCGTGACAGCCCGCGACACAGTCCTTCTTTGCGAGCTCCGTGCCACAGATGGGAACACTGAGATTCAAAGGTGGGAACTGGTTCGCTCCAGGTGGCGGTGGCAGCAGCCACCTGAGCTCACAGGTGGCTCACAGCAGCTGCTCCCGATGTGTCTGGCGCTGGGGGTGGGGAGTTGGGCGAAGGCAGCACGAGCGGCCCGTTTGGGGCCAACAGCTGCTCTGGGGGCACACGTTGGTCTCAGGAGGCCTAGCGGGATCCTGCCCCGGCTCAGCACAGCCCCACACTGTCTGACACCGGAGCCGGTGGCAGCATGGCATATTCCTGGAAAATGCCGGAGACAGGCCGGCTGGCCGCACGTTGGTCACCCCTCAGCCCCAGGGGTGCGTCCCTGAGCGCGCATGGCCCTGGCGCAGGGCCCGGAGTTCCCAGGGCAGTCCAGCTCTGGTGCCCGCAGGTCAAGGTGGACACCGTTCGCTCAGAGGGGCCCAGGCCCAGGAAAGCAGAGGAGGTGCCGGAGGCTCAGGGTGGACTCTGGAGCCGCACACTTGCCGTGTGGCCCCAGGCAAGCCACAAACCCTTCCGAGCCTAACGTCCCCATTCGCCAGGTGGGGCTCCAGACCCTCAGCCCACCCCACCCCCCGGCCCAGAAAGAGCTCTGAGAGCAAACAAACAGGCCTCGGCCTCGCCCTCGCTGAGCGGGCCAGGGCCGGGCCTCCGGGACAGACGGGCGTTTCTGTGCTTGTCCAGAGCCTCCTCCCTGGGGCCGACCCGGTCAGCCCCCCGCCCCCAAACACCCCCTGCGCAGAATCTGCACCGATCCAGAACACGGAACCACAGAGCCCTCAGAGCCCCTGCCCCGGGGTGTGCCGAGGCTGCCCGGCCGCCCGAAAACCGTAGCTCTGCTCCCTCGTTCCTGTGGGTGGTTCAAACTCAGGCCCGCGCCCCACTGACCCTGCTGGGCTCCCGGTCAGAGACCAGAAGTGCCACACCCTGCTCTGTGGCCTCAGCCAGACCCAACGCCCGGGGCAAGGGGCCTGGTCTGCCCCTCGTTCCTTCACCTGGACCCCAAGGAGGACCCTGGGGACCAGGCAGATCTCTGTCAGCAGATCTTGGGGGGAACCCATGTGCCTCCCGAGCAGACTGGGGCCTGCGCAGAACAGCGCCCCCTGCCCTCCCAGAGCAGAGCTGGGCTATGCCTCCAACGCCAGGGGCTGCCCCCGCTGTCCACTCAGAGCTACTTGCCACGTCCTAGCGTCCACGGGGGGCTGGCACCCTATGTTTAGAGAGCCATAAAAAGCTGTAATTGAGCTCATAATGACCCGATTAATTGCAGGCCGGGGAGGAAAGTGGGAAAGGCACCTGGTTCCCTCTTCAAAGGGGAGCTGGGAACCTCAGCGCTGGCTGGGACTTGGGGACCGTCCAGTACGACCCACAAGGAGCCTGAGGCCCAGAGAGGGCACACAGCAGCTCAGAGAGCAGAGGAGCCCCTGACATTCTGAAATGATTGAGGTTCGGGGCCACATGTGGTCCCAGAGAGGGGCTCAGAGTGTGAGACCCCGAGTTCAAGTCCAGACTCTAAGACGGGCCGGCTGGGTGACCTCAGACCAGTCAAGAAGCCTTTCCACGTTTCAGGTTCCCCCACCTGCAAAACGAGGATCCTGGTTCTGATCCAGCCACGTCACCATACCGAGTGGGCCCACGTGTGGTCCCGGGGGCCACAGACGGCAAGTGAGTGGAGCTTCGCGCCCACATGTGTGACAGACGACACACGGGCTCTCGTGTGCATCCATGTGCGTGGGCCGCGGCACGTGTCCCCATGCACGTGCACCTGGGCATGTGTGCCGGGGCTCACGCACAGATGTGGCTCCTGTGTGAGCGAGCGTGCGGCATGTGCACCTGTGTGCGTGCCTGTGCTCACTGCCAGCACAGTCCCGTTCACCCTGCCTCTCTGCCAGTCTGCACTTGCCCCCTTAAAAAAAAAAAACAACACCCTGGCATTTTCTACAATTCAGTAATAACAAAGCAAACAACCCAATTAAAATTGGGCAAAGGATCCACATTTCTCCAAAGAAGATATGAAAACGGCCAGGAAAAGATGAAAAGATGCTCATCGGGGAAATGCAAATCAAAACCACCAGGACAGCACTTTGCCCCCACCGGATGGCCGACGTGACAAGGCAGACGGGAGCAAGTGCCGGCGAGGTCGCAGAGAACTCAGAACCCTGGTGCGCTGCTGGGGGCGGCGGGGGAGGGGGGGCGGTTCCCTGGTCCAGTGGTGCAGCCACTACAGAACACTTCAGAGGGTCCCCAAAATGTTAAACCAGAGTCACTTTCTGACCCGGCAACCCCTCCTAGGTGCCGGCCCAAGGTACACGTGTCCACCCAACAACTTGCACGCAAGTACAGCAGCATCGTTCAACGGCCCAAAGATGGACGCCTCCCGGCTGTCCACCGACGGGAGAGCAGATAAAGAAAACGTGGTCCAGCTGCATGAGGGAACATTCCTGAGCCACGAGAGAGCGAAGCTCTGACACACGCCACGCCACGGAAGGACCTCGAGAACACTGTGCCCAGCGAAAGATGCCAGACGGAGAAGGCCACACGTTGTGCGATTCCATTGGTGTGAAATGTCCCGGAAGCCTCAGAGACAGAGCACGGGTGAGTGTTGCCAAGGGCCAGGGGGACTGGAGGGTGACAGGGTGACAGCTAAGGGGTCCAGGATTTCTTCTGGGGATGATGAAAATGTTCCCAAGTCGACTGTGGTGATGGTTGCACAATTCTGCAAAACACTAGAAACCATTGACTTGTACACTGTAATGGATAAATTGTATGGTATGAGAATTACATCTCAATAAAGCTGTTACAAAAACATACAGCACTCGATGGTTTTCAGGGGATTGCACGCAACTTGTCCTACTCGCTCTGCCCTCACAGGGGACCCCACCTTGATGAGGATGCCCGGCTCAGAGGAGGCAGGTGATTGCCCTGGGGTTGCATGGCAGGCCAGCCACAGAGCTGGGATCCGAGCCAGGATACCAGGCTCCGCGCTCAGACCACTCCCCATCCACGAGGACAGGCAGGCTGCACGGTCCTGCCTCCCGCTCCCCTGCCCAGGCCTGGGCCCTGGGCTCGCGGGCGTCAGCCCCTGGCACATTACTCATTCTCTCACCCCTTCCATCCCTCACGAACTCTACCATCCAAGTGTCTCCATGGCGCCAAGCACAGCCCACCCTCCAGGCCAAACTCCTGAGTCCCAGGGGTGAGGCCCTCAGCCCCACCCATCCCTGAGCCCAAGGCCAAGTGTACAGCAGGGCAGGGCGAGACTGACACAGTGCAGCCCAGGGGGCCGATGGATTGGGAGGAGGTTCACAGAGGGTTCAGGCAGCGGCCACCACCAGAACCAGGGAGGGGTCAGCAGGACAGGGTGGCTGGAGGGATCGGGGTAGAGGGTGACGAGTGAGGGCCCTTCTCGGGAAGGCATGCTGAAGGCGGGTCCTGAATGATGACAGACATGAGCTATGCACAGGCAGAGGGAACAGTGTTCAGGCAGGGGGAACAGCAATGCTAAGGCCCCGAGGAAGAAATGAGCGGGGTGGTGTCCGGTTCGACCCAGCAGAGGGCAGTGGGAGATGACGTGGGCCACGCTACATAGACTTTGGGAGCCACGGGGAGGATTTTAGACTTTCTTCTAAGGTGAGAATCCCCTGGAAGGTGCCGTGATGGTAGACATGGTGGAAACAGAGAGACCCCCTGGGAGGCTGTTGCAAGGGTCAAGGTAAGAAATGCTGGTGGCCTGCCAGGTGGAGGAGGTGAGGTGTGGCACTAGACTAGCCAGTAGGCTGGGTGGGGTGGGGAGGAGGAAGGGGTTGGGGAGCTGAGCCCAGGCGGGCTCCTGCCGTGGGGCCTGGACAAGCAGTGGGATGCCGCTGAGAGGGTGGAGAGGATGAGCTCTTGGGGAAATTAAGGAGCTTCCTTGGCCACAGGCAGGTTGGGACACCCCGGGGCAGTGGGAGGGAGGCGGGGACAGCTGGGCACTCAAGCCCTGCCCGGGAGACCCCCAGCCCTGCCCAATCACCATCATCAGGAGCCAACCCCAGATGCAACTGGGGCCCAGGGCGACCCTGGCCTCATGCAGTGGCTCCCAAACCTCTTTAGCAGGGAGCTTCCATTGGATGCCTCTTCCCAAGGAACAGGTCAGAATGGGGTCCCCGGGCTGGCAGGGCGTGGGGACACAAGACAGGGCGGGGCCCCCAAGTCCTCCAGGCCTGAGGCCAGGCCAGTGGGACTCCGCTGGTTGGCAAGCTCCCTGCTCATCTGAGCCCAACCCCACCCCATTTGGCTCCAGGCTCCCACAAGCCTCGAAATGGGTGGGAGAGGACGTAGCCTACAGGAGAGAGCGAGGCCAGGGAGGCCAGGACAGACCCTTAGGCCACACTGGCAGCTCCCGGTGCCACCCGGCTGACTGGGTCCAGTGCCCATGTCCAGGTCGTAGAGGGTATAGGAGCTGGGGAGAGAAGCCCAGGGACTCAGGGGAGGTCAGCAAGCCCTTTTGGCTGCCCATGGCCCAGCCAGGCCCCTTGACCCTGAACTCAGTCATAGGGCTGTGGGGTGCAGCTTCCTGCCTAAGCTGCCTCCCAGCACACACTGTGCTAAGGCTGGGGTGAGGCCCAGAGGTGCTGGCAGGCACAGTGGGGGTCAGGCAGGCCCAGAGATGCCTCTAGGCCCAGCGAGGCCCGAATCCCTATCTGTGCTCTTGAAGAATCAGAAGCCTGGAGCCCCGGGCCACCTGGGTGTGGCTGGGCTCTGCCCAGTGACAACTGGACAGGCTCTTCCCACCCCGTGCCGTCTCTGCACCTGCTGAACGGAGGCCATCGGTCACCCGCCCGCAGGGGCCCGTGCGGTGCGTGCCAGTCAGTGCCGCGCGGGGCTCAGGGGGCAGGATGTGCAGGGCCCCCCTGGCCTGTCTGTGTCACCCGTCTCCGGTGAGCCTAGGCCCTGGGCCTGGGGCGGGCCCGTGGGTGGGTAAAGACGTGCACTGGTGCTGTGTGTGTGTGTGCACACGTGTGCGTGCATGTGTGTCCGTGTGTGCTGTCCCCTGCTTGCCCCTCCCTCCATATATCTCCGTCTGGCCTTCCCTCCTCGTTTCTGTCTCTCTCTCTCTCTGTCTCTCTGTCCCTCTGTCCCTCTCCGTCCGTCTGTCTCTCTCCAGCCCCGCCCTGGCCCCCACCCCAGTCGGCCCTGGCTGAGTCAGTGTCTCCACGCTAAGCTCTTCCCTGCCGTTGTCATAAACAGAGCGCTGGAAAAAGTCCTGCCAGGTCCGGACACGCCGGCACGCCCGTGCCCCAAGCCTTTGTTCTGACCCAGCGAGGCCCTCACACGCCGTGCACAGCCCTGCAGGTGGGTCGGGCTGCAGATGGGCAGAGCCTGGCCCAGGGCCACGTGGCAGGGGCGCTGTGGGCCGGAGCCCAGGCTCTGTGTCCTGAGCTGGGCTGGCCTTCCAGGAGCTTCCACCCCAGCCCAGCAGCTCTGGGGGAGGCTGGGAGGCCTCTCTTCCAGCCCCAGCTCCCAGCAGCCTCTCTGGCTGGGGAGCCAGCCCCGCACAGCCTGCCCGTGTGAATGCTCCCCAGCCCAGGCTTGCAGCAAAATCAGCAGTGGCCTCTGTGTGGGGACATGATGGCACCAGAGCCCCTTCCTCCCCAGGGCCAGCCCATGGCCCCCAGGCACCTGGACCCCGCCAGGGTGCAGAGCTGGACTGTTGGGTTCTAAGTCCTAGCTCTTACCGGCGTGCGACCTAGGGCGAGGCATCAGCCTCCTGTGAGCCTCAGTCTCCCACCTGTGACGTGGGGCAGTAGAAGCTGGAATGGGTAACATTTCTGAAAGTGGCCTTGGGAGATGAGAAATGAACCTCCCAAAAATGAGGCAGGGGGAGTCGGGCTTAGAGACAGGCTGACGTCCGGGCCGGGCCTCACCTCGCCCCTTGGAGGCCGAGAGTGGACGCCTGCCCACCTGCACCCTGTGTCCTGCCTCATGGGACCGTAGCCCAGAGCCCTGGACCCCTTGTCTGGGGGGCCTTCGGCAGAACCACGGTGTGAGGGCGGAGGAGGCAGAGGGCCTTCCCACTGCCATTCTGAGGGGAGCCACACGCCCTCAGCCTCAGCGCCTGGCATGGGTGGGGAGACTGAGGCCCAGAGGGGGCAGGGCTGTGCCCAGGTCACACAGTGGGACCTGGGCAGCTGGCCCAGGCGGGGTCTGCACCCCAGACAGTGCCCTCTCTCCGCCCAGGCCCCACCCCACCCATGGCTAATCCGTCTGTTGGGGCCCTGCCAGGGGAAGTGGAAAATTCCCACCCTGGGTGAGGTCCAGGCAGCCTCAGAGGGGTCACGTGGAAGGATCGGCCGCCACCCAGCCCACAGACCCAGCTGGTCAAAGGCCCACTGGTCTCCAGGCTTCCGCACCACCTACTAGAAGGCCCAGGCCTGGCCACTTGCATGGTCATCTCAGGAACCGCCCCCCTCAAGTGCTAGCTGGCCTTCCAGGGGAGGGGGCCAAGCCTGGGCCCACCCAGAGCGACCACAGGCCTCATGCCATCCTGAACCAGCAGCGGCAGCATGGCTCTGCCCCCAGGAAAACCTTTCTGACTCTGACATTCGAAGCCCCGATGGTCCATAGTGTCCTGGCTGCCTGGCCCCCGAGCCTCGGGCCCAGGCTGGGTCCCCGAGACCTGGGCAGACAGGACACGGGCCTGCGTGCCCGGCCCAGCCCACTGGCTCCCCCGGGGCTGGCTGGCTTTCACACCACCTCCCAGCTCCGCGGCCCACGGCTGACACTCGGCAGGCACTCGATGCACGCGCCACCCTTACGGCCCTGCGTCGCCCGGGAAGCCGCTGTGCAGTGACCCCCGGCCCTCAGCTGAGCCACAGGACAGTGTCCCGGGAGGAGACAGTCATATCTGGGTTCAAATGTCCACTCTGCCCCTGACCAGGGTGACTCCAGGCAACTCCTGACGCCGATGACAGCCATGCCACCCACAGAAGTCTCACACAGGCCACATAGGCCATTTCACATTTTCTAGTAGCCACATAGAGACAAGTGGAAATAAGCAGGTGAATGTGGTTTTAGTAACATTTTATTAAGCCGCTATATCCAAATATTACCCTTTCAACATGTACCCAACGCGAAGCTCGTTAGAGATGTTTTCCTCACTTCTATCGTTCAAAGTCGAACTCTGAACTCCGTTGTGTATCTCACACTCATGGCTCGTCCCCGTTCGCCCGCTCCATGTGTCGAGCCCTCCCCTGCCAGCCGTGGCTTGTGGCCCCCAGAGTGGACGGCACAGCCCTCGAGTCCTTGTCTCTGCTAGGGACTAACGTCGTGCCTCCCTGGGCCTGGTCTGCGAGGCCCGGACGGGGACCCGGCGCACACAGTCGGTGTACAGGACATGGAGTCACTCGTGTTCTCTCCTCCAAGACCCCTGCCAGTGGCTGACGTGGACGCCCCCAGGCCCGACCCTCTCAGACACCTGGAGGTAAGTCACTCCGCCACCTCCTGTTGCCGAGCCCCTACTGCGTGCAGCTGGCGCTTGCCCCCCACATAAATCTCACCCATAAAGCAAACCGGAGCAGAGACAGCAGCCCGAGCGGCCGTGCGAGCCAGGATTAGGGGTGGCCCCTATGCCCGGTCATGTCTGAGCGGCACATGACCAGCAGGATTCAGCGGTCCATGGCCGCTCGGGGTGGGGGCCAGCGCCCCATGCAGGTGGGTCCCAAGGGCCCGGGAGGGGGTGGGGCAGAGCCTGGAGGGCAATCCCTCTCCTGCTCAGAACCTTCCAGGCCGCCACAGCACTCACACCCTGGGTTCCCAGCGCCCCAGCGCTGCCCCCACCTCCAGCCTCCGGTCTCCTCACCTCCAGTTTGCCCTCAGTGTGATGCTCCTGCAGTTTCTGGAATATGCCATCGCTTTCTGGCCTCCGGTCCTTGGCTGTCCCCTCCTCCCAGAGCCCCCTTCCCCGAGCTCACCTCCAGGCCTCTCTGCGTCACTCTGACCCGCCCTCAGGTCTGGATTTGCCCCCACCCTGCCTAGGAAGCACTCCCCAACAGTCCTGATGCGGTACGGGGCCTGGCGGGACTGCCCTCTCCTGTTCAGGGTCCCGGGGCCCTGACTTTCTAACAAGCATCCCTAGAACGCAAGGTGCACCCCCAACTCTTGTGTCCCTCCCACTCCGGCTCTGCCCCACCCCATGGCAGAAGGCAGCTGAGCTGGGGTCACGTTCGCCACCACAGCCAAGCCCATATCCAGTTGACGGGAAGAGACGGGTCAGGAGGGGCCTGAGCCACAAGTCTCATTCGACAGATGAAGAAATAGGCCTGGGGCAGGTTCGGGTGGCCAGAGGCTAGAGGACACCAGGCACGAGGAGTAACCACGAAGGTACAGGTGGCCCAGTGTGGGCCTCCACTCCCTGAAGGGAGCAGAGCAACTGACACCCAGCGCGCCCCAGGGCGAGGCCAGCACAGGGTCAAGACAAAAAGATGTAGCTTAGATAGAGTAGTGAGTTCCCCGCCCTTGGAGGCAGAGAAGCGACAGCACCAGGTGCTGGAAAAAGGATCGAAACTTTGCACAGAGGTTGATTTGCCTCTTGAAGGGGCTTCTCTTTAGCTCTCCGGATTTGAGCATGGCCCAAGGTCATAGGCAAGGCCCGAATGGGGCCGTCCTACCCACCCAGGCCATTCCCCTCTCGGGGCCAATCATTAATTGGCATCGCTTGAGTGGCTGCTCCCACGAGTACCCCCGGCTGCCTGCCAGCTCAGGGCCGGGCCCCCATCCTGCGCCCGGGGCACCCGCATGCCTCTGACAGGGGCCACTTTCCTGCTTGTGACTCCCAGCGGCCGAGCCCTGGGAGGAGCAAGATCCCTGTTCAGACCACCGTCATGGCACCCAGGGGGACTCCTGCTGCCTGCAAGACAAAGCCCAGCTCCCCCGCAGCCAGGGCCCTCCTGGGTGAGGGTGGCCAGCAGGACACCTCAGCTTTGCAGAGCCCACCCCGCCGGGGCAGAGGGCGAGGAGAACCCGAGGCAGGTGCTCAGCTGGCCTGGGGCTGAGATGCCCGGAGATGAGGCTAGGCCTGGCTGCGCACAAGGGACAGCCAGGAGGGGTGAAAAGGTGTCGTCCCCGAGGGAAGTCCGATGTGACTCAGCAGAGCAGAAGGGACAGTCCCGGGCCAGAAACAGCAGGAGCAAAGTCCCAGAGGAGGGAAGATGAGGAGGAAGAATCGGCCATGGCCGAGGCCCCGGGTTTGAGACGCAATGGAAGGAGGCAGGGGTGACGTGTGCGGGACCGACTCACTGCAAACTGAGGAGTTAACTTTATCCTGGGCGATGGGGAGCTACTGCAGGCTTTAGAGCACGGGAGTGACCTGGCCGGGACTGGGTGGGGGCCAGAGGAGGCACTGACGGCTGCCCGGTGAGGATCAGAGAGGCAGGCCTACAGTGGCCTTGGGCAGAGCGCAGGAGTGGACAAGGGAGTGACCCCAGGTCTCTGGTGGAGAGTGGGGGGAGGCTGAGCACGGGAAATTTCAGCAACGAGATGCTGAGTGCATCGAGCCAGGTTCCCGTGGGTCAGCCTCGCCGAGCATGCCCCGGGGAGCGGCCATGCTGGTCTTGTCCTGGGGGCAGCTGACTGGAGCGGGGCCGAGAAGGAGCAGCCGGGACGCAAGAAGAAGCCCAGGCGAGGAAGAGGGGGTCGCTCAGCCACGCAAAGGTCCCTAATGGTGGGAGCAAGGGAAGGTGAGGGAAGGGGACAGTGGTGTGGACGGCTCTGCCGAAACGTTTGCTCTGCGAAGCTCGTGAAAGCGAGGACAGGCTCCCCAGGAGCCAAGCCTGGTGTCGACGGAGCCCAGGGCACGGGAAGCACCCAGAGCAGCCCCACCTCGAGGCAGGGGCGGCCTCAATTCCCGCCCCCGGCCCCGTGCAGTCAGTCCTTGGCTGTGGCTGCACCTCCCTGCGGGCAGAGCTGTGGACCCTCCCGGGCTTCAAGAAGGAACAGGGTGAGCTGATAACCGCCATCCTCACAGCCCCGGGCTATGACGCTCCGCAGAGGTGAGCTGCACTGGGCGCTGACGGTGTCCACTGTGGGGGCAGGTCACTGGAGCGGGGGCCAACGCCACGGGCTTTGGATGGTCCCCAGAAGCCAGCGTGTACTGGGGTGCCGATGACGAATGCTCCCACCCCTCTGCCAGGCCCAGCGCCGTTCCCACTGCCTGTCTCTCTTTGCACAGTGAGGCCATGAGGATTTCTAGAAAGGAGACTTCGATCAGAACCCAGCTGCACCGTCTAAACCGTGTGGCTGCAGACAGCCTCACGGCTCCCCGGGCCTCAGTGCCACCCTGTGCAGCGGGGACGCTCGCGGCCACCTCGGAGCCCGGAGTCTCGGGGCTGAGGGCCGGGCAGGCAGGTGGGCCCCTGGCACAAACCAGGCCCGGCCCGACGCCCTCCCCGCCGCCTGGATGGGCGGGCAGCCCCACCTCCCCGCTGGCACCTGGAGGGAGGAGCCGCACTTGGGTGGTGGGGCCCCAGGGCGGGGCGGGGCGACCTTCGGGGCCGTGCCAGGTGCCACCCACAGGCTGTTCACCGCAAAGGGGCCCCCGCGGGCTTTTCCCTGCGCCACCCCCAGCCCCACACCAGGCGTTCCACACCCCACAGCTCGGGCTCGGTCCCGCAGCTGTGGCTCCTTGGCTCTCTACGACCGGAAGGACGTGCTGTGCCCACACGTTCAGAGGCCCACCTGTGCCCGTAGGCTGGAGTCTAAAATAACAGGGCACCCCCCTGCCTGCCCGGCACTGCACCCCGACTTATCACTCTCCCCCATCTGACCCTGGAGGAGCGGGTTGTGTGACGAGTCTCACCATCGCGCATTCAACAGCTGTTTACTGAGCACCCACCGCACACAGGCCCTGGGAGAGGCGTGCGGCCCTGCTCGTGCAGAGCTCATGCTGTAAATGGGGAAACTGAGGCCCCGAGCGGCCCCCAGGGCCATGCCCAAGCGCGCACAGTGGGATTCAAGTCCAGGTCAGACTCCGGAAGATGCACTTTTCCCTGTAAAATGGGCACAGTGGAGCCTCCCCAGGGGTATGAGGACTTGGGGATGTGGCTTGTGGCCTGGGGACAGCACACAGTACGGGGAGGCGCAGCCGGCCGAGGCCTTGCCACTCTGCCCAATGAGCTACGGTGGCTGCCGCCACCCATAGCATTGGAGGCACCCCCTTGCCCCGTCCCGACGGCACCTGCGCACCCCACCCACCCGCCCCCAGCTGTCGCGCTCCCCCGTGCTCCCACACGGGTCATGTCGCGGTGGCCCTCGCACGACCGCTCACGCCCGTCCCCTCGGCCTGGAATCTCTGCCACTCGCGGGCTCGTGGCGACATTTACACGGAACTTCCTGTGGGCCGGGCATCAAGCCCCCCGACAGCCCCATGCAGAAGCCACGACTGTCATCCCATTTCCAGATACAGCTTGGAGACACCGAGGGACACAGGTCCAGGGCACATACAGCCGCTCAGCAGCAGGGCGCGCGGCTCTAACCTGCACCGTACGGGACAGCGCCAGCCTGCCCGGCTCACGTCCACACCAAGATGACATCCCCCGGCCCCACAGCCCAGAGCAATGACCCTCGTCCACCCGCACAGGCTGGCTCCCACTGACACCGCCCTCATTCCCGACTCGGCAGAGCCCCAGGGGGCCAGGCCAGGTCTGGGTGTCCCTGGGTCCCCAGGTGCCCGAGCCCCAGGGCACGGACCGGGAGTGTGGAAATGCTATGGCAAAGCCCAACTGGTCCGTGAAGGCGGCGCACGACAGCACGCGTGGGGGGCCCGGACCGGCCCGGCCTTCGGGGGCAGGCAGGAGGCCAGGCCCCCGGGCCCCACGAGCCCAGAGGCGCCCTTACCTACTCGGAGCTCCTGCCCGAAGACAGTCTTCTCACCGAGAGCAGAGCAGTTCCAGCGTCCGAAGCGGAACTGGTACTGGCACTCGTTGATGCCCATCTGCGCCCCCTCCCCGATCACGATGATGGCATCGGGCCGGCTCTGGCAGATGGCGCGCTGCCGCGGGGCCAGGCCCGGAATCTTGTTGCAGATGATGTTGGCTCCCAGGGCCACGACAGACGACAGCGCTCTGTGAGGAGGGACGAGACACGGAGAGGTGAGCTGGCTGGGCAGGGTCCTCCGCCCCCGGCCTCTCCGGAACTGAGTGTGTTCCAGGCGTCCACCACCAGGAAACAAAACCTGCCCTCGAGGGGCCACTTTCCCCTGACCCACACGTGTGACCCTAGCCTGAAAACGCGCACACACCTGTGCCCTCTCCACCCGGAAATCGCAAGAACCACAGGAGCGCAAGACATGGCAACCACAAGTCCCCCGGTCAAGTATAATCTGTGGAATTGCAAGTCCCGTGAATGCAAGAACCACGGCTCTGTGTGCCTCTGAGTCCGAAACACAGACCGTTGGGGATTCGACAGCCATCAACTCAGGTCTGTGCGCACCTGCCCCCAGCAGCAAAACCCCACTCCCATCACCAAAGACCTGGCTCCCAGGGGGGCATCCGGCCAGGCTGGCTGCTGAGTGGGTGGCCAGGCTGGGAGCCAAGCCCACTGGGTCCTGGCTCCAGCTAAAGCTTGTGACTGACCTCAGAAAGGCACTCTGCCTCTCTGAGCCTCAAAACTGTGAAATGCGGGTGTAAAACACCTCTCCCTCCATCATCGCCACCATGACACAGGCTCAGAGCAGAGAGGAAGGGTGTATACCACGTAGGGAACTACTGCTGTTATTGTTCACTCGTTTCTGGATGGCAGGGTGTACCCAGAGGAGGAAACGGGCCCTGACATGAATTGAGCACCTACTGTGTGCTGGGCTGGGCAGGCAGGGTGCTTTACCACAGCATTCGTCCTCAGAGCAGTCCCCTGAAGGTGCCTTTTAATTATTCTCCTGGCCCTTAGTACAAACACGGCCTTGTGCAACCACCCCCTCCACCAAGTTCCAAGACATTGTCACCATCCTGAAAAGAAAACCCCTTAACACTCACGCCTTATCCTCTCCTCCCCGGCCCCTCGACCGCTAACCCGTTCTGTCTCCATGGCCTTGCCTACACTGGATTTCTCATACAGACAGAATCACACGCCATGTGACCTTTCATGTCTGGCTTCTTTCACTTAGTGTGACGTTTGCCAGCACATGTCAGGACTTCATTCTTTTTGAAGGCTGAATACTATTCCACTGTCTGGAGAAACCACATTCTGTTCATCCATGTATCAGTGATGGACCTTCGGGTTGTTTCTGCCTTCTGGCTGCTGTGAACAGTGCTGCTAAGAACACGTGTGGACAAGACTGTGTTTGGATCCCCGTTTCCAGTTCTTTGGGGCAGGTAGCTAGGAGTGGATTGCTGGGTCCTGTGGTAGTTTGTTTAGCTCTCAGAGGCACCACCACCTGTTTTCCACAGAAGCTGCATCAGTTGGCTTTAAGCACCTGGACGAGAAGGGCCAGCAAGGTGGAAGGAGGCGAGAACTATGAACCACAGGCGGGCCTGCTCGGTGAGGGGCCAAGGGCAGGAGCTGGGGAGGCAACAAGGGGCTCCCCAGAGCTGACGCCCATGGCCCTGGCCCCCTGCATTGGGGAGTTGCCTCCTTCTACGCACCGCCTGCCAGCCCCTTTCTTAAGAGAAACAAGCCAGTGTTTTTCCAGGGTGGCCGAGCACCCACAGCCAGCTGGGAAAGTCCCCGTGTGGTGTGAGCCCACAGCATATGCTGTGATCAGGATGCCCGACCGACACTCAATCCCCGTGGCCCGCCCGCCCTGCCCGCTAATCTGCCCAGGACCCCCCAGGTCTCCCACGGGCACAATGGGCAGGAACTTGGAGGCTGGCATGGAGGAAGAGCATCTGGGCGGGTGGGCTGGGAGCGGGCTGGAATCTGGGGAATTCAGCCCAGAGTAATTGTAGATGCGCAGAAAACCCGAGCCAGGGAAACGAGATGGATGGGAACCCTGCCGGGCACCAGCCTCCAGGCCGCAGGTCAGAGCCGGCCTCGGCCCGGACTGACAGGCACGTGACCCATTCCCCGGGCTCAGCCCGGGGCACAAACCCCGCTGGGGCAGCAGTCTGGACAAACAGGGTGTGACTGGGGCAATCGCAGTGGGACCTGGGCGGATGTCGGGAGATGACACAGATTATTGCAGCCCAGGGCTCCCGCCTCCAGCAGGCTGCCCCAGCCCCGCCGCCAGCACCCAGGCATGACTGTCACTCCCCTGCTCAAAGGCTCCTTTGCCTAGAAGTGGAGGCCCCCTGGGATCTGGGCTCTGACGACCCCTGCCACCGATGCTTGTGCTGGTCCCTCTGCCTGGGATGCCATTCTCCCTCCCTTTCTCTGTCTGACAAAAGCTACTTCCCTTCCAGGGCCAAGTACAAGCCCCACGGGGCTCAAACCCCTCGGCCTCAGACACTGAGGACCCGCGGTGAAGTGGACACCAGTACCGACCTCACCTCTGGCCTCACGGTCGTTGTCCGCATGCCCAGCTTCCCCACCGGACCTCGAACACCTCGAGGGCAGTGCCCAGTCTGAGCTGACTCTGGGGCCTTGGGGGCTGGCCCGGGCCGCGCGGTACAGGACATTTGTGGAACTGACGAACGAATGAACAAATGAGTAAGTACTCAAGGGTCATGTCTGGAAGAGTCCCGACAGCAGAAGCACAAAAAGACAATCCAACTCGACAATGGACAAAGGACTCGAATAGACATTTCTCCAGAGAAGACGTCAGATAGCCAAGCAGAAGGTGAAAAGATTCTTACGTCACTCGCACCCGCAGGGACGGGCAACTCAAATCAAGGGAAGCAGCATGTCAGTGAGAGGAGGGGAGACGGGGACCCTCGTGCCCTGCTGGTGGCAACGGGAAGGGGTGCCGCCCCTGCGGAGAGGTTGGGAAGTTCTTCAAAAAGCTCCACATCGAATGGCCGCAGGACCCGGCAACTCCGCTCCTTGGTATGTACCAAGGCGTTCAAACGAAAACGTGAACACATGCAGGGTTTGCCGTCACCAAAAGGAAGCAACAACACAAAAGTCCATCGACGAATGAATGAATGAACAGAATGTGGTCCATCCAGACCGTGGAATACTATTCAGCCCTGAAAAGGAACGAAGTCCAGACCCCCGCAACATGGATGCCAAATGAAAGAAGCCAGATGCAAAAAACCACATACTATGTGAAATGCCCAGCGAAGGCAAATCCGCAGAGACAGGAAGTAGCCTGGTGGGTGCCGGGGTAGAGGGGGGAGCTGGGAGAAGGAGATGGGGGATGGGGAGTGCCTGCTTAAGGGGCATGGAATCTCCATCTGGGGTGAGGAAGAAGTTCTGGAATGAGATCGGGGTGGTGGTTACACAGCACTGTGAATGTGCTAAATGACACTGACTTTAAACCAGTCATGGCAAATTTTATGTTATGTGTATTTTAACCACGATTTAAAAAACTTCTGTCTATACACAGGACTTCTACACCCTAGCCATAGGGGATTGGGGGAAAGAGACAGAGGGGCCCTGCCCAGCTGACACCCCGCTTGTACTCGCCGTATGCTTCTCCAGGAGTGGGGGGTTGACGGGGTGGGGAACAGGGGCCCCCAGAATGCCAGTGTGTAGGTTACAGGTGAAATATGGGTATGGGGAGCAAGTTGCACTGTATTTTGTGCCCGGGGAGCTTAAATGATCAGAAATAATTTCAAAATCATCTTCCTTAGGATGCGGGGATCTTCCCCCTGAGGATATTAAATTCTCCCCCTCTGAACACTGACCTTGGACAACTGGCCTCTGCGGGGCCTTGGTCCTCCCTGGAAAGGTAAACGTTGCGATCCCCATGTTAGGGGTGTGCAGACTGGAACTCAGAGAGGCTCGGGAACCTGCCCGAGGCCACACAGCCAGGCTCGGAGCCCTGTCTCTGGCTTCCAGAAGCCAGGGGAGGCTGAGCTGAGGCTCAGAGTGTGGCACACAGTAGGTGCACAACAAATACAAGAAGGTGGCCTGGAGCGGGAACCCAGGCCCACTCTTCATTCTCAGAACCCAGCTTCCGTCCTTCCCCTGCTCACAGTCCTCCGGGTCACCCATTAACTCAGCCAGGTTTACAGACACTTCTGCTGCTGGGGATTGAGGCCGGGGAAGGTGGCGTCTCCGCCTTGTCCTCCCCTCCCCCACAGCCCGCACACCCGGGCCTCGCCACACCCCAGGACTTGCCCACACTCTTCCTTCCGCCTGGAGGGGAGGGGGCTGCTGATATGTGCGGCCAGCTCGGTCCTCATTAGATAACCATCGGAGTGGGGGAAGGGATGAAAATACGGAGCTCAGTAACGGCTGCTCCTGCGGACTCGAGGTGGGCGGACGCAGGCAGCATCCTGGGATAATTGGCAGTTTGGGGTGAGGGCATGCTATGGCACTCTCATCAAGCCGCCCTGCGGGGGGGGGCGGCTCTCACCCCAAAGTGGGAAGAGCCTCTGGGCAGCTTCCTGGCCGCAGCTGCCCGCCCAGGTGCCTGGGGCGAGGCCGGGCGGAGGTTCTGCGTGGCGGGGTGGCGGGGTGCTCGTGTTTCAGCCGCTGACGTTCTCCACGGGAAATGCTGCTTGGGGCTCACCCCTCCCCCTCCCTGGGCTGTCCGGGGGCCCCAGGACACAGGCAAGATGCCAGGGAGAGCGGGCAAGGCTGAAGATGGGAACTCTCCTCACCCCCGGCCCGGGCCAGTCCCCAGCGGGGAGCTCGGAGAAGGGGTTCCGGGCCCTGCGGACAAGAAGCTCCCGCCTCGTCCCCGGGGACTGTGGACAGGGCCTGTGGTCTCAGACCAGAGGACGCGGAGGCCAGCAGAGGGCCTGGCACTGGGCTTGCACTGGGCATTGAGGCGGGGGCGGGGGGCTGCCCCTGGGCAACAGGAAGATGGAACAGTGTTCCGCCAGAGCTGTCCCGAGGGGGAGGGCGTTCAGTCGGCTGAGGGGCTCAGTGACCACTGCCAGGCGACGGACGGGTGCGGAAGCGGGTGCCAGGCACCAGCCTACCCAGCTGGCAGCCCTGTAGGGCAGGGGCGAGGAACACGAGCTCGGCCGGGGCCCCGGCTCTGCCTCTCAGCTGGGAGACCTCGGGCAAGCTTCTGAACCGGGCTGTGCCTCAGTTTCCCCATCTGTGAAACGGGATCGATAACGGGCCTGACACCGGACCCTGCGTCTGGGAGGAGGGCGTGATGGGACAGAGCACTTTCGGCCCATGGTGACGGGTCCCTGCTGGCGGCCTTCGTCAGCCTCTGAGGTCTGAGACTGGGGGCCCATTGCTGACCCTCACTCGCTGAGCCCCCAAGGCCCAGCTCCCTGAGGGGGTCGGGGGCCAGCGCCCACACCGGCA
Source organism: Eonycteris spelaea (assembly GCA_003508835.1). Taxonomy (NCBI): domain Eukaryota; kingdom Metazoa; phylum Chordata; class Mammalia; order Chiroptera; family Pteropodidae; genus Eonycteris; species Eonycteris spelaea. Next base: position 233,985 of record PUFA01000270.1, on the reverse strand, counting down.
GTCCCGAAGCCCCCGGCCCCGTGGCGGCACTGTGGTCCTCTGCCCAGCCTTTCACGCCCACGTCCACACGCCCAGGGGAGCCGTGGACGTGCATGCACGTCCCCAGCAGACCGGGGGCCACCGCCCAGCTGTTCATCCCAGGAGAGTGACAGATGATGGACGTTCACACAGTGGGGGCCACCGCGCGGGGAAGAGCCAGCCGGTGACACACGTCCACGAGCAAAACTGCCCTCCAGGGACAAGAGTCACCCACGGGTGGGAGGCACTCGTGGGAGCGGGCCCCGGGAGCCTGCGGGGTTCCAGGATGTTCTTTATCTTTGGCTGGGCAGTGGTCATACCAGTGTCCACGTCTATAAAAAATGTGTCAGACTATCCTCTTGAGGTTCGCCGCACTTACTTTATGGAAGTTTTACCTCAACAAAGAAATAAAAGTTTATGACACACAAATTTACAGGGCGGGCAGAATAAGATAGAATGACACTGTTTTCTTACAAAAAATTAAAATAAAGTATACCTAAGAGATAAAAGGTGAACATAAAGTCTTAGCCATGTGCCTCGCCTGTGTGTGGGCCTGTGGGGGTTTCCGGGGGGCTGGGCCGGCCGCCCCTTCCGGGCAGAGCTGGAGTGTAGCCTAAACCTAGGCTCAGACACCCCAGAATCAAAACGCATTCCCAGCCTGGTCCTCCGAGGGCTGCCCACCTGCCCGCCTTCACCCCTGCCTGGATGCCATCCACAGGTGTGGCCAGCCTGTCCCCACCAGGCCCTCGGTCTCTGTGAACCCCGAATAAAGGAGACAGGCCGTGTAGCGACCGCAGGGCAGTAAGAAGGATGGGGATGGAAGGCCCTGGGGGCTGCAGGGGTCGGGGGGCCCTTCACGGTGGGGCCGTGACAGGAAGTGCCCTCATGCCTCAGCCTGCGCCCCACTGGGCACTCAGGACCAGCCCAGCTGCTGACCACCCCTCCGCCCCGCAGAGCTGGGCCCGCCAGTGCGGCCAGGCCCTCCCGGGGCTGCCTGAGGCTCGGTGGGGACAGAGCTCGGGCTGAGGCCTACATTAGGCCAAGCCCCACCCGTGCCAAGGCCCGTGTCTTCAGTGCAGACGCCTTGCTCTGACATCCTTGGGGGAGCAACGTCAGAGTTGGCTTCCAGTCGGAGACCCGGAGGGCCAGAGGGGCCAGACAGGGGAGCCAGTGTCTCACCACAGCTAGGACGAGACCCGGCCTGTCACCCCCGTCTTCATGCGCAACACCTCTCTTCCTCCCAGGACGCAGCTGCCCCCCGAAGTCTGCCCCAGCAGCCAGGAGTCTAACCTAAACCCCCCGGCTCTTCAGAGCTCTCAGGGGTCAAAGCAGAGTGGGCACCAGCGCTCAGTGGGACCAGGGAGGCAATTCTGCTTCCTGTCATCATCACTATTCCTTCAGAACAGGGACCAGAAGTCCAGAGAGGTCCAGCCACCTGCTGAGCAGCTCAGGAAGGGAGGGAGAGACCCACACCTCCAGCCCCCAGGCCGGTCAGTACCTCAGACAGTCAGGGGAGTGGTCACTTGTCCACCTGAAGAGCCATCGTCCCCATGGGTCCCTGGGGGCAGAAGGCCACATTTGGAGCTGAGCTGCACTGGGGGGGTACCCCCGGGGGGCTCTTGAAGGAGGCCCCAACTGGCACCAGGCTGGAAGGAGTCCCTCAGGCCAGGAGTCGAGTCGCGGCCCCTTGCCGGACAGGCCGGCCCCGGGCCCGGGCTCGTGCTGTGCTGTGTCTGGCTCGTCCGGGGGGGTCGCCGAGGAACAACTGAAGGAACGATGGGTGGAGAGTGTGGTGACAGCTCAGAAGCATCTAGGGGGGGCCCTGGCAGGGACGGGGACCCCAGCTTGCGCAGAGAGCAGGACGCTGCAGCTGGGCACCCTCAGTGGGGCCGGGGGCTGGCAGGCGGGTGGCGCTCCCCATTTCCACTGAGACTGCGACAGGCCAATCGATCCGAAACAACTTTTATTCCCGTGTTACGTGTGGTTGAGAATACGCCAGCTCCCCTCTGAAGGCCCCACAGTGGAAGTGGCAGGAGGTGGGGAGGGTGACGGGGCGACAGGGGCAAAGCCACCCCGAGGTGTCCTCGGGAGGGCACTGATCGCCAGCATTGCCAGTGAGGGGGCAGAGGGAAGGGGTGTCGTTGCCAGCCCAGGACCACGTGGCGCAACAGCCCCTCAGGCCCAGAGGCTTGAGCATTCGATCTATGGCCGCGGATGTGCGGGGCCATGTGTCACAAGGAGGCTCCCGGAGCCAGGCGCCCTCACCTCAGTTACTCGTTTCTCCTACAGATTCCCCAGCAGCTGACCCCACAAACCACAGCCCAGGAGAGAGAGGCCCCAGCGGGGGACGAGAGGCCCCACCACCCGGGGACCCCCAGCGCCTGGCCCCGGCTCCCCTCTGAGCCCTCACTGTGGACTGGGCTCCGGTTCTAAGGCAGCGAGCGCCCCACCCCCCGTCCCTGGGTTTCTAGATGGTGACAGCCCCTGCCATGTAGCGCCCTCGGGAAGGCAGCCCGCCCAGGCCCCTCTGCCGTCCAGGGCCATGCTGCCCAGCCTGCTCCTCCCCCATACCAGCAGGACGGTGGCCCCAGGCCTGAGCTATTGGGCTGTGGACGTCAGTCACCAGATTGGTCACAGACACAGCTTCGTCTCCCACGTCACTCTGGGTTCTGTCCCACACTTTTGCCTCAGGGTTTGCCTTCCCAAGACGTGCCCTCCTCCCAGACCCACGGCTGTCCCCACTGCAGGGACCCTCCTCAGGGAGGCCCCAGGGAGCCAGGCTCTGTGCTGGACAGCCTCAGGCTTCTCTTAATGCCACCTGGGGCAGGGTCGGTCCCCCCTTCCTGCAGTGGGTTCCCCAGGACAGGGATCCACAATGTTCCCAGCACCCGGCAGGGCCCTGAGCTGGCCTTGGCTGTGAGCCCCCACCGCAGCCCCAGCTCTCTGAGAGGTGGGGACAAGCTGGCCGAGCTGGGCCAGATCCCCAGCCTCCTTCCATGTCCCCAGCCCTGGCCTCAGCCCTGGCTGCCCAGCTGCCCAGAGCCCCTTCAGCCCACGCTCCTGGCCCGAGGCACTTTGTAATTCTTCCTTCTCGGGCATCTTCCAGCAAAATATTCGAAGAATGTTCTAATTATCTGTGATCAGCCAAGGAGGCGAGCCTGGGTCCACTTGTCCAGGAAGTAACTCGGCAAATACCTGAGAAGGCAGCACCTGGCCCTCACGCCCACCCAAGGCCACGTCCCGCCAGCCTCTCCTGCAGATGAGCGGCGGTTGGCCCAGAACGTTCCAGCCACACATGCTGGCTCTGCAGCCCCGCAGGGTCTCATGAGGCAGCGTGATGATGGCCTCAGTGTTCCTGCCTGTCAAGTGAGGATAAGAATGTCATCCGGGCATAGGGCCACTCTGCAGACCCCCCAGGTCACAGTGCCGGAGCTTGGCAGGCGGGGGGGTCCCCTGAAGCCCTCCTCTGTGGATGGAGCTGGAAGGGACCACAGTGGGTCGGAGCTGGATGCAGCTGGCACCAGAGCCGGTGGCTCCCGGGCCCCCCGCCCTTCCTCTGCTCTTCCTTGAATCTGCTCATCGCTTTCCCCTGCTGGGGTTCTAGACCCAGCTCAGTGGAGAGCGTGCAGCTTGGGGACACCTAGGTCCCTGAAGCTGTCTCCTAACAAGGGTTCTCTGGGGTTTGGGGTCCTGTGTTTGGTTTCTGCTCTGCCACTGACTCTCGCTGGCCCCTCTGAGCCTCAGTTTGCTCATCTGTCCAGGTGGGGAGCAGCCCCGGCTTGCGGGTGGGGTTTCCCGCGGGCCGGCTCCCCGCACCGAGGCTGCCGTCTGCTGTGGCCTTTCCAGGCCACTGCTCTGCTCAGCTCGCCGCCCGCAGTGTTCCCAGGGAAGAGAGCGGAGCGTCCGCCTGCTCCCTCGCGCCCCCGGCGGGTAGCCGCCCACCCGCCCGCCCCACATAGCTGGCATTCCTGGCCTGGCATCCTGGGACCCCACCCTGGAGAGAAACCAGGCGGCCCGGGAGGAAGCAGGCAGTGAGCAGGGGGTCTTGGGCAGGGCTGAGGCCCCCGGAGGCGGGCAAACACAGCCCGGGGTCCTCCTCACCCATGAGCAGGGGGCACAGCGAGCTTGTGACTAAGGGGCACAGGGAACGTATGGCCCCACATCACTAAATCTGTGAAATCAGAACCTCCCCAGTCACTGTGACCCCAAGACATCGACCTCTCACCTCAGAAACTTCTAGACTTCCACTGGGCTTTCAGGGCCCATCATGACATGCCCGGGTTCAGGCCACACTGGACCAGTAATTCTCCCTCCAGAGGCCCCCGCCCCCCCAGCAGCCAGGCAAGATTCCAGGCCCGGCTGGTGCCTCCTCCTCCAGGGAGCCTACCCGAGGCTCTCTGTCCTCCCAGCACTGTTGTGTCTCTGCCAGGCTCCTGAGGAGGCCGCTGGGGGCTGAGGTTCAGCACCACCTGTCTGTCCAGGCCATGGCCACACTTCCTAACCCTTGTCGAGCTTGGGACCTTCCTGAGGCCTCATCTCTGACCTTTCTCCTGACTCCCCTAGTACAGTCGAGGACACAGTGCCCAGGGGCCCCACCGTCCCTGAGGCTGCACAGCAAACTGAGCCCAAGCAGGAACGAGCCCCTCAGCCCCGGCCTTGGCCTTGGCCCCGAAGCCCCAGATCTGTCGGACGCGGGGGCGCCTTGCAGGCCTGGGTGGCCAGGATGCCAACCTGAAACCTCAGGACAGACGGGTGAACGGACAGGCGGGCGGAACAGGTGGGAGGAAGCTGGCAGGCCCCGCTGGCCTGAGGCCAGGCTGGGAGTCTGGGCACCTCATGGGTCAGCCAGGGCCTCAGCCTTCCTGGCTACTCTGGACAGGGGCTGAGCGGAAGCTTTAGGGGCCCCTACAGGCAATGGACAATGAGCAGTCACCTCTGTGCTGACTGCAGGGCAGGGCCAAGCTCCTGGCCCAGGGACTCAGGCCAGCATCCTGGAGGGTCCCCTTTCCAGGAACAGATAAGGGTGGAGCCTGCCTGGGCCTCGCAGCATCGCAGAGTACGCCAAGGCCCAAGGCCCGTCTCCGGCCAGCCTTCCCGCCTCGCCCCCAATTCTGTGGTCCTGCCCTGTGCTAGCCTCAAAGCTGGGAACCCCCTCTGGACCCAAACCCACGGGGCAGAGCTCCCTCACCACCCGCCTTGCTGTTTGAGCAGCCCACTGACCTGGGCTGCTGCTTCTGAGAATCCTTGGGCCACCAGGACCTGCCCAGCCAACTGCCGCGGCTCAGACGCCTCGGGGTGCAGGGCGCTCTACCCCTCGCCATCCCGTCCGCGATGCCCTGAGCGACGTGGGGAGTTTGCTGGGTCTGGCACCCTCAGAACACCGGCCTGGCTTGGGGCCCCAGGACCCCGCCGGAGGCGGCCTGAGCGCAGCCCCTGACTTCCACGCCAGCCCCCACTCGGAGGAGAGGAGCGGTATCTCGCCCAAGGCCACGCAACCACCTGGCAGGGGTTCGGTATCAGAGCCAGGAGCAGGGCCAGGCCCTGGGTCTCTCTCCCACCTCCCGGCTCTGCAGGCCGGGCTGTCTGTCTCCTCAGCATCCTCCCCCTGCCTGCAGCCCTGCCTCCCACTTCCCCAGCTCCACCGCCTCCGCCCCCTGCAGGAATCTCCACCCTGGAAGGAAGCTGGATGGGGAGCCAGGGGTCGCTCAGGGCTCACACTCACACTTGGCTGTGAACCCCGGCTCTCCACACCTCTCTGGGAGGGGCATGAGCTGGCGGGCCCCCTGGGGGCAGCAGGAGCCCCCTGCAATGCCCACGCCTGGGGTGGAAGCTAGACAATGAGGAGGATTTCCCTAGCGGATGGTGTCATCACACCTCACACCCTGCCTGGACCCAAGGGGCCCTGGAAAGGAAACAAGGGAGCCAGGGACTGGGTGTGTGTCCACCCCCCACGCTCCTGGCAGCCCGGAGTGCAGCCCTGCCCAGCCCAGTCACGTGGCTGGCCAGGTGGGGTCTGAGAGGAAGGACGGGGATGGAGGGGGGGAGGCTCTCAGGCAGCTCACAGCCCTTGGCCGGGCACTGGCCCTAGGGCCCCGAGACCCTGACAGCTGCAGCCCCCACCCGGCATTTCCAGGGCCGTTGTCCCTGGGTCCCCTTGTCCCTGGGTCCCCATGCCCTAGGTGATGAGCCCAGTGGCCCCAAGTGCTCTGAGCTCCTGGGGACAGTAAGTCGGAGGTTGCTTACTCCCTGCCCAGTGCTCCCACGACACCAGGGTGCCCAGCCGGCCTTAAACTCCTAGCCCTGCCACCCCAGTCCAAGGCCTGTGCCCTAGGCATCTTTCTGGGGCTAGCTGCTTGGCTCCCAGCCTATTCCATAGGCCTGAGGCTCAGGGAGGTCACCCTAGGCGTGCCGGTGGACCTCCTAGGTGGACCTAGGTGTGCCAGACAGCATGCTCCACCCCCAGGACAATGCCACCAAGGCAGGGGGATGACCCTGCCAGGCAGTGACAGTTATGTGGTCCATGGGTGTGGCCAAGCGACCATGTCAGCCCTCTGCAGGGCCCGAGGTGGACGGATGGGCACACAGAACGGGCCCGAGGAAGCTGAGGACAGCAGGGTGATGGGTCCAGCTCCTTCCAGGGGGGACGTGTCAGCAGCCCCTGGAAATTCCCAGCACTCCCCCCAACAGTGAAGCCACTGGGGGAAGACCTGGGTCGGGGAGTCATCCAGCCCCCCAGCCCACCCCTGTGCCCACCTACGCCCACCAGGGGCCGGCACACCTGGGGCCCGGAGGCCTCTGCTACCACTGGGCAGGGGGCCCTGACCAAGGCGGCGGGCCTCGCTGGGCCCCAGACACGTGAGCCGCATTCTGACCATCCAGCACAGGTGAACTGGGCACCAGCGAAGTGCCAGGCGCTGTGCCCGGTGCTCGGGGGGATGCCAGCGGCCGACCTCATGACCACAGGCCTGGCCTCGCGCGGCCTTCGTGCTGACGACGCTCTTCTCCCGCACCCTGCCCCCGACCCGCCCCGCAGACCCTGCCTCTGGGAAACCGCCCTCCCTGCAGCCCCCGCCATCCGGGGCCAGCGGCAGGAGCAGCCCCCTCCCGTCTCCCGTTGTCCATCCCGTGCCCAGGGCTTAAAACCTTCCCTCCCGCAGCTGGGCACGGCCCTGCCACCCTCCGACCTTACCTCCCCTCCCTCCCCACTGTGACAAGCCGCTGCCCACCGCCGCCCCACCCCCACCCATGCTCACAGTCATCCCTCTGCCCAAAACAGCATTCTTCAATCCAGCACATTCTTTAGGACCAAGTCAGAGGTTATCTTCCATGAGGGGTCTTCCCAGGTCCATCCTCACTGCAGGCGGGTTATTGGCTGGGGCGTGGGCAGCACAGGGCTCTGTATGACGGGAAAGGAAGGCAGGGTGCTGCCCGGGGACACCTGCACACACGGCTCATCGTGTTCACCTGGCACAGGGGTTGCTATAGGTGTCGCCGTGTGAGAAGCAGTCTCAGAGAGGTGGGGAGGGCTGGTGGGAAGGGGAGGAGGGGAGCATCCCGAAAGCATCTAGGCCCATCACCCAGATGGAGAAACCGAGGTCCAGAAAAGGGGCAGGTGGCCTCCGAGGCGGCCACAAATCCACAGCATACGACCCGATAGAGATTATAAGCTAGGGCTACCTCCTCGTGCTTCCCCGTGAACACAGTGCTCATCAGCTGGAAGATGTGCTTTCTAGACCAGGTGAGGTTACAGGTGGTGAGTGAGAGGGCCACGGAGTTGCCTAGAGGTAGAAACCCACATCGACAGGACACCAAGAGGCAGCATGGACCCAAGAGCCACACGGATGCAGGTTCGCATCTGGGTTCAGCCTGCGTGAGCGTGACTTAAGAGCGTCACTGACCTGAATGCACCCTATCCGCGTGGGTGGTCCTTCCTTAGCCCACCTGTCCTGGCAGCCAGAGAGGAAACAGTCAAATCAGACCCCAGCTGGTGCACACAGTCAGTCCCGTGTGAGAAGGCCTTTCCAGGGGGACCTTAGTTCCTCCAGAAATGGAATGCAAAGCCCTGTGTCCCCCAGTTGAGAGCCTGGGGGGCAGATCGTGTGTTTTGAAAAAATTCTCATTCAAAAAGGTTTTTAAATTTGTTTTACCATTCGGACAGCGAGGACCTAAGTCTCGGCTTTGACCCCCTGGGCACCATGGCAGCACCCACGCCTGCTATGGGGAGGGGGAGCCCAGACACCACCCACCCTCATCCCTGGGCTCCTTCCCTGCAGGGGGCCTGGCCATGTGCAGCTCCAGCACAGCGCCTCTGGCCTGGGAGGCCCGTGGAGAATGGTGGGGAGCAGGGACAGCCATGGGGTGGGGCGCCATCCAGAAATGCGATGGAGGCCCACAGTGTCATGGGGATGGGATGCTGGCTCTGGCTCTTCCAGACCGTGGCCGATGCTGGGGACCGGCTTGCTGGGCAGGGTGGCGTCCTCCCTGGTCCCACTCTGGGCAGCTGCGTGGCAGTGGCTACTTGGGGTCCGCAGAATTGTAGTGTCGTCCACTCACAGCCTCAGACAGAGCCCTTCGTGGCATCCCCGGGGCCTCAGAGGCCACCTGCTCCAGCCTGAGGCTGGGACCACCTCCTCAAGGCCTCGGCACCCTCATCCATGCAGTGGGCCGACCACACACATGGCCGCTGCAGCAGAGCGCCCCGAGTGCTGGCTCCCTTCCAGGCAAGGCCCTTGCCCAGCATCCCTGGCCCTTACTCCTGCATCTGCTTGCATGCCTCTGAGGCTGGGGAGCTCACTGCCTCCCTGCCAAGAGCGGGCCTGGACCGAGCCTCGGGTTCCCCACTCAGGGTGAGGACGCCCGGGGTGAGGGGCAGGACTGGGAGGGGGTCTAGGCAATGGAGCAGCTCTGTGATGGAGACAGGGAGGATGGGGAAAGGGAGGAGGGAGCGCACCTGTGCCCACCCCCACCCCGCTGGCCAGCCCAAGGGGAGGCCCCAGCCCTCACCAGGGAAGGAGGACAAACGGTGGTTTTGTCCTTGGCCAGCGGGCGGCCTGCGCCACACAATGACCCTTTCATCAGGCTGAGCGAGCCCAGGCCTGGGGTTTCATCTGACAAGGGAGGGCGCCCAGCCTCCTGTCCCCTCTCTAGAGGAGTGGGGAGGGGGGTGAGCCCTATCTAAGCTGGACCAAGGGCCACGAAAAACGGAGGCCTCAGGGGAGCAAGCTAAAGCCCCTCCACTGCCCCAGGGGCAGATAGTCCCTGGGGGGCTCTGGGACTGGCCGCAGGCAGCACAGGCTGATCTGGGTGCCCCCAACCGTGAAGTGACCTAGAGCGATGGGTCCCACAGGCAAGACCTCTATCCCACCCCAGCCCTTGCCCTGCCACCTCCCTCGGAGTCTACCCGGAGCATCGGTCCAGACCCCAGCTGGGGTTCTGGGCTCCTCGCAGGCTGCGTGAGGCTCTGGGGGACATGGCTGGGGTGCAGGGGCAGGAGCAGGGAACGTGCCTTGCTAGGCCTGTGGCCACCATGTCCCAAGGGGAACCAAATGCAGAAACAAACAATGTGACATCAGGGCTCTCTCTCCCTTCCTGGGGAGCTCCTCGCCCCAGGGCGCCTCCTCCAGCTGCCTGGACCCACACCGCCCCCCCCCGGGGCCCCAGAGGCCCTGGGCCTCCTCTCTCGGTTGGGCCACCACAGGGAGCACTTCCCCGCAGAGGTGGCAGTGGAGCTGGTTCTAGAGCCCGAGGACTGTGCACCTCAGGACCGGGCCTGTCTGCCGAGCCCCAGGATTCAGTCCGCCCAATTCAGCAAGATGCTATGGGGCTCCCTCCAAAGGAACCTGGGTGAATGGGTCTGACAATGAGGGCTGCTCCTCAGATTCTCTCTCATGCTGTTTAGTCTGGGCAACTCCTATTCATCCTTCAAAACCCCATCTGGGGGTCGCCTCCTCTGAGAAGCCCTCTGAGACACCCTGGAGAGTTCATCACTCTCCCTGAACAGACACAGCCATTGGGCCTCCCTCCGTGTCACTGGTAGCCAGCCTCCCTGCTCCTAACAGCTGAGAATGACCCCCTCTCTGAGTGCTTACCAGTACCAGAAACCCAGCTGAGATGTCTCTAAATCTGCCTGTCGAATTCTCACACCTGCTCTGGATTTGAGTTCCCATAACCCCTCCGTACAGAGGACACAGCTAAGGTTACAGGATGCACCCAAGCAACAAGAGGAGTGGGGATGGGACCCCTGGGTCTGGGTCATCACTGGGCCCCTGGGCCTCACGAGGACTCAAGGGAAAGCGGACTAGAAAACAGGCCATTCTGTGGGCCTCACTACACAGCTGCCCACTGTGGCCCCGGAGGGAGCCTTCAAGGACCCCCCTTCCCATCCCGAGTCCCCTTCCCCACACACAGAGGGTCGAAAGGAGTCCTTCCCAGAATGCACCAGTCCCCCCTTTAACTAGTGGTTGACAAGGCTCACCGACACGTCACTGACTTCTTAGAGTTCTCTGTGACTTTTACAACTTGAGCTGGGGGTCCTTTGGGTGCTGAGGTTTGTCAGCTTCCCTGGCTTTACTCCCTCTCACCCGTATGCACACCCACCCCTCTCCAGAGCTGCACACGCTTTCAGACCCTGAGGGCACGCGGGCTTATTCTGAGTCTTCAGAGCAAGGCTCTCCACCCCGAGTGACCGACGAGGAGACCGAGGCCCAGAGAGGCCCATGGACCTGCCTGAGGCCACACCGCCGAGCTGTTCCCCAGCCCGGACAGAAACAGCCCTCCAGGCTGGGAGCTGCTCCTCCCAAGGGTGACCTGTCCACGCCTGAGCCAGCGACCCCACTCTGCCCCCACGTGGGCAGCGATGCCACCGGAGGAGGCCTGATTCAGCGCCCCCGCCGGGGTCATGCCCGCAGGGCTTCTGCAGCTGTGGCGGACGCTACCAATAAAGCCACAGCAGCGGAGTCGGGAAGAGGCCCAGCCTCGGCTGGGCAGTGGTGAGTGCCCCCCGCCCCCACAGCCAGGTGGTCGGTGAGTAACCGCCCTGTCACCCATGACTCACTCAGCTCCCCAGAGCGGGCGGTCACCATGAGAGGCTCGCACCGGAAGACCTGGGGGACCATGGCAGCCAACCCCCACATCTGAGAGAGGGAGGCCAAGACCGGAAGGGACCTGCCCAGGACAGGAGGCCAGCCCAGTCCTGGCACAAGGCCTCGGCCAGGCCCCCAGACCGGCTGACCTGGCACCGCAGGCCCTCCTCTTGGCCTGCGCCCCCCCACCTGCCCTCCCTGGGGCCCTCGCTGACACCCACCGGCCCTGGGAGCCTCTGCTCTCACAACAGAGGAGCAGAGGAGGGTACAGCTGGCCAGAGCTGCCGCCTACCAGCCCAGCTGGCCAGGCTCAGCATCAGGCGAGCTCAGAGCCCTTCCAGGCCAGCACACACGTCGGACCCGATCAGTGGCAGGGGCCCAGGCATGCATCTGGGATTCGCTGTGCACGGACCACAGCCCAGGACAGGGAGCTGGGAGAGCAGCCCAGATGAAAGGGAAAGGATCAACTGTCCGCCAGTGTCTGGGATCCCAGCAATGGGATGCCTTCTGGAAAGTTCTCTGGAGCAGAAAAAGCCTCCACCCAGGGCCCCTCCTGCCCCGGGCATCCTCAGATCCTGCAGGGCTGGCCTCCTTACGCATTCCTGGGGTGCTGAGGTGGGCTGACCATTGACTCCAGCACTTTTGCACCGGCTGCCTCCAGCTGCCTTTGGGCATCAGCTCAGTGCACAGCGAGGGTCTTCTCCCCGTGCACACTTTCATTCATATCACCGGGCCCTGCTCCTTCCCATGGCATCTCATGCATCTGGCCTGCGCCCACCCAAACAGGGCAGGGAAGCCCCAGAGACGCCTGGGGCCTCCCTGCCTTGCTCCTGGAAACGCCTGAGTTCTCTCTGCTCAGGAAAGGCTGCCATCAGCACTTTCTTCCCCCTGGGGCTGCAGGTCAGGCTGTGCTGGCTGGAAGGCGGGGTTGCTGAAGGTGGGGGGGGGAGCGGCTAGAGTCTGACTGATGCTTCAGTCACCCACTCCGGACCCCAGCATTGGCCCACGAACCTTCGGGAAAGCTACTGCCTTAGGAGAATTCTGCCAACAAAGCTGGCAGCACACAGGAAGGAAGCCTGTGTGGGCACAGATGGTAATCACGACAGGCCCAGATTTGGGGGACCAACCTCGCCAAACCTGGGGTCTACAGAGGTATGCTGGCCACCGCCTGCCCCAGAGCCCCTCAGTTGGGGCCTTGGCTCCCCGCTCTCACCAGCTCCTGAGCCCTTTGCCCACCTTCTCGCCGATTCTCACTCCAAACCACCCCCCCAGGACCCCAGGTTTCCCACCCCTGGACACCTCCCCAACCCTCAGGCAGCTGGCTCTGAAAATGATTTACTAAGCAGGGTAGCTGCGGATTCTCCAGCAAGGCATGAGATTGCGATTCTGGGGAGGGGGAGGCTCCCGATCTCTGCCTCCGTCCGACCTCTGAGGACTGGAGGCTGGGATTCCAAGGTCCCCCTGGGCTGACCCATTTCCCAGGAGGGACACCAGAAGCCGGCCTCTCTTCCCTAGCCTGAGTCCCCAATGATCAGGCGGTCCCCACCCGCCCCGAGCCCTGCCCGGGGCAGCCTGCCTCACCGCCCCCCCACACCCCCCGCCCCAGGCGATGCCTCCGCAGCCGGGGCTGCCCGCCGGGCCTGGAGCGCTCTCCGCGCTGGGACCTTGTAATTATGTCCCACAGCCCGGGAAACCGCGGGCCTCGCAGCATCTGGCTGTGGTTGCGAACTTTTGTTTCAAGATGCGCGACTATTTATAGAAGGAAAACTGGTAGGATAGTAATTTCCTAGGAGCTGGAGGAGAAATTGGCTGCGTCTCTATTAAAAGGGGTGGGGGCGCGGCGATTTATTACGACTACGGCCGCGCGGGGGGGAGGGGGGACGGGGTGGCGGGAAGGCAGCGGCTGCCCCCTCTGGCCGCGTTAGGCGACCCCGGACGTGGCCCGCGTGTAAAAGAGGGGGAGGGGGAGGGAGGAGAGAAGGGGAGGGAGAGCTGGCTCTGAGGTTTAATCAGTAGCATCCAGCTTAAATTCCCCCAAACGGCGGTTCCATAAATCAAACTTCTTTTTAAATCGGAGGCCAGAGCATATGCGTCCCATTAGGAATCCGGCGAAGCCACCGCTGCGCTGACGCGCCCCTCGGCTCGCTGGGCCGGGCCGGGCCGGGCCCTGCCGGTAGCTGCACGGAGCCCCGCAGGCGCAGCCCGGCGGACGCACACGCGCGCCCACGCTCCGCGCGCTGCCCTGGCCCCAAGGCCCAGACGCACCTCGGCCGGCCGCAGGCCCGCACTGCGCGCCCCCTCGCCCCAGGTGAGGATTCGGCCAGGGCAAGGGCCAGGCGGCCGAGCGCGGCAGGAAGGCACGAGAAGCCGCAGCGACCTCGCAGGACAGCTTGGGCGCTGTCCGGTGGGGCGCAGCGTGCACGTGTGTACCAATGTGTATTCTGGGGAGCTGGTATGTGCGTGCGGCTCTCCCAGATGTGGCACAGCCATGCGGGCCGCGTGGATTTATATAAATAAGGAGGGGGATCCCGCTGGTCCAGGACTCGGCCCGGACGCGCACGGAATCTCCGCGCCGCCCGCGCGCCCTCCGGCCTTCGCGCTCGGAGCGCGCAGCCTGGTCTTTGTGGGGCAGTCAGGCCTCCCGCGAGCTCCCTTTTCTCTGACCCCAAAGCTGGAACTTCTCTCACTGCGGAGGCTCCCTCCAGGTCCTCCACCTTAGCGGCTTAGGCCGGCGCCGCAACCCAAAGTCCCCCGGCCCCCGCGCGCGCCGGACGCCCGGCGCCCCGCCCAGGGGCCTCGCTGCCGCGTTCCCTGCCCGCCGGGCTCCAGCAGAAGGCCGGGGAGGGACCCCGCCGCCCACCCACCCCACGTGCTGTCCGCGGAACTCACAGGTAGCTGCCGCTGGACAAGATGAGAAAGATCTGCGGGCAATAGACGGAGAGGAGCGCGCTGCGCGGCGACAGCAGGAGCATGGTGGGCCGGCCTCCCGGCAGGGCTGGCCAGGCCCCGCGGGCAGGGCGCCTGAGCCCGCTGAGGCCCGGGTTTCCGCGGCCCTTCCCGAGGTAGGGCGGCGGCACGAGACGCTAGGGACCCGGGCGCGCGGGTCCCGGCGCAGTATTCGCCAGTGCCCCGCCGCCGGGGCCGCGCATCGCGCTGCGGCTGGAGTGCGGGGCGGGGGGCTGGTAGGGGGCAGCGAGTGAGCCTCGGCCGCCGTCTGGCCCTCCGTCCGTCGATCCGTCGGAACCGGCTCTGTCACTCGCTCTGGCTCACGTCTGCAAGTCTCCCGAGGCGCGCAGCTGCCATTGGCCGCGCCGCCCTTACATGCGCCTCCTCCGCGGGCGGGTTTTTTTAAAGGGGAGGCCTGACCCGAGCGCGCGCGGGAGCCGCCCCCAGGGCTTGCCCAAGCTGCCTTGGCTCGGACCCCTTCCCGCAAACTCCAGTGAGCACACAGCTCTGGCCTGCTCTGGAAGTTGCACCGATGGGGAACAACCGGCGGGATAACCGTGCGGGGCGAGCGCTCCATCTGCGGTGCTGCGCTCCGCAACGTGATCTCGTGTGCATGCATGTGCCTGCACGCGCCTGTGTGTGCCTGCGGGGGCGTGGGCGCGTCTGTGAGGGCGCAGGTGTGTGCGCACAGATGCACTGTGTGCGCTGGCGCCTCTGCTGCGTGCGCCCCTGGGTTTGGCAAAGCTGGCTGTGGGTCGCATGCACTCACTGCCATGGCCAACCGGCCCAGCCTGGCAAGGCTCACCTGCGCACATGCGCACTGGTATCTCTGCAGGGTCCTGCCTCTGAGTCTGGAGAGGCTGACAGTGGGAATGCACCCCCAAACAGGTGCACAGAGCTGCCAGCTCTGGCTTCCCCACCTCGCTTCTTTTGCTCTCCTTCGAGGGGTTGGTTGCTTGGGGTAAGTGTGGGGAGGAGCAGATCCATAAGGACACACTTTTCTGAACAATCCTCTTCCAGTGATTTTTTTTTTAAGGCCAGAAACACAGGTTTTGAGTTCCACTTCCTATTGTCTGCCAAGCCTGGCTACACACGAATGTCCCTCTAGATGCGGCGTAGATCCCTTACGCTGGGGCAAAGGCACCAAGCAGGGACGATGACAAGAAAACAGAGATCTTGCAATATGGTCAGTGGTCCCAGGGGAGTGGATTTCCTGGCTTCTGACCTGGCCTGGAGACCGAGCATCCAGGAGGAGGGGCTGCCTCCGCCCCTTCATTCCTCAGGGTCCAGGCTCTCAGGCCCCTCTGCCTCGCCTGCTTCCAAAGGCAGGAGGCAGGCATGGAGCAGGGTTGATCCTGGCACTTCATGACCCCGGTTCCAGGGGCAGAATGTGCCCAGACTGCCGACGGCTCCCCCCACCCTGGCTTGGCCTTCTCCAGGGCTGGACCTCGGAGGCTGATCAGTCCTTAAGTGAGGAACTGTGACTCTCCAAAGTCATTTGTTTTCAAATTGCTCAAAATCCAAGATGCATCTGGTCTTGGGGCCCCAATCCCCATAGGGGTTGTGAGGACAGAGTTCTCACCCCCCAGGGGCTGCACATCTGCACTGGCTGAGGGGCACATGTGTGGGGGGCTGCCTGTGCACAGTGTGTGCTGCTGGGCTGTGATCAGGAAATATCTCCCAACACACACAGTCTCTGACATTTGGTTGGGGCTTTGGTGGCCCTGAAATCCCAAGTCCTCAGAGTCCTGAGCCCCAGAATATACTATCTGGAGGCGTCTCCAGAGTGCCTGGAACAGCTGTGGTGTCCCGGTTATTAACAATAAGAAAGGCTTGACTGGCCACACAGGTGTTTACTGGGACACCGCCCCAACCCCGGGCCAAAGCCCCTGGACTAACCTTCGCAGCGCCAGTGAAGGGGGCAAAAGGTGGACTGGGAGGTGAAAGAGCTCACCCAAGGCCACCAGGAGAGTGAGGGGGCAGGACTGACCACCTGACCCTCATCCTCCACCTCACTGTGCTCCGAGGTCATTTAACCCCTTAAGTCACATCTGGGCCCAGCCACCCCCTGCTCCCTGCCTTGTACTGCCAAGAAGGATTGTGGAGAACGCAGGACCCTTCCCTCCCACACGGGCGGGGCGGGCGGGGGCTGTGCTGGCGTCAGGGGCCGAGCACTCTCGCCTTAGCAGGTCCCCTGGTGGCTCCCTGGGTGTCCTGGATGTGGTTCCACGGGGGTGTTATGGAGATCTCATTGTCTACTCTCTCCCCAGGACTGAGAGAGTGTGTGCTTAAGGGGGCACACCAGGGGGAGAGGCCCCCCCCCAGGGCCCCTTGGTGGGAGCAGAGGGCAGTGCCAGGAACACCGCCCAGCTCTCTCAGGAATCCCCAGAGAGGCTGATGCAGGTGCCTGGGCCCACGGGCTGGGCCCCACTGCTTGGGCTCTCTCTACTCAGACACTGGCCACCATCCTGCTCAGGATGGCCAGAGCAGCAGTCTCGCGTGAAGCGGGGAGTGCGGGCGGGGCCCCTCGTGGTGGGAGGAAGTTACCGTCCCCAGTCATTCAGATCTCCAAACCCTGGAACCAGCCCTGGAAGTCTGGGCTGGGCACCAACTCCCCCTCCTGTGCGGCCTCGGGGTAGGGAGTCGGGGTGGCTGTAGAGCTCTTCCTGCAAGCTGGGGCAGGGGAAGGGGGATAGCTCTCAGATGACTCCTGTTAGGAGCTAGTGCTAGGAGGAGTGGTCGGTGGTGGAGACCAGAGCCAGCTCCAGTCAAACTCTGCCATTTGCTCCTGGGGACAAGTGACTGGAGTATCCTAATCCTTAAAACAGGAGGAATGAGGACACTTAATTCCAGAGTTGTCAGGGGGAAACATGGCCTCAGTACTGGGAACTAGGTAGCAGAGAAAGCCTCCTTAGGGGGAACACAGGAGGAGTAAGCTCAGGAGGTGCTAGAGAGTCCAGAAAACAGGGCCTCCTTCGCCACTGGCCAACCCCGCTGCTAGCAGACTCGGTGCACGCACCCTCACCTCCCATAAACAAACACCCAGGGACACAGCCTACACTGAGACCCATAATAAACAGAGCCACCAGCTGCCGCACACGCGCCAGGCGGCCAGGCCTGCAGAACCGAGGCTGAGACAGGCGGCCTCCACTGGCCTCGGTTTCTCCATCTGTAAACGGCGGTGGGGACGATGGATGAAATGATTCTCAAATGAAGCTTCTACTCTCCGCCTGGGAAGCCGCGTCTCCACTGGCGACACCGGGCCGGGCTGTTCGTCGCCTTTGCCCGCGGCCGGGAGCGGCCTGCCTCCAGCCGCTAGCCGCACACAGTAGGCGCGCAGGGCGCGGTCAGACGGGGTACGGTGGGCGCCCCCGACGAGGTGCACCGCACCCCCTCATGGTCACACCGCCCCCTCCACCCCCACTTCGAGCGAGGCCGAGACAGATTCTGTCTAAAGGAGATCGCAGCTCAACAGGTAAGGACTCGGCTGGGTTCAGGAATGTGGAAATACGACTCGGAGCAGCTACTGCTGCGAGCGCGGCCCGCCGGGCGCCCGCCCGGGCCGCGCCAGGGGGAGTGCGGCGAGAGGGGGCCGGGCCTGGGAACTCAAGAGGTTGGGGCGCGGGCCGTACCGAGCCCGAGGCGGCCGGGTCGGCCGCGCGGCCCATCCCGAGCCAGCCGGACGAGTTGTCAAGGTAATTTCAACACGTCCGGGTGATGGATAGAGACGAAGGGCCGTGGCGGGAGCCTGGGCGTGCGCGCTCGCGCCTGGGGTGCGCGCCCCCCGCCCGCCAGGGCCTCGCGAGCCTCCCGGGCCGCCCGACGCCCCCCGCCCCCCGCCCCGGCGCGCCCTCCGGGCAGCGAGCTCTCGGCCCGGGCTCAGCGCCCAGCGCAGCCCGGGGGAGGGAAGGCGCGTCCCACCCCCGGGGCCTGGAGCCCAAACAGGTGAAAGTACGCGCCGGGCACGCTCACCGCTACCCGCGAGCCTGCCCGCGGCAGCCTGCGCGCCCCGCCGTCCCTCCTCTAGCCCTGGGCTGGGCGCCCCTCGGGAGAACCCGCCGCTTGGGGGCTCGGCTGTGTCTTTGCCCGGCTTGGGCGAGGGTCCAACACACAGGCCAGCCCCGGATCCTCGAGAGCCGCCCATGGCCCCTCCGATGCCCACGTTCCTGCGCGGAAGCCCTGCAGGCGGCTCCTACCCGCGGCCCCGACCCCCCGGCGGCGGCCCCTGGCCACGGGGATACTCACCCGAGCTTCACGTAGAGGACGCCAAAGCAGAGAAACACGTAAAAAATCCACTTGCGAAAGTTTCTGTGCATGATCCAGGGAGGGGGGCTGCGCCATAGACAGCGGCGGCCGGAGGGGACGCGCGGGCCAGGCGGGGAACAGGGAGCGGCGGGGGTCCTCGGCGGACGGCTCTCAGCCGGCGCTGCGGCTTGGGCGGCAGGCGACGCACAGGCACTCGGCGCGCGCTGCCACCATGGTGAGCCCCGGGCGCCGCCGCCGCGTGCGCCTGCGGGAGTGACCTGGGCTGGGGGCCGCAACCTCGGAGCCCGGCTGAGCGACCGCGGGGCCCCACGAGCGCCGGCGGGGGCCCGGGCCCGAGCGCAGCGGCCAGGCGGGCGCAGCCTCCACTGGGCGCAGCCGCCTGGGGCCGTGCGCGCCTCGCCGAGCGCTGCGGCAGCCAATGTGTCCGCACTTGTCGGCCTCCCCAGGTGACTCGCGGCCCCGGCAAGCGAGCTGCGAGCGAGCGAGCGCGCCCCAGGTAGGAGGATCCGCCTCCCGCCCGCCCTCCTCGCTCGCCGCGCGCTCTCTCTCCCTCGCTCCCCAGCTCTGCCCTCCCTTTTCTCCTCCCTCCCCGGTGACACACCGACGCATCCACCCCCCGGACCCCCCTCCCCAGGACAGCTCCCTTCCGTTCGTCCTACGGGGACTGGGCGGGGCTTGGGGATTGGGTGCGTAGAGGGGGCGGGGGGGAGGGTGCGGCTCCGAAGAGACACCTGCAGAGGGGCTGGTCGCTTCTCTGAGCCCGTGGGAGTGGGAGGTGGGGGGTCGGGGAATGGACAGTACAGGTCCTGGTGGCCACTCGGCCTCCAGTTTCTAGTGGGAGAGGGAGAGACAACCCAGTCATACAACCATTCTGGTGCGCTTTCCCTCCCCTCCCCACCCCGCTGCGGTTATCCACAGGGGGTCCTCCTGGGCCACGCCCTTAGTCCAGGCAGCAATGCCATCTCCGTAGACCTCGATCAGAGCCCTCCCTCCAGCACCCAGGGTCGCCCTGCCCCGTCAGCACTGCTAATTCGTAGTGGGGACAGGGCAAGGATAGACAGGCCCGGTCAGATGCAGGAGCGTTGCTCAGATGACCTGCACAAGCCGTTGGGTTAAGCACCATGATGGGGACGGAGAGGAGGTGGTTGAGGGCGCTTCCCAGGCTTTGGGGGGCTCCAGGCCTCCAAGGGTCCCCTGCCTCCCCCCCGCAGCCGACCGC
Source organism: Eonycteris spelaea (assembly GCA_003508835.1). NCBI lineage: Eukaryota > Metazoa > Chordata > Mammalia > Chiroptera > Pteropodidae > Eonycteris > Eonycteris spelaea. The sequence continues at coordinate 214,455 of PUFA01000270.1, read as the reverse complement.
TGTCTCCCATGCAGGACAAGGCTCAGTGTTCATGTTCAGCACCCAGAGCGCGAGGTCAGAACAGCCGCAGTGCCCCGGCCACCCGGAGCGGTCTGGCTTGGCTCAGCCCCGAGCGAGTGGGCGCCGGGGCCCCGCACACTGCGCTGCGCCCATGCCCTGTCTGTTCCGAGGGGGCGGGACGGCGACCGCTCGCCTAAGCGCAGTCCTGGTTAGGCTTTCTGCTCCGCGAATTTACAGCCCTCCGCGGGTTCAAGCGTGCTGTTCTTGGGCGAGTGTATGGAACTGGGGAGCGCTTAGTCCTCGAGGATCCCCCGAGACCCGAGGCTCGCTAGGGTGAAACCTTGGAGGTCGGGGAGGGGTGTTACTGCTAACCACCCTAGGTCCCACCTCGCCAAGCCTGGGCGGTGACCTCAAGCTCAGAGCCTACCCCCTCCCCCTGCAGTCCCGATGACCCCCAGCCCCTGATCCCCTCTTAATCCTCCCAAATCTCCTGAACCTTTGCCACGACCCGAGCGCGGGCCATTCTGCGGCTTCTCCATGGAGGGTGGGGGATGGGAGGGGGTGCAGCCATGAGGAGTGGGGCGGGGCGGCATTCCCAGATGAAAGGGACGTTGGAGACCATCACCGGCAGGGGAACTGAGGCACAGAAAGAAGAAATGACAATAGCAGCCTCACCCCCAAGTATCCCCAGCGCCCCGGATGCCACCCCATTTCGCGGAGCTCTGGAAACCGGAGGGTCACGGCGGAGCCCTCGCAGCCAGTGGCTGGAGCCGGGCCGGCTGGGGGTGGGGAGCCGCGGAAGGAGCTCGAGCGCGCGGGCCAATACTGCCATCCCGGCGGCAACAATGCGGACCCTCAGACGCAAGGTCGCGGGTGCGCCAGGCCGGGGTTCGCGGTCCGCTGGGCCACGCCGAGCCCCGGGGCTGCGAGACGGGCAGTGTCCCCACCCTGGCACAGCGTCCAAGGGCCACCTCGCTCCTCCCTCCCACCATCTTCAGTCTTAGCGACCGTTAATAGGGCGAATGCTCAGGAGTTGTGGAGCTGTGGAGGGGCTTGTCTAACGACGACAGCCGTGTCAGCCTCTTCCCATCTCCGGACCTCTGCGCTGCCCCAGACCTCGGCCGCACCGACCCCCATCGCCCACCCCAGTCCACTCCCGGAGCATGCTCGGGTTGGCTCTGGACCAGCCGGGAGGGGCGGGGCCGGGAGGAGAGGGTTACACGCTGCGGACTCGACGCCTGTTCTGGTTCAATGACTCACTGCCTCTCTCTGCCTCGGTTTCCCTGGGACAACTGGATGTAGAGCCGCGCCAGGGGAACGCAGAGGGACAGAGGCGCAGCGTCGTGCTGCCCCCTGCCGGCTCTGGGAGGGAGGCGGCGCTGGAGAGAAAGGTTGGAGCAGAAGATATTTCGGGGCCAGGTTCAAGGACCGCTCTCAGGACCTCCTGTAAGCAACTCCCCCCCCCCAAAGAGTTCTGTTTCCTATTGGTGCGCGCGCGCGCGCGTAAACACATACACACGCACGCACGCACGCGCACACACGCACAGCAGAAGCAGCTGCCTAGGGCAGAGGGGCGGCTGTGTCTGAGGTTCCCACCCAGTCTGGGCTGATTCCAGGGATCTGAGTTTGTGTGGCCACAAATAGGTTCCCCCACCCACCCCTCCTCCCAAATGGGACTGCAGCTCCATCATCCTGAACAGGATAGGAGCTCCAAGGGTCCCAAATCTGTTTGAGGTGCCGGAAAGATTGGGTGGGAGAAAGTAGAGGGGGCCCTTCCTGCCAGGCAGGGTTGGAGCTCTGGTTCTCACCAAACATGGAGACCTGCCAATGCCGAGAGGGCTGAAGTCTCCAGAGCCAGGGCACCTGGGGACTCCGGATGGATCTTAGACCACCTTTGGGCCCCATGGGGCCCAGCGGGGCTCAGCTACTTTTTACCTGTGTGACCTCAGGCAAAGCTCCCAAAGTCCACAGCCTGGGTTTCCTCCTCTCCACGTGGCAGTAACAATGGCACCTACACTCTGTGGGGTTCGACAGCTGAGTGGTTGACCCACGTGACCGTACTCGGACCGTGATCAGCACCCAGTGGGCATTTAGTCAGTGCGGGTCCAACCTGGCATCTTCAGGCCCCTGTCTGTACCTCAGGCTCCTCACACACCTGAGGCTCCTCGTTCTCGCCTCTCCGTTGCCCTTGTCTTTCCTTCTGTCACTTGAACACACTAAGCTAGTTTCTGCCCCAGGACACTTGCACATGCTGTCCCTGCTAGTGCAGTGCTTTATCCCTGGTTCTATGTGGTCCCTCCCACGTCAAAGGGACCCTCACATTCCTCCCCCCACAACACTCATTGGTACTTTCTATCATAACACCCTACTGTTCCCTTTGACAGTGAGGACAATATGTCATTATTTGTTTCCTATCACCAGCCTGTAAGCTCCACAGAGACCATCTCCACATCTGATTTGCTTCCTGCTCCATCCTCCAGGTGTTAGACCGAACCTGGCATGTAGTAAGTGCTCAGTAAGCAATTGTTGAATAAATGAATGGTTTTCCAGGAAGCAGTTGGCATCAGCGATCTGTAACTTGGCAGCTGTGGCGAGCAGGGACCTGACAGTGACTCTTTTGAACCTTGGGTTTGACCTCAACCATTACCTTCAGCATCAACCACACCCCATTCTTGCTGCCTGTCTCCTGCCTCTCTTGCATCTTGTCTCTGGGGGTCACTGACAAGCATTTCCTGTGCCCCAACAATTCCTACTCAGATACCACTGAGCCTGTATTGGGCCCCTTCTGTATAAGGAACATGTGCTTGTCTGTTGGACCTCATACGGTCTTGTGAAATGATGCTACTGAAGTCATGGCACAGGTGAGGAAACTGAGGCAGAGGACGAAGCATTTGGCTGAGGTCGCACAGTTGGTGGAGCTGGAATTCGAACCCAGGCCCATCAGGCCCAGAGCTCGGGCTTCGTTCACAGCACTCTCAGCCTCCCAGGATGTGGGGCCTGTGCCTCCTGGAGTGCAGGATGGAGTAAACCATCCACAGCCTGCTGCTGGGAGCCCCCAGTTCAATGGGGGGGGGCGGGGAATGGAGTGTGTCAAGCAACCAGAGAACAGGCCATGAGAAAGGGGCTGATGGCACTGGGCAAACCCTGGGAGAGCGAGGTGCCTGAGGGGGCCTGGGGAGAGAGGGGGTGCAGTGGGCAGAATCCTAAACATCCCTCAAAATGTCCTGCCCTAATCTCAGGGACTGGGAATACAGTGAATAGAATGCCCAGGGCAAAAGATGTGGTAAGGTGACTGATTAGTTGACTGAGTTAATCAGAGGAGATTAGCTAGAAGGCCTGGCCTGACCACATGAGCCCTGTAAAAGCAGAGAGTTCTCTGGCTCGTGGCAGGAGAAGCACTCAGAAAGATTTGAAGCACAAGAAGGATTTGACATGCCTTTGCTAGCTTCAAAGACAGAGGGCACTGTGTGGTAAAGAATTCGGATGGCATCTAGGCGCTGAGTACGGCCCCTGGCTGCCAGCCAGTAAGAAAATGGGGACCTCAGTCCTGTAGCCGCAAGGATCTGACATCTGCTCCTAGCCCCAGCAAGCCTGGATTCTTCCCCAGAGCCTCCAGGGGAGATCCAGCCCTGCCTACACCTGGGTTCCCACCTGGGAGACCCTGAGCAGAGAACCCCGCTATCGGACCCACTGGACTTCTGACCCACAGAGCTGTGAGATCGCAAATGTATGTGGCTTTAATCTACCGTCCAACAGGATAAAACAAATGCAGTACGATTTGGACAGGCGGACTCAGGGAGCAGAACCCCAAATGCTAGAACGGCATGAGCAGTGGCTGCTGGGTGCTGGGAGGTCGTGGAGCAGAGTGAAAGATGAGAGCAGAAAGAGGGCCGAATGCCAGGCTGAGGGGCACGGACTTGAGTTCATGGGCACTGGGGAGCTATTGAAGACTTTTACGGGACAGGGGGCCACCAGAGGTGGGCCCTGGGTGGCATGTATCAAGCTTGCCTGACTATCCCACTCCTAGCATCTCCCCAGACCCTCCTCTCCAGCGTGTCCTAGGAGGGGCCTGCGAACGTGCATGCTTAGTAAACGCCCGACCGGCTGCGGGCAGCTGTACATTTGGGAAGTGCTCCTTTTGGACAAATGTGTACGTGGTTGAAAGTTCTGAGTCCACCTTCCAGATCATCTCCATATACAAGGTTTTCCTGAGCCCCCTTGGGGTTCCCAGCCCTGTCCAGGGTGGTGGGGGCCCCCGTGAAGAGAAGCAGTTCATTGGGAGAGGCAGAGCACCCTCTGGTGAGCGAGAACTGGAGCCCACCTGGGAGAAGAGGTCGTGGGAGATGGGGTTCCAGAAGGAGCCTGAGAGAACCTTCTGGGAGCCCTGCTGACCACTCTGTGCTGCCGAGGTCCTCCCCCAGAGAAGGGCGGACAGAGGTTGATCTTCCCGAGAGAGAAGAGGAAGCCCCACAGGGCAAGTCCCAGGGCTTGCCAAGCTTCAACAGGGGTCCGGGAGCCCAGGGAAGGAGTAAGCACCCGGAGCCTGCATCGAGGCACCAAGAATGAAATGTGCGGGCTGCTCTCTGTCCTCTGACCTCTGCGGGGTTATGAATTCAGGAGGTGAGGCATTTGATGGGGGCTCAGGGCTGCCTTGCAAATGAACTTGCTGCTTGGCTCAAAGGTGCCAGGGGCTGGGTTGGCCCCTGCAGAGGGAAGGCTGTCAGTTGTCACCTTGGTGACTGGCTTCCCTTCCTGTCTTGTCTCAAACTCTCAGATGGCTGATCTCAACTCCTTTTATAGCAGCTAAGCAGGGAGAGCCCCACTAAGCATCGAGTTGTCACAGGAGAGAGAAATCCACCTTGGCCGTGTCGGTCCACCGAGATGAGGGCTTGTTCGTTACAGCTGCGGTTTGTGACATACTCTGACTGACGCAGACCTCGCCAGTCGGAAGGGTGGGCTCACGCTCGCATATGTGGCACCCGAAGCCAGAGAGCCATGACCTGGCAGCCCTTGCTCTGACTCCCAGCTTGCAAGGGCTTCTGATAAGCCTCTCCTGCCTCCAGCTAATACACCTGCTGGGGCAAGGAAGAAGCCTATGCGGAGCAAGGCACGCTTGTGAAATATGCATCAGTCCCTTTCTCCTCAGCCTTGGAGGTGACCTTCTGATTGGTCAGAGGCAGCAGCCGCCCTGCCCTACAGGGAGGTGGGATGGTTACTGCCCGCAGCCTGTGGTCCCCGGTCAGGTCCCGCCTCTGGGCCTTTTCCATGCTGTTCCCCATCTGGAATTCCTTTTCCTCTCCTTCACACTACCATTTACAGCTCAGCTCTGACCACTGACCTCCTGAGCCCCCAGGCTGGGTCAGGCCACGAAAGGCAGGTGCAGGCCTTGGAGCCGTCCTCCCGGGCAAGGACTGCGTTCTTGCTGCTGTCAGCCGAGGGTCCTCACCGGCGGCCCCAGGGACGTTCAGGGTTGGATCTCTCTCACGCTGGTGGCTGTGCTGAGTACTGTAGGGTGTGCGGTAGCCCTCTGGCCTCCCCCGCTAGATGCTGGTCCACGCGCCCCTCGCGCCCAGTTCGGACAACCCAAAGTGTCTCCATGTCCAATGTCCCCTGGGGGCAGAGTCAGCCCTGCTGGAGAACCATGGGTCTAAGCTGTCAGGTTTGGCGTTCTGGGTGTGGAGGACGCGTGGACATCCCCACGATGTGGCCTGGTCAGCCGGGCTCTTAGTGGGGTCACAGGCGCATCTGAGCTTCTGCGTGGGGGAAGCAAAAAAGTCCAAACAAGCCATTTCCTTTTAAGCCATGACACGGCGTACGCAGCACTCTGCCTTCCCCTTCACCAACGCCGCCGCCGCCCACGGCCCACTGATGCCTGGTCCGTGGCCACCAGGGGTCTGGGGACCCTGGGCGCAGGCTGGGCTGCTCGCCAAGACTGGCTTCCACTTTGTAGGACAGGTGGGCACACAGATCCCTACCGGGGAGAAGGGGTCAATGGCTTTCGGAGGCAAACTGGAAGCTCCTCACACACCGTCAGGCTCCGGTCCCCACCGCAGTTCTCACGCCGACGGCCCGACAGCCTCCCACACTGTTCCTTATTTTCCCACGGCTCCTCTAAGCCGTTGATTCCCTGGCTCCTGTCTAAAGGGTGTGGCCCCAGCTCCTTAGCTCAGTCCAAGAGACCTTGCTCCCAAGGTCAGCTCCTGCCCTGCCCTACGCAGTCACCCAGTACCATGTGATCCTCTCAAACCGATCCCACAAGCCGATGGTGTCTCTGGCTTTCACACATGTCGTCCTCTCTTCTTTAAAAGTTCTTGCCGTGACACCAGTTCTGGTTAGGTTCGACTGCATAGAACAGCAACACTCAATACAGCAGTGGTTACATAAGATAAATGTGTATTTTCCTTTCCCATGACAGATGGCTAGACGTTTGTAAACCAGAGCTGGTATAAAGGCTACACATGTCATCAGAGACCCAGGCTCCTGCCAGCTCATTGCTCTGCCTTCCAGAGCATGTGTCCCTTCGCCCCACAGTCTAAGCTGGCTGCTAGAAGTCTGCCATCACATCTGCTTTCCAGGCTGCTGGGTGGAAGGAGGACCAAAGGGGGCATGCCTCTCCGCATTCCTGGACACTCCCACTTAATTCTCATTGGCCAGAACCTGGTCACATGGCCATACCTAGCTGCAAGGGAGGCTGGGAGTGTACTCTGTTAGCGAGCAGCACTAAATCGTAGCTATGTTGCACAGGCGAATGGTGAGATGGATGCTGAGGCACATGATCACGGACTTCTCCCCAACCCGCGATCTGCTCCGCTGTCCCCATCCCAAATCCACCCAGCCTTTGGGCGACAGAATTTCCAGACGTCCTCCGGGGGGTTCAGCTGGGTCCCAGCCTGTGTCCAGGCCCAAAGAGGTGGTGCAGAAGGAATAAAGGAGTAGGCGGACATCACCTCCCCACCCCCACTCAGCCCTGCTCTGGGCTGATCTGGTCAAAGCCGCTGACGCAGAGCCAGGGAGGTGCGGGAGAGACCGTCATTGTCTAATGCAGACACTTATTTTCTCCTCCGCATTGCTCTGCCACTGCATTGAACTTCATGCATTTTTCATGCCTCTTAAAGCCAAGTGTATTCTTTAGAAAAAAATGAGGCTAAGTCACTTGCTTTCCCAGCCTCACAGGGAACGACCGACCGGCCAGTCGGTTGGGGGCGGGGGAAGCTCATTTCTGAGCTGGGGACTTGGCCGTAAGAAGCTGGATTAAAGCTCTGAAATGTAATTGCCTCTGTCGCCCTAATCCTATTTGCCAGATTGATCTCCTGAAAGTAAGGGGGCGTTTGCTCTTTGTCTCGGGCACCAGGAGCCACGGCCGGCCTCAGTGCCAGACACGGACCGCGGTGATGCCGGGGACACTGCATTCTGACCCCTGCCTCGTAACTCATGGCCAGCAAAGCCTGGCTCACGGTCACAGCCCCAGGTAGGAGCCCCTTGCCACTTGCTTCAGGGGTGGGAAGGCTGCAACTTAGGCAGCAGAGTGACTGCCAGGGTCACCCAGTGGCCAAGCAAGGATTCCAAGCCAAGCGTGTCCAGCATCCAAAGGGGTCCCCCTGGGTCCGTGCCCCGCCCCCCTCCCAGAATTGCAGCAGCCAATCCAGCATCAGGTGCATGGCCTGGGGTCCCAGATCAGGCCACATGGACCTCCTTGCCTGCGCCCATACTGCAGTGCAGGGCCCCAGGGAGGTGGGCCCACTGACCAGAAGTCCGCCCACCCCCATGGGGACTCCCCATCTTGGCCTGAGATGCACACAGGCCACCAGAGGGCAGCATCCAGGGCGTCAGGGCAGGATCCCGTCCTGGCCCAGAAAATGCCTTTGTAGCTCACACGCTCTGGGCCTTGGTTTACTCGGCAGGCTGTCACCCATGCCGAGGCCTTGACCAACACTGGTGCCCTACGACCCTTGTCTAGGCTGGAAGATGAGTGAATGAGCGAGGAAATGAATGGATGAATGAACGAATGAAGTGATGGACCCTCCTTGGCCCCTGGGGCTGTCTCCTGCTGCACTCCTATCTTCACTCCTTGGGCTTATTTGTTTGTTTGTTTGTTTATGGCAAGGGAACCCTTGGTTGAACTCACAGATGGCAAGGAACTTGTCAACTTACAATCCTCTATTTTTTTATTTTTATGCCCACAGCACCTGGTCTTCCCAGGTGGTCTCCCATCCCAGTACTAACCAGGCCCGACCCTGCTTAGCTTCCGAGATCAGACGGTATCGGGCTTGTTCAGGGTGCCGGAGCCGTAGACTCACTCCAGGTTGAACAGTGGGAAACAGGCCAGTCAGAGCTGGGTGCCTGAGGGACAAGGAACAATCTTCCAGGTGGAGGGACGCGTGTGAGCAAAGGCACAGGCGTGTGCAAGAACAGAGCCTGCTCTGCCGCACTCGGTGCTGGGGAGTGGCTGCCTTTCAGACTCTTCAGGGTTTTGATCTGTGGAATGGGGTGACAATGCCTGCCTCCCCCACGGGGCCCCTGCATGCCCACCTTCATCAAACCCACTCGCATTAGCCCCAGCCCCAGCTCCCACCACCCCCTGCAGCCATACAGACCATCCCCCAGTGACCCCTAGTGTTCTATTTTGGGCACATTGCCTAGAGCACCGTCCCCCACCCTTCTTCACCAGGAGACTCCTGAAATTCCTCTTGGGCCCACAGAAGTGGCTGGCACCGCCTCCAGGGAGCCCTTCTGCGTTGTCCCAGTTCCCTTAGAGGCTCTCTTCTCTTGACTCCCATGGCCACTTTGCCCTCCCACCTTGGCCCAGATCCCACTGTGCTGTGTCTGTCTCTGTCCCTCCAAGAGAAGCCTCAGGGCAGATATGGGACAGAAGCCTGTCTACACTCCGTGTTCCCCACCCCCCGCACCCCAAGCCCACAGTGGCGCCTGGGGTCCATGTGAGAGGAACTGGAGCAGCGAGCCCGCATGGGCAGGGTGCCGCGGGCCGCTGGGTGCTGACCCTGGGAAGTGCTGGGGGAGGCGGGGCCGGCATTTCAGGGAATAAAAGAAGGCGAATCCCCTCCACCGTGGGGCCCAGTGCTGAACCTGGATTTGCCCTCTCATGCTGCAGTCCCCAATCCGGATATGGGGGGGTTCTTTCCCCACCAAGCAATTCTCAGACCCCAGCTGGGTGTCCTACAATTCAACTCAATCCTACAAGACTGACCCTGACGCCAGGTGACCAGCCACAGACTGGAGGTTTCCACGACCCTCTCTTGAGGTTCCATTAACTTGCTAGAAAGGCTCACAGAATTCCCAGAAATATTTTATTTGCTAGATTATCAGTTTTATTATAAAAGGCGGTAACTCGGGAATAGCAGATGGAAGAGACCCACAGGCAAAGCATGTGGCAAGGGGCTCCCATGCTTTCTCCAGGCACCCCTGTCCCCAAATCTCAGCCTGTTCACCAACCTGGAAGCTGGAAGCTGGAAGCTCTCAGGACGCTGTCTTTTTGGGGTTTCCAGGAGGCCGTATTACTTGGGCACAGCTGATGACGCTGCCACTGGGGAAGGGTGGGCGGGTTTAGCCTCCAGCCCCAGAGTGTAGGGAAGGACTGAAAGTTCCAGCCTTTAATCGCCTGGTTGGTTCTTCTGGTGACCAGCCCAAGTCACCTCATTAACATAACAAACGACACATTTACCACTCTCAGCACTTAGGAAACTCCAACGAGAGTTTTAAGAGCCCAGGGCCAGAAATGGGGACAAAGACCAGATTTGCTTCTGGTGAAAATTCTCAGTGTCTTGGCCTCCCAGCCTCACCCCTCCTCCAGGCTCCAGGGCCTCTGTCCTGAGGGTGGGGTCGGGATCTGGGTTGGGCCTGCAGGAGGCGGGTGGGAAGGGAAGGCCTGGCACCGCACCCCTCAGGGGTGAGGCATGCCCCGGCCCCCCGGGCCTGGCTGGAAAGCCACAGTGCCCCCCCGCCCGCCTCCCTCCCCCCGCCGCAGAGGACAGCCCCAGCTTGGGGGACAGAAGAGAGTGAGAGGAAGTGGGACCCTGTGGGATGAAGGCCCAGAGGTGGTTCTGGGTGAGAGGCCGAGTGACACCTCCCTTCTGGCCTCCCGGTCCCAGTGGCCCCACAGGGACAGAGACACTGCTCACCCGCCCGCCCTCAGCCGCCCCACTCAATGTGCTTCCTGCCCCCATCCCCCTCAGGGCTCATGTGGGCAGCAGGTCTTTGTCCTCAGGCAGCCCCTGGCCTCTGGCTCTTGACCTTGGGGTCCACCCAATTCCCGTTTCCTCCTCTGAGTCCTCGAAAACTTCCAATGTGACCACCAGAGGGCACTCGGCGGCCGGGAAAGGGTGCGGCCATAGGACCCAGCTGGGCGTCAGGGCCGAGGCATGGAGGGCTGTGTGACCCTGGCCCTTTCACCTCTCCATAGGATGCCAATCTAGGGGGCTGCAAGGAGGATGTGGCGAGGCGGAGTATGGGGGTCCGCAGGGGGCTGCAAGCATTGCGTGATGGACCCCGTTTTGTGCGCTCCGTCCGTGGGCAGCCACTTGGGGTGTTTCTGCCTTCTGGCCGTCACAGACAGGGCTGCGCGGACAGGCTGTGCGGGGCGGGGCTGGGGTCCCCCGGAGCCCCTGATCTGTTCTCCTGGCACAGAACCCAGGCAAGGAACTGCGGGGGGGTCGCAGTCTGGATTGAGCGTTTTGAGGAACCGCTAAGCTTGTCCACGGAGACGGTACCGCTGACCCCACCAGCAGCTCCTCAGGGTTCAGGTCTCCCCACATCCTGGCCGGCTGTTTCCCTTGCATCTTACTGAGGCTGCTGCTGTTTTATTCTAGCCTCCTGGTGGGTGTGCTTCACGCCCTGGGAGAGCTGAATAATTGCCGGCGTTCATGGTCAGGAGGGAGGGAGACCCTAACGCCAGTCTAGACCCTGCGAGGCAGTGTGGCTGGGGAGAACTCGGTACTTCAAGGAAGCTTCCAGAGGCGAGGGGTGACATGGCTGGCCGCAGAGCAGTGGCGTTTAACGAGCCGCAGGCTGGGGGACGCTTGGGCAGTGGCAGACGTGTGGAATGGCCCTCCTTGATTGTGGCGGAGCATGGGGGCGGGAAGGGGTGTGAGAATACACACACGGACACACTCAGTCTCAGTCAGGACCAGGGACTGCGACTTAACCAACAAGGATTTTTTTTTTTTAAGTCTACTACATGCTAAGTTTTGTGCTGAGAGGTTTCAGAGATACCAAAATAAGGGAAATTGTTAACCCCCCCCTGGGATGGGGGACCAGAGCCAAGCCTAGCGGGAAAGACAGACCCAGTCAGAGGTGCGCAGACCACCCTGCTCTGCTGGGAAGGTCGCAGATGCCAGAGGGTGCAGCAGGCAGATCTGGAGGGCGTTCCTGGGGCCGCACCCCCGGCTGAGTGTGGGGGTGAGCGCTGGGCAGGGAGCATTGCTGGCACAGCTATGGAACGTGCAAGGTGCTGGGTGCCGAGTGGCTGGGCTGGGGGACCCGGGGGAGTACTGTGGGCGAGAGGTCAGTGTCCGGGAGGCAGGGCCCGAGGCCTGGGAAGGAGCTGGGTCCTCGGGCCGGGGAGCAGGGAGGGGGAGGTCTGCTCGCTGCAGCGGGCCCGGCGCTGGGGCTTGGGTCTCGGGGCTCTGGGGGGCAGCCCCACTCTGTGGACTTCTGCTCCCTGCGCTGACTTGTAAGCCTGGCTCCTCCCAGCTGGCTCAGCGCGGTGCCCTGGGGTCACAAAGGAAGGGACTGTCACTGAGGAACACCCAGCCCCCAGCTGCATGAGAGGGAGGGTGGTTTGTGGTGAGGAACCAGAGGCCCAGGTCACAGGCTGCCTGCCAGGCCACTCTCTGGTGAGCCTGTCCCCTCCCTCAACCCGGGCTCGGACCTGGTGGGCTCCTACAGTGGCCCTGCCCTTCCGGGGCTTTCCAGGGCGGGAGAGCGACCAGTTGGCAGCACCCGGGGTGCATGCCAGGCAGGTGTGGGGCCAGGGCAGAGCCCTGTGGGGTGCAGAGAGAGGGGGTGCTGGGAGGGGGTGAATGGGGAGGCGGGGTCGGGGTGATGAGGAGAACTTACATCCATCTGCACTGCATCCAGCAGGGACCAGGACAGGCAGGTCCCCGCCTGTGCTGGGGTGGCGGGGACAGATGGCACATGAACAAGCAGCACCAGACAGGACGGGGCTGTGGGAGGCCACCGCGGCGGGACCTGGGGGACAGTGCGGCAGGTGGGGGGCACGGCCAGAGCGAGGACTCCAAGGGCAGCAAGAACTCAGCGGAACCCCAGGGCGAGGGTTGCAGGAGAGGGGGTGCGGAGGCTGAGGCTTTCTGAAGTACCCCCACCCCGTCGGGCGGGGGTTTCAGGCCCCTCATCATTTTAGGCTGAGAAGTCCGGCATGCGTTCGAGCCACTGGAGGAGAGTCTGGCGCCCCAAACCACAGCGCTGGTGGCAGGTTCACTCCAGGACACGCTGTCTCTGAGTTCTGTCTTCCTGTGCGGCCGGAGGGGTGAGGGAGCCTGGCCTAGGGCCACCCTCCCTGGCGGCGCAGCGTCTGCCCTGAGGCAGGCAGGGCGTGGGGACCTCGAGCCCCATGGCTCTCCCCACCTTCCATGCTCAGCCCAGTGCTGGCCTGGACAGGGGGTCTCGGGGAGGGTGACCGTCCTGGTCCCCCAGGGCTGCCTGGAATCTTAAGAGAGGGCTGGACATGCAGGCGAGACCCTGCCTCCCAGCACAGCCACCCAGGCCAGGACCCTGTCCCCGTCCTCCAGCCCACTGAGTGCTCCTCAGGGCCACCCAGCCACTGGGGCGGGGCGTTGCCCACGTTGACCAGCCCGTCCTTTCCCCTACTGTGGGCAGCAGCACCTTTTCTCCAAGACCGAGACCTAATTTACGAGTAAAACGACTCCAGCACTGGGCTATCACCTCCCAAAGAAAAAATAACCCCATGCACAGGGGCGGGGACACCCCATCCCTACGCCACCTGCCCGCCCGGCCGGGAGTCACAGAGCGCTCCCCGGAGCATCCTCGAGGAAAGATGGCAACACCCAGGCAGGCGAAATGGGCCCCACGGGTTCGTAGCTGAGTTTGTACCAGCTGTGATGCTCGCTCCCTCCCGGTCCCCAGAGTAAACTGAGTCAGCCCCAGGTTCTGCCTCTCCAGCGGCGTCGGACTCCCTCAGTGTCCCCACCATGGGTGCCCGGCCTGGGACGCTGTCGTCCTTCTAGCCCGGCCCGTATGGGTCACTCAGGCCTGTCACTGCACATCCGTCTCGTGGAGTCTGGGAGTGCGGGCCTGCTCCCCTGGTCACTCCTGGGCCTGCCCCTCCGCGCTCCCCGCCAGAGCCGGGCTCCCTGGGGCAGCGGGCACAGGCCCCGACCCCAGGTCAGGGTCACCCGCTCAACCCCAGGTCAGGGTCACCCGCTCAGCTTCTCCCCAGAGCCACTGTTTGGGACATGAACTCATGTGGCCGGGACTGTGGCTTCTAGAAGCTTCTTTTGTTGTTTTTCTTTCAAAGTCTCTTTTAATGTCTCCCTCAGCCATGACTTTCAAAGTCTGTTTTAATGTCAAAAGCTGGCCAGCATCTCTGCTCTCCCTCCCTGGGATATCTCCCTTCTCTCTGCTGCTGCCTGGAGGGGTGAAGGTGGGGGTGCCAATACTGGGGGACGGCACATCCCCCACAGCGGGCAAGGATGGCGTGCCCTTATTAGATGAGTCGACTGATCAGATGGGGGTGAGCGGGCAAGGGCCTGGCACACCCTCCCCGCATAACCTTCCCACGGCACACCTGAGCTTCTGGGTTTTATTCTCTGCCTGCTCCCTCCTCCCCAGGTATGTGGGAGCCCTGCCTCGCCCTCGCCCACACGCCCACCCCACCGCAGTGAGTTGGAAGGGCAGCGTCTGAGGACCTTCTCAGCTCCTTGGCTTCGGCAGGGCTGTCAACCCACCTGGCCTCCTTCCCACCTGCTGTCCCCTACCACCTCCTCGCAAATGTCCTTACTCAGCCTCACATCTCTCTTTTAAGGCTCCCACCTCCAGCAGCCTCTCCTGATGCCTTCCCTCCTCCCCGCCCCCAAGCCCTCACAGCCCCCAAAACACTCTGTCTCCTGGCCAGGCTGTGAGTTCCTTGGGACAGAGGCCTGGGGTGCCCTCCGAGAGGCATTGTCAGCCGAGAGGGGACAGCTCAGCGATGGGGGTGGGGGTGGGGGTGCTTTCATATGGCTTCCTGCCTCCCCGAGCCTAGAGGCCAGACTGAGGAAGACGAACCCAGAGTCTAAACAGGAGGAGAAGCGGGAATGGCACTGACAGCCCCTTGGGTCTGCCAGTTGTGGGTTCTGTCAGTCATCCGTGGAGCCTCGCAAACGCCCTGACCGCCGGGGAAGCAAGGGTGCAGGGGGGGGGGGCGGCCTTCACACCAGGCTGAGTTAGGGCAGCAGGGGTTTGAGCCCAAGGTCAGGGCGTGAGCATCCCACGTGCTTTCCTGAGTGTGGATTCCACATCATTCAGGAGTGGGGGCATCTAAAAGGAGTCAGGGGTACCTTGCCCAGAAAGTTTGGGGTACAACAAAGACGCCACAGGACATGTAATCAAAAGCGGAGGTAAATGATGAAGGGAAAGCAAGGGCAAGAGGAGGTCTGAGTGAAGCCCGAGCTGGGCTCACAGCTTGGGGTGAGAGCTCCCCAGCAGCCAAGGCAAAAAGGAAAAGCAGCAGTTTCTATAACTCACTACCCCGTGGTTAGGGTTAGAGGACATCAAGACTTAATCCTGACGCCTCCCTCCTGGGGGACAGGTGTCGTGGGGCTGGGGGTCAGCGTGGACCCCTTCCGTCTTTGCTCATCCTGAGCGACGCCTTGGGCCAGACTTGGGCTGCACCTTGGAGCTACCAGGTGAGGCCCCAGATCAGGCTGCTGGGGCGTAGTGGCCCCATATGCTCTCTCAACACGTGCCCCGCTTTGTCCTGACAACAGCCCTGCCCAGTGCCTGTCAGTCCTCCGAATAAGGAGACGGGAGGAAAGAAGCCACACGTGCCTCAGGACATGGCTGGCTGTCTGTCCTCGGCTGTCTGTCCTCAGCTTTGTCGCATCCACAGTCCCGATGCGTTCTCTTAGCCTTGGCTGACCCCGTGACCCATGATGGGAACACTGAATCTTGGGCATGTCCTTTTCACCTCACCGACCCAGCCAAGTGCCTCCAAGCTCTGGGCCTGTGCTAGAGGACTTGGCCCTGTGTCCAATTCCCCAGGCACTGCCACCTCTGTCACCCCAGCCACTGCCGAGTCCAAGGCCCACCTCCCGCCTCCCTGCAGATCTGCAGGTGCCCGTGAAGGCTAGGAAGCGTCTCACTGGGAGTGAGAAGATTCGAGACTCCCTGGAGACACAGTCCGAGGGCGCTGACCGCCTGGGCTCGGCCGGCAGGCGGTGCTGGGAGGGGGCTGGGCGCCAGGTGGATGGCCCTCCCTCCGAGTTCCGAGCTTGGGACCCTCTCGCTCCCTTGACCCTCGGGCCACAAGCCCCGGTGAGCTGCTCCTTCCCTCATAGCTTTTCCTCAGTGCTGCCCACACCCGGGTCCCTTTATAAAACACGCCTCAAATGACCCAATCCGAGGATGCTACCTGCTTTCAGTACGCAGGGGCCTTGCCGGACGCAGAAAGCACAGAGGAGGGGAGCCACCCGGGACCCTCTGTCTACACGGGGCTCGGCCGAGGGGCTGCTGGCCTGCAGCCTCTGCTTAGTGGCTTGCCCCTTAAGTCTCCACAGAGAAATCCTGCTTTGAGAAGCTCACTGCCCAATGTGGGGACAGGGCTGTATGTTTTAACTCCAGAAAGACTAGGCCCCAGTCGGGGAGCAGGCGCCAACTCAGACAGCTGAATAAACAGCCACGGTCACGTTTCCAGGCCCCCTGCAGCCTGGCCTCCCGGTGCTGGAGGCCACTCAAGGCCGAGCGTGGGGCTGTGGCCCTCTGTGGCGATGGCGGCAGCCCCCCTTCCCAGCTTCTGGGCCCCCAGGGGGTGCCCCAGTCCGGTGGTCAGCGAGGTGGGCGGGGAGGGGGCGTGGCTGCTCCAGGTGGGACGTCCAGACCCAGCCTCCCAGGCCCCGCTCTGCCGCCCTTGCCCAGGACCTTCTGAGCGTGCTGTCTCTCCTGGGCCTCCGCCTGTCTGACTGTGGAACGGACAGAAACACCCCCAAGTGTCGTAAGGCAAACCGGGTGTGGGCGTCAAAGGTGATGGGCTTGGGGGTGAGGTGGGGACCAGGCTGGGAAGCTTCGAAGGGTGCAGTGAAGACTTGAAATGTCCCCAAGGGCAAGGAGCCAAAGCCATGCCAGAGCAGGGAATTTTAAGAAAACTGCTTGGAATTGAAAGAAAACTGTTCGAGGGGCCACTGGCAGACACGTGGTGGCGGGGGGCGGTGCTGAGGCTCGCGTGGGCGGCGGGGCCTTGGCGGGAGGCGGACAGAGCTGGGGTTCGGAGCAGGGTGGGTGTGCAGAACCCCAGTGCGGGGCGATGTGCCCTTGCCACTCTGCTCCCGTGGAGCCGGACCCGGAGGGTAGTGGCGCCCTCACAGCCCTCTCTCCTCACGTCCTGGAACGCAAGGACCCCGCTTCCCAGGGCTCAAGGGGCTACCTCACGAGAATGTGACCTTGAGGAGAGCTGGCCATCACCTTGGGGGATTACTTTTGATTTAATCCCCAAATAATAACTCCTCAGCTCTCCTAACTGCGCCCAGCTGTGCAGGGCCTCCAGGCCTCAGTGCAGCGTCCTTCCCACCTCATACGCCTGGCTGGACTGAGAAGGGAGACTCTGGGACACAGGGGTGATGGGGCCCAGATGTCCTGTCTGTCCCAGGGCCATGGGGACTAAGCCCTCTCAGCCTGGCCCATGGGGAGGTCATGGCCATCTCCATGGGGACAAATGGATGGCCTTTCCAGCCATCGGCCTAAAGGCCACTCATGGCACAAACTCAGACCTTCTAGAGCCTGCCCGCCCGCACCCGCCTCTCTCTGCACTCCCCAAACCCCTCCCTCCTCCTAAATTCTGAGTGTGGAGAGGGGCTTCGAGTCTGCCACCTGAGACAGCAGACACCTGTCGGGGCCCAGCCCCACATCCCCAGGAATGAATCATTCTCTCCTGTCCCGGGGCGCCCGGGAGGGTTGGCCTCAGACTGGGAGACCCCCAGGAACAGGGCCACATCCTGTCCTCTCTGAAGCCCTAGTCTTGGCCCCTCGGGTCAGCAGCAATGTGGCCTGGTCAGTGCTTCCCGGTGCCAGGGCATGGCGTCTCCGGTGTGCCGGCTCCCTGAGCCTCGATGTGAGCGCCGCCATTGCCCCTGCAGCACACAGAGGCCTGGGGACCTGGGCTTCGAGGCGCCACCCCACCCCCCCCCGGGCCCTGGGAGGGCGTCCCAAGCACATACCTTCCTGTTCCCGTGAACTGGCCCTTCTCCTCCTCCGTTTCCCTCAGCTGGGAGACCCCTCCGCCCCCAAAGACTAGTGAGCCCCAAACTCCCCAGCCCCTCCTCCCCTCCCACAGCCGCAAGCCCTCGGTGGCTGCTGACTGGGGATGGGGTGCTGTTCCACTCAAGGTGTCTGAATGCAAACAACACGAGTCACCTGACAGTCCACTCACTGGCCATTGACCCCTGAGCCATCTGTAACTGGGCAATCTTGATGACACCCACCCATGGGAAGATGTGAAGACCCAAAGAAATAACGCAGTGATGCTCAGCCAGGGCTCCTAGTGAGGGCGTCCACCGCCCTGTGGGAGCCCATACTTGTGGGTGCCCAGGATTTTAGGTTGGGCTGCCATGTGTCACGTTAGCCATGAGGGGGCAGCAGAGGGGAGCGGTTCCGCTTGGGGAGCTGATGCTTTGTGTGGGGTGAGCGGGAAGGGTCTGCGGGGTCACTAGGCCCGCCCAGGAGTCTGGGCTGGATCCCGGCCCCTCTGCGCTGTGGTCCTGGGCCTCCTCCAGCGTGGAAAGGGGGCGAGGCCCGGAGCCGCTTCCCCCGCACAGCTGCAGCCCTGGCCGGCCGACCTGGGGGCTCCTGGCGTCCAGCTGAGGCCACCCCCCGCCCCCATCTCCGGTCTGCAGATGGGGAAATTGAGGCTCAGCCAGGAGCCGGGGCTTGGCCTATGTCCCACAACCAATTCGAGGCAGAGGCAGGACCGGCTGGGCCCACAGACCGGAGGCCTGCCCTGCCCGCTCTGCACACTGCCAGCGTCCCAAATGCACCAAGAGCAGTGGTCCTGGGGCTCACCCTGGGGCAGGTGACCCTCTCAGAGCTCCTAGGGCCCCTGCTGCCTGATGGCTGCGGCCGCCCACGGAGGGGCCTGCAGGCCCAGCCCCCCCATACTCCAGCTTCGTTCTCAGGGTCCCGCTCCACGCGCTCAGTCAGCCAAGCACAGGCCCCGGCGGGAAGTGGGCTGGGGGACGGGGAGCTGAGTCAGCCCGTGGGACACCTCCCGCCGAGTTCCTGTCTCTGGGTACCACCTTCAGGGGAGCCTGGCAGGGAGCCCGGTGAGGAGGAGGCACGAGGCTTTACAGGGCAGGGGCCCCCCGCTTCTCGTGGGACCAGGAGAGGCCCTGAGGGGACCCCGGGTGGACGGCCCCCACGGGCGTGTCCTCCTGGCTCAGGCACAGGAAGGCGGGCGCCTGGAGCTCTCTGTGGCCGGAAAAGACTCATGTTCCAGGAATATGCAGCTTGGCGGGTCGGAGGCGCACACCGTGGGCTCCGGGACCCAGGGCGTGAGCGTGCTGCGGGGCCCCCCTACCCCTGGTCCCAGGGGGCGCGTTGACTCCAGCTCTGACGCTGGGCACAGTGCGCCCTCCCTGGGCCTCTGCTTCCCTGCGTGGTGACATGGCTCGGGCGGGGACACCAGGGCCAGCGTGAGACCGCAGGCCAAGGCCGGGCCCAGGGCCCAGCCAGTGCGAGAGTAGCAGACCAGTCGACCGACAGACGTCTGGGGTCCCCTGGTGCCCCAGAGCGAGGCTGCCAGTGTGCGGCCCAGAGTCCTGTTCCCCGCCAGCCCCCTCGGCCCCCGCTTTGGCAGCCTCTGGGCGGGCAGGGCACGAAGGCCAGGCAGCCGCGTCCCGGGCGAGCTGGGGCCCGGCCAGCAGCGCTTCCCTGCGGCCTCCTCCCGCGCTCCGAGCCGCATTACCTCATCGAGAAGCCATTCCGGAAAGGAGCTGCAGAGCCCCTGGGAGTACAGGGGAGAGGGGCTTTCCACGGGCCCTCCCGGCAGCCGCCCGTGCCAGACGGGGCAGGCGTCACGCCTCCGGGTGTCTGCCTGCCAAGCGGCCGCTGGGAGGGCAGCTGGCTTTTGTCAGCGTTTGGGGTGACCGGGCCGGGCTGAAGCAGGCCGGTGGCATGGCACTGCCCTCGGCCGGCTGGCTACCAGGCAGCCAGGGGATTTAGCTCAAGAGCCAGAACCGAATGGCTGGATGGGCGGGAAGCCAGGTGCAAGCGAATTGCAGAAGCCAAGCTTCCCCATTCTGGGCCTCAGTTTCCCCTCAATTCAGCTCCCTTTCCCCACTTAGTTCTCGCCCGCCCCTCCCATGGCCACGAGGAGCCCTGAACATAAGTGAGCACGTGACCAGGCTCCCTGCTGCCTGCTGATGCAAGCCAGAGGGCCGCCTGCAGCTGGCCCCGGACGGGCCTTTCTGGGCCTGTGGTCAGGCTGGGGGGGCCTGGGGGGCTGGGGAAAGAGAGGAGCTGGCAGCCCGCCTGAGCTGCGCCCTAAGGGATGAGGATGTGGGGGCAGACGAGAGGTGTCCCCCGCCTGCCCTGGCCCCCCGCCCAGCTCGGATTCCAGAGAAACCTCCCAGAGCCTGATTCCTCGTCTGTAGAGTGGGGCTCACGGTGCCCCCGCGTGCACCCAGAGACTGGCGGAAAGCACACTCGAAACCATAAAAGAGACAAAATGGCAGGCTCCCCCGGGGGCCTGTGGGCAGGCGGCAGCACCGGCTGCTCCTGGGCCGGCGCTCGGTCCTCGCATTGCCAGGGCATGAGGGCTCCTCCATGACACAGGTCAGGAGCCCTTTCCCAGTAAAAATCCCCCTGTCCTCCAGCCACACCTGCCTGCAGCACGCCCAAGCCCACCAACACCTTGTTCCAAACTCTGTCTGTCTGGAGAACTTCTACTCGTCCTGCAAAACCCCAGGCGAGGTGTCCCCTCTTCCGAAATGTCCCACGGGGCTGCTCTGAGAACCAACAAGAACAGGCGCGTGTGAACACGGGCGTGGCTCCGCGGTGAGGGCACCGTGCTCACGGCCCTCCTCGTTGTTCGTCAGAAGCTGTCACTACCAAGGGCACATGGGCGGGCAGGACGGTTTCCTGGCTCGAGATAAGCCCGGCCGGGGCAGACAGTGGAATTTGCAAAGGAGAGAGAAGGAAACCGAGGCTAGGAGCCGGCAGGATGCGGTGGTTTCCAACATGGCTGCGAGCTCCGTGTCCCCTCCCGGGAAGAGGCGGGGCCCGTGTCCTCTCCCCTCGAACCTGGGCAGGCTTGTGGCTGAGTGTGACAGTGGTGCTGCTGGGTACCTTCCGAGGCGGGTCGGGAGGACCACGCCGCCTCTCCGCTGGAGGCCTGAGCCGCCTGGCCAGACGAAGCTCCAGTGCCACGAGGCGGCCCAGGCCCCGTGGAGAGGCCTGTGGAGGCCCGCCGGTCGTTGCGAGCCTTCAGGGCGTCCCAGCCCAGGCTGCAGACACGTGAGAGGAGAAGCCCCCTCGGACGCGGCGGGCCCGGCCCCAGAGCTTCCAGCCCCAGGCATCTGAGTTGTCCCGGGTCCCAGGGGAGGCACCAGAGGTCACAGAGCAGAGAAGAGTCGTCCACACTGTGCCTTTCAGAGTCCCCGACCCACCGAATTCGTGAGCAGAACGAAGGCCTGTTCGTGGGGTGGTTCGTTAGAACACTAGCTACCTAGGGCAGGTGAGACACTTCGAGCCAGCACCAGGCCCAGTGAGCAAGGTGGCCCCAACCTGGGGTTCAGTCCGGAATGGACTTGTTCCAAACACGCTTGGGGTCTGTAGCCTGCTGTGTAAGCAGTGCTTGTGCGAACGAATATGTCCGGCCTCCCCGGGGCTGCTCTTCCTGAGTGCTCCCCGAACCCGGGAGGGGTCTCCCTTCCTCCAAACTCCTGACTGACTGAGGGCCCAGCGCTCGGGGACTTTTCCTGGTTCTGTGTGGCACGTCCGTCCCCCTGTTCCTCAGTTTCCCCCCCAAGGAGTGGGGTGCTGAGCTCATAGTCTCTGCAGTCCCTCTGGGCTCCCAATCAGCCTGACTCGGGTGGTCACCCACCCATGTGGGTGTCTCCCCTGTACCCCCTTATCTGCATGACCCCACCTCTCACGACTGCTGGGACCATCACTGGAACCTCGCCATGACGTGCTCAGTGCCTCTGGTGTCTGCTGGATGAATGAATGTGTCAATAAATGAATGAATGGATGAGCTCTCCCTGTGCTCATGTATTCAGTCCATTGATTTTCCACACACACACACACCAAGGATTCTCTTAGAGCAACCCCAGGAGTCTACTCTTGCATGACTAATGTGATGGGGAGCTCACCACCTTTCCAGATAGCCTATTTCCTGTTGGGGGAGCACTTCCCTGAGCTGGCCTTCTTCCTGAGCCCCAAGGGTGAGTGACTGGAGAAGGGGGGACACACGGCAGAAGAAGGGGTCCTCAGAGCCTGCATCTGATGCGTGACGGGAGCAGAGAACCCCTTGGCTCTCTCCGCACTGGCCCAGTTGAGGTCCCAGGGTGGGTGGGGGCGAAGGCAGTGAGTGCCTTTCTGCCCAGAGCCCAGCTGGGGCAGGGCCAACACCCCAGGAGGTCTGCAGAGACTAAGAAAGCAACCGGGCAGAGAGGGGAGCTGGGGTGGGACAGGTGGCCTGTGTCGTTTCCATGGCTTCAGTGCCCCTGGCCGCTTGGCCCGGCCTGGGAAAAACAAGCTGGGCACCGAGCAAGCGGTGCCTGTGACCGCCAGGGACAAAGGCTGGGCTGCTTAGGCGCTCACGGCAGCCAACTGAGCCTGCCTGGCAGACCATCGGCTTAGCCTGGGCTGAGCTGCTGGGCCCACAGTCTGTCCCCGGGGCCCCTGGGGAGCCAGCTGGGCTGGGGACTGGTGGGGAGGAGGGCCCGGGCTGGCACTCCCCTCAGCCCTGTGTCCGGGTGCACTGGGCCCTTATGGAGCCTCCAGGAGACTGAAGGCAGCGGGCTCCTTGGGCAAAGGTGACACCAGTAGATGGGCTCCCCCTCCCAAGGGGCACTCCCAAAGAGTGACCCAAGCACAGGCGCACTCGTGAGGTTGGTTTTTGCTGCCTCTGGCCCTGAGCCGGGCAAACCGGAAGCTCCCGGAAGTGGGACGGAGGGAGCTGGGGGACCATGCGCCTCGCCCGCAGCTCAGAGCCACACTGGCCTCTCAGCGCTCCCCGCGCCCCTGGAACCAGAAGGCCCCCAGGGCCCGCCTGAGTTGGGTGGAACCGGCCAGGCCTTACACTGTGGTCCTGTCATTGGATGCGGCCCACCCAGGGAGGACAGGATGTTAGGCTCAGAAGTCATGGGACCAGCTCTCTGAGCTCTGAGAGGAGTAAGAAGCCACTTCAGGGGCTGAGAGGCGTTCTGGAACACCCCCAAGGCAGGGCTAGTGGCACTGTGTTGCCAGGGGACCCTGCAGGACCCCTTCACCTCCCCAGCGGCGGCGCCTGCTGAGTCAGCCTCCACCTGCGCCCTGTGCCCTGCAGCGGGACCCTCCAGTCTGGCTGTCCCCGCGCTGGCCAAGACCTGCAGCCCCGGGCACCCGGGGGCCCGCGCCACCGCTCGGCAGAGCTCTGTGTTGGAACTTGTACGTTTCTGAACTCAGATGTCCTTCCAGCCGCCTTCCCACGGTGCTGACACAGCCCGTCAGATTGTCACATGGATAAGTCATCTCTGCAGGTGCTGGGTGGTTGGGAGTGGGGGGGAGGGATGTGGAAAAAGGCGGTCTGTTGACCTCAGGGCAAGTGGGTGCCTCACCCAGCTCTTCTCCTGCCATTCCCTCACCTCCCTGCCTGTGCGTGAGTCCGCACCCTTCCCTCCCCTCCCCACCTGCTGTCCAGGCCCCGCCCGTTCCCTCCACCTCCTTGGCAGCACCCTTCCATCTCCATGGCATCTTCCACCACTCCCTTCCCTCCAGCACCCAGCACACTCCAGTCCCTCCCTCTCCAGGGAAAAAAAAACTCCCCTGACGCCACACACCCATCTCAGACCCTGCCACCCTCCCTGCCTCCCACCTCCAAGCCTCTAAGACAGGCCCAGCCCTGGCCACTCCCGCCTTTCCCCCCAGAATGCTTCTGAAACACACTTCAGTTGGGTGCTGTCACCACCCTCTACTGAAATGGCTCTTATCAGGGTCAAGGATGAGCTCCACCTTGCCAAAGCCAAGGTCACTTCTGACTCCATCGTGGCATGTGAGGGGCCGACACATCTCCTTCTGGAAGCTCCTTGTCCTTGCACCCACATGCCCCCTGACCTCACTGGTCTCTCCTTCTCTTCGCTGGGGCTGGCCAGCCTCCCAGGGGACCTTACCCACACCCAGACCTCAAAGACCAAAAACAACGGAGGTTCCCATGCCACCATCTTCAGGCCAGTCCTGCCCAGCCCCCGAGTCCCACAGCGTTTCTGCAATGTCAGCTGCAGAGAGAGGAGGAGGGGCCTGAGAGCTTGCAGAGAGGGACAGCGTTGAATGAGCTGCGGTGAGGCTGGGACCGTGAGCTCCCAATGCCATGACGCAGTGCCTCGCACACGGGAGGCCTCTGCCCTCCTGTGGTTCTACCCATCTCCATGGCAGAGGGAACCTGGGCACCTCGCTGGGACTTCCAGTACCTCCCCAGAGGTCCTGACCTGCCCATCAGAGTGTCCTGGAGCCGGGCCAGGACACCAACCTCTTGTGGACCGAAGAGCCACCCCTGTGGCTTCTGACTTCTGACTTGCTCTTCGGCAAGACCGGACTTCTTCAGGTTCCCGGATGTAGACAGATGTCAGTTTCTTGGGTGTCACTCTCAGACCCCAGCCACATGGCCCAGGCCATCTAGACTCTCAGTGCATTGTCTCTGCCACCACCTTGGTCTGAGCCACCCAGGCCAACGCCCATGCCCTCTACATCCATTCTTCCCCCATACCCCCAATCCCAGCAGCCAGAGGGTCTTACAACATTCAGACCTCACAAACAGATCTGCCCCTGGCCAGTCCCTCCCCTATCCCAGGTCCCTCTTCCCAGCAATGACCATGATTTCAGGCCAGTGGAAACCTACCATGAATGAAAAATGATAAATTATTGTTTTCATTTTACTTTCTCTGATTACTAATAAGGTTACTTCTCTGCTTAAAAACTTTGCTCATTTTTAATTGGATTTTTGTCTTTTCCCTTTTTTTTTTATGGCTAGGAGCTCCTTTAGTACTTATATGTCATATGTTACAAATTCAAATTCTTGTATATAAAGAATAATTTATAAAGAGGTTAAGTCATAATTCTCGTGCAAATAGAAAATGAACACATCTAAGATTTTACTGAACTCGTTAACGCATAAGGTGACCAATAACAAGATGTGAAACCCAGCTCAAAGGAGAATTTGAAGGACAGATGTATGCGCAGGCAATCAGGAAGACAGAAACGAATTGGCTAGTAGGTACGAAACTGGTTACTATCCTGCATAGCGACAAAGTGTACTGTCTGGGATTATCTTTACTCTCAGACCAAAGCTAATTTTGTCTGTTGTACAAAATGCATTTGCATTGCTATGGACAAGAATCATTTGCCTTATACTCGATTTCCTAAAGCTGAACTTCCATCCTGACAGAGCTGGACTTTTTGTAATGTACGCTACTTGTGTCATCTTTTTATAATTATGAAAAACTAGTATCGTGATTTCTAATTTTTTTTTTATCATTTTGGAAGTTTTTCCTTCCCTCTCCTCGATGTACTGAGATCCTGTGTGCTGTACCCCGGTGTGGAGACTGAGATTTTTCTTTTTGTTCTTGCATTTATCTTGTTTGGCACGTGTGCATTTCCGACCTGACAACTCCCATCTTCCTTTGGTTCTAGGAAATTCCCGTTTAGTATATGACAAAACATTAATTCCCTTCTCTTCTCATTAATATCTACTCTGAGGGCTCTTATTAGATACACGAGGCAGTCGCTGGATTTGTCCTTGTTTCTCGATGGGAACAGACGTTAATCACATCCTACTTCTCCTTTGCAGAACAGAGCCTTTCTTTTTTTCTCCAAACCTAACAAGGTTTTCCCCATTCCTCTGGCTTTCAGAAGTTTAACTATGAATCACCTAGAAGTGGTTTTACTTGTATTTACCCTGCTTGAGGGTTTTTTGAGCTCCTTGGATCTGGAAGTTAATGTTGTTGTTGTTGTTGTTCTTGTTAATATTGAGAAGTTTCAGCCATTCCTTAAATTTCCCTACACCTATCTCTCTCTCTCCTCTCTTTCTGGGATTCTAATTACATGAATTTGGACCACTTGATATTGTCCCACAGGTCTCTGAAGTTCTATCTCTTTTGGGGGGGGGCGTTGAATGCTTTCTGCTGATTTATCTTCAGATTTACTGATCCTTTCTTCTGACCTCTCCAGAACTGGACACCATCTAGTGAATTTTTAAATTTTTCGGCTATGGTCCTATTCAGCCCTAGAATTTCCATTAATACTTTCTATCTGTCAGTAGAGATTCCCTATCTATTCACTCATTGATATTATACTTTTGTTTAATTCCTCTGAACATAATTTTCTTTAATTCCTTCAACATATTTACACTAGCTACTTTGAAGTAAATAACTGCTAAATCTGAAATCTGGGCTCACTCAGAGTTTATGTCTGTTGACTTCCTCTCCTGTTCCTTTGATGGTCTAGTACTTTTTGTTTGAAAGCTAGATATCAGAGAATACGTTGTTGGAGCTCTGAAGTCAGGGACTGAGTCAATAGAGATTAGCAGGGGCTGGAGTCCCAGGTATGGGAGGACAGGTGACAGACAGTTCCAGAGTTCATGAGGACTTTCACATTGCCATTGTCTCTGCCCAGAACAATTTTCATCACTGTCCTCCTGGCTAAATCCTTCTCATCATTCTAGACCCGGCTTCAGAATCACCTCCTAGGGAAGCCTCCTCAATAATCCTGACCAGGTTAGGACCCGCTGTTAAACACATACATAAGCACTTTCTACAACTGTAGTAATTACAAGCTCATCTGTGCACTTTCTTCTTGCATGTCTATCTCCCTGACTATACTGGAAGGGAAATGAGAGCAAGGCTGAATAGTATGTTGTTACCACGTGCCTGGCACACAGAGGAGTTTCGTAAATATTTGTTTAATGCATACACGTTGCCCACTTTGCCTCCAGGACGTTTTTCCAATCTGTTGTCTCACCAGCAACGTGTAAGAGTGTTCATTCCCTGAACTCTCACAGGTGCTTATCTTTTATTCGTACTTTAAAAAATCTTTTTATAAGCTCTTTCAAGCTAATAGCTAAAAGTTGTTATCTTTGATTAATTTACATCCTTTGAAATTAAACCTTTTCAGTAGACATATTGGAAATTTGAATTTTCTCTTCTATAGGTTTCCTTTCTATATCCTTTGCAAATATCTGGTCTTGTTGATTTGCAAGAGGATTTTTGTATGTTGAGTTAGAACTACAGTTGATCCTTGAACAATGTGGGGATTGGGGTGCGGATCTCTTGCACAGTCAAAAAAAATCCATATAGAACTTTGACTCCCCAAAAACCCAGCTGTCCCTTGGTATCTATGGAGATTGGAGTTCCAGAATCCCCAAGAATACCAAAATATGTGGATGTTCAAGCTCCCTATGTAATAAGATGCAGATCAATGCATACAGTTGGTTCTTCACATCTGTGGACTCTCAACTGTCAATCAAAAACAGTACAGGTATTTATTTTTTAAATCTGCACATAAGTGGACTCATGCAGTTCAAATTCATGTTGTTCAAGGGTCAACTGTATTTTGTCTGATACATATTTTTTCCCAGTTTGTTGTTTGCCTTTCAACTCTGCCTATACTGTTTTTTTCCCCCGTGTGAAAATTTTAATTTTTATATAGCAAAAAATCTTCATTATTTCCTTTGTGGTCCCTGATGTGAGTGTTATTGCTTACTTATCCACCTCAAAATTATGTAAATAACTGTATTTTCTCCCAGTGTATTTATGGTTTTCTTTCTTTACCTTAAGACTCTTCATCTATTTCAAGTTTATTTTGATGCAAGAGAGAGACGTTATGTCATGTCGTTTTTCAGAATGGTTGCCAATTTCTCCATCTGTGTGTGTTTTTTTTTGACGCATACCTAAACAGAGGAACTTGTACCCCATGCCTTCATCTCTTTGTAGATTTACTGTACTGATCCATCCATCCTAGTGACAGTCTTACACTTTTTTAAAAAGTTTGCTTTCTAGCGCATTTTATTGATATTAAATTCTAGTTGAAATTACTTACTACATTGATTCTGCTAATAGTTCTCGAGTTCCGATCTTGAGTTCAACACTCTTCCAGGTGCTGGAGATCCAGCAGTGACCGACATGGACAAGAATTCTGTTTTCTGGGACTTACGTTCTGTTCAGACGCCCATTATTCATCCCTTCAGATCCGGTCAAGAGGAGACGACAAGTGCTTTCAATGCCAGAGTGTGAGAGATGAACTCAGACGGATGGCACTGTGTCCCCAGGGTTCGAACACTTTGGTCCAGGAACCAAGGGGGATACAGAGGTCCAGGAAGTAGGGTTGGCTCCTCTGCCATCCCCACAACCTTAGCCATTGTTAAATTCAAGTTCCTCGGCCCCACAGAGGGATTCTTCCACCAGAGGACAAACTAAAGAGTACACGACATCTCGAGATCTCAACTAGCTATTGGTTGCCTTGACCTCCTATTGCTAGGGAGCCAACAGGCAAAAGCTCAGTCAGTATACTGGTAGGTCATTGGACCCTCAACTTCAAGAGTAGCTAGGCTTGGGGGGAAGGCAAGGGAATGTCTGGGAACCAGAGAATTCACTGGACGCCTCCGTGGCTTCCGAGAAAGAGACTACACGAGTAGGCGAGAGCCATGACCACGGCCCGGCAAGGGCGGTGCCACGCAGGGGCCCCCGCACCTGAGGTCTAGGGCCCTTCACCTGCTCGGCAGCTTAGACCTGGGGGATGCTTATCCGGAATGGGCAGTGGAGGGTGGAGGTTGCGGGGAACAGTCGTGGCCTCCAACGAGCTGCCCTGATGCGGACTGCCACTTGCCCTGTTAATGATCTTGTTTTAAAAACGTACAGAGCCTGCTGCAGGCCAGCCCCTTGAAGGGAACTCTGTGGCAGTTTACACTTCGGCAGAGGCAGAAGCGGATTTGAGTGATGCAAGGCGCAGGCTGTATTGGATACCTCTTGCGCACCGTTTCAGAGCCCTCTCGAACCCACCTCTCACCCCAGCCACTGCCACTGTGGCCGATTTCACCATGGCTCATCCAGCTTTAGACAGGTCCACCCAGCCAGCACCTTCCCCCGGGCCCTGCTGGATATCCCTCGCTTCCTGTCCTGGGGCTTCTCTGAGAACCGTGGCTTAGGACACCTGGCCGGACGCAGTCTACACTCACATCCACGCGGCCCGAGAGTTCCAGGAAGCCAACAACATCCACGGAGCCACCCTCGACCAAGGGTGAACAGGAACCACTGGACAAATGCTTCTCCGTTTATCCGCTGGGCAGACAGTTCTGAGATGTGTTTCCTAAATACCCCAGAAGTCCCCATAGGACCAAGGACCATTCGCCAGCAGTGGTGAGCAATCTGATAAAGTGTCTTTTCCTGGTTGCCCCTAGGGTCTCTTTCCCCCTGAGCTGCCTGCAGCCAAGCCTTTGTCTGGGGCTCCGCTTTCAAGGGAACCAGACTAGGCATATGTCGCCATGGAGAGGCAGATTACCAAAAACAAGACCCCACATTTGAATAAATATGATAAATGCTCTAAACACTTATCCACACAGAGTGATGGGGTTGGTCCTGACTCTAGGGCTGTCCAGGATGGAAGCCACTACCACATGTGACTATTTACATTTAAAACTGAATTAATTAAAATGAAATAAAATTTAAAATTCATCCCTTCAGTAGTGCCAGCCACAGTTCAAGCTCAATAGTCGCATGTGGCCAGTGGTTACTGTGTTGGACAGTTTAGACAGAGAAAATTCTGCCCATCACAGGAAGTTCTACTAGACAGTGCTGCTCTGGACCATTTGCTCACTACTTGCTGCTTCGTCCTGGATCGTAAATGTGAAAATGACAGAGTTGTTATGTTTGTTTTTCTCTATTTCCAGCAACTAGCACAGCGACCGGCAAAGAAGCAGATATTAATAGAGTTGAGAGAGAGAGGGAGGGAGGGAGGGAGGGAGGAAGGAAGGAAGGAAGGAAGGAAGGGAGGAAGGAAGGAAGGAAGGAAGGAAGCAGGGAGAGAGGGAGGGAGAGAAGGGGACCAGCTTAGCTATGGGCACCGAGGGTGACATTCTGCTAGCTAACTGGGGACCAAAACCCCCCTTTGCCACCTCTCCTGTAGCCCTCACGCCACTCAGTGAAGCTGTGGGCTTCAGCGTCTGAGTCAGTTTGTCCCCAAGGGCCTGAACCCCTACTCCCGATGGGGCGGGCAGAACAACTCTGCCCCGCAAGCCTTGACCGGGTCCACTGTGGGTCTGGAGACTCAGGCTCCTTCTCTCCAGGTCCCAGCTCATTCCACATGCAGCAGTTTGGGACTTTAGGCCTGGGGACCAGAAGGAGCGGGGAAGAAAGGACAAAACTGACAGGGTTCCGTGACAGTGTTGAGACCGAGGGAGAGAGCGGGTCTGGGATGGGTATCATAAATGCTGGCATTTACCGAGCACTTACTGTGTGCCAGTCACCAGGCTACGGTTCTACCTGGTTTCACAGAGGAGGAAGCCGATGCCCAGATTGGTGAGGCGGCCCGTCTGAGGGCACAGGACCAGTGAGTCATGAGTCAGGGTCAAGCCCGGGCAGGCCGGCTTTAGCGATGGCTTCTTAGCCTCCATGTCTGCCCAGGACAAAAGCAGGACACGCTGTGGGACCAGAGCCCAATGTCAGCGCTTCCTCCTCTCCCGGGTCTGAGAGCCTCTGAGACCCTGCCCGGCACCCTGGGCCCAGCCCAGACAGCCCAACCAGCAGCCCCCATCCCTCTCCCCAGGGCGGTGACCGCCAAAGAAGGCGGTCACCTGCCCCCCCCCCAGCCCCCGCAGGAGGCCTCTGGGGCTGATCTCCCGCGGCCCCTCCCATGACCTCAGGAAGCCAGAGCAGCTTCCTTAACTGCCCCCCCCCCGCCCCCGCCCCGTGAGTGACATAACCGGGGTCCTGTGTGGGCTGTGAGGGACGCACCGCGTCCCAGGTGCTCTCAAGGAGCCAGGACGGAAAATATGACTTGCTTCTTCCCCAGAGTGGGATCGATTTTCCATTGCTAATTTCCTAGGAATCTGGTGAAGTAGTGGAAAGACCTAGAAGGCGGGAGACCTGGGTCTCTCCCTCTCTCCCTGGCCGTTTTGGCTAAGACAAGGGCCCTAGGGCCTCCGTCTCCTCCTAGATGGGTCAGCGAGCAGGGTCCATGATGCCCAGGACTGGTCCTGTCTGACTCATGACGATACCCCGTGTGCGTCCGTGAGGCCGCGGAATTTTTAAGGGCAGCACTGGGCATCCGGGACTCACAGTCTTTCTGGGTTTTGTCTGTTTTCAAGACGTGTCTTCCAGAGTGGAGACCAGTCAGCCATGACTTCCCAGTTTAATAATAATTTTAAAGATAATTTTATTGTGAAGAGTACAAAGGACTTGAGAAGCCCTCCCCCAGCCACCCTCTGCACAGCTCAGCTTAGTCCCTGGAGCGGCCAGCTGTCCAGCAGGCTGAAGGCAGGGGACAGTGCCCTTTGGTCCGCAGGGCTCACTGTGCATCGGCTCGTTTCACCCTCGCCCACCCTGGAATCTTTGGGTCATTGTCATTGCCATTTTTCAGCCACTCTTCCTGCCAGAATCAGGTCAAGCTCTTGCCATCACTTCCTCCAGGAAGTCTTCCCTGACGCCCCACGTCCTGCCCAGGAACCCTGCCAGGCACCCTGCAGCAGCGCGGACTGTGCCATCCAGCCTCCTGGCTCTGCCCACATGGAGAGCAGCCCTGCTTCTTAGGTGACACGAGGGCCAGAAAGGTGTCTGTCTCCTGTGCATGCCACGCTCCTTAACAGCACCCTGCATCTCGGGACTGAGGACTCTGCCTTTGCTCCGGGGAGACTGGCCCCCGGCTGCAACTCTTCAGGAGTTCAAAGCAGACCAGCATTTTACTCATCTCGCTGCCTTCCCCCCAGCCTGCGCTCCTTCCTTGACATCTCCCTCAGACCCACTCCTCGATTTTCCTTTCCTTTTGCGTTTCTAGTCTGGCTGACCCCCCTATGAGGCGGCGTGTAGGGATTGGAAGAAGTAGGGAACTTGCTTAAGGAAGGGATTTCGCTAGAGTGCATTCTCTGTGTCCTTGGCCTTTCAGAATACTCCCTCTGCCTGGAGTGCTTCTTCTCTCTCCGAGGAGTGGCCCTCGTGTCCTACGGGGTCCCTCCGCCCCAATTTCCCTCCGCCTGAAGTGCTCAACACTCTGTCTTCTGATGCGAAAGCTACCCATTCTCCTTAAGGCCCAGTTCAGGCAGCCCCCTCCCGAGAGGCTTCCCGGGCCTCTCCCCGCCCCCCAAACACACACCGTGCCCACCATCCATGTGTCTCCTCACCATGTCACCATCCGCTTCCTTACCCTTCCCTGCCCACCCCCTGCCTCTAGCCAGGCTCTGATCTCCCGAAGGACCAGAACAGGGTCTCATGCCCTTCGGGGGCTCAGTCCCAGCATCCAACCCACAGGAGGCCTGGGCTGAGGTCGCTGCTGGAAATCAGTATCGCTAGCACCTTCAGGACCCGAGCTGGCAAGGGTGCCGCCTGGGCTCTAGTCCCATCCTTTAGAATGCGATTCTAGTGATTCGCTTACTATCTAAGAAAGCTGAAAGAACCCTTGGAGATCCTCGTTGAACACCTAGAGAAAGTGAGGCCCCGAGATGCGGTGCCTTGTCCAAGGTCCCTCCTCTGAACCTCTCGCTCCTGTCCTGGGCCCTCTCCAAGCAGAGCCGCGTCCCCAGCTCCTCAGTGGGACTGACTTGTGCTCACACTCCCCACACACGCACGCACGTGCACACGGCCCCCCTCACACCTGGACAGCCTCGTGGACCCAGAGGAGCACCCCTGCATGCACTGCCCCTGTGAGACGGGCGAACAGGTGCCATCCTCCTTATCAGATGAGGACACTGAGTCCCAGGAAGACAAGGGACCAGTCAGCAGCCGGCTTCGGGGCTGGGCCACCTGACCACGCCTGGCCTCCTCTCTCAAACTAACGGAAGGTCCTGGAATCACGTGGTCATGCACGTGCTTGCATAAGCCAGCTCAAGCTTCCTCCGTGGCACACGAGCTTTCCGAGGTGCTATTTCTGGCCCCATTTTGTCACTTAGTAAAGACAGCACCGTGGTGAGCACAGGTGACCCGGTGACCACCGGAGGCGTGGCACAGCCCTTCTGGGCTCAGTTCAGCAACCTGCAATCTAGCGACTCATGGGCCCTCCCTGTGTTTTCTCTTTGTATGGCTCCTCGTGGGACTGACACGACCCCGTTGAGTAGCTGTTGTCCCTGTGATGGGGACACCAGGGCAGCTGGGCCGAGACTCCGCCAAAAAGAACAATTCCGAGCAGCTTTTAGCTTTTAAAAGGAGCGCTGACGGAAGGTGTCCATGACAAAAGGAAATGTTTACGCCCCGGTGACAAAGGGATATACCGCAGGGAAGGAGAAGGGGACCGGAACCCGCCCCAGGTAGCGCACGTTCTCTCCCGGCGACGCGGTTATTGGGGAGACCTTTATTTTGTTACCCCTCATTTCGAGGATTTAGCAAGTGAAACCAATACAAGAAAGACAGGAAGGCAGGAGGGAGAGACAAGCCCCCCCAAAGGGCCTGAGCTCCTCGGGACGCGGCGGCCGGCGCGGACGCGCGGGCGTGGGGCGCGGGGCGGGGCCGCCCCCGGGGAGCCCGCATTGGCATTCCGCGCCGCGCCGCCGGGTGCGTGCCCGCGCCGTTCCCAGCCCGCGGCACCGCGCGGGGACAGTGGCGCATTGTTCGCCCGGACACCCCGGGCGGCGCAGCGCCCTCGGGGCTTGGCGCGGCCCCGCCGCGATTTGCATGCGCTCCAGTCACAAAGGTTCAAGGTCAGGAGCGCCGGGCGGCCCAGCCCCGCCCGGCCCAGGCGCTATTCTTCGCCGCGGCGGCGGGAATTCCTCGCCGCCCGCGCCCGCGCCCGGGCCGCCCCTGCGCGTGAATGGTCGAGCGCCGCCGCCGTCTGAGGCGCTTTGTGTCTCGGCCCGGCCAGCTGGGTCCGCGAGGGACGTGCCAGCTCGGGCCGGCGGCGCCCCTGCGCCAGCGCCCCTCGCCCATGCTAATCAGTCTGGCAGCGCGTCTGGGCGGGCGGCCCTGCGGGAGCCCCCCACGTTCCCTGCCAGGAGCCCCTTAGCTTCCCACTGCTGCTGCGAGGCCCCGAGTCCGCTGCCAGAGCCCTCCCACTCCACGCTCCCCACTCCCCACTCCCCTGCCAGGTGCTGTCCAGCCCACTCCACCTCCACCTCTCCCTGGCCCTCCTGCCAGGAGGCCTCCGTCCCGGTGAGAAAGTCAGGGCCACAGTGGGGTGTGGCTGGCCAGGGAGCCAAGACCTAGACCCTGCGTGCTTGGACAGGACCCTCCGACTGACCCTCACTTCCCCACCCGTCCGGTGGAGACCAGCGCCACCGGTCAGGCTTGGTGCAGACCAGGCCCCGCCTCCTCCAGGAAGCCGCCTGTGACCCTTCCTCCTCCCCTCCTCTCACCTGCCCCTAAGGTATTCGGTTCCAACCCGAGGGCGCGGTCGGGAGCCACCGCAGGCTTTAAGGTCCGGAGTAGGGGAGCAGCGCTGTGTCTCTGGGCCTCAGCAGGGAGCACGCAGGTAGGGGGTCTCAGACATCTGGGGTTCACAGGCTGGTCAAATTTAAAAGGAAATACTGCAGACCCACTGAAGATTGCTGACTTTCTATTTTTCCATGCTGGGAAAATAGAAAAATAGAAACATAATTATAATTTCCTTTTCTGAAAGGATATTTATAAACCTACTTTTTCAGTAGGAAGACAATCTCCAGATAAAGGCCATTTCTTCATGGCAAACAAACATGGCTTTATGAATGACTTGCCGGGTCCTCGTGTTTGTCATTTCATCCAAACCGTTGCGAACGTCGTCATGGCTAGTCCTTCACGGGGATGGGTCCTCTTCCTGGCGACGCTTCCTCTCTGACCACTGCTTTCTTGACCCCACTGGACCATGCAGGCCTCCCGCCGGGTCCCCTGGCTCCACTAGAACCCTCTAATCTGGTGTCCCTCAGAGGCCGACCAAGGGTGCCTGGCCATGAGGTCTGTCTGAACCGGGAGGAGGGTCCATGCGGGTGGTCAGCAGATGTGACTCAGGTCTCTCCGATCACTAAGATGGAAGAATGTTTATGAGGACAAAGCACAGATGCCTCTCTGTCCAGGGAAGTGTACGCGTCAATGTCGAATGCGTCTAGCCCTCCTGCCATGGGCCAGCAAGCTCTGACCACCAGAAGGAGGGCAGGGCAGGGCCATCGAGAGTGAAGTGTTTGCGCCGAATCTTTTGGAGTGTTCTAGAAGGGGACTCATCCTGACTTCCAAAGGCCAGCAGGATATCCTGTGGACATTTTACCGATTGGAGGGTGGGTGCCATCGGTAATGAGCATTGAAATCCTGTACCCAGCCTCAGAGCCGGAAGGTGCAGGGCGATCGCAAAGGCCAGCTTATCACTGAAGAGGCCCGAGGCCCAGAGAGGGAGACCTCTTGCCCAAGGTCACACAGCAGGGTCATACTGGAACAGCCTTCGCTCCATCGCTCTCTTAGGTAACGCGAAGGGGAATGTTGTTTCTCGTTTCCCTTTGCTTTTTAATCCCTCTCTTTCGAGAACAATTTGCAAGCTTTTCTGTTTCCAGGTGATCGCATGTTTGAAACTGGAATGTCGGAGTTCATTTCCGAGTAGTGTTCCTCTTCGTATCAAGCTTGGCCGCTCGCTTTAACCAAGCTCTGCTGTCCTGGACTTGCTCCCCAAACAGGATGCGACTTGACACTGGAGACAGGCCCTGGGCTGGGCTCTGAGGACACTGAAGACTCAAATCCTTGCTCTCCGGAAACTCACAGCCCAGTGGGGCTCCAAGGCAAAGATTGTTACCAAAGCTAGGAGGCCAGGCGCTGAAGGAGTGGTTTGTCATAGCCACAGGATCCTTCCTGGAGAGCTTCCTGGAGGAGGTGGGAGCTGAGCTGAGCCTTGCTCAGGTACACGCTCCATAATATCAGCTGCTGTTGTCATGCACAGTAGGAGTGAGGGGCGAACCTGGGAAAGCAACGTGAGTGGGAAGAACACCCCCTTCAAAGAGAACGGCGTGTGAGTAAGACGAGCCAATCTCTGCAGGTGGAGAAGCTGGAGGCGGTGGTGGATAAAGAGTGGGAGATGAGGCTGGAGAGAGAAGCGGGGGGCCACCAGGGTTGGTGGAGCATAAAGGATGTTAAGAAGGATGAGGGGAGGCAGCAATTAGGGAGGCGATTGTCCAGACAGGGAAGGTTGTGGTCCAGGGGAGGGGAGGATGGGCTGATTACAGGGGCCTCGCAGGAAGGATGACGAGAACTTTGTGTCTCTTGTGTCCCTGGTGACCTTGCTCGTTACCAAGATGGATGGATGTGGAGAGGGTGCCCCGAGCCAGTCCCAGGTTTCGGGCTGAGTCCCTGTGTGCCTGGGCTGACGGCAGGGCCACCTGTGGTCCTCCACAGTGCTGCCGCCAAGCAGGGCCTGGTAGAGGGACGGGGTGTGTGTCGGTCCTGGTGGTGGCTGCTTGCTGCAGGAGTCCTGTTTCAAAGTAATGATATGTCTCAGCCTGTCGAGCCTACAATGGTGGGCACCACCTTCCAAGCCACAGTGAGGAGCCTGGTGGGCCTTGTGGAAAGTTGGAGGACCCTCCGCGCCACATGCCTGGGAGATGGTCCATGCGGTCCTGGCAGTGCCAGCAAATGAGCAGTGAAAATACCCAGTGGCCTCCAGGGGCAAGTAGGGGTCACCCTTGACCAGGGTCAGGACTATGGGGCCAAGGCCATTGCCCCAGCAGAGCTCAGGGCCAGGTCCTCCCTGCCCAACTCTCCTGGGGATTACTGAGCAAAGGTGAAAACAGGGGTCGACAGAGGGCCCACCTGGAACATAGGTGGCGTCCTTGCCATGACAGGCCTCCCGCCAGGTAAGAACTAGGACATCCCTGTATAAAAACTACGCCCGCACACACTCGTGAGCTGCTGGTGCCGGAATAATCCATTTGTCCTTCATGGAAGGCCAACTGGTAATATATTCAAGAGCCTTTACAAAGCAAATCCTCTGTGAAGTTACAATTACTCTCCTAGGGTTTCCTTAAGAGGATGTTCATAGCAGCACATTTGGAAATCACTTGGACAGCGACAACAGAGTTTGGTAAAAAAGTTATATATGGGACGTCTGAGCCATGGATTCTTCTGCAAGATTTAAAAAGTGGGCTATAGGCACATATTTGAAGGCGAGATGAATGGTTCATTGTGTATTAGTGAAAATGCAGATTATAAAATATGATACATGGCTGCAAAGATGTAAGTATTATAAGTAGAGAAGAAAGGCTGGATAAATATACACCCAAAGTCAATTGTGGTCACTGTGAGTTAGGATTCTGTGTTATTTATTTTCTCATGGGTGACTTTTTGTGTTGCAATATCGTTGACAATGAAAGTGTATTATGTTTGCAATCAAGACAAAGAGAGAAAAGTGTGTGTGTGTGTGTGTGTGTGTGTGTGTGTGTGTGTGTGTGTTTCAATGGCCCAGAAAGAAAAAAACAAGTTCAGATAAAGATCCATAGTGACACACTGCTTCCCCAAAACAGGTTTCTCTCTCTCAGCTTGGAAAATATTACGGAAAATGCGGGATGTGATGTGTAAGGCTGATGTGTTTCCCCAGAGCAGGGCTCCTGAGGATTGTCCTGGACCACCTGGGTAGGGTCACCCCCGAGGAGCTTGCTACATGTGCAGGCCTTGTCCCACCCAAGCATTCTTGAAACTGGAATCTAGGAGAGATCTTTCCCCCTTCCCCTGCCCCCCGCCCCCCTCACAGAAATGTCTTTGTGTGTGTGTGTGTGTGTGTGTGTGTGTGTGTGTGTGTGTGTGTGGTGTGTGTGTGTGTGTGTGGTGGTGTGTGTGTGTGTGGTAAATGTACATAACATAAAATTTACCATTTTGGCAGCATTAAATACGTTCATATACCATTACCACTATCCATCTCCTTAACTTTTTCATCATATCAAACTGAAACTCCATCCCCATGAAATAATAACTCCCCGTTCTCCCTTCTCCCAGCCCCTGGCCAACATCATTCTGCTTTCTGTCTCTATGAATTTGAATTCGACCAATCCAGGCCCTTCGTATATGTGGAATAATATTTGTCCTTTGCATCTAGCTTATTTCACACAATGTTTTCAGGATTCATCCACATCGTAGCACGTGTCGAATATTCATTTCATTTTAAGACTGAATAATATTCCATTCTGTGTATACACTACATTTTGTTCATCTATTCATCGACTGAGGACATTTGAGTTATTTCTACCTTTTGTCTATTGCGAATAATTCTACTATGAACAAAGATGTGTAACTATCTGTTAAAGTCCCTGCTTTCGGTTCTTTTAGGTATATGGCTAAGAGTGGAATTGTTGGGTCATATGGTAATTCTAATGTAGGGAGGAGGCAAGAGAATTAAAAATGTTAATCAAGCCACATTCAGAGACTGTAATGTGCTGATCTGCCCTGCAGCCAGGCCCGGAGGACACCTGCGGAGAAAGGAAGATTTCTGCTGGGATTGCTAATAGCCCATTCTCCACACCTGTGACGGGAAACAGGAACCCAAAGTCATTCCCTGTGGCTAAAACCATGGGGAACCTAAGGATTAAAGACTGAGAACTGCCAGGAGGCCTTTCACTTTACATATTCTTACCTTTTCACACTACAAACTCTTCCCCCTATGCACTGTATGTCCATATCAAAGGATATGCGAACCAAAGAATGGCATATAAACTGCATGCCCTGAACACTCTGGGTCCCTCTCAGCGTCTTTCCGCTGTCTGTCTCTCTCACTGTCCCTCTCACTCTCTGCCTCTAAGATACCACACCCTGTGGAGCGTTACCTCTTTCATGATAAACCTTCCTTCGGACTATAGCTTTGGCGTGTGTGTTGACTTCTTTCTGCGCTCACCGCCAAAGGACCCTCTTCTTCTCTCAGTACAGGGCTTGGTCTCCCCCCAACCATCTCGAGAGAATTCGCTTTGTCGTGCATCAATTCTATGGTCATCTTTTTGAGGAGATGCCACCATATTGTTCTCCACACAGCTGCACTGTTTTATTTTTCTATTAGCAATGCATGAGAGTTCCGATACCTTCTCATCTTCACCAATGCTTCTTGTTTTGTTTTTGTTTATTTTCGATAGCCTTCATGATAGGTATCAGGTGGTATTTCATTGTGGTTTTGATTTGCATTTTCCTAGCAATCAGTGTTCTTGAACATCTTTCATGTGTTTATTGGCCATTTGCATATCATCTTTAGAGAGATGACTATTCAAGTCCTTTGCCCAACTTTTTAACTAGGTTTTTTGTTTAGATGTAGGAGTTCTTTATATATTTTGCATATAAGATCATTTTTTGTATATACAGTATTCTTGGTTCATATCATTTGTTAAAACATTCATTTATTACTACTTAAACTTGGAAAACATTTTAAAAGATGGGTATGAGAAGCCTTAGTCAGCAATCCCACACCTAGGGATTTATAACAAGGAATTTTCATGAACATGCACGAAGATTTAGCTACAAACACGTTCGTAAAAGAAGAGATGGAAGTGACCATCAATGTCCAATCATGGCGAATAGGTTAAATGAAACATGGAACACCCAACACAGAGCTGTGTGATGACGAGTAGCGTTGCAGATAAAAATTCAGTGATGTGGGGACATTTATATAACCACGCATGAAAGGAGAAAATTGCAAAAAAATATTTACAATACGATCCCATTTTTGTTTCAAAGATACGTAAAATCGCGTAAAAAAGAAAAAAATGCATGCCTTTGCAGTCAGAAAAAAAAATCAGTTGTGTTGAAGACATCCTCAAGTGTATGTAAAGTGTTAATTAAAGATCTATATATTTACAAAAAAGGAAAAGGCCTTAAGACCAGAGAACACATTGAGCTCTTGGCCCTGACTTGCTGTGAGTCTGAAAGGTTTCTCATTTTTATTTTTATTTCTCATTCCTAGGTTTTCAAAATTCTCTACTGTCTGGTTGTTACCTGGTTGGGGAGGAGGAAAAAAGACAGAAAATTATCAAACTTAAAAAATGAAAGTCTAAAGTAAGGAAAATCTGAATAAGATGAAAAATTGAGCTTAAAAAGCTCTGGAACGCGAGCGAATGCCTGGCAGGTTCGAGCGCAGAGGGAGGGGCATGCAAACTGAAACCACCATTGCCGCCGCCGCCGCCCCAAGGCCCCGCCCAGACCCCGCCCTAATGCCGCCGCCGAGCCCGCCCGGGAGCTTCCGAGAGGGCCGCGAGGAGGCCCCGCCCATGCCACGCCCTCCGGAGTGCGACACCACGTCAGAACCGCCCTCAGCCCAGGAGACGACCCCGCCCCCAGAGCGTGGAGGCCACGCCCCGAGTCCAGCCCCGCCCCTCGGCGGCACCGCTGTGTTCCAGCCGTCCGCCCGCTGCGGCCTCGCCCGGGCTTCCGCAGTCGGCCATGCAGAGATCCCGCCCCCGGGTACGTACGGCCCCG
This sequence comes from Eonycteris spelaea, assembly GCA_003508835.1. Classification (NCBI taxonomy): domain Eukaryota; kingdom Metazoa; phylum Chordata; class Mammalia; order Chiroptera; family Pteropodidae; genus Eonycteris; species Eonycteris spelaea. The sequence goes on along the minus strand of PUFA01000270.1, from coordinate 174,490 downwards.
CCCTGCCCCGCCCACTCGCCGCCACGCTACGTCCGCGCCGCCCGTCGCGCTGGTCTTGGCTTCCGGAGCGGGACGGAAGGGCGTGTGGCCTGCAAGGTCAAGACAGCTGAACGCCGCGGTGGAACGGCGCGGCTCCCCGAGGAGCTCCCGCGTGCACCTCCTTCTGTTCTTATTCCTGTTGTTGCAAGCCCCAGTGCGGTGGACCCGGGGGCTGCAGTGGAGACATCACAGCCAGGGCCAGAGATCGAAGAGGGGCGGCCCTGGCGGGGACCCCGGGACAAGAGCTGCAGGCATGCCAGGCGGGAAAGCGAGCGTATCAAAGCGCGCGGCAGCCCCAGACGCTGCGCCCTTGGGGCGGAGGTGAGGCTCCAGCTAAGCCTCAGTGTGCCGGCACCCTCTCTTCACAGGGAGAAAGCTAGGCCCAGCAAACCAGGCTCTATCCCAGTTCAGAGCCCCCCTCTTTCTGCTGGCTGTGACTGGGGTCTAAGCTGTGAGAACATGCTGGAGTTACAGTCTCACTTCAAAGAAGTTTGAAGGCCCAGAAATCTCATAACTGCCATTTATTGAAAACCAATACCAGGCAGGCCTGGGATGTATGCCATTGTGCCATCTCCTTACTCCTCATAGCAGTTCCATTAAGTACTGGTAGCACCAGTCATCCTTTTCACAGTTGAGGGGGCTGAGATCATAGAGGCAACTTGTCCAAGGCCTCTCAGGAGAAGGCACATCCTGCATTTGGACCCAGATCCCCAATTCTAGTCTCAGCTTTTACACTGCTGATCTGGCTCCATGATAATGGTTTCCTTTCAGTAGGCGCAGCTGGCTGCTAATTCCATTACCTAAGTTCACTGCGGCCTCATCCTCAGCAGGAGGACTCTCCTACCCAGAGCTAAGCCCCTCTCTGTTCTGAAGGTGCCTGGTGCCTATAAGCTCTATCTCCAGGAGCCTGGAGATCTGTGCCAAGTTAGCAGCCACCTATGTGTTACCCAGTGTCCCTTTGTGCAAGTGATGGGAAAAGCATCTAACAAGAGTGATAAAGTGGGTGGTCTGTTGGACCAAGTCAGCATGCAAGTGACACAGGGCCAGGAAGTGTGCGTGAGAGTACCCCAGGATATCACGCACGCCCGCACGGACTCAGTGTTGAAGAACCAACACAGCTACACTGAAGCTGCCTGCCTCTCTCATCTTCTCCCCCTGCCTCCTTGGGAGGCACCTAGGGGACATTTCAGCTTTCCATGTGCCTTTTCCGGGTTGGTAGACTAGGGCCACGTGATGCTGGATGTTTGCAGCAGACAGGACTCAAGGCCCTGGCCCAGGCCAGCTCAAGACCCAGCACACTGTGCCCGCAACAATCCAGGCTTTCCAGCCTCCAAATGGACCTCAGAGAGGAAGCCACACATTTGATTTTTTTTTTTTGGCTCCATATTAAAGAACAAAGCATGGGACCGGACAGGCCCCTCTATAAACAGAAAACACATGTTTTCTGAGAGAATGGGCTCTTCCTTTCCTGGTCTCTTCCCCTGTGGGCAAAGGCCTCCTTAGGCCTGGCTGGCAGAGCAGGGAGGCCTCAGACCCAGGGCAGAGAGGAGGTGATTCTTCTTTGCCCCAACTCGGGGAACAACACCACCTTCAATGGAGGAGGGATGGACTTTCAATAGGTCCCCACAGTAGTGGGGTGAGCCTGGGCTGTGGTCTCAGGAACCTCTCAGGGACCTGGCAGGATTTGGGCAGGTGGGGAGGGAGAGTCCGGACCACTCGTATCCTCCAGGCACTTGAGAGTGACCTTGGGTTCTACGGGAGCTGGCTCCATGTGGCTGTGTGTTCCTTGGGGTCTGCGAGTCACACACTGGGCAGAGGCCTCTCTAACTCAGAAGAGAGGCTGGGGCCTGATGTCTGCAAAGAGCAGCCACGCTGAGATTGAGTGCCCACTGCTGTGTGACCTCAGACAAGTTTCTTAACCTCTCTGAGCCTTAGGTTTCTCCTCTATAACATGGGGATAAAGTTTTTGGTTGTTAAGGGTTAAATAAGATCATGGGTATAGCCCTGTCAGACACATAGGAGCCGACGAATAAGTGAATGAAATTGATCTTTGTCTCAGTTTTAATGCTGAGCTATTTCCACAGCCTGAGAGACCTGTACGAACACCTAGGCCTCCCGTCCTCCAAGGAGCACTTGCACTCCGCCTGGCACTGGCCGAGCGCCAGGGCGCAGCCATCCCAGACCGGCTGCAGCACCTCTTTGGGAGCAGCCGTCTGGGGAACGGATCATTCTTTTGTATTCCCCCAGCAGCCTGATCTTTGTCCTTGAGGGGAGATTTGATTTGGGGAAATAACAAGAGTCCCTTGGGCCAAGTCTGAGTACATGTGTGGAAGCCAGCCAGGGCCCCCTGTGGCTCCTGGCTCAGCGCTGAAGGGGTTTGGAAGGAGAACGTGGACCGGATCGTCTGGACTGGCCAGCACTAGTGTTGGCTGCATGCGAGAGTGCCAGTGTGCATGTGTATGAAAACACAGATAGTCCACGCATCCGAGCTCGGCGCATGAACCGAACCAAAGCCAGACTAATTAACACGAGGCTACCATTCATCTCTCATGATTTCCGTGAATCTCTGTGGGAAAATTCCAGGCGTTTCTAATACAGGCAGAGGAGTGAGAGTGAGGCAGGGAAGCTGTCCAGGGAGAAAATGGGACTTAGGGGTTGGGCTTCCTCCGAACTCTGTCCCTCGCTGCTGTGCCGCCGCTGGCTGGTCACTTTGGCCCTCGGTTTTCCCATCTAAACAATGGGGATCATGATGCAAATCCTTAATATGAGAAGCAAATGCGGGAACATGGACCTGAACATGCCTAAAAGTCCGGGCCCTACGCACGCAGACACCCTTTGACCTGACACTTCCTCTTCTGGGATTCGACCTCAGGAAAGCAGCGTAGCCATACAGAACAGTGTCAGCATCGAGATGTCTCGAGCAGCATTCTTTATAACAGCAAAACCTCTAAAGAGACATGTCTGACAATAGTGACAGGAGTTTTAACCCACCCATAGGACGGACCACTCCACGGCTCTTGGGCGCGTGACAGGGGGAAATGACACAGACCATGCTCACTGGGTGCGTACACCTCGCCCTGTGCCAGTGACACCGCTGGTTAAAAATATTTAAAAATCAGCGTTCACGAAACTTGACTCACAATAGCAAAGCATCAGAAACCACCCAGTCGTCCACCAACAAACAGGTAGATTGTGATAGGCACACAATGGGATATTATAAATCAATAAAAGGAACGAGCAATTGACAGATTCAGCTACACAGAATATCAATTCTGCTGAGCAAGGGTCCATACTCTGATCTCATGTGTATTAAGTGAAATCGAGGTAAAACTGTAATGACAGGATTCATAGTGGTTGCCCGGGGCCTGGGAGGCGGGGACTAGGGAACATTCTGTGATGGGTGTTTTCTTTCTTGACTGTAGTGGTGGCTTCATGGGTGTATACATTTGTCAAGACTCATCGAACAGTACAAGTGAAAGGGATCTTACTGCATGGAAATTAGACCTCAATGAAGTTGATTTTTTAAATAATGGAAATTTAAAATTTGTGTTTCAAATCCTGTAGAGAATGATATTTAATGACATAAAATGCTCGCAATATATTAAAGAGATTCTGAAATAACCTATGGTATAATTATGCACGTGCACGCATGTGCACGCGTGCACACACGCACACACACACAGTACATATACATATATAACTTGGAAAATATACCAGAGGAATTTCAACAAAATGTACCCAGTAGTTATCTCATGGGTAATTTCTGTTTTCTGTGCTTTTCTGTATTTCCAAATTTTATATAACAAACCCTTGTCTAAAATAAATAAATTAAATAAAAACAAACATATCTCTCTTCCTTGCTTCCAGCTGCAGCGGACCAGGGACTCGGGGCTGGGCTCCAGGACAGGGCAGCGAGGAACAGCAAAGGTGCCCCGGTCCAGCGAAAGGGAACTGACTGCTTGGGGGGAGCTGTGAGGATGGTGGTGCGGGGTGCGGGGCTGCCTCCCCTGGTCCGATGGTCTGGCTTCTGTCCCTGGTTAGTCTCCAGGGCCGCTGTGTCCACCGGGCACTGCCGATGCAGAAGCCCTGCCCCTGGGCTGGCTTCGGAGGCCTGGAAGCCAGACCTTCCTGTTTGGAGTGCCTGGGCCCTGGGGCTCTGGGCACCTCTCCCAAATATGTCGGTCTCCTGTGCTACTGTGGGCAAGGAGTGGGGTGGGGGTTTCTGATCTGTGCCCCTGCGCCCTGTCCCTGCTGGGGGAGGCCCTCCTCGGTGAGACGTGCAGGGACTGGTGGGGGTGGGCAGACCCTGTGCACTGAGCTGTAGAGCGCGTCCTGCACACCCCATGGCCCTGTGAGGTTGGGGCTACTGTGTGCCACCCCCAGGCTCTCCTAACTCAGGGAAGCAGAGAGAAGGGCCTGGCCCGGAGTCACTAGGCCGGTAGCCAGTGAAGTCGAGACTTGACCCCATCCCTGGATTCTCCCGTCATTCAAGATTCAGTTTCCAGGAGTCTCTGGGCCCCAAACAGCTCGTTGATGCAGTGTGAGTGTGGGGTCAGGGACCCCCAGCCGGCCTCCACCCCAGCAGGCCCTCCCCTTCAGCCAGCTGGCCTCACAAAGGTGCCGAAGAGGAGACCTTGGGTATGGTTTCTCCCATTCCCTCACTGAGCAGATTCTACAACAGACTGTGGGTATTAAAAATAAGAGCCTGAAACTGTTAAAATACATATTTTTTTTTAACCAAATCACAAATGGGAAAGATGAGGCAGCAGCAGGTTAAGGACACTTTGTGACGTGCAGTTTTTATCAGCCAGCACTTTCGTGACTGTACGTGTCATAACCGTATGGCCCTTGTGAACAGGCGGTGATGGGAGCTATGGTTTTCTGCCTGCACGTGACAATGAAGGCCAGGTATGGTCGCCTGGATTAGTTCACAGCCTGGGGGTCATTAGTCCTGCTCAGATTCTCCCATGGGGCCTCACCAGTGTTGCTATTTAAAAATAAGTTGATGAGGTACAAGGAAAAAAAGGTTTAAAAATGTAATGTATTTGTATGTCTATTTATAGAACTGTAAAGAAACAAACTGTGAAATCACTGGCCGAAGTCTTCAGAATAAAGAGACTAAGAGGGAAACGCTTCCTTCCTCCCTCCCTTCCTCCCTTCCTCCCTCCCTCTGTATTCTCCAAGTTTTCTACAACAGTGCATATCACTTTCATAATGAGAAGAGATAAAATGTACTTATATTAAAAGTAGTCAATCTGTACCTGAGCCTTCACGTCAGATGATAACTGTGAGAGCCAAGGGCACTGTTTATTGAGCACCTGGCATGTGTCAGATCGCCTATTGAACTCTCCCACCGTCTGGCGCCTCAGAGGACCCTGCAGGTGCACACTGAGCCCCTGCACCCAGGGTGCTAACCTGCAGACGGCGCTGAGCACGCACGTGGCAGAGCTGGGACGGAACACGGATGCTTCCAACTCACGAGCTCTGCTATTTCCACAACAACTTCCTGCCTCTTCAGAGTGAACATTTTTCCTAAATACAATTGATTTCCAATGAAAATATTTGTATCTTGTCTACAGGCTCTGGAATTATTTCTATCAACAGAATTTAGTTATATATATATATATATACACAAATATAAATATATATAAATATAAATATATATAAATATATAAATATAAATATAAAAAATATATATATATATATAATCATGGGGTTTTTTTTGTTTTTGTTTTTTAACTTTAGTACCCTGTTAACCAACAGCCAAAGTAGAAATCAGCCATATAATGTCAGAGGCCAGGGCCCCTTGTTCAAAAGGATTGGGAATTTTAAGACGGGGACAGAAGAGCACTGAGCTTGAGGGGTGACTGCACAGGCCCACGAAGCCAGCCTGGACAGGGTCTTGATGGTTTTTGGTAGAGCTAGGGTGATGTGCCCCTTTGGGACAAATGCGCACCAGTGACTGGGAGTCAGGAAACAAATGGGTCCAAGCTTCGGGAAGAAGTGCAGTTCCCCATGCATTTTCTAGCCCCCCAAATAAAGCAGTTACAGCTCAGGAATGAACTCCCCTGGTGAGAACCCCATGGGAGAGAGCAGAGAGGCTTCCCTCCCTGGAAAAGGCCAGGCCCCTGTGCGAGGCACTTCTGTGTAGAATGAGGGACACCTACCTACCACATGTTCCCGTGAAATGTCACCCCTGGCACCCGGCCTTCCTCGAACGTCACTGCTTTGCAGGAGCATGCCTGGCTGACCAGCCCCGGCTGGGAGGAATGAGAAACGGTGCCCATGCTTGCTCCTGTGAAAACAAGATAAGAAACTTCATTCCATCCACTCTGGGAAAGCACGGCGAGCATCCCTGGCAGGTGGATTTTCCCCACAGGAGGCCCACCTGTGGGCACTGGGGACGGGCAGCCTACGTCTGGAAGCGGACCAGTATCTGCAGTTTGGACAAACGGCTCCACGTGGCGCCCCCGCCAGCCCTAGGCACCACCTGCACACCCGCACCACCTCTACGTCCTCAGCTTCATGACAAGTTCTGGAAGTTTCCAAGTGGACGGGTGGCACCGTCGGGTACCCCCATGGCTGCTGCCTCTTCCATGAATGGGTGCAGAATTCAGGACCAGCTTCAGAAGGGATCCTCTCCAAGAAGTTATTTGAAGGGATAATGCGTATCCACTTCAGGAAGAGGCTCTCCAGCGGTTGGAGGCACTGCCCACTTTTTCAGGACAAGAAGCACATGTTGTCCCTCACCCCCATCCCACCCCCTTGCTCATTTTTCATGAACAAACAAACGAACGAACAATCCCATTCTCCCAGCCTAACAGCCTCTGCAGTCGGGCCTGGGACCGAGTGCTCTCCTCATAAACCTGTCTTGCAGGGGAGGATGCAAAATGAATGCACAGGACAGGGCGGGAGCCTCCCAAGGCCAGGGGGCAGCTGGACACTCTGTGCCCCTGGGCTCCGGCTCCAGTGCTTGCAGGACCTGGATGCAGCCATGGCACAGTTTCATTTGGCTGCCTCCCCCAGAGGTGTCCCAGGACCCTATCCTGGGAGAGTTCCAAGCCATGCAGAGACGAGAGGCAGAAAATGGCGGGCAGTGGCCAGGGAGATCTCAGGAGGGGGCGGCCAGAGCTTCCCCCTTAGGGCCAGGTTGGTAAACCCGCCCCCCTCATACAGGGAACATCCATCCACCTAAAGAGTAAGAACAGGGTCCCACATTCACGGGGAGCGCAGACTGCGAGTGGCTGGGCCCAGGACCCCAAACGGAGCCCAGGTCCTCCCTGGACACCAGGAGCCCCAGCTGTCCCTCCCTCTGAGAGTGGAACCCAGGGTAGCTGCCCCGGTGCCTGACCCAAGCCCCTGCGCTGAGGCTCTGAGACTGGAGGCAGCCTGGGGCCTGCTGCTGCCACCCTGGGGCCGTGGCCTGAGTGTCAGCCACTTTTCAGGGAGCATCTTGTGCCCCTCCTTCCCCTCATCCCCCCCAAAATTGCCAAGAGCTTTGGTGTGGGTTATTAGACAGACAGATCCCGTATGAGGGCGCCTCAGCCATGGCAGCTGAGCACGGAAAAAAGGGTGGTTGTTGTTTACCCCTTAAAATAAAAACAAGCAAAAAAGCTGCCGGGTGGACTTTCACGTTCTCGGGATGCCTTAGTGGCCGGCCCTGTCTCCGCCGTCTTTCTTTCCCCGCTCCCCTCTCCCGGTCGCTCTCCCTCTTTGTTGCCAAGCTCAGACGTCGCTGCTGAAACCCAGCCCAGCGCCCGCGAAGCCCGGAAACTTCCAGCTCCGCGATTGTGCGGAAAGTTGGGGTCGCGAGGCCAGGGTGACAGCGGTGCCGCCGGGCCGCGCGCCGCGCTGCCCCAGGGCTGTGGCCCCTCGCGGCCTCGCTCCGCCTGGCCGCGCCCCGGACCTCGGACCGTCCGCGGGCCGGACGTGAACTTGACTCCGCTCCCGCCCGCCCGGACCGCGCGGGCGCTCTGGGCCGACCTGGTAAGCGCTGTCCGCTCTGCTGCCCTCACGCTGGGCACCTACCGCCGCCCGCCGCCCAGGGCCGGGGCCACAGGCCGGGGTCCGAGCCGGGGGTCGGGGTCCGGGCTCCGGGCTCGGGCCGGGAGGGGGCGCCCGGGGCGCGCGCGCAGGCCGCCGACGCTGTGGCCGCCATGGGGCGCACGGCTGGGACCGCGGCCTCCGCCCGCCCGGCGAAGGCGGCCCTCTCCGGCCTCCTGGAACAAAGACTCGGGACGCTGGGAAGGGGGTCTGCCCCACGTGTCCCTCCCGGGGCTGCTGGGGCTGCGCGGTGGCCATCAGGGCTCTTAAAGGGGAAAGAAGCTCACTCTGGCTTTCGTCGCCTCTCCTTTCTTATACGCCCCTCCTTTGGCAGGAGGGAAGGAGGGAGCCCCCGTGCCACTCCCGCCCGCAGGGGTAACCCTGCGAGCCCTGGGGGCTGCGCACGTGGGGCAGAGCCTGCCAGGGAGAGGGGCCCCCACCAGCACAGCTGCCCCCTCACAGCGGCCAGGGGAGCCGACGGGAGAATGCGGGTGGACATTGCTTCTGATCTGCCCCACCTGCTGAGCTCCCTTCCCCGAGGCCACCCTGGGTGACCCTCCCGAGGAGCGCGCCTGGCTACCACACTACCCTGTGGCTCTACTTGGCACAGCCATGCCAGGGGAGCTGTGCTGCTAAGGCCCCACTCGTGACACAACACGGCAGCTGTAATCAAGGCCTGGGGAGGAGGGGGAGCCCAGCACCCCGGGGGCCTTGTCCCTGGGGAATAGCGATGGGGACACTGGTGCCTGCCCTTGCCTCTGCCCACAGGCCCAGGCCCGGACCCCTTCTCCACCTCCCTTCCTTTGCCTGGGACAAGGCCTCTGCCCTTGCACATGGCCTGGTCCCCAGGGGACACCCATTGGGTAGGGAAGCCACCCCACCATGGTGGCAGCAGAGCCTCAGAAGCTCCCAGAGCTGTGCTCTGGGCAGTGTGGCCTGGAGATCTAAGCTTAATTGCATGGGCCCCAACCACAGCAGGGACCGCCTGGCTGGCCATGCTCTCAGCAGTAGTTTGGTCCCCAACCTTCCAGAGGCCATCGCTAACCTCCTCCATCCCCAGGGCTCCCGGCCTCAAAGTCCTTCTCAGTGAGTGTCCGCAGGGGTGGTGGACGGAGTGCCCCCGCGGAGTGAGAAGGCCTGGGCAGGTCACCTCCCTCTGTCCCTTGCACACTCCCACAGGGGCCTCCAATGGGCATCCTACAGGGGCCAGGCGGGCCAGGCGAGACACAGTGGAGGGTTTGCAGGACTGTGGGAACAGAGAGCGAGCCCAGGCCCTAAAGGGAGGCCAGACATCACCTCCTGCCAGTTGCTGCCAAGGAGGTAAAAGCCTAGGGTTCCAGAGTTTCTGGCTCTCCAGGAGAAGGACGTCCAGGTTTGTGCATGGAATGTCCCAAGATTGAAAACCCCGCAAGATGGAGGAAGCACATCCTTGGGATGAGCCCGGCCCACGGCCCCCCCAGGCCATCACGCCTCGTGCACGAGTTGGTTAGTGTTCAAAGAGAGGCGAAGTTTCGGAGCAACCCCGGCCCCAGGCTAACCTCTGGGAAGGAAGCCCCGTAGGGGAGTTTGCGTCTCGCGTGCCCACATCACAGGGAAGCGTCGTCCTCCACACACAGCCCTACGGGAGGCTGAAGCTGGCTTGCCTCTCTCGGATGAGATCGGCCTAATTGAGTTGATTTGAAGTGAAAATCTCCCTAAACTGCGGTTTTCGAATTGTTCCATCTGTGCTGGTGGCATTCATTGTGTAACACAGGAGGGACAAGATGCAGAAAGTGAACTTGAACTTGAACTTTCTTCACCTCCTGGGAGGTAGAGCAGCCACTAGTTATGAAAGCCTGGGCCTGTTGTTTTGCCCTAAAGGGTGGGCTGTGCGGTGAGCCAGGACAGAGCTCAACCCAGCTCGCACGGCCTCCCACACAGCCTCTCAACCGCCTCCCGCACCGCCTCCTGCCAGCTGGGAGGCCCAGGGTGGGTCACCTCTCCTCTCTGAAATCTCAACTGCCTCACTCATAAAACGGGCTTAAGAACAGTCTGATCGTTGGGAGAACTGTGACACCTGCGTGAACCTAGAGCATGGCACTAGCACACAGTAGGCACTTAATAAATGTTAGCCTCTGCTTTGTTACTGTAGTTGAGGTGGAGTGTGGCTCCTGGCTCCTCTGACACATCACCTGCTTCGGGGACAGCTCAGGAATCGCTCTCTCGCATCCCATGTCAAATTGCAATTGTTTTCCTCTCCCTACTCTTTGTGTTTCTTTTCTTACCCTAAAAGACAGTCGCCGAGCCCCTCCCCTGTGCCTATAAGTCCTGTGCTGAGCACGGGAACGGAGCGGTAGGTCTGACAGGAGCCCCACCTTGAGAAGCTGCCGATGACTGTGCGGTTATAACACTAGGATGAGGTACTCCGCGCGAACTTCCCATCCGGAGACAGCGTGTCCTGCATGTATTCCTGCCCTTGGCCAGGTAGTCTTCGTTGCATGCCCCCAGAGATGAGCAGCTCACCACCTCTCTGGTGGTGTTGCTGCAGCAGCTGTAGGATGAAGCCTCCTGGGTGTGCCTGAGTCTTCCCTGGTCGGACCAGAGGTGGGACAGGTCCGCGGCAGTCGCCCTGGGTCTGAGGTATCTGGCTTCCCCAGGGAAAACACACACCTGGTTAAAAAAAAAAAAAAAAAAAAAAAAAAGGCCCTGCAAACTTGGTGAGATGCTGATTTCAGTCTCCAGGAAAAGCACTGCAAGTGATGGATGTATGGTTTTACGAAACAGAGCCCGTTTTCCATTTTTGCTGATACCCCATGTACCAGGTAGAGGAAGAGGCGATATCTCGGAGTGGGAGACGAAACCAACCTGGTACGAAGTGCTGCATTTAGGAAACTGGAAGGCAAGGTCAAGGTGTCCAGAGCCCTGGGCTCGGGGCCAGGACCCGCTACGTAATTTGCAGGGCCCAGAGCAAAATAAAAATGTGGGATTAAGAGTTTTAAGAGGGTGGTAACAGCCACACCTGGGCTCTTGTGAGTGCAGGGCCTTCCTGAGTGCGGCTGAGTGTGGGCCTCGGCGGAGCAGCGGGCCAGCGCCTCTCGTCACCGTGTGCCCAGGCCCGGGAGCACCCGCGGGCAGCTCCACCGAAGAAGCATGGCTGCTCTTCTTCTGCCACGGTTTTTCCCCCCGTTACTGACGCGACATGCTAGTTTTAGAGCATTTTGAATCCTCACGAAAGGAGGAAAAAGGTTTTCCATCACCTGTGGGACCACCCTCAGAAAGAGCGGTGGGAACACTTCACCTAGCTTCTGTGAAAAACACGATGTGAAACAAAATGAGCATCTTCGCATCTTATTATACAGACCATTTTATCTTCTGCTTGTTTCACTACATGTTTTAATCACAACTGGTCCCTTAAGTCAGAGGATACCATTCTACAAGTTGATTTTTCATGACTATTTAGTATTCCACTGGATGGATTTCCTTAACCCTCTACTATCGGACACAGGTTATTTCCAACTCTCCCTATTACAAACAACACTCTGAAGAACGTGTGTGTGCACATTTGCACATTCCCGCTTCTTTCCTAAGGGAGCGAAGGCTGTTAGGGAGACATTTGGGTTCCAGCAACTTCTCAGAGTTGTTCTGAATCCCACCTCCACTTGTCCTTTTCTGGAAAAGGACACCTTAATGATTGTGAAGCAGGTAATGGCCCCTCATCCTACCGAACTATGACCAGGGCTTGGGGGTCTGGCTGCCTCGACCGCTGAGCCTGTCGGGCAGCGGATGGGAGGGAATTAACGCTGAGCCTGGTGCCGCTCACAGGCAACATGCCACAGTGGTGGCAAGGAGAAGCAGGAGGAGGAGGAAGAGATGAGGTTAGAGCCCCCTTGGGAGAGGAAGGCTCTGCAGGGCATCCCGCCACCTGGCCGAAGGCTACTAAGGGCTGCTGACCCCAGCTCAGCGCCTCCCCCCGCAGACGGGCCGCGTGTTGGGGTGAACACATCGTAGGCCACACAGGTCCCACCACCTCCTTCAGAGGCATCCGGGCTATCTGGGAGAAGGGAGTCGGGGTGCTCGTCCTGTCACTGCCATACCAAGGTCACGAGTTAGTGGCTTGGACAGTGCAAGTCGTGGACGTTGGAAGTCTGAAATGTCTCAGGGCTAAAGTCAAGGTGTGGGCAGGGCCAGCTCCTTCTGGAGGCTCCAGGGGAGCATCCATTTCCTGGCCTCTTCCAGTTTCCAGAGGCTCCCGCATCATCTGCTCACGGCCCCTTCCTCCATCCTCCAAGAGAGGCCTTGCGTCTTTCTCCGACCACAGCCGGGACAGGTTCTCCACGGCTAAGGCTTCGTGTGATTGGATTGGACCCACCTGGATACACCCAGGATGCTCTCCCAGCTCCAGGCCCTTAACTTCATCCACCTGCAAAGTCCCGGGAACTTCCTGCCAGAGGCCCCGCCGGCCCTGCGCCTTGCCCACCGTCAGACAAAGGTTCTGGGAACTCAGGCCAGTTCTCTGTTCATCCGGGAGCTGCCCCTCCTCCCCTCGACCTCATGGGCAGGCACAGTGGGCACTGTTATCTCCATTTTGCAGGTGGGAAAACGAGGCTCAGGAAGGCCAGATAATTTGCCCAAGCAGGGATAACACAGCTGGCAAGGGCAGGGCCAAGGCTTGGTGATGGCCGGACCCTAAAGCCAAGGCTCCGCAAGGCCCATCCCTGACCCTAGAAACACCATCTCTTCCACTCTCACGTGGCCACAGCCCTTGATTCTTTCCAGAAGGGTGGCAAGCCTTCCTGCCTTGTTCGCAGAACAGACCAGGTGCCCTTGGGGACAGAAGGATCATGGGGCAGACCTTGGTGGCACCTTGTGTGAGTGTGAGGGGGTCTGTGCTGGGCCCGGCGGGCCTGCAGGGCGAGAGTGGTGGCCATGAGGCGCAGGGCCTCATCGCAGCTTGCATGTTGTGGAAGGTGTGTGTGTGGGGGGGCGGGTACAAAGGACGAGTCTGTGCTAGCCAGAATGGCAGTGGCTCTTGTCGGTCCAGCCCATCCACTGGGCGGCTTTGGGGTGTCTCTCCCAGCTCCCCAGCACAGCACACTGGCCTGTGCAGTGCTGAGCTGTTCTGAATAAGAAAGCAAGCAAGAGAACGTTGTTGGGCAGCATTTGAAACTGGGGTGGCACTTGATTCATGAAGGCTGGCGAGGATGCGCACCCCAAGGCTGAGCTCCGCTGAGGACACGGTCAGTGCTCCCTGCGCGCCGCCGCTGCGGCCCCACCTCCCGCCGGGGCGGCACGGGAGGGGTTAAGCCGCGGCGGGCACCTTGGCACGGCGCGCGGCCCAGAATGTCCAGCTCCCCACCCCCACTGCTATTTTTCCTTTTTGCCTTTTTCCTTCTTAATTAATCATAAGCTGCTGCCCAATTTAAATATGGAAATGCCCGGGCCGGGCACGCAGCTCTCCCCGCGGCCGGGTGGCGGTCCGGGGCGCTGGCGGCGGGAGCACCGTGGCATCGCCCCCTTTCTGGTGTGTGTGAAATTATGCTCACAAAGGCAGCTCCTTATCTGAGTGTGTGAACTAAATAAATAAATAAGGGCTTTTGTTGGTGTGCCGGCTCCTGCACATGACTGTTTTGACTAAACCGCCCGTGTTGTCTGTGCCTTTATGGGACTCAGGAGACGGGAGGCAGGGGGAGGCCCCTCGGGCTGGCTGGGCATCTGGGCCTCTCCCTCTGCTGGCACCGGCGCACCCCTCCCCGCCCCCCACCCCGCCCAGGCTGGGCTCCCAGGCAGCCTGGCACGGTGCCAGGCTCGCCGCTGCGCTGGCGACAGGGCGGGGTGAGCAGTGGCTGTGCCGAGGACGTGGCCGGGCGCCCTGGGCGTGAGCAGCACCCCAGCCAGGAGGCCGGGCCCAGAAGGTGAGGGCACCCCGGTGGGTGCAGGGCGGGCCGGGCGGGCCTGCAGGGGGAGAGTGGCGGCTGGGAGAAGCGGGCACAAAGCAAGGCAGTGCCAGGCCTGGCGGCTGCCTCCCAGCCCGCCTCCCTCCATCCCTCCCTCCCGGTCGGCCGGTTTCGTGTGCACGGGCCCCGGCCGCAGCGTGCAGACCCAAAGCTGTGGTCTCGGGGTGGAGGAAGGCCCAGCGAGGCGGGGCCCCAGGCTGTCAAGGAGAAAAACATCCCAAGGCCTGCAAATTGCTGCTCTCAGCTTTTTTTTTTTTACTCCTCCTGCTTGGGAGAAAAAAAAAAAAAAAAAAAGGCAGCGCTTCCTCTGGAGGCGGATGCAAAAGGATGCAGAATTTTAACCATCTCCTGCACTGGGGTTTTCCCCAGCAGGGTCTGGGCCCAGGCCTGGCACGGCCGCAGCACGGAGGGGGCTGGCCAGAGCATCTGAGGCCTCTTTCTAGGACATGCTGGAAAGCCAGAGCCCCTCTGCACCCCCATCCAGGAGCTGGGCCCCGGCCAGGGGTGTGAGGGCCCACGGTGGGGGTTGCCCAGGGCCCACACAGAGCGGCCAAGCGGTGGGCTACCGGGCACCACAACAGTCACCTCTTGTGTCACCTTCATGCATGCGTGGTGAGCTGGTCTCGGTGTTGAATGTGGCGCCTGGGCACCCGGAAGGGGACCCCAGTTCTGTGCTCGGGAGTCTTGGCGCTCGTGGACTTGGGGCCTTCTCATGCTGGCATCCGGGCCTTTCTCACGACTGGTTTAGGTATTTTAAAAATAATATTGGAAAGTTTTGTGGCACTGGTGATTGCACACACCACTTTCAGGCGGACTTTAAGGAATAAATTCTCCAGGGAAAGAAGGGCATCGGTCACCCTGGGGGGGGGGCATAGCAAGCAAGCCCTGAATGCAGAGGGGGCTGGGCACCTCTCTGGGTAAGGAAGCAGAGTGGGCAGTGGGCTCAGGCGCCCAGAGGGATGGTCCAGGGAGGTGCAGTGCCCAGGGCCCACGAATATGTTTAAATTTTAATGTCTTTCAGATAAGAAGAAAAAATGACTACGATAATAATGTATAATGATGAATTCAGCCTGGATTATATTCATCTTTATACCAGTGCTGTCACAAAATATTTTTAATACTTATGGAGGGAGGGGCCGTGAAAGCGAAAGTATTTGGATTCACTAAAGTCACAGGGGGGCCCTGGGCTGGTCCAGTCTGTCCCAGGACAAGGGGTCAGATCTGGCTCCACGGGTCCTTTGGGGGCCATCTGGGCGCCCCGTGAATCTAACTTCTCCAAAGGCCATCCAGGACAGGCTGACACAGGGCCCTTGTGCGTGTGTGCATGTTTGTGTTTTCCAATGGAGTCAGACACGACACGTGAGTGTGCAAGACTCAATTCTCAAGATAGGTGAGCACAAGCCTGGGTGACGTATGGCTGGAAGGGCCTAGGGGTTCTGGCCCTGGCCTGAGGTTGTCACTGGGCAGGAGACATGGTGACATTTTCCAGCCATTGTCTCCTGGTAGAAAGTGGGCTGCAAGGCCCGCTCACAGCGCCCCCCCCTTATCCGCGGCCTAGCGCGGGCTCCGTCCAGAGGAAACAGCGTGAGCCGCAAACAAACGCCGCCACAGCTGTAATTTAATGTGTTAGCGGCCACATTTTTTAAAAAGTGAAAACAGACCGGTGAAATTCACTATAATAATACCATTTGTTGAATCTATTTCCAAGACGGTACATTTCAATGTGTAATTAATATGAAACTATTGATGAGATGTTTTACATTTTTTTCACATCGCATCTTTGAAATCCAGAGCGTATTTTACACATCCTTCTCCATTCTGAAGGGACTCTTCGCATTTCAAAGGCTCAGTGGCCTCTTGTGGCCGTGAAGAGGGAGTATCTTGGGCAGTGCAGGTTTAGCAGGTCCCCAAGGCCCCCCAGAATTGGGGAGACTGCTTTTTCTGCTTCCTTTTTGCTGGTGGGTCTTCTCGGCGAGGGTAAAAGATGCTTCCACTAGCGAGTCAGGCCCCCGGCGGCCCTGGGGGCTGAAAGAAGGGGTGTTGAGGCGGCACGTTTCCGGGACGAGGGGGGACGGCTGCAAAGGGTTCTCCCCCGTGCTCCCAGACGCCAGGGGGACGGTACAAAGGGCTGGCTTCAGGGTACAATAGTGGGGCGGTTAGTCACAGTGCTGGGCAGCGGGCAGGCAGACAGAGCTCCCTGTGTCTGAGCCTGGTCGGGCTGCAGGGCCCAGCCCGAATTCCCCTGCCTGCCGGCTTCCCATCCCTGCCTGTGGCCTTTTGTCTGGACCCCTCCCCACCGCCGATTAACCCCCTGCTGCCCACTGCTGGCCTACCTGGCCGTCTGGCTGGGGCACGCTTACCAGGCTCTGGTTTCCATCGGCCACGCTGGCCAGAGGCAGACTCCTTCTGGGAGCCGGTCTCAGGCCTGCATGATTTCACGGGCACGTCTCGGGAAAGGGGCGTTGGAACAGCTCGTCACGGAGGCTGTTTGTGCAGCGCGAGGAAAGGTTTTCGTTCGGTTAGAGAGCGCGGTGCGTGCCAGGCTCCCTGCTTCAAGATCCCATTAGATTTTGAGAGTGTTCAGCATGCAAGGGCCGTAGATTTCTGGAAACAATGAAAAGCCAAAACTGTGGAAATTAAGGAGTGGTCTTGAAGCTGGTGCCTTCACTGCGTGTTTCAAAGCGAACAGACTGATTGATATATTTTAATCCTGTGCCTCGCTAGATGGAGAAGAGAAATAAATTAGTCATGTCCCAGCCCTGTCTGGGGACACTTTGGAAGCGGGACTTCTGTCAGCATTTGCCGTTTAGCAGTTACAATTAAAACCTCCCCTTCTAGGTTTTAGAACCCCAGCGTCTCGGAGACGGGGTTAGCTGTTTGTTTGTGATCTGACAGTTAAATCACTAACACGTGGAGAAGGTAACCCCTCAAAAGGTATAAAACACAGTTAACAGTCTCTCTCTCGCGCGTGCTCTCTCTCTCTCTCTAATTTAAAAATTATCTGTGTGGAGATTCTGCGCTTCGGCTTCTCTTTGCTAAATTAAAGCGGCATGTGTTTTTATTTTAGAAAGCAGAGATGGTTTGCCCTGCACGACGAGGGGAAGTGAAATAAAGCGTCTTTTGAAAATGTGCCCATCTACTCACAGCTTAAAAATTTCAAGCTCCAGATATTCTTCCTGGAGGAAAGAAATGTCTCCAATCTATTCATCTTACCTGTGACTTACGTTCTGTAATTATTTATTTTATAATGTAATCCTTGTCTAAAACCGAGGATGTCTTTGGAATATAAAAAGCCTAGGTCTGTTTGCTCTATGAGACCCAGGCGATTCTGTTAAAAATCCCTAAACGCCGAGCCGGCCCTGTCCGCTCGCTTTCCGAAGGGAACGCGGTCTGCCTGCGGCTGCTCGCCCCACTCTGCCTCCTGCAGAAAACAAGTGATGGGAGACATATGTTCAGCTCACATCATTTTGTTCTGATTTATTTTAAACCAGTTAAGATGATTTTAGCCCAAAGAGTGGTGTCTCTTACTTGCATTCTGCGAGCCATAGGAATTTCAAACTGGGAGGACGATTTTTTTTTTTTTCCAAATCCAAATTTAGAAATCGCCTTTTAGAGTAGAAACACCGCATGCTGCTTCACCTTTTAACTCACTTTTTAAAAAAGAGACTTAAGTTCAAATACATTTGATTCGGAGACTCGGAGACTCGTTCCCATCTGTTGTTGTCGAGGGGCTGGAAATGGCCCACTTTAAAAAAAATAAGGAAAGGCGCGTCCCCAGCCAGGCGACCGAGTTCCTCCAGGGTGGACCCGAGCCCCGGAAATTCCACACACATGCACGTGAGTCACCGTCCGATGCGTGTCGTTCCCCTCCCAGGAGAAGTGTGGCATTTGGCTCTAATGTCATCACATGAAAAATACAGTCTCTGCCTGGCTCAGGCACCGTCACACCTCAGCCGGGCCACTTCCCAGTGCCACCAGCACTCAGGGAGCACACCTCTCAAGTCATACCCGGACCCCGTGCAAAGAGCATTATTTTAAAGCAAACCCGACAAAATCCTCACTAATGGCAATTCCACCTTGGCCGCAGGCACCACCTCCAGTAATGGGGAAAACAAACTGGACGCCAGGAACCGTGCTAGATCCCCGGGGAAACATCTCCTCTGCAGGAAGGTGCCCGGATCGGGGGTCTGGGAGCTGCTGTGGGGACGTGGGAGACGCCAAGCCTCCGTTCAAGTCCTGGGCTCTTAACTTTGATCCTCCGAACCTCAGTTCGCTCAGATTTAAAACGAGAAGAAAGGGTCCATTCCTGCCCGACAACAAGGGTCGTTGCAGAAATAGCACAGCCAATATTTGCATAGTGAAGCTGCCCAGTTTCATTTTCTGTTTGAAAGAGTTTCTCTACAGGGTAAATTGCTAGAGACACGTGAACTACCGGTATCATCTTAAGACTTTTCCTGGCACCATCCGAGTATTCTCGTTTATGTCAACTTGTAAATATTAACAGTAATTCATTTTATTCTTATAATGGATTATATCTATTTGACTTATAAGAAACAGTCGCATCAAGAATATGATCGTTTGCTAATTCTAAAAGCAATATAAGCTCATTGTAGAGAATTTGGAAAATGCAGAAAAATGCATGTGAGAGAAAAATCGTTCGTCGTCCTCCCCTCTAAAGCGCCGGTCACTTCTCCACGCTCTGCCTTCCAGGCTTTCCTCCGTGCCTTGTCCATTTTGTGGCTACTGTGTTCCGATAACAAACGCTCTTGGCTGGGTCCTCCTGCCCTCCTTGCGCCTCTGTCGCTCCCCGGTAGCCCATGGGCCGCCTTCTTCAGGCAGATAGGTGCAGGCCCTGGTGTGGGAGCTTCGTGGCAGCAGCTTCCTTCCCCCGCCGTGCTGGGACCCACGTCGGGGCAGGCCAGACAAACCTCCAGCATTGCCCCATGGCCGAGCCCCGCCTGCGGGCTGGCTGGCTGAGGGGACGAGGCTGTGCAGCGGGCCCCAAGTGTGGGCTCCGCTTTCTCCGTACAGGAGAGGGCAGGGAGGTGGGGGACAGGAGGGACCCTGCAGCGTGGTGAAAAGCGGGCCCGAGGTTTGAAGTTTCAGCAAAGAAAATGCTTGGGACAAATCGAAAGTACTGTTTCCTAGCCAGGCAAAGTTTTGTCAGAGCTGTTGAGATAATGTTTTCAAGGTGTTCAGCTTTACCGTCCCGACTCAAACCCACGGTCGTGGGGGGAGAGAGTTAGTGCCAAGTGACTTGGAGACAGGAACAGGCCAGCACTTTAGTGCAAAGGCACAATTCCCAAATGCTGTGTGTTAGTCAGCGGCCTGTGCCTCCCTGGTCCCACAGATCTGTCAGGCAAAATTTCCACATCGCTGGGCCTCTGGAGGTGGGGAGGGGGGAAGCAAACTGATTCCCATCTTGCTTTCCGGAGTAAATGGGACCTGTTGAGAATTCTCGAATTTCCAAGTTCTTTTCTGATAGGATAAATGGAGTCTGTGGGGTCTACCTGAACCCCCTTTCAAATAATGCAGTGGCAACGGCACTCCAGATCACAGGCAAGAACATTGGTTGTAGTGTTACGACAGAGAAATATTTACAAGAAATGAAATTTGGAATAATAGGGAATTCTGGGGTAAATTATCACACAACAAAATAATAGAATATTGTGTTGCTGTTAAAATGCTGTTGATAAAGCATTTGTAACGACATAGGGATGCGACATTCCGCAAACAGTAAATGTGCGTGTAAATTATGTAATTTTGTGCTTATGTCAGCTGTTGGAAAAGATATACAATAGAATTATTTCTGGATAATGACATATAGGTGAAATTTCCTTTTTCTATGTTTTTTTATACTTGAATTATGTATATTTTATACTTACTACTTAAATAATCTCTGTCTTAAATATCTATATTTATATTTTACTCTTTACTTATACTTCAGACTTTACTGTGCCTTCTCAAAATGCATGACATTTTTATAAGCAGGAGAAAAACCTTTTTAATGGTTTTGAGTAGAAATATAAAGCAAAGGCACATATGCCTTCAATAGTCATGGATAGATGGCACGTAGCAGAAATATTCGTTAAGCCAACAACTGTGCAGAGTAAGTTAATATTATTCGTTCTCTTATAGAAGATCGGCCCATTGATCTCTCATTAATCAAACACTACATGGGCTCTCTAACTAATACATACTTGCACACCAGAGCAAAAAAATCTCACGATTTTGTGTGAACTTAAGAAGTATTTTTGTCCCTTCAACAAAAGCAGGAGAAGGGGAAAAGGGCGTTTTCCTTCTTGGGTTCTTGGTGGGATGACCACCCTCCGCGGTTAGACTCTGCGCTGGATTTGAGTTTACACTTTCCGGTTCTACTGCTTAGGTTTTAAAGGCAATTTAAAAAGATCCTGCGAGTTCCGATCAGAGGAGTCTAAAGATCTTGAATTCATAATACCAGATGATAAACTGTGGTCTTTGAGTGAAAATCTTAGTGGTTTATTTATATGCATCATTTGCTTCTTAAAAAAAAAAAAGAAAACATAATTGTTTTCCAGCTGTACTTCCCAGGACTTCTATATCTCGAAATATTATTCTGTGTTCCTACCTCGCCTGCTGCTACACAGACAGGGGTGCATTGTTTGTCAAGACGAGAGGCAGGAATTTTCTTTTCTAACCGTAATGCTACAGGATTTTGTGGTATGGAAAAAATCTGTCCGTGTTTCCATCTAAATATTTCTGCCTTTAACTGAGTGCCGTTTTCTTCCCGGTAAAATGAGTTCCAGGACGGGCGGTGTTGGGAAGGGTACAATCTTTAAAATGCGAGTCGGAAAATAACACAACATCCCCGCTGGCTCAAAGGCCCGGGGAGGGCTTGGGGGGTGACCCCCAGCTCCTCACCATGCTGCCACATGATGCAGGTGGGCTAGGGCTGCGCGGACCCACGGGCCACCTGCAGAGCGGGCTCCAGGACCAGGGCTGCCTGCGCGCGCTGGGAACCCTGGCAGGCAAGGCGGGTGCTGCCTCAGTTTCCCCGGCTGCCCGGAGGTGGGAGCGGCCTGGGGCGATGCCCCAGCGGGAAGGTGTCTGCGCGCTTCCGGATGGCCGGCCGGGGAGGCCCCGGGCTGGGAGGTCCGCCGGCTTCCACTGCGCAACCCTCTAATCCGCTTTAGTCAATATATTGTGTGCTTCGCTCCGGCAAAGTAAACAGGGCGGGCGAACAAAGCTGCTGCAGACCGGCCTGCGACTCCCTGACCCCAGGGTCGCGCCCTTTGTTCGTCCACAATGGGGCGGCCCCGCCACGGCCCGCCCGAGGCTAATTGGGGCACGTGCCGCAGCCGCTCACCCAGCCCGTGCCAGGCCCCAGACTCGGACCCCGGACCTGGACCCGGGTTCAGTCCCGAACACGGACCCCAGACCGCAGTTCGGACCCGGAAATGGACTCGGACCACGGCTCAGACACAGGGCTCGGGCCCCGACCTCGGATCGCGGCTCGGACGCCAATGTCGCATCGCGGCTCCGACCTCAAACTTCAGACTGCGGATCAGACCGCAAACCTCGGATCGCAACTCGACTCCAAACCCTGAATCGTGGATCGGACCCCACACCTCGGATCGCGGCTCCGACCCCGATGTCGGATCGCGGCTCAGACCCTAAACCTCGGATCGCGAATCGGATCGCGGCTCCGACCCCAAACCTCGGATCGCGGCTCCGACCCTAAACTGCGGATCGCGAATCGGATCGCGGCTCCGACCCCAAACCTCGGATCGCGGCTCCGACCCCGATGTCGGATCGCGGCTCAGACCCTAAACCTCGGATCGCGAATCGGATCGCGGCTCCGACCCTAAACTGCGGATCGCGAATCGGATCGCGGCTCCGACCCCGATGTCGGATTGCGGCTCAGACCCTAAACTGCGGATCGCGAATCGGATCGCGGCTCAACCCCAAACGTCAGATAGCGGCTCCGACCCCAAACCTCGGCGCACATCGGACCCCAAACCTCGGATCGCGGCTCCGACCCCAAACCTCGGATCGCGACTCCGACCCCAAACCTCGGATCGCGGATCGGACCCCAAACCTCAGATCGTGACTCGATCCCAAACCTCGGATCGCGGATCGGACCCCAAACCTCGGATCGCGGCTCCGACCCCAAACCTCGGATCGCGACTCCGACCCCAAACCTCAGATCGCGGATCGGACCCCAAACCTCGGACGCCGCTCCGACCCCAAACCTCGGATCGCGGATCGGACCCTAAACCTCGGATCGCGGAAGGACCTAAACAGGATCGTGAATCAACCCCAATGTCGGATCGCGGCTCCGATCCCAAAACTCGGATCGCGGATCAGACTCCACCGTGTGATCGCGGCTCGGACCTCGGCCCCGGACACAGAATCAGACCTGGGCATGGACTTGGACGCCGGCTCGGACGCGGACTCCGGCCAGGACTGCAGCTCGGACCTAGGACCTGGGCCTCCGCCCTGGTTCAGCGTGACCACTGAGTAGCACCCAGGACCCGGATCTTGGCTTGGACTCGGACCTCATCTCGGACCGCCGCGCGGACCCTGACCGAGATAGGGACTCAGATCCCGACCCTGGACCCTACCTCAGCTCAGGACTCCGCCTCAGGACTCGGCTTGGACCCCGATCCCTGCGTGATGCGGACCCGTCCCGGCCCGCGGCTCAGTCCTCCCCACGTGGCCTCAGCCGCAGACTCAGGCTCCAGACCCGGGTTCAGACCGCGAACCTTTGCCTTCCCCGAGCAGACCCGAGCCCCGGCTTACGTGGACTCCGACTCCACGCAGGCCCCAGGTCCCAGAACGGATGCCCACGGGGGCGCGTCCCGGCCTCCGCGTCGGCCCCAGCCTCGCAGACTCCGCCCTCCGCACTGCACAGGGGCTGCTTGGAGGAGGCGCTTGGAGGGCCTCGCTGCCTCCAGAGCTGATGCGGACCGCGGGGACCCGCGGCAAGAGACAAACCCCAGCACCGCCTCCCGCCAGGGTAGCCCATGCTTTTGGTGCGTGGAAAGACCACGGGCTGCCATCATGGCCACGTGGGTGCCTGTCATGGGGTAGGAGGGTGCGACTCTGCTGTCCTGGGCCCCAGGCGAGGTCTGGAGGGGCTGGGGAATTGGCTGGAGGCACCTTCCTTCCGGGCCCTTTAGGACCTCAGCCAGCATCGCGCGGTTGCAGAGGAGAGGTGCGCTGTGACTCCTTCCTCATTCTCTGCTCTTCATTTCTGCTGGGAATCCTGCAGATGGGGAAGCACAGCTGAGGCAGGGGACACCAGGGGACTTCTGCAGTGGGCTCTTCCTCTTTCCCGTCTCTGTTCTCCTAATCACTACCTTTCCAGAGCCTAGGGCGGCTCCAGGTGCCGCTGATGCTGAGGCACTAACTTCAGGCCTTGACCGTTCCATGTCTCGTGTGTTTGTTTTTTGCTCAAGTGCTGGACAAAGTTATAATTTTTATCCCAAGAAACTTTTGAGACTTAGCTCCTTGTAACATTTTTTAAAAAGGTTTTTGTCTGTTTTTCTTTTCTTTTTCTTTCTTTCTTTTTTTTTTTAAAGCACTTTCTCTCGTAATTAGGTTCAAAAACAAAAGAAGCGGGAGGCATCCCGGCAGCCTGGTTTGGGGCCGGGAAGAGGGAAGAGTGGCCTCTCGTTCTCCGCAGAGCTGGGGAGGGCCTGGGGCCCGCTCCTCAGTCATTTTCCGTTCGTCCACCTGGCTTTGCCCGGGAGACTTAGAAATGTTAAGTTTGTTTCTGAGCTTGTAGTTTGTGGGGTGGAACATTCAGATGTGGAATTTGGCTCCGGAGTTGTGGGGCCATGCCTCGTTGTTGTGGGGCTGGGGTGTCCTGTGTAAACCACGGGAGGCGGGGGCCCTTCCTTGCTATTATAACCGTCCTCAGAACCATTTCCCAGATAACCCTCTCCTCGCGCCCTCTTCGTTGTCTGTCTTCGTATCTTTTCTCTGGCACCCTCCTGTCCTTCCCTTTTCTGAGAAGCATTAACTCCGTCTGATTGCCGTACATTTGCCCCTCCAGAAAGCTGATGTCCAGGCCCAGGACCCCGGCCATCCCTCCCCAGGGAGCAGGTCATCAGTGATTGTTGCTCTCGAGGGACTTGGAGATTTTTCCAGGCCATTCGGGTCAGCCGCTTGGCCTTTTATATGGAGAACGAGGGTAGGGCTCGCAGAGGGCTCCAAGCAGGGGGAAGGCTCGGGTGGGGCTCTGAGCTACCCGGGTTACTTAGCCGCGGAGCCCCTGGTTGCAAGGTGTTGGCACCCCAGCCGAAAGGGTGGTGGACACAGCGGGCCCGTGACCCCTCAGCTCAGGCGAGGCGACTCTGTTACTAGGAGTCCGACGGGCCCAGCGGGAGCCCGTGTCTGCGATTTCACACCGGAGGTCTGGTTGATTCCTCCCAGCCCAGTTTTGAGGGGGTGGTCAGGATGCACCTGGCACGGAAGGGTGGCTGCCTCAGATGACCAAAGCCGCCTGCGGGGGAGGGGATCTCCAAAGCTGGCTAGCTCCAGGCCGGTCTGGGACCCAGATTTCAATGGGGCTCTGTTTTTCCTGGGAACTGTTCTTACCTATCAAATAAGCCTGTGTGTGTATGAGTGTGGAGAGGTATGGAGAGCTGTTTTCCTTCAAAAAAAGAAAAAAAGCAAAAGCAAAAAAAATAACAAAGTGGCATGTGTGCATGCAGTGTTTGGAGCCCCTTGTCCGTACAGTACTACCAAGTCACTACACCCGCTTGGGCCTCAGTTGCCTTGGTCTTTAAAGAGGTATAACAGCTCCTGCTCCGTCTTCCTCTCGGGCTGTGAGGATCACGTGGAATGGGGGGAGAAGCGCTTGCTTGCCTTACTACTTCAGAAGAAACCCTTTACTGTGGGGCCATTTTATGACTAAGATGTTAACGACTCATGTGGTGCCTGGCACTTACTAAACTCGGGCGTTGTTGTTGACCTGAACTGCAGTGGCTATAAGAAGGGTGCGGGCGAAGGCGGCGAGAACTTGGGCAGGATAAAGAGCGTCCCTGTCCCGTCAAGGCCTTTGAACTTGACAACAAGATGGCCTCCAGGTTGGGGGATTGGATTTCATGCCGTGGAGACACTCCTCCTCCTGGCATGTACGCCTGAGAGCCGAGGGTCTGAGGCCCGGCTCTGTCTGCAGCAGGCCCAGCTTGGGGCTCGAGCCTGCGGGGCCCAAACCCCAGCCCTGTCTACACAACCTGATCTCCCCTCCTGAGGGGTCCAGAGCTGCCGGAGGGAGAGCACCCCTCACCTCACCCCCCCCAGTGCTGGCCTAGTTGCTTTTGTCCTAATGACGGTGAATGAGGTCAGCTTGGTTGGCCACTCACAAAACAATTGTGTATGGCAGGGAAAGGTTTTGTCTCTCAGAGATCGGTCTTTGTTATCTTCAGCAGGTTATGTTTTCACCGGCTTTGGGTGTTTGCATGTGTGTAATGAACAAGGTCGTGACCCACGAGAACGCAGGCAGGGCCTGCCCTTTACCTGGGGCTCTCCACCAGGACCTCGAGTTGGTACCACGCTGGAAGGGCAGAAAACATTTCTACACACGTGTACACGCCTACACACACGTGCACCTAATACACATGCACTCATACACACATGCACATGTGTGCACACACACACACACCCAGGGGACTATCGTATGGCCAACATTTAATGTTCTCATATTTAAGTTTGAGGCACCAAGAGGCTTTCTTAAAAGGCTCATTCAGCCTGTCTACCTTGGAGCTATTTTATTTATAAGTCTTGTCACGTCAAAGAACTCGGTGTTTCTTACAGACTGTGCTCGGGTGTTTGAGTGTTTTGGTTTTTGGCTACAGCTGGTTAATTTTTCCGAATCTGTAGATCCAGGTGCGCGTTGAGAAGTTTGTTTTTTTTTTTTTTCCCCCAACGCGAGACGTCTCCAAGTGAGCCTCGGAGTCCTAGAAATTTCCGGCTTTTTACTTGTGAGAGACTGCCAATTTTGGAAAATTTGTGGGAGTGAGGGAAAGAGGTGGCTGTGACTGTGTCCGCGGCCGCCGCCCAGACAGGGAGAACAGGCAGGGCCCGCTCGCTCTGGAAGGGGGATCTTGGAGCATATTTAGAATACAGAGTTGAAAAACTGGTTAATAGATATTAGCAGAACCCGCAACCCTTTGATGGCCGTTTGAAATTCCTGCAGCAGGCGTCCGCGAAAACTGAGCCCAGGAGGGCAAATGCCTGTCCTCATCTCGGCGTTTCAAAATACACTTTTCAAATACATGTTTATCGTGGAAAAATTGTAGAGACTCTTATTTTCAATCCTTGTTGGATTAGTTCCATTCTTACCTTCTTTTGGTTCAAAAAAATGAACTTTTAAAGTTAGGAATCACAGCAAACATTGCTCTAGAAATAGAAGGAAACAAAACGGCAAGAGCAGCGGCTTTCATTTTCAGTGTTTTCCTTTGCAGCCATTAAAGACTGTCCTGCGTTGATAAATTTAGTGAAGGCATTTCTTTACTTTTTGTAGAAAGAACATGTATGAAAAATGTGCCCTGAACCTTGCCTTTCCGTTAACCGGATCTAAAAGCTGTGATATTTAGACAGTCAAGAAAGTGAAACTTTCAGTGCACATAAAGCAAATTACTCACCTATGTTTTGTGAAATCATATTAGATTTAACAAAAATAAAAATAAAATAGGAGTATTTCAATAAATAAAACCAGAGTGGTCAAATTTCAAACAACTTGTAATTGATACCACCCCCAAATTCCTCATTCTGCGTGTGTCCATTTTGAAAGCAGTTTAAGTTTTGCTGCAGTCATTTTAAAGAAGTGATCTGCAAAGCCTTGATTTGTAAAAAAGTTCTTGCTGTCCCTTGCAGTTCAACAATGAACCATTTGAGTTCTAAATCAGGATTTATTTCCTTTCTTTTTTTTTTTTCTGCAGGGCTTATAATTTACCTAACTCACTGAAAAACTGCGTGACTAAGAAATCATACTAAAATTCTTCTTTTGTCTGTGGGGAAGAAAAAAATTCAACTGACTTGCATGAGCATTATTTAAAAAGGAAAAAAAAAACGTTTGGGAGTTTTTAGAGTTTTAAATTGCTTTAAATTTTTAATAACTAAATTCTCCTTAGCTGTGATTCAAAAAGCATATGTGATCATTAAAATAATGACTATTTTGGATTTCTATAAAGGATTAATAAGATGCAAAAATATTTCAAATAAATCGAGGCTTTTTCAACTGTGAAAGGAAGGCACTCCTTGGACATTTCACTCCTTTGGGGAGTGAAATTCTTTTCGAGTTTTCCAATGTCCTTTCATTTTCGTGGAAATCAGTACCTCCTTCTACCAGAAACTTTTAAACTCCAAACTCTGATATATCTTTAATTGCTCATAAAAATTTGCTGTAAGTGGCACAATAAATTCTTTAGAAAATGTTAACTTCCCAATTTTGATGACTCCATTTTAGAAACTGCAGAATTGAAAGACTAAAATAATTTCAGCACCCACTTCTCTTTGAAAGGTAATTTTGATTTTTAAAAAATTTACTCTGCATTGTTCTTTTTCTCATTTCTTACGCGAAGCTAAGAATCCAGCTTTAGCATTGATATACGCATATGTAATCAGAGATATGGGCCTGTCATCCTTAATTTATACCTTCTGGTTTGTGTTGTTACCACTTTGGAATGCAAAATATTAATTGCAATTCCTCATGTGTAAGGGAAAAATTTTTGCATACTAGCCTGTCTGTATCTTAGTAAGATAAAGTAAGATACATTTATATATATGATCAGACACACATTTATTGTAGACTTCTAGTTGTTTTGTGTTCTTTTATTTGAAAAATAATAATTAACTCCTTAACCATGTTTTCAGGGTTGTTAGACTTTTTAGAATATACACACAGGTAACACATTATGAAAAGTGAGTGTGTGGACTAACAAAGTGTGTTAAATACGATAAAACAGTTGCTTACAGAAAGTTTCTAAAAAACAAGTGATTACGTGGGTGTGGAATAGCGTGCTGCTGACCACGGTCAGCTGCAGGCACACCAAGCCTGTTCTTTCTACTTTTTTTTTTTTTTTTCAAAGGAAAGAAGATACAGAAATGGTCTGCCAGCAGGCTGGGTTTTATTGGGGGTGGGGGGGACTGGGAATGCAGTGTCCTGCCCTGCGCTTTACTCCTCAAACGTGCTTGTCGTTTGGCCAGGGTTTCATTTCTGTTGCTAGTTAACTAACGCCAAGTCTGACATAAAACTGAGTGACCTAAAGCAAAAGATTTTGAAAAATGCTTCATTATGCTTGGAAGGGAGGAATTCTTTCTGCGGACGCTTGCTCACATTTCCTTCCCCAGCCTGAGCCCCTGCAAACCCTGTTTGACTCTGTTCACTGTTTTACTTCTGTCTGAAGAGCAGGCTTCTTTCCCCTCTCCTCTTCCTTCTCTCTCTCCACAAGGAAAAACGCTTACCGAAGGTAAACATATGCGGACAGGCTTGTGCGGGAAGTGATTGAGAGTCAAAATGGGCGCTTCATAAAGTGGGAGTACAAGTTCTTATGAAATCGGCCTCTTAAAATGGAATCCCAGGCCTGCAAGCTACTTTGAGACCAAGGCGAAAGAACGGAAATTTATAAGCCTGGTTCCCCTTTATACACAGTACCCAGAGCTTCTTAGCGGCTCCTCAAAAGGACACACTGGGATGACTGAAGAAGTGGCCTCTTACCCAGAGGCCGCCACAAACTCTCCATCTCAAGTTTACGGGGCCAGCTTTTAAAAACAGCATTATTCTCGGGTGCGCATATGGGGAATGTTCAGAACCCAAGTGAAAAAGTAACTTTTTCGC
Organism: Eonycteris spelaea; assembly: GCA_003508835.1. NCBI lineage: Eukaryota > Metazoa > Chordata > Mammalia > Chiroptera > Pteropodidae > Eonycteris > Eonycteris spelaea. Next base: position 145,645 of record PUFA01000270.1, on the reverse strand, counting down.
TCACACTCATCCGACTTGCTTGCATTAGATTAAATGCATCTGTTTCCTAAGGCTTTGAAATGCCTCGGTCGCAGAAAAGTTTGAACTATTAAATGTCGATGCGCTGACAAAAGGCAAACTAAACCCAAGTGACCCAGGCTTGCTGAGGCTGGAGGGCGGCCGAAGGCTGAGCCGGGACGCGCCAGTCCACGGCGGAGCAGGAAGTGGCCGGCTGCATTCCCATTAGGCAGATCTTGGGAGAAATCAGGAAAAAATAACTGTATGAGGCCGATACTATAAACATCCTGGTTATAGCGAGAGCCTTCGTGGACTTATTTTTCAAACGTCTGAACTCGGGCTCCGTGTGGCCCACAGACACACACTCCAGGAAACGTGGTCCATCACGACACTCATCAACAGAGTAAATTTTCCCGGTTTCCTTTTTAATAATTTGAGCACACATTTTCATAACATTTACTTCGAATAATATAATATGATAGCAAGTTAGGAAAGACTTTTTAAAGCCAACTTGAATAACACCCAACGGAATTACGTGAGTGCTATTATTTTCCTTGATTAAAGCAGAATTTGACTTCTGAATCTGCAACCAAATTATATATAAATCCATGCCAAGTAGAGAGGAGATTAAAAAAAAAAAAGAGTATGTGTTCTCAAATATTGCTCTGACTCATCCACTTTCTTGCTTTACCAAATAAAAATTGGGAGGAGGAAAAAGGCATTAAATTAACTTATGACTGTGTGTGAGAGCAAGGAAAAAAATCAGCTAATAAAAAGGTTAGCAAGCGGTATGATTATACAATGATTTCAGGTGGAAATTAGAAAGCGAATATCCTGGCATTTAGTCATTGCCTTCAGTAATGATACAGTTGTCGAATTTGTATTTGTACCAATGGAACAAAAGTGGTAAGCGGCATAATGGAAGATAATCTCTTTTTCTTTGTGGCTTTTTAAATTCAATGTTTTAATCCACCCATTTAATCACAAAACATATATCACATTAGTTATAATATTTCGAGTGTTTAGGAAAGTGGTTATAGATTACACGTGGTTGTTGGATGCAGTAAGTGTGTCTGAGAACATATCTCAGAGGTATGCAGCATTTCTGGAGTTTGCACTTGGGAATGGTTTTATGTGAGAATAGTCACCATATATTTATTTTCAAAATCCCCATTTGATCATTACCCAGCTTGCTCATTATTTTGGAAAAACAAGATTTGGTATTAAAAGGGCCTGTGATGTTTGGGTCTGCGCATTCAGCCCAGTCTCTGAAGCATTTTTGTTCTGGAGTCCCCAAAGTTGCTAAACCACAAAATGTCTTTAATCTGTTTTTTAAAGTAGTTGAACCATGCAGTAAAGATGGGGGAAAGGAGGGATTTATAATGGCAGTTAGTGGTTGGGTTCTTCCTCCGTGTGGCCGGAGCAGGAGGGGGTGACAGAGGGATGTGTGGCTTTCGAATTGCCCTGACATACACGTCTCACCAGAACGGGTTCGTTTACTCCACTTGCCCTCGTTGGGGGGCTGGGGACTGTAACAGCGAAGAGAATTATAAAGGACTGGGTTAGACAGGGGAGATCATTTTTCCCCGTGTTGCTAGAACATGGGTATGGCATTCTTGAGTCGCAGGCTGCAGAGAGCCGTTCGTTTCGGGGGAAGGAGCACAAAATTCCTGTGCTTCCAGCTCCAGAGTCCTGAGTCCTTGAAGCTGATAGGGCCACGGTGGACCCTCCTCAGAGAGAGGGAGACCCCACCTCGTTGTGAACCACCCCGCTTGGGCTGTCTCTGCTGGTCGTCAGGAGCTAGGGAAAGTGAAAGTTGGTCAGGATTTCAACGAAAGATTAACCAGGAAACATTTCTACTCCATTTTCTAAAGCTATATTTTCTCACAGGGGGGGAAAAAAAAGCTGTCCCTAGAAAGAAGAGGCTACAGGGAGATTCTAACACCCGGGGAAGCAATTTTGCAAGATTTCTTAACATAGCCTGGATTTTTTCCCCTCCCTCCCTTCCTCCCCCCAAAATCGTGCATGTCACAGAGTGGTAGCAGTGGTGTGTGTGTGGTTGGGTGGGTGTCCAGCATAATTCAAGGCCGAGGTCATGGGGGCCTAGGGACACTCTAAGGAGATGAGTGGGCAGCAGAGGCCCTGAACGAGCTGCTCCAGCTGCCCAGGCCCAGCTTTACCCCTGTGGCCAGGAAACTCCAACTGGAATGGAGTTTCCTGGGAAGCAGGGCACACGAGGAACTTTTGAATTTACCAATAGCATAAAAAGTATATATATTTTTATGACAACGGGCAAGTTTCAATTGGTTAACAGAAATGGCGAGATGTGACGTCAAGGGACACTGGTTAGAATGCCAAGGCTGGCTTGGGGGGTGGGGGGAGACAGGCACAGAGAGACATTGGGATGGAGCCCAGGAGGCCTCCTTTCTCTCAGGCACCCATCGTGGGCGTCTGGAGCCAGCCAGGCCCATCTGAGCGAGGGCATGCCCTGGCAGGGAGTGGGGTCCCGGAACAGTGACCCTGTGTAAGTGTCCCCTAGTGCCTGAGGCCCAGGCAGGCCCCTCCACGGGGAAATCACTCAGATGCCCCTGTGGAGTCAGCAGGAAAAGCTGCTGCGGCCTCCTTGGCATTGTAACTTGTGTCTGGACCCTGGAGCCTGGCCGGTTGCGACCCCAGGGATGGACTCTGGAAAGAACAGCGTGACCTGGGGGCAGCAGCGTAGTCGTCTGGCTCCGAGAGCCAAGCTGCGGCCTAGAACTTCTCCCCGCAACTCCTGCGTCCTGGGCCGGGGGGAGCAGGAAGTGGTTTCTTCGGGGAAGGAAGAGAGCGAGCGTGGAGCTGGGCAGCGGCTCCGGGCACTGTGCCCTCGCCCATTTCACAGCTCCCGGGCACCGGGAAGACCCCCTCAGCAAGGCACTTTGTGCAACCTCTCCAACTCTGGTCCAGTGCGCTGCCCCCTCCACTTCACCAGATCCCGTGCACCCCACCCCCACCCCACTGGGCACCGCACCCCTCGCTCCACGGGGCCCGAGGTGTCCGGAAAGCCGCCTGCAGAATCGCCCTGGCACGCGCCCTGTCCCGGGGGGAAGCCCGCGGCCGCCGACGACCCCGAGATCGGTGCCGGCGCCCAGTCTAGAGCTCCGCGGCGCACACTGGCCCCTGCAGGGACGAGCTCGGCGACCCCGGCCACCGTCCGCAGCGCACACGGGGCTGCGGTCTGGCCAAGGACCGTCGGTCGGCCCGGAGTCCCCAAGCCCGGCCCGAGCGTGCGCGCGCGCCCCGCTGCCCGCAATCATGGCAGCCAGCGCCTCGGAGCGCAGCCGCCGAGCGCGCTCCGGCAGCCGCCTCGGTGCCAGGGCGGCGGGGGCTGGCCGGGCCGGGGCTCGTGCCTGCCGTCCCCCTCCGGCGCGCGGGCCCCAGGGCGCGAAGCAGAAAGCGCCTGGGTCCCCGCGGCACGGTGCCCGTTCCCGGCGCGGGCAGGCGGGCGGGGCGGCCCGGGGGCGCGCGGGAGGGGAGCGCCCGGGGCGGCGTGCCCGCGGGGGCGCGCACGCGGGGCTGCGGGGCGAGGCGCAGGGCCCGGGCGGCGAATCCGCTGCTCGCGCCGCCCGCCCCGCCGCGCGCGCGCAGCCCCAGGAGGAGGGTGCGCGGCGAAGGGGAGGGGGGAGGGGCCGCGCCCTGTCCTCGCCCGCTGAGGGCACAGCCGGGGGCCCGAGAGGCCTCGTTGGTATTCCGGGCACAGCCGGGGCCCTGACCTCCCCGCAGAGCAGGGGCGCCCGGGCACGCGGGCACGGCCGTCGCCCCCGGGCGGCCTCCCAGGGCTGCGGGGCCCGCAGGGGCCTTGCTTCCCCACCCTTCGTCCCCTCCTCTCTAGGTCCCCTTACCCCCTCCCCCGCCCCGATCCGGCGGCGAAGGGGTGGGCAGGGAAACGCGCTCTCTGGGACAGGTGCCAACTCCGAGACAAAAGACATAAAATAGGCGGCAACGGGGGGAAGCGCGGCCGGCGCGCTCGGGCGGGAACGGAGGCGCCGCGGGGGCCGCATCCTCGGTGCCGACCGGTGAAAGTTTGGGAAGTCGCCGCCGCCGCTTCGCAGCGGCGGGGGACGCGCGGACCGGGCCGCCCTCCGCGCCGCTGCTGAATAATTCATGGCGCGGCCGCCGGCCATTAGCATGCACCGGGCGCGCGCGCGTCTGTGCCAAGCCGCCACCGCCGCATTCGGCGCCCGGGCCGCGCCAGACGAGCGGCCGCGCGGAGGCCGGGCCCGCGCTGTCCCGGCGCCCACTCGGCCGCTCCTCCGCTCCCATTGTGCCCCGGGCCAGCGCCGCCGTGCCGCCCCAGCCTGCCCGCACCCCGCAGCGCGCCCGACGGCCGGGTGCTGCAAGTTCGGGCCCGCAGCGCCCGCCCGCCCGCCCGGGGATGCACGTGAACTTGGAGAAAGTCGCGGGCGCGCGCCGGCCCGGACCTCCGCGGCAGGGTGCGGGCGCCCCCGGCCCGGCGCGCTTTCGTTTTCGCCCAGGACAAAGGTCCCTCGCGGCGCCGGTCGCGGACGCGGAGACCCGGTCGTGCGGGCCACTCTTCGTCGAGGTCCGGTGGTTCAGTACGGAGAAGCCCGAGCCGGGAGAAGAGGAGCGGCGGGTCCGCGGCGCGGTGCGGCACCGGGGAAGCGGGGCCTGGCCGTGCACTTCGCCGGCGCCGTCCCGGAGCCGACCGGCCCTGCGAAGAGTCGCGGGCGAAGGCGCCGCTCGGCTCCCGCCGATTCGGCGCCGGAGGGAGGGAGGCGTGTGGAGTCCAGGACTCGGGGCCTGTGCGGCGGCGGGCACGAGAGCGCAGCGCGGGCTGCGCTCGGGCGCGTTCCTCCGGCAAGGGCACGGCCATCGACCTGTGCGCCGCGGTCACCGTCGGGTTCCAGGCGACTCCTGAGGGCGGTAAGTGCATTTCTCACTTTCGGTACTTCGTATTTAAATATTAATGAAGAGATTTCTAAGAAGAGCCCTTCTGTAGGACAGGCCTTCCGCAGACGAGGGGCACGCGAAGGAGGTTGCTCTTGAACCTGAAGCCGCACCAGCTTGCAAGAACTCCACGGCCGTCTTTTAACATTCTGCAACTTGGAGTTTGTGAAATACAGCTGCTAATCTCAGGTGTGCGGGCCGTTTGCCGGAGATAATTTTGCTGAACACATAAGAAAGCGTGGGCAGGCATCTTAAACAGAATAGAAGGAAAAGAAAAAACGTCTTTTCAGGGTAGATGTGTTTGGAAGGGGTATTTGGGAGCTACAATTCTTCCTTGAAAAATTGAAATCTTTCACGCCCTTCCTAAACCAGCACTGCTTCCCCCCCCCACCCCCCGTTGGTCCGGCATTTTTGGAGAGTTGATTTAGGGGGGCCCTCGTCAAGCATCGGCAGTGATCGGGCTTTGAGTGAAAGGCCGTTGTATGGAAGCTGTTGTTTATGGTAGCATAAAACGAAAAACAACTCATAACTTTGCATAATAAACCCCCTTTATTGGTGGCTCACACACAGGCCTGGCCACGGCCCTGGGCAGTTTGTGGGGAGCAAGAGAAGGGGTGAAGGAATGCACATTTGCCGTTAATTACAGGGTTTTAGGGGAACGCTGAAATTAACATCTTCAAAGTTGGGTTTCCGAGGCGGGGCAGTCTCTGCAGGCCAGCACTGTTTTCATTTTATTTTAATCTATTGGTTCTAGCTATTTGGGGTTTTAAAATGCGTGTTCGTACTTGCGCGTACCTATTCTGATAAAATGAAACCCATACCTGTGGGGGATTAAGCCCGCTTTTTAAATATGATCTCAGCACAGGTGCGATTTCCCCTCCAGTCTCCTCATCGTGTGATGTGGTTTTGATAACCTCGATGGGTGCTTGGGCCACAGTATACTGGAGGGGGGGGCTGTTTCCGTAACACCCCAGAGTTGTGAGCTGGCGCTTGGAGGCCATGTTATTGGGAACGTGGACAGAGGCATGAGCAGCCCAGGCCTGCCTCACGTCTCCCTCTCCCTGGGCTGCCTGGTGCTGCCTGGTGCCCAGAGCCCAGAGGCAAGAGAGCGGCTCAGTAAGGTCTGGCCCCGAGGCTGAAAGTTTGCTTCGTCCTGCGGGCTAACCTGGCCCACCGTTTCGCTAACCCGTTAACCCTCTCATACCCCCGCATTTTGAATTTTTATTTATGACTTTATCAGAGACAATTAGCAGACACGAACCTGGGGTGGGAGGCTCAGGAGTGATCTCAGAAACGGGGGCACAGCTGCCGAAGGCGGTGCCGCTCCAGCCGGGAGCTGTGTTTGGCCTGGCGTTGGCGGCGACGAGGTTAGTAATTATGAGAAGCTCAAGTTCCATCGGGGCCTCACCTGCAAAACGCGGGAGACGTTTCCCAGGTCCACAGATGACCTGTAACGTATCGCGACATGCGTGGGAATGGTGTGGCATTCTGCCCAGGCTCTTGGGCATCCCCCAAGATTAAAACAGACCCCAAAACAAGGACATCTGTAGCTCCTTCACGGGCCTATAGGCCAGACGAGGGGAGCAGGGAAGGCCTGAGCATCCGGGATGCACCCCCCAGAGCCACGTAGCAGGGATTTGCTGTTTGTCAAAGCTCCAGAGGTCCATCTCCTGTCCCTGAGTGTCCCCCTGGCACACAGAAGGTGACGGGGTTGGGAGTCTCCAGCAGACGTTTGGGCCGCCCCATGGACCGAGGCTCTGCCTCATCACCAGTGCCGTCCTGTCCTGCCTTTGTCCTTGTCCTTTCGAGCCAGCCCAGTTCCAGTGGAGACTCAGGTCCTACCAGAGGCTTCTTAACCGTGCTGGGATAGCCCCGCCAGGCACAATTTATTTTTGATGACGTGCACACAAAAGACGACGTTCTGAAAATGAAACTGGTGCCTGTCTTTTTTTAAAAATCACTTCTGGATTTAATAGAAAGACCGTGTCAGGCAGGGGGCAGGATCTCACGGGCCGTGCTGGGCTGGTGGGAAGGTGGCCCTGGAATTCTTGTTTTTGTTTGAAACGAGGGCGGCCCCTTGCCTGCACTGGGGCCTCGCCTGCCCAGTCTCTGGCCGCCAGAGGCCCTGGATCCTGGCTGCGGGGCCTCTGGTGGGGGCCGGCTGCTCACTTGGGCAGCGTGCGGTGACGAGGCCTCCACCGTGGCCAGGTCTCCAACACGCCTCGTGGGCAGGTGCAGACAGCATTTGTTTCCCTCAGAGGGAACGGTGGGGAGCTTTGCAGCAGGGTTACTTTTGGGTCTATGTGGTTTACATGTGACCAGGGCCACGCTGAACGCATCTTCAGAAGGGTACTGGGGCCTGTTCTGTCCTGGCCTGGACGAGGCCTGCCTCAGAGGCAGCCCGTGGGGCTAAGGGAGAGGCCAGCGCGGGTGCTCCCCAGTGTCCAGACACTGACATGCGCCTGCACCGAGGGATAGTGTTTGGGAAAAGGGGGAGGCCCTTCTAGCCCAGGCCGGAAAACATCTGGAAACCACCATGCTTAGTCGTTCCTGGGCTTGACGGGTGTGTTTTCACCTTTGGGGAGAAGGGAGGATACTCTTGCAGAAATCCCATGAAATGGGGGTGTCCTAGCTCACATCCGGGCAGCTGCAGTCTGGCCCCTGCCCCCGGGTTCATCGGGGGACCTGGACAAGTCACGTCACCCCCCTGGGCCCGTGTCCTGAGGTTTGGAGCAAGAATAATGATATCGACCTCGGGGTTCGGAGGGTTCAGATGATATTATTTCCACAAAACGTAGTTCCTGGCACGTGGCAGGGACGCCGTAAATGGCGGCTGCTGTTTAATTGTCATTGTTGTAAACGGCAATCTCCATTTTTATTGCTGGTTGTTATTATATTTTTGAGTTTCTAAGAAACAGAGTCCAGTTTTGGTTTCACAAGAAAAAGGCACCTAGAAGTACCCTCCCCTGCCCCACAGGTGGTAGCAAAAGGGAGCTTTGGTGATATTTTCAAGGCAGGCTGTGAGCGTGCAAAGGCCGGGCTTTCCTTGTCTCCGAGACTGGGCCTGCGTGCAGTATATGGGACCAAGTTCCCTTGGGGTCGTGGAACATGCTCACGAGGAGACACCCCTATCTTTGAGGAGCTATCCTGGCCCCAGGGCCTGACTTGTGCCCCCACCCTGCACCTTTTGGGGTCCAGGGAAAGAATGAGGGCAGGACTTGGGGGTCCAGAGTGGCCAGCCACCCCCCCCCCCCCCGCTACCAGCGTCCTTGGACGAGCTCATTGTCCTTTGCCCCGATCCGGGTGAACGCTTCTCAGGGTGTTTGCTCTGGGAGGATTTTCTCTCTTAGCTGGTCGTCCAGGAGGACCCAGCAAGGTTGCACTTCATCAGAACCTCTTGCTGGAACAAGAGAGAACCCTAAAAGGCATCGGCCATGCGTTCTGATGTTGTGGAGCGAAGGAGGAGGAAAAAGCAACAATTGTCTCCATGTGAAGACAATGGACCTTTTATACGAAATATTTATTTTGGGGGCTGACCCATGTCCCGTTGGCTGGACGACGGAGCTGGAGTGTCTGGGCGTCGCAGGCCCTAACTCAGTCAGAGACGGAGATTTATAGAAAAGGAAGAAAGAATGTCCCCTGACTTGGTCCTAAGAACGCTGCAGTGGGAATGTCTGGCTTTCTTTGTTGAGTGGAGTTTAAACTTTCTCAAGTTTATTTTGTTTTCTTTTGTGATTTCTTTTCTTCTGAAAGGTTGCAGGGGCGCGTTCACAAGCACCAGGAAGGTGGCCGGTTTGGATCATGCGCCGGATGGTGGGGGGCCTCCCCCACCTCCCGCCGGCCAGGCCTGGTTGGCTTTTGTCAGCTGGGGGTTCGCAGAATGGAAGTGAGAAAAACAGGGACTGGAAGAGGAAGGGTTCGTTTTCACGGGGTTGCGGGGAGTACGTCCAGAGCGACTTTGGACACTTGTGATTTTCTGGCGTCCTTGACTTCTCCCCAGATCCCTTCTCTGGTGAACTCACGAGCAAGCCTGCGGGTCACCCGAGAGTCTGGCCCGTGTGGGTGGGGCCAGCACATGCCCACAGACACCCTGCCTGCTGCAGAGGCTGTGTTTGTAACCCCCGACAGGCCTGGCCCGGAGTTAGCACTGGACGGAAGTTTTTTAATAGAATGAGCAGAGTTTTCCTCCGAGGCCTACGGACGAGCTACCTCCTCTTCCCTGCTCGGCTGCTGGGGGTGGTGCTGGAGCAGCTCAGTCCTGTTCCCGCTAAACCCACAGCCTCCATGCAGCCAGGAAGGGACCCCGGGAGAGGAGCTGGGCCCGGGCTCACGTGAGGGACTTCGGCAGGGTCTGACCGAATGGGCTTGTAATGAGAGCATGTGGTGGGGGGTGGTCAGCTCTTTCTAGACTTGTGGGGCGGTGGGGGGGGACGTTGGGAAGGCTGCTATATGGACAGTTGGCCCTGGACCCATGCCAGCAGATGCCCCTTTGAGGCAGGTGGAGGACAGAAAGGGGAGTAGCTCCCATGGGTTGGGGGATGAGAGTACCCTCCCTGCCAAGCTCCCTTTTACCCAAAAGACTTTGTTGGCAAAATGATAATATTTAGCTTCAAAAATGAGGTGTTTTTTTTTTTTTGTAATTGCTGTGTTTTGGGTTTTTTTTTTTTAAATCCTGGACCCTCTGAGCCCTGTGTCTCCCCCCACCCCGCCCTGCCCCCTGGGCCCCAATACTATGAAGAAAGCTCTCTTTTGGGAATGGCCAAAACAGCTTCTGAGGCCAGGGGTAGAACTGGTAAAACTGAAGTGGAAAAGACTGACATCTCATGCCATGGGGTAGGAAAACCCTAAAACGGAAGGTTTCATTCACTTTTTTTTTTTGGCGGGTGGGGGGAGTTCGAAAGTAAAATGCTATACATACAGCCATCTTGTGAAATTTTGGACGAGAGACTTGCCTTTCGGTGAAGCGCAGAAACCCGTGTGGACGGACGGTGGCCCGCTGTTTATCAGGGGCTGAGAGGTTTTCTGGGCAGGGATGGGACCCGCAGAAGCAGTGGTTATTGTCGTCAAATGAGATTGGTAGTCGGGGTCAGAAAATGTGCTCATGGGAGGCACACAGTGAAAAGAGTCTTCTTTTTTTTTTTTTTTTTTTTAGGAGTAATAGATTTTCCCTTAAGATTAAAAAAGGAACGTTGTTTCTGATGCCTTCGGCTTTCAGGGCCCGGTTTCTCTGTGAACCACCCTTCCTTAATTCTGGGATTTCAGATGGCCGGAAGAGCATTTAGTTGAAATATTTACCTGCTGATTTGGGGCTCTTAAATCTAGATTCGCCTTTCATGTGTTAAAGGACGATATTTACATTCAAATCAGCCTTTTATAATTACATTTTAAATTATAATAAAATGATGGTGCCTGGGCTTCAGTCTTGTGCGTTACCCAGAAGAGAGGCTGCGGTGGATTGCGTGTGAGCTGCACATCGCACCACGCAGACCTGCCTGGGCTCCAGACGTGCAGGCTCTCCAGACGCGTGTGTCCTGGGCATGTCAGGGTCCCTGCATGTCACCTGTGGAGTCCTCCCCGTTCTGCTTGTCAGGGGCGATCCTGACCCCAGGCCCTTGGCGACGCTGCCAAAGCTCTCTGAGAAGGGCCTGATTTGGGCCTGGCTGCCGTGCTGTGTCCCGAGTCTCACGCTGGCCTGCAGGCCTCGAAGTGGAGGCCATTGCCTCCTGGGCAGCCGGATGGCACGGCAGCGGCCACGTCTGGCTGTGGTGATGTGTATGCATCAGGGCTGGGGTGCCTGCCTCCTCTCGCAGCTGGAACAGCCCAGCCTCTGCCTCCTCTCCCGTCAGGGCTGGCCTCAAAATGGCCACCCGGTTTTCAGTGGCTTCCCGTGAAGCACGGGGACCCTCCGCTCCCAGGCCCAGGCTGTTGGCAGCTGGGCCAAGCTGGTGCTGGAATTACCAGCCTTGCTGGTCGTGCCCGTGGCATCGGAATCCTACCTGCTTTGTTTCTGGCATCAGCTGGCGAGCTGGTCACGTGGCTGTGTGTGCGGGACCAGATTGGGGACCAGAGGGCTCCCCCTGGGCATGTTCTCCTGACTCATGCCCCCCACTTTCACTTTGGGCACGCTGGGCTCTGAGCGGGCATAAAGCAGTGTTAAAACATCCTCCTGGCAGCCCAGACAGCTCCCATCCCCGGATGTCGAGGTGTCCAGGCTGTCCCCCCCCCCCCCCCCCAGTCCTCACCCACAGGAAAGGCCCAGCCACGGTCACTGCACGCCGTCCCCTCTGCCTGAGCGCAGAGCGGCCCTGCCGGCCCTTCCCCCACGGGTGGCTTGTGGCCCACCCTGAACGGGGCCAGCCCAGCGGCCATCTCCTCAGCGCCTGGCCGCATGAAGGGCTGAAGGAGAGACTTGGGCAAACAGGCTGGCCACACGGATGCAGCCCAGACACCTGCAGCAGCAGAGTCTGATAACTCTCCAAATAAGTGCCCCCCATGTTAAAACTCAGGGTCACTGACTAGGGTCCGAGGGCTGGAGCACGGCCACCTCCCCCCCCCCCCCCCCGTGGTGGTGGGGATTGGCTTTGGTGACACTGAGGATTTGTGGTGGTCTGAGAGGCCGTGGCAACATGCCTGGACCCCGGATGGCTGCCTGGCCGCCTTGCGGGCCCTCGCGGCCTGAGCGCCAGGGGGTGGCGGGCTCAGCACTCCATGTGCATTTTCCACGGTCATCACAGCAGCCCTGGTAGGCAGCCATTCTCCCTGGCCTTCACACAGATGGGGAAACCGAGGCTGAGAGAGGCGGGGTGGCTCGTGCAGGGTCAGGTTGGTCCGACACAAGGCCGGTCCAGACCCACAGCCTGAGCTCTGGGTGGCCACGGCACAGCCGCCGGGGCGCCAGTCAGGGTGGGCTCCCTCGGCGGCTGCTGGGGTGGGGCTCTCCCCTCGCCCCTGGGGAGCGGGCTGGGAGCGCAGCCGGGTGCTGGCCTCCGCCTGCTCCTCTGCAGGGCCCACGTGGGAACAATGTGGCCTCTTATCCCAGCAGCCTGGCCGCCTGGATGCCCTGAGCCGCCTGGCGGGGCCGGCCGCCCAACATGGCGCCGGGGCCCTGCTGCCCGGCCACGGGGCGGGCTGGCGCCTGGCCGGGCCTGGGCCGGGCCGGACTCCCGGCGTCCTCCTCGGCCGGCCGTTGAGTGGCCGGAGGCTCCTGCCTCCTCCCGCCGCTCCCCCTCGGCTAGCCCCCTCCCCCGCGTGCGGGTGGGTTTGGGGGTCTGGCTGCCCGCCTCGGCCACGTCGGCCATCCTGCGGCACCCATGAGCATCTTTCAAAAATTCCCGGTGGGCGGGGCCGAGCCGCAGCGGCCGCCTCTGGCCCCCCCTCCCCGGGCAGCCAGTGCCAGATGAGAGCCGGAGACAAAAGTGGCATTTTCCTCGTCCTCCTGGGCTGGCAGCCGGGCCTCCCCAGCGCCACTTGGCTCCTGGCAGCCCTGCCTCCGGGTGCCGGGGTGGCCGAGGCCCAGGCCATGCCAGCCAGGACCAAGGGACTGATGGACCACCGTGGCCAGAGACCAGCACGCCGAGGGCCTGTCGGACGGGGGCTGGCACCTGGGGACGGCCTGCTGGCCAGCAGGACCTCCCTCTGCCGCCTGCCGCTGCGGCCAGCTGGGCAAGAGGACACCGTTTCCCCTCCTCGCTTTTGAGACAGCGCCTCGGCCTCCCACGCCTTCGGTAAGTCACCTTTTCCCTTCTCTGTTGCTGGAGACGAGCCGAGGGCTCTGCCATCTTGTGCTCGCTGCCTGTTACGTCTCCTTCCTCTAATTGGTTATCCGAAATTCAAAATTCTATTTCAGACTCCCCACCCCCCACCCCCCCCACCCCCAATATCGTCAGTGAAGTCAGCCCTTCTAAAAACTGCAGGGAAAATGCAGAAGCCGAGCCTATTTTTTTTAAGATCCAAAGCTACAGGCTTTAGACATTACAATAAAAATGAATGTTTGTTATTTCACAGTAGCTACGTGTGCAATTATTAGAACGAACGTCTCAGGAGGTATTAATAGGCATGGCCTGTGCTTTCATGTCTGTCGTGTCTGTTTGTCGTGGGGGCCTCGTTATTATTATTGCTACTACTGTTAGTTTAATTTTTGGCAGTGCAGGAGAGGCAAAGGGGAACACACCAGAAGCGTCCACGCTCTTCCCAGCCAACTCCTCGGCAGGGAGGCCAGCCTGGCACACGAGGGTGGACTCTGCCGAGAAACACAGGCCCTTTTATTTTGTCCAGCATCTTTAATGCTGCCATGTCCACAGTTTAGGGATTCAGTTCTTTTTCCCTTTCGTTTTATTTTATTTTTTGGAGGGAAAAAAAAAAAGGTGTTTTTGACTCTCAGCTCAGTGTGGGAACAAAATCTGTTAGGTTGTTTGGGCTTTGTTTTTTAAGCCCTTATTTAAGTGCTGACCGTGCTGTGCCGGCTCGTAACCGCCCTGCCCACAGATGGCGTGTGGGGCTCAAGTGGGCACGGCCACTGGACAGACCCTGGGGGGCCCCGAGGGGTCCCGGCGCCTGCCTGAGCCCCGATCCCATCCTGGTTCCCATCTGCAGAGCTGTGGGCCGAGACAGCTGACCGTCCAGGGCCAGAGCCGTGGCCGTTGCGGGCAGCAGTCCCTCGGAGACATTTGTGTCTTCAGGCTGCCCGTTTCTCTGTTGACCCCTGACCCTTCAGAACTGCTGAGCCCTTTCACTTAAAAGGTGGGCTTCACAGAGTTCAGCTCCCAGCTCACATTCACCCTCTGGCAGGCTGACAAAAGAGTGGCCCACAGATGTGGCCTGGCTTCCCTACATTTCAGGGTAGTTGGGGTCTTGATTTATGGAAAACGGAAAATCAGGCTCAGAAAGTTCTATATTGCAACTAAGAGAAAAATTCCCGTATAAATTCACCTTTGTTTTCCCAGTTCAGAGGCGTGTGGGCCCTGTTTGTGCGGGCCTGGGCAGCCGGCCGGGACAGACACCACCAAATATTAAAAACTGAGCTCAGCCCGCACGAGGAAGGCCGGCGGCCGCTTTTGCTCTGAGATTAGGCAGCAGTCGATACAGGAGGACTTGGGGCTGCAGACACGGGCGGGCGTATACAGCGGAGATAATTAAAACATCTCCGGGATCCTGACAGCCACGTTCTGCTGCTGCAAACGACAGGGTCTTCCCACCCAAATACTGAACAAGCACCAAATAAAACACTGGTGACAAAATAAAAAGAATACAAAAAAAAAAAACAGTAATAAATTTTAACAGCAAAAGAGCCAAGAGTATATAGACAGATAGGCATGGGGAGCTGACTAATCAATTTTTAAAGAATTTATGTTTTTAATAGCTGTTCACGCCTCATCTTATTTTATATTTTTGACATCATTAACATGGGTGAAATAGGCTTTTCATCCTAAGTTCTGGAGCGATAGTCACATTTCCTGAGCATTAATTCACTTTTTTTTTGGACAAGGTAGGGGCAAGTAGCATAAAATCAATTAATTTCCATCAATGAGCATTTTCATTCTAAATTAGTATTTTCCACTGAGATTATGTTCATCTAATTATTTTAATGTATACAGAGCACACATTTTCCACTGTATACCCTATATAGATGGATGGTTACGTGCGATCAATTAGCATCTTAATTTTTTAACTTCCCTCTCCCCCAAGTCAGTAAAATTCCCTAGCATTTTTTTTCTTTTCTTTTTCTTTTTCTTTTTTTTTTTTTTTGAATCAGGCAAAACATCAGCATTCTCCATGGCACCCAGCACTTCTCAGCAGGTTTTTTTTTTTTTAAAAGAACGTCCCACACAGGTTTCACATCGCCGCCTCGCTATGAACTCCGCTGTAGGCTGGAGTCACACACTCTGGCGGCACAGACGGGCGGGTCTGTCGTTCCGGCCGCTGTGTCCTCGTTGGCTCACGCGGCATACTCCCTTGTGGAGCCGACAGTTTCGAAGAACTGGGGTCAGAATAACCAAGTTGCCTTCGCGCGCAAAAACGGTCTCATTAAGTGATCTTCTCATGGCCCGGAAGAGCTGGTCGAGGCCCCGCCATCACCATCATTACATTTGAATTTACATTTTGGTCTTTATCTTTCTTTTCTTTTTTTTTAAGACTCCAAATGCCCTTGATCAGAGGACCGTCAATGTTTTAATTCATTGCCAGTTTGTATCTTGTTTTCGGCACCACCACCAACATAACAGATTTAAATCCAAAATTCTGGGGTGGGGGACATTTGATTTTAATGTCCTCACAATCTCTGAAGGACACACGTTAAACCCCTATGTGTTCGGTCCATACAGACTTACATAAATTATTTTGAGACATTTATGAAAAATCAACTGATAACTATTTCACATGGCCTAAAGGTACATTTAAATCCAAACTAAAAAAAAATAAAAAATAAAAAAATAATTCAACAGGTAAGCGACAAAGAGCAGCCATAAACTTAAAAAAAAAAAAAAAGTGATCTTGCCCAGATAAAGCGCACGGTTTATTGGTCCCTGTCGCAAGGGAGGGCCAGCACTTTTACAGCCACGTAAGTCGCAGATGGTAAACTTTGTTCTGGGAATTTGCTCACATTGTGATGCAATCCGTTCTGAGGAGTCTCTGCCCCCCTTCCTCAACTTCAAGTGTTTGCTTCTGCATTTCTCAATGCTGGATTCCGGCTCTGCCTTTCTGGCTGTGGGGCAGCAGCAGCCCGTGTTTGTGGAGCTGCGTGACAGGCGGGCGCGTCCTCCCCTGCGCCCGCAGCTCTTGCTGCCGCTGCCACCCCCACCCCCCCCCACCCCCGCAGCGGCCACCACAGGTGTTCGGCTGGGCCTTTAAGGGTGGTACCTGTTGGCGGAGACGCTGGGGAAGAAGAGGAAAAGTGAGACGCGGATGAAATTGGCCGCGTTCGGGAGCCGACTCCCCCCCAGCGGCTCTGCCCTCGGGTTTTTAACCGTTTCAGCCTTTCCGATTTGGGTCCTTCAGCCTCTTGACTCCGGTCTTGGCGTCTGGACTGAATGTACCGTCGGTGCCGGGGATGTGGCCTTGGTCTGGGAGGCTGTCAAAGGTTAGGCCAGATGGAGCAGCCCAGCCCCTCGGAGCCAGTCTCGGAGCGGTGGCGGTCACAGCCGTGACGGTGGCCAGGACGGCAGCAAGCCGCGCACTCGCTGGGGGCCGTCACCGCGCCGGGCACCTTTCCCGTTGGGAAGGGCGGAGAGAGAAGGCGGAGGCCGGGCCTCGGATGGAGTCGTGCCTGCTTCCTGACCGTGTCGCTCACCCTCCTGTGCCCGTTTCCTCCTCATCTGGACAGTGGGGACAGTAAGTGGCCCTGCCTCGTGGGAGTGTGAGTCATGGAGTGCACCCCACGGAGGCTGGGATTCTGCGGTGCGAGTCCCGGAAGGGCCTGGGAGGCGAGCCGTGCGCTCCGCGCCCGCCCGCCGAGGCGCTGGGCCCAGAGGCCGAGCGCGTCCTCACCGGAGCTTGAGGGATGGGGTTCGAACCCGGGCTGCCGACTCCCAAAGCCCACGTGCGTTCTGCGAGCACGGAGCGAGGACTGGCGTGTCCACGTGGGCCGGGCGGCCGCCCTGGCGCGTGGGTGTGGCCCGTGCACGCAGACGCACAGGTGTTCTGTGTCCCTGTGCTGTGTGGGTGGTTTCCAGAGGTGGCCCGGTGTTTGGAGGCCACAGGTCGGACTGGGGGTGGAGGGCCCTGCATCGTTCCCTCGTGGGCCCCGCAGCCCGTGGTCACACCTGGGCCAGGAGCTCCACTGCCCGCTGGGACGGGGCGTCCTCCCCAGCCAAGGGCCACCAAAGCAGACAGTGGGTAGACAGGCCCCCCGGGTGCCATGGCAGGGGAAGGCAGGCCCCTTGCATGGCCGGCCGCACTCTGAGCCTGGCCAGGCACGGCACGGCCCCCTCAGGGGACAGGCGGTGCCGGGCGCCGGCCATTTGCGGCCTGGGAGGGGTGGGAGCGTGCCTCCGGCCCGGAGAGGAAATGGCGGCGCAGGCAGGGAGCGGCCGGAAGGCCCTGGGGTGGGCCGGCCAGCACGCCGGGGCCCTCCCGAGAAGCGGCCCGCGGGGCCGGCCTTCCTGCGGTCTGCGTGTGCGTGTGCGTGTGCGCGTGTGCACACACGCTCACCTGCGTGCCGGGGCGGGTTGGCAGGCCCGTGTCCCATCGGGAAGGTGGCGGGGGCGGGGGGTGGAGCAGCCGGCGCGAACGCCCGTGCGCCTCCCGACAGAGGGCCGGAGAGCGTGACCCTCCCCACAAGGCCTCGGTTCTCTCGAGTTGAAACCGGGCGGCGGCAGCGGTCAGACGCGGGAAGGGACTGTCTGCAGGGCAGGTGGGTTTTCCGCACTGTGGCCTCTAGGAAGAGACCAGAGGCCCGGGCTCTCAGGGGCACGCGCCGCCTGCCCTTCCCAGCCTCAGTTCCCCATCCGTAAAGGGAGGGGTCAGTCTTCCCACGGGTTTCCTGTGGTGTTAAATGGATGACTGTCCCTTGATGGGACCGTTCGGGGTGGGCCCTGGGACTCCGGCCTCTGGGTGCGGGGTCTGGATGGGAGGCGTAGGCTCGCGGGGGGGGGGCTGGCTGCGCAGCCTGCGGGCCCTCTGGCCCAGTTTTCTGGGAGCCCAGCCCGGGCCCCAGGATTCCTGCCGTGGGTGCGCCCGCACTTCCGCGGGCGTGGGGGGAGGGCTCCCGGAGTCCGCCCTTCCGCCCTCCACAGCCTCCTGCTTGTGCTGCCTTCTTCCCACTCGATGGGCCGAGGGGTCCCGCCTGAGCCCGCTGTGCGAGGGCCAGGCGGCGGCCCAGGACACGGCAGCCGAGGCCTCCGCGGTGGGCAGAGCTGCCCCCTCGCTCGGGCCTTCGGGGTCCTGCGCAGACGGTAAGTCGTCCAGCACCGACGCCCCTGGAGGCTGCCAGCACCTGACGGGTGGACCGCAGGGACTCGGGCCTCAGCCCTGGGTACGCTCTGAGCCTGTGATGGAGCCGTGCTCACGTGGCTGACCCGTGGGCTCTCCGGCCTGCCGGGCCAGCGCGGGCTTGCTAGTCCCGGAAGCAGCCGCCACGGCCCACACCACGGGGAAGGGTGCGGCTGCCACAGCCAGCGTCCGGCTGCCGGGGAGGGGCGTGTGAGCCTGGCTCGGGCAGGACCAGTCATGGGGCGCCCAGAGGAAATCCCCTGCCTTGGTCCAGGGGAGAGAGTTGGGGCCACACTTGGCTTCCGCAAGGGAGGGCCAGCGCATGTCTTACATTGCAGACAGGACTCCGTTCCTTTGAGTCGGGGGAGCCGGCCTCTGTAGACCTACTAAGAGCTGGGGCCAGGTACTTTAATCCAATTTCTTTGACCATCCGGTCAGGGCCGGTGTGTGCCAGCGCTGTCCGGTGCTGGGCAAGGGTAGAAGGAGGATGGCCCCAGCCCCAGCCCTCGTGTGGGGGTGGTGACAGCTTTCTGTGTGAGGAAACTGAGGCTCAGAGAGGCTGAGGAACATCCCCAGAGTCACACAGCTCGTGGGTGACAAGCCTGCACCCAAACCCAGGTCTCCGACCGCATGACGCACACTCTCTCCTTGGCGGCTTCCCCGGACACCCAGCACGAGCAGGGACCTGCCCTTTGGCCGCACGGGAGAGCCAGGATTTCCTACCACCCCCGGCCTCCTGGGGACTGTGTCGTGCAGGTTCTGGGGGTCCCCAGGACCCGTCTCTGGCTGGGTCGCTGTGACCTCCGGACCCGGGGTCTGTGGGCTGGTCTGACGAAGCCCGCAGTGCTCAGCTGGGCCGAGCTCTCCAGGCCTCCGCGGCTGCAGACCGTGGACTGGCCAGTGTGGCCGCAGGCGGTGAGAAGGAGGGAGCCAAGGGCTGACCTCGCGCTCCGTTCCTGTGGCCCAGCGCAGGCGAAGTGCGTGAGGTCGTAGGCCCAAGAGGTCTCAGAGTGTCGGTCACGCTCTGGGAATAAGAACCTTGGGGAGACGCTGTAAAAGCCCGAAGCGGGCAGGACCCTTTCACAGTGGGCCGGTCCCACCGGTCGAATCCCGGCCCTGGCCGTGTGGGCGCCTGCGGTGTGGGCGATGAGCCCGGGGTCTGTGGTTCTTCACGTCGGGGCTTGATGCAGCCCCCCTGACGGACGCTGCCCCTCTCCATGGAGACGCTCGATCTCGGGGTCCTTGGATGGGCCGTGGCGCGGGCCGGCGGGGCCATTGGAGAGCTGCTGGGGGCCGGGGCGGTGGGGGCTCCCTCAGACCAGGGCACAGTGGAGGCGCTGCGTCCGGCCGGGACGCGCTCTCTGTGGGGGGTCAGGGGCCACGTCGGCTACTCTAGGGTCCTCACTGTGGCACTTGTGTCCCTGACCCCATGGATTGCCGTGTGTCACAGCGTCGCTCGGCACTCTGGGCTCTCCAGGGCACCTTTCGGAGGGGTTGGGACCCTCTCGGGCAGGCCATGGCTGGGACTGGGAGGAGACTGGCAGCTCTGTCAGGTGACTAGACCCCGCAGACCCCGCTGAGGCCGAGTCCTCTGCTGGACACACCGTGACTATTGTGTCTGTCCTGTGCTCACAGGCAGGGGGCCTCGCTCAGCCGACATGCCGCGACATGGGCGCGTCAAGGAGGCCCAGACCCTGCCAAGATGATGCTGGCCTGGGGCGGGCCCAGCGGGTGGGGAGCAGAAAGGTAGCCTGCAGCGCCCAGTGTGGGGCCCAGGGCTTCCAGAAGCTTCCTGGGGCTGGCGGGCCGGGGCTGGAGGCTCGCTCCTGCATGCCGCCCCAGGCCTGCCACGTCCAGGCAGGGCCCCGCTGCCCGGCGCAGCCCGCCCCTCCCGCCACCCCACGCCAGCCCTGCACAGGCCACATCTGCTGCCGCCGCCATGCCAGAGCTCCGCCTCCCAGCTCCGTCCCATGGAAACCATGGGGGGCCTCCCGCTGCATTTGGCCTCTGACTGGTTTCCATTAGAGCCAGCCTGCTTTCCTTGAGCTCTGCCCCTGGAGTTCAAGGCTCTCCCAGGGGTTTCTTCCCGCCTTTACTGAGCAGCGGTCGTCCGTGCCAGGGACCCAGTGGTCTGGGCCTGCCCGCCCTGGCTGGCATCCCTCAGTAGACTGAGTGCCCGGGGGGCTGCACTCCCCACGCCCAGGTCCCCCAGGGCCGTGACTGCTCTGGGCCTCGGCAGGCTGCAGGCTGGGACCCTGCCCTTTCTCGCCCAAGACCAGCAGCTGCTGAGGACGGCGTGCTAGGTCCGAGTCAGGGCCCCGGGCTGCCAGGCTGGCTGGGCCACAGAGTCCTGGGGGGCACCGAGTAAGCCCCTTGCTCTCTCTGGGCCTCAGTCGATGCATCTGTAAAATGAGAGGGTTGAACGCCTTCTCCAGTTCCTCACAATGGCGAAGCACAAAGACGAAGAGGATGAAGTTGTAGCAATGCCAGCTCTTCTGCATTGTCGGTTCTGGGTTTCTGTTTTCAAAGAGGGTGTTTTGTTTTGGGGGGTGGTTTTTTTTTTTTTGGTGAGGGAAGGAGTCATGGAATTTGACTGGAGATGGTTGTTTGCAAGGCCGAGAGCCAGTTGGAGTTCGCAGACCCACAGGGCATGGGAAGGGACGGCGCAGCCGTGAGCAGCCAGCGGCCTGGGCAGCTGTGCCCGCCAGACTCCACTTGGCATCCGTTGGGTGCCCAGCGACCTGGCTGTGAATGCAGCGAGCGGAGGCGTGAAACGTGCCCGAGCGGAATCCAGAGGGCTCTGGAAAAGTACCCGCGAGGTTTCTGGAGGTCAGACCTGCGGGCAGAACACGAGATCCAGCTTAAAAAACTCCAGCCGTGCCGCCTCCGCGGAGCCTGGGGCCAGCGGGAGAGCCCTGCTACCCGCCGACCTCGAAGAGCTGGCCCCGCGCGGGTCCGTGGCAGCCCCGGACCCACCTGACGCCCGCCGGAGCTGGGGAGCAAGCTTCCCGGGAGTGCTGGGTGACGACGGGCCCTGGGGACTTTGCCCGACCTGCCTAATGGGGGTTCAGCTTTTCCCGTGGACACGCAGCTCCCACCGGCTTGTTGTGAAATGTCACAGATACCACGAGGCTGTCTCTCCTGGCCCTTGCTGCTGCGCGGGGGCCACTGTTCAGCTGACAAACAGAATGTTGGAGGCGACAGGCTTCACGGCGGCCGGGAACGACTCGCACGGTGGTTTGGGCAGGCGGCTTTCCTTCTGGGCCCTCAGCATGCGCGTCTGTAAAATGGGGCTCGGAACTCCGGGGTGAGCGTGAGAACTAGATGGGAGGGGGTCGGGGCTGGATAAAGGGGGGGCGTCGGCATCCGAGCTGCGCCCTCTCCGGGACCCTCATCACCAACGGAGCAGGAGCACCTCCTGGGTGGCCGCGGAGCCGCGGTGGGGCTGGCGCGCACCTGGCCGCAGGAAAAGCGGGGACACGCTGACCGTTCCCGGGGTCCCCTGGAGCTGCCGCCGCACGGTCCTGGGCGGCGGTCCCTGTGGTGGTCCGGCTTCCTCGTCCAGGCCGAGGGGATGAGTCCATCCCCCGCTCGACTTTGGGCCTTCCTCCCCTCCAGCCCTCGGGGTTTGCCCACAGGACCCTGGGGACATTGTCACCGCAGCTCAAAAGGATGGGTGAGATGGCATTTTCAGTTTCCTGTCCTGGGCGGGCATGAAACTTGGGTTTGAGCGACCCCGCCCTCCCCTCGCCCCTCCGGCCCCCCCCCGCCCCCCCCCAGGACAGTGGGGGGAGGGAGGGAGCTTGGAGGAGCGGGCAGCAGTGCCGGCCGAGGTTGATTTAGACACACGGGGAGACTGGGGTGATGTAGGAAATGAAGGAAATTTCCCCAGGGAAAGCGGGAAGAAAAGAAAGAGGAGCTTAAAGTGCCCAGATAATTATACAGCCTGGCGTGGTGATCGATGGCGGCGGCAGGCTCTCTCGCGCTGCGCACCGCCTCTCATCCTGGTCGCCGGCCCCCGGAGGCCCGCGGGTGGGGAGGCAGCGAGGCGGGCCACACCCGGGCCATCCCCACGTCTGGCCGGCTCTGCCTCCTTGTAGCATGTCCCCAGCATCTCTGCCCTCTGCCCTGTCCCTGATGGGTCGGTCCCAGGCGGTATCCCCGTCACGCCCATCTGGGGACGTGGAGTCACAGTGCAGGCCCCTGTCCTGTCCCCCACCCTGCGGGACTCCTGTCCAGCTCCCTGCTGAAGTCCAGTCTCCGCTTCGTGGGACTCTCAAGGCCCCGGACACCCTGTCCAGCCTCCTCCACAGCACCATCCTCCATTTCTTCAGACTATGGGGCAGCATCACCTCCTCCTAGAAGCCCTCCCTGCTCTTGGCCCCCCCACTGCCCTGCGTGCCATGGCCCTAAATGTGAGTTCACGCAGGTGTCTACCCTCGGGCAGGACGGGCTGAGGTCACCAGCCTGGCACAGGGCAGGCTCTTGGGAAACGTTTCATGAATGAACGAAACAGAACCCAGCGACTGAAACGGGAGGAGGGGAGGTTAAGAAGGGCCTTCCTGCGTTCCGAGCCGCTGCAGAAGCCTCCGGAGTCGCCCCGTCGCTGCGAGTCAGGACGCGGCGGGAAGCAAGCTGACGGTGTGCTTTCCCTCCTCCGCCAAGGACGGTCCCTGCTGGGGCCCCTCCGAGGAGCTTGTGAGACCACACCTTGCCACAGACGGTGTGGTCACGCCCAGTGGCCGGGCCCTGACTGCAGGCAGCTGCGGAGCAGAGGTGACGTGTTGGCTACGGGGGACGCTGAGCCCGGGCAAGCCTGTGGGACGTCGGGAAGACCAGGAGACTGTCGAAGGCTGTGGGGCCTTTTCCTCTCGGGTCATGGTGCGAAAGGCAGGCAGCCACCGGCCCGTCAGGTGTCACTGTTGGGCAGTGGCCCCTTCTGTTGATTTAGGTCAGATATTTCCAAGTCACCAATTTCTTGCACTGTCCTCCGTCCACAGGGTGTCACGGGGACACTGGGGCCCTCCGGCCTCCAGCCTTCTTGGCCCCTCCAGGGGGACCCGCTGTGCCCCTCGTCTGCCCATTGTCCCGCCGCCTGTGATGAACAAAGGTGCTCAGCATCCTCCTGGGAGCCTGAGGCGGGCCTGGGGCAGCTTCCGTTAGGCCTTTTAAACAGCGTTCCTTGGGGAACGCTGACCCGCGGCCCGGGCCCGGCTCTGTCACTGACCCGCTCTGGGATCTGAAGCTGGTCCCTTCCCCGACTCTGCGCCTCAGTTTCCCCACCTGTCCCATCATCTCTGACCCGTGCCGCCGCCAGTTGGTGGGTCTGGAAGGTTCTGAGGGGCTGACGTGGCTTGGCTTCCTGAGGATGTGAACACAGTCCCGGGCTTGGAGTGGCTGAGTGTCCTGGAGGGGAGGGCGTTCAGTAAATGCCATTCTGAGATCCGAGGGCGCGCCCTGGCCCCCCCCCCCCCGGACGGTCCCCTGGGCCTCTGCCCTCGTGAGTGTTCCAGCCATGGCCACCACGTGTGGCTCCTGTCTCTCTCGGGGGCACAGCCAGGGCCCAGAGCACACCTGCCCTGCAGCTGGAGCGCCACTCAGCTGTCGGGAGGGAAACTCCACGCGCCCTGTGTGTCCAGAGCGAGCGCGGCAGCCTGCAGGGGCCTTGGCCTGTTCTGCCTCGCCTGCTCCTGGACGCTGGGAGCCTGTCCTCTGAGGCCAGCGTCGGCCAGAGGCACGTGGAATTGGGCCTTTTGCAGCAAAGCGGGCCCTCAGACGCTGGCCGGGGGGCGCCGTGGTGAGCCGCCCACGGGGGTGCCCTGCGAACCCAGCTAGGCCGTGCTTGCCGTCCAAGGGAAGAGTGGGTGCGCGCCCCATTGGCTCCTGGTGCTGTTTCGGGGTTCTTTCCTGGGTAGGCCCCAGAGATGCTGTCCTGTCGGCCCCACCTGGAGATATACCCCAGTCCAGGTGCTCCCACGACGGAGCAAGTGGGGTTTCCTAACCAGGCCCTGGGGCAGGGACAGCTCCTGGGCCTCAGGCAGTTGGGCCCAGGGGTGTTATCCAGCACCACTGCACTCCTGGGCCCCAAAATGGGGTTATATTCAGCCGATCCTGCTGGGAAGAGGCGGGGAGGGCATCTCAGGTGTCAGGCGAGGGCTTCGTGGCTCAGGGCAGCCCCTTCTCGGGGTGCTCCCCTCCTTAGGTAGGACAATGATGTGCTTGAGGCCAGAGGCCCCATCCTACAGCTGGGGAAACTGAGGCTTAGAGAGGTTCCAGGCAGCAAGTAGGGGGGTGGGTAGGATGACAACCCAGAGCTATGTGACTTGGGGACTGAGCCCACACCATGCACACAGGGCACCTTGGGCTCCCAGGTTCTGGTCTCCCTCTGCAAGGGGCTCACTGCAGGCTTGACCTGCATGTCAGGGCTGGGAGTCTGTGCACTCCCTTGGGAAGCCACCACGAGGTCCCTTCCAGCCTCCTAGGGCCTCACGAGCCCCAGGAAAGCCAGTGTCGGGGACCAAGGACGGTGAGGAGGAAGCTGTGAGCTAACGTGGGGACTGGGTGGCTCCCAGCCCTGGTGGTGGTTCTCACAGCTCTCGGCCTGTCCCTCTAAAGAGTACGACCCCGATTCTGGGTGACAGGGACTGGATGGTCATGCCCCAGAGAGGATGGATCTGAGCTGGACGCAGAGACGGGAGGTGTGCACAGCTGCGAGGGAGCCGGCGGTCGGGTTGGTTTTGGGGTTTGCAGGGCAGCACCGGGGTGGTGCGGGGCAGTCACACGAGGCTTGCCTTGTGGTCCTTCACCTCCAGGTAAAATTCTGCACCTCTGGGCACTCTGGTTCCTACAGCCCCCTCCTTCCTGGGGTCACGGCCCACCAGGCCAGCTGAGCTGACTCCTTGGTTGCCTTGTGTCTTGCAGAACGTGTCTGATCCCAGAGCACCCCTGAGAGAGGGGGCCCCTCCGTGGCCTTTGGAAGATGCTCTAAGAACGCACGGCCCAGGTAAGATGGCCTTTGCCCCGGGCCTGGACAGCGAGGTGACCTGGGAGGTGGGTGGCCCAGCCAGGAGGGAGTGTAGCCCCATCTATCAGAAGACCCCAGCACCACCCGCCCCGTTGAGCCCCAGCCTGCAGCTGGGCCTAGAGTCCCCAAGGGACCCAGCTGGCCCCTGCCGGGTGGAAGAGACCCTACTCTGGGACCAGGAGCAAGGGCACAGGCAGCGGATTGCCTGGCCTGCCGTGTGCCGTGGCTCCCCACAGCTGCACTGCTCCCCCATCCCCACGCGTCATGCCGTTGAACTCTCCCCAGTCCTAAAAGCTGGGCTGAGAGGGGCAGTGCGACCCTGCACCCCATCCGGCCTGCTGAGCCCAACTTTGAACTTGCAGCTCTCTGGCCCCCAATCCATGCCCTTACCGTCTACTGCCCTTTGGAGGAGTGACCCCAGAAAATAGGGGTGTTTCAACCCCAGTGTTTTGGGCCTCAAGTCACATAGATATGCAGACTTTTTGGCCCTTAAGGGTCCCCCAAAAGGCTCTGGTGGCCCCTGAGCGGTGCTGGGCGTCACAGGGTCTTAGGGCAGGGCACCTCTGTGTGCCCCCACACGCCGGGGGGCCTTCCCAAGGCTTAACCAGCTCCCCCTCTCCTTCCAGGTGTCACCCCTTCGTCCTGGCCACCTGGTTTCCCAGTGACGCCTGCAGCTCGGCCGGCTGTGCCCCCCACTCAGGTCAGTGCAGCGTTTTGAATGTTGGCGATCGGGACGACCTCCCCCCCCCTCCTGGCGCCACCCCTGCCGGGGCATGCTGGGAACAGGGCAGCACGCCGTGGAGCGCACACGTGCGTGCACACACGCATCCCGCACAGCCTCTGGGGGACCGAGGAACGGGCAGGCGCTTCGCATGGGCTCAGCCGGGTCCACGCCGGCCTTCCGGCCCCCTCTTTCTGCAGCCGATGGTCCAGGGTCTGCGAGCAGTCAGGGGTCCCCCAGGTCTCCCCCAAGAAGCGGGATCAGGACTGTCTTTCGGGCTCCCTTCTGCACATCAGCTGAGAAGCTCCTTTTGCGAGCTTCTTCGGCGTGTCCGTGGAGTGGGGGTGGGGGGCGTCCAGCACGGGGCTGGGTGAGCACGGGCAGCTCACTGGAGCGGAGCTCGGGCTTAGCGGGTGAGAAGGTCCCGGCCTGCCAGTCCCTGTCACGGCTGCCTCGTGGCCCCGACAGGGGGCCTGTTGTGCTCAGAGCCTGCCCGCCCCCCTGCCCCCTGCCCACTTGGCTGATCCAAGCCTCCTGGGGAAGTCTGTGAGGCCAGACAAGCATCAGCTCCCTCCCGTGTTGGCCAGGGGCAGGCCCGCCTCCCCGGTCTGTGTGGCGAGGACCCCAGGCTGCCGCGTCTGGGCCCAGGACCCCTCTGCCATCTGGGCCTTGCGTGTTTATAGGTCCCGCTCGCCTGCCAGACTCTGCAGACGCTGCCCTAGGGCTTTTGTGTCTGCACGCAGGGCCTGCACCAGCCGGTGCCTGAGGGTGGGCTGGGACACGGGTGGGGAGGGGGGCGCCCCCAAGGGACACCAGGGAGGGGGACGTGGGTACGTGGGGGGAGATAATGGAGGAAGGGGAAGAACAGCGTGGAGGCAGCGAGAAAGCAGGGCAGGGCCCGGGGGAGAGACGAGACGCAGCCTGGCAGAGCCGTGGCGGCCGGGCCGGGGAGTGGGGCCTGCGGTGCAGCTGGCCCCGGCGTCTGATGGGGCCTGCTGGGCTCCGCCCCAGGCCAGCTAGCTCAGGTCCCACAGGCAGCGATGGCAGCCTCAGCGTCCACATGAAACCCAGGCCCAAGAGGTGTGTCCCCTCACGGCTGCTGGGGCACCTGGTCCTGGCCCCCAAACCCTGACAGAGACGCAGGAGGCCACAAGGGCGTGTCCCCGGGAGGATGGGGTCCCAGGGGCGGCAGGCTCCCAGGCCAGAGTGCTGGGGCCGTGCACAGTGGCTGAGGCCCGGGACAGGTGGGCAGGGCCACCCTCCATCTGCCACCGCCTTGATCACCAGCAGCATCACCGCCAGCAAGGCCAACTCCTCGGCTCCATTCTGCTCACCCAGAGATGGAGACGGGGGGCTGGGAGTAGCCCAGTTTGGGCCTCGCCTGCAGCCTGGGCGGTTGTTGGGCCAGTTGGGGGCTCTTTAGGGTGACAGCTTGGGCTGCGGGAGCATCAAAGGTTTGAGGGGACAGTGACTTGCTCGAAAGGATTTGTTTTTGAACTGACTTGAAATGGCTGTCCTTGAAGTCTGCCCAGACTTGGCCCAGGATGGGGAGAGGTGTTGGCCTAGGCAGCCCCTCGGCCTCCTCCCTGCCCCTGGCCGAGCCGCTGGAGCCTCACCCCCGCTCGAGGCCGACAGGAGCCCCATGGCCCTGGCCGAGACCCAGCGCCTGCGGGACTCTGAAGGGAATCGCCCCATTCTCCCTGGTTCCCTGGGCTCCTGTGGGCGGAGCAGCCACCCCTCTTCAGGAGTGGGTGCAGATGTGGGTTCACGGGAAGCCGAGGCTTAGGGCAACGGGCTTGGCACCCCACAGCAGCGTCACAGTGAGAAGCCACACCTGCCGGCTCCAAGACTGACCTGGGTCTGGCACCCACACGACGGAGGCAGAAATTTGTTTTAATACTAAATATCCTGATACCCTCTGCTTACCCAGACTGAAACAAATTAAGGCCTTAAAAATGCCTTGCTTTGAAAATATGACAGACTACAGAATCGTGGGCTGCGTCCAGCCTTCGGCTCTGAGCAGCGCCCTGGCCAGGCGAGGTTAGCCCAGCAGCGTGACAGGGCTTCCGAGGTTCCCCCAGTTGGAGGCCTTGTCCCCAGGTAACATTGAGCCCAAGCCCGGCTGAGTTCAGCTCTGCCCGGCAGCCTGACCACCTCTGCTCCATCCGGCTCAGGTATGCGCCACGCTTCCTCAGGGATATTGCGCCCACCCAGCCCGGCCGGCACAGACACTTCTCGGTCTTGGTCTCTTCCCCAGAACACCTGGGAGAATGGTGGTCCCCTGCTGGCCACGTGACTGTGGCAGTAACCGAGCTTCTCTGAGCTTGTTCCTTACCTGGAGATCGGGTTGTAACGACACGGACCTAGCCGCCCGGGGGGACAGGCTCGGGTCAGGGCCTGGCAGGTCAGAGGTGGGGGTGTTTGCACTTGCTCCGTTTCCGACAGGGACCGTGTGCCTGGGAAGTGACAGGCACGTTGGCAGCAAAGTCGCGCAAACAGGGATGTGAACCCAGGGTCCTGCAGCTGTGAGGCCCAGTCTCCCCCTGCCGGGCCCCCATGGGAGGCTCCGCAGAGAAGCCCCCGCTGGGGGGCGTCCTTGGTGAGGACGGCTGTTCATTCTCGCCCGCAGACCCGGGTGCCCGCTGCGTGCCCGCTGTCGGCCGGCCTGCTCCTCAGGCTCCAGCCCGGGGGTTTGCCAGGGCACCGGTGAGGGGTGGATTGTCACCAAATAGGGCAGGGGCCGCGAGTTTCAAGAAGCGGCTGGTGCTGGTATGGCCAGGTGTGGGGCCGGGGGTGGGGGGTTGTGAGGGGTGTGGTTGAGCGTCCTACGGCAGGTCCTTGACTGCCTCTGTGCCCACTGGCCCTGGGCAGGAAGGAGCTGCCTGGCCCGGCTGACCTGGAGCACGGGGGTGGTGTGTGCTGGGGTGTCCCCAGAGTGTCAGCCTCTCAGGACACTGGACCAGAGGCTGCCCCGGCCTTGGACAAGTGAGAACCATCTTGCACGATCTGGGGGCCGCGAGCCTGCGTTCACCCCCTGTGACCCATCAGTGGTCAGCGCCCCGCCAGGCCCGCCTCCCCTGTGAGCTGGGAAGGCTCAGCACCACCCACAGCCCCCAGAAGCGGGTGATGAGGCCCAGCACCTCAGGGAAGCTGGGAGCTTGGGTAGGGGGAAGGTTCCAGAAGCAGCTCTCCCCGCCCCCCTCCCGGCCAGGCTCTCCCAGGCTCGCGCAGGGCGGGCGGCGCGCTTCCGGACCGACGGTTCCTCTCGCTGCCGCTGTGGGGCGCGTCCCCCTCGGGCTGCCGGCTGCCTGTCTTCCAAGGGCTCACGAAATGGCCGCCACGGCCCGCCGCCATTTTGTGTGTGAGGCGGGCGGCAGCCTGGGGGACAGAGGAGGGAGGGTGACCCCTGCCGCCCGCGGCCCCGGGAGGCCTGGCCGGAGCCCAGCGCGGCCCCCGCCCGGCCCTGGCACGGCCGGCAGCTCGGCAGGGCGGGTGGCGGTGCAGACCCGGCCGGGCCGCGGGGTCAGGGCCAGGCTCCTGCGGGGGCCCTGGCAGCCACGCGCCCGTCGGGACACGGCCGTGGCCGGCCCGCCTCAGGCCGCGGCGGGTGCGGCGGCAGCACCCGGCCCCACCGGCCCCCTCGCCCCTCGGCCTCCGGCTCTGGACACGGCGCCTCGTCCCCCGCCGCTGCTGGCGTGGACAGCTCGGCTCTGCCCCGGGCGGCTGCAGGGGCCGGGCGGGGCCGTGGCCCGGGAGCAGCCGCCCTCGGATGTCGGGGCGTCTCGGGGGCCGAGGGCCGCGTGGAGGAGACACGTTGGTTCCGTGCCCTGCAGGGCAGTGTCAGCCACCGGCCTCAGTGGGTGGACAGGGGTGCGGCGTGCCCGCCCGCAGCACCCGGCCGTCGGGTCTGCAGAGGGCAGTGGACCTCCTGGTAGAAGCTCACAGAATGTTCCGCCTGGAGACGTAGGGACTGGCACTCAGAGAACTGTGTGCCTTTGAAAAGGACGGGCGCCACGTCCCCGGCGGGGTGGGGTGGCGCCGTGGCACTCGGGGGCAGCCGCACCCTGCGGTGTTTGCCCGGGGCAGCTGCGGGTGGCAGGGCACACAGTAGGGCCGCCGAGCCGGGAGCGGGCTGCCTCCTCGGACCCCTGTGGCCCGCCGAGCCCTCCAGCCTGGGAAGGTCGCCGGACGGGTCCCTGAGCCCCCTCCTCGCGGTTCCCAGAGAGAACATTCCGCGGTCATCAAGTGAGGGTTGCTCAGGCTCTGCCCTCCCTCTGGGGACGGTGAGCGCCCAGGCCAGCCGGGGTGTCCCACATGCCAGGCCGAGCCGGGAGCCTCTGGGGCGCAAGGAGTGCCCCGCTTCTGGGGCGGAAAGGCCAGCCCCAGAGGGAGCCGTGTCCGGGGTGGGGGTGGGGGTGGCACTGCCACGGCCCAGGGCTTCCCGCCCCCTGGCATTTTTAATGATGACGTCCTCCCCAACCCCCTTTTCTTGCCTTGTGACCCAGACTGCGGCTTGAGTTGAAAATATTTTCAGATAAATACACGCCTTTGAGGTTAAAACGATTGCCTAACGGTTAACGCCAGCGGGAGATGCCCACTGGGTCGGGAGGGACCTCCCACCTCCTGCTTTTCCCGTGGACACTGAGCAAACCGTGAGCTTTACCCTGGGGCATGAGCAGCACCCCCCCCCCCGCCACCGGCTGACGCTCCCTCCTGGGCACAGGCTGCACCTCCGGTCCCCCCAGCAGCCCCAGCCCCGCTTTACAGAGTAGGCAGCTGAAGCCAAAGGCCTGAAGAGCTTGCCCAAGGCCCATTGTTCATTCAGAGCAGGGTCAGAGCCCTGGCCTGGCAGTCCCCAGAGCCAGCCGCCCCCTGACCCCTGGGTCTGTGTCCCCCACGCTGCAGATGTATCCTCAGAGCAGGGCTGGCACCCGTGGTCCTGGGCTGCTAGGACCCCCGACCCCCAGCTTCTCAGATGTTATTCTTGTGGGCTTTGAGCTCCGGCACCTGAGGGCAGTGACATCTGCCCCCACTGTGGGCCCTGCCCTGGGGAGTGCACGTTCCCCACGCCCAGCCACCTCCCGCCGGGGGCCCGCAGGTCTCTGGGGACGTGACGACAGGGAGCCAGGGCGAGGCCGACTCCCACCGGTGGCATCCGTCCCAGGGGACCTACAAGGGGAGATGCCGACGAGGGGTCACTGTGGCGCCCTGAGGAGGAAGGCGGTCCGGGGTCTAGCCCTGCCCTCGGGGCCAGGGCTCCTGCCTGAGGGTGGCACGCGCCCCTGCCTCTGCGGCCCGGAGGTGTGCAGCTTCTGCGAAGAAGCCGGGGTCAGAGAAATCCTGACTCCAGGTCTGGCTGTGCCCTGTGTCCCCGAGGCGTGGTCTTGGGGGTGCTGAGGCCACTGGGCCCCGCACTGGGACAGCTTCAGAGCCTGAGGCAAAAGGAAAATTCGGTGACCCTGGTTGCCCTGTCTTTAGGTTTGATGTTTTTATATCGGGGGACTTCTCGCAGTAGCTCATTTTTAAACTTCACGCCACAGTGTCTGGATGCTAAGTGTTGGGGCCCCGTACGCTGAGTGCCTGGCTGGCTGTTCTCCCCGCGTCCTGGCCCTGCCTGGCGCACAGTGGGAGCGCGGCCCCGTCTCGGCCCATCGGCCCCGCAGCGCTCAGGGCACACATCCTGTTAGCTCCATGGCCGCGTTTGCGGAGCGCCCCGCCCCCCGGATGCCACCCCCATGTTTTTTCCCAGACTCCATTGTTGGCATGGCTTGCTGAGCAGAAACACTGGCCACTTTATGGGGAGAAACTTAATCGGGGCGATGGTGCGGGTGTCCCAGCTCCTGGTGGCCCCAAGCCAAGCCCGAGGTGACTTTGGGGTGACGCCGTCTGTCTGCCTTATTTGTTCCAGACATTCGCTTGGCTCTGAAAGGGCCACCTGCCCAACCAAGGCCTCCCCCCACACACCTGTCCCCGCAGGCCTGGCTCCTCCCACGCTGGGCCTGCCCAGCGCCTGCCCACGGGCAGACACTGCGAGACAGGCAGGGCCGGCAGACGGCAGGGTGACCGCTGACTGCTCGCTCCCCGGGTAGTCATGCTCGGGGGCCCCCTTTCACGCCACGTGTCTAACCCCGCTGCTAGCCCTCGACCAGGCTGGCTGAGGAGGGGGGTTCCTTTGGTCTGTCTCAGGCCTCCCGCCATCTCCCCCTCCCCAAAGAAAAGGGGTGGTCTCTGCTGTCCCTCTGAGCTCTGTAGAGCAGGTGGACCCAGCTAGCCATGCTCCCCACACACAGGCCTGGCGTCTCTCCTCCACCGGCTCAGCTATCTCCCCGAACTGGTCACGGACCCAGCAATGTCAGCCCCACTGCCCACCCCACCCCAAAGCCCTGGGTTGTTGACTAAAGCAAGTGCCAGGTTCTGCCTGAGCCTGCCCAAAGCCCGAGTAGGGACCCTGCTGGGGGGTCATGATGTCTGCTTCCGGGTCACCTGGGGACCCGAGCGGCCTGTGAATGCGGGAGCCGCCCCAGTCCCCGGGTGGGGAGCAGGATGCTGCCGCTGCTCCCCTGCCATGGCCCGCGAGCTCCAGATGGGAGGCCTAGGGCCCAGGAGGGCAGGGCCGTCCCCGAGCCGGGCAGAGCAGAGCCGAGCTTCGCCTTGGGCCCCCAGCGGGCAGTAGAGAGGTGCACCTGTGTGGCAGCAGACACAGGGCCTTTGTGGCGAAGGAACAGGACCCCGAAGGGTGGTGCTCCCGGCAAAGGACAGGCAAGGCCAGGGCCTGGAGCGGGCACGGCTGGCAGGCTGGCCCGAGGGGGGGGCGGGGAGGCAGGCATCCCCGGGGCTGGGGGAGCCAGGGCCAGGTGCGGCCACAGAGGTCAGTGCAGGGCAAGGCTGGACGGACCGTAGGGGCCTGGCCCCAAGTCCAGCATCTGGAGCTCAGTGTCACTGGTTCTCCAGCTGGTCAGCGGTCCGGCCGCGTCCTGGTCTTACACGTGTTTCTTCCCTTGGGCACTGGCCTTGCTGGTTTCCCCCTGTGTCGTCCGGGAGGGCACTGCTGGCAGGGGCCAGAGCCGGGGGGATTGCAGGGCGTGGAGCGAGCCCGGCTGAGACCTCGGCCGGTCCCAGAGCCGCCTCCCTGGGACTCGCTCTCGGGAGGACCCAGGCCTGTCGCCAGGGTGCAGGAACCTCAGCCTCTCCCAAGCCCTCTCTGTGAAGTGGGGTTCCGGACCCTCCTCCGCCCAGGTCTCTCTAGCGGCCAGGTGCACAGGGGGACAGTGCCTGGCCTTTCTCCCCTGGAGCCCCCAGGCCCCAGAGCGCTGTGCGAGCCCGGCCTGGTGCTGGCCCCAGCATGGGAGTGTTAGAGCCCCGGCCACTCAGGCCACCTCCGATCCGCCATCGCCCAGCACAGGGTGGGTGGCCACAGCGGCCGTTCCTTCTGGACTCTTGCCTGGGGCGCGCGGATGGAAGGGGTGCTCACCCCTCTCTCTCCGTCCCCAGAGCTCACAGCTGCGCCTCCGGCCCTCGCCCCCGCTCATCCTGCCTCGAAGGCAGTCGCCGAGGTGGGCCCCCTCTCTCCCCAGCTTGCGAACCAGCCCTGGAGTGTGCCCTCATACGCCCAAGCCGCCTGCGTCGACCGGGACGTCACACAGGTGAGTGGCTGGGGGCCTGCGGGTCTGAGGAGGGGGCTTGTGGAGACAGCCAGGGAGTGTGACAGTCTCCCCGCCCCTCCCTAACCCTGGGAGCTGGCCTGTTGGGTGGCAGTGTAGGCTCTAGAGCGGAAAGCTGGGAGTGGCTGGTCGGCCCTCGACGAATGAGGCAGAATCTTCCTGCCGGACCATTCACCGTTGAGGGACGTCCAAGGAAAACCCTTGGCCATTCTCCCTTAGCCCCTGCCCCGGAGCCTGGCTGGCTTTGCCAGGAGAGTCCCGTTTGCTAGCAGGGCGTCCAGGTGGAGACAGGGACAGGACCGGGGACCCTCTCATGCACATTCCTGCTGGGAGGGAGGGAACATGGGTGCCTGTGAGTGCAGCCAGCCAGGTCCCCAGAGGGGATCGGGGCTGCCTCGGGCATTCATGGCTTCTCCAGGTGACTGCACCTCATTCTCTGAGTGGATGGTGCTGGGCACAGGCCCTGATGCTCTCGTCACGGGCCGAGGGCCCCAGGACTTACTCTGTGCTTCTTGGGGGAGAAGGACACGGCACTGGGTGCCCAGGGGTCATTCAGAGAGCTGCAGCTGCCCGCTCATTGGGACTGGGCACAAGGCCCCCCTCTGTGGCAGTAGCAAGACCAAGCCTGGGAGAGCTTGAGAGTCACCTCTTTGTCCCCCCATCCCAACCTGGGTCCAGGCACTCTCTTGGTCTGAACCTATTTGCTCACTGCAAAATGGGATCAGTAATCTCAGCTTCAACAGGCCTGTGCTTATGAAATGGCACAGCCCAGCTTGGCGCCTGCCTGGAGGAGGTGGCCTGCTAGCAAGGGGCATGGGGGAGGTTTGGGGTATAGGAGAGCTCAGAGCTCTCATCCTTCTCGCCTCTGCTCAGCCACCCATCAGCTGTGTGATTTCGCATGACCTCTTGCCTCAACAGCTTTTCCTCAGAGTCTCCCAGGAAGGTGGTGGCGGCTGTGGTTGGTGTTGGTCGAAGTTGACTCCGTGCCCTCAGGCGCTGAGTTCAGGGCCCTTGGGAGGTGCGAGCCTTCCCTGGGGGACCAGGTTCCCTTAGGGAAGAAAAGAACAGCATCCTGCAGCCTGTTCCAAAGGGAGGGCAGCCCAGGTCACCCTGGAGAGCAGGCCAAAGTGACCAGAGCCCGCGGGGTGGGGGTCCGCCTGTCCAGGGGCTGGCAGGAGCAGGCCCGAGGCCACAGGTGCATCTTGGGGCAGCAGGTCGCCAGGGAGGTGGCCAGGTGCGGACTCGCTGCCCCTTTCTGACGTGTTGGCCTCTAACAAATGACAGCCTTCCCAGTGTCACCGGTGCGGGAGTCCCATGGGACATCATGGCCTCCTTTGTCCAGATGGGAGCGATCCAGTCACCGGAGTCACTGTCCCAGAATCCACACCGCACTTCCCCTCCTCCCCCACCCTTCGGTCTTGCTCTTGCTCGGGGGTGGGGGGGGTTTCCTCCGGCCCCTCTGCGGCCAGGCTGCCCCTGTGCCCGGGGCGCCCGGCCTGCCCGGCCCTGCTCGCCTGCAGCTCTCTCTCCCCCCTGCAGGAGGTGCTTCCCGGAGCTGTGACGTGCATGCATCTCGGCGCCAAGACTGACGGCCCTTTGGGGTGAGGTAGTAGGTTGTATAGTTTGGGGCTCTGCCCTGCTATGGGATAACTATACAATCTACTGTCTTTCCTGAAGTGGCTGTAATGGCGGCGGTGGACGGCGTCCGGGACCGGGCTGGGGAGGGTGTGGGGAGCAGCCTTGGCAAGATGGGGGGCGGCGGGTCAGTGGCTGCCATGCAGGGTGTCTGAAGGGACCAGGTGCCGCTCGCTGTGTGACCTTGGGCAGGTCCCTGGACCTCTCTGGACTTCAGTGTCCTCATCTCTGAAGCGGGGACAAATGAGCATTGGAGGCACTGGGCGAAGGGCCCAGAGTGGGCTGGGGCTCGAGTTGCCCTTCCCCCCCCCCACTGCCCTGAGAGCCGGCAGACCTGGGGGGACAGTCTGCAGTACCCCCTCTCTGCCCCTGGCATCAGGCCCCTGGGCCACCACCACGTCTGGACTGCGGCTGGCCCTGGGCGCCAGGAGGAGCGTGGGCCGAGAGGGTGGGGTCAGCCGAGACTTGGCTGGGGTTTCGGGGCAGCACCCCAGGGAGACCCACGGGGCCTGCCCCGGTTAGCACACCTGCCCAGTGCCAGGCTCTAGTGAGAGGCAGCAGCTCTGTCCTGGGGGGAG
The DNA here is from genome assembly GCA_003508835.1 of Eonycteris spelaea. Classification (NCBI taxonomy): domain Eukaryota; kingdom Metazoa; phylum Chordata; class Mammalia; order Chiroptera; family Pteropodidae; genus Eonycteris; species Eonycteris spelaea. The sequence continues at coordinate 110,158 of PUFA01000270.1, read as the reverse complement.
GGAGGCCAGGGCTCCGTTTCTGGCCACTGGCCTTTCCCAGCAGGATGGGAGAGGGGTGTCCTCGGGGCACAAGCCTGCCCTCTGCCCACCGCCGTAGGTGGACGGTGCGCGCCGCTCCGTGCATGGGGAAACCGAGGCATCGTCCGCATGTCCCTCCCGCCCCGCGCCTGCCCAGCCCTCCAGCGCCGGTGTCCAGACCCGGGACCAGCATGCGCGGTGGCGTGGACGGCAGGCCCTCCCACACCCGGGGGCCGGCGGGGTGAGGTAGTAGGTTGTGTGGTTTCAGGGCAGTGATGTTGCCCCCAGGAAGATAACTATACAACCTACTGCCTTCCCTGACGAGCCCCGTGACACGTCCCCACGGGAGGGCCTGACCCATGCTCGGTGGGGATGGGGACCGGGTGGGAGGCCGCGGCGTGCACACCTGGACGTCAATAAAAGCTGTTCTGACGCGAACCTGGAGTTGGTGTTTATTCTGGAAGCTCGGGGCTGGGCGATGGAGGACGCGCTCCTGTCCACAGTGCTAGCGGCTCGTCGGCCTCAGGGGAGCATGGGCCATGTCCAGGCTGTTGAGTCACCAAGCTTGCCTGCCTGTCCTCCGGCCCACCCGTCCCGGCAGCCTTCAGGTGGGTTCAGTCTTGGACCCCAGACCCCAGCCCATCGTTCACCCCACTCACCGCCCTCTGAGCTCAGGGCTGTGGGCCGCAGGCCCCAGAGGGGTCGCTCAGCCCCCGCCTAGTGGAGCAGCCCCACGGGCAGTCCCCTTGCAGGTGGCCCGGCCGCAGTCAGCAGCTCCGAGCTTGGTCCAGGGCCTGGCCCCGAGGCCACCTCAGTACTTGGTGCTTGACCGGAAACTGGAAGTTCCCGTCCTCCCATGCCCAGCCCCATCGGGACCGTTTCTGAGGTAGCCTTTATTTTGGGTGCCCATCCTAGGGCTGACTGCCATCCAGATAGTCACCCATGTTTCTCCTGGAGGCCTTGGGCCCCATGCTGGTGGCTGCTGCAGGCCTGTCCTCGTCACCTTAGCCTGGGCATTGGAAGAGCCCGTGCACGCCTGCCCTGGCACCTGAGAACCCCCCTCAGGCCACACCTTGCCTGTGCCCTGTGGTGCCCACACAGACCCTGCTAAGGTACCACCTCCCCCAAGCAGGGGCCAGCCCCCTAAGTCACCCCAGACCCTACCTGAAAGACACACAGACAAGCTCTGGGCACACAGAACTGGACACCACTGTAGTCTCCAAGTGCTCCCGGCCTGACAGGAGGAGGCACAGGACACACACGGTCCACAGGGGTCCAGAGGAGGCCCCTGACCCAGCCAGGGGCATGGAGGGGCTCCATGAGGAGGGGCCAGCGGGTACCCCTTGGTCATGAACGCAGGAGACTGAGGTCTTGGCCGGGCCTTCTTCCCAGTGTCCTGGCCACCCCCAGCATGGTGACTGTCCACAAGCCACCATCTCGGCCCCGGCCTCCATCCTGAGCCTCCCGGCCGCCTGCCCGGTTCTGTAAGCCTCCGCCCAGCCCCGCGTGGCCCCTGGGCAGACCAGCAGCCACCCCCACTCCCATCCAGTCCTGTTCGCAGGGGGACCCGCCTGCCTGCACGGTGCTCCCGCGCTGTGCTCGGGGCTGTGGGAGCGCAGGGCGGGGCCTCCCAGTCGGAGCCGCCTGACCTGGACGGCGGACGGCGGTACTGGGGTTCGCGGCTGGACACAGGAGACGCCTTCCCAGGGGAACACCCATCACCCCCTCTCCCATCGTCTTCTGGGGCCAGGGGCGGGACAAACTTGGGTACGTCCACTTCCCCTTCCTCCCCTGGTGGTCGGTGGCAGTCCGGTCACTTCTGTCCTCTGACCCTCATTTCCCTCCGTCCACTCTCCCTCCTTCACCCTTCCAGCCACCAGCTTCCAGCCTCTCCTCCACCAGCTGGCCATCTCCGGAGATGGGTGTTGGAAGCTGCTCAGAGGTGGGCCTGAGAGGTGTGGCGGGCACCACCGGCCCGTCATCAGCAACACACGAAAGCAGTTTAGTCTTGAAATGACCTGGAAGATGTCCGTATGGCCGAAGCAGCTAGCTTGGTTCTGTCCCTTTACCCAGCCCTGGGAGGCCCTGCGGGGTGGTGGGAAGGGCCCGGGTTCTGAGGCAAAGATCACGGGTAGTCGCCCCACTCGCCAAGCCTCAGTTTCCCCATCCCATTTTGCAGGGTGCTGTGAGGATTGCAGGAGGTGGGCGCAGGGGAGGAGCAGGAGATTAGCAGGCGAGTGGGTGGGCCAGTCAGGAGCCCTGATCCTCTGCTGGGCGCCTGGCGCCACCTGCTGCCAGATTCAGGGAGTGGCTCCCGGCTGTGTTCAGGTGCGGCTGGGCGGAGCACACAGGCTGCCCCCACGTCCTACAGGGGAGAACCAGGGACCCAGCCCCCGGAGGTGGCCCCTGTGTCCCCAGGAATGTAGAAGATCCCGCTCAGCCAAGGTGCGAGCGACTCTTCTACGGGAGCGAGACCTGCATGTCCCTGTTCTTCCCGGGAGGTGACTCGTGGGACACCCAAAAGGCTCCTGGGGTGTTCAGGGTGGGCCCCTCAAGAGGCCCGTGGGCCATAGGTCCACAAGGGCCACCCCCAGGAAGGACTGCCAAGCTGGTCTGGCATTTATTTCCACCCTGCAGCCCAAGGCCGAGCCAGGGGCCCATGGCACCAAGGGACAAGGCTGTCACCTGGCCAGGACTGGGGTGGGTGGTAAAGGCCCTCTCGAGGGCACGTGGCAGGGCTGGCGTGTCCGTCAGCACAGTGGGCACAGAGCCAAGGCCCACGCCTTGTTGGGGGCCCGCGAAGCACTTCCATTTCAATCCCTTTTAAAATCTAAAGGGGAAGCGAACATAGCAATATTCGATAAATGTAGTACTGGATTCCTGTGTGAAGTCCCATGCACAGGGAGCTGCGTAATAATTAATGCACAGTATGCCGCATGTGACATCGTATGGAGGGAGGCCGGGGGAGGGCCGAGTGTCCGTCTTCCTCTGGGGGGCTTTCCGAGGAAATTATATTGTGTCCTGCATCCCGCTCTCAGTCACACAGTGCGTCGTGTGGTCTGCTTTGCGGAGGAAGGACCTGTGAGCACAGCCGCCGCCCAGCCCAGAGGTTACCCGTCTCCTCGGTTGCGTGCGGTCATTCCCCCACAAGCGCCCCTTCTTCCCTGCCAGCCAGAGGGAGGCCTGGGCCTCGCCAGCTGGGCGCCCCGCCATCAGGCTGTGCCTTTCCAACAAGTGACACCTTGTGGCGGCAGGAGGCGGTGGCAGCCACCAGCTGTGCGCCACCAAGCCCTGCCCAAACCTCTCCACAGACCTGGGGGCTCGCTGGGGAAGGGGCTCACCCCTCCTGGACCCGAAACCTCAGGGTCAGGGTCAAGCCGGGGCCGCTTCCTGTTCCTCCAGGGTGAGGGGCCTGAGCCGCGGTCTGTGACCACCGAGGCCTGCTCCATTGCACGGCCTGTGTGCCGGGGCTGCCCTGCCACCGCCCCTCTGACCCACAGTTGGCTGCCAGCTCCACTGCCCCACGTGACCCCACGGCAAACCTGTGAGCCCAAGGAGCCGCCTGGAGTGCAGACCCGCAGCTGTCCCCGGGCACCGTCCCCAAGCTGGGAGGATGGGGCACTGGGTTGTCTGCAGGCCTGGCCAGGGGGGTGGCCCAGGCAGAGGAGCCTGAGCAGGAGGCAGGGCCGCAGTGCGACCCCCGAGCCCGGGCGGAGAGGGCGGACTCCGGGGATAATAGCAGAGCCTGGGTCTTGCTCTTGCTGTCATGCCCACGGCCCCCTGGTGGAGACCCAGTGTCATTTACCAGAGATGGGCCTCCTTGACATTGGCGCATCCTAGAGCAGGTGGGGGTCTGTGTGGTCGGAGTGGTGTGGGGGTCTGGGGGAGTCCCCACGTCAGCGGGGCCAACGCCCTGAGCTTAGCCTCTCTCTCTGGAATGGGGGAGAGGTGCCCCCGGCCAGGGTTCACATGTCAGACCCTGGACCGCTGGAGGGCTCGGATGGGCCAGGAGGGGACGGCCCTCAGACCCAGCTTGCTCAAGGAGCCCAGGCCCACCAGGGCTCCAGCTGTCCTCAAGCTCAAGGCCGCTTTCCTGCCCATGCCCTGCCTGGTGGCCTAGTCACTGTACACGTGATGCCAGCCACATGTCCCCCTCCCTCTCAAGGCTCCCCAGTGCCAAAGCCTAGAACCCCCAGCTGCTGAGTTTCCATGGCGGCCAGGTCTCTCTGGAAGGAGTGACTTCTCCAGGGACGATGTGGAGGATTCAGGCCCCTGGTGCACATAGTGGCGGGTCAGCCCTTACTCATGATGCCATGTGCCAGAATGGGGTCTCCCTCCCTTAGGACGATCCCGGAGGGGCTGCCGTCCTGAGTCCGTTTCATGGATGTGGACTCCGAGGCTCAGAGAGACACAGTGACCTTCCCACGGCCATGGGGCAGTTTGGGGCAGGGCCGGAATGGCAGCCTGTGGCTGTCCTGCCTCCCCTGGTTGCTGGGGGACAGGGGGAAGGGTTCTGCAGAGGAAGGACGGATGGAGCTCCAGGGTCCCTTCCCTATGGCCAAGAAACCCAGCCAGGCCCAGGGCCCTCCCAGGTGCCCCGGCCACCTGCCTTGCACCTGAGGGTCCACTTTAGCGAGAAAAATGGCTGCCTACACGCCACCTGTCTGGGCCCCCAGAAGAGCGACTTGACCTTGTCTGAAAGGTGGTGAAACCTGTCTCTGGTGGACACACGGGCCGGACGCACTGAGCAGGCCATGCTGACCCGCTGTGCAGTCTGGGACTCCAACAGAAAGGCGCCCGTGCTGGAGAAGGCCTCGCACTGCCCTCCCTCCCCGACATCCTGGGACCTCCTGGGCCTCCCTGGGCCTCAGCCTCCCCACTCTGCCCTTTTCCTGCGTCATCCCTGAGAAGTGCAGGGCACTCAGCCCCCATGTGAACCTGTTCTGTCCCAGGACACACAGCAGGAGGGCCTGGGTGGGCGGCGGGCAGGGCAAGGGGGAGACAAAGGGGGGGGAACCCAGGGAGGAAAGGGGAGGAGTGAGGAAAGCCACCTGCAGCAAGGGGGCCCCCGTGCAGAAGGAGGGAGGCCGGGGTGGGCAGGAGGAGCCAGTGTTCATCTTCCTCTGAGGACAAGGAAGGCCCGTGGCACGGCCCTGGACAGGTGGGGGTCCCCGTGGGAGGAAGTGGCCCACGCGGGAGGGTGGCAGATAGGACAAGGCAGATGCTGTTGGAGCCGCTGCCCGCAGCGCGGATGCACTCTGAGCGGTGTGGGGAGCAGGGCAGGTGGGGGCGGCCAGTTCCAGGGGTGAGAAAGCCCGTATGCACAGAGGTCACCGGAGGGCCCAGGAGGCCCAGCAGCCTGAGGGGCCCAGCCAGGTGGCCCACTGCCCTGCCCAGCCAGAGGGGGCTGAGGCTTCAGGCAGCACCCAGCAGGCCCCCAGCAGGGCTGGGGATTGGGGAAGGTGCCCTGCAGCTGGTCTGTGGTCACCCCAGATGGAGGCACCCCAGGGCCCATGTGGCACCAGCAATCATCTTGGCCCCCGGCCCACAGGTATTCACCCCAGAAGCTCCTGAAACGCCATGCAGCGGCCCGGGGCGGCACGAGGAACACGGGATCAGAGGGGCCCGTCTCAGCCACGTCCCTGCTCCGTGAGCTCGGGCAGGCCCCTGACCCCCTCCTGAGCCCACCTCCTCACCCAGGCTGAGGGCGAGACGGCGGGCTCCCGTGGGTGCGGTGGGCCTGTGGACCGCAGGCTCAGTCTCGGCAAACACTGAGGGGGGGGGTGACAGCCTGGTGCTGTGACAGGGCGGAGCCCGTGGCCCACCCGTGGCTTAGGATCCGTCACAGCGGCCCACAGCCCAGCGAGGCCTGGCAGCTCGGCACTCGGCTTAGTGGTCTCTCTGGCCACTAAGAGGGCGGACAGCCCCCCAGAGGCAGAGCCCCGAGAGGTGCTGGCCACCGGGCTCAGGCCAGAGTGGGGGTGCCCAGATCACAGCGGTGGCAAGGTGGGCGTCAAAGCTGGCCGCTTCGAGAGACACCGGGAAGTGACACCAGAGGCCCCAGGGGCTGCGGGGGCAGAGGCGCGGGGCCGACAGGCGGACCGTCACGGAGCCAGGGGAGCCAGGCTGGGAGCGGATCCACAGCAGGCGCGTTTGGGGCCACGTGTGAGGTGCAGGGGTGAACCTGGGGCCGCGCATGGCCTGGCGTCCCAACCTCTGGCCCCAGAGCAGCCGCCTGGGCCGGCCCTGCAGGAAGCCAGATCTGTGGAGCCAGGTCCCACCACTGTGCACCCCCTGCCCTGCCCGAGGGGCATCCAAAAGCCCCCAGGTGGCCTTGCCCACTCAGCCTGGGCCCTCAGGGTCGGGGAGTGCCCCCCACACCCTACGCCATGGGGGCCAGGCCTGGCTTGGGAGCAGCAGCAGGATTAGCAGCCGGGGTCCCCAAGGAGCCCAGCTGGGTCCCATGACAGGATGTAGAGCTGAGCACGTGAGCCATGCGTTCTGAGAAGGCCCGAGACAGGCCCAGGGCCGAGAACCCCAAGGACGGGAACCGACATTCAGTTCTCGGTGTTTGCCCTAGGGCAAGGAAGGCCCTCATCCTGGTGGAGGCCAGGCGGCCACTTTTCTCTTCCCAGGGTGGACCCTCAGGGGCCAGGCAGGCGGCGGCGCAGGCTGGGCCTCAGGGTGGGGAGAGCCCGGATCTGGTGTGGCGCCCGGTCCTGGTCCCGTTCTCTCACGGTCAGGAGCATGGGGGTGTCTCCCGCTAGAATCTCTGCCAATGTCGGACCCTTAGAGGGAGTGCTGGGGACAGCCAGGCAGGGCCCTGGCTTGGGCAGGGCAGACAGTGCCACTGGAAGGGGACGGCACAAGCCCACTGTGTCTCCAGTCCCCACATGCCCTAAGCCAGCTCAGCCTGGCCACCCCAAGCATAACCAGAGGGAAAACAGGTACTGGCCCAGCGTCAGGAGCCCTGGCCACTGTCCCTGGCCCAGGGCGCGCCTCCCTGAGGGACCCAGAGAGTCTCTGCCCCTTTGTGGGCCTCGGGTTCTCTACGTGCACAGCAAGGGGCTCCAAACTTGAGGGACTGCTTTCCACTTCTTGCGCAGAATGCCCCGGCTCCGGCCCCACCTCTGCGGTGAGGCCTGGGGTGACCACCAGATGGCGCCTGGGGCTCGCTGAACCGGGCCGCGAGGGCGGGCGGAGAGTGGTCACCAGGCACTGCCCTGCCTCCTGGCAGCAGCTGGGTCAAGAGCAAGGAGCAGGTGAGTGTGCGGTGTGCACCACTGTGGGACGAGGGTCCCTGCGCCCGCGCGACGTCCCCTGGGTGGGCACAGTGCTCTCGGACCTGTGGGGGAGGGGCATCTGGTATCTAGAGGGACGTGGGACGTCACACCTTCCATCCTCCTGGGAGGACGGCCACCTCCTGCCCCTCTCATTCATGCACTGGACAGGGGTCCAGCTGTTGGGCTGGGGTCCAACCCCATGTCTGTCTGCACTCGCCCCCACATTGTCTCTGCCTCTCTGAGCCTCAGTTTCCCCATCCGTGCTTTGAGACTGACCACAAAGCACTCTGTCCCTCTGCCCCCCGCCAGTCCCACTGTGTGCCGGCCCCAGCAGAGGGGGTGTGGAGAGTGCTACCCGCCGGTCCCACCCAGCAGGGGAAGGCCTGGGGTAGAAGCTCCATGTCCGCCACTTGCCAGGCGGCAGGAGGTCTGGGTGCGGGCGCCAGGGGTCCCATCGATCCTGTGGCGGGACCCGCGAATGGGGAGACAGGATGCTGAGGCCATAAGCAGGAAGCGGCGTTTATGAACACCGGCCCCGGCTCCGCGGATCCTCATCCACAGGCTGAGCCCGACGGTAACCTAACAGGCGGTTTCATAGAGTCTCGTTATTCCTACACAGCTGCGGCCAGAAGGAGGGACATTGACTGGATGAGAAAACTGGCATTAGCCGAGAGTCGTTGGAGGGGGTGGGGGCAGTCAGGGATGACCTTGTTCAAACAGGAAATGGTCAGGCAGGGCCGGGCTGCCACATTCCCCCCTTTGCTGCTCGGACCCAGGACTGGGTCAGAGAGCCTCATCTCCTTCTAATTTTTGGTTTAGAGGCCGGTACCCCATAGCATGAGGACTGTTGCTAGGTTTTCTTTCTACCACAGCTTCTATGAAGGAGGTGGTCGACCAGATAACAAGAGGCAAGAGCGTGGAGGAGGAGAGGAGGCAGGTCCCGAGGAGGAGCCGTACTATCCGAACTAAGGTCTTACAGCCACAGAAAGCGGAGAATCAGCCTCTAGGGTCCCATCCTTCCAGCTTCGGACGGGCACTGGAGCTATTTTCCTAATATCAGTAGCTATGGCAGTCAGAGCTTTGCCGTGTCTGTTCTGAGGCAACAGTCAGTCTGGTTAAACTTTCCGCAAACGCCTCCTCCTTCCGCTAATGGGTAACCTGAGGCTGGGCGGCTTGGGTGGACCGCTGACCGCATCTGGGACTGTTGCCTGGCTCGGAGCTCGAAGGCGGCCGCAGTCTCTTTGGTTATGATCTCAGGAACGCTTGGAATCTAACGATCCGGTTAAGCATGTGTACAGGGGTCCGGTAACCCCTGCTCCCCACCTGGCCCAAGTTGCGGGGCGGTGGTATTGGATAATACGGTGGGGCGGCCGCTTACCTTCCCCCCGCGTTTGTTGTCCCCTATTCCAAGCGATCTCTGAGTTCTGGCCTTCAAATCTTGGGATAGGGGAACAGCTTGCTCATTTCCCCTTTGGTCGGGCAGAAGGAAGAAGCCAGGCTGCATGCGCCCAACGGTGCAGCTCCCCTTCCGGTTCGTCGGGAGCTGAGTACAAGCCCCCTTTCCCCAAGCCCAGCCGACCCCGCTGGGGCCGGAGGAATCGAGGCCTTCCCAGAATGCACCGACAGCTGGCGCGGGGTGGGGCGGGCTTGGGACCATGCCATTCCCACAGCACAGCCTGAGACCGTCGACTTTGGTTGAGAGGGCGGCCCAAGGAGGAGTTAGCTGCAGTGTATTGGCCCAAACCCGGGAAGGAGCCTTGGGCCACCAGTTTAGGTCTGTGTGATTTAAAAATAGCATTCGTTTACATTCTCCGACCCACTGTGTGTATCCTGGACCCACTCAGCCAGGACAGTCTTCCCCTGCCACTTCTGAGGAGAGGACCCAGCTCTGTGGTCGACCCTCTTTGGGGCGAGCCACCGTGTGGCTCCACTGGGGGAGGTGAAAGGCGCCTAGGCCAGTTCCCTTCCAAGGCCAGGGCTCACTCGTGAGTGCTCCCCCACGAACCCAGCATTTAGTGACACCAAGTCCCTGCGCTTTCCTCTCAGCTGGGTCAACAAAGAGGTTCTTCCCCAGGTTTTGGCCGTAGGCAGCCTTTAGCTGACCATGCACTTGTAGCCTTTGGGGCCTAGGAGACGGTGCAGGCTTAGGAGCGGTTGAATTGCGCAGCCACTGGACAATTGCTCTGACTGCTGGGCCCTCTGCGTGGTTGTGGACCTTTTCCCATCGCCCACACGCCCAAGTTTCTCCTAATTTTTCAGGCTCTTGGCAGGATTGGCTGCTCTCAGATTTAACCTTTCTGTACCCCATCGACTAGTGGAACCCCCGATGAGTGCGGAGCGTGGCGTCTAGGTCACACCTGTCAGGGAGGCCGGTTACGGAAGCGAAGCCGGTGGCGGCGTTGGCCCTGTTCTGTACCTTTGCGTGCAGTGGGTACAAAGGGACGTGGAAGTGGGGAGACTGGTGCCACGCACGTGGTGGCACAGGAGGAGAAGGAAGAGCCTTTAGGTGACATCCTGATGAGACGCCGTCCTCAGTCTTCTGCCGCACGTCGGTCAGCTTCCGGTGTGACCAAAGCGGGGTGACATCTTCTCCTTGGCCTGTCGGCACAGCCGGCGTTTTCTCCCAGAGGGTGGCCTCGAGGGGCTCGGAAGAGTCTGGAACACACTCCCACTCTGCAGCTGCGGGTTTAGCCTGCTGTGATGGATCCTGGGCATTATTTCAGCGACCTTAACTGCAGTGGGGTAGACAACTAACTGTAAAGGGGCCTCTCCACGGGGGCTTTAGGGGCTGAGTGTTCCACTCTCTTACCCAGACAGTCTCCTGGCTTAAAGGATGAACCTCGGTGGTTAAACGGAGAGGGCGCCTCTCCCTGGGGCCTGAAGCTGTTGTCTCAGTCGATTCACCTATTTCCCTGAGGTCCCTTGTCCTTTGAAGAGTGGTGGTGGCCGTCCATACGGGATCTCATAGCAGGAGAACCTGCTTGGGCCGACCTGCTTCTTAAGAGTGCCATGGGGAGGACTTCGTCCCCATGTAGATGTGTCTCCTGCCAGTTTTCCCAACCGAGTCTAAAAGGTCCTGTTATGTGTTCCACCTGTCCGGAACTCTGGTCAACAGGTGGTACGCAATTTCCATTTAATATGTCAATTCTTGGCTCGTAGCGTAATGGCTGAAAAATGACTGCTAGAAATTTATTACTTGCAGGAAAATTAGTGCTTGGCGATGCCCATGAGCACATGGCTATGTCCATGGGAACACAGGCTGTTACCCATAGAAACATAGCATTCTAAACAAGCTTTCTGCTTCTGTACCCCCGCTTACGCACCTGACCTGTGCGTTGACAGTAGTAAATAGAAGAAAGAGAGACCTTTGTGTTTAGACAGAATGAAGAATGGGATTTGGGGCTTAAAAACTCTGTACCTCTACATTTCGGGGCTGCTGAATTTGGGGTCTGTGTACCCCTGGCAGACCCAGCTGGCTGAATAAAGAGTGTGTTTCCTGTAACTCACCGAGTTCCGGTGGTCCGCCTGTCTTTCGGGGGCTGGCGGCCACGACAGTAGCTGGACTATTCCTGCTATGAAGTTGGTCCGTTATCTGAGCCAATGGGACTTGGTAGGCCAACTCGTGGAGCAGTTTCTCGGAGGAACAGTCTGGCTGCTTCTTGGGCCTTCTCGGTCCAGGTGGGGTCAGGCCCTACCCAACCGGAATAGGTGCACACAAAGACCAAGAGACGCCCGAGGCCCCGTGATCGAGGCGTTTCAGTGAAGTCTACTGTGAGTTCCTCAGAGGGGGTGCCACCGACACTTTGGACCGCCGGTGGGGCACACGGCCCTTGCGGGGGCTGTCGTGGGCACAGACTTGGCACCGTGCACACACCGCTCGGGAGATGCCGGAGGGCGGGGGACGTAGCAGTGCCGGGCCAGAGGGGTTTCTAGGGCAGTGCGACCACGCCGAGTCCTGCGTGACAAAGGCCGGGGCTAGGGCCCCAGGAACTGCGCTTCACCCGCGCTTGAACGTCCACCATCCAGCGGGGAGGAGGCTCCCCTCTTCAGTCTTACACCAGGCTTCTTCTTGAGGTGAGTACTTGGGGTCCCCTTCGGCTGAGGGACTGGAAACAGGGCGCAGTGAGGAGCATGGGGCTGGCCATCTCCTCGGCGCGGCCAGTTTGGCAGCATGGCCTGCCCGGCGGCTGCCCCGGGCCGTTCTGGCGTCCCCTTTCTGGTGTCCTCTGCAATGCCTGACTGCTACTTTCTTGGGGCCCACCCAGCATCTAAGTTCTAGAATTTTCTTTCCATATTTTATATCGTTCCCCCCTGGATTGATTAGACCCTTCTCTTTGGGCAGGGCTCCCTGCACGCGGAGGGCGGGGACTCGGAGTCGGTGTGTGTTTGCACACGCTCCCGCTGCGGCCGAAGGGCGCGGGCCGAGGCGGTGAGCTCTGCCTTCGGTGCCGAGGGTCCCTGAGGTAGAGTCTTTGCCTCGGTGGAGGAATGTAGCGCCCCCACAGCACATCCTGCAGGGCCTTCTCCTCCCCTCACAAAGCTGCTGCCCGCAGTGTAATATTCTACACCAGGGGCCTGGCGGGGCTGGTCGGTCAAGCTGCATGCTGGACAACACTTCATCCATGACTTCAGTGCAAGCGTGGGCTGGCTGGCTGGGCCCAACGGGCGGCCGGTTTGTCGGCCTCTGACCCAAGCAGGGCCGTGGCCGCGAGTGCTGGCAAGCAGGGTGGCCAGCCCTGGCTCACAGGGTCCAACTGTTTGAAGAGATAAGCCACGGGATGGCACCAAGACCCTAGCAGTTGGGTTAAGACCCCCCCCCCCCCGCGACACCCGTGCACTCACATACGCACAGAAAGAAAGGTTTCATCAAGTCTGGGGGTCCTACTCCAGGGGCATCGGTGCGTGCCTGTTTGATTTCTTCAAAAGCCTTCGGTTTTGTAGATTCCCGGAGCAGGGGCTCCCGTTCTCCCCCTTTTCTGGCTCCACAGAGGGGTTTGGACAGGATGGAGAAATGAATATCCAGGTTCTTCTGCAGAAGCCGGCGGCTCTGAGGAATTCACGGACTTGTCGTCGGGGGGTAGGGACAGGGATCCAGCAGACCGTGTGTTCCCTTTCTGGGCCGAGTTGCCATGGTCCCTGCCAGAGGTGGAAGCAGAGGTATTTGACTCTTTCTTGGCAGAGTCGAGCCTTCCTTTAGGGACCCTGTAACCCGCTTCCCCGAGGAGACTGAGCAGTAGATGAATTCCTTCCACGCATTCCTCATAGGTCTTTCCTGCTAAGAGGCGGTCATCCCCATGCCGGAGTAAGGTCCAGGTGTGTTGGTTTGCCAGGAACGCCTTTAAATCCGAGGCTAGAGGAGTCCTGAAGATGATCAGGGAGTTCTTGAACCCCTGAGGCAGCCGTGTCCCTGTCAACTGGCCCTTGTCTCCGCTTTCAGGGCTTGGAAGGCAAAGATTGGCTGACTGAGGAGCCAGGTGGATGCAGAAGAAGGCATCCTTGACGTCCAGACAGGTGAAATAAGCTATCTCAGCGGGGTTGAGGCCTAGGAGGGTATATGGGATGGGGACAACAGAGTGCAGGGTGACAGTTGCCTGGTTGACTGCTCATAAACCTTGGACCGGCCAGTGTTCATTGGTCCCTGGCTTCTGAACTGGCAGGAGAGGCATATTCCAGGAGGATTGGCAGGGACGGAGAATTTCATACTTCAGAAGTCTCTCTAATGTTTTTGGATCCCCACTTGTGCTTTATGGGGGATGAAGCACTGTTTCCGGCAGGCTGGCTCAGCTCCTGATTTTCACTCCACCACCACTGGAGGAATGTGTCGGGCCAGTCCTGGAGGGCTGTCTTCAGCCCACGCTATGGGCACTTTGAAAGGGAGCTCGGGTTCCTGTTGGGACCCTCCTATGAGACTACAGAGGCACCGCTCTTCCCCTTGGGGAACCGTGAGCAACACGATCCTTGCTTCTGGCCTCCCCAAGGTGAGGGCTGCTTGGCCACATGATTCAAAGTTAACCTGAGCCTGGAGTTTTCCTAAAAGATCTCGTCCATTAGTGCCACGGGGCAGTTGGGCAGATACAGGAATTTGTGGACAACCTCTCGTCCTCCTAGGTGGCACCGGCAGGGCTGCGGGAAGGGGTGACAGCCTTGTCCCCCGGTTGCTCCCATGACGGTAGCTCGTCTTTGAGAAAGAGGGCCCACAGGCCGAGTAACAACTGAGTGTTCAGCTCCGGTGTCAACCATAAAGTCAATAGGCTGATCCCCGACTATCACATGGACCATAGGCTCCTGGGAGCCTAGCAGAACGGAGCCTGGTCTGGCCTAGTGCTGGTAACACAGGCTTCCTTCCCTTCACCTGACCTTGGGAGGGTGCCAAGGCTGGGGTTAGGAGGACCCTACAATTCTCCTCTGAACAGACTCTCAACCAAGGGTGTTGGGTACGAACTATTGCCTCCCAAGAATCAATATAAGGGAATTTGTCTAGGTGGCCAAGTTGACCGGTAATGGCTTGAGACACTTTTGCAATGACCTTTCCCTTATCAAGAGCACCCTCTGCTGGCCACCCAATGCCAAAAGAGGGCCAGTCGATCTCACAAAGGGTGCGGAGTTTCTGTGGGGTGAGTTTAACTCCATAATCTCCTAAATAACCCTTTTTGAAATTCATAAACACACACCTAAAGGTGTCTGTTTACTCTGTTTTCCACCCAACCTTCCTCCCGTGGTCAGCGATGCTATGCGCTCAGAGATTCGCTTTCATCTCTGGCCGCTCCCCTCATGGGGAGCAATCGGTGGGTCAGTATAAACCCCCGATTCGGGTCACTGGAGTAGACTCCTCACAGAGAGATCCAGTGACTCCTCCCTAACCATATGAGGTTCGCCACGGAACCACGGATAGAGGCTCAACTCTCCCTTCGTCGCAAGGCCACATCTCAGTCACACGCAATCACATGCCAAACACACTCCGCCCTCCGCCCTCCTCTATGTACCTGAGAGGTCACAGCTTTCTCTAACAAATGTAGAGTATTCGGGTGACCTCGGGAATTAATCAGACTCGCCTTCTGCCCTATAGCAGACAGACCGTCCCTGGGACCTGGGCCCTTACCACTCAGTCGGGCAATGCTCCTGGGCTGGTTCCTGCACCTCTCCGGGTTCCGTTGTTCTTCTGGGGCAGCCGCTCAAGGTCCCTGAAGAGACATTTCTCTTCTTACGGACAAGGGGCCCATTGGCACGTCAAGTGGAGTCTGTGTCTCCCTGCGTCCTGGGGGCCAGAACCAAAGACAAGGGAGGCAAACACCGCCATCTCTGGATCCTGGAAGAGTCCCCAGAAATGTTCTCGAATGGCGAGACAAGGCACCGAGGCTATGAGCAGGAAGCAGTGTGTGTTGATGCCGGCACCGGCTTTGTGGATTCTTACCCGAAGGCTGAGCCCCAATTGTCACATAACGGACAGTTTTGCACAGTCTTGTCATTCCTACACAGCTGCAGATATAAGGAAGAACACTGATTGGTTGCCAAGCTACGAAACAACTGATGTGAGCCGAAGTGTCCTTGAGGTGGGGGAAGGGCAGTCAGGAACGAACCTGTTCAAGCAGAAAATGGCCAGGCAGGGTCAGGCTGCCACAGTCCCACAGCGATTTCTCATCTCGGTGCCCATGGCAGGGACACAGACCCAGAGAGGTTAGCTCTATGACTGGGATCGCACAGTGGCGTCCTTTGGGGACAGGGGCCTCCCTTAGTCCTCTCTATGTCCCTTGAGCCAGGTGTTGGGAGTGGTGTCCAGTAAACGCCAGCATGGTCGCTGCTACCAGCATGGTCACTGCTCGGTGGCCTTGGCTCGCCATTCTCCTCAAGTCGCAGGGAGCCCTCCTCCCAAGGGAGTTCTGGGTGTATCACTCAGCTGCATACACCCCCCCACCCCCCACCAAAGCTCTGGGCTCACAAGGACAGACCTGTAGCAGGGCAAGGAGTGTGGAAACGGCCATAGGCAGCTGGGCAGGTGCCATCCCTGGAAGCTGATGAGAGCCTGGCACACCTGGTGTGGAGCCACAGGCTCTTCTCACCTGGCTGACCCTTGCCACAGTGACGAGCAGCCAGCCCAGTGGGTGAGGCTGCCCTATGTGCGATGGGTGGGGGCAGCTGCCATCGGGACCCGAGGGAGGCTGGTGGGCATGGGGAAGCCATCTGGGGGCCTGGCCAGGCCCAGAGGGCTCGGCCACTCCAGCAGGCACTGAGGCCAGTGCAGTGCTCAGCTGGGCAGCCTCGTCTGGAGGCCATGGGCCATGCGGCCTCGCTGGGCTTGGGCGGGGCCGCTGTTCTGCCCAACACAGGTCCTGCTGGGGCCGGAAGGGCCAGATGCCACCCGGTCCTCCGGCACCTGATTCACAGCCTCGGCCCGATCTCCCCCAGCTCCAGGGCCCTCACTTGCAGCAGGGGTGACCCTCCCCCACAGCCGCTGCCACCCCGGAGCACATGGCATCCAGCCTCAGCTCATGCTGGGCCCTCTGCCTGGGTCACCCTCCTGCTGCCCCTTCGCTCCGCCACCTCCACCTGGGCCTTCCTGATGACAGCGCCAGCTTCTGTTCACCACTAGGTGCCAGCACCGTCATGTCACCTTGACCTTCCTGTGGGTGTTACTTTTTTTCTCCCCAGCTTAATAACGAGAAACCTGGCCAAGGTCCCCGGCCTGGAAGGTGCCCCTTCCGGAGCTCCCGGGGTCCTGGGCGGACACCTGCTCGGAGGCACGCCCGGCCCTGCCGGCACCAGCCCGCCCCCAAGGTGACACTGTTTCCTGTGTGCCCCCACCCTGTACCCAGACCTCCCCACGTCCCGACGCCTCGGGCACTTGTGGGAAGCTGGAGGCAGAGAGGGAGCAGCTCACAGAACAGGCGGCCTCAGCCGCAGGCCCCATCGCCTTGCAGGATCGGCTTGCGGGATGTGGCATGCGAAACGATCCTTCCTTCCGTCCGCTGCAGCGGGGGACAGTCCTGGCAGGGCAGTGGCTACGGGGCTGGGAGGGTGGGGGTGGGGGTGCCTGGGGCCTCGGAATACCGGGGGGCCAGGGAGCGAAGACCCACATGGCAGGGTGGGGTGGGGAAGAGCTCACGAGGAGCTGCCTGGGACAGGCGGAGGTCCTGAGCTGGGTTTCGGGGGCGAGTAGGAGTTTGTCAGCTCCAGAGTAGGAACAGGAATGACAAGCTCGCACAGTCACGGCCTGCGGTTGCACGTGTGTGTGTTGTGGGGGGCTGTGGGGGGCTGCTACATGTTATACTGAGGGAGGGAGGGCAAGGGGCTCCGCGTGGGCACCAGGGGCCACTCACGCCCAAAACGGTGGGTCCGCTCTAGAGTCGGTCTCAGAATTCATCAGGAAGCTTTGTTGCAGGTGACAGAAAACCCAGGAGCCAAAGCAGCTTAGGCCCAGGAGATTTACTGGCTTACGTAACAAAAAAAAAAATCCAGGAATTAGACCAGCATTCATCAGGCTGGATCAAGGGTGTTCTCTGTGGGGACTCCATCCCCCATTTCTGCTGACTGCTTTACTCCTCGTGACCCCCAAACTCAGCCAGGCGCCCCCTGACGCGGCATAGATGGGCCACCGGCCGTGCCTCCTCTCCCACGGCGCAGAAAGTCGTCTCCCCTTCCCCACTAGTCCGCCTCGACAAAAAGTTGTCGAGTTTGCCTATGATTGGCTGCTGCGGCGTGGGACAAAGGCTCAGCCCTGAACACCACTGGCCGTGAGTGTCACTGGCCGATCCGGGGGGGCTGGGCGGGGTTGCTTGCTGTAGGGAGAGGGGGCAGGTGGAGCCAGCCTCGCCTGCTGGGACCACACTGAGCCGTACAGCGGAAGGCCCATGCAGCAGCTCCCGGCAGCCAGCCCGAGCCGTGGAAGACTGAGGCAGCTCCACGGCTGAGTCCTCTGGGACGTCTTCCCATCTGCCCCCCTGAGCCCGTCTGAGTTTGGGCTCCGTGTGGCCCGGTGTCCACACTGGCCGGGTGGTTGGAAGGGGAGCAGCACCCCTCCAGGCTGGGCCAAGCTGGGCCAGGCAGTGACCTCTGGGCCGGCAGGGCGGGGGCGTGGGTGCCGGCCGTCCTGCCACGTTCCGGCCACCTGTGGCTCCACAGGCTCCCCCAGGAGAGCCTCCAGCAGTCCCCAGGGAGGCACGGTTAGCGGTCACCCCAGGCTACAAACCACAGGACGAGGCACAGAGAGTTCTGGGACCCAGCCAAGGGGAGCTTGGGAGCGGTGAGGGGGGCTGGCCAGAGGGGCTGAGCTGCCTGGGGATGCCCCGCGCCTAGGCCCTGCTCTCCTTCCTGCCTCTGCCCCGCCCCCCACTGCCTCAGACCCCTCCTGGATAGAGCTAGCAGCCCACGGCAGACAGCACCTTCACTGAGTGCCCATCCCAGGGACCAAAGGACAGCCTGGCACAGTGCCTTGGTCCTCATGCATCTGTCCGGAAGCAGGCGCTTTGCCCCTCCCCCCAGGCTGCGTGACCTCCCTGGGGAGGGCCAGGGCAGGTGGCCACTGGCTCAAGCCCAGGAGGAGCCAACAGAATGTTCAAACCTTGACACTTCACACCAGGCCAGGCCAGAGGCCCCATGGGAGCCTGCACGCCTCCCAGTGAGGCTCGATGCTGCCTCCAGCGCCCGTTCTCCTGGGGGCTATTCCCTCTCAGCGAGCTCAAGGGTGAGGTCACCTATGTTCTCTGTTCTGACCCCACCGGACAGGTCTGCGTCAGGTGGGGCCCGCCCAGCCCATAGACCAGAAGACCGTGTCTACGGGTTCAGAGTGCCCTGGGCCAACCACCCGGAGAAAAGTCATGAGGTGCTCACCCCATGGCTTCGTCCCACCCCCCTCAAATCGACATCTCAAGACGCCATGCTGCGTGCAGACCCGAAGAGTCTTCAAAAGAGACCCACAAGTACCGCAGCGAACAGTCACCGTGGCAATAACTCGAAGTCCGTGCTGCAGGAGAGGGAAGCCGGCTGTGGCGCCGGGCGCAGCTCTGTTCCTTTGCGCCTTGAGCCCAGCACGGAGTTGGCGCCCGGGTAACATGTCAGACAGACAGACAAACGAGGTAACGTTTGAGACGGGCTTTGAAGGACGAATAGGAGGTCATCGAAGGGAAGAGGAGAGGCTCATCCCAGGTGGAGGGCACAGCATGAGCGAAGGCCGGACGCGGACGAAGCTCCGTGCTCCGCCGCTGTGGAGGAGGTCGGGGCCCCTTGGTCAGAAGGAAGAGGTGGGGTCCTGGTCCGCTGGCGCCAATGCACAGTCTTCCCTGCTGCTGGCCTTGCTGCCCTTAGTCCCCTGGCCTGGCTCTTCAGCATGGCCCCCGAGCCTCCCTCAGCACCCGGGCCCCCTTCTCCAGGAGGCCTCCCCCGACCACCCCAGGCACTGGCTGTGGGGACTTCCTGCCTGTCCTATCCTGCGCCTCAAATCCCACCCTGGCCAGCCTGCGTGACCCCACTACAGACTTGACAGCACCCCCTGGGCAGACAAGGATGCGGAGGCCAGGGAGGAGGCCGGGGTGTTGCAAAGCAACACCTCCAGCCGGAGTGGGTCCAGTCGGGGGCCCCGGGCCCAAACCTGAGGCCACCTCTGAGAACAAGACTCAGAGCCCCTTCAGACGGGGCGCTGCCTGGGGCCCGAGGCTGGGCTTGGGGGGAGACGCACCCCTGGCTGCCCCACCATGACAGGCAAAGGAGGAGGAGGTGCCCCTCGCTTTAGCGACCCTGGCGCTAAGTGCAGACACATGGCTTGGCCGAGCGCCGCCCTTAGCCTGGGCCAGCTCCCAGCGCGGCTGAGCTGCCCGGCCGTGCCCCGGCCCGGAACACAGGTGGGGCCTGGCCCTGTCCTGGGGCCTTGGAGGAGCAGTCAGCTCAGGAAGCTGGTGACCTTGCCAAGGGCAGACAGCCAGGCGAGGGTCAGGAGCATGCCCCACTGTCTCCTCACCTGTCCCTTCCCTCCCCTGGGACCCTCCCTGGGCCGGCCTCCTGACCGGGCAAGCTGGGGGCTTTGGGGTGCTCGGGCCCCTGGGCCTCTCCTGCAGGCCTGGCTCTAATAGCTCCTGCCCCTCATCACCCTACTTAATCTCAGGCTCTAGGGATTCCTATTGTCCCCATTTCACAACCAGGAGACAGACGCTGGGCAAGGTCAACCCAAGGTCACAGAGTGGTGAATGGCAGAGCTGGGGTTGGAAGCGTCTGCCAGATGCCACCCACATGCCCGCCCGCCACACCCCACTGCCCCTGAGCTGGAGGGACGGCTCCGTCTCATGGATGAGGAAGCAGGCCTCGGGAGACACGGTCCCTGAGGTCACCCACTGAGTGGGCAGAGCAAGGCCTCTGCCCACGACCTCCATGCCCGCCCCACGGGGAGGGGCTGTCTTTCTGGCGTGAATCAGGAGCGCACAGCCTCGTCAGGGAGGCAGGCACCAAAACAGACGTGAGCATGAGGCGCCGGCGGCTGCACCCAGCACAGGAGGGCTGTGGGAGATCCGTCCTCACCAGCCTGGGGCTGGGAAGCCTTTCTAGAAGAGGCGATGTGACCGCTGTCCCACGCCCTTAAGGACTAGGAGGTGAGACTAGGCGAGGGGTGTGGGCGGGGAGGGAAGTGTGGGTGTCCACAGGTAAGGGAGCACCTGGAGGGAGCAGGGCCTGGGGACAAGAGGCGGCTGGGTACGCTCCGAAGGGCCGTGGACACCCTTGGGTCTTTGAAGTCCGCAGGGAGCCATGGGAAGTTTTAGAAGGTGAGTGGCAGCATCAGGTGTGTGGTTTGAAAGCTCAGTCCGGCTGCCACGTGGCTTCCGGATCGGAGGCTGTGGGAGCTGGGGCGGGGTGGTGGGGTTTCACCAGGCAGGCGCCCAGGAGGGGGCCCTGGGGTGGGGGCGGAGCCACATGGGCCAAACTCAGCCACCCCTCCCACAGTTGTCCTGCAGGGCACGGGGCCCTCTGGCTCCCGTCCCCATTCCCACCGCTCACTCTCCGGGGTCCCACTCTAAGGGCATCTGTGCCGAGGGCAGACCGGGCTTTGCAGGGGTGAGTGCTCCCCGCCCACAGCCCAGAGCACCAGACGGCGGGAGCAGCCAGCCGTGGCCATTCTGGGGGTGCTGCCAGGGCAGGGGCCACTCCTGCCAGGGCAGTCCCTCAGACACTTCGCTGGAAGGAGGTGAGCGGGGCAGGCAGGAGGGTCACGGGGGGCGGGGTGGGGTTCAGAGCAGAGCTCTGTGCGGTGTGGACCCCGGAAGGAGGAGAGGAACACCTGGCAGGGAGGCCTGGGAGGCGGTGCTGAGGCTCAGGAGGGGCTGGAGGCTGCGGGAGGGGTTGGAGCCACAGAGGTGAGGGAGGGGACGCGGGGAGGAGTGCTCTAGAACCACACCCAGCGCCACAGAGCATCTCCAGGTGCTGGTCGCTGGGAGCACCGAGGAGCACAGCAGGGAAGTCCCTCCGCTCTCGGAAAAGCAGGTGAGGGGGCGTCAGGCGGCTGTGGTGTGAGGGCCTAGAGGCTTCCAGAAAGAGGCATCCAGTAGGAGTGTGGTTCTTGGGGCCAGGCCCAGATGCGGGAGGCACGGCCCATGGCAGGGGCTCCGTGTGGCTTTTGGGCACACCATGTGGGGGGTCATGCTGGGGTCATGCCCACGCCCCGCCCAGACAAGGCTGGGCAGACGAGGCGGGGCTCCGTCAGCACCTGGGCGGCAGGTGTCTGGCTCTTGAGACGTCAGGTGCAGTAGCAGGATCCAGGCCCCTGGGCGGCCGGGTGGTCTGCGGCCACCCCCTCCTGGACAGCCGTGTCTGCACGTCCTCACCACTCGCCTCTCAGCCCAGGTCACCTGTGAAGCTGCGTCCAGAGACCTAGGGCTCCTCACTCCTTAGAGGGGGCTGGTGGTGATGTTTCCTGTGCCTGGTCTGTGCCCGACAGTGCTGTGGGCCGTAATCTTCCGTCTGACCGCAGCCGGGAGGGGGTCCTAGGCACACTCAGGGTCAGGAGCAGCGGGGTGGGGGTGATGTGGACATTTTCACGGGCACTGTTAGCCTCCTGGAGCCCCCAGGCCAGAGGCCTCGCTCATGGCTGCGACGTGGCCCCAAGTCCAAAGGCCAGGCTGAGGTCGCAGTGTGCAGCCGGGGTGGAAGCCAGCCTGCCCTCCGACCCCGAGGCCCCTCCCCTGCAGCAGGCCACCGCACCCAGGGCTGAGCCTGCAGGAGGCTGTGCTTCTCCGCTGTCCCATGGAAGCCAACCTCAGGCTGCCCGCTGGTGGACCTCAGTGCCCCGTGTGGAGTGACTGGGCGATGACGTGAGCCGGCAGACACCCTCAGCTCCCCAGGGTGCGTGGGGCGCAGGGATGGAGGGGCAGGTGGCCAGTGTCCAGCTCAGGAGGACCCAGGGCTTCAGCTCCCCTGAGAGGCAGCTGCCTGGCAGGGTGGCTGGCTCAGTGGCAGCCTGGGGTGTCTGAGCGCCTGGCCCCCAGGAAGACGTGTGCCTTCGGGCCCCCTCACAGCCCCGCAGACACTGCTTCCACCACGGTCCACTTGGCAGCCCCTCCAGAGCCCGGCGTCTGGGTCGTAAGTCTCGTTGGGCTCCGAGGTCCTGGGTCCCACCCCTGGGCCCTGCTGTTCCACGGGGGGCTACGGGTGAGCCCACAGAGGTGAGGCCCCAGGAGCAGCTGGGCTCCCACTTCTCACCTCCCACTTAGGGCAGTTGGCACCTTGACCGGCTCCCGCCCTCCTTCCAGGCCAAGGGGCCTGGCACCTGCTGGTGTCAAGCCCCTGCCCCACCAGCCCTGGCCCCTCCTAATCCCACCTCGGAGCCACCAATGCCTCCTGCCGGGGCCTCTTCCCAGCCCAGCCCTGGTCCCCGGAGCCCCCGCCCTGCCTCCCTCCCACCCCAGGGGACAGGACGCACAGTACTTGGCCCCTGGAAACCCGGCCTGAGCCCCTGGGTCCCCGTAGCTCCACCGGCCCTGGTTCCGTGGCCTCTCCCTGCCTCATTTGCTTCCCCTGCAGAGTGGGGCCCACTGGTGCCATCCCGTAGGGCCAGTGAGGACTGCATGAGCTCTGGGCACTCTGGGAACCGCAACCCCTCCCTCCCCCAGCCTTGCAGGTTACACTTGGTCTGGACTGCCCCTACCTGCCCCTTGTCCCTGGCTTCTTGGTGCCCCCCACTCCCCTACGGTTCTCACCTAGGTCTTGTAAACCCCCAAACTGCCCCTGCCATGGCATACTCAGCTGTCTTCACTGCCACCCACAGGCCCCCAGGCCTCAGTGCTTCCCCCCTCCCCTGCCACAGAGTGACCTTCCCCGACGCCCAGCCCCTGACTGCCCAGGCGAGGACTTAGTGCACTCCCCCACTGGCCTGGCACTTGTCAGGGTCAGGGCCAAGGTCTGGGTCTCTGTCCCCCTCCTCCCTGCATGCTTGGTGCCCCTACAGTCTCCCCCCGAGGGGACCCCAGAGACCCCTCAGGATAAGAGACTTTCTCGGGCAGCGATAGGAAGACTTGGGAACATTTTAGGTAGCACAGTGACAGGATCAGAGGGGCTTTTCGAGGGGCAGGGGAGCGCAGTTGGGGGCTGTTTGGAGAGCAGATGATTGCTCTGTGGCGGGGGGAGGTGATGCTTTTGGGGGAATCTTGGCTGGAACTAGAAATAGCTGTGGATGGGCAGCAGGGTCGGGGGTGTCAAGGCCATTTCCTGGCGTCCAGCTTAGACAGAACTGGCTGGCAGGTGGCACCGCTGGCCCAGATGGGGAGCACTAAGGGGCATCGGCTTCGGGGAAATTTGGGGGGGGCTTGTGGGGCATCTCAGGTGGCAGCTCGGGAGAGATAGGCTACAGACAGGCCAGGAGGCAATGCCTCCTGTGGGGTTCCCGGGGCCAGGCGGGGGATGCAGCGGGATGGAGGGTGACAGAGGGCACCGGGAGGAGGGCCACCAGGCAGAGCTGGGAGCAACAGGAAGCAGCGCTGGAGGCCGAGCAGAGGCCACGACACCCAGTGAAGGGCCTGGAGGTGGAGGCCAAAGAGGCCGGTGTCCGGAGTGAGGCAGGAGAGGCTAAGTGCATCCCAAACACGCACGTCGGACAATCGCAGTGTCACGGGACAGAATGGACACCGGCTGGGGCACTTTGGGGACAGCGGGAGCCATGACCCGCACTGGCTGACTGGCCGCCTGCGCCGCCTGCCCCAGCCCTCTCCCGGAGCTGCCTCTGCATTCCCAGGCCGCCCATGGGGCTGGCGACAGGGTTCGGATCAAGGAGGGAAAAAATAAATTCTTTGTGCCCCACACGCTGCTGCCGCTTTCCCACAGCCGTCACAATTCTGTCCTTGTTCCCAGGGAAGCCAATGGCAGAGGAAACGACGCTGTTCGAAATGCGGTCAGGCCTTGAGAAGGAGTCCCCAGAGGCCCAGGGAGGGCGCCAGGCAGCAAGCTCAGTGGTGATGGAGGCGAGTCAGCAGGACAGGCCCGCCCTCCCCCGCCCCGGACGGACGCTGCACCAGCACCCGGCAGAGCGGGGACACTCCTGTGTGCAGCCGAAAGATGGAGTTTTCCCAAGGACAGCGCTGCGGCTGGCTCTAGGATCTGGCTTGGCACCAAAACACACAGCAAGATGCTCTCAAGGGGGAGAGGTTAGGAAATAAGCAATGGAGACGGTCAAAGGTACTGGCAGCAGAGACCCGAGACGCGTCCTGCCCCACTGACCTTGACTTTGCTGCGTGCAAAAGTCCCCAGGCTTTCTGGGTCTGCGCAGACCGGGCAGGTAGAGGGTACGACCGGGCCCAGGCGGGCAGCTGCACTCGGCCTGTCTTCGCATCCACCTCCCCTGCCACCTCGAATCTCTGTGTCCCTCTGGATTGACCAAGGGAGTGAACAAAAAACTCACATGTGTGCATACACGCAGACATGAGCACACAGACAGGCTCGCACACACAGATGTGAACGTACACCGTACACAGACAGGTGCACACACAGAGACAAATGCAAATGCACACAGAGACATGTACATGCTCACACGCAGGCACAGAGGCATGTCATCTTATACAGAGGCATGCGCACAGATACACAGATGCGCATATGCACACACATTCACGCGCATGCATGCATGCGTACACACAGGTGTGCGCACATAGGCATGCGTGCACATACTCACTAAGGTGGCATGCAAATGCACGTGTGTGTACACACAGTCACACGCATGCACGTGTGCACCCAAATGCATACTCATGCACACGCACGCAAGCGTACGCACACCTATGCTTTCTTGCGCGCCAAGGTGGCAGGTGTGGCCCTGAGCTGAGAGTCAGGAAGTGCCACCGCCACTCCCCACGGGACTCGGCTGTGTGGAGTCTGGGGGCTCTCCCACGCTCGTCTGCCTTCTGCCAGCTGGAGGAATAGAGCCACGCCTTTGGGGTCTTCCAGCTCTCCCCTGTGGGCCGCAAGCGCCCGTCAAAGGCCAGGCGCACAGCTGAAGGACGGACTGGCTCTGGGGCAGTTCCAAGAGCAGCTCCCAGGGAGGGGCACAGGGCCGAGCCCTGGCAGTGGGCACCTCCCACCCTGGGGGCTGGCCGAGCCCACTCTACACAAGAGGGAGATCCGCTCAAGGTCACAGCCTGCCGAAGCCAGTGTTCTTTTTCTGCTGTTTTGAAATAAATACCTCTTGCATGATATGTTAACAGAGAAAAATGGAGGCTTTGAGGCAGCCAGGGAGGAGAAATTCTGATACTGTCTCTTCACCGCCCGGCCAGCGGATGACTCATTACCCAGCAAGTGTACATTCAGTGCCCGCGACTTTCCGGTGGCACAGGAGGACACGCACTGAAGGAGACTCGAGTCCTCTTTCTTGTAAACCAGTTCAATCTAAGAAAAAGCCCCGTGTGGCCAGGGCGGCCTGGGCCACCGCCGTGCCTTCCCATCCCCTCTTCTCGGGTGGGCCCGGGCGCTCTCTGAGTGTGTGCGCGACACACATCGCACTCAGGAAGGGGTGTCGCACAGATGGAGGGGTGTCCTGCCCACTGATCTCAGTGGTCAGTCCTTCCACAGCTGCATGGGCCGTGGCCACAGGAGGTTCCAGAAACATTGCCCGTGCCCACATCCCTCGGCCGCAGCCAGAAGGCGTTGTGGAAACAGCAGTGAGCCGGGAGCCCGGAGCCCGGCCGCAGCTGGGCCTCCCTGGCTGGCCCGTCCTGCTCGCGGCCCCACCGCCCACCTGCTGCAGGGCTGCCCAGAGCCTCCCCAGGGGCTCAGGAAGCTCCTCCGGGTCCAGGCGGCAGGAAGTGGCCAGGCCCCGGGGGCTCCAGGACAGGCGGGCCTCCCCTCCAGAGCTGCGCCTTAACAGGTCAGAGCAGCCCCGGGCAGGGTGTGGAGGCCGCTGCCTGGGGACTTGTCAAGACGGGACTTTGAAGGGTCCTTTAAGAGCACGAATTTTATCGCAGACAAACGTACTGCGATAGAATGTTACGTTAAAAAAGAGAAGCATCCACCTGTCGAACTTCGGTGCAGTATCGAAGACCATCGGCCATGACCTGAAACTGCTCTTCCAGTCTCCCTCCCTCTTCCGCCTCCCCTGTCTGGGAGGCCGGGTTTTCTTCGCGGATGTCCACAAAAATGGCGTCGTGCAGCTGATTCGTGGCAGAGCAGATACGAGAATCCAGCCCCCTTCTTTTAAACCAGACATTCAAGAGATTTGCAGGAACGTTTTAGAAATGTCGAGGGGGCCGTTTGAGCACTATAATCGTTTTCATAGATGTTATGTATGTTAACACACGAAGGGCTCGCTATTGTTATTTTTAATATGAATTAATATTTAAAGTTTTTTTCAGCTCTAATCTCTAATGCCGGAAACGCCGGCTAGTGTGGCCCACATAGACAAAACGCTTTGGGGTTCTCGACAGCTTTTAAGAGTAGAAAGGGGCCGTGAAACTGAAAGGTTTGAGAACCACAGTCTACCATAACCACAGCCCGACGATTGAAATCAGGGCGCTGAACACTAACGTGACACCACCTGAGTTCACCTGCTCCTCCCGAAATCTCTCCACGGCAGCTCGAAATCCTGAATGGGAGATGGAAGGTCAGCGTTTCACGGGGCAGAGTTTCTGTGTGGAAAGCTAGAAAAAGCTGGGGAGATGGCCAGGGCCGATGGTGACGTATACTGAAAAATGGTAAATCTGTGATGTGTACATTTGAACACAATGAACCATTACGATGGTAAAAAACAAAGGCTTATTTAAATACGGTGAGTAGCATCTGTATAATAAAAACAAGGAAAGTTATAGGATGTACGTGATATATTTCGCTATGAAATATCGCAGTGTGAACAGAGGCAATCGCTAGGGAATTTCTACGCCAAACAGCCAGGTATTGTTAAGTCGGAACGTGCAGGAGGTGGCATGCCAAAGGTGTGGTGACGTTTTTATTCACCATTTCCGTTGCTGTTATTGTGGTTGATCATTCGGACGAGATCCCAATCCCCAAGAAGCTTCCAGTCTAGTGAGAGAGATGGACAGCAAACAGACAAGTACAGCCCAGGGAGATGAGCAGAGGCATGGGGCTGAGGGAGCATGGAAGAGGAACACTAGCTGGAGAGGAGAAGCCAAGGAGGCCTTCCCGGAGGAGGTGATGCCTGCAGGAGTCTAGAAAATAAAAAGACGTGAGATACCCTGCAGAAGGAAAAGCAAGTGTGACACAGTGGCTTGCAAATGGGGAGGCTGGAGAGAGAGTTGGGGTTGGGACCCTGGCCGCCCCAGGTGTCAGGTCCCGGGGCTCCGGCCAGGCCTATCAGGCCACCAGCAGTGCAGGGCTGTGGCGAGAGGGTGACCGTGCGGGTGACAGAGCCTGGTGCCTGGTGGGTGAGGGGAGTGAGAAGTCAGGGCCCAGCCAAAGGGGCGTGACGGGTAGAGTGCGGGAGGAGGCAGGGCCTAGAGTCTTCTTGACTGGGCCCTTGATCTTGACCTTCATTACCTTTGACCCTGATAGGGAGTCTCCAAGGGCGGCCTTAATTCTCCCCGTGAGAACACCAGGTACTGAGAGGTAAGGCAATTAGCCAACTTCACCCAGCAGAGCCAGGACTAGGGGTGGCTTTCAGCTTGATTTTGGTGCTCAGCAAAATGGTGACGGGGACAGGGAGCCTCTCTCAGGGATGAGCCCGGGGTCACCCACACGGCCTCTTCGGTCTTCATTTCAGGGCCTTTGCCTGGCTCCAGGGACCCAGAGAGGATTTCATTGGGTCCTGCCTTAAGGACTCTGCCCCACCCCAGTCTAGAAATTTCCAGCCAGACCTCAGGTCCTGCCAAGAGGCCCCTCCCCAGCCAACTTCTCAGGCTCCCTTCCAAAGGGGGTGGAAGCGGCTCCCTCTGCCAGGAGGCGCAGGTCTGACTGGGAAGCGAGGGCAGCCAGCCCTGGGCTCCCTCTGCCCTGCGAGTTTGCCCAGGCTTGCCCGCCTGGTACCATCTTCCTCTTACGGCAGCTCTATCACTTCTGCTGGTTTCCAGCAAGAAGCCAGAGTGTGTTTTTAGACCAAAGCAGTACATGGGGGAGTCACTGGAAGAGCAAGCAGGTAGATGGGAAGTCACGGTGCATGTCCCCTCCTCTGGAGGGGACAAGGAGCCATCTTTCTACTCCGTGTAGTTTTCAGGGTGACTTTGAGCTGACCCGCCTTGACCTGGGAGGTCCCAGCTGAGCAAGAGAGCCAAGTCCTGCGAGGCCACGAGCTTGGAGGCTGATCCCGGGCCTGCGCGCATTTCCACAGCCCAGAGCACGAGATGCTGATCAAAATTCACTACAAGTGCTCAGCCGGGATGGTCATGTGTCTGCTTCCCCCAGTGAGGCAGGAAAAAATGCCTCCCTCGTGGGCCCTGGCAGCTGGCTTCTGGGGCATGTCACAGTCACACCCCCTCGAGCACAACTCAGAATCTGAGCTGGCAGGGGACGTCTGAGATCAGCCAGCCCAGCCTCTCAGTTTACAGTCGGAAAGGACGCGGGGCGGTCGTGACTGTCCAAGGTCACAGAGCCCGGGAGGGGAGTGGTGGGTGCAGTGGAAAAAGCGAGGACATGTGAGCTGGGCCTCCGGGCCCCGGGCCCAGGCCGGCAGCTCCAGGGATCAGCTCAGAGCCACGGGTCGGCCTCGAGCCTCAGTTTCCGCGGCTGGGAGCCGAGGGAGAAGCGCTGCCTGCAG
This sequence comes from Eonycteris spelaea, assembly GCA_003508835.1. Taxonomy (NCBI): domain Eukaryota; kingdom Metazoa; phylum Chordata; class Mammalia; order Chiroptera; family Pteropodidae; genus Eonycteris; species Eonycteris spelaea. Next base: position 81,706 of record PUFA01000270.1, on the reverse strand, counting down.
GGCTGCTCGGGCCAAGCAGTGCCAAGTCCAAAGTGTCCCGCGCACAGGGTCACGTTGCCCACAACCCCTGCAGCCGAGCCGGGGGTGGGGAATGGGGGGCTCCAGGCGCCTGACCCGCTGCCTGGTCGGGGGGCAGCGACCCCCTTTCCTCTTCCTAAGGGGGTGTGCTCCCCAAGCCCTGAGTAGTGACCAGCGCCCCCCGTGCCAGGTGAGAAGATGCTCGGAGCCCACGGGGCAGGCCGCGTCCTCGCGCTGCGTAACAGCTGAACCCGAAGCTCAGACGGACAGCGCGTGGGAAACGGACATCATCGACGCCGGACGGGACGGCCAGCGTTTCGGCATCCGGTAATGGCAAGCCAGGTTACTCGGAAGGGCGTTCTCTCTGGAAATGAGTAAAAATGTTGATTAAAAAAACAAAATTAAAAAAAAAAATCCTGCTAAAAGCGTCGAAGAATGGCCGGGATCCTTGAGAACCTGCAGAAACCCCAAGAGGGGGTGCTGCGGTCGTGTCTGCCCTGAGGGTCTTCGCCAGCCTGGAAAGGATGGGTCTCGACTTTGAGCGGGGAGGGCGTGTGCGGACAGAAGTCAAAGGGTGAGGCGTCTCATGGGGGGACTTGCCCTCATATGAGGCTGGCGGCCCAAAAGGCCACACCATGGGAATGGGGGGTGGGGCAACGTGTTGGCGCCTGCGCAGGGGCGGGAGTCCGCCTCGCTCCCCTTCAGGGCATCAGCGCTGGGGCGGCCGGGGGCCGAGATGGGAGTCATGCTTGGAAACCACCTGCTCAGTCCTTGGCACCTGCTTAATCATCACGTGAAAGTTTTTTCTGAGACTCAGCAAAATGTGTTGATTCAATTTCATGCTTTCGCCTGAAGAGAGGAAGCGATGGATGGGCTTATGGAGCCCAGGCCACCTTTCCCACCAAGAACCCCGCCTGCCAGGGTGCCCGTCCCGTGTCCTCCTGCTCCACGCCACTGTCACCACTGTCACCTTCCGGAGAGCGTGCCGGTGTTGATGGCCTTCATGCGTGGCAGAATCCAGCTTTGTTCCTGCCTGTAGCCAGCTCCTTCCCCTGCACACCTCAGGCTCCCAGGTGGCGGGACCCTCTTCCCCTGGCCAGCCTGCGCCATGAGGGCGCCCAGCGCCCCGTGGCCCGTGAGCCAGGACCCTGGGTGGGCGTAACCTGCCGGCTCCTGAGGCAGCCGCCCACGCCCTGCTCCCTCGCTTGTCAAAGATTGTGATCAGGCCCTCGCTCATGCAGGATTTTGTATTTCGTGCTGCAGGTCCCAACAAGAGCCCGAGCGTTGACTGGAAAGTAAACATCACAAGTAAATCGGAGGAGAGAGTTGGGCACGAAAAGATTGGGAAACTGTCAGGAGGCCTTCACAACTCGCCGTGGGCTTCTCAGTCAACACGACTTGTCTGGGCAGCATGTCCTGGACTTCGGAAGCAAACATTGTGAATGGCTTTGGGGACTGCCAATCAAAACACACCAACCCCTATCGATCGTTATCGACATTTTATATGAGGCATTTTTATTAAGAAAAGGCATTTCTGACAACAAAAGAACGTAAAGGACATACTCTCAGGTAGAAAGGAGCTACTTCTTTAAATCGACTAGATGAAGCTTCACAGGAAACTCCACAAAGTCCCTGCTTCTTTCCCCCATTTGGCCACAGACCGGGGACGATTTGTCAAATGTGGCCTGTCCCTTCAGGAGACTGGGAACCGCGGGCTCATCCCTCATTTTAGTGAAAACCAAGGCCTGGAGGCGCAGAGAGAACAACACCCTGTTCATCCACTGGCACCGTTGATGGAGCCTCCGTGGTGCAGGCCCTGAGCTGGGCCCCCCGGCCTGCGCCGCCTGAGGCTGCTCGGGCTCCGGTTCCGGCTGCCTTGACTGGCTGGCAGGACTCTTCTATAAAAAGCAGATACCAGGCAGATCTGAGGATCACGTGAGGAAGCAACAAATAGGCACCTCGCCTGGTGTCAGAGATGTTCCAGGGTTCAATCAATGTCCATTGCTTTGGGGCGTGAGCCAGGGAGGGGAACCGCCATTGTGAAGACAGCCCCAGACCAGACAAAAGCCAAACCAGAAGTGTGGGGCAAGATGGTGGCTTTGCTGGTGGGATGGAGGTCAAGCAGGAGTCCTGGAGGAGGTGGCCCTTGGCAAAGCCCTTGGGCAGGTGGTCAGCTTGTCTCGAATATGACCCACCTGTTGGGCCCTGTCCCTCCGCTCCCTCCACGCTCCCTCCTAATTCTCACCCCTATGGAGGGAGCATGGCTGCCCCATTTTACAGATGAGGATGTGCAGGAAGGCGGTCAGGTCACTTGTCCAAGGTGACAGCATGCGTAAAAGGCAGGCTGGGCTGTGAATCCAGGTCTGTGTGATTCCAAATCCAAGGTCCGTCACTAATGTCAGGAGGGAATTAGGGGGAGCATGTGGCGATATGCACATACCTGCATTATTATGCATTTGTGGGTCAGTGCACCATGTCTTACCTCTACACCTGAAGACCTCGCCCGCCCACAACAGGGTAGCTGATGGTGGGGACCCTGGCCTGGGTCAGATCACTGGGAACCCCAGCTCCACGCACAGCCAAATCCACTGTTCGTTGCTTTACAGTGAGACTCTCACCTATGAGGTCACACGGGTCCCGATGCTGCAAGCCCATGCTCTGAACTGGACGGAACCCATCGCTGACCCAGCCCCTGTCCTCCTGTCCTTAAGCACGGTAGGGTAGCATGTGTTGACCACATAGGATGTCTGGCTCTTGGGAGGGGCAGGGGTGTGGGGCGGCATGGCTGTGAGAGGCTGCCTTGGGCTTCTCAAGAGTGACAGAGACAGATATCAGGGACAGAGGCCGCGTCGAGGTGAAGCCTACAGCAAAGCCCGTCCGCTTACCTCTGCCCACCGTGTACCATTTGCACCCTGTCTCTCTTCGAACATGGCCCCTCTCTCCTGCGACAGGCTTCTGCGTGTGCTGCTGCCCCCCTGGAGCAGTGAGCCCAAGACTGACCCTTAACACTGTGCTTCTGGGTCTGCCAGAGATAGCCATGGTATCAGGCCAGGAGCATGGGCTTCTGGACCAGACAGCAACCCCCGGAGGTATCCTGGGGCAGGTGGGGATGGCAGCTTGGGGCTGGACTCAGAGCCCAGCTCTGGCTCCCTCTTAGAGACCTTGGCCAAAAGACGCCGTTCCCGGGCCTCGGTTTCCTCATCTGTAGGATGAGGATGAACCCAGTTTCCTGGGGACCTGTTGTAAGTTCCACGTCAAGTGACGTGACTTCGAAACCTGGACCCCTGAGGTTTTGCCGTCACTGTCAGGATGGCAGCCGAGCGCCTGCCCCCCGCTGGCCGACGTCCAGTCCCGGGCCGAGCAGCAGCTCTGTACTTGCCAACAATGAACTGTCCCTTTCTCAGTCTGTGTCCCCTGCCCCTGTTGACTTCCACTACCTGACCTGAGAGCACACTTCCAGGAGATCAGAGGCCATCGCCCTGGCTGATGACCTCAGAAGCATACACTTTATTTTATCAGGAGGCTTTGCCGATCAGCAAAGGCAAACCTCGGGGGCCTTGGACGGTTCCTGGAAAAGGGCTGACTGAAGCTTCAGGGCAAACAGACGCCCAGGCCCCCCGAGACGCTGCGCCCACTGGCAGGGGTCAGGGTCAGCTGTCAGGTCTCACATTCTCTCTGAACACAGATGGCTGACGCCACCTGCTTACAGGTTCAGAGGCTAACCTGACGCCCAGGCTCTAGTGGCAGTTGTCCTACCCTTCCGGTCGCCTCCTGCAGCTAACCTCTCCCCTCCTCTGAATGTGCCAGTTTCCGGGGGTGCCGGGAGAGAGCCTAGGCCGCTCTGGTGGGATCGTGCAGGTCAGCAGAGGTGGCTCGGCGGGGCAGGGGACTCAGCAGACCTGCCTCTTCTCCTGGGCCCCACAGCTGGCCTTGTGACCTGGTGTAGTGGGGGCCTGTGCCTCAGTCTCCCTATCTTAACGTGGGCACAGTAATCATCTGTCTGAACATCTTCAAAATTAGAAAATGTGAAATGGGGGCCGAAACAGCATTAGCACCAGGTAAATGGAAGCCACGGACTAAGGTGCACGTGCCCCAAACGCTCTCTGTACTCACGGAGTCTGCGAAGAGGTACTCAGCTGGCGCTCGGACACATTCTTAAGAGCATTACTTTGTCCCCACAGTTACAGGGGACAGTCTGCTCAGTCCCTGCGCAGGGAGCTGTCTCTGCTGTGTTGCTTATACTTCATCAATGCTGAGGGAAGTGAGGAGGGCGGGTGGGAGAAACTTCCAGGAGCTGGTTGCTAGGCGGGTGTCCTTTGTGCCAGTTTCTCCTATGTGGGCTGTGTAACAAGGTCTTCATGGAAAACGGGGACCCACAGTTCCCCGGGAACAACATGCATGGAACCGTTTCTGGCCAGGATGCTCCCAGGAGAAAGCCCTGTGCAACCCTCCACTTTCTACCTGGGTACCTGTGTGAGTGTGTGTGTGTGTGTGTGTGTGTGTGTGTGTGTGGTGTGTGTTTTGGGGGGGTGCTGGCTGAAGGCATTTGTTTGACAGTGACATATTTTGACACATGCATGAAAAATAAATTTTCTCTAAAACCTTGGGAGCCCCAAGAACTCAAATGTATCATTTCTCTATGTCTGCTGGGTAGGCACACCACTCTATTGAACCTTACAAGCTTCCTTTGTCCTCACTTAAAACAGTTTTTACTGGGTCTTTCCGACCACCTGCTTGAACTGGGTTTACGGCAGGCAATCGTGGTGCATCTGGAGAAAGGCGCCAACACCCCTGCGTCTGGACTTTTGGTCCTTGACAGCCTGGGATCTGGAGTATGTCAGGTGACGTCTTTGAGCCTGGACGTCATGTTCAGCTTCCTTCGCCACTACACTCATGACACCCAGCACAGTATGGCTGAATAAAAACCACTACTGTTTGACCAACCTGTGAGACAACCAGGATATAATGGACACGAATTACTTTGTAAACTGTGAAGCAAAATATAAATATTGGCAAGCGCAGTAGAAGTTGGACTCGTCAATGTGGGCAGCCGGTAGGTTATGTGGGCTTCTGCAGGGTGGGGCAAAGTTCAGCACAGGTATGGAGCGAATCAACAAGGGTGAGTTTAAAAGACACCTGTGAAAGGGCCAGGTAGGCCTGCTCTCCAGGGTCTCTGCGAAATGCAGGATTGGCTTGGAGCTCCTTTTCCTGCCCTGAGCAGATCCTCCTGGACGCGTAGCTACAAATAGAACGGTGCAGGAGCAGCGGGCGTGGGGGCGGGGAGGGGTGGCAGGGAGGAGGACTGGCATAGCACACATTTCGTTCCCAAAGGAGGGGGTGCCCTGATGCACTGGCACCGGGGCCTTAGTGCATTCCGCGGGGGGCGCCCCAGCGATGCCGCGCAGACAAAGCCGCTTTGCAGTTCCCCTTCTCACCAGCGGCGGCGGGGCCGCGCGACCTGACCCCCGCGCTGGCGGAGGCCCAGAGCCTTGGCCGGGCGCAGAGTCAGCCCCTCATCCCGACGGAGCCGGCACGGCTCTCGGGCAGCTCAGGCTGGGGTGGGGAGGGTGGTCGGAGTGGGCAGCCCTCCGCGCGCCCGTCCCAATTGCCCTTCACCCATCTCAGTCCCCTGCTCGGCACCTCCACTACCTATTGACTCTTCCTTCCAGCTCACATTCCCTTTCTCCTACTTCTGCATCCTGGGGTCCCGGGGACAAGGTCCTTCACCGTCCGCCGCGCACCCCTAAACTCGAGGGCGCAGCGCCTCGGTGGGGTCTAGACCAGCTCATCCTACAGACCAGCCGAGCCCGGCTCCCCGAGGGAGGAGGGGCCTCGCCAGCGTGGCCTGGGCGCCGGCGGGAACCTCCACCCGTCCCGCAGCCCGGCGCCCAACCCCGCCTGGACTTCAGCTCTTCCTGGTGCGCGGGGCTGGATGCGCGCCCATGCCCAGCCGCACGCCGGGTCCCAGCGCGGCGCTGTACCCGCCCATCCGGTGACCTTGGCTGTCCCTCCACCTCTCCGCCTCAGTTTCCCCACCAGCGCAGTGGCTGCGGGGCGCGAGAGGCGAGCTCAGGGCGGCTCCGCCCCCGCCCCCGTGGGCAGCCAATCGGGCCCCGCCGCCTGGGGGTGTGTGTCCCGCCCGGGGCCGCGGCTGGGGGCCCCGGGGGCGGTCTGGAGGTCCGGATCGGGGCGGGGCCGGGGTCAGAGTGGGGACCCCGAGGCGGGGCTTCCGGGCTGGCCACCCGCGCTATTCCCCCGCGCTGCCCCGCGGAGCGGGGAGGCCGAGGGGCGGCGCGTGCCGCGGGGGCGCGGCTGGCACGGCGCGGGAGGCGGTGCCGGCCGTGCCGGGCAGCGGACGCCGCGGCCCCACGGCGGGGGCGGCGGGGGCGGAGGCTGCCGCCAGCGCCCGGCCGGGTGCCGCCCCCCTCGGCGCTCGCCCGGCGCGCACGGCCTCAGGTGCCCGGGGGCGGGCGGGAGCGCGCGGGAGTCGGCGGGCCGGGGCGCCCCCTCCCTGGGGCCCGGAGCCGCGGCGGGCGGGGAGGGGCCGGGGCTGGCGGCGCATGCGCGGGGCCCGGGGGCTCGCGCTGAGGGCGCTGGCGGCGGCTGCGGCGTGGGAGCCCCCGGCCCAGGTGGCCGCCCCCTGCTCCGCCTCCTGCGAGCGCCCTGGCGTCCGCGGCTGTCGCCGGGGCTGCGCGGAGGTCGCGGCCCGGACCTCGGAGACTCTGGTCCTCGGGCCGTTTCTCGGGAGGGAAGGCCCACCAGGCGGGGCGTCCGGCGCGGTCGAGTTTGGGCGTCACCGGCGGGACAACTTTTCCCGAAATCCACGGGGGTCTCCGAGGCTGAGTAGCCGGGGCCCCGGCAGACCGACCCTCCGAGCTGTGCGCCCCGCGTGCGGGCGGTGCGACGGGAGACGCTCACTGGCGGGTTAGTTCGCAGCCATGGGGCGCCCCTGACGAGCTGCCCCACTGTGTGCCCGAGGCGCGCGGGCCGGGCCAGGGCAGCTCCGTGCCCCGCGCGACGCCCCCCGCCCGCCCCGCCCCGAGCCCCGCGCTCCGCGGGTCTGGCGCGGGGCGCCCGTGCCGGGTCCATCCCGGCCCGGCTGCGCGGCCCCAGGGGTGCAGGGCGGTGCTGGCGCAAGTCCGGGGGGGTCGGTTCTGCCCAGACTTCCGGGGAAACGGCACGACCGTGTTTCCTCGCTTTTTGAGTCTGAAGGAAGGACGGCGTGCCCCAAATGTCAAGGTTCTTTCTAAGAACAGCCCTGTGTTGTCTGATGCCTTGGGTTTCGCAGGGCGCTCTGGGACCTCCGGGGCTGCGCGCCCAGTAAACTCCAGCCCCCTCCCCAAGCCAGAGGGCCCCCCTCCGATCCCAGGACTGCTGGGGAAGGAGAGGCTGGGGAAGCGGTGGGGGCGGCGCTCAGGGTTTCCCTGGGAGCAACCGTGCCACACCACACCATCGCCTCTGAAGAAGTGGGGTCACAGTGACTTTCCTCTTCCAAGGTGGTGGAGAGTTGGGGAGAATCCAGAGGACATATCGTAATCATTTCCTCCTTTACCTCCTCCTGCCAAGGCCGCAGTTAAAGGCCCTGCCTCCTCTGCGAAGGAACAGTTTGTGGCAAGACAAGCTCAGAACCAAGCCGCTGTCACTACAGGTAAATAGGAGGTTGGATTTTCTTAACGTTTCCAAACCCAAGTAGTTCAGTGTTCACTGCTGTTGCCCTACGGACTAGCCGTTTGAGGGTTAATTATTACTTTGTGATGCCACGTTGGATATATTTTTAGTGCTTTGAAAGTAAGATAAGTGCGGATAGATTTCCGTTTTCAGTTCAGAAAACTTTTTTATGTCGGTTTCACCAGGAACTTCATTTCTTTATGGCAGGCGGGTTCCATGTAATTGAAAACTAGATAATATAACTGAAAAATGTTACTGCTTAGCAGACTAAGCTGAAGTCACAGAACTAAAGAGCAGCACTGGCTGTTTTTATTCCAGTTTGAGTAACAAGCTGGACCTGCCATCAGCTAGCACAGGGTTACCTGGAAAAGTGGCAGGTGGTACCGATTTCGTGATCACCGTCTTACGAGGGGCCAGTGAGCCCGACAAAATTCTGTACAATGTTGAAGCCAAAGCAAATTAATCACAGTAGGAAAAATGTTTTTCTCTCTTTTCTCCTTCCTTAGACATATTAGAGCCATTCCATGATCATAAAATAGTTCTTTTTACTAGCTCATGTTTGTCAAACTCGTAAACAGATGGTTAAACATTGTATGTGTGTGAGAGAAAGAATGAGAGGAGAGAAAAAAACGTGTTTCTTCTATATAAACTCTTTGGTAATCTGCTTTTATGAAGTATTAGGTTATGAAAAATCTTTCCATGTGAATAAATTTGTGTTTTATCATTCCAAATGTCTATATAACATTCCATTGTGTTTATTGGATACAGTAAGTATTTAGCCAATCCATATATATGGACGTATAAATATATATATATATATATATTTAATTCATTCATTCTGTAAATATTTATGGAGTAGCTGCTTGGGGCTGTTGTGCTCACTTTTGCGCCCGGCAACCTGGATCCGTTCATGTGGGGTGCAGAGGGGGATACTCTTTTTGACATAACATGTTGCTGTTCAGCACTCTTTTTCCAGCATAATGTGTATGAGCATCTATGTTTTTATAATAGTCTTTAACCTTTTAGGAAAATTTGAAGCGTTTCTTTGCTTTGTATAAACAGATTTTACGCGCTCCAAACCCTCTTCTCCCTTTTCCTCTCACGGCCTCTCCACGTGAGGGTGTGTTCTTAATGGCGAATGGGACGGGGGTCTCAGCTGGCAAGTGGCTGCTGTCTTTGTGTTGGACATTCATACCAGCTTGTTGCATTGCATTTGGAGGTTGTGGCCTGTGTGGTTTCTGCTTTTGTGGAATTGGAGGGCCTCTGTTTTTAAGTTTTTGGTGGCTTGGTGGCCCTTTAAATGTTTCATAAGCATTTGAAATAAAGGCAGTTTGTCAATAGGATAGACATTTACCATATCTGTTATTTTTGTGTTTTAATGACATAGAACAAGCTAACTCACCTCTAAGGCCATGTGGTCAAGGAAAATTAGGCAAAGAATTTTAATTTCCAACTTGCTGTTAAGATGGTTTTAAGGTAAGAACCATGGACTGTAATTTAAAAAAATCTTGTTTCTCCTTGCAAGTATTTCTGTTGCTTGTGGGCAGTGAGGTTCTTATGGAACGAAGCCCATGCATGCAGATTTTCTGGCCTGTTCTGTGGGAAACAGGCATAATATAGTTCGATTTGCCTGTTATCTGAGGTGTGTTCATCCTGTGCTTCTAGATCTTAGTAGTAGTGATTTTGTGGTGTCTAGAAGAGTTTATGCACTTGACAAGGTGAATTTATTCCTTGCTTGCCCAGACCAAGTATAGTTATTTTTGTGGCTGAGCTGCGTTTGTTTCGAGGTCAGCACATGGTACAAGAGAAGGCTTCTGGGAAGTTCGATGTGCATCAGGGGAGCAGCTCAATGTGGTGGGAAGGCAGGTGGTTCACCAGGGGCCAGACTCTCATCCCTTAGCTGCCCCTTGCCAGGCCTGGGGGTCTTTACCACCTCTCCAAACTGTTCTTCTCACCAGAGATGGAGTTCCTCCCTGTTCCACCTCCCGAAGGGTCCGGAGGCCCAAAAATCACGCCTCACATGAAGATTCTGTGCAAAACGTGCAGAACCGTAGGCAGTGCAGGTGGCGTTTTACAGAGAAAGACGCCGCACCCCAAACGGCCTGCGCCCCTCGCTCGGCCACGTCTGACACCTGCGCTTCTTTTGCTCTGACCATTTTATGATTTTTCAGAGGCTTTCAGAGAGGAACGCACCTTCCCCCAGACGCACGATGTTTTCTTTCATTTTCGAATAGGTAAACAGGAATTCTACACCAGTAAGAACAAAACTGTCAGGAGTGGTCCGTGCCATCTCTGAGCGTGACTGTGCCCTCAGCTTTGGGTGGCAACACGTGTCACATTAGTCCATACCCCGGCATCTCTGGTACGCCCAGACCATGTGCAGGATTGCGCCTCCCCCTCCGGAGGGTCTGCAGACACAGGCAGGGAGGGGTCTTCCCAGACTGGCGCATGACCTCATTGGGCCTATTCTGGACAACCCCACATCACGGTCCCTTGTCAGCCCAACTGTCCCTGCTGGGTGAAACTTGGGGAGACGAGCAGGGCATGTCTGACTCACCTCTGCCCAGCTTGTCCTATACACCAAGTAAGTACTGGTAAATTTTCAACAAGCAAGTAAACGACGGACAGAATTTAACAAGTGTTTATTGATGGGCCTCTGTTTTCTACAGTTCTCAAATGTGGGTGGCAGCGGGGGGTGGGGGTGGTACAGATAGTGGGCCTACCCACTGCAAGAGGAGGCCCCCTTGGCATTTTGCACGTTCCTCCGTCGGGGATCCTACATGCCATGCCACAGTCCCCAGTGCATCCTTGTCACAGAGGTGACGGTTACTGTTGAAACGATTCTGTTCATAATTATCATTAGCCTTGGGGTATGTTGTTCGTTAAATAGACTTTTTATGAGATGGCCTGGGAACCTAATGAAAGAAAGTGCTCTCTCTTTCTGCAAGATTATGGATTAGAATTCCAGACAACCAACTCAGTAGGACAGGGGCGTGTCTTAACCTTCGCCAGGTGAGAAGTGCTTATGTTTACTGGGGCAAGGGTTCCGCTGACGTTCTGTGGGGATAAGACTTGAGCAAGAACTTAGGACACATCGATTAAATATCTCTGTCTTCCTGTCTTCCTGTCGCTCATCTGACTGCTTTTATTTTGCTCTGTTTTTAGGGATTTGCAAACAGAATAGTGTTTTCTGTTCCGACTGGCAGTCTTTTCACGAGAGGCCATGAGCAAACCTTTGCATAGTACTAGTCAGGCGGGCAAATGCAGAATGAGCACTTGTCTCTCCAGTGATGAAGCTTCCTAGGAATGATTCGAAATTATAACATAGTTAAGTAAACAGTATCTTGTAGTTTCCCTTCCCTCCCCCCTATTTTTAAGAGTGCGTTAGGCCCCAAGTTTTCTTACCGCCATTTGTAACTGAATAAGTGTGTGGTTATGTGATAACAACACCAAGGTGACAAGTTGCCAAGTCCCAGTGAAAGAGACCGGGTTATTTAGAGGTTGACGTGTGGATGTGTCCCGTTCTGAAATACTCTCAGGTGTCAGTCGTTAGTCTTACGTGAGTATTGAAATGCATACTTAGAGTTAAGCAATACGACTTGTAAAATACGGGATTGCAGAATCAAATGACAGTCAAATCTTGATTGTGTGAAAACAGGTTTTCTTCTATTACCTCTATGTTAAATGGGGAGGGTTTTTTAGCAGAAGACTTTTTAGAAGCATTTCAGGCAGCTTTCTTTTTGGACAAGTCGACATTTTTTAGGATGCCAGCACAAGTGTATTTCCCTCTACCTGGGATTAAGAGTGAGTTTAATAAGTTCTAGACTGTAATCTCATTTTAGCTCATTTTATAGGGCAGCTTGATAATTGGGTTAGTGTCTTATTAACTGTCCACTCACTTTCTATTTCTGTTTTTCTGTCTGGGAATGGGATTCATATGAATGATGTTTAAAAGGGAAATTGTTCAAGGAATTTGAAATTCGTTTTAAATGGATCACCCCGCAGTGTGCAGGAGTTATTTACAATAGAAACAAGTGACATCCTCGGATTTTAGGGTTGTGAGGGGAGAGTTTCGCTCAAGTATTGTGATTGCCTTTTCTTTCCACGTTGACAGACATGACAGAGTCTGTCCCAGGTCTAGGCAGGGGGCCTCTGGGCCCTTGTCCCTGCAGCCTTCTCCTGACTGTCCACAGCGGGCAGGCCAGGGTGCAGAGAAGTTCAGAAAGCGACTTTCGTGCGCGCTCTCCCTAGAAAAAACCTGCTCACAGAGAGCGTTTTCCAGAAGGGAAGGTATTCTGTTGCTGTAGTTCTCAAATCATAAGAATAAACCTGCTCCAGGGCATTCAGTGAGGAGTCCTGAATGAGACAACAGATTTTTTTTTTTTTTAAGTTCAGTCCTCCAAAGATACTGACAGCGGGAGCTTAGCGGGTGGGTGAGAGCCAGGGAGGGAGGCTGCAGACGGTGAGAGGCGGAGCGAAGAGACGCCCTCACAGGTCTTCCGTGCATTCGAAGCTGATGTTCCGTGAGAGAGAAGAAGACAGCACAAACAGGTTAAAAGAACTTGTATGACGGGTGATAAGAGAACGTGGGGGTAGAAACGTTGGTGCCGAGAATGGAAAAAGAAGGTTCTAGAACTGGGAAGAAGGCAGAGCAAAGGTGCAAGTACTCACCCAGTGGGGGCGGGAGTTCTGAAAGAGACCGAGGGCCCATCCACCCTCCAGAGCAGCCGAACACCCAGGATTGTCACCGCCAGCCAGGCGACAGGAAGTGCAGATCCAGCTCTGGTGTGTTGACCCGAAAGAGGAAAGTTACAACTCCTGGCTGAGGGTGACAGTGGGTGGTGACGGGAGGAGGGAGAGTTAGGTAGAAAGAGTAGTAATTCTTTCAAAGTCCCTGGTTTTGTGTGTGAATGTAGATTGTAAAGAATATTACTAGGATATCAGTATAAGAAGAGAAAAACAAGGTATTTTTCTTCTACTCTGGAAACTAATAAATATTGACATTTTTTCCCTCCTCTGTTCTCTTTACTTAGACGAAGCTAGCAAAGTTGGCTTTTAGGGTCTAGGTCAGAAGTCTAAGTGAAAGTGAATGTTTAACTACATTCAAGGATAGCCGGTAATCTTTAAAATGAACGGAGGCACAAGACTTAAGAGAAAGAAGAATCTAGAAGGGAAAAAGAAGCAGATACATCCATGGCTGATTCATGGACTGACAGAGGAGCATGATACCTAGGAAGCACCTCTTTCCTGTTTGGAACGAATGCATTACATGTGGGCTTTCTGAGTCGACAAACCACCTCTAGAAGGTATTTCAAAAGCTACGTGCCCAGTTACGATGTCTGTTAGTCTCTGAGCATGACACCTCTGAGGGGACCCCCTTCGGATGTGTGTGTGCCTTCCTCAGAGCCCTCCCGGCTTTTCCACTCCCTGTGCCAGTATCTGATCTCTGCAGCTACCTGGATGTGGCCAGCCTTGCCACCTCTTGGTCACCGTTGTCACGACCTCAGGCCCTATCCACCGACCTTCCTGACCCTCTCAGAGACTCAAACTCAGAATATCCAGCGTGTTCCCTCCCCTGACCCTGGCTTTCTTGCTGCCCAGTAAATGGCCTCTCTCTGGGGCAGTAGAGGCAGGGCAGGGTCCTACTCCGCTGCTTAGCAGCTCAGCCTGTGCCTCAGTTTCCTCATCTGCAAGTGGGGTGAATACTAATGTTTTCCATGGCTGCTTGCACCTGGCACGTAGCGAGAACTCTGTAGCTGTTTCTTTGCTTATCGTACCTCCTAGTCTTAACAGTGACTCTCAGGGGCCGCCATTCTCTCCCCACTGGCCGTTTCTGGTCCTTCTGCAGCTTCCCCTGGCCCTCAGCCCCACCTCGCCCATGTCCCTCTACCCTTGAGGTCTCAGCCTAAAATGACTTTTCTCAGGGAACCTCCCTGAACTGCCTGCCCAGGCAGATCTCTCACGTAACTCGTACAACCCTCGGTGCTCTACCTCCAAAGTGCACGTGTTATGTGTGCGTGTGTGTGGTGGTTGGATGAAAGTCCCTCTCCCCATGAGTCACCGACCCCCGGAGGTCAGAGGTCAGAAGCCATAGCTGCTTCATCCACCACTGTCCCTGAGCGTGCTGCCAGTCGGTGCCACAGGTCCGGCTTTGTGAACCTGGAGCCCCTGGTGGTCCGCCCTCCGTCTGAGATTCTTTCAAGGCTTAATCAAATGCCACCTCCGTCACGAAGCCTTCCTTGATCCTCCCCCAAACTAGAGGACTCTCGTCCCTCAGATAACCCCCTGGCCGTTTGAAGCTCTCTGGTTAGACATGCTCTGCCTGTCCTGTGGCAGTTGTCCGTTCAGTGCTTCAGCCGTTTCTCCCTGAGCACATTCGTTGATTCAGCACACCTTTCCCGAGCCATGTGTGTCCTGGGTGCTGGAGAAAGCCACGTGGAGAGCACTGCATCACGTGAGGCGCGGCTCCTAGGCTCAGGACAGGTGGCGGGGCAGGCGCCAGCGAGGGGTCGGGCCGGCAGAGGGCAGGTGGTTATACCTGTTCTTCCTATAGCACCGTGTGGCTGGGGGAGCAAGCAGCACCTTAACAGTGATCTGAACATGTGGCTCAGCTAATAATTGTCTTTAAATTCAGAATTTCCCTTCACTAAAAGAACTAAGTAAGGAGTGAGGAAAGAGTGAATAAAAATTACGCAAGAAATTTCAGAACCCAATTTCGTTCTCCTGATTATTGTCCTAAGGTTATTAAGGGCTCAAGTGAAATCCCTTTGACCCACTTTAGTCAGCAGAATTAAATCGTAGGTGAATGTGATCTAATCGTACATCTAATGACCTGTATTCAGGAAGCAGTGTGCACATAGTTACAGCTTCTGCCTCCTCTGGTTCCAGCAGTAAAAGCCAATTGGCCCTCTGAGCGGTGAGTCTGTCTTAATCATATAAGCATGATAGCTGCTCCCTGAAAGGCAAGCTCAAAGGGACAGGAGCTGGCTCGTGTCCCCTTAGCTTGACACCATTTGGTTTGACACAAGAGAATGAGGCAGATTCTTCCCTGGACAAAGGCAAGCCCCTTTCCTGGGATAATAAACAAAGGGTGGCTCAAGGCCTTCGAGGGCAGACAGGCTTCTTGCTTTGTGGCTGGAGTGGTGGGAAGGAGGCATTTGCATCCTGCCAGAGGCATCATGAGCCGGAGCCCGGGCCGCCCGCCTCCGTCGGGTGAGGACGCGTTGGGCTGCCGTTTGGCACCAGGCTCACTTCCTTCCGTTAGGCCCCCTAAAAACCAGGCAGCAGGGATGGTTTGAGTTATCTTTTTAAGTCAAGTTGATCGAGGGGTAATTTACACAGAGTAAAATTCATGCTTTTTAGATGTACCAGTCTGTGAGTTTTGAAAACCACCTGTGGCCCGACTCCTTGCCAGTCGTCAGCTGGAGCTGCCACCTTCCTTTGCTCGTGGCCCCTTGGTTGTCAAAACCAGCAGCAAGGGCCGAGTCCTTCTCGCGCTCTGCCCCTCTCTGACCTCCCTCTGCTTCAGTGCAGCCAGAGGAAGTTCTTACGTCTAGGGCTCAAGCTATCCGATCGGGCCTCCTGGCTAATCCAGGCCAGTGTTGCCTCCTGGGGTCCGCACCGGCATCAGCCTCCCAGGGCAGCTGTAATGACACGCCACAAACTGGGGCCTTTAACCAATGGAAATGTGTTCTTTCTCAGTTCATGATGCGTGAAGTCCGAGGTCAAGGTGTCGGCAGCGCTGTGTTCCCTCAGATCCCGGGTAGCTCCCTGGCTTGCTTCCTCTTAACTCCTGCTGGTGGCTGTCCCCTGGCATACTTCGGCTCGTAGAAGCGTCACGCCAGTCTCTGCCTCTGGCCTCGTGTGGCTTTCTACGCGTGTGCCCAGATTTCCCCTTTTTATGTGGATACCAGTCGTATTGGATTAAGGGCCCACCCTACTCCTAAATGGCCTCATCTGATGAACTGATTATATCTGCAAAGACCTGATTTCAACAATGTTCTATCCGAAGTGCTAGAGAGAAGAACATGGATATATCTTCCTGTGGGGTACAAATCAACCCGTAGCGGTGCCTCAGTCACACCTGAAGAGCCCCTTTGCCGTCAGGGTCACGTATGGAGGGCTCCAGGAGTGGGCGTGGACCATTATTTGGCCCCGCCCATGGTCCCTTTCTTGGCACTCACAGCTGCCTGGCAACTAACACCCGCCAAGGGAGGTGTAGGCCGCCGCGACGATAGTATGTCCTGTTTGTACTTTACTGTGAGTGACCTGTTAGGGCAGATCTGTATCATCAGAGATAAAAGTCATGACCGGTGTTGCCCGGTGTACTGGGCAGCTAACAGCAAGCTGGTACCCCGAACCGTTTAGGGGAGCGACATGTACGAAACAGCCCAGCGAGCGCAGAGCCCGACAGTGCCTGCCGTCAGCTCCCCTGGGCCGGTGCCGAGGGGCAAGCAGCAGAGGGGGCTAGGGTGCAGGACGGGCATGGGGCCTTGTGGGATTTTCTCAGCTCCAGGTCTCCACTTATGAGGAGGAAGGCTGTCGCAAGCGCTCATTCTCCTGTGGGGGCCTCCGACCCCCTTGTGTAACAGCAGCCCCGCCCCAGCCTGTCTGCGTCTCACACAGTGTGCGCCTTCATGGTCAGCTCTCTTCTGTCTCCCTTCCTAGGATAGCAGCTCCGTGGGGGTAGGAGAATTTGTCCGTTTTTTTGACTCTTGGACCCAAAGTGACTGTAGCATGGTGGCTGTTGGAGGGGCCTAATAATAACACTAGTCCCCCAACAACAGATTGCATATTCTGAAGATAGATAGCGCAGCAGAGTAGATGCAACTGATGAGAGGCAAAGTATAGCATAAATCAGGAGATAATATCCAAAATGATGCACAGAGAGAAAATAGAATGGAATGCAAACATAGAGCACACAGTGAAGAATTCTACTGTCCATGCGATTGAAATTCTAGGAGGATGAGAGAGAAAAAGGGGCAGAAACAATACTTGAAGAGATAGTGGCCAGTTTTCCCAACACTGGTGAAAGACATCGACTCACAAATTCAAGAATTCTAAAGAACTATCCGAATTAAAAACAAAAATCTATGCTAAGACACACTGTAGCAAAACTGATGAAAAAAATAAAGGCAGTGATAATCTTTAAACAAAACAAAATAAAAACAACAACAAAAAAGCCATAACTTTCAAAGGAGCAACAATTCAGAGGTAACTTTTCAACTGAAAACAGTGGAAGATAGAAGACGGCTTCAGTGTGCTGAAAGCTGGGTTTCTTTCAGGAATACAAGGTTAGTTTTAACATTTAAAAAGTGATGAAGCATCAAAATCTAGGAAAAGCTTAGGAAGAAAACGCACGAGAAATGCACAGTGACATCAATGAAACGTCGCTTTTAAATTTTAAAAGACCCAAATGAACGGCACCTTCTCCTGTGCTCTTGAATCAGAAGACTCAGTATTGTTAAGACGACACTTCTTCCCGAAATGGTTTACAGATTCAGAACAATCAGAATCAAATGTGAGCATGCCTATTTGTAGAATCTGACAAGCCGATTCTAAAATGATACGGAGAATGAAGGCCCTAGAGTAGCTAAAACAACTTTGAAAAATAACACGGTTGGAGGGCTTAGACTCCCTGCTTCCAAAATTGTTACAGAGCCACAGTAATCAAGAGTACGGTACTGCTGTGAAAACAGACAGAAAGATGAACGGAATAGAACAGCAAGCTTAGAAATAGACCCACCATATATGGTCAGTGGATTTTCAACAAAGTGACAAGTTGTTTAAGTGGGAAAGGATACTCTTTCCAACATACAGTACTGGAATAATCTAGCTGTGCGCAAAACAATGAACCTCCACCCTCATCTCACACCATATTAAAAAAAGTGATAAAAGAACTCAAATGGGTCATAGACCTAATTGTAAGAGTTAAAACTATAAAACTTCCAGAAGGAAAAGACAGGAGAAATCGTAGAGATTTGGGACTTGGCAACAATTTCTTATGTGTGATTCAAAAAGCATGAACTATACAAGAAAATAAATTAGACTTCATCCGAACTTTAAATATTTGGTCATTGAAAGACACTTAACAAATGAAAAGGCAAGTCACTGCCTTGGAGAAAGTATTTGCCAAACATGTCTGACAAAGGACTTGTATCTGGACTATATAAAGAACTCATAATTCAATAAGAAGGAGACAACCCATTAAGAACTAAAGCAAAAATGAGCAAAAGATTTGAATTAACTCTTTAGCAAAGGGCATCGGATGGCGAGTAAGCACTGTCAATGCAAATGAACAGTGGTCGATGTCACCATTACTAGAGAGAGAACACTGTACACCAACTAGAATGGCTAAGATTAAAAAGACTGACCAGGTGTGGCTGCGGGTAAGGAACAGTAGGCAGGCTTGTGCACTGGTGACAGAAATGTAAAGCGGCACAGCCACTTTGGAAAACGTTTTGGCAAGTAACATCACCAGTGTTGTTATCCAAAGTATTGTACACCTGAAAAAGCCAAACCGAAATGACAGTTGTATGACTCCAGCTCTGTCACATCCTGGAAAAGGCCAAATTACGGAGGCAGTAAAAGAATCCGTGGTTGCCAGCGGTTAGAGGGGCAGGGACGAACAGGTGGAGCATGGAGGAGCTTTAGGGAAGTGAAACTATTCTATATGATACTGTCCTAGTGATACATGTCATTGCCCAGACTGTACAACACCAAGAGTGAACACTAAACTGTGGAATGTGGTTAGTAATATGTTGACGCTGGCTCATCGGTGGTAATAGTCCTCCCCCACTAACTGTCACTGTGCTGTCACTAACGGGAAGACAAAGGAGTTTGGGAAGCACGTAGGAACTCCTCGTACTCAGACATATGCTCAGCGTTTTCTGTAAGCTAAAAAGTACTCTGGTAGTCTAGTCATTAAAATTTTTAAATGTATGTATTGTAGAGCTCAGACTAAATCTAAAAAGTATGCAAGACCTCTCGTCAGAAAACTGATTAAATGATTGAGAGAAATTAAATACAGCCAGATAGATAGGTGGCTATACCATGTTCATGGAAGAGACAAGTCATCGTTGGAACAGTGTCAGTTCTCTTTGGAAAGGCTTCATGTGCTACACAAGGGACACTGGCATGCAATGCCGGGACGTTTCGTTTCAGTGAATGGTGTGGACTCTTGGAACCGAAATCAATGTCAGAGGCCCTGAAGCCCTAAAGACACTGCATCCCAGAATGTCTTAGGATGCTTTTCTGGAACTTTATAGTAAAATCTTCTGTTGTTTTCTTAAACAGATGTTTTCCATCCCCTTGGCATTCTTGCCAATTAAGCCACACTCATCCTTGTTTCTTTAGGAAAGCCTTTGTCCTTTAAGCACTGGCGGTACCCTCTGTAGAGGCTCCTGTCATCGGTCCCTTACGCTAAGTGTGGCGAGTTGGTTTTGTAGAACGGGAACAGTGTTCAGAATGCAGCACCGGTCCTAGAGTCGCTCAGTGTTTATTGAACACTCGCCTTGAGGAGAGGAAGGTGGCCGATGTGAGTTGTCTTTTAGGGCATGAAAGGCATCAGTGAGTACCTGTGATGTGAGCAGTGGGGACACCTGGGTGGGTCCTGGAAGGCTTTCAGGAGGAAGGGTGCTTCCCATTAGATGTGTAGGAATGGGAAACGTTCCAGGTACAAGAATAGCATAAAGTGTCAAGGCTGGAAAGCGTGAGATGCGTTTGGTGAGTCGTTTATTTTGGCCAGAATACAGGCTTTGCACAGGGGAATGAAGAGAAGATTGATTCATTCACCATCACACTTCTTCCAATATTTATTAAGCTCCTCGGTACCAGGCATCGCCCTAAGCGCTTGGGGAGGAGTAAGCGGGCAAAACCCGCAAAATCCCTTTTCTCAGGGGGCCGGCACTCTGGCTGGGAGAGACAGATAAGGGTAGTGACTGAGCATGTGGCTTGGTGCATTAGAACATGTGAAGGCACGTGTAGCAAGGTTGGCACTCCCAGGCAGGAGCACTGGGGAGGGCGAGGGACTGCGCGATGGCCTAGGGTGGCCTCACTAAGAAGGGGACATTTGAGGAAGGACTGGGAGGTGAGAGAATGGCTGGGCAGACACCAGAACGGGGAGTGTCCTGGAGGAGCTGGCAGCCAGGGCAGGCTTGTGGGAGGAACATGGGGAAGTGTGACTGTGGAGGAATGTCCTGGAGAGGAGGAGGACGTGAGGTCCCATAAAAGAGGTGGCAGTAGGTCACCATGGAGGGCCTTGCAGGTGTTGAGAGGGCTCTGGTTGTACTCTGTGAAAGCAGTCCCGGGGAGGGTTCTCCGTGGGGGTGATGCACCATGATTTAGCTGTCAGAGGCTCCCTCTGGCTGTTGTCCGGGGCCAGGGACAGAAGCTGCAGGCTGGCCAAGGCAGATGGCGCTTTCCGAGGGCTGAGGCTGTGTGGCATGGTCAGATGCAATGGGAGAACCCACCAGCCTGCCCTTCGAGTAGCCATGTAACCTTGGCCATTGCTCATCCTTGGTCTGTTTCCTTACCTGCAAATCCAGGTGTTTGGAACTGCTGCACTTCGGAGAGGTCCCCAAGCAGAGGCTGGGATGATCAGGGCTGTACTCCAGGATACACTGGCAGTAGCACT
Organism: Eonycteris spelaea; assembly: GCA_003508835.1. Classification (NCBI taxonomy): domain Eukaryota; kingdom Metazoa; phylum Chordata; class Mammalia; order Chiroptera; family Pteropodidae; genus Eonycteris; species Eonycteris spelaea. The sequence goes on along the minus strand of PUFA01000270.1, from coordinate 61,386 downwards.
GAGACCCTCGAAGTGGGGAGAGCTGGCAAGGAGGCTGTTAGGAGTCTGTTACAGGAGTGCAGGTGGGAGGGAGCGACATACGCGCTGGGGTGGAGACGGGCTGGATGCAGGTGGTTTAGGAAGAAAGCAGTCTTTCCAAATAAACAACAGACCAGCCGTCAAAGGACCCTGGGCTGTGACTTTGTGCAGATGTGAAAGACCAAGGTCCCATCAGGGCATGCTGGGTACAAGGTAGGATGACAGCTATTCCTGGCCTTTGACATGCTTTCTTGCTGGCCGGGTGGCCATGGGGGACCTCTTGCATATAAAGCATCATGGCTATGACAGGTTTTTTGGCACGCTCCTGCACGTGGACCGGTGGAAGCACGTAATCAGTGACCCCAGAAACACGACTGTCTCCTTCAACCCCCAGCCCTGGGTCGTACAAATTAACCCTCAGTAGGTTTCTCGTTTCTCTTATTTTTATGCGGAGATTTACTTGATAGCAGAAAACTCCAGATTTTTTTCCTTAAACAGATTGCTTCTGTCCCCTTAGTGTTAAGTCGCATTCATCCCTGTGTCTTTAGAAAGAGACAGAGCAGCTGCTGTAGAAGGCACTTGGTTTACTGCTTCTGACGTTTACCAAATGTTTTAAATTGTGTTGAGCTACTTAAAACCAGTGCCAGGTAGGTTTTGCTTCTGCTCTTTTACTCTCTCCTTATTTGGGAATTTACAGAATGATTCGGTTTTCAGTTTTATTTGTTGAAGTGAATAGTAGTCAAAGCTATGTGGCTCTGGGAGCCTCTGGTTCCGAGAAGGAAAAGCCCTGTGAGGCTTTCCAGCTGGCAGACTGACCAAAGTGAGGGCGTGGAAGTTGCTAGAGAGACTGGGAGCCTGTTGGAGAACCAGCCTCTGGATGGGACCTAGGGCACCTCGAGTGAGAGCTCCTCGTTGTATTGGTTGTTTCTTGCAGATACCCCCAGAAACGCCGGCGGGAGTGCAGGTGTTTCCCCCACTCTATTTAAAAATAGGAGGAGAAATCTCCTCATAACAGACAAGCTGTGGCGTTGTTTCAGATTAAAAGAGAAATGGCAACACAGTGCAGTGCCTGACTCTAGACTGAGACTGGGTCCCACACTGGAAGGGAAAATACCACCAAGGAGAAGAGTGAGTCAGCTGACAGCGTTTGACTGTGAATCGTAGGTGTTGTATATCTTTTCGATTTACTGAAATGCATGAGGGTACTGTGGTTGTGTCAGAGGATATCCTTATAACACACTTACACTTGTGTACTGGGGGAGATAGGGCCGCGCTTCACGCACACGTACATACACACACACTTGCTCTATATGGCTGGCCACTTACCTGTATTGAAAAAGCAAATGGGTAGAATGTCAGTCATAAGTGAGTACAGGTAAAAGATTCACAGTGTCCTTTGTACTGTTTGTGTGTGTGTGTGTGTATGTGCCACTTTTCTGTAAGAAGTTAAAAAGCAAGTGAGAAATGATGCCTGCATTATATATCCTAGCTACATTTATCACCGTGTTTGAATTCATAAATACGAGCAGCAGCTCACCTGTCCCTAAAATGTCACTCCTAATCAACTCCCCTTTTAGTTCTGTTATAAATTCAATTTTTAAAAATTTTGCGCAAATTGTGGATTCACGAGCAGCCATAAGAAGTAACATGGAGGACCCCCAGTACTGTTGACCCAGACCCCCAGTGTAACATGTTGCAAACAATAGTGCAACATCACAAACAGGATAGCAACCTTGGTGCCTGCAGGACACAGGGCGGTTTCATCACCCTCAGCCCCTTGCCTCGGCCCGTTACAGCCACAGGGACTGCTCCCCCAGCCCTTCTTTGTCCCTGGCAGTCTCCCCTCTGTTTCTGTCATCTGCCACCTCAAGATTGCTGCGTAACGAATCATGTGGCATGGGACCTTTTGGGACTGGCTGTTTTCCCTCAGGATAATTCCCATGAGATTCACCCAAGCCATGGGGTGTGTCAGGACCTCATTTCTTTGTCTGGTCGAGTACTATTCCCTGGTGTAGAAGCACCAGGTCTGTTCAGCTGTTCACCCATCAAGGGCACCTACGTTGTTTCCGGTTGGGGTTGTTATGGGTAAAGGTGCTGTGGGCATTTGTGGACAGTTTTCTGGTTTTGTTCTAAATAGCTCTACTGAGGTATGGTTTGCATACCACACAACACTCATTTCAAGAACACAGTTCCGTGGTTTTTATACTTATAGGTTTGTACAGTCATTTCCACAATCTAATTTTAGAACATTTTTATTGCCCCTGAAAGAGACAGTGTGCTAGTCCCCTCCGCTTACCTCCCCCAGCCCTGGGCAGCCGCTAAGCCACTCGCCACCCCTGTGTCAGTGGATTGCACAGTATGTGGTTTTCCACTTGGTCATCTACCTTGTAGCATGAATCAATGCATTTCTTTTTCTTTTTATCATTGAAAATATCGTATAGAGTATATTTTATTTATCCAGTTATCAGTTGGTGGACATTTGGGTAGTTTCTGCTTTCCGGCTCTGATGAACAATTCACGAATAAGGATTTGTGTAGGTGTGTGTTTCTATTTCTCTAGAAGTAGAATTGCTGTGTCCTGTGGTAACTGTATATTTAATTTTTTTGAGGAACTGCCAGACTGTTTTCCAAATGGCTGTATCCTTTTACAGTCTCACTAGCAGTGTTTGAGGGCTCCATTTTCCCACGTCTTTGCCAGCACTTGTTGCTGTCTGTTTGATTCTGGCTGTCCTAGTGAGTGTGAAGTGGTGTTTCATTGTGGTTTTGATTTGCATTTCTCTGATGACTAATGACTCTGAGCATGTTTTCATGTGCCTTTTGGCCATTTGTATATCTTCTTTGGAGAAATGTCTATTTAAATCCTTTGCCCATTTTTAAAAATTAGGATATTTGTCTTTTTGTTGTTGAGTCGTAAGTCTTTTATATGTCTGAATATGTCTCTTATCAGATATGATTTACAAATATTTCCTCCCATTCAATGAGTTGTCCTTTTACTTTCTTGATGGTAGTGTTTATAAACAAAACTTGAAGGTTTTGATGTTTGGTTTATTTTTTCCTTTTGTCATTTGTGCTTTCAGTGTGTGTTCCTATTTTTGTATGAATATAAGTTTTTATTTCACGGGATAAATGCTTAAGAGTGCAGTTGCAGGTCCTATGGTTTTATAAGAAACTGCCCAACCATTTTCCAGAGTAGCTGTACTGTTTTACATTCCCGCCAGCAATGTCTGAGTGATCCTGTTTGTCCACATCCTCACTAGCACCTGGTGGTGGTAGTATTTTTTATTTTAGCCATTCTAACAGGTGCGCAGTGATATCTCACTGCGGTTTTTGTCTGCGGATCCCTAGTGGCTAATGATGTGGAACATCTTTTCATGTGTTTATTTTGTTATCAGCATATCCTCTTCAGTAAAATGACAATTTCAGGTCTCTGCCTATGTTCTAATTAGAATTTTGGTTTTTCATTGTTCAGTTTTGAAGATTTTTCACATATTCCAGATACTTGTCCTTTAAAGATCTGTGATTTGCAAATATTTTCACTCAAACCATGCTCGTCTTTTTATTCTCTTCTTAGGGTCTTTTACAGACCAAACATTCTTAATTTTGATGATGTCCAATGTATCAGTTTTTCCTTGCTTCTGGTAGCAAGTCTAGGAACTTTTCATTTAGCCATAGATCCTGGAGATTTTCTATGTTTTTGAGTTAATTCTCATATGAGGTACGAGACTTAGATTGAGGTTTATTTATTTTTATTATGGGTGTCCACTTTTTGCAGCACTGTTTGTTTCATTTCTGCCAAAGATCAATCGGACATATTTGTGTGGATCTATTTCAGGGTTTCTTACTCTGTTCCATTGGTCTGTGTGTCTTTTCCCTCATCAGAACCCCATTGTCTTGACTGAGTAAGTGTTAATATTAGGTCAACTCACTCCTCCACGGTTGTTTTAACCTTTTTAGAGCGCCCACCTTTCCATATAAATTTAAGAGCAAACCATTCTACATCCACAAATATCTTGTTGGGCGTTTGATATTATTACCTTAAACCTATAATTCGGGGAGAATTAACATCTTTATTGTGTTTTTCCAATCTGTGAACATGCTATGTTTCTTCTTTTTAAATTTATGTTGTAGTTATAGTTGACGTACAGTTATGTTTCTTTAGTTTTTCTTTGATATTTTTCATCACTTTATAACTTTCATTACACATATCCTGGATATGTTTTGTTAAGCTTATGCCTAAGTATTTCATCTTCTTTGGAGTGGCTATAAATGGCATTGCTTTTAATTTTCATTTTGCATGTTTATTGTTAGTAAATAGCATTGTAGTTCATTTTTATGTGTTGATCTTGCAACCTTGCTGAACTCGATCCTAGTTCCAGGTTTTTTGTAGATTCCTGGGATTATCTATCTAGACAATTGTCACCTGCGAATAAGGATTGTTTCATTTCTTCCTTTTGTTCTGTATGCCTTTTGTTTTCTTGCCTAGTTACATTGGCTAGAACTTCTAGTGCCGTGTTGAACAAGAGTGGTGAAAACTGACACCCTTGCCTTGTTCCTCATCTTAGGGAGAAAGCATTAGTCTTCCATCATTAAGTGAGGTGTTAGTTTTTTGTGGGTGTTCTTTATCAGGTTAAGGTAGATCTTCTCTATTCTGAACTTGCTGACAGTTTTTATTAGGAGCGAGAGTTAGATTTTATAAAATTCTTTTTCTGCATTAACATGATCATATGATTTTTCTTCCTTAGTCTGTTGATATGGTGGCTTCCCTTGCACACCTGGAATAAATCCCATTTGGTTATTGTATGTAATTCTTTTTACACATTTTTTATTTGACTTTTTATTGAAAAACTTTATGTGTAAACTCACAAACAATATTGGGCTGTAGTTTTTGGGTTTTATCCTTGTGGTTTTGTTTGTTTGTTTGTTTTGGGTTTTTTTTTTTTTTGCACTGGCTTTGTCTGGGTTTGATATTAGAATAATACTACATTCATGAAAATGAATTGGGAAGTATTTCCTCCTCATCTGTTTTTTTGGGAAGAGATTATATAAAATTGGTGTTGTGTTAAATTCTTCTTTAAGTGCTTGGTAGAATTTCCAGTGAAACCAGCTGGGCTGGAAATTTCTTTTTCTGTAGATTCTTAATCACAAGTTCAGTTTTTAAATGGTTATAGAGCTGTTGAGATTGTCCATTTCATTTTGTTTAAGTTCTTTGTAGTTTGTAGTTTTTTAGGCATTGATCTGTTTCTTAAGTTGTGGAATTTAGGAGCCTAAGGTTGTTTGTAGCCGTCTCTTATAAAGGTTTTACTTGTTGCAGGGTCTGTAGTGATAGCCCATTTTATTCTTCATGATGAAATTTTGGTGTATGTTGTGTTTTTAGTTTTCTCAATTTTGCTAGAGGTTTATTGATTTTATTGATTTCTTTTTCAAAGAACCAGTTTTTTCTTCATTGAGCTTTCTCTGCTTTTTTCCTGATTTCAATTTCATTGATTGCTGCTCTTATCTATATTATTTCTTTCCTTTTGCCTGCCTTGCGTTTATTTTGCTATTATTTTTCCAGCTTTTTGAGGCAGGAATTTAGATAATTGATTTGAGATCTTTCATCTCTATTTTAAGCATTTAATGCTAATATAAAAAATCAGCTCTGCTTTTGCTTGAGTCCACATATTTTGATATGTCATATTTGTATTTTCATTCAGTTCTGTGTATTTAAAAAATTTCCTTTGTGACTTCTTGATTTATGGATCATTTAGAAGTATATCGATTGATTTTTAAATATATTTTCTTGTTGTCTTTCTGTTATTAATTTCTACTTTGATTTCATTGTGACTAGAAAATCTATACTGTAAGGTTTTAGTTCTTTTAAATGTGCTGAAGTTTCTTAAATGGGTCCAGGCTATGATCTCTTGGTGAATGGTCTGTGGGTGCTGGAAAAAAAGGATTTACTCTGCTGCTGTTGAATGGGGTGTTCTTTTTATGTCAGTTAGGTCCTGTTGGTTAATTGTGTTGTTCGAGCTTCTGTAACCTTACTGACCTTCTGTCCAGTAATTCTATTGGTTGTGGAGGGAGGTAGCAGTCCCCAGCTATAATGGAGGATGCATCTATTTCTTCTTTCCGCTCTTTCAGTTTTTTGCTTTATGTATTTTGAGGCTTTATTGTTTGTTGTATACATGTTTAGGGTCATCATGTCTTCTTAGTGGATGAATCCTTTCATTTGTGATCTCTTTAGTACTTTTAAAATGTGATCTATTTAATAGCCGACTTGTGTTCTCATTTTTTGGTTTATTCAGCATTTATTATTCCTAACATTATGTCAGAACTAACAATGAAATTTTATGTAAAAAACTGGTAGTATCATACATCTAGGATTCAAAATGAACTCTGAACAAGTTCATGTATTCTTGATAAACATGGGTTTTGTGACTGGATTTCAGGGTTGAGTTTAAACAGGAATTTGAGTTTGTGTGAGGAGATGAAAAGGACAGACTTCTAAAACTGAATTCAAGTAGACCACCTGGATATTAATACATCTATTAAATAAATAGACTTTGTATTTAAAAAACCTTCCCATAAAGAAACTCCAGTCTCAGATGACTTCACTTGTAAATTCTACCAAATATCTAAGGAATAAATGGTACCAGTTCTATACAGAATCTTACAGAAAATTGAAGAAGTGGGAGTGCTTCACCATGTATTTTATGAGACCGGAATTACCTGATACCAGAAGTAGACAAAGGCATTACAAGTAAAGAAAAACAAAGGCCAATATCCCTTATCAACATAGATGCAAAAACTCTAAACAAAATTTTAGGACATTGAATCCAACAATATATAAAAAGAGTATTATGTAATAGCCAAGTGAGGTTTAGCCCAGGAATGCAAATAGTTTAAGAGTAAAAATTATTGTAATTTACCATATTAAAAGAATGAAAAAGGAAAACTATGTGACCATTTTCATAGATAAAAAAGCATTCGAAAAATATTTGTATTTGTTACTAATAAAAACCACCGAGCTGTGTTTTTTTTTTTTTTATAAAGATACAAAAACATTTCAGTGGAGTAAGGACAGTCTTCTCCATAGATGGTGCCTGCGCAATTCATTATCTATGTACCCCAAGTGCACTTTGATCCATACGTCACGCCACATACAAAAATTAACTCAAAATAGGTCATAGATCTAAATGTAAAATCTAAAACTATAAAACTTCTAGAAGAAAACACAGGAGATAATCTTTGTGACCGTGGCTTAGGAAAAGATTTATAGATATGACACCAAAAGCACAATCCATAAGAGAAAAAAGTTGATACACTGGACTTCATCAAAATGAAAACTTTTGCTCTTCACAGTCCATTTTAGGAGAATGAAAACACAAATTACAGACTGAGAAGAGATCCTTGTAAAGCATAAACCTCCTAAACGGCTTATATTCAGAATACAGAAAAAAAACTGAAATTTCACATATAAGAAAATAACACAAATTTTAAAATAGGCAAGAGATTTGAACAGACACTTCACCAAAGAATATATGTTGGTAGCCAACAAGTGTGTGAAATGCCCATCATCATCATTAGTCATCAGGGCAATGACAATTCAACCCATAGTTGCACTGCTAACATTTCACAGCTTCACAGTGGTGGCGTGATCTAATATGCGCTCATTAGAATGGCTAAAATTAAAGAGATGGACTGTGCCAGATGTTGGCCCTGATGCGCGGGAGCTGGGACTCTCATGCACTACTGGTGGGAAAAATAGATTAATGGTTTCCTGAAAAGTGAAATACCTGCTGTATGATTCAGCCATCCCACACTCAGGTGTTTGGCCAAGAGAAAAGAATACATTGTGTCCATACAGAGACTGGAACGTGAATATTTACAGCTACTTTATTTGTAACAGCCAAAACTTGGAAAGAATTTACAGAACCATCAACAGATAACTGGATGAAACTGAGGTGTCCGTGTGTTAGACTATTACCTTGCTGTAAAAACAAATGAATTACTGGTATGCAGGACAACGTGGGTGACCCTCAAAATACTGCTGACCCTGCCCAACACAGGTTTGAACAGTGTGGTCCACTTATATGTGAGGTTTTTTCAGTTGGAGTCAGCTGGTCCATGCAGTTCCAGCCCACATTATTCAAGGGTCAGCTGGCGGTTGGAAACCCCTTGTATATGGATGGCTGCTGCCCCTAACCCAGGTGTCATTCAAGGGCCAGTGTACTTGTGCTGAGTGACAGAAGTCAGCCAAAACGAGTATATACTAATGGTTCATTTACATAAAACTCGAAAGTGCAAACTAATGTGTGGTGACAGCAAATGAATGGGGAGGAGGCATGGAGGGGCAAGAAGGACAGATTACAAATAAGCACAGGAAACTTTTGGGGGCGATGGATATATTCACTGTCGTGGTTGTGATGATGGTTTTGCAGATATATATGTACACCAAAACTTAAATATGTGCTTTAAATATGTGGAGATTATTGTATACCAATTATATGTCTCTAAAGCTGGTTTAAAAAAAAAAGATTGGCTCATGATTGGTGCTAGAGTGGTAACCTTGGCTTTGAGGTCTTAATCTAAGACTCAGGTGGCCCAATGTGAGGACGCTTACAAAAATGAATCCAGTGGCGGAACGAGTAGGCAGTTCTTCACTAAATATGAGGACATTTGGCAGCAGGAGGCCTGGAAATTCCAGTGATCCTTCACGGTTTTTTCTGCCATTACATTAAACCTCCAGTATTCACATTCAAAACAAATTAGAACAACACTCTTTTTGTTTTTCTCATTTCTAAACTTTACCAAAGACTCTGGCAAAGAACTGACTTTATGCCACAGAGTATGATATAGATGAACACAGGTGAACGGAAGGAAAACCAACTTGCAGATGATTCAGAAACTAGGTTATCAGGTCTCTACATTGTTGATAGTTGGTTTGAAAGCTGTGAAACATCAACCCTGGGAGGACATTATATAGTAGGTTATACAGAGGATTGTAGCATGGTAATTAGGAGCAGAAGCTAGAGGCTGGTTCTAGGGGTTCAAACCTCAGTCCCCCAGTTCTATGATCCTGGGCATGTGATTGCGACTTTTCTGGACTCCAGGTTACTTTTATGTAAATTGAATGTATTAACAGTGCCACCACAGGGTTGTTATAAGGATGAAACGAGTTCGTGTATACTTGGCACATGGTGTTAGCCTCCATCATGAGAATCTCTGAATAATAGTGGCGTTGTGTCTGAGTGATGGATAATGATGTCAGGTCCTGAGATTGACCCACAAAGGCCTATGAAACAACAATGGGATGCAAATGAAGCACAAGCAACTTTTAACACTTGTCAAAACACTACAAGTTCGATGTCGGTGTGCCCTAAATTCCATAACTCTGTAAAAAACCATGTTCGCCAACGGTTTCCCACAATATGAAATAAGTACCAAGTATATTGGTGGGAGCCCGGGGGAGGGGAGATTCTGCAGTCTCTGAGAGAGACCATCACCACACTAAAGGAATAAATGGGCAGGACTCTACTTTCCTACCTGATGGGTGTTTTGTCTGAATGTAGAGCTAGGAGGTGGGAGGCATTTTCCTTCAGCCTGTTAAAGGTGTCGAGTCTCGGTGAGAAACCCAAGAGCATTCTGATATGTGATCTTTTGCGTGTGATGTATTCCCTCCACCCCCGCCCCTAACACCCTGAAAGCTTGTAGGAATGGATGGGGTCTCCTCTTGGTCCCCAGTGTGCCCTGAAGGTTCCCAGTCATCTGCCTTGATGGGTCTCTATGCATTCGTTCTGCTGGGAGACTAGTGGACTCTTTCAACCCAAGAAATCATAGCCTTGGTTTCTGAGAAACACTCTTGAACGCATCTGCTGGTAATGGCCTCTGCCCTGTCTCCTCCACCCCTTCCGTTAAATTGTGATCATGTTTTTAATCTCCAGGAAAGGTTTTTGTTCTCTGCATGTTCCTTTTTACGGCTCTTGCTTTTTCACAAGTGCAGTATCTTATCTTTCCAAGGATGATAATGTTTCTGCTGTTTTTCTTCCTCCTGTGTACTATTTCCTCCAAGTTGATTTTTCCGTATTTGTTGGCTGTCTCTCTTTTCCAAATGACCACAGCCAAATGAGCATGTCTTTCTAATCACCATAGGATTCTGCTTGTGTGTCCCTACTTTTTGGAGCCTTCCCTGGCCTTCCAGGACGTCCCATGCCACAGCGCTCCTCACACTGCCTCTCAAGCATTTGTTTCTTTGTGTACCCTCACCTCCTAGTTGGACAACTCATTTGTCTCTGAACTTCTGCATTTTCTCCCCATAAATGGGATCAGTACTGCCTACCCTGCCCTGGCACCAAGAAGATTACAGACAATAATACACGTGACTGTCATTGAGGGTGCTGGGTCAGTATTACTCGTCCCCTCCCTGCCCCCTGGCTGTGGCCCCCCTCAAGGAAGAGAGGCCTTGGCAGGCATGTTCTCCAGCATTAGGCTCACTGCTCAGGTGCGTGCCCATCTGCTTCATGAAGTTCATAAACAGTCTCCCACCCCAAAGGTGACCATCAGTTTTAATCCGGAATGAAGGCTCAGCCTGTTGTGTGCCTGATCTACTTCTGCCAAAGCCCGTTAAGCGTTTCTCGTTCTGGAAACTCATTCAGTTTTGTCACTGGCCAGGCCCTGGTTCTCTGTGGCTTCTCAATCATCTGGCTGCTAAATGCTTCAGTGTCATCCCCGTGGCTGCTGGTCCCATCTGTACCAGAGTTTTCACCTGTTAAGTATGAATTCCATTTCTGCTGACTTTTGATTCTTATGACAAGCTTCTCAGCTTACTCACATTTCATTGCAACCAGACACAAAATGTGTCCAGAGTTACAGCTTCCCTTTAATTATTTTGATGTCACTATTAATCAGTAAGATTACTGTATTTAAAAACAGTAGCTCTGTTTTTAGGAAAGTGGGGAGGAGGGGAGTGTTGGGTTTGGGGTGGAAGTAATACTGTTGTGCAGCACAAACTTTATGTAAAACCGGAGACAGCTTTCCTGGCAATGTTTGCAAACGTTCTGTTTGCACCTGTAGAGGAAAGGACAGAGGCTCTTAGCTCTTCTTCTGTGCAGCATGGGCTTGTCACCTATTTTCACGTGCCACATTCTTTCAAGTACAGGGTTTCTGGGCCCTTGGCATTGTTGGGAAAGATCTAGAGATCTCTGGTTAAACCTATGTAGTGTGCAAAGTACTCAGCATGTGTTTGATTTCATTCACTAAAATAACGTCGTCCTCAGTTTCTTTACCTTGTTATGCTCTGGTTCTTCCAGTTTTAAATGGATCTCGTAGGCATTTTCTATACTTTGTTAGCATGTTAATCATTATGCAGATGGTAATGATTAATCTATGTCGGTGAAATCCTGGTGCCAGGTGAAGGTAAGAGGGCTTTGTAGCATTCTCTTTGTGTATTTCAAAATGTTATTTTAATTTCTAGCCCAACAGATTAAGCTCGAAGCATTCTAATTATTGAATATAATATCTGTAAAGTATACAGAAAAGTATAAATCTGACAAAGCAGTGTGTTAGAATTGGTGGAAAAGAGAAAAAATTCATTGTTTGAAAGATGTCTTATCGACCACATAAATGGTGCTCTTTTGACAAAAACTGTATCTTTTACCTTTAAATCACTCAGTGAAGTCTCATTAGGCTTAATTTAGTAAAAGGAAATGTAGATAGATTTCTATAAGATACCATTACTAAGCGTATTGAGTGACAATCTGAGAGGGTTTTACAGTACAATAAATTAGGATTGATTATAGGAAGATAATAGTAGTAATATTTACCGGACCCTTTGAGTGAAATATAAGTTCCAAGTGTGAAAATTCAAGTCCGATTGCATTTGTTTGTTTGTTTGTTTTCTTGATTATCTGATCCTACGCACAGAATGCTGTTTTGCTAGTTGGGACAGTATCAAGTTGTTATTTAATATTTTATTTCAGCAGATATTTACCAAGAGCCTTCTAGGTTCCAAGAAAATCCATTTATCATGGAGTTTCTGTAGGAAGGCAGAGGTGTTTCGGATACAGTGACACCCTCAGAAGCCATCAGTGAAGGGATTTCTCCTTAGTCTTATTCCAAAAGATGATGAAACTTCTTTACTGTCTCCAAAGTACCTAATTAATTTTGTCACAGAATACTTTCCAAGTTCTCTTTCTGCTGCTTCTAAGGGAGAGAGTCTAGCTTAGAAGTCATCCATGCCTTTCCACAGCAGTCTGCATGGAATGCCTGTTGTGTGCTTGTTCCGTGCCGGGCAGTGGGCACCTCAAGGTGTTGCCATGCATCACCTTCACACTCCCACCAACTCAGTACCTTCTTTGCTATTATACTTGTTTTTTATTTTCCTTTTGCATGCTTTGTTTTTACATCATTAAGATGATTATAATTCACTTTGCAAAATTTCTGGTCACTTTCCCAGGGTAGAGCCACTCTGATTTCTGTTCTAAATAACCTTACATTTTGTCGTCTTTGGAACGCTGACTGCATGCCATTTGCCATCCAGGTGTTAATGCTGAGCCCAGGTGAATTCTCACAGACCTCCACCTATTTACTGATAGGGTAACTAACTTCAAGAGTAAACATTCTACTCCAGGCTTAGCCACGCATACGTTAGAAACAGAAATTGATCAGTTGCTACGTAGTAGGGATTGTACTAGAAGTAAGGCTACTTACTCCTAGCGAAACAATCCCCATCTTCAAGAAACACACAGTACACAGTCTAGTGGGAGACACGTAAAATGTTACAGCATCGTGTAGAGTTGGGGATCTGTCAGAACTGGGCCCAGAGTCTGGGTGCTTTGGGAACCAGAAGAGAGTGCACCCCACTTCCTCGTCTTCACAAAGTCAGCTTATTATGCCACCAGCAACTCATTTTAGCCTGAAATTCCAAAATGGAAAATGCCTTAGTGTTAAAGTTTGTCAATTGATGTTAAAATTCTTCCAGTGTTTTCACCTGCCCTGTGTTTAGATTAAACACTAAGAGAATTCTCTTCCTTTTTAAAAAATTTTTTCTTTATTTCTCTTTCTTTCCTTCCTTCCCTCCTTTCTTTTCTATTTCTTTTTAAAAATATGGTCTATGCTTTTCCTATACCGTGCTTCATAGTTCTCAAAGAAATATTTTTATGGATAAATGCTCAATTACTGAGACCTAAAAAAAGATTTTCAGTAGTTTGAATCAAAGTTTCTGATATGCAGGAGGCAGCTTGGACATTTGAATTGGATGGGAAAGAAAGTGCTTCCAGAAAGTGCTTGGGTCTCAGGTTGAGGCAGGAGTGACAGGGCTGTACAAGACATCAGTCTTTGCTGGCATGAGGGACGGGAGCTGTACCTTTTCTCGACGCCCTTCGCTCTCCATCATCTCGGGCTCTGTGTGGCACTCTGTGCTGGGAAACTGGAGACCTGTTTAAGTTCCATTGGTACTCTCTAGTTATTTCTCGAGTCATTTTGTCTTACCTCTTTGTCACTGCTGCCTCCCGCCTGTCTGGGAGCCGCTAAGGAAAGAGATCACTTGTCACGTCTCTTCATCCCTGCAGAGCACTTGGGCATGGGACACAGTAACTGGCACCTAGTTTGCTCTTCAACTTGAACTGGGCAATGGCACGTTGTGCAGATATTAGGTGAAGAGGTGGTGACTTCCTGTGATATTTCTGCTCCCTGAGCAGAAGTGACACTGATGGGGGAGAGCATTGGTGACAGAGCATGCCTGGAGTTGCAGGGCAGGCAGGTGGGCATGTGCCCATGTGGCTCTGCTCTCTACCATGGGGACACATTCAAAGGGAATCATCCCTTATCTGCTCCAGCTGGAAGCAGCAAGGGGCCAGTGTGATCAGTGATAGGGAAAGCCGGCCCTGCTGCCAGAGTTTGGGACAGTGCTGCCTCCTCTGTGGAGGACTTCGGTCTTATTCATGTCTCCATCCACAATGAGACCGCCGCTTCTCTGACTAAACCTCAGGTATGCTTTAAGAGCAACCTGAAAGTAAAATGGGAAGGTCTCAAAACATTCTAACTCCCTGAGTGCAATGGCAAGGAAACTGACCTCAGTCTGTTGGTCAGAGATCAGTGGCCCCTGTTCTGATGCCCCTGGCTGGACGAGAGAATATTTGCAGGTCTAGAAGACAACTGTGTTCCTGCGTGTCCCATCACAGTGCTGACAATACTCCAAGAAAAGCAGAAGTGGTCACAGTGTTCTGATGTCACCGCCGCTTCCCACCTGTCTGATGGCACGTAACCTGAGCTTCATGGGCAGTTAGTGATTATAGGTTTGAACCTCTTGTTCATGGTGAAAAGTATTTGAAGTGATGGTTACTCATTATGTTGCTTGCCATTTGAAGAAATCCTCCTTCAGATATAATGTGGAATAAAATATGTGGAAAAAATGCAGATTCACAGCTGTATTTACACTTAGAGATTAGAGATAAAGACTAAGTCCTTGAAAAGTTATCAGTTCTCTTTGTCCTTGTGTGTTATTGTCAACTATGGTAATTTATTGTCAGAACTAAAAATGTGAGATATGAAATTCACAGACAAAGTACCCATTTTTCTAAATGCAGCTGAGACATTCCGCCATCTTTGCACTAAATGGTACTGTTTGCTTTAAGAAAACCTGAAATGTGCAAGTGTTCTTACACAGGCACATTTGACAGGTTTGCTTTAGGGTCGTGTTCTCACTTGGCCCATGAGCCTGGTGTCCTGTGCTCGTGACGTTTTGGAAGCCGCCTTGTGGTGAGCCCTGCTGCTAGTGACACGGGCTGGTCCTCTCCGTGATGTGACCATTTCAGATGGAAGACAGTATGGAAGCTAGATGTCAGCCTGTCAGCCTCCTTAAGCAAAGAGTGACTTGCCAGCCCCGGGCTCAGGATGGAAGTGGGGAAGGCGCAGAAATGTCAGTGGCGGGCAGAATCTGGACCAGGCTGTAGTCCAGAGCTGTAGTCACCATGGGGCTGAGGGAGGGTGAGATGGGTAAGATGGGGGAGGGGGACAAGTCCCACCCGCCCACCTGTGCTGAGGACACCCAGCGTTGGCCTAGGGGTCGCAGGAAGTGGTCAGCATTTGAGCAAGAGCAGGAGCCTGACCAACCTGGGAAACACTTTGACGTTGTGTTTGTGTCAGTTTGCTTGGCCACCATAACAAAGCACCACAGGATGGGCGGATGAAACAACAGACATTTGTTTCCTGACAGTTGTGGAAGGTGGAAGTCCGCCATCTAAGTGTTGGCAACCCTGGTTTCTCCCGAGGCTTCTTGGTGTGCAGGTGGCCACCGCCCTCCCATGGCCCTTCCTCTGGTGCCCTCACCTGGTCGTGCCACCATGCCTTCACACAGCCCTTCCTCCGGGGCCCTCACCCTGTCCTCCTGCCGCTCCCTCATCCGGTCATTCGGCCCTCACCCAACCTCCCGCGGCGCGCTCAGCTGACTCTCCTGCTGTGCTCTCACGCGGTCCTCCCGCCCTCACGCGGTCCTCCCGCCGCGCCCTCATCTGGTCCTCCGAGTTTCCCTCACCCTGTCTTTCCTCTGGCGCCCTCACCCCGTACCCTGTCCTCCCGCCGCCCCTCACCGGGTCGTGCCACCATGCCTTCACCCTGTCCTCCGCTGCGCCCTCATCCGGTCATTCCGCCCTCACCCGACCTCCTGCTGCCCCTCACCTGATCATCGCGCCGCGCCCTCAGCCGGTCCTCCGAGGTCCCCTCGCCCTGCCCTTCCTCTGGCGCCCTCACGCGGTCATTCCGCGCTCACCGACCTCCTGCCGCTCGCTCGGCGGCCGGTCCACCCGCTGTGCCCGCACGCGGTCCTCCCGAGGTCCCCTCGCCCTGGATTTCCTCTGGTGCCCCCTCGCGGTGCCGCTGCGAGCTCGCCCGCCCTCCCGCCGCGCCCTCACGCGGTCCTCCCTCTGGTCCTCTCAAGCGGCCGTCCCGCCACGCGCTCACCTCTCGCCGCTCCGTCACCCAGTCCTCCCGCCGCACCCTCAGCCGGTCCACCCGCTGTGCCCGCACGCGGTCGTCCCGAGGTCCCCTCGCCCGCTCCTTCCGCCACACCCTCATGTCGTAGTCCTGCGGTCCCTGTCTTTCCTCTGGCGCCCTCACCCGGCCTCCCGCGGCGCCCTCAGCTGACTCTCCGCCGCGCCCTCATGCGGTCCTCCCACAACCCCCACGCGGCCCCGCCGCCGCGCCCTCACGCCGTCATCCCGCCACGCTTTCACGCGGTCTTTCCTCTGGTGCCCTCACCCGGTCATTCCGCCCTCACCCGACCTCCCTCCATGGCCTCGCCTGGTCCTCCTGTTGCGCCCTCACCCGACCTCCTGCCGCTCGCTCGGCCGGTCCTCCTGCTGTGCCCCACGTGGTCCTCCAAAGGTCCCCTCACCCTGCCTTTCCTCTGGCGCCCTCACGCAGCCCTCCCGCCGCGACCCCACGTCATCGTCCCGCCGCGCCCTCACGGGGTCTTTCCTCTGGTGCCCTCGTGGGGTTCCCCTCCACTCCCACCCTCGGCCCTTGCACATCTCTGGTCTTTTTGTGAGTCCAGTTTTCCCTCTTACAGGGATGCCAGTCAGCTTGGATTAGGGCCCACTCTGAAGACCTCATTTAGTGTGTCACCTCTATTATTTACCGAAGTGACCATATTCTGAGGTCCTGGGGTGAGGGCTCCAGACATGAATTTGGGGGGACACAGTTCACGCCATCAAAGCATCCGTGTAGAAAATGGTCTTTCGCTTGGCTTGAAACAGTCCAGCTTCCATGGGCACTAACCTATGCATGGAGACTTTTCAAAGTGCGATGTGTTTGTTACTACTGCACAGTCCCCCTGCTGTCCCCCTGCCCCTCCATCTGAGCCACACTGGCCTGCTCGTCCCTAGGAGGTACCAGTGGGCGTGCTGCCATCCCGGGGCCTTTGTATTTGCTATCTGACTTGCTGGAACATTCCTCTCCAGACTCACACAGCTTACTCTGTCATTCCTTCAACTCTCACTGTCTCCCAATCAGCGAGACCTTCCCTGGCCTGCCTGTATCTCCCATCCAGCTACTCTATTACTGAATCGCCATCAGACCTGCCATACGTTATTTGTTTGTTCACTGTCTGTGTCTCCACCAGAATGGTGTTCCAAGAGAGCAGGGACTTTGTGTACGTTGCTGTTTTGTCCACTTAAGTGATGGTGGATTGAGCTCAGCACACAGTAATGAGTGACTCATTCCCGGCGTGGTTGGTGATGGCACCTTAGACATTTTGTTTAAAGGTTTTCATTTATTAGTGTGTTTATCAAAACTGAAGCCAAGCTAAGAAAAGATGGTCAATAGTGTTACTTCTTAGATTATGAATTCCCGTATGTCTTCATTGATAAATGATGTTTTCATTAACAGAAAACCAGTGTCCTATGTCTCTTTCACCGGTTATTTCTCTCTCCTCCAATAGGCTGACGTTCAGTTGCGTGACGGGCACTATTGAGTCAAGATGGTGGACACAGAAAGCCCAATCTGCCCCCTCTCCCCACTTGAGGCTGATGATCTGGAAAGCCCATTATCTGAAGAATTCCTGCAAGAAATGGGAACCATACAAGAGATTTCTCAATCCATGGGTGAGGACAGTTCTGGAAGCTTTAGTTTTACAGAATACCAGTATTTAGGAAGTGGTCCAGGATCAGATGGATCTGTCATTACAGGTGAGTATGCTGTTTCTTAGAAAGCTTTATTTAGAAATGTTTTTCCGCAGAGAAAATTGTTCTCTTTAGCTAGAAAAGGTGACATCCACTGCTGTGGGCTTGGAGCTTTAGGGTGTATTTCTCATCTCCTAGGATGCCTTCTTTTAAAAGCCATACACAAATCAAGTCACCTTTGAAATTCAGTTAAGGCAGCCAGATGCATTTTTCAAAAATTTCATGAATTTATATTTCTTTAAAGCAGAGAACCCTATTGTAAAAAAAAAAAAATGACTCCTTTTTGAATCTGGAAATGTGTATGAACCATCTCCCCACTTCTTGCATTAAGAATGACAAGACAGATGAAACATGGGGTGTGCTCAGATAATGTTACCTGTTGCATCACTGGGAAAGAAGACATCAGGGACAGTTTGTCTTGCTAGGTGGCGTTTAAGCCAACCCAGGATCATGTGGTATAAACTGCACCTCAATCTGAAGGAGGCTCCATTTAGGTAGACTAGACTCCACAGGGCTTCTGGGCAGAGTGGCTTGGGTCAGGACTGAAGACATTGGATCGGGGTTGGCCACAGGGAAAAGCTTACTTACGCTGGGAACGAGGCGTATATGTGGGTTCCGGCTTTGAGAGGGCATTGAAGAAGGTCCTCCATGGCAGTGGTTGGTGACAGGTCTCAGGGTTCTGCCCCCTTCACAGGCCCCCTTGTTGAGGTCTTGGCCTGGATCACATGTCCCCCAGCTGTCTTCTTGCTCATTCCCACTCCCAGGAAGATGGTTTTCATGGCAATGTGCCAGCTTTAGTGATCATGGGAAAGGGAGCATTGACACTGCTGAAAGCGGTGCACACGGGTGAAACCTGAGGGCCGTCAAAAGTATTTGCGCTCCAAAGCCCAGCAAGCCTGCTGGGAGCAGTCACTAAAGGAGGCATGTGCAAGGGCCTGACTGCAGCCGTGTTTGTGAGAGCAAAGCGTAGGGAACAAGGGACGTGGAGCACCTTTTCACACACTTATGTGCCATGTGTCTTCTTCGGTGAAGTTTCTGTTCAAATATTGGCCCATTTTTAAGTTGAGTTGTTTTCTCAATTTAAATAACTCTGTTGAGAGTTATCTGTCCATTTGGGAAACAAGTTCTTTATTAAACAGCAGATATATACATTTTTCTCCCAGTCTGTGGTTTGTCTTTTCTTTCCCTTAACAGTATCTTTTAAAAAGCCTAAGTCCTTAATTATTCTGAAGTCCAGTATATCAATGTTTTTTTTTTTTCTTTCCTGGATCATGCTTTTTTGTGTCATAGCTAAGAAATCACTGCCTGATCCCAAGTCACTCCTAGAACTTTTATATTTTTAGGTTTAAATTGATGTCTACGATTTACTGAGTTCATTTTTATATATGGATCAAAACTCTTTTCTCTTTTTACATTTATAATTGTTCTAGTACAGTTTATGAAAATGTCTGCTGTCTCCACTAAATTGCCTTTGTACCTCTGTCAAGAACCAACTGACCATGTGCAGGTCTATTTCTGGATTCTTTCTTCAGTTCCATTGTATTCGTCTCATTTGATGCCAGTACCACAGATTCCTGATGACTGTAGCTTTATGATGGGGCCTGAAGTTAGGTAGCATAACCTCCCCCACTTTCTTTTCTGAAGATGTTTTAAGCCTTTGAGGTCTTTTTCATTTCCATATTCATTTTAGAACCAGTTCGCCAAATTATACCAAAAAGCCTACTGAGGTTTGGATTGAGTTCGTGTTGTCTATAGCTAATGTGGGGAGAATTGACATCTTAACAATATGAAGTGTTTCAAACCATGAACTTAGTTCTCTCTATTTACTTTAGGTCTTCTTTAATTTCACTCAGCAGCATTTTGTGGTTTTTAGTGTACAGGTCTTTCACGTTTTTTTTATCAGATTTATTGCTAAGTGTTTCATATTTTCGATGATATTGTAAATGGCATTTTCTAATTTC
This sequence comes from Eonycteris spelaea, assembly GCA_003508835.1. NCBI lineage: Eukaryota > Metazoa > Chordata > Mammalia > Chiroptera > Pteropodidae > Eonycteris > Eonycteris spelaea. Next base: position 41,754 of record PUFA01000270.1, on the reverse strand, counting down.
CATTTCTGATCTTTTGTTGCTATTTAGGAAAAAATACAATTGATTTCTGAATAGTGATCTTGTATCCCACACTTTTGCTAATCTGATTAGTTCTGGTAGTTTTAACATAGATTCTTTAGGATGTTCTACATGGATAATTGTGTCATCTGTACATGAAGGCTGTTTTTTCTTCCTTTTCGAGCTGGATGCCCTTTTTTTTTTTTTTTTTTTTTTTTTTTTGCCTTATCCACAGGTTAAACCTCCAGTACAATGCTAAACAGACACTTTGCCTCTGATCTTAGGGGAAAGTCTTTCACTACGAAGTATGATATTGGTCGTGGTTCTTCATAGGTGTGCTTTATCAGATTGAGGAGGATCCTTGCCAATCCTAGTTTTCTGTGAGTTTTATCAAGAATTGATGTTGGACTTTCGTCACATACTTTTTCTGCATCTAGTAAGATAAAAAAAAGTGATTTTTTTCTTTTTTAGTTTATTAATGTAATGAATTCTATTGTTTGATTTTCAAAGGTCGAGACCACCTTGCATTCCCAGCATAAATCCCACTTGGTCATCATGTATTACCCTCTTTGTGTATCATTGGATTTAACTGGCTAACATTTTGTTGAGAATTTTTGTGTCTGTGTACGTGAGGTATATTGGTTCTAGTTTTCTTTTCTCGTAAAGTCTTTGTCTGGTTTTGGTATCAGGTTACAATGCTGGCCTCATGGATGAGTTAGGAAGTATTTCTTTGTCTTCAGTTTCTTGGAAGTATTTAAGTAGAATTGATTTTCTTTCATAAATGCTTGGTAGATTTCACAGATGAAACCACCTTTTCTTTTTTCTTCTTCTTTTTTTGGTCTTATTTCTCTCTGTTTCATTTTAGTTTACTTGGCTACATCTTCAAGTCTACTAATCTTTATTCTGCAATGTTTGCTCTGCTCCTTTTCCCATTCAATGTGTTTTTCATATCAATATTACAGTTTTCATCACTGGAAACATGATTTGGTTCTTTCTACACCCCCTGTATTTGCCTAACATGTTCAGCCTTTCATCCAGCTTCTTGAACATTTAGGATACAATTATAATAACTTTTTAAAATATCTTGTCCACCAGATCTATAATTTGTATCATTTCTGGGTCAATCTCAGTTCACTGATTTTTCTCCTTATCATGGGTCATATTTACTTCTTTGTGCAGTGTTGTAATTTTTTTATTGGATGTCATGCATTGTGGACTGTGTTAGCAATAGATGTTTTTGTATTCCTATAAATTTTCCTGAGTTTTATTCTAGGATGCAGTTGAGTTACTTAGAAGATGTTTTATCCTTTCAGGTCGTGTTTGTAAGCTTCGTTAGATGGTACTATAGCAGTGTCGATTCTAGAGGTAGTTTTTCCTGACTGCTAAGGCAAAGCCCTTTTGGGTCCTTTACCGAATGCCCAGATAATTCTGAGACTTTCCCACGGTGAGCAGCGGTATCAGGGCTACATCCAGCTCCATGCGAGTTCTGGGTATTATCCCCTCTGATCATTTCAGGTTATTACTGGAGTGTCTTTTCTCTTAGGCTTTCTAAGCTGACAGCAAGGACATATATGTGTATATTCTAAACCCTGTACATGCACATATCTGTAACTATTTCCATAGTTGGCCACCTGGATCCGTATTAAGGCAAGCCTGAGTTCATGCTGGTATCTGAAACTCTCATCCATCATACTAGTCTCTTTTTGCTTATCCATATCCTCCCCCTCCAAAAGTGAGAAACCCAACTCCCACCATCCACCATTCTCTTAATTGTTCATTTCCAGTGTACATCCATAGCAATGTCAGACTTGGTAAGCCATACCCATTAGCTACTCTACCAGCTAACAGACAGGACAATCGGTCCCTTATGCCTTTAGTCTCACAAACTGCTCATTTCCAGGGTTCCTTTGGTCAGCGCCACTCCCACCATCTTCATGAGCTTGTTTCATACATTTGTAATACAGTTACATTCTCTTGTTGCATTTTGCATTCCATCAGGGGAGCCCCTGACCTCCTGAATTATTTTTGTTTTATTTGCAACATTAAGGTTCACTCTGTACTGTAAAGTTCTGTGGATTTTGACAAACAAGTAGTATCATGTATCCACCATTACATTTTCATATGAACAGTTTCAGGCTTTCCAAAATCCCCTTCCCTTCACATCTTTAACCCCGTCTGCCCCACACCTACCCCAGCAACCCATCTTCTTAGTATTGCTGTAGTTCTGCCTCTCCCAAAATGTCAGATATTCAGAATCATAGATGTGGAGCCTTTGGGGGCTGGCTCTTTGTTTATCCACTGACCTGTCAGAAGGCCTCTTGATTGCTTCAGATTTGGGCAGTTAAGATTCATGTGTAGATTTTTGTATGGATTTCATTTTCACATCACTTGGCTAAATATCTAGGAATGTAATTTCCATAAGACTTTTTGCTTCATAAGAAACTGCCAAACTGCCCTCCAAAGTGGCTGCACCATTTTGTGTTCCCACCAGCAGTGAATGAGAGTTCCCATGGCTCCACATCCTTGCCAGCAATTGGTGGTGTCAGTTTTTTTTTTATTTTAGCCATTCTAATAGGTATATAGTAATGCCTCACTATTGTTTTAGTTCATAATTTCATAATGACCAATGTGGAGCATCTTTTCATATGCTGACTTGCAATCTGTGTATCCTGTTCAGTGGGGTGTCGGTTCAGGCTTTTTGTCCATTTTTTGAGTTGTTTTATTTCTGTTAAGACTTCTTTGTATATTCTGGTTACAAGTCTTTTATCAAATGTGTGTTTTGCAAATATTTTCTTCCAGTTTTCATTAACAGTGTCTTAACACTATCTTTTGCAGAGCAAAAGTTTTAATTTTAAGAATGTCCAACTTTATTTTCTTTCATGGATTATGCTTTTGGTGTTGCCCACGTGGATTTTTATACTGCATTCTGGTACAATTTACTGAGTTAAAAATTGTAGAAAAGCTAGAAGGAAGCAGACAAAGTAACAAGTTCTGTAGGGGATGTCAAGTGTGGGGGCTAGGGAGACCCATGGGGGGAGGTGTCTGTGAGACAGCCAGATCTGTGGGTCCAGAACCCAGGGACAGATCGGCAGGTGCTTTGGCAATGGCAGCACAATGGGTGGTCAGTCCTAAGAGCGCAGAGGGAGAGGGACAGCCCAGGACAGGGGCCAATTAGGGTGGAAGCTCTGCCTACTAGCTGATGCCTTCCCACTGAAAACCTCATGCGAAATCCTGTCCTCATCAACCATTGAGACCTAGGCTGGGGATGCCTTGAAAACTAATCAGCCTTTGCTGTCTGTTCTCAGACACCCTCTCACCGGCTTCAAGTCCCTCATCAGTCACTTATCCTATGGCTCCTGGTAGCACCGATGAGTCTTCCAGCGCAGCATTGAACATTGAGTGCAGGATCTGTGGGGATAAAGCCTCAGGCTACCATTATGGGGTTCACGCGTGTGAAGGCTGCAAGGTAAGGGGCCCTGGAGGAGGAGAAAGGGGTTCCTTTTATTTAACTCACAAATGTTTGTCATTACAAAAATAGATCTGCCAAAAGCCGAAGGTAAGAATCTGACCTAAGTAACATGTCAGTTCCTCTCTCCAGCGTCTTTGACAGATTGTTGGGCTGCACTTTGTAAATAACTTAGAGAAAAGTATTCTTTAAAGAACAGTCAGCCACCTTCAGAGCAATCCCTTCGTTAGGGTGCAAAGTCAGAGCTTTTCTCTCCACCCTCGCAGCGTCAGGGAGGGCAGTGATGCTCACGCCAACAGATGTGCAGTGCCTTGCTCAGCATCCCGCAGCACACGCCGGTGACACCAGACCTGGCACTCTTTCCTCCCCAGCTGCTCCCGACCCCCCAGTAGTTCTTTCCTGCGCATCAGGGGTCTGCACCCAAACTGCAAGCACCCTTGTGCATATCTTCAGCCAGACTTACACGCACCGTGACCCTTGGCCAGCACTACAGGAGGTCAGCCATGTTCTCCAGCTGGCTGCCCACCAGGTCACTGGCCCTTCTGTGACTTTCCAGCATGATAATCAGACGGACACATCCTGCGCTACCCTGAGGCTGCCTTGCATTGTCGCATACTTTTGGAATTGCATGCGTATTCTCAGGTTTGGTATTTCATGTACGTGATATGTGGGGGAGCCGGCAGTGAGATACCAGGTAACATCAGAGTTGCCTTTCTTTGCACAGGCGGGACGTGTTTACTAACTCCTGGAAAATGCCGCAGCCCTCTCCAGTACACTGCACAGGCCACATTCCTGAGACACCAGCATCCTGCCCAGAGCCAGGTGTGGTCCACAGCAGGACAGGCCGTGTGAGCCAGAGCGTCTCCACATCCTGACTTTTAAAACGCTCTCTTCTCACCCTCCCTCCTAGTCTCATGCTTGCCCTGGCCGTCCTCCTTTACAAACCCAGATACCTGATCAAGTAGAAATACCACCCTTCCTTGTGCCTTCCCCAAGAATTTGCCGTGCCCTCTCACGATGCGCCACTCGGGCCCCCCATGTGGAAATGTGGAAGAATGACTGGAAGGCAAGGAGGAAAAGAACCCGCTGCAAATAGAGACGCCTTTACAAGTTTCTAACCACAGGCCTTCTCCAAAGCTACTTGTGAAGTGGCCTTTTCTGCACAATTAAGTTACTTGTGTTTAGTTTTGTTTTTATTAACCAAATAGTAAAGTCGTTTCATACTGGGTGAAGTTAAAGTGCTTTTAAAGAGCAAAATAATTGTTTGCATAAAGCTAGCTTCCTTTTCTTGTCTTTTATTATAATTTTTGTCTTTTATGGAGTCACTATTCTCACAAAAATTCCCAGAAAGTCTTTAGTCACAAATATGGATATGTCATAGGACAGGAAAAAATTACGTTTGTATAAATTTTAACAGGATTAAGCAACTCTTTGGGAGACTATAATTGTGTCTTATAAGCCAGACAAGGACATTTTGAAATTATGTCACATTTTGCCTCATTTTCTTATTTTTTTAGTTTTACTTATAATGAAATTAAAATGTTTCAATTTGTCCCAACTGTATCAGACTTTTTAGAACTATTTCTCTAAATTTAGTTCACTTTATAAAGGCCATAATGCACAACCAGAAACGTAACTAAAGCAGTGATGTTGATTTAATAAACCGTGTATTAATCTCACAGGGTTTCTTCCGGCGGACTATTCGACTAAAGCTAGTTTATGACAAATGTGACCGTAGCTGCAAGATTCAAAAAGAATCGAAACAAGTGCCAACATTGTCGCTTCCACAAGTGCCTTTCGGTTGGGATGTCCCATAATGGTAGGTAAGGTTTTCTGTTGCGTTTTCCCAGTCCATGCCTCGGTTTACCCTCCTTGTTCGGTGGGAACTGACTGTATCTGGAATGAGTGCGCTGCAACATTTAATACCCAGATCATTTTGTGACCATAATGGCCTAAGACAATAAAAGTCATAACTGACACTCAGTAGAGCGCTTGGGGTTAGTGCCGGAAACTTTGAACTACCAGTAAGACTTTGATGTAAGATTTTAAAACTGATTGGAAATTCCTAGGATGTCTTAATGTTCATATCATACATCTAAAACATGTACCATTTTAAACATTTTCCCTGTTACAAATTTGTATTCAACCATACTCTAATTTTAGAACACACCGATGATTATGTGAAGGTAAATTTAAAATAACAAGTTCATGAAAGTTGTGAATCTTTCCTCTCGAAAAAGAAAATGGTATTCTGTAAACTCACTCTAAGGCTCACTTTCATCTCCTTAACCTGCAGGACCGATTATGTGCTGGCAACAGTAAGCACCCTTAAGCCCATCCAACTAACGAAACGAATAATGCTGTTGCCTTTTATTTTAACCTTTTAAATAGGTCCAGGATTCATGGAGTTTGGGTTTTATTTTCATCTTTCCCACGTAGAAAGTTGACTGATATTGAGAGGTGGATTTTGTCTTACCTATACATTTTCATTGGGAGTTTAATTCATGGTGCGAACTTTTCGTGCGGCAATGTGTCATTGTCCCGCTCTGCGTTGCTCATTTCTGTTTGTTTCCCATTATTCCATTTCTCCCCTAAATCCCCTAGCAATTCGCTTTGGACGAATGCCAAGATCTGAAAAAGCAAAACTGAAAGCAGAAATCCTTACATGTGAACATGACATAGAAGATTCTGAAATGGCAGATCTGAAGTCCCTTGCCAAGAGAATTTACGAGGCCTACTTGAAGAACTTCAACATGAACAAGGTCAAGGCTCGTGTCATCCTGGCGGGAAAAGCCAGCAACAATCCAGTAGGTGTTTTTGCTGTGTTTATTGTTGAGTCTGAAGTGTTCCGTTGGCAACATGTCAGCTGAAGTCTTAGGGAAGGATTGAGGAAATGAGTATTAAATGTTGAGAAAAAATACCATTTATCTCCAAGGCAACCAAGAGACAACAGGATGGAAACGTTTCATTCAGAGACTCTAAGATGTAGATTGACAACAAACCCTATCTACTGGGTAAAGTCCACCCCAAAGCTCCTAACGACCATGTTGTATGAAGACTGTGTAATTAATACAGAAAAAAAAAAAAATCTAGTTAGTAGCTTATCAGATTCTGGGGTTGTTTCTGAAGTGCATCAAAAAATTTTCATTTTAATTCCAGGAAATGAAACCATTTCCCATTCAAAATGTGCTCTTGTATCCTTTTTCCTAAAACTGCTCCCTTCTCTCCAACCCCTAGCCCCCAACACCCACACCCACACACACATACACAAACACATCTTTTCTTCAATGAGAAAACAATGACATCTCAGGGCTCAGAAAGGGCCTTTTGTTTCCAGACACTTTACTGTCTTTTTTGGATAGTTCCGGGCATTTTCAGTAGCACCTGTGAGTGCCCCTGGCGGACACCCCTACACACTGCCACGTGCTCAACCTGGCACCATCCTGCCTTCATCCTTTAGTTAATTAAGTCTTCGTCTGCATTATGGAAGTAATCTCAGAGCTGCCTTCAAAGAGGGGGAATAAAGACGAATAAAGGTTACCAGCGAATAAAGACAATCTGCCTTCTCCTCTGAGCCAGGTGAGACAGGTTCATTTGTACTGATGAAGAGCTTGAAGTGATCCTTGTGGGGAATTACAAGCTGGAACTTTTAGTCACAGGAAAACAAAGTGTTTCACAAGCTACTTTCATGAACAAACCAAACCTCTTTTTTTACTGAGTCTTTTCATTCCTTCATGAATTCTTCAATTAAATAGGCTGGGACATTTTAGAAGGGTTCAAGCAAATTCTGTTAAATCAGTGAAGCCACACCCACTCTGGATGGCCCCAAAGGCTTGTACAAATCAAACCCTTTCTGGCCAATGAGGGAGAAAGCCAAGTAACTGTTCAACTTTGAATTTCTATCCTGGAAATGGTTGGTATAGCCCAAAATTAGAGTAACCAAACATTTTGATCTCTTTGAGATCTTTTTAGATCTTTTCTGAAATCTTCTGCCTTTCTCCCTTGGATTTTCAGAATTTAAGGAAAACTTAAAAGTCAACTTTACTCTTACCCGAGCACTTTTGTTTAATGTGAATTTGGCCCCACGGAGTATCCCTGCGGTCCCCACCACGATCCACACGTCTTAGAAGGAGCAAGGATTCGCACGGGCGGCTCCTCTCGGCCAGGAACCTGTGGTTGGTCTCCAGGAGCTAAGCAGCGGCTCAGCCATCTAGGGTTGGGTTTCACTGTGTCAGAAGAACCGAATTTGATGTCCTGCTGGCTGTCAGTGCCAACTCCTCCCCTCGCCTGCAGACCTGGGCACTGCCACTTTCCAGTCTGAAAGGAAACGTCCAGGTGTCCTCACTGCGTTTGATCTCACTGTTTACTCCAAGCCAGGCTCACATTCCCCGCTCGTGTCGTCTGTGACAGAGGTGTGGCCCTCATCCTGTCCCCCTGCCAGCCTAGTGCGCCCAGAGCTCAGAGCTCCCAGTGCCTGCTCTTCTGTCTGTGCTCGCTCTGGAGGAAGAGCTGACCAGTGGGCTGCCTGCCGCTACTGCCCAAATCTGCCCAGAGCCCTGGTTTTGTCACCGCAGTGGAGATCGGAGACCACAGCCTGCACCTCTGGCACTAGGTCTAGAAAGAAGTTCCGTCTGTTGGTGGGGAATGTACCAGGGAGACCAAGCCCAGGCCCTGACCTGTTCGCCTCGGCCGTGCTCTGTGGCCCAGTACTCAGCTTTCCACGAAAGCTCCAGCCCAGGTTGATGTCACAGCCCTCACAGATGTTCCGTGACACGGGACTGGGTCAGGGAGGCGATTTCTGTTTCTCAAACACCCAGATCTGAGGGCATGGGGTGTGGAGAGGCCGCGTCTGGTGTTAACAGCTGCAGGGGCACCAGCCCATCTGAGGGGGTGTTGGCGTTGGTGGGGGGTCATGAATTTGTCTCGGTCGTAAACACATTTATTCATGCAACCATGAAAACTTGGATTTGTGTAGGGGGACAGGCATTCATCTTGGAGTGACACAGGGCCACTCTGCCATCACTCAGGGCTGGGCTCCCTTCCCTGCCCGCCCAGGAGAAGGTCCCCTACAGGGCCTGCCAGGGCAAGGGCACTGAGCTCCCGAATTGTCACCCAAACTTGTGGTGCCTTGATGGCTGCTGGACAGATCTTCAGCGTGGAAGCAGAGCTCTGGCTGGCTAGAAGCAGGGAGCTGAGTTTACCCTTGCAGTAGACTGTCCCTTTGTCCTATGAAGACCACTCTGTGGCCCACGGCTGACCTAGAACTTGCCAAAATGCTCAGGGGACCAGGAGGGGGACACTGGGGGATTGAAGGCAAAGGATGGAGGAATATGGAGCTGCACAGAAGCCTAGTAGATTACGTCACTTTGGGGAAAGATGGGTTGCAGCTGAGGGAGGCGGGCGATGGCTGGATAGCAAACGTCTGCTTCCATCTGGATAGGCTGGTTTGAGCCCCTGAGATATCAGAGCGGTGGGCCAGAAAATGAGTAGGGCCCTTCGCTGTGAGGTCTGAGTTTGTCAGGACACTAGCTGCCCTAGACATGGGGGTGACAGGAACAGAAGTGGGGCCGAGGAACTGGAAGAACAGTAGTCCCCTCTGAACATGGCTTCTGAGGAGGTGCTTCAGCAGTGCCTTAAAAAGTTGGTGAGCTGATCTGGGAGGTGTCAGGGATGTCATAGAAAGATTCAATAAAGCAACATGCACAAGAGACTATGAGGAGCGCAGAAGTTGGTGCCTTTCTGGCGGCGTCGGCTTCCCGGTCACCAGGGGCTCTGGCCCCGGCACAGTACTGTTCTCACACGCACACTCATGAACTCACACTCACAGACATGCACAATCCCACTCACTCAGTCTTAGCTGCAAAATGAGTGAGGCGCTTAGTTAAAAATACCCCAACTCTTAGCACCCACTGTTTAGACTTTGGCAGTTCCACCTATAAGGTGACAGTTAAGGAGCCCTGCTGCCTTTTAAATCTAACAAACCATCAGAAGTTTATTCAGTTCAGATGAAGGGGACAGCTTATGTTTATTTCATATCGCTCAAAATTGTCAGGAATTGTCTTTAGTCTTTGAATCTCTTCAGTTATGAAAAATCTTTACCTTCTGAGCTTATAATTGAATTTTAGACAAAACCACAAGTCAGCTGCAGCCAGTCTGGTGTGCATACTGGGCTTAAATAGACTAAAATGTCTTGTTTGGGGGAAAAAAAAAAAAAAGAAACGAAGCAAAGAGACTCATGTTCGAAATGTGGCTGAGAACAGGTTCTAAAAGCCATTTTGAAAGAGAAATTTCAACATTACAGTCAGCCTTTCAGGATCTCTGGGACAAGGGCCTCCTGCACCCTCCTGGCATAGTATTGCTCCTCAGACAGATGCAGCCTGGCACCACATCATGGCGTTTTTCTCTTGCGTTAGGTTGAAATATGGTACATACGACACAAGTTGTCTTTAGATTGAAAAACATATTTTATAGTTTCCATAAATGTATAGTAAAACCTAACCAAACGCTTATTAAAGAGTTCTATCCACAGCAATTCCACCAAGTCACAAGCTTTTACTAAAAGATCGTGCTGCCTAATTTTCATAGAAAATGCCTTTCAGTATATTTTGGGAATGAGTTTGTGTAAGCGATACTATGACCCACGTAAACAGCGTCAGGCATACACGCACGGTAGGAGCAGTCAGGGAGTCTGCTGGTCTCGGCGTGGAGGGATTTCGGGGGAGCTGCGGCTTTCTGCCTCGTGCTGTTTAAAATCTTTACAGAGTACTTTATTGATGTGACCTCCTGTGATATCAGCTATATTCATATTTAAATTTGAGTATAATAGGCACATTCCAAAAGGCATGGATTTTATAAATAGTCTTATGAGGAATGTTTTAGCGATCAAGCTTGGCAAATTTTCGACCATTTTAATCTAGTTTCTGTCTAGCCTCATTAAACATTGGCCTCTTAATGGTGCCACTTGTTTTGAATTCCAAGGGTTTCTAACTTTGCCTGTTCATGGGGCCTGCCTTCTAAAATCCGAGCATGATTTTATAAAAACGAAAATAAATATTTGTTACCATTTAAGGCACATTTACGTGAGTGCGTTTCACGTACACCTGGGGCAGGGCTGGGTCTGTGGGCCTGCGTCCTGCTTCAGTGCACCCCTGGGGAGTGACACAGCTGTTACTGTCCTAAAATTTTAATCATTTTTGAACAAAGGGCCCCACTTTTTCGTTTTGCTCTGGGCCTTGTGCTAGTCCTATGAGATGCTCCCCCCAAAAATAATAGTAATAAACGTTCTGTAGCCAAATACTTTGGGAGCCACGCTCACCCTGCGTGTTCCCGAAGACTCTCAGCCACACTCATGATGTTACAGGCTCTCGAGCCCCTGGCTTCCTTTTAAGTGTTTCTTGAATTTTTTTGACTGTTGTACTCTTTTTTTTTTCTTGTTGAATGCACTTTTTAAAAGCTCGTGATTTGAATAAAGGCAAGGTGGCCTAATATTGTGTTTTCTGGAATTGAGGGAATGCTGTCATCTGTCTTTTAAAAGTGTTTCTCTAATGCATCCTGTAAATGCTGAATGATGCGTTCGATCTGAGCAGCTGCTTCGGGTGGAGCCAAACTGCTCCCAGACTTTCCTGAATCAGTGGCGACCGAGTTGCTTTTAAGGTCTTTGGAGGGAGGCAGTTTAAGTCTCCCTTCGTCACCCTTGAGATATTTAGGAATTTGGCTTGGAGTTTTGTGTTCAGAATATTTTTTCACTCATAGTGATTTTAAAATGATCCCCTACCCTCCGCCGTGGAATCAGGTTATTTTCATCCAGCACTATATGGCGAATTCTAATTCTATTTAGACATTTTAAAGGCAATCCATCGGATTGTTCCAACACATGCACCTTGCTTCTGTGCCAGGTATAGCCCACAGGTGCCCCAAGGTGGTTTTGTGCTGCGATTTCTCCAAATGTTCTCAGGAGCCCAGAAATAGGGGACACACCAGGGCATGGATCCAGATGCATAGTTTGCCCACTGGCAGAGTGAGTCTAAAGTCACTGGGCTGCTCATGCGCTCTGTTTATACACTCCAGCAAACAGTGCTCGGCCCACAGTCCATTGCTGCCCTGCCCACACATTCGGCATGAATTTTGGCCAGCAGAGGTATTTGTGTCCGTTCTCCTGAGCCCCACCAGAAATGGGCATGTTGCCTTCTTCCCTCCACTAGGTCTTTATAAAATGCAGGACCAGTGGGCTTAGGTGCAGATGGCATGGAGACACGTCGGTTGCTGCCCTGGGATTTGGGATTTGTTTCAGGACCAGAACTTGGAGCTCTGATGTGAAGGATTCAGTCTCATGCATGGGAAATAAATCCTTCAGTTTATCTTCAGAGAGCAAGGGTTTAACAATGCTGTTTGCTTACTTCTACACAAACACCGGCTTTGAGTTGTATGTATGTATTTACATGCCCAATTTTATTCATTCAACAGTCAATGTTAGATAGTGATGGTCTTCTCTAAAGTTTATACAATGGTAAAATTAAGAATTATTGTAACTAAGCTGCTACAGTAGTACTTAGGACTTCAGAGAACATTATAAGATATTAAAAATGCTTTGCTAAGACTCTCCCGTTACCTTTTTGCCAAAATCAATACTTCACTTTCTTAGCACCACTGTTATCTTATCTTACTGATTTCTGTTGTTAGCTTTCTGTTAGGGTCAGCTTGTCCCCAGCTAATGTTGAGGTTGTTTAAGGATGAGGACTGTGTTTTGTACATATTTTTGTTCTCCAGGGGTGATTTGGATACAGTTTATTCATAAGCAGAAGGGCAGCTTGTCACCAATTACCTGACTTACCTCCAGCGTCTTTCTTTGCAGCCGTTTGTCATACATGACATGGAGACATTGTGTATGGCTGAGAAGACGCTAGTGGCCAAGTTGGTGGCCAATGGCATCCAGAACAAGGAGGCAGAAGTCCGCATCTTCCACTGTTGCCAGTGCACGTCTGTAGAGACCGTCACAGAGCTCACAGAGTTCGCCAAGTCCATCCCCGGCTTTGCAAATTTGGACTTGAATGATCAAGTCACTTTGCTGAAATATGGAGTTTATGAGGCCATATTTGCAATGCTGTCTTCTGTGATGAATAAAGATGGAATGCTGGTAGCATATGGAAATGGTTTTATAACTCGCGAATTCCTAAAAAGCCTCAGGAAACCATTTTGTGACATCATGGAGCCCAAATTTGATTTCGCGATGAAGTTCAACGCCCTGGAACTGGACGACAGCGATATCTCCCTTTTTGTGGCCGCTGTAATTTGCTGTGGAGGTAAGTTACCGACTGAATCTGCTGCTGCCATGTTGCTTACAGACTCCTTATCTTGAATTCGACACTGGTACATCCGCTGTGAGCAGGAGCTGGGCCGCAGTGGAGTGAGCACTGGAAGGCGGGAGGGTATCTGAGCCCGTACGTTGCCGCTGACTAGAATTAACTGGTGAGAATTATGTCGATAACATATCATATTATAGTATTTGTTATGTATAAATACATATTGTACATTACGTATATGTTTTATTTATAATTATCATATCAAGTATTGTATCAGATATGATTAATAACTATGTAATATATGACATATAATATTATTATTATGACAGTCATGTGCCACATAACCATGTTTTGGTCAACGACAGATGGCATATATGACAGTGGTCCCCTAAGATTATCATGGAGCTGAAACATTCCTATGTCCTAGTGAGGTCATAGCGTCATAATATCATGGCACAACGCGTCACTCACGTGTTTGTGGCGATGCTGTCATAAACAAACCCACAACACTGCCAGTTGTTTAAAGGTTTAGCACATACAGTCATGGGTAGTCCATAACCCTCGATAACAGCAATAACTGACTCCAGACTCGGTTATACACTTGCTGTAGTACTCTCCTGTGCCTGTAGAGGGTGCTCTTTCAACTGAGGACAAGAAGTCTGCTGTAGCACATTGCGTGGGTCCCGGGGGCCGCAGCCTCGGCCTTCTCATGCCTGCGGGTCTCCCTCCGGACGGCATCGTCCCCACTTGTGCTTCATTTACTCTCATGTTGTTCTGTGCAGCCACCTGCTGCACGGGCTGGCGGCCCGGGAGCAGCGGCTACGCCACACAGCTTAGGGGTGCAGTGGGCTGTGCCACCCAGGTGTGAGTGCGCTGCATGATGCTGGCACAATGACAGTTGCCCGAGGACGCCTCACTCACAAGTATCCCTGTCGTTAAGTGGCATGTGACTGTATATTGCATTATTATAATATATACATCTTTACTGTATTCATTGTAACTGTATTACACACAGGATTCTATAAAATGTTAGCACAGTCACAGTCACTATTGGTATGTTTCTGCTATTTCAGAATAAACAATCAGTAGCTAATAGGTAGCAATTGTGAAGTTTGCTAAAGGAAATGGACCCCAGCGAAGGTAATTCTGGCTTCTCTGCAGCCCCCAAGTTTTTGGCTCGGTTGTGTTCCTTTAAATAGCACTGTCCTGGGTCTAGATCATTCCTCTATTGTAAAGGTACTGTTCTTTCCCAGCCTTTGGGGAGACCAATGGGGTGTCTGCTCCCACAAACTGCTGGAAGCTGTATTGTCCCCCATGATTGACACTCACAGAACTGAGACTGTTGCAGCCACCCATACTCTATAAAGGGAACTGGGTGAGGGCAGCCCAGCTCCACGAGGCCTGTCCCTGTTGCCACCCGCTGGACAGCCCAGCAGAGGAAGTCCATATGTTCTGACGAAAGTGTAAAATGGCAAAGCAGTTGTACGTGATCCGTCTCTGTCCTTTGTATGTGTTATGGGTAAAAAGCAATTACAGAACCATTTTTATGTAGTATGATCACAGTTTTATAGAAGAAATTATAATCACAGTAAATATATAGAGATATCTGGTGAGATAGACATTAAACCTGTGTGGTAGGGTTAAAATTATGGGGGGTTCACTTTATTTTTTAAAACTCTCTATTGAAAACCTGTAAAAACTTGACCTTTCAACAATGTGAGTTTATACTCGGATTTTTTCAATAAATATGTAGTCAGGTTTTGGATTCACAGATTCAACCAACTGCAGATTGAAAACAGTATTTTCTGTCCACAGCTGGAAACCCAGATGCAGAGGGCCAACTAGATGCATTGATCTACGCCCTTTTATATAACAGACTTGAGCATCCATGGATTTCGGTATCTGCAGGGGTTCCCAGAATCAGCCCCCCACCCAGATACCCAGGGATAACTATGGTCAAGTTTGTGGGGAGTCAAAAGTAACACGTGTATTTGGATGGGGATCAGTGCCCCAAACCCCCTACACACACCATATTGTTCAAGGATGTATTTTACAACTGAAAAAAAAAGAACCATGAAAGATCCACATCCTTAACAATGACAACCCTGTTAGTGAGCGAGATTTTAAAGAGAGCACCGCTATTGGACATGGCCAGGGGTGTATTTTCTGATTAAGGGCAGGATGCCTGGTCAGAGACTACCCAGGAAGTCTGGTGCCCATGGCAGAGCTACCCCAGGGAGGTTGCCCGGTGTGAACATCGGCCCCTCTTGCACCTGATCCCCCATTCCAGGTCTCCTCGGCATCCTCTCTGGCTGGTATCTGCCCACCATTCATATCTTGCTCTACTTTCTTTCAGCTGATTCATGTCAGAAGCTACCTGTAACAGGACTTTCTACCTCAATACCCAGGTCTCACGTGGTCACTCTCCTTAATGGTTAGTGAAAAAGTCGAAACCGAATATCTGGTTTTGACTTGGGAAAAAGAATTTCATCTCTCATATTATGCAGAATTGGTTGCTGTAATCATCATTAGAATGTACAGTTGCTCTTAATGTTTTGAGGTTTCCCCTGACAGGTGGTAGCTAGGTAAATCCAGAGGGAAAGGGCCACCCTGCAAGGCCTTGTCGATTTAAGGGAGTATAAATATCTAGGAATGAGCATTTGTCCTGCCTACCCCTGTTAGGCCTAGCGACTTTGGAAAAATCTAGTTCTCTACACAAGTTGACAGGATCTAAAGACAACGAAGCTTCTGGCGAGAAAGGCCATGTAAAATCGGGATGTGTGGCCTCTCAAACCCACAAATGCTTAGGTGTTAACATGCCACACTCAATCATCTCTTCTTTCTTTTGAGGATAGATCGCCCCGGCCTTCTAAACGTGGGACAAATTGAAAAGATGCAGGAGGGGATTGTGCATGTGCTCAGATTGCACCTGCAGAGCAACCACCCGGATGACACCTTCCTCTTCCCAAAGCTCCTTCAGAAGATGGCGGACCTCCGGCAGCTCGTCACCGAGCACGCGCAGCTAGTGCAGGTCATCAAAAAGACGGAGTCGGACGCGGCTCTGCACCCACTGCTGCAGGAAATCTACAGGGACATGTACTGAGCTGTCGGAAATGAACAAGGGAAAAAGAACTTTTCAAGGATTTTGAACCTTGACAGCACTACGAACGAGGAAGGGGAGCAAGGCTGCTTTGCACAGATGTCCACTGTTTTAACCTTCGGGAACGGGAAGTACAATCCCCAGGTAACGAGGACCCTGTTCCATACTTGCTCCTTCTTTTAATCAGCACTTCTAAGCACGTGCAAAGTACGGAAACGCTGGTGATAGCGGCTGTTAGTCAGGACTGGGGAATTAAGAAGAACAATGTTATATGTTCGGTGGTCTGAGTCGAACATACCTGGTGTTAATCGATGCGGACTTCTTTCAATCATGTTAGTAATTTACCACTGTGTTACCTGGTGACCTCAGAATACCTAGTGTGTCTTCCCTTGGTACCAGCGGTGACTGTCGTGCGCCTTTATAATTTTGAAAACTAATCGGCACTTTTTAACTTTTATAATTCTGTAAATCTAGGTGTGTCCAAAGGTTAGATATTTAAAACGCAGCAGATATTTATTCAGATGCCTTCGATTCTGCTTCCTGAATTTGAAGAACGACAACGTGCTGCTTTTAAGCATAGGATTTAGAATTTCAAAGAATTATTTGATAAGCTACGGAAATGCAGCCGCTGTTTAGTTCCGTTCACTTTTCATGGTTCTGCTGTGTGGCGAGGCCTGTTTCCGGGTTGTGTAAAGGTCCCGGAAAACCACTGGGACACGCTCTGCACTTGACCACAGGCCCATGCTAAGCGGGCGTCTGTGGCGAGCGGGCTCCCGACGAGCTCTGAGAAGACCTCCGTGTCCTGGTCTCCTCACCTCTGTTTCTTCTCAAATCTGAACCAACCGAGCCAGGCCACTTGGTGGCCCTGGTAGCGTTTTGAGGGGCAAACTGACAAATTATCTGTACATGTCCTTCAGGCCCCATGGGCCAAGGCAGCTCCTTGGTCTTTCCCCACACATTGCTTTTTAAAATGAGGCAGCTTTATTTTTGTAGTAGCTGCTTCCCGGAGTGGAGAGGACAAGGCAAATGTGACTTTAGAGCAAGAGTGGGACAGCGGGGCAGGGGCCTGACAGGTCACCTGAAGGGGTTGGGGGGGTGGGGCTAAGTCCTATGGATGGTGGTTTCACTTAGTCTCAGGGTTCATAATGGGCTGGTGCTTTTTACCGAGATTGAGGTAGTTAAGTGTCCTTTTTGAACCACGGACGTAGGGTGGTTTTTCTAGCGTCTAAAATACTCATTTCAGCCTTAAAGATCCACATCTCAGCTTCAGTCCACCTGTGAAAGCAGCTCATGGCTTTTGTCTGGGCTGGTGGCCCTGGAAGCACGCTGCCTTTCTGTCCGTCAGAGTAGAGCATTGTCCCATCGGAGAGTTTCGGCGGCCCTTTCCTCCCGGCCAGACTGGGCTGTGCCTGCCAGCGTCATCACAGCCACAGGGGCCACCGGGCACCTTGCCCACAGGTTGTATCCTTGACACCCCTCCCTCTCTATCTTTAGAAAATCTGGCTTTATAAGGTCATTATCATTTGCTTTCGAAGAAGGATTAGGACTGATATTCATAAACTTTTCAAGATCAGCATTAGGAAAATGCAACAATAGAAAAACAAAACTATAAGACTTCAATTAGAAAAAAGCAAAAGTTACAATTAGAACATCCTTTTAAAAATTCCACATTTGGTGGGGTTTGTTTTTTTTTTAAGATCTAATCAAAGTATCTAAGGAAGCAAAAGTATTTCCACACGTGAATGACACCGATCAAGGGGCCACCTCAGCCGGAAAGGATCCCAGCTTTGCATCACGTGCAGCGCCCCCACAGTGCTCTTGCCTGGAATGAGCACCCTGCATTCATGAGGCTGGGGCAATGGGCTGTCCAAGATCCCGGGTGTGGGGGCTGGGTACCAATGCCAGGTGTTTTGCTTCCGTTGCCCATCGCCCTCTCACTCCGATGGACCCTAGAGAGATGCTTCAAGACCTGGGCTTTTCAAAAAGTCATTCATAATGTTCGGATTTTCACAGACGCGATCTAGAGTAGCCTCGTGTTTCACACTTTCCACAGTAACAGTCAAGCTAACAGAAGGCACGGGTTCTGCATTAGCGGCATTACCCAGCGTTATGGGACCTGGCCAGACTACCGGCACCGTCCCTGGTGAAGCCACAGAGGAAGCCACAAGTGACCTCGGCTTGAAAGTCACTTGACATTGTTCACGTTTATTAATAGAAAAAGTCACATGTTCCCATTCATTTTAAATAACAGAGTCACTAATTGCCACTCAAAATATTTTGGGTCAGCTAATCAGAGATTTCTTAGAATGTTGACAGGCAAATATGGACGAGTTACTCGCCAGTTCAGCACAGCGCAGTATTTGAAATCGGAGTCAGTGGGGGCGTGCAGGGCTTGCTCGCTAGGTTCAGCGGACGTCGGCACAAAGTACAACAGAAATGTAGAAGCAGGTTCAAGAGGCTTCCAGCTGCGAGTGTGCAGCCACCTCTTGGGCTGCATGCTCCACCTTGACCCCTGCTTCAGCAAGTCACTGCTTGAACCTGCTCCTTCGTGTCCATGTAATAGCCGAAAGTGACGAACTCCTCTGAGACCACAAAAGTACCAGACGGCCTTGGCCTTGACTGCCGACGAGAGCGAAGGGGCAATAGGGCTCATCCGAGATGTGCCTCCCAACCGTGCTGCCAGCCCCAGGCTGGGATCCCACCTGGTCCTCTCTACCTGATCCGACAGCGTGTCCCTCCCTGCCACCTCTTGAGCATTTCCGGTTGGTTGTCCCTCACACAGGAGTCTGTAGAGGCCACCCTGCGAGAAGCCAGAGGTTGTACTACAGGAATCCATTTCGGTGACGTCCAGTATCGTCAAAAGCAGGAAGCTCCCAATCGCACCAGTGAGCGCAGGATTCAGGAGCAGCTTGAGTATTGTCAGAGCACTTGAGAGCTGTTCCTTCCTTCCCGCCTTGCTGTCCGGTTTCCCTGAGACCTTTCTATGACACTCTGGTGAGATGGTTCAGAGCATCTTCCTAGGGAGCATTATGCAGACACGCAAATAATGAAGGTGAACTTGAGGACAGAGAAACTCACTTCCCGGTGCATTTGAGAATACCTGCGAGAGCTGTCCTTGTTCTAAGGGATTCTCGCTTTTCATTAAGAGCATAGAATGTAGCTTTCTGCTGGTACCGATGCAGGTCTGCCATGTGCTCAGCTAAGATGCTTATGGCCTTGAGGGACTGTGTGGCTGGTCCAGGAACAGCTCAGCATCCAAACACCTGAGCAGGGGCTCAAGGCACAAGTCTAATCCTCTGACGTTTGTTGATAAGTAAACTATCAATTTGGCAACTACTGTTCCCCCAGATCTACAGCGTAACAGCTACCTCAGTAGAGACACCAAAAGGCCCTTAAAATTAAGGAGCTCAGACCACCGCCCCCTCCTCGGTGCACCTCTGGCCAGGCCTTCTCTGGTCAGGGCCGGCTGCATGTTCACCTCGCATCTGTACTACGAGAAGTGACGGTTATCTGACTTTCAAAGGAGCTGCTGTTGTTTAAAGGGAGCCTCAAGGATATACATGTACAATGGTTGCTGCCTGGTTTAGTGAGCAGCCTGAGTGGGACCGTATTTAGGAGAAGTGCCAGTGGCCAGACCTTCAGTCACGCACCACCCAAGGCTTCCCCTTTCAGTCGGTGGGCCGCACACGAGCCCGTCCACGGGGAAGTCCTGCCTGGTGGGGGCGGAGGGAGTGCTTCCACACCAGCCAGGGTCAGACTGACTTCCAAGGTCCCGACCCCCTTAGTCACTTCTGTGCCTCTGTGCACAGCTCCAGGAGTTTCCCGCCTCTTGCCACCTTTTCAAAACACAGTGACACTAGGCGCTCTGACTTAGTGGCCAGATGCAACGGTGTTTTGGTCTTGACCCAATGGTCACAGCCATCTTTGAAATGTCTTAGGAACTCCTGTCTTAATGTGAGTCCATTGTTTCAACCGATGGCATTTCCAGCTAAAACCGACTGGATCACTGGCCTGGCTTTCAGCCGGGGGCTACCAGGGACCCAGGGAGGCCAGCTACCTTGAGAGCACCTCTTCAGCCTGGGGCCTTTTGCAGCGCAGAGCCTGCTGGGAAAACGGGAAGTGCTCACAGCTGCCACGAATGCGGTGGATCTTTCCAGCTTTCAGAACGGGAGCACATACTGGGTCTCCTCTGATTCTCAGCCCCCGGAGGGGTCAAGATAGAATCACCCTATCTTAAAGTGAACAGCCAGGCTCGGGTAAAGGGCCACCTGGCGGTGTTGCCGGTCTTTGGCCCAGGGTAGCACCCTTCCCCTACCTCCCCACTCTCGCCAGCCGTTTACAACAGGCGGTGCAGCCAGCCCGTCCCCTGCCCATGCTCTTGTGCTTTAGCCTGGTCACCTGATGCCATGTTCCTGGGGGGGGGCGGTCACTTGCTTCCAGCCTTTTTTTAAGTTCGCAACAGTGGTGTCAATTCAGGAGAAGCAAGGAACTTATGCTGTGCATAAAAGTTGCAAGCGAAGACCAATGTCACCCACGGAGGGCCTACCAATTCTTAAAAAGTGTCCTTGGAAGATTTTCCCCACACTCCCAGTTTTCACACCAGTGGCACTGCCAGGTACTGGGCAGTCCCAAAGCCAGGTCCTGTCTTTGTTCTCGGGTGAAATGGCCCAGCTTCTCTTAACTGTTGGGCCAGGCTGACTCATGGACACCCCGTTGGGTAACGATTCTTACCGACCAAGCCTGGCATCCAGTGGCCAGTCCAGGAGACTCCTGCCCCCGGACAGGAGCAACCTTCTACCCGCACGGTCAGAAGTGAAGGGCCTGCGAGCACCCACAGCAGAGGGGCTCATAGGTGGCGCACGGTGCTCTAGTGGGAGGAGCAGATGAAGGCTGAGGCACAGAGGTTGACCTGTCCACACACCATGCTGACAGCGCCTCCCTAAACCAAGGAGCTCTTTGATGCCATAAGGTGGTCAAGTGTAGGGACTCTGCCCAGGGCGCACACTCCTCCGAGGGACCTGCCTGAGAGATCTAAGGTTGGGCTCAAAGGTTGAGATCTGAAGTTTTTGCTCAGATTCACATAGTTTTCGGTGCCATTTTAGGTGCCATTTCAGGAAAATGGTCATCAACACACACACACCCCATCCCCAGCCTGTGAAAAACTAGAGTAAGAATAAAAGCAATATGTTTGGGCTGTCTCAGAATATATGTTGTTTCTCTGGGAACTACAATATAAAAATGTGATATTGGAAGTTTTGTAAGAAAAAAGAATGAATTGTCATGCTGTAGTTTAAATAATTATGTAATGCTTCCCATTGTGCTATTTTTGTGGGATGCAGCAGGCTCTTAAGCTTCATTTCAGTAGAATGGGCTGCAGGCTTATTTTGAAAAAGCTACCGTGTGCCCTCCCTAAGGGAGCAGACATGGGAGGCCAGCACCCAGGCCTTTTCCCAGCTCAAGGCGCCTTCTCAGATCTGGAGTGGGGCTACTGACTGATCATTTGCTTCTCAAAATTTCAGGTTGAGACACAAGAAATATAACTGTTTCCTTACCCCCACCACGAGAAAGGGGGACCATCATTGTGGTCCAGCAGAAACACAGCCGCGTCCTTTTGGAACCCTTTGCCAGCGAGAACAGACCCCACTGCATCCGTGTTCAGTGTTACATCTTGACTGAAGCAACTGATAACATGGAGGACTTAAGTGGCCCCATGGCTGTTAAATGCATTATTTGCGGGAAAAAAAAAAACTGAGAAACGTCCATTTTTCACATCATAGATAGCAAATTGTCCTGGGTCCATTTTTTTTTTCCTTCCTTTAAAATGTTTGCTAGTTTGGGTCAAATGTGAAAACTGTGTTTTTCCCCAGAGCAGGGAATACCCCGCCTCCTCCTCTCTGGCTCTCCCCATCCCACCCCACCAGCATCTAAAATCCCTTAACACATGCTGCTCAGGCCTCCTGGGACAGGGGTGAGCTGGGGAAAGGGCATGGGACACCTTCTGAAGCCTCCACTCACCTCCTTGAGGCAGGGAGGTCAGTCACACTTCAGGCCCTGAAGACGAATGAGTGACTCATCTTTTCAAGGTAAAATCATTCGCTTTGGGGAAATGTGTTCTTTTTAAAAGCACACTTGGTCTGTTTTTTCAGGCCTAAAAAAATGTACCTCACAAAAGATGAATACCACTCAGTTCCCTTGGTAAGACTGCAGTATTTGTGTTCGATTATCACTACTTTTTCTACGTTATATGATAAAAAGAACCATGTTAATAGCTGTATCCTAAATACTGTGATTTGAGTTTTTTTAATCGTAATATATTGTACTAACTTACAATCACGTATCTAATAACAAACATCTGGATCTTTGAAATCAGTGTTAATTGACTGTACTCTTAATAGCCTGGCCTCGTACCTATTGGAAACAAAAAGGAAGCTGGAATATCTTAACTGAGATACAGTTGCACATTCGTCCTTTTCATGTCTCCTGAGCCACTTCGAATTTGTTTCTCTGTGTAACTGTTCCCTCTGCCACACTTCATATGCAGAGAAATACAGCGAGTCTGTCATCTCTACCAGCAAGGCTGCCTCAGACCCAGGTTCGAAGTCACTGACTTCACACAGCGTGTCTCTGAAAATTGTGAACTCCTGTGTAGTAAGTAGCCATCTGCTCTGCAGGGAATTATTCCCTTGGGTTACTACCAAAGAACTTTGCAATTCAAAATATTCTGATGGAATATTTGCACTGGCTGGTTCTCTGACACCCTCCAGATGGCCCAACGCGAAGCATAAAACACCCTGTAACCCTCCCGTGAGTTGTTCCACCCCCAACCCCCCACGAGGAGCCACAGGACCCAAGGGGACTAGTCCCCCGCAAGGGGACTAGTGTTGCACACACATCAGGCCAGTGCAGATTTCCTGGTGTTTCTCGTTACTATTCTTGGTGCCTTACACTCAGTATTTAGGGGCTGACATGCCCCTTCTTTTATACTAAATGGGAGCAACTCCAAAGCGGGATTCTGCTGAGCAGGTTCTGGCGTCCTCACCGACTCAGACACGCTCTCTCGGTCTGGCTGGGGTCAAGGGCCCAGGGAAGCCAGACCCAGGGGTGTGCGGAGAAAGCAGACAGCGCATGAAATCTTCCTAGTGGCGTTAACTGAACGTGGTGCCAGGCAATTAGGAATGGTTATAAAATAACGTTTTGAAGAAATCTTGGGTCTTATTCATTTTCCCACTAGGAGACTAAACTGATTGTACATATTGATTTATATCCTGAATTTATGGAACGTCTATGTTTGGAATGTCCTACTGTAAGACTGATGAATGTAAAGAGTTAATTTCAGGGTACAGATCTGCCTTAATGGTTTTAAAAAGTAAACTATTTTTTAAAATGATTTGGTGAGTCTTGAGTGGTGCTGTGAAGATGAACTGTTTCGAACCAAATCCCCAGCATCATGTGCGGAAAAGGGCGCCCACCCATTCACCTGAGGCAGTCTTCCTTCGTACGGTCCCTTTCTGTCCTTCAGTGCACAGAGCATGCCCGGGACAGTGTGGCCCTGGGACAGGACAGCCATGTGGCTGGATAACATGAAGCAAGGAAAGTTTTTACAAGTACGGGCATCTGAGACTGCAAGCCAGCACAGGCCAGGTCCCAAAAGCTCTTTATTGCTCTCCCACAGAACAAATTTAAGACTCCCAGGCGGTGCAGGTGGCCTCACAGCAGTTGCACTGCAGGGTCCCCGCTAAGAACAAGCAGACAGGAGGCGGGCTCACAGTCCAGACGGGACCCCGGCAGGCTGCGGGGTTGCACAGCTCTCGGCGGGGCTTCCTGGGCCACTGGACACTGGTACTCACACGACAGACTGGGTGTTGTGGGGCTTCTGCCCCACATAGCTGTATGGAGCTGTCAAGGCACAGAGCTGGCACTCAAACACACCCAAGGGACGGAGCTCTGCCTCACACGCCATCTGCAAGTTCAAACACAGGCACATCACTAGCAAAGAATACCCACATCTCAAAGCCTCCTGCTGCATGCTTCTTATCCGGAGACACAGGGCACCCCTTACAGACAAGAAACTTCAAGTTTAGAATAAGTAGAAGACCTGCTCAAGGTCACATTATTTTCACATCATATGAGTTAGCCACCAAGAAACATTATATGTTAGGACATAAAAATGAGCCTCAAAGTATAAAAGACTGAAAAATCATAGAGTACTTTCTCCAATACCAAAATAATTAATCAGTAACAAAAAGATACCTGGAAAATCTCCAAATATTTGGAAATTAAACAATATACTTCTAAATAAGCCACTGTTCAAAGAAGAAACTATAAAGGAAATTAGAAAATATTTAGAAATAAATGAAAACTAAAGTATAACACATCAGGATATGTGGATACGGCTTAAGCAGTGTTCACAGGGAATTTGTTGCTCCAAATGTTTAGTTGGAAAAGGTCTAAAACCAATCATCTAAGTTTCTAACTGAAGAAGTTAGAAAAGACACATTAAGCATAACAGAGACAAAGAAGAAATAACATACAACAGAAATCAAAGAAATAGAAAATAGACATAGAAAAACAATCCATAAAACCAAAGCTCATTATTACAAACTTGAATAAAGTTGATAACCTTTAATTAGACTGATCAAGAAAAATGGGAGAAGATACAAATGACCACAATCAGGAATGAAAGAGGAGACGTTGCTTATACACATTAAAAGGAAAACAAAGGAATATTGTGAACAACTTTTTACCAAATAAATTTGATAATTTAGATGAAATGAATAGATTTCTTGAAAAAATACCAATTATTAAAAGTGACTCAAAAATAGAAAACCTGAATACCTATTAAGAAAACTGCATTCATAATTATATTTTTTCCTAAAAAATAACACATTCACAAAAAACCTTGTCTAAATGGCTTTACCAGTGACTTGTCAAGCATTGAAGCAAAGTAATATCAACATATAAAAACTTTTTCAGAATATAAATACTTCCCCAGGGATTTTATGTGGCCAATGTTACATGCACACCAAAACTGCCAGGATTACCCTGATACCGTTAACCAGACAACAGACTGATATCCTTCATCCACACACATACAAAACATCTTCAGCAAAATACTGGCCAATGGAATATGCCAATATTGGCCAATGGATAATATATAAGAAGCATCCTGACCGAGGGGATCTGATTCCAGAAATACAAGGCTGGTTTCATTCTGGGAAACCAATGATTGCAACTCATGATAGCAAAAGATTAAGGAAAGCCAGAAAGCCCCATTATCACTTCCCACAGATGCATGAAAGCATGGCAAGATCCAACAGAATTGAACAAAATCGAAGCCTCTGAGCGGTGCTGCAAAGCTAAGGGGCTCCCCAGATGTATTCGAGGCCTCAATGTGGTTATTAATCTGCGCCGGGCTCATGGACCAACCCTCAGAGCTCCCCATTATTCCCTGCGCATTGCCTCTGCTCTTGCCGTCCACCCAGAAGGCCCTCCCCCAAACCCCCACCACGAAAACACACACCTCTGCCTGTGCGACTTCCCTCTGGCCGCCTTCAAGATTTTTTCTTTGGCCTCCAGCAGCCTGGAAAATACAGAATCCTTTTTCTTTATCTATCATGCCTGTTTCTTTCAGCAGTTTTTGACCTGTGGTTTGCTATCTTTCATTGTTTTTAGAAAATTCTTAACCGTCACTAGTCCCGGGAATCTCTACCGCCCTCCCATAAGTTCACTGATTTTCTCCCCTTCGTCTCTGTTTTGTTTTTAGTCCTAACCTTTACATCCGAGCCTTCCACGCGGTTTCCTGAAATGCCCCTCCCGAGGGCCCGCACGAGGTCCCGAGGGCCCGCACGAGGTCCCGAGGGCCCGCACGACCAGGCCCGACCCCGGGAGCTCGGCAGCGGGAGGCCTTTCCCGTGTCCTCTGTCGCGTTCCCAACGCCTCAGGGAGCCGCTCCGAGCACCGGCGCTCGGATCCCCTCTCGGAACCCCGCAGACCTCCACTGAGGGCCGAGACAGGTGGCTAGCGGCAGCCAGCTGCCGAGGACCGGTACCTGGCACGCACATCCCACCTCGTGCGGCCCGCCCTCGACGGCCCAGGCGCGCGGCGCGTGTGCGTCCCCGACCCTGCGACCCTGCGTGCACAGGCGGCGGCGCATGCGCGGCCGGTCCCACACGCGCTGCGGGCGCGGGGCGGCGCGTAGTGGCGGACTTCCCCCTCCTACGGGTCAGTCAGATCCTGGGCTTTGGAAGCTGTGGTGTCTGGGGCGGGCCAGGGCCTTCGGCGACCAGAGCCCGCCGACTGGGCCTGTTGTTGTGGCTGCTCCAAGGTTCTCGGTCTCCTGCTGGGTTTTCCACCGGGGTCTGCAGAGTCGAGGCCGCTGATGTGCGTCCCGCAGAGAACCTGACTGCGCGGAGGTTGATGCCCATCGCCGCCCCTCCTCGGTTTCGCTCTTCACGCGCCGCGGGTTGGAGTGCCCTGGGTTAGTTAACTCATGTGCTACATGTCCCCCACTAGGAAGGGAGCCCCCTGTGCCTCGCCCGTAGGCAAGGGCGAGTGTGCCCCTAAGACATCAGCCCAGATGGGTTCTGCACAGCCGTATGGCTTCCTGGAACCCTTGTAAACCCGTGCGCCCTTGAGACCTATCACTGTACTCCTCGAAAGCCCTAAAGTGGCTGCCATGCCCGTCGTGATCTGGGCCTATGCTTCGACCTCCCCGACCTTTCCGCATCCCCTTCGGCTTCCAAAGGTTCTCCTGGCTCCCAGTCTTCCCAGTCCCAGTCCCTGCAATGGCGACCTCACCCGCCTCACTCCTGGCCTCCATAGTGTGTATGTGAGGCACCGTTCTATGGGGTTTGGGGTTGAGTGGTGTCAGCAAGCCGGGCGTCTGAGACGTTATCCTTTGGGAAATTGAGATATAGATTATACAGGTATTTTAGTATTGCTGAGAATGCACTGCTCTTGAACCTGGGTGGGCAAGAGGAGCCAGATCCCTGGGCCCCAGGAATTAGCAAGCACTTTGATTTTGTTACTAGAAAACATGACCTCAACTGTGGTTATAGCAGTGACTTTCTTTGGATCAATTCAAAACATTCAGGACATTTAGGGGAGTGAAAATACTCCCTATGATACTATAATGGTAGATACCTGTCATACATTTATTCAAACTCAGAATGTACAACATTAAGAGTGAGCATTATGTAAACTGTGGACTTTGGGTGATCATGATGTGTTGATGGGGTTCATCAATTGTAACTAATGTACCACTCTGATGGGGCGTGTTGGTGGGTACAGGGGGCCGGGGCAGAGGCCCTATGGGAAATCTCTGCACCTTCCCCTCAATTGCGATATGAACCCAAAACTGCTCTAAAAAAGTTATAAAACATAAAATTGACATTCAAATACAACATATGCCAGTTAAACCTAGGAAACAAACATTTGCTGGAATCTGAAGAAGAATCATGTACAAACAATCCTGAAACTAATTTCTTTAGAGACCACTTTCTGGCCACCGTGGGTCAAAGTGTAGTCTCTACTGAAGAGAGATTTGAACAAAGCAAGCTGCTGCAGTTCTGTTTTCTCTAGAATAGTCCAGCACTAAGAAATGTGAAAGGAGAAAAATCTTAAGAAATAACTGTATCGATCTAGATATATTTTAAGAAATGGTGATAAGAATGAAAAAATAACATTTAAATAATGAAATGGAAATATCCTGCAACGATGGTAATTTTTCATGTGCATCCTCCTTGCAGTGTTTAAACATGATACCAATATTCATGGTTCAATTCTAAATCTAAAGCTTTAAGAATTTTATTGACGATTCCAGTCGCCACTCCCTCAGCACAGTGAAGTGTCCCCCAACTCAAATACTTAAAAATTACCTGCAAATTACATAGACTCGGGAAAGATTGTCTCACTTGGCACTATTGTCGATACCACACAATTATGTGAAAAGCATTATTATCCATGCAATGACTTTTTTGAAATGAAGCCAAGAAAAATGAATCTTCCAGAATACATACATAACAGGTTATGGATTATGTATCTTTTTACTCATCTGAGCATCAATGGCCCATTAACAGAACCCCCTGAGGTACACAATAATTCAGTTCTTTGCTATTTCCCCATTCTCAGCTATCTGAAGACCATAGCTTTACATATAATTTGTATTTTGTCTTTATGGAGGTGTATTTGTCAAATAGGTGGATATAAACTATATTATGTAATGGTTTGTAAGTTGTTATATAAACTTTAATTAAATACTTGTATACGTACAGCCTTTCATCCTGGACTGGGCCCCCACAGCGTTACGGGTGGGCTTGCTAGAGAAAATAATTACCTATATATTCTGCCAGTACTTATAAAATGTGGCATAAAAGTGGTCTTATGAGAATCTCTTATAAGCTTTCTAAAAATCACATTCCTAAATGAGCATTACACATTATGTATTTAAGTGAAGACTGAGAAAGGCAGACTGAAAATCAAGAAATAAGGAATTGAATGCAGATAGAATATAAAGAAAAGTATCGATAACGCCCTTCAAACGAAACCTGAATTTTGATTTGTGTCACTTGGTACTTTATTTTCTCGATAATGTTATAATTGGCATCTCAATTTGTAAACCATTTAATGCTCGTCACGGCTCTACCAGATTAGAAGCCCCCACGCTCTCTGCTTCTGGCCACGTGTGGGAGAGGCCCTGTGACTGCCTTGACCCCTCCCTCATTGTAACCACGAGCTGACAGTCCGGTCTCCACTGCAGGACCCGCGGCTGCCGTCCTCGTCCTCGCTCCACCCTGGACCGCCTCTATGCTGGTGCCCGGGTCCCCCAGCGGGAACCCTGAGGTCTCCGTGGCAGGGACTGCCCCCTCGGGCCCTGCGCATACGACCCTGTAACTCCATCTCCATCTCACAGCTCCCAATCATGAGATTCTTTGTTGACCCGGGTTGGGGGGCTCCTCCCAGCCCTGGAAATGTCTCCCTGGGAAGGGAGGCCAATCAGTGTAACCCCGATCCTCCCAGGGTGCCAGGAGAGAGCAGGACTTCAGCTGATTGCTCCATTTAGGAGGCTGGGCACGCCACCACCCTCCCCCAGAGCCGTGAGTCTCTGGCACACCTGCCACTGGTCTTCACAGCTTCTAACATAGTAGTCCCCAACCTTTTTGTCACCAGGGACCGGCGCTCCTATGAGAATCTAATGCTTGATGTTCGAGGTGGAGCTGAGGCGGTGATGCTGGCACTGGGGAGCGGCTGTGATACAGATGAAGCTTCGCCTCCCTCACCCGCCACTTACCTTCTGCTGTGCACCCTGGTTCCTACCAGGTCATTGCCCAGGGGTTTGGGGAGCTCCACTCTACCTTCAATGGGGGCTTAATCTGTGAAGTATTGCGCAGTTCCATGGGCAAAGGTGGCTGGCTGGCCTCCATCAGGAAAAAGTAATCACTTGTTTCACACCTCCTACTCCCCCCTCCCCCACATTGACTCTCTTCTAAACCTGTCCAGAAGTCAGGTGGTAAAGACAAATGCTAACTAGGATTGTGTGCTCCAGGCAGAATTAGCGGGCAAGTGTGGACCAGGCAATGACCGTGACCCAGAGGGCCCTTAGAAAATCAAGACCTGATCTCCAAACCAAACTGGGTGAGTGACCTTGGGCAGGTCATTAAACATATTCATGTTCTCACCTGGCAGCGAAGACTCCGCCCTGCCTTGGGTGTCTCCATGGAGTGTCCCCAGGGGGCACAGATAGAAGCTGGCACTGACGGATGCTGCCAGGATTACTGGGGCCCCGGTGATCAGCCCACACCAGAGACAATGTCCCTGGCTGCCTTTGCTGTCTCGCCTTCCCAGCCCCGATTCCAGGGCAGGACGCATGTGCTGATGCCCCTCGTGCAGAAGCCACTGCGTCTCACAGAAGTCGCACGTTTAACTCTGATAACAGCAGCTGCATAGATGCCATGCTTCTGAGTGAAAATACAACAGCTGCCAGCCCTGGTTTCTCTTAAACAATAAAACACGTGTTCTTTATTATTCAAAACAGTCCGTTGTAAATAAACAAAACCCAAATCCTGGATGCGTATCTTTCTATATACAATATATACAACATTCACTATCACTCTCTGCGAACCCATGCACGCACCTCTTGGTGTTTAACAAACATTTTGTCTCAAGGCCAGAAAGTGATATTCAGTTTTACATTTTAACATGAAGGACGCTTAGGGAGTGGATGGGAAGCTTCAGGCTTCTGAACCCCATTCCCGCCCCTGCATTCCCCAGCTCCAGGGCAGGTCCTGGGACTCCCCACAGGCTCTTCCTGGCCCTGCCAGAATGTAGGATGGGGGCGGATGGGAGCCATGAGGGTGGGGGATGCTCCGGTCTACAAGGAGAACTCCCAGGGTGGTGTGCTGGGAGCTCCTGAGCTGCCTCTCCCAAACCTGGGTCTCTAACCCTCTATACTGCCCTGGCTCCAAAGACACCAACACCCTCATGAGGGAGCTCACCCCAGGACTCACATGCTGTCACCTCCTCTCTCCTCAGGCGCTGCATTCCCCTTGGACCCCCATCCTTCATGTCCATGAGAGCTGAGCCAAGAGAGGGGATTCTTCCAAAGGCGGAGGTGCTACACTGTGAAAGATATGGGGATTTGGGTAGAAAAACATGACTGAAACGCTAACCATTCCGTAAGCCCAAGTCTGAGCCTCCGGGGGAGTCTCTTGCCTGTGGCTCCAGAAACTGTCAAGGGCCATCACACCACTAGATAAACCATCTTCTCTCTTTGATGTTTCTGGTCTTCAACCCCAGGTACCGGCGACAGTTCTTCTCCGGCTGCCCATACAGCATGTCCACGAAGAACTCGGGCTCCTCTTTGGCCTTGGATCGGAAGGACAGAGAGCCAAACATGCCCCTGAGCTTGCCACAGAGATAGGCCATCGCTTCCACCTCGTCCGACGGCTCCTCGTACACGGGCTGCTTCATTTCCTTGTAGGCCGACAAAATCACTGCCCGGAACAAGTTGACCAAGATGCAGATCATCACCAGCACAAATGATGACAGGAACAGGATCCCCAGAACCCTGTTCTCGGAAAATTCAGTGTTCTGAAAAGCCGAGATGCAGTAGGAGAAGATGGTCTGAGTGGCACGCATCACGGTACTGTAGTGCCATTCGTGCTGACCGAACACCAGGCAGCCAAAAGCCATGTACACGAAGACGTACACGGACACCGCGAGCGCCACGTGGAAGATGCCGGGCAGCGCCGTCTGGATGGCCCCCTGCGCCAGGCGCACATCATAAAACACTCTGGAATACCTGAGGGTCTTCAAAATCGTCAGGAAGAGCAGGAAACCCAACGTGACCCTCATGGCGTGATCTACTTGAGAGACCGCATGAAAGGGAATGAAATCCGCGGAGTTCGACGCGTGAAACTGAATCAGGCCGGCGGCCAGGAAGTGTTTCCTTAAAAACAGCACGATCAACATGGCAAATATGCATTTTAAAGCAAAGTTGAGCAAATTGTACACGCTCTTCACGTAGGAGGCCCCTTCCTGCGTAATGACGTAGCCCTCGTGGACAGCGTAGGCCAGAAAGAAAATGAGAATGGCCGCGTACAAGAAGATTTCTGCCGACGTGTTTCTGTTGAAATCGGCAAGCGCGAAGGAGTGCACGGACAGGCTCGTGTTCACAACTCCCAACGGAGAAACCTCGAACACGACCGACAGGCTGCAGAACAGATTCGCGTCTGGGTTCAACGTCGTCAGCTCCAGAATCACGGCCCACGTCTTCTCATCCAGCCACGTGCCGCGTCGGAGTCCCTCGAGCCTCTCTGTGGAATTGAACTGCTCCTGGTCTGGGAAGAAGTAGAAAGCGTAGCCCCCTGACCCGTAGGTATGGAGAAGTCCATGGGCATGATACGGCCATCTCTTCTCTTGAGGC
This sequence comes from Eonycteris spelaea, assembly GCA_003508835.1. Lineage (NCBI taxonomy): Eukaryota > Metazoa > Chordata > Mammalia > Chiroptera > Pteropodidae > Eonycteris > Eonycteris spelaea. Next base: position 9,970 of record PUFA01000270.1, on the reverse strand, counting down.
TTGTAAGTAAACCCTTTGGTATTCTTGTCTGTCGCCCGCTTACTGATTTTTATCCAAGAGCTAGTGTAGTTTTCCGTGTCTTCTGGGTCAGTGCCATATTTGGGATGACAGTGGATTTCTCCTTTGATGCTACTTTGCACGAAGCTTTTGGCAGGCAGGCATGCTGTCTCACCGGATTTGGCCCTCACCTGCCTCATCAGTGGAAGGCCGAGGATTATAGAGGCGCTTTCAGGAAGAAAGGTCGGATTCAGGCTATTGTGGAGCAGAGGCACCAGCACGTCGTTGAGCCACGAATAGATGTCTTGCAGCTTGGTCACCGTATCCAGGTCCTCAGAGAACCGATTGCGAAGGAACTGATTATAGTAGAAGGTGTCTGTGTGGCGTAAGAGGGCCACCAGCCACAGCAGAACGGCTAGAAAGATAAAGTGAATCAGGACGAAAATAAGAAGCAGGAGCGCTCTCCTCTTGAGCCTCTTCTTTCTTTTGAATATTCTGATTTCGTCTTCCGTGAGGGGCTGGTACATCCTGGTGCCTCGGAGGTGGACGATGTAGTCGTGTTGCTTGCGCATTTCATCTGGGTTCAACTTCATGTTTTGCAGCGTGATCTCGGTATAACGATAGTGGCTTACCCACGGAAGGTTTTTACAGTACTTGAGCTTATTCAGTCTGATGCCTGCCAAGAGTATGATCTGAGATGGCTGCACCAGGAAAACTGACTGACAGAATGAACAAAACGATGCAAAGAGCCATTCTATTGACTTTTCGTAGCCATAAGTCAGTCCATAAACTACAATAAAGAATGAGGATATGCTAGAAGTGGCAAAAACTAAGAACCACGCAACATAAACACACCACCAGGCAGAACAATGCTGGGCTTCGTGGGGAGGTGTGGAGGACCCGGTTGGGAAGGGGGCTCTGCAAATCCAACACCTTGATTGTCGTTTGAGGTTTTGTTATTGGCATTCGTATTTGTGTTTGCCTCTGCACCTGAGACCTTGCTTTCTGCTTTCGTAAGCTGTCGACCTCTTTTTGAGGTTGCCTTGGAGGGAGACTTACGGAGTCCAGGACGTTTTGTAGGGGAGAGCTTTTTAGCCTCTCTGGTAACTGCCTCAGTGGTTTCTTGAGCATGCCACTTTTCAAACGTTCTTCCCAGTATTGACTTTCTACAACATCAAGGGAGTCCCGAGGAGACACCTCATCTAGCGTTGCTCGATCTCTACTCTGGGAATATGTGAACAAAAACGTGATCATCACTTGCAGGGAGAGTAATCAAGACACTTTCCAATCCTATTACATTGATCTGATGTATCGGTTCTTTGCTCAGTGTTTTGCTTATTTAGATTAAAGAACATGATATTGCACAGAAGAGAGGACAGCAACATTGCCAAACAGCAGGACAACCTCTGGAGCCTACTGAATGGTCTACCCACGTCACCAGAAAAAACAGAGAACCACATGTGATTTTTCCCCAGAGCATCGTTCACATTTATCAGGAAAAAGTCCATTCTATTTAGAGGCTCATCTGGGTGGGTAACCTGAAACGTTCTGTCTAAAGAGGTGTCAATCGAAAGCCATTTCCGACACACGAACAGCCAGATGCGTCTGCTAAACAGATTTTCCACTTTGATTCTACTTACATACCAACTGGGGGCCCTGCCCTCATTGTTGTGCCAAACACGAATGGAGTGAATGTCCCCCAGGTCACTTTTTGTCGTCAGGAGGAAAGTGCTGATGCTTCCTCGGTAGAGAGTTGTAAAATGTGGGTGGCTTAGACAATGCACATCGCTGGTACTTTTTGTTCCCTGAGTTGGACAAAGACATTGGCCCTGGTCCCAGACCCGCAACGGCTTCCCGTGAAAATAGTGATTAGGTAACATTCCTGATCATAAGGATCATTATCAGGTAGAACTATCGCATGGTCCCGAAGAAACTGGTCAGTATTATCTCTGTGCAAGGCCCAGAAAGCTAACAGTGTGTAGGTGAGCATAATAAAAATCACAGTGATTACGGTCACGGTTACGAGTGACTTCCTTGATGACCTCTAACCGCAGGTCTATAGGATTAGGCACCACAATCACCTTGGCCGTCAAGTAGCGGGCATGCAGGCGAGCGTTGCTAGTTGATTGTGTTCAGCTGGCGCCTGGCCCTCCCCGTGTTCTTACAGACACAGTGCACTCTGTCCCAGGTGGTCTTCTCTCCGAGAACACAGATGTCTTCCCTCCAATCACTCTGGATCCCAAACATGTCCAAGCAGTAAACGTAGAAAAGAGAGATTCTAACTAGCTTGTCGCTGAGCTTCGTGACAAAAGGAGGGGCCTGCAGGACGACGGCGATGGCACACTCCGTTGATTGGCTTCGCTGAGCTATGGCTTTCAGCAGGGACGGTGGAAGGCAAACCACACGGGCCACCTTAACTGTGCAGGCTGGGTCAAACAGGTCACTCTGGTTGGCGATCGGAGGGATGTCGTGGGGCACGAGGAAGGTGGCGACCAAAGCCGTAGGGGTGACGTGACTGCCGGCATACACCAGCACCGTGAACGGCACAGTCACTTCCGTCAAAATGTGAACCAGCACCTCCTTCCCTGCCTCGCTGTCCACTTCGAAGCTAAATCCACCTGCTGTCCTTCTCAAGGACTCATCAACCTCACTAGGCTCATTGTCGGGTCCCACTATGAGACTAAAAGCTGCAAAGCTCAAGTTTTTCCTGCCGAGGTACACTTCCGCAACGTCAGGCGTGATCTCTATCACTCTTCCGTTAGGTGCGGTTGCTGTCATTCTGAATCCGACCACATGCGCAGAAATGTTCTCCTGATAACTTAACCAAGGAAAGGGGTCCTCTGCAAACTCACAGAACATCATGGAAATTGGAGCATGCGCAAGCGTGCTAGGAACACTGCTCACATTCAGTGCTGGACGAAAGCAATTTCGACAGTGTTTCTCGTTGCCTAAGATACCGGTAACACTCTCTTTTTCTGTTTTCTTGACATACATGTTAAAGGTGGTGGTGCCCATGATGGTGGTTTCATTCCCAGGCACTTTACCAGCCAATATTGTGTCTGCTAGAGATTCTAATACATAGAAAGGATCCTCAACAACTTGGTGATGACAATCATTTTAAGGATATTAGACAAACTCGTTAATATTCCAGTGCTCAAGATTTCTATTTGTTCAGAGTGAAAGAGTTTGTTTTTTTGTTGATGCTGTTGCAGAGCTTGATTTGCTTCCCAGAGTGAGTTTCCGAGCCATGTGAGTGAATTCCGAGGGTTTCTGGGTCAATGTGGCCACAGCCATGACTAACTGGCTGATTTCCATCAAATTGCTCCTAGGGAAATCGGAAGTCTGATTGACGAGGTATTCGCGGAGTCGGGCCTTGTCTGCTTGCAGAGTCGACTTGGTTTTCATGCTGTTCAAAACAGAGGCTACGACATACGTCAAGTAACCTGCAGATAAGAAGTCCTGCTTTTGAAGCAAAGGAGATATCGCCGAATTTGGGCCCATGGTGAAGCCAGTAATTGATGCAGCACGGTCTTTGGTGAGGTTTTGTCAGTAGGAGCATGTACAGTGGCGTACAAAGTCACCTGAGAAAAAGCTCCTAGAGAGTCATACACCTGGACATAGATCTTAATGAGGTAGCTATTGGCCAGCACACCGGCAGGGAGAAAGGAAGGTGGTGAATTCGGCGCACCGCCCATATACACGATGGACCCCAACGTGTTCTCTTTCAAAGAACTGATTCTAGCAAAATCATGCAAATCAGAGACTATCATTCTATATGTAAGAGGGATGTTCTTATCCTTAAAATTACTACACTGGACAACAAACTTAGTAAAAATGCAGTCCCAATAGCTGGATTAATTTTACATTCTCCGATTTCAGGGGCACGGTTAATGACAAAGGGGTGCTTGAGAACCAATCTCACTCCACTCCAAGTGTCTAGATCTAGCGAAATCCAAAACTGAGCTTCAGAAAATTGTGTAAATGCAAAAGCTTTTACAGACAGATAATCGCTATTCCTCCCTGTTGTAGTTTGACCCACCCAATCAAATGGCATCTCCTTCCCTTGAGATGATAGAATCCACCACTTAAAGACATCATGGCTTATTGCACAACTCGGGCAATTTAGAATCAAAGAAAATCTTTCTGATATAACCAAAACTGTGTCACAATTTTCAATACACCCAATATTTGCTGTAGGTTCTGGTCCTTGGAGCACATGTACCGTTTTATCAGAAAAAGCTGTTCTGTCACCCTTCTTTATCACCATTCTGAAAAAATATACATGGTCACCTTTAAGCATTTTTGGCAAAAGAGTCAGTATAGGGTCAGAGGCCCCTGTCCACTGGAGATCGGCCTGATCTGGGTGACAAACATCCTTGCTCATTACTATTATTTTCTGTTTCTGGTAGTTGTTCGGATTCGTGGTACAGTACCACGAAAAATGGAGTCCGTCTAAAGGGCTGTCTGCATCTGGATCGGAGGACATTGATCCGTCCAGAACCAGCTCATCTGTGAAATTAACCGTTATGTTGGCGCCCCCAGAAATGACGGCCACCAGGGGGCTTCTCACAACAGTGATATAGATGTGATCCGAATGACTCTCCTCAATCACTCTAGGTTTTCTTGTGGTAATGGTCAATGAGAAAAGGACCACATACACCCCCATGATAAAGACCTCTTGGGGATGTGCATAACTGTTCTACCTGACCACAACTGGAGTTCTGGTACATCCAAAGGTTTACTCCAGTCCGGCACATCATTCAATGAAGGAACAGAAAAAATATCCCAACGATTAATAACAGACTCTACAAATGGGCAGTCATACTCAGCGGTGGCATTGAGAGAAAGGTCCATGTTCATGGTCAGTACCACGGGAAAACCGTCTTCGTTGTCATTGATCTTTATCTTTTTGATAAAACAATTTGCACCTGTTGGTAACTGAGAGGACATTGAAGACTCCATGGCTTGGGATATGTCTGAGCTGTCAGCTTCTAAATCAAGAGTCTCAGGCCCATCAGTAGGACACTTGGTTTGGGCCAAGAAGCCGGCATGGGTATGAGGGTCTCTGGGCACAACGGAGCAAGGTGACAGGCGGTGGACAGAGGAGGCTTCGCGGGGCCTGACGAGCCCGAGGTGAAAGGTCCATTCGACACCCCTAGGTGAGCGCCGCGGGGGCTGAGCCCCTGCAAGGAGAGCAGGTGGCGAGGCGCTGACAGGGGCAGGACCACGTGGGTGGGTGCGGCTCGTCGCAGGACGTGCGCGTGGACGCGGTGCGTGCGCAGCTTCTGCGCGCGGCCGCGGGATGAGGCCAAGTCACGGATACCACTCCGGAAGAGGCTGTCGCCCTGGGTTGTCCGGCGCTGCAGCCTGCGGCGAACATGGCCTGAGAATAGCGTGAACCCTCTGAAGCGCACGATGGAGCACAGTGTGGCCGCCGATACATGGGCCACGGCCTTGGCTGGGGGGCTGTTGTCTGCAGCAGGCACCCCAGGGACGTGGATGGTGACCAGGGTCCCTCGAGGAGGGGGCCTGAGTAAGGTGGCCGCCCAGGCCCAGGCCTAAGCTCAGGCCCAGGAGGACAAGTGCGAACACAGGATGCATTGAGCCAGCCTGCGGGAAGCCGGGAGGCGTTGCGGAGTCCTCCGGGATGTGCCAACGGCCGACGGGGCGCGAGCCGCGGGGGTTAAGGGGCAGCGGTGTCACGGGGATCGGGGCTGCTGACGTCCGTGTAGCCGTGAGTGGGACACGGGCTGAGGGCGCCGGGCCCCGGCCGCGCCTGTGTAGGGCTCAGGTCCGGGCCTGCTTGCGGGATTCATGCGGCCCAGATTCCTGACCGCTGAGAAGTCCCCTTGGCGGGAATCCCCGCCCCTGGAAGAATGGTTAGGAGACGCTGGCAATCAAGAGGGCCTGGAGCTCCCGGCGCCCCAGGGAGGTCTAACTTTGGGTTTCTTATCTGCTTTTCTTTTTCTACTTTCTTAAAGTTAATAAGAGTCATTGACTTTCAACCTTGTTTTCTGATGCAAGCATTTCATGCTGTAAGTTTCCCGCCAAACGCTGCTTATTTGCATCTCACATTTTAGTTGATGTTTTTATCATTCGATTAAAAGTATTTTTAATTTCACCTGCTTTGGTTTTGCCCCGTGAATTAAGAGTGTGTTGTTCAATTTCCAGACTTTTGGAGTTTCCGTGAAAAATCTCATGATTTTTAGGCCCTGGGAAAGATGAAAACGTGGTGCCTTGTTCAAAACTGATTAAGATTTCAAGATGGTGACAGCAGAGCTTTAAGCCAAGCACAGTGGCCTTCTAAGTGTGAGGTCCCGTGTGACTGCCCAGGTTGCACAACCGTGGAACCAGCCCTGGTGGTAGATATGAGGAAAAAGGACGAACAATCGTGACGGCTGGTTTGAGCACGTCATGCCCGTTGGAGTCCAATCAGAGCCGCCCAAGACGGCGTGTGTTAGGTTGGGCCCCAGAAAGTTGCTGCTTTGAAGTTTCAAACGCGGTCAAACCTCAGCAGTTTCCTGTGGGTCACCTCACCCAAGTTCGGTATTAGGGGGATTATGGACTGAGTGTTTGTGTCACCCCCAAATTCATGTGGTAAACCCTAATCTCTGATGTGATGGTGGTAGGTATGTGGGGGATGGGAGGGCTTACGGAGGTCATTAGGGTTAGGTGAGGGCATGAGGATAGAGCACCTGGGATTCATGTAGCTTTATTCATTCGGTTTCACAGCTGCCTGGTACAGATGCTCCTTGACTGACAATGGGGTTATGTCCTGATAAACCCATCGTCCGCTGAAAATATCGTGAGTCGAAAATGCATTCATTGAATACACCTAACCGACCGAACCTCATAGCTTACTTAGCCTCGCCCACCTTAAATGTGCTCAGGACACTTGCATAGGCATACATTTGGGCAGATCATCTAATGCAAGCCGTTTTGACTAGTTCATGTAATTCATGTGTATCGCTCTTGCACCACCATAAAGTTAAAAAACCCTAAGTGAAACCATCATAGGTCACCACCGTCTGGGGTGTGTTGAGGGAATATGCTATCATTTATCTATTTTTCTGATGGCTATCAGGGTTCCTTTCTACGTTTTTGTATGTAAATACTCTGCTGAGCTGTCTCAGGCTCATCCCCTCATGAATGTGACCGGCTGTTACATAAGCTGGTCTCAGATTTTAAGAAAACACATTTACGTCTCCCCACTCCCACGCAGTATGAGGCTACTTTCGTTCTCTCCCATGGATAAAGGGTTCTTCATTTACCATTCATTAAATAGGAAGGAAAGAAGGAAGGAATAGAAAGGAAGAGAGAAAAAGAAAAAGAAAGAAAGAAGAAAAAGAAATGAAAGAAAGAAAGAAAGAAAGAAAGAAAGAAAGAAAGAAAGAAGAAAGAAGAAAGAAAGAAAGAAAGAAGAAGAAAGAAAGAGAAAATGCAGGAAGGTATGTGGTATGAGGCTACTTCTCTCCTCACTTGGAGAAAAGGTTCTTCATTCACCGTTTGTTAAAAGAAGGAAGGGAAAGGAAGGGAGAAAGGAAGGCTTCTTCATAAATAAAGTGTCTGGATCCAGATGATTAACAAATTTCTACATCATCGTACATGGAACGTCTCTTCAACCAAGCTCTGGCCTGTCCTTTCTCCCCAGACACCTCTAGACTCTATGTGAGAACGAAGGAGGGGGAGATTAAAGGGCCTGCACCTCGGTGGAGGGTGTGGTCTGGCTGGGGGTGTGTGTGGTGACTCTTCCTTGGAGGGCGTCTCTCACTGCGGGCCCCTCCCCCGGCCTCCCACGCAGTCGGGGTTCCCTGACATTCTTCAGCCCTGGGTTTACAGATTGCTTTTGCTTATCTCTTGGGAACCCATCACACTTCCAGGGAAATATCTTGAGTAAAGGCCTGGCCCGCTGCTTCCTTGCCAACACACTTGGTGCCTTCCATGGATTACTGGGCCTTCTGGTTGCACAGGGTGCAATGTGAGAGTCTCGGGGTCTGGATATCTTCCCTTTTATCAGCCAGATGCTGGTATGTTTTCTCCAAAGTGTGGCACCAGTTTACACTGGAGGGGGGGAGGAAATAGGGGTGCACCAGGGGGTACTGTTGGAGTAGGGAGGCATAAGCCTGGGGTGCGAAGTTTAAGAGTGATAACAATAAAAATCTCAGAAATATTTTTTATTAAGGTAAATTTCACATACAATGGTCCATTTTAAAGTCATTTCAGTAGCATTTAGCACGTTCACAGCGCTGCGCTACCACCTCCTCCATCTAGTCCCAAACCTTTTCATCACCCCAAAGGGAAGCACTCACCCCACATTCCCACCTGCCCGCAGCCCCGGTAACCACTAACCTGCCCTCCGTCCCTGTGGATTTGCCTAGTCTGGATCTTCGGCGCCTGGATCCTTCTCTTAGCGGGTTGGGAGGTCCGTCCACCTTGTAGCAGGTGTCAGCTCATTCCTTTTCATGGCCGAGTAATGGCCCACGGTACGGACGCGGACCACAGTTTATTCATCCATTTATCTGTTGATGGACGTTTGGGGTGTTTCCACCTTTTAGAAATTGTGCATAGTGCCGCTACGCAGATGCGTGTACTAGGGGTTGGTTGAATCCGTTTTCAGATCTCCTGGGTGTATACCTGGGGGTGCAATTGCTGGGTCATTCTGTGTTTAAGCGGCTGCACGATTTCACACTGTCACCAGCAACGTATGAAGGCTGAGGGTCAAGACCGGGCTGGAAAACGGTGAGCGGATCCCCAGGCTCACCTGTGAATGTGTGGCTCTCACCTGTGTCTGTCCCAAGACCTTGCACCATGTCACCAGTCGTTTCTAACACCGATGGACGAGCCTATGGTTCAGAACGAGGAGGGTGTCAGAAGAGAGGTCCCACTGCTTTGTGTGGCATGTGGGGAAACTGAGGCCCAGACAGCTAACTCATGCAGTGAGCTAGAGGAGGAGCAGGATAGAGCTGGGTCTACACACAACGATGGCCGACGAAGGGCAGTCTTCAGTAGCAGCAGTGAGACCCCTGCCTACTGACTCTATCCACGCAGCAAGAGGACCAAGGAAGCTTCTAGAAATGTAAGTGCCATACAAGAAACGCCTACTGAAATGCAGTTAGCATGCCGGGAAATTCCACTGGATCTATTTGACATCTTTTTGTGCCTTTCCCACCCATTTTGGCCTTGTACACCAGCTGTCCCCAACCCTCTGGCCCCAAGGACTGGTGCTCCTGTAAGAGTCTAATGTCTAATGATCTGAGGCAGAACTGAGGCGGTGATGCTGAGGAGTGGCTGCAAATATAGATGAAATTTGCTCTCTAGCCCACTGCAAAGTCATCAGCAGGGCCCTGGTCCCTCCAAGGACCCCGGACCCACAAAGAGCCCCCGAGAGGTCCCTTCCTGCCTCTCCTAGCTGTCACAGCGGCCGACAGTCCTTGGCTTCCTTGGCTCACAGCTGCGCCATTCCACACTCTCCTCGTATGGCTGTCTGTCCTTTGTGCCTGGGTTGTGTCCAGATCTCTCTTATAAGGACACCACCTATTGGATGTAGGGCCCACCCTACTCTGGTATGACCTCATCTTGACTCCTTACATCTGCAGACACCCTCGGTGTAGATCGGAGCATACTTTCACACGTATCATTCTGGGGGACACTAGGCAGCCCAACAGATCATGTCAAGCATCCAACGACCCCAGTCAACTTTAAAAAAAAATTGTTAGCTCTGTTTTTGGCTATGTGAAAGTCATCGATTCTTTTACATTGATTGGAACCAACTTCTACGACCAAGCGGTGGGCCTGTCCCCACAGCTAGAGCCAGAGTGGGGCCACGAGAGGCCAGAAGCACCAACGCCTGACCTCCCGATCCACCTCCAGGTCCGGCGTGCCGGTGTGACCACACAGGGTCTCCCCACACCGGACTCGCAGCTCCACACTGCGGCCGTTGTCCCTGTGCTGCTGTGTCCACAGCGCCCGGGAA